>JARWLC010000004.1:7727035-9048535 GCA_033318265.1 Phyllotis vaccarum | reverse complement strand
AATGTGCATGCACTTGATAGCTTACAGTCACTGTAACACTCAGCACATGTCAGTCCACAAACACTGCCACCTGCAATGATCTAATGTTTCCACTAAAATAAATGATTTTCCAATAGACACAACTTGATTGAGAAAGATAAGACAAATCTCATTTCAAACCAAATGACAATGTATGCATAGAGATACAGAAATTCCTTCCCTTTGAAGCTCTAAAATAGGAAGCAGACAGCAGGATTGGTGAGGACACTTTTGAAGACCTTAACTACAGTTAGTAACTGACTCTCCTGATTAAATTTTTATAGAAATAAGGGGAAGACCACATTTGTACTCAATTTTACATTTTTGTCATGGTTTCCTATTATACTGCTTATTTCATTTATTTATCAATGTAAAAATTATGAGTTTTCCTGCAATGGATATAATCTGTGTGACAAGGTATATTTTTGTCTTAGTTCTTTACGTCTCAGTATTTTACATTTTATTTGGACCAAAGTAGATGCTCAGTAAAAATAGACCAAAATTCAGCAATGTCAAGAATATTCATATTAATACTATAAAAATTAATATTATATTTAATAATTCTAAAAATATGTTGCTGATCCCTATGGAATATATACCATACGTTAGACTCAGCTCTAAACTCACTGGACAAATGTTATTTCTACCACATCTGTAGGAGAGAAACAGAAATTCATGTTGTTACTGCTAATTGTTAACTGAAACTCACGTCAGGATGTTATATGTAACCATATTCTTGTTGAACACCGAAATTTGGAAACACTCATTAATGTCATTTTAAATTAAGGCACAAGTCAATTAGAGATATATCTCTTGTTTTCACTTTTAGTTAATTTTCTATAAGCATTCTAATTCAGTTTTCTAAGCCAATACATTGAAACCTCATGACCTTCATAAAGATCAAATAAGAATGAGTCTTGTTGACCTGTGGGGAGTAACTCAGTAAGTAAAAACACTCATCACACAGTATCAGAGGACCTGACTTGAAAACACCAGAAAAAGTCAGGTGTGAGCATGTCTGTAGTTCTCCTAAGGGGAGATGGAAAAATAGAGACAGAAAAATCTTTGCAAGCTTGGAGGCTAACTAGCCATGTATATACAGCAATTAACAGCAAATAAATATTACTTCAAACAAGGCAGAAGTCAAGGACCTATAACCAAGGATTTATTCTGACACACACACACACATACAAACACACAAGCACATGTTCACACAAATTGAAGAATGATAAAGTTGAGTGTTATTAGTATGGAGGAAAGACTAAAACAAGAGTTTACATGATTAATATAAAGCAAGCAGTACACAGAGTTCTCAAAACAAAACCAAAAAAAAAAAAAAAAAAAAAAACACCATGTGTCTATCAGGCAAAGTTTTCTAAGGTCTATTAGTGTTTTGCTTCAACTCATCAGAGACTCCTTGAGATAAAATAATTTCCTTCTGCTGTCATCTTTCCTTAGGTTCCCAACAGTCATGAACGGCTCAATGCAATGCCTCCAGGATACCTGCCTAACCTACAAGCTCGGAGAATGACTGTCACCACCATTCTAGCACAGGACAAAACCACTGTAGCCTTCCAAGGACAGGAAATGATTGTGCTGCGTCCTAGCATGCTTCCTTTGGCAGGGTAACAAATTACCATTCCTTCCTTATGATCTGACCACTGAGCAGAAAATTACTTTGTCACCATACTCCTCTCTCCATCTGACCCTCCACTACTACAACTCATGTGCTCCTGCTTGACCAGTTTTGGAAAACACTGCTTTAGAATTTGAGAGCAGAAAGTAGATTTAAAATCAGAAAAGAAAAAAAATAAAAATTTGAAAAGCCAGACTATTGTTGCAAACAATGAGGAAGCTCTTTTTCAGATGAGCTTTCCTCACACTCACATCTCTTCTAATAGTCTCAAACCTACTCAGGAATCTGTCCTATGAGCAGGTTCCAGGTCCAATACTGAGTCAGAATATATTGAGACTATTGGAGAGGAGCTGAGCCTAGTACTATATATGAAATTATGTGTCTTCTATCAGTAAAGTACAAATTAAAATCAGAAAGGGGAAAATGGTTCCTGAGAATGGCTGAAATTTAAATCAGAATGAGAAGTAATATAAACAGTATTCTAAAGAACAGTGTTAGGCAGAAAAGATACATAAAAAGGGGAGCATTGAAAATTGATATGGTTTGAGCATACTAAGTCAGCAAAAATGCTATAAGAGCCTAGGTAACAATTGGCAACAGAAAGCAAATGCAGTCGAGTGACTGCAGAGCTCAGGGTGTTATGACTACAGTCTTCATAGTAACCTGAGATGTTCATGACACAGACAGTGAACTAGGCTTAGAAAGTTATGCATATCAACAATGTTTGTACTACAAATATAAGGAAATAACTGATAATGCATGTATCTTGGAATTTGAATCATACTAATCAATATATATTATAGTTTACATGCCAGGCATACTATCCTCAGATCGATCTCGATCTCAAAAAAAAAAAAAAAAACTTCAAGAAGCTACTAGAAATTAACTTCTTCTTTAAAAAGATACTAAATTTTATTGAGATTTTAAAAATGGCCTATTCATTGTGAGACTAATGTTGGTACCCTGTGCACAGTTAGTTGATGGACATAGGAATCATCAAATCATTTGAATGTTCATATTATAGCTTGGAACTTAATAATCCATATGTATTTTTCATTGATATGTCACCTAATTACAAGACAAGAGAGTAGATACATGTGTAGTCAGAAGTTTCTGTCCCACAAGATACTCTCAAATATACAGCAGCTGCTTCCCAATTATTTTTCAATTATAAAAGAAAATATGGGGGAGGTTTGGGATAATGCTGTAAATATTTTTCACTTGTATTTTTGAATAAAACACCAATTGGCCAGAAGGCAGGCAGGAAATAGAGGTGGGGCAACCACACTAGGAGAATTCTGAGAAAGAAAAGGCAGAGCATAGATGCCAGCCAGACACAGAGGAATATGAGAATGTTGCACTGAGAAAAAGGTACCAAGCCACATGGCTAAAAATGAATAAAATCATGTGTTAGCTCAAGAGTAAGAATTAACAAGTAATAAGCTTGAGTCACAGACCAAACAGTTTATAATTAGTATAAGCCTTTGTGCGATTCCTGGGACTAAATGGTTACAGGACCAACTGGACAGGACAGAGAAACATCTGACTACACTCATGGGAATTGATCATCTCTTTATGTTCAATAAAGATCACATTGACATGCTACCAGTCTGATGAAGACAGATAATGTCTAATTTACTAGACTTATCAGTCTTTGTACTTGGTAGCTATTTGTTTGGCCCTTGTCTGCCTGACAACATATTGTCAGTATTGAGAATTCATAGAAGAGTATATTGTAATTTATCCAGCACAGTTGTGCGTACAGTATAAAGATAAGAGGTAAAAATAAGACTTTCAAAAATGATAGCCATCTAACATATATGACAGTCATCATTTTTCTTTAGTTTTCCATTAGCCCATTTTCTCATAGGAAATGATCTTCTCCAAAATTCAGGTCTTACTCATGTGATGGCATTAAGAGGAGGGTCCTTAAAAACATGGTTAAGACAATAAAATTTTTCTCTCTTAGGTAGAGTTATGAGTCCCATATAAAAGAGCTTTTGAGCACCATTATACCAGCTTGTGTGCACACTGCCTTCCCTTTCTGTGAAAACACAGCCTTCCTGCAGAGGATGTCATGGCAAGTCTTATCCATGGAGGAAGAAATATGTCCCCCCACCAGACATCAGTGCCTTGATAATGAGAAATTAATTACTAATATAGTAGCACCAAGTGGACCAAGACAGCTATATGAGGCATTGCCCAGGGAAATAAATACCAACTCCAGCCAGTGTCATCCAGCAACGAGTAAAATTCAGCCTGTTCCTTTGATGATAAAAACTGACTTTCTTTGAAGTTTGGGATTGAACCAATGCTTTAAATTAGAAATAAAATGGATGAAATATTAGATGATAGAAAATTAAAATGGTTACTTCTGGCAGCAGAGAAAATGAAAACAGAAAGGGTTGATTTGGGATTACATTCGGGGGTTTGGATCTACCATGGGAAGGAGGGTTTGGCTACACGGAGCAGAGCCAGAGAACAGGCATAAAAGGCTTGCTGCTCACCCTCTGGTTTTATATAGGTCCTAACCGATAGCATGATGCTACCCGTGTACAATTTTGTTTTCCACCCTTCGTTCATTTTGTCAGGAAATATCTCCACGGATATACTCAGAGGTGCTTCACTAGTATCTTAGATACTGCCAAATCCATATCAACATATTAACCACCACCGCAAGTATCAGTGGTAATAAATTCATGAGGGCCTCTTCAGCACAGATTGGAGAAGCTCATCTCAAGCTGCTTTAAACCATGGTGGCACCAAATAGCATTGTTACTGCTGTTAATAAAATAATAATGCATTATTGTGTATTATGTATAATACTAACATTATCATGTTAAAAAAAATAATAATCTAACAAATGGGGATTAAACCATGTGAGGAAATGGCAAGGTTTGAGTGCAGATTCAAATTAGACTGTGTTACTCAGGCTCATGCATGATGTTTCCCCATATACAACCTTTATTTATGTGCTTCTACCTGAGGTAGATGTGATTTTGTTGTTTTGGAAGGCAAGATGGGAACTTGCAGATGAAAAGAAGCCATTGATCTTGTTTTCTCCCAGAGAGAAGTTACAAGGAATGTTTCCAGCTGTTCTGCTGTGGGCTGTGAGTTTATTCTCCATTCTCATAGCCACAAGAACAGAATAATCCTGTGTAGATATGCTCAGTACCTAGAGCCAAACAGGATCCCATAATTAACTGCATTAAACTGTAGGGTAACCAAATAAAAACATATCATATATCTTAGTTGGGTTATTATTGCTGTAACGAAATACCAAGATCAAAAGTAATTCAGGGAAGGAAGAGTTTATTTTATTTACAGTTCCATATATCTGCTCATCATCAGAACAGTAAGGACACTGGAGAAGGGCAGGAGTCAGGAGACAACTGCTAATGCTGAGGCTCTGGAGGAGTGCTGCTCACTGGCTTGTTCACTGTGGCTTTCCCATAGAACAGGATAAGTAGCCTAGGAACAGTCCTCCCACATGGCATTGGGCCTTCCCATATTGGTCTCTAATTAGGAAAATGCCCTACTGTCCTGCCTGTAGCAGATCTTATTAGAGCATTCTCAGCTGAGGCTCTCTCCTCTCCAGTGACTCTGGCTTGTGTCAAGTTGACATAAAACTGGTCAGCACATCCATAGACTATGTGTATTATCCTGCATTCTAAAAAGTAGAAGAGCCAAGCCTAGTGAGCTGAATAACTTCATGAAGATCATTCATGTTACTACATCCAAGACCATGTGGCAAAATAAGCTTACTTCCCGAGATAACTTTAAAACCATGCTTCTAGTGATGATAAAATCTCACTGATTCCTTAGACCAAGATTCAAAGTTCTTTTGCAGCCTATGGGAAGGACACTTAGAGTAGAATGTCTCCACAGTCTCTAAATAGAACCAAGATCAACATTAAACAAAAGCGTGCTTAGATTGCTTTTGTTTTGCTGTTATTATAAAAAATGACTTCACCTTTGGCTTTAAAGGCTGAAGAGCACACTTACAGGCATGAGCCTTATGGAGTATATTATCAAAAGTACACAATGTACCATAGGTCAATAGGATCCCATGGTGAAAGAAAGTTATGCCAAAAAAATTCACAAAGTAGAAGAAATAACTTGATTCATAGGTAGTGCTGTGGAAGTATAAAAAAGATAATATTAGCCACTGGAAAGGTTAGAATGCACAGTACGCGCTTGTGAGTTGGTGATAATCTGGGGGCCATTGTGAGGTGGTGATAATCTGGGGGCCATTGTGAGTTGGTGATAATCTGGGGCCATTGTGAGTTGGTGACAATCTTGGGGCCATTGTGAGTTGGTGATAATCTGGGGGCCATTGTGAGTTGGTGATAATCTGGGGCCATTGTGAGTTGGTGATAATCTGGGGCCACTGTGAGTTGGTGACAATCTGGGGCCACTGTGAGTTGGTGATAATCTGGGGCCACTGTGAGGTGGTGATAATCTGGGGCCATTTTGAGGTGGTGATAATCTGGGGGCCATTGTGAGTTGGTGATAATCTGGGGCCATTGTGAGTTGGTGATAATCTGGGGCCACTGTGAGGTGGTGATAATCTGGGGCCACTGTGAGGTGTGACAATCTGGGGGCCATTGTGAGTTGGTGACAATCTGGGGCCACTGTGAGGTGGTGATAATATGGGGCCATTGTGAGTTGGTGACAATCTGGGGCCACTGTGAGGTGGTGATAATCTGGGGCCATTGTGAGTTGGTGACAATCTGGGGCCACTGTGAGGTGGTGATAATCTGGGGCCATTGTGAGTTGGTGATAATCTGGGGGCCATTGTGAGTTGGTGATAATCTGGGGCCATTGTGAGTTGATGACAATCTGGGGCCACTGTGAGGTGGTGATAATCTGGGGGCCACTGGCAGCATTTGACTACTTATTTTCAAGTTTTCTGAAATTTGAATTTCTAAACAAAATTCTGTCCGTACATCCTCCTTCCTCCTCATCCAGCTCCCAGATCCTTCCACCTTCCTACTCATGCAACTTCATGTTCTCTCTCTTGCTCTTAAAAAAAAAATTAAATTTAAACAGATAAGCTTGAAAAAGAATGAAAGAAAATCAGTAAGACTAAATTATGAAATTATAACAAAAGCCAATATCCCCACAATGGAGTCCATTTTATGATAGTAACTACTCCTGGACATGGGGTTTGCCATGGAGTATAGTTGATATATAGATACAGACAATGATATTCCCTTGGAGGAAATGGGTTCTTTCTTTCCTAGCAGATATCAGTTGCAAATAGTTTCTTGTTTAGGATGAGACTTGGTGTCTACTAGACTCTCCTAGAGCTAAAATTTGTCTGGCTTGAACTTGCACGGGTCTCTGAGTGTTGTCACAGACTTTGTGAGTTCATATGTGTATCCTTCCTGTTGTGTCTGGAAAGCATTGTTTCCTCGGAGTCAACCATCACCTCTGGCTCTTACAGTCTTTCTGTTCCTCTTTGACCTCTGCCCTTGAGCTCTGAGGGGAGTGATTTGATCAGGACATCTCATTTAAGGCTGGGGTCTGCAAAGTCTCCCATTCTCTTTACACTGACCAGGTGTGGGTTTCTGTGTTGATTCCCATCTATTGTGCAAAGCTCCTCTGATGAGGGCTGAATGATGAACTGACTGAGTCCCAGTCTAGAGTGGCCATTGTAAGTCCTTGTTTGAGAGGTCCTGTAGTTGGTGAAGTCACGAAGGAGTGGAGATAAATAAGAAGCAAAAGCTGAAAGAGGCACCGAGAAGCTTTAGGTTTGGATTTTATCATGGAAACTTACTCCTAAACTTGGAAAACATTTGCCCCTGTCTTTTATCAAGTGTTCACCCACAAGGTATTCCCTGCCACCTTGAGAAGAAGTGCATGGGGTATTTAGACAGTCTTGGTTCCTATGCCAAGTCTGTGTCTCACAAGTGATACAGTTAGGGATAGCATCAGTGACTGTGTATCCCATTCCAGCATAGTTATGGGGCAGGTGTAGAACAAGAATAAAGAATTGCTTAGGTTTCAAACTAAAAGCAATTTATAAGCAATGTAGGACTGACTCTTTTTGAATTTTTTCCCATTCAGAACAGTTCTGAGTACATACATAATCGTTGAATTTTCAGGATATCATGAAAAATTTACTAATATCATAAGCAACTTCCCAGGCCCACATCAAAGAATGATATGTTACATATTCAGGTGCAATTTAGAATCTGAGGAAAATCTAGCAGGCAGAATTTACATTCTGAGAAATAGTATAATTAATATCCCATATATGTGATGTACTGACCAATCAAAGTCTCCTATCCCTTTAATATTTAAAATCTACTCCCACTCCATTCACTCAACTTCTCATTGTAACACCCTTCTATTCTCACATGAGTGGATCCTCAGTTTCTCTGCTATATAGGAACAATTAAAACATAAGATGATTCAGACTCGATGAACACAAAAATTAGACTATGTAAGGAAACAGTTTATAGACACATGTGTGTATGCATATGTGTGTTTGTGT
The DNA here is from genome assembly GCA_033318265.1 of Phyllotis vaccarum. Lineage (NCBI taxonomy): Eukaryota > Metazoa > Chordata > Mammalia > Rodentia > Cricetidae > Phyllotis > Phyllotis vaccarum. The sequence goes on along the minus strand of JARWLC010000004.1, from coordinate 9,040,379 downwards.
ATAAAATAAACCATTAGAATAACAAATATTTTCTTCTTTTTTACATGACAATCTTTCTGGCTTGAGAATATTTTTATTTTTTATTTAATTAATTTGCTTTATATTCCAAATCCATTTTCCCTCCCTACTTTTCTTCTATTCCCTCCTTGCCCTTCCTTCTGCACCCTACAACCCACTTAGAACCTGTTTCTGTTCAGAAAATAGAAGGCCTACTATGGGAATGAACAAAGCATGGCATATCAAGCTGTGGTAAGACTAAGCACCTCCCTTGTGTTAAGGCTGAGCAAGGCTGAGCAATTCCTAATTACTCAAAGCAGTATGAATAATTAGGTTGTCAAAGCATTAGGGACAGGCCCTGCTCTCATTGTTCCATGAGGAGACCAAGCTATACAACTGTCATTCATATATAGATAGATAGACAGATAGATAGATAGATAGATAGATGATAGATAGATAGATAGATAGATAGATAGATAGATAGATAGATGATAGATAGATAGATAGATAGATAGATAGATACATACATACATACATACATACATACATACATACAAACATACATACATACATACATACATACATACATACATACATACATACATACCTTGGTCAGTCATATGCAGGCTCCTTGGTTGTTGGTGCAGACTAAATTCCTGAACCAGATGACTTGTTTCCTGTGATATCTTTGACTCTCTGGCTCCTATGTTCCTTTCTCCTCTTTAGCAAGATTCTGTACCTCGGTCTAATGTTTGGCTATAGGTCTCTGCATTCTTACTGGAGGAGGGCTCTCTGATGACAATTGGGGTAGTCACAAATCTGATCACAGGGGGTGGACAATTCAGGCTACATACCCACTATTTTTAGAAGTCTTATTTGGGGTCATCCTTATATATTCCTAGGAGTGTCCCTCGCATCAAGTTTCTAGCGGACCTTAAAATGCCTCCCCTTTCCAGTCATCTCTTTCAGTACTCTCCTCCCACATCTAACCCCCCACCTTGATCCCATAAATTCCTATCCCCACCAAGCACTCAGGAGATCTCTTCTATTTCTCCTTCACAGGGAGATACATGTAACCCTCACTTGGCTCTCCTTCTTATCTAGCTAGCCTCTCTGAGTCTGTGGATTGTAACATGATTAACCTTTACCTTGTAACTACATATTAGTATATATAAGCATAAGTGACCCTGGTACCTACAGCTGATAAACACCTTTAGTGAAGTTGCATAATACAGGATTAACTCAAAAATATCAGTAACCCTCTTATATATAAATGGTCATGTGGCTGAAAAAGAAATAAAGGAATGATACCCTTTACAACAGCCACAAACAATATAAAATATTTTGGGTTAACTCTAACCAAGCAAGTGAAAGATCTGCATGACAAGAACTTCAAGTTTTGAAGAAAGAAAATGAAGAAGATATTAGAAAATGGAAGGAGTGTCCATGTTCATGTATTATCAGGGTTAACATAATAAAATAGCCATCTTACCAAGAGCAATCTACAGACTCAACACAATTCCCATCAAATTTCCAGCACAATCCCTTATAAATATTGAAAGAACAGTACTCCATTTCGTATGACAAAATAAAAAATCCAGGCTAGCTAAAACAATTTTGTACAACAAAAGAACATCTGAAGTTATCACCACCCCTGTTCTCAATCTCTACTATAAAAAACAAATTATTAACTTCTCCATACAAAAAAAAGATGATATCACATTGATAAAAAGTTGATATTGAACATGAGGCCTTGATAATTAATTGTCTCCCATACTCTCCATATAAACATTTTGGAGATGAGAAATAGGTTTATAATACATTGCTCAAGTTACATAAACCAATTCCTCATGATTTACACATTCCATATATCTTTCAAACATTGTTTCTATGCCTTTCTTATAGTAATTTTAACACTTGAACTCTCATATCTCCAGATGAATTGAATGACCACAGCACTGTGTCCATGCATTATACCCATTAAACATGAGTAACTTTAAACCATCAAGACAATATCTCTCATGAATCTCAAATGTAATCAATAAGTAAATTGAGCCAGTCTGCTCTTATAAAGAAATAATGTGTGAGTATTTATGTTCATACTATGTATTGGTGAAAGATTTATGGCTTTAATTAATGGTTTGGGAATAACACTGTTACATTTTCTGATGCCAAGAGTTTGTCTGAGGAGATACAGGATCATCCTATCTTACTTGAAGATAAACAAAACTAATAAAATTGCATGTCTACTAATCAGGATGAATATTGAACACTGCTGACATTCAATAAATTTTTCAAATAATATTTGGGATCTTTAAAAATATATTCCAAATGCAAAATACCTTACTTACTGATCTCAACAACAGAAATACAAAGAAATTGGTAGCACCTGAAATCTTCTATTATTTTCTAACAAATATGATTGCTAATATTTATTAGGTAATTACTATCCTGACTATTATTAGAGTTTAAAAATATAAATGATTATATTTGACTCTCACACAACTGTATTAGTTTGTCACTACTGTCCCTGTCTTGGAGAGTAAGGAAGTAAGCCACAGAAATAGCTTGAAATAGGACATGGAAAAGTTCAACTCCATAGACAAGCAGATCCACTCACTTTCTTCCTCACTAGAACATGTGCAGGATAAGAGGAGACACCAGCCGGAGAGAGAGATCTGAGAGAATACAGGTGAGATACGTGGGGGATTGATTAAATAACTCAAAGTCATATTGAGGAACTCTAATAAATAATAATGCTTCTTGTTCTCAAGTTGATTGTGGTGTGTCCTCTGAGCTCCATGGATCCAGAGCTCCTATAGTCTCAAACACACTTCCACATAAATTGGAGAACTCACAATATGTCTCAGAAAATGATCTGCTTCTTGGGTTTTTGTACTCACACAGTCATGTAATATTAAAATCCGAGAATCATTTCCAACTCTTCTTTTTCTCCATTTCCTTCATTGTAGTCCGGTTAATAAAGAGGCCTGTGAGGACTGCCTGCCTGATGACATTCAAACCCTTAACTCTTCACTTTTCTGTCAACACATAGGTTAACACCATGGTAATTTCCCCAGACTTGTTGTAATAGACTTCCCAATCCTCTATTCATACTATAACAAGAGGGGTCATGTCTAAGCAAACTGAATAAAACCTTGAACAATGGCATTTTCTAAAGAGCCCAGAGTTATTACCCTGCTGGCTTTACCAGTTTCATTCAAGACCACACTCCCTTTCATCCAGCTACATTCAAGTGTTTTTCCTGATTCTCACTATGTTATATGTTCTCTTTATTCACTGCTTCATACACACTACTGTCCTCTATAACAGAACATCTCTTTCCACAGGCCCCAAGGAAGCAATTTGTTCACACTAAGTCACATTAAATGCCTCTGAAAATATGGGATAAATCAAATATTTCAAAAATGTACATTCTTCAATATAACTCAGCACTTAAATGTTCTCCAATTAATTTTTCAGCAAAACAATCTTGCCATTACTGTTGTTTCTCCACTAATTCTTAAAGATTCTCAAATTTAAAAAAAAAAAAACTTAATTAAAAATTTAATAAAAGAATTGTTTTTTTCACTTCATAAACTTATGGAAATTATATTCAGTATTTCACTATTCAAACCAATTTTTAATTGCCATCATGCTAATATTATTATCCTTTACTTGTATGTGGTAAGCTGTCAGAGACAAATTCTAAAACTATCCCTCTCCATAACTTTAAATAAGTTTTAAAAAGTACACGTTTTTCTGAACCTTGACTTAAGATAAACAGAAGGAATATAAATAAATGAGTAGGGCAAAGAGCATTAATTAGCATCTAATTAACAAGATTAAAGTGACATCCTCAGTAATTTGACTATGAATTAAACCTGTATATGATGTGTAAGTTGGAAGCACAGCAAGTATGTATGTGAAATTAGTGACAACTTAATAAAAACACTGTTAAAGAAACCAGCTTATTCATAGGACAGATGTTTATTATGCAAAATGACTGAAGAAAATCTGCCTGGTATTGTAAGAAGAATAGATAAATTAAAATTATTCTCTATATGGGAGAAATAGGTTAAGAGTCCAAGGGAGTGAGGATTGAAATCGTGTTGTTCATCTCATAATCAGCAATACTATTGAAATCTTAAATTATTCAAAAATTATATTAGTATGTCACCCTAACTACTCTTTAAAAATTTTTATAATGATAATTTGACACTATGAACTGGATGTCCTGAATATTCAATGGCTTTGTTGCAAAAGTTTCCAAAGAAAGTTAATAATAATTAGTTAAATCAAGTGTGCTAGTTACTTAACAGTCTGGCTCAAATTGTAGTCATCTGGAAAGTGGGGCGCTCAACAGAGAAGGTGCCTTTGTTGGATTAGCTTGTAGGCAAATTTGTGGGGCTTTTTTTTTTTTTTTTTTTTATTGATATGAAGGTAACTAGTCCACTGTGTGTGCTGCTACTCCTGGACAGGTGGCCCTGAGCTGTAAAAGAAAACAAGGTGAGCAACCTCTGAAATGCAAACTAGTAAGCAACATTTCTCTGCAGCCTTGGCTTAACTTTGGGCATGGACTACATGTTAAACCACAAGCTGTCTATTGTCAGTTTTATAACAAAACAGAACAGAAAGTATGACACTGTTATATGATCCTCCTTCGAAGCCTCTATGCTTTTTAGCTATGTTCATCTTGCAAAGCCCCTGAATGTAGACTTAGCAGTTAAAAAGGAGACACATCAGTCTCACATAAAGGAGATAGAGTCAATGTAATTGGGCCATCATCTAGGAGCATTGCCTACCTTACCCTGTGCAATCCCAGGACTAAGAGCCTGAATTTTGAGCTCAGACAGACCTCTTGATTTGAGTCACTCATTCTTCACAAATCTCCATTTCTTTATTGGTAATGAAAAAAAATCTACTTCATAAAGTAATCAAAACCATAAAAGATAGAGACCAGGAACTAAGATTCACACTTGTTAAATCTGACTCCAGAAACTTCTCTTTCAATCAACATGTTCTAACACTGGACCAAAACTGACTAACTAAGGAAAATAACAAAATTGGATTCTATCAAGTCACAATAAATTATTAAAGTTATGTGGAAACTTTTGTGGAAAGACAGACAATAATCCAGGGAAATATTTCAAGTGAGTTATTGAACAAGGATGCTGTTTCTAGAAGAATCTGAAGGATCATATACAGCCTCCACTCTGAACCTGTTACTTCCTGTCTCTTGATTTCTTCATCCACACCCCAAGAAGGAAAGCCTTTCAAACTAGGTCTAACATAGAGCCTGTATAGCTCAGTTTGGCCTATGCAACCCTGTCACTATGATGGATCAATTCCCCATCTCACAAAATTTTACAGATAATCTGTGATCTGCTAGCTGACTTTCTTTTCCAGATTACACTGTTCCACGTTTTAATATCTAAATTTCTTAAGTCTATGGGCTTCTGGCTTATGATACTCTTAAGTCTTAAAAAAAAATATTTATCTTAAAATACACTTGGATTTTGATAAAAATTTGGACAGTCTGATTTCATTTTCTAGTTTTTTTTTCTTTGCCAAATTCATCAAACAATCATTAATTAAACATGAACTGTGTGCCAAGTCCTGGACACAATATGAGGTAGGAATAAACTCTTCCACGAAAAAGGCTTTGTGCCCTGATGCGCAGTAAAAGATGGAACTGGAAGGTATCCAAAGACAAGGCCAGTACAATTCAGAAGTGGAGGAGGAGGCATGAGTGATAGCTTATAACTGGGAGAAGTAAGAAATGATCATGAGGAACAGCTTCCCAGAAGAGGTGGTGGTTGCCCTGAAACTTGAATACTATGTGCCTCTTAGAAAATGAGAATATATGGCTTTTCAAGATAAATGCAGTACAGAGTGAAACAGAAATGTAAGTGGCTCCTGTGTCCTCCATTCTTGTACCCTCCGTTAAAGTTTACTGTAGCATGTTCATATCAGAAATTCTAGGCTTCAATACTTACCAGCATTCAAACAGGAATCAATAAATTCTTCTTGAAATAGCCACTAGCGAACCCTGACCCATGCCGAGCTTGGTTTTTTATTGGTTAGAGCATACATGCTTTAGTTACTTAGTTACTTGTCTTGTTCTGTTTTTCTACAATGTAAGCTTATGATTCCCTAAACAATTTCAATTTATTGGGAAATTATTAGTCAAAATAAGTGTAAAGTGAAGCATATCTCGCTCTTTCATACTGTGCCAAAAAAAGACAAAATGCTTAAAGTGCTTAGTAATTCCATATAGCAACTGCTCAGTAAAATTATTTCCATTGAGTAGATCAAGGTAGAAAATTCACAGTGAGCATTTAGACTCACTGTAGGACAAACAACAAAGGGAGGTACATGCTTACAGGGTACTAAGAATTAAAAGCAGAATAGAGAGTCATTAGTGATGTCTGAGCATTAAACCAATTGGATACTTGAAAATGCATGCCAGTAAATGTATCTAAAACTATTTTCTCTTTTATAATGAATAGAATAAAACACACTAGATAAACTCACCAAAGAAAAATGGCATGATAAAAGCTATCAAGGTGGGGCAACTGGTAAGGATGCTTCATGTGCAAGCCTCATGACCAAAGCTTGACCTCTGTGACCAAGGACAAAAGGATAAAATCAAACACACACACAGAGAGGGGGGGGGAAGGGAGAGAGGGAGAGAGAGAGAGGACACATAGAATAAAAATATAATGGGCTTGAGAGATGGCTCAGTCATTAAAGCCTAGGATCACAACAAAAATATAATGACCATAAAAGAATGTTAAGCATTATAAATTATGTAAAAATAGCATCATTATAATCAAGTCTACTACAGCTTGCCAAGGTATTACTCACAAGTAAACAGCTTGAATATCCAGGAACACAGTCTTAGAATCAACCAGGTGTTCTTTTCTGAGACATTGCACCAAAACCTCACTATCTTCCAGTTTCCATCCAAAGGTATTGAAGTGTTTTGAATGAAAATCTTGGCTATAAGTTCATAGGGAAGTGTGGCTTTGTAGGAGTATGTATGTGTATGTCACTGAAGGTGGGCTCTGAGGTTTCAGAAGCGCAAACCAAGCCCAGTGTCTCTCTTTCTTCCTGGTGCCAGCCAATTCAGATGTAGGACTCTCAGCTACCTACATCTACAGCACCATGTCTGCCTGCATGCTACCATGTTTCCCACTATGATGATAATAGACTAAACCTCTGGACCAGCTCAAATGTAATGTTTTCTTTTGAAAGAGTTGTCATGGTCATCATGTCTATTAAGAGCAATAAAATCCTATCTAGAACAGAAATCACATTCACAGAAAAAAAAAATTGTGGCCATAAGTGACATAGCTGCAGACATGGTTGGTATCATTTTCCTAGAATCAAATAATTAGAAAATGTGGAGTAAAAATTTGTCCTGAGATATCACTACTGTAGCAGTGGGGTTTCTTGGTCCCAGGTGGCCAGTGGCCCAAACCTTGCTGCACCAGACCCCTTAGCAGCCCTGCCGCCACTGCTCAGGCCCCCAGAAATGACTCAGATGCTTATACTAAATTTATGCTGTTTGGCCTATGGCTCAGTCACATTTCTAGCTAACTCTTACATCTTAAATCAACCCATTTCCATTAATCTGTCTGCCACGTGGCCCATGGCTCACCTGTGTTCCTTACATATTGCTCCTTGGGCAGCTTGCTCAATCTGCCTGACCCTGCCCTGCTTCTCCTACCTATGCTCTGATTTCTCCTCCTTCTTCTTCTATGGTTCCTGTCATGGCCCAAAACAGCTCCTTTATTTAAAGATTGACATTCACAGCATACAGAAAGGCATTCCCACATCACACTACCAAACTCTTCACCAAGTCAACCTGCCATCCAAAAAAAAAAAAAAAACTGATGTGAACTCAAGGAACATAAGGCTCAGGATGAAGGAGAACTCTAGTCTACACACACACACACACACACACACACACACACACACACACACACACACACACACACTATACGTATTTGGAATATTGAAATTAATGCAAACAAATCCTTAGTGAAGCAGACATCACATATTGAGGGTATTTATTTTAGTTCCTGTCTTGTTTGCTTATATTCAGAGTTGCACTTCTGGTTCATTTTTACCCACTTCTAGTGAAATGATGTCTAGTTTGGGTAATGAAAATGTTTATTCCTATAAAAATGCTTTGCTTCTATAAAAACATTACCAAGTTAAGTATCTCACAGATCTCTTTTTCCCCCTATTATTCTTTGAAATCTGAAGATTTTGCTGACTATTTCTTATTAGCACTCAGTATCAAACGAAGGTGAAAAGCACAGATTCTGCAGGTAGACATGTATTGAACTCTCAGACGTGAGACTTACTGGCTGACTAACCTGGACAATGCTGTTTAACATGGAGGAAACACATTCCACATTAGTCTAATGTGAAGTTTATTGTCTTCTTATTTCATGGAATGTTCTACATATCCTTCTGAGATCACACCTTTAAAATTTTAAAGAAATTGAAACAGACCTACCAACAGAGAGAAACATTTCTATATCAAATGGAAACTGAGGAAATTATAATATTTGGGCAAGCATAATGAGATACACATGTATCTTTGGACATCAGAAAATACAAACCCAGAATAAGACTACTCAATTTAAGTAGCAAAGAATTTACAAAACTTTTATAATATTTGTTGAAGATAGACGTCCAGGGTTATGTTTTCATATTTTAAGGTACAGAAGGCTCATGACCCTGAACATACTTCTGAATTATTTAACTAAATACATGGATTTTCATGGCATTTGTGAGATGATTTGGCATTATGAAATGTAAAGTACCTCATGTCCTTGTCCCTGAAGAGACTACACACATCTTTATTTAGCTTTGCAAGAGATCCATCCAGATAACTAGATGATTTAGTAGGTAAAGACACTATCAGTAAACCATGGGGGGTATGAGGGGAGTTTAGAAGCTCTCTTTCTCTAGAAGAGACATCTCTGACTGTTTCTGAAAAAGTTCCACACTGCAGTGAATAAGTTGCAGCCTGCTGCAAGTGTGATGATGAATGTAAATTGTCAACTTGGCAGGATCTGGAATCCTTTAGAAAAAAAATTTTAATAAAAATTATCCAGATTAGGTAGCTGATGGGTATGTCTATGAGTCCATGTTTTGTTTTGTTTTATATTAGGGTTAACTGGAGTGGGAATACCTGCCCTGCGTGTGGACAGAGTTATTTCATGGGCAGACCCTAGATTGGATAAAAAAGAAAAAGGACACATGGGTCACGAGCAAATGGAATATAGCCAGCTTTTGTGAGTTCCTATTGTGTGTGTCTCAAAAATGAAGGATGGTAACTGAAGCTATCAAATAAAGCATGATTCATTAATGTTGCCTTTGTCAGAATATTTTATCATAGCAGCCAAAAAGGAAACTGAGGCAGGAGGATTTTAGAGAAAGACAAGTAGTCTGGATGTCTTTTGGGCTTTCCTTATTCTGCAGCCCTAGCCCTAGTCCTGACTGGAGAACTTACTCTCCAAGGTCATGACTGATTGAAGTCTTTCTTCTACTGTAGGTTCTTATAAATTAATTAATAAATTAATCAATTCTAGGTCAAAAGAAAAGGTAAATTTCTAAATATACCTAAGTTCTCAGTGAGTAGCAGGAACATAGTATGTAACCCATGGAAATTTGCTAATTATTGCTTGACTGAATTGCCTCTTAAAAAAATTAGAGGCCTTAAACAAAAAAAAAAAAAAAACATGGAATAACAGCAGTAGCAAGAAGAAACACAAGCCAACAGTTAATTTCAGATCAATAATTCTTTCATAAAATACATATTTATAAAGCACAGGTAGGAAATTGTATTTTTTTATTTCTCAATATTTCTGCTGTCATCCTAGGGGGAAAAAACCAAATGCATAAAGATAAGTATGGTATATATCTACTTATATGTGTATATTTGCTATAAAATGAGTTATAACCAAGCCACAACCCAGAGACCCAGAGAGGGTAGGTATAGGGACTAAGGAAAACACATGGATCTCCCTGAGAGGGGGAATAGAATGGATTTTATGGGTAGACTGAGAGCATGGAGGATTGGGAGGGGAGGGCGAGAAGGGATAAAGTTGAGGGAGAGAATACGTGGATCGGCACTTGAGGGGTGGTATGGAAACCTAGTGCAGAGGAAACTTTCTGAACTACATGAAGCAATTCAAATGAAGTCTCCAAGGAATGGAGGAGATGGAGTCCCCAAAGGAGCCATCTGGTCACCAAAGACCTCAGTATAAGGATTAGGTTATAGCCAACTGAGCTGTTGGCTGAAGTGGCCCAATGAAAATCTACAAACAACCCAAGATACTGTCAATACTATTGACTGCTCTCTACAAGCCTACAGCAAGGCGCCGTTGCTAAAGAAAGCACCACACAAATTACTGAACCTAAAAGTTGACCAGTTAAGACTTCTCACTGTTAGTTATCACTGGACTGAAAGGCCAACCAGTTAGGATTTCTCAGGACTCATATGGCTGAGAGGGTAAGACTTCTTTCCATTTAGGCCAGTTGAATATAGAACCCTCATAAAGGTGGATGGAAGAAAGTGACTCCATAAAGGTATCTTATGACCTCCATGTGAGTACTTGGACACAGGTACCTCTAGAGGTGCATCACTCCCTCAAGAGCGACACAATAATAATGACAATTTTTATTTAAGGACATCTTTCATTACAGGTGAAATATTCAATGTCAGGAGATATATAAATATGCAAAAAAATCCAAGGAATTATGAGCACAGGCAAAATGAGAACTAAGCTGTGCCTATTCTCCATGTGCTGACCTTTTTCATGGTGTCAGGATACACAACTTATTTTAAATATAGCTCAGTGGGTGAAGGAAGTGCTTAACTATGGTAATTATTAGATGGATGTGACGAGGCTCAAATTATGCTCTTTATCTAACAAAGTCTATTTTTACCAAGATCAAAATACCTTTTCCTGTAAGACTGAATTATGTGTCCTCAATTATCTTGAATTTATAATTTATGACACAGAAAGTTAGTTAGAAATATTGTGTGACCTAGACCTTAATATATGAAATATCTTCAATCAAACACCATTATTAATTTGTCATTTGGCTCAAAGTGGTGGTTTCTGATTATGAAAACAAGCAATTCATAACTGAAAGATTCCCAGAATTGAAACACTCAAAGGATATGTATTCCAACTAACTTGCTTGAAATTAGCTTATTACTTTATGAAGCCACCGCTCAGTCAGTTGATGAAATCTGGAAATGTTAATAGACACAGCAAAATTCAGTTTTTCTTGAGAAAATGTATTAAACAATGGAATCCCCAATTGCAGAATATTCTGACAAAAAACTCATTATAAACTTTGAAGAAAACAACTGTACATGCATTTAAAAATGAAATATCCCCATAAGCTCATGCGTTGAGTTTAAGTCTTCAGTTGATGGCATTTTATTTTATGGATATCTCAAAACATTACTAGCATGGCCCAGCTGAGAAAAGGATGACATAAAGGGTGTGTCCTTGAAGCCAACTTTATACTGTACCTGCTCTTCTCTCCTTCTCTCCACCTTCCCCCTTTCACTAGTTAAACTAATTTTTCTTGATTGCCCCATTTGCCTCTCTCTCTCACTACATCTCTCTCATTGCCCCTCTCTCCTTATGTGGTGTGTGTGTGTATGTGTGTGTGTGTGTGTGTGTGTGTGTGTGTGTATGTGTGTGTGGTGTGTGTATGTGTCTGTATGGTGTGTGTGTGTGTGTGTGTGTGTGTGATGTGTGTGTGCTGTATGTGTGTGTGCTGTGTGTGTGTGTGTGCTGTGTGTGTGTGTGTGTGTGTATGTGTGTGTGGTGTGTGTGTCTGTGTGTGTGTGTGGTGTGTATATATGTGTGTGTGGTGTGTGTGTATGTGTGTGCTGTGTGTGTATGTGTCTGTATGGTGTGTGTGTGGTGTGTGTATGTATTTGTATGGTGTGTGTGTGGTGTGTGTGTATGTGTGTGTATGTGTATGTGTGTGTATGTGTGTGTGTGGTGTGTGTGTATGTATGAGTGTGGTGTGTGTGTATGTGTGTGTGCTGTGTATGTATGTCTGTGTGTGGTGTGTGTATATGTGTGTGTGTATGGTGTCTGTGTATGTGTCTGTATGGTGTGTGTGTGGTGTATGTGTATGTGTGTGTGGTGTGTATGTGTGTGGTGTGTGTGTATGTGTGTGTGGTGTGTGTGTGTGTGTGGTGTCCGTATATGTATGTGTGTGTGTGGTATGTGTATGTGTGTGTATGATGTGTGTGTATGGTGTGTGTGTATGTATGTGTGTGGTGTATATGTATGTGTGTGTGGTGTGTGTATGTGTGTGTGATGTGTATGTATGGTGTGTGTGGTGTGTGTGTATGTGGTGTGTGTGTATGATGTGTGTATATGGTGTGTATGGTGTGTGTGTGTGTGTGTGTGGTGTGTGTGTATGTGTGTGTGTATGATGTGTGTATATGGTGTGTATGGTGTGTGTGTATGTGTGGTGTGTGTGTGTGGTGTGTGAGTGTGTATTTATGGCTCTCTGTCTGTCTTCCTTTCTATCCCCCCTTTCCTCTTCCTCTCTCTTCATTCTGATGCTTGGCAGTTGCCATCGTGATCAATTTGTTCCATTTTGCCTTTCTGTCATAATGCTGTGCTTCACCATGATGCAAACATTCAACCTGACTGCCATGGACTGAAACTCTTGTAACCAGGAGACAAAATAAATTCTCTGCCTTTGAGTTATTTATGCTATTTTGTCATAGTAACAAAAGGGTATAAAATGCAGAAACACATAGTAAGATATATAATAGTAATATTCTTTAATCTGGTAAGTATATTTTTGTTATCATAGGTAAATAATAATAACATTATTACAAATACAAAAAGGTAAAGTCTGTGAAATGAGTTGCTTTTATGATAGAATGATGACTGTAGTCACCATTGTACACGTCATACTTCTAACTGTGAAGATATGCAAGCATCATGTAGTTTTCTTTTAATATAGTGTCAACTTAAAAGAGAAAAATTCTGTTTAAATCAGAATTTAATTATAATAAATGGTAAAATTCTGTCAAATGTCTGCAGAGAAAAAATTAAGCCATTGAAGTGGGGAAACAGTTAGAAAGCTATATAACCAAATGCTGAAGGACCTAATGTGAGGGAATCTCAATGCTTCTATTGCTGAGTGCAAACAGTTCATCTTCACCCTGAAAATCCTGGAGGTGGGGTCTCAGCATGAGCCAAGAGTTACTTCAACTGTCTTTTAGAAAAGAATAAAACTGAGTAGACAACTTTACTGAAATTTCCCCGGGAGGAATCTATTCCAGTCTCTGAAACTTCAAGTCACCAGTTTTACATATTTTGGAAGCTTTATATTCTGCAGGTGTCCATGAAAGCAGCAGGTCATGTTTCCAACTACACGGTGAGGAAGGAACCACTTGTCAGGTAAGGAATCCTTCAAACACAAGATTTTCCAATAGTTAATTGAATATATTTTTTCTTACACTCCTTCCCAGGAGAGATGTAAATATCTAACACCTTTCTCATAAGGTGCCAACTACAAACCAGCTACAAAGTATAACTGATATAACTCCAGCAAATTTTACCCAAGGGAACCAATGAGTTTACTGCAATGACCTACAGAGCGTGGATTAGAGGCTGCTTACAGGAGTATGGGTGATCCCAAAGCAGCTGCACTGAAAACTCTTCTTGTGAATATCTCCTTACAGCCACACACATGAATCCTTTTCTTAATCATCATCACCCAACCTATATATTGTAGCACCTCAGACACAAAGGTAATATGTAATTAGGAAAGAAATGTATAAGATTGGCTGGGAGGTATGCCCAGAATCTCAGGTAAGGACCTAAAGACTCCTACACTTTCTTTCTACCTTCTTCCTATTGGGGAATGTCAAGAATCAACAAAACTGGATCCTGATAGGTTCTTGTTGAAACTTTCCTCCTTTTTTTAGTTCTTTGTGAATCTCATACAGTCATATTTTGATCATGCTACTACCCCACTGACTCTTTGGGAAGCCATTTCTCCTTACGACCCATCCAGTTTCTGCAAATAGACTCCTCCGCTGACATGATGAAATCAGTGGCTGTTTTTTTTTTTTTTTTCCTCAGAGAGTCCTGTTCTACAACAACATGACACAGACAACTCGAGAGAGGAATTGTTAATTTCTGCCCACAATTTGAGAGTACATTGAAAATGCAGAGGGAATTGTGATAGTGAGACTATACTTCCACTGGTCAAATTGCATCTGCACTCAGGAAACAGAGAAATTACAATGTTGCTTATCATCTTTCTCCTTTTTCTTCAGTCTCAAGACTCCAGCACAAAGAATGGTGCTACCCACAGTCAGAATGAGTGCACACACTTTTCCTCTAACCTTTCCTGAAACACTCTCCTAGACAAACCCACAGATATATTTACATGATTGCTTGAAATCCAGTAAAGAAAATTAAGCATTACTACATTCATTTAGAAAGTTACAAAATCCACCAGAGACTAAAAATTATATTGTTCTGTGGTTATAACCAATAAAACTATTGTTCTGGGGAAAAATTGGCGGGGGGACAGAAATAGAACTCCAAGTTTCTCTAAAGTAACAACGCTTGTATATATTTCTACATGTCATTGAAATACATGTGATTCATAAGTCGTTCATCTTCCCCTGAGCCAAACATAAGTTTTGGTATCATGACTGGCTATTTCTTTGAAGTCTAAATGTGTTTTCTCTGACTTTGACAGGGGCTCAAAGCACACAAGCCGTAAGTAAATATTTAACCTGGTTCACAGAAAGAAGTAGGGTGGAAGGAAGGAGGCAGTGAACGCCTTAAATGCCCTGATGGAAATTTTTGCTAGGAAATAAGCATAACAGTTTCTTCTTCTACTAACCCCTCTTTACCCATTTCTTTCTCACCACCATGTTTTTATCATCTTCAGCACTCACTCACATCTATTTTAAAGATTTTGACACGATATAATTTTTTGTCATCTCTAACATTATAATAAATACTAAAACAGAAACAGCAACCCATAAATCAGAGTAAATGCTCCTAAGCTCAAGTTACTAAAATTTTAAAAACATTAGACGTAATGAGTCACACCTGTTTTTCTAGCATTAAAGAGGCTCCACCAAGAGGGTTTCCATGATTCAAAGCCAGCTAAGGATAAAAACTGAGTTTCTTTCCAGCATGTGCTAAGCAGTAAGACCTTCTCTTATAATAAAACCAAATAGACAAAACAAAAATCCCACGGAAAGAATATATAACTAAAGTAAATCATTTATTGAACAGTATATACACAGATAAGTATGATAAAGAGATGTGTAACCAGATTAAACAACAAAACAGAGAAGTTAAGTAATTAACAAAGTAAGAAGATAGGTAGGCATTATAAATATTCTCCAGCCTATATTTTCCCATTGCTTGCCATAGATAACAGAAATAATTATCTACAAAATGCAAAGAATGGTACAAATTTTCTCTTTGTCCTTGTGGGAGTTTGGAAGAGGAACTCCAAATGTAGCAAAAGAGGTTGCATCAGCCGCTGATCACTGCCCGTCAAAGGAAAACATTTTAAGTGACATCCCACTGCCAAAAGTACATCTTGTTTGTTTGCTCATCCTTTAATCCATAATTAACCCATCACTATGTAATACCTTTGGTTACACATAGTAATTCCTTAAGCTCACAGGGAAACTGCTATTCAGTTCCAAGGGGTTCTCTTGCCAGACATTTACCCAGCTGTTAGGAACAAGAATCAACAGGAGGAAAAGGGTACATAACATCAATATAGTCAACGTACTGCTCCTTCCTTACTGGCTTGGGGAGCCTTCGGTTGGTTACTAAAACCCCATTTGAATGCTTAGGACAGATTGATGCTAAAATAGGTAGAAATTACTTGAGCAAATGAATAATGGCTTTAATTCTTATCTATATGTATATATTATAAACACCACGATATTTTGTTGGTCTCACTATGTCATAAAGCCACACTTCAAATGCTGTAAAAAAAAAAAAAAAAAAAAAAAAAAAAAAAAAAAAAAAAAAAAAGTCCCCTAGGAGTTAAGAGAAACACAAATATAAAGAAAAGACTTTGTACAATCTGTGGAGATATGTATAATACTGTGCAAATGTTTATAGACGACCTTTCAGTTGTTGACACATACAGTCTGAGCTATACAATTAGAAAAGAGACAAGTTCACATGGCATATGATATAAACAAAAGAATTAAAATGTGTGTCAGTTAGAATGTCATAACACTCTGCTGGGAAACTCATGCTCCCTACAAATGTCTGAATCCTAATTCCCAGAACATGTGTATTAGTTACTTCTCTCATTGCTGTAATGAAATACCTGGCAAAAGTAATTAAGAAAGAGTTTATTTCAGCTCACACTTCAAGAGTACCATCATGCATAGGAGTGAAATCATAGCAGAAACTTGAGATAACAACTGATAAATGCTGTTGCTCAGCTCATTTTCACCTTTTCAATTAGTCTGGGACTCCACACCAAGCAATTACGTCATCTAAACTCACAGTGTAGTTTTCTATCTGAATTAACCTAGCCTAGAACCTTCCTCACAGATACAGACAGAGGTTTGTCTTCTAGATAATTCTAGATCTTGTCAAGTATTAGCCAACTTACTATGTAAATCTGTGACCTTACATTGTATGAAGGTTTTTTTTTTTCAATTGCCATTATATTAAGAATCTTAAAATGTTAAAATTGTAGTGAAAGAGGCATGTGGGTGAGATGTGATCACTGAAACTTTATATAGAAGGGAGTACAATAGATAATCAAGGGTAAGATCAAAGGTCATTGAAGAGAGATGCTTTGCTTCCATCTCTGAGGACGGACAAAGGGGCAAAGACAGAAGACAGTGTCTCCTTTGGTACTCCATAAAACAGCCCCGTGGATTCTTCAACTCCATGAAATACTTTCAGACTTTGGGCCTCTAGAATTTCATGATGGTTGTATTGTTTTTAAGCCACTAGATGTTGTTGAATATTTGAGAGACTATAAAGAACCACACCTGCCTGTCAATGCAGTAAATAAGGTTTTCAATCCACAGCCACAGAAGAAAGCCATCAAATACCAATCCATTATTACTGAATGAGTATTCACCTATCAGAAATCTGGAGGAAGACAGAATTGTGTCAGGACACAAATACAGAGACAAAAATAAATGCAAAAGAAGTCTGTTTTGATCACTCTCCAAACATTTACCAGCCATCTGCACATCTTTTGGTAACTGTTCAGTTCATTAGCCTGTATAGGAACTGGAGGATTTGGGCTTTGTTTTTAATTTTTGAAGTTCTTATTGTATTTTAAATATAAAGTTTTGTCTGAAATATAAGCATATAAAAGGCCCCCTCCACTGTAGGGTTTGCTTTTTTACTGAAGCTTTCCACCAATGTGAAGAAGTTTATTTAATTTCATGGAATCCCATCTATCAGCACTTGGGGAGGTTTCCTGTGCTATTTTGGGGGAAAATCTATTCAAAGTATTTCAAGAGTCCTCTCTCCACAATCAGAATGACTAACAAGAAACCAAATGACAGCAAATGCTAGTTAGAATATAAATAAAAATATGTTCTATTCTGTTGGGATTGCAAATCAGCATGAAGGTGACTCAGAAGCCTAACATATAACTAAGTAGATGCCAAAGGGACTCTACATTCTCCCAATACTGACATTTGCATACCCATGTTTATCAGTGAATTGTGTACAATAGCTACGAAACGAACCAGCCTAGATGCTGGTGTTATCAGTGGATGTGAGCCACCTGATGTGGTTGCTGAGAATAGAAAATGCATGATCTCACTTAAAATCATATATGTCTACCAGGAATGAACTGAGTTCTTTTACACTTATGCATATGCAAACTTGGATTTGTTAGCCTCTTCCAATCTGATTCTGTGCTTCTCAGATAAGGCTGAAATATCTGACAGAGAGCTGTTTTCACTACCCAATGTCATCACAGTCACCTGTTTTACTTATACACTTCACACTTCAGCTTCTGTATCTACAACTCATTTTCACTTAATTACTATCAGTTCTATTAGAGATCCAGGGTACGGACAGGTTTTCTGTCAACTTAACACAAGCTAGAATGGTCAGTGATGAAGGAGCCTCTGTTGAGGAAATTCCTCCATGAGATCCAGCTGTAAAGCATTTTCTCAGTTATTGATCAATGGGGCAGGACCCAGCTTACAGTGGGTGTTGCTATCCCTGGACTGGTGGTCCTGAGTTCTATAAGAAAGCAGGTTGAGCAAGCCAGGGTAAGCAAGCCAGGAAGCAGCATTGCTTTACAGATTATGTATCTACTCCTTCCTCCAGGATCCTTCCCTGTTTGAGTTCCTGTCCTGACTTCTTTCAATGATGAACAGTGCTGTGGAAATGGAAGCCAAATAAATCTGTTTCTCCCCGATTAGCCTTTGGGTTACACTGTTGTCACAGTAATAGAATCCATAAATAAGACAAGTTGGTCCCCGGGGGGGGGGGGGGGGGGATATTGTTGTGGCAGATCTGGCCATGTTTTAGGGAAGATTGTGGAGCTACTTTAGAATTTTGGGTTATAAAAGCCACTGTTAAGACCTCAGTGCTATGTTCATTAAGAACTTAGAAAACAAGAGTATTCAGAGAATGCAGTAGATTGAGGCCTTGCTTGTGAAGTTTCAGAGAGAAAGCCTGAAAAGTCAGGGACATTGATGACTTTTTAGTGGGGGCAATGGATGCTGATTAGCTGGAGTCAAGAAGTTAGCAGTGATTGACAGATCAGCATTACTGAGGTGAAATCTCCTGAGAAGTGTTCCTTGGGGGCACAAAGAACTGGGCAAGTTTTATATCTCCTGTTGGCAGCTGAGTTTGGTAGTGTAATAGTAACCCAAGTGATACTGGTTTTAAAGGCATCAAGGAGTCATGGATAGAAGCTGAGACTGGTGGATATGCAGCCACAGTGACAGTTGAAGGCCCAGGACTGAAGGGGTCATGCAAAGAAGCAGCGGTTTGGCACCATGAGAAAGCCTATGAGAGGCTATTGGTCAGAGTGCAGTCCAGGTACAGCAAGGGACCCCAGCAGTTTTAGAGATTCTAGTACTATGGTAAGACCACCAAGCAGCAATGGAGTAGAGCTCACCAAACTCTATAAGAAAAGCTGTGCATGCTACAGACAGCAGAGCTAGAGAAGTGACCTAGCCCATGTAGAGAAGCCCATAAAGTTGTGAGTGGATCTCAGACATTGGATAGTTGCCATTCCTGGAATGATGGTCCTGGGTTCTATAAAAAAGCAGTTTTAACAAGCCAGTGGAAGCAAGCAGGGAAGCAGCACCTATCCATGGCCTCTGTATTATCTCCTGCCTCCAGAATCTGGCCCTCTAGGAGTATGTATCCCGACTTCCTTCAATGATGAATAGTGTTGTAGAAATGTAAGTGAAATAAACCTTTTCTTCCCTTACTTGCATTTGGGTCGTGTTGTTTTATCAGTGGAATGCCAAACTAAGCAATTATAATACCTAGCTAAGATATCCAGTTTGTTACACTTAACAAAATACTATGATAGTTTAAGGGAGCATGAATTCCCAGGCTTATATATTTGAATGTTTGTTCCCCAGTTAGTGGAACTGTTTAAAAAGGATGTGGTCTTGTTGAAAATCTTTCACTAGGAACAAGATTTAAGGCACTGCTTTTTAATTTTCCTAGTGTTTTTACCTAATGTATGAATTCTATTCGTATTATAATATAACCCAGATCTGGATATTAGGTAAAAATCTGAAATATCAGACAGTCAGGGAAGAAATCACAGCCAATTCTCACCCAGAAAACTCATCAGGACCAACAGGATAGGACAACAGGGCTGAACTGCCTTCTCCTCTTTATATTTCTTTTCCAGTCCAACTATTTTACTTCCTGATTCAACTTTCCAGAGCTAGAATTAAAGGTGGGAGCCATCACTGCTTATCTCTTCTTGGCTTTGAACTCATAGAGATCCAAAGGATCTATGCTTCTCAAGTGCTGGGATTAAAGGCATGGTTGTCCCTCCCTCCTGACCCGATTGGCTCTGTCCTCTGATATCTCTGGCTTTTTTTTTTTTGTAACTATACCACCACAGTCACCCTTTAATACAGTTCTTCATGTTGTCAGGACCCCCAACCATAAAATTATTTTCTTGCTATTTCATAGCTGTAGTTTTGCTACTGCTATGAATCATAATATAACTATCTGTGTTTTCTGATGGTCTGAAACAACAATGTGAAAGGATTACTTAACTCACAAAGGAGTTGAAACCTACAGATTGAGAATCACTGCTTTAAATTTTCAAATGCCCACACCATTCCCAGTCAGGTCATTCTACCTCATGCTTATGGATAGAGATTTGAACCAATGAGTACTGCTCTAGAGTTGTATCTGCAAGTCTGCTGCCATATTCCCTACCATGATATTCATGGACTCTAACTTTGTGGAGCTGTAAGTTCCAAATTAAACGCTTTCTTTCATGAGTTTTCTTGAATATGATATTTTATCAGGGCAGTTGATATGTAATAAAGAGACCTTTGATCTCTTAACTCCTTCCAGAGAAACAAAAGAGTATTGTCTGCTGATAATTCTGCTTTCTCAATACATAATTTTTTCTCTTGGAACTGTGGCAGTGGAGAAATTGTAAGACAAAAGAATAGACATTACTGGGTTTTTAAAATTTATTTTTAACTGAGGCATCATTAAACAGGACCTGCAGCACAGAGAAGATTCAACAAGACAAGAACTAAACATGTTTCTGAAGGGACACCTTTCTCTAATGCAAGGGCAAGAATGCTTCAATCAATACTTTTTACAGGTGAGAAATTCTTATGCTTGTCAGGGATTATAAAAGATGCTCATGGTGTACAGTCTTGAAAGACATTCAGTGAAGTTTGTAAAGAGCTCCTTATTAAGATTAATTTTACCTGTGCTGTCTTAAAATTATTGAGATAATTTATTTTAGCATAATTGGTTTATTTTACTTCTTATCATTATC
This sequence comes from Phyllotis vaccarum, assembly GCA_033318265.1. Classification (NCBI taxonomy): domain Eukaryota; kingdom Metazoa; phylum Chordata; class Mammalia; order Rodentia; family Cricetidae; genus Phyllotis; species Phyllotis vaccarum. Next base: position 9,019,319 of record JARWLC010000004.1, on the reverse strand, counting down.
ATTATCACAAATTTTAACTTGGATCTATAGTTAAATGGCCTTCCAATATCTATATTGTTATTTACAGACAGGTAGGTACATCTCTAAGCCTTAGTCATAGAAGCATGTCAAGGTGTAGGTATATTATCAAAATTGGGAATTCATAACTTGTCCCAGTGCTGGGAATAACTGATTGCTGAGTTCCTGCCCAGATTTGATGCTTATGTCATCCTGTACAAAGGATACGCAAGAACCATCATGGCAGAGGGAATAGAAGTATTGGGAGAACTAAAATATTGTGAGAACTGAAGTATTACAGATTCTAACTTCTGAATATGATGTGGTTGTTACAGTTGTAAACATTAGAGCATCTGGAATTCCATTCATGAGGCTTGAAATAAAAAGAAACATAATTGAGGGTCATTAGGGTAAAAAGAGGGGACCAGTTGGGGATAACTTGGTGGCCAGAAGTAGGATGGAAAAGAGAAACTATGGGAAATAAATATGATCACAATACATTATATATGTATGATATTGCTGATAATATAAATAATTATAAGAACAATTTATTCTGCATAAAAATATTTTCCAAATTTTGGTGTCTCATTTGGGTTGTCTAGGGGTACATATTAACTGCACAGACAATAGGTTTTCAAGTACAACGAGGGTGCAGGGTGCAGGTGCCTCAATGTTGCTATGATCAATAGAAAGCCATTTCTGGACATGCTGATTTTGTAAAATCCTAGAAAATTATGGAGGCATACTGGCCTATTGTAATGGGTGGAATTAAGAGTCAGGAGATGAGGAGAAGAGAAATCTGCAAAGAGAAAAGACAGGATTTTAGTTCTTGGTGGATTGGGTAAGGAGCTGATTCATTCAACCCAGGTTTATAAACGTCAAGAAAGCTTTCATTTATCCCCCGTGATGGTAAAAACATATGAAGAGAAGCAGCCTTTGAGACTACCAAAGCATGGTGTGCATCATTTGATCCAGGATATGAACAAGACAAAGGATGATTTTAATATATGAGGCTCATTAGGTGTGTGTTTCTAGGCTGAGATCCCAGAATAGCTTGAGAAAGCCAGAATAGCAGCATTAAGATACTTGGTCATGGGGGCTTTGGAGACAGACTGGACTCTAGTCCCATCACCTGTTTGCTGGCTGCCACTGGACAAAGAATTATATCTCTTGTTATCTGTGAAATGGCCTTCTAAGTGTCCAAATGTAAGATCTGTTTAAAGCGTTATTGTTGGAAACATTCATGAACTGTGTATTATATGCAATAACACATATGAGATAATGGGACTAAAATGCATTCTTTTCACATATGTAGGAGGAACAAGTAGCATTATTGATGACATCATACCCTAAACATCAAAAGCTTTTTATATGTTCTAGAGTGCTAATACCAAGGACATTAGTCTACTACAAATTAGTAATATTTATATTCTACATATATCTTTGAAAGAATTCTGTGATACATGGATAGTATTTATAACTCATAAATAGACCTCAATTACAATGTTCTAAACCTATATGAAAACAGAGTGATTTGTTTTTAGTTTAAAGAAAATAATTTCCAGGGGTGTGAGAAGAAGCTGGACTCTACTACTCTTTATTTTAAAAGTACCCATGTATTTTAAGAAGTTATGAGCAACCATGAAATTTTGTCATGATTCTTTCAAGGATGGTATCTTATGATCACAGTTCTAGGAGAAGAAATGCCACACATACACAGGAAAGGACTATTTTTCTTGAGAAAGTCATTATTCATATCTCTATCCTTATTTTGTTCTACTTTCTGATGAATTTGGCTACAAGAATGCAGCAAATCTTGCTGACTATTGAGACAGTTGATTTCAGCAGAAGTTACAAAATTTAACCTAGAGAAAACTGACCTTAGGAGAGAAAATCTCTGTTAGGGTAATTTTCTTCATCCATTTGTCATCAGTGTTAGAGCTTTCTGCCAGTGTAGTATACTTACTGAAGTTTCCTAAAGTTGAGTCCACTTAATGAATGTCCTGGCTCTGATAAAGCTCTTTACATGGTATCACAGCATACCATTTCTTAACACATTATATCCTTCCACAAATAAATAAAATGGAGAAAATAAAGAGTGGAAGAGAGGAAGGAACAGTGGAAATGGAGGGAAAATGAGGAAGAGGAAGAAAGAAGAGAAAGAAAATATTGGTGATAGAATAAATGGAATGGAGGATAAGATAGAACACTTGTCCGTAGAAAAAAAGAATGAAAAACACAAAAAGAAAAGACTAGCTTTGTGAAGTGGAGACCAGGAGGGTGTAAAATACAAAGCTTATGTTTTCCTTGGAGCGTAATGTACACATCCGTCAGAACTGACTTTAGGAGACGACAGCTCTCAGAATCATCAGTGTATCCCTTCTAATTCCTATCTGCCTATGGTTCCTGAAACTTTGACTTAAACACTATGGGTTTGGCAATTCTATACTTTCTAACTGCAAGGTTATAATTAATTAACCCATAGCTCTCCTTGTTTTTATGTGCAGCAAATCTTGAGAACCAAAGCTAAGAAGAGGCTTCAAATTGAGGCAAGGCAAATAACTTCACTTTTCCCCCAACTAATGACACTGATATTCCAACTTTACTGCCCAATCCATACATTTTTTTTTTACTTTGAGTTCTCAGATGGATAAGTGTCAATTGGAATTAATAAAGAAACCAAGAAATGCCTAACATGGTCTTCAGATACTCCAGAACCTTAATGTTCCCATCCACCCCTCAGAAGTATCTTATTATCTCCCATGGTTGCATTGACTTGATCCAAAAATAGAATTAACACTCACCATCTCTGTGTTTCTGGTTATCACATGAACATCCTATTCATACTAGTCATTATAAATTCTCTCAACTATGACACCTACATTTATGGTCTGTACTGCCAAAATTTCCTTAGATGTGGTTAACCCTCTTTACAGTCCCCTTTCCCAGCCAGAAGCTCAATGAGAATTTGCCTCCAGAGCAAGTTTGATAAACACATAAATATGTGTACATAAGTAGAGATGTTCACTCTATGGCTACATACTCTGCAAGGACAGAGGTCTTGTATCCAGGGCCAACTGCTGCTTTATGTACTCTAGAAACTTATCCCTTCTTACAGTTTATTGTCAAATGAAGCCACTAAAGAACATTACAGAGTTCTCACAAGCATCTTTTAAAGCGTTTCTGGTTTTATATGCATATGCTCTCAATCATTCTTTCTTTCTTTTCTTTTTCTTTCTTTCTTTCTTTCTTTCTTTCTCTCTCTCTCTCTCTCTCTCATTCTCTTTCCTTCCCTCCTCTGTCAAACACACACACACACACACACACACACACACACACACACACACACACACACTTACCTCCATGCATAGTCAAAACATCCTTATTACTCAGCTCTTGGATATTTATTCCAATTTATGTAATTCTTTCCTTAACTTAGGATGTATTGTCTGTCTAATCTAAATTTTTAATTCATTGAGAAAATAACAAATTTTGTTTCTTCACAGTAACCATTACTGTTGAATAATGCTTATGATAACACTTAAGGGTAATAACCACACCATATGTCTTATGAAAATTCAGAAGTCTTAAATTATTTCTTTTTTTCTTATAAACTAGACAGCAAGCTATGGTGTTTAAACTGAAGTCAATTGTTCAAAAGGTAAAGAGAATCATTAGTTTTACCAGATAGAAATAATTCATCAGGGAACAAAAGTTGAATTGTTCATATTTGAGTAAAAGAAACTGGTAAATTGGAAGTTTGGGGAGAAATCAAAATGCTTAAAAAGTTTTGATACAAAATGTGAAGATGCAGACCCAGGAGAAATAGGAGCGAAGTGTATTTACAACAGAGATGAAGACATGGACTGAACAGTGTCCAGTAGCATGATGGAAATTTCCTCTGTGATGTTAAATTGAATTATAGAGGAGGCTACTGCACATCTGATGTTGAGAGTCCAGAAAGAAGCAGAGAAGCAGTAATTCATGTCCCTGACTCTCTGTGTGTCCAGAGTAGACACATGAAATGGTCAGTGCTTTATGATGCCCCAAAGTGATCTGCTATGACCGTGAACCTCAGTCCTGATGTGATTAGGACAGGATGAAGTCCTCCTTTACCACAGGCTTAAGGATTTCCTCTAGCCTTGACTCACCTGACCCTACTGCTTGTTACACTTATTGTCACTGTAGATTTGCCAATTCTTGTGACCAGTGTTTTTACTATGAAGATGACTTTCTTTCACATGGTACATCAAAAAAATTCGGGACAAATCTCTTCCTTTGTTTTGGCTACCTCTGTGGTTGGTAAGGAAACTTTTTCAATTTTATATTTAAAAATGGTTTGGCTCCCACCCAATTTATATAAGTACAAATCACCAAATCTACAATTCCAATCTACCTGATCGTCATCAATCCTAATGTTAACTTGCCAACTGAACAACCTCTACAAACTAATATTTGACTCCAGACATACAATAACGAACAGATAACTACATGCCTTATTTGTAAATGAACTATAATTGTGGGAGATTTTTTCCCTTTTCTTTGTTCCTATTTGAACACTATACCAGCAAGATGGGTTTTTGATTTTATTCCGTGCAAGAGGCGTTCATTGGTCATGTTCTTGGGTCATTTGTGGGTATCCTTCTATATGAACCTTAGGTCTTAGTCTATGTGGTAGTCCTGTTTTCGAACTGGGACTCTTGTAGAATCACAATAAGCTTACTCCTCTTGAAGACATTTGGCCCATGTGGAATTTTTTAGTTCTTGCTGTTCTCTGAAATACATCCATAATTTGACCTTTTCTGCTGTCCAATTATTTAAAACATGGGTAAGTAATCTTGAGCCAAAATGAAATGAGAATAAAAGATCATATCCTTTTTTCATTTCTTTTATTAAAAATTTAGCAAGAAGACAACCCAGGGAAAAATCATGACATCTTTAATTTCAGCTATTAGGTAGGATAACAGAGTAAAAATTAGCTGTAATAGATTCAATTTTTTACCGGCTACCAGCTAGCAAAATGACCTTAAAATTCACTCAACCTTTAAGGTCACCATTTCTTATTCTATAAAATGATCAAATTATATTAAGTAAACCATCTAAATGGCCTTTTCTGGCTCTAACACTATATGATGATGAGATACCCCAATTGCATGGTTTAAAGGGAAATGCAACCGTGTTAGTTCAATGGAAGTTTTGGTTTCTCAAGCATAGGACTTCTCCACATATAATGCTATTATAAAAGGCAAAAAATACAAAGCATTGCAAATATACTCTACAACACCTGGCTCATATAATCTATTAATTTTTGCAGCATTAAATCATGAGCATAATCACCTCAATTTTATAGTAGAATCAAGCCTTAAAAAGCATAAAAAATAGATTAAATGTATCTGAGTCTTAATTTTTCATCTTAATATTGAATACAAGATTGTATCATCATGATATTTTAAATCAGATAGGTGGATACAGCTGATTCATGCTATGAAGTAGACTTTATTTGGTGATTTGGAAAATTCAGATAATAACGGTCCTCTGTTAATAATCTCTGGAACAAAATGTCAGCAAATAATAAGCAAGAAATGATAGATATAAGGACTTAGATTGAATATCAAAAAATGGCTGCTATTACTGAGGAAGTTTTTTCCTACATTGCCCAGAAGTTTTACTGGTAAATGACTTCCAGGTGACACTGATTATATGGTTCAGCCACTGGTTCTGAAGTTTGACAAGGACAGTGTGTTTGCATAAGCTAAACCCTAAAAGCTCTTTACCAACTCCAAGAGAAAAGAAACTAAGAATACTGTATATTTTTCCTTACGTGTTCATATATGGCTGCTGTTCACTGAAGAATTTCTTTTCTACAAATCTTAAGAATACTCTGTATCACATAGAGCTTTAGTGCATGAGGGACATCTCTTTCCATCTACCAGGTATAGCCACATAAGTGATAATGAGTAATGTATATTGATGGGTATAATATTATGCCTAATAGTTGCTTTGAGTGGCGCAACACCTGTGCTACTAACATGGGCCATATTCCCAAATTATTTGCCCTCTATCCATATTAAACTTCTTTATCTCCTCATACCTTGTCATTTGTACCAGCCCCTAGAAAAAAATAGTAGATTAACAAGATTGCTTTATTAATTGATTGATTAGTCATATATCTAGAATCAGGCTTTTCATCCCTCACCCTAGAAATTAGAAACTTTTAATATTACTTTTCTTAAATCAATTGATATCTGTTTACTTCTCAGGCAGTAAGACCAGGGAAAATGGAGTTGATAAATAAGGCAGACTAAAGTCTGATGTGATACCAACTTTATTCAGAGTATGAGACAATTTATACTCTGAGACTTAAGAAAACTCATATGAGTAAAGCATATAATCACAAAGACAATCCACACATAGCAGACAACTCTTATGAGACAAAACTGTGTTTTTTGCATAAAGGCATAAAAATAAATAAACAATGGGAAGTTGTAAAAAAAAAATATCTGAAGTAAACTGACTACTGTGTGTTACTCCTGGAGAGGCACAAAATCATGCTCCAGGAACAACTCCATGTGTTTGAAGAAATTAAGGTCATATGTCTCTTGGTTTCTTGGAGTTTCATCCTATGCACTCAAAACTTACACAGCTCCATTCTTGAACTGTGTTTCAACAAACATCTAAGGACTCATTTATTTTGTTAGTAGGAGGAGGTCCATTTTGGCCTATACAATAATTTGTTAACATCCATTAAAGCCTATAAAATATATACAGAAAATAAAGCCTAACCAAAAAACCATTCGCAGTTGATAGCTTCTGAGGGAAGGAGAATTATTATTCTTTGTAGTTTAATCACTAGTAGGTTGCCAATGCTCTAGTGGACAACCCATGAACATATTTTGGGAGCACTAAAAAAGTGGGGGGAGGAAGGGAAGGAAAAAAATGGGAAGTTGGGAGGAGATATATCAAGGAGATCCAAAAATAGGGGGACATAAAAAATATGGAGTTATTATCGTGTTGTTCATTGTGAATGCATACAATTCTCAAAGAATAAAAAGAGTAAAAATAAATGAATGTGTATAATACAGAAATTACAAACAAGAATATACATTTCTACTTAATTAGTGTCTTTTTCTTTACAACTGAAACAAAACAAAAATCAAAAACTTAGTTTTCTAGGTTTGGAAATGGAGTAAAATGTTAAAAATTATGCCAGCCCCTAAATAAAATGTTAGACTGGGCATGTGTGTCTGAAGAATTGACATATCTTAGCTTTAGTTAGGCACATGAATTTTGCAATGAGAATTTTACCCTCTCAGTGGCAAAAGTTGGCTATGCAATCATGAAAACATATCCAACATCAGAATTTAAATGTCAAATCTCAATGTGATAGTGGGTACTTATAACTATAAAATAGAGATGCACAGATCCTTGGGGCTCTCTGGCCAGTAAGCCTAGTCTAATCAGTGTTTAAGGCCAAGAAAGAGAATTGTCTCAAATATTAGACTGTAATGACACCTTTGCAAGATCTCCAACTTTCACACACATGGCTACATGGAATCCACACAACACCACACAAAATACCAACACACACACAATGACACAAACATTTATTTTAGTTTCTATAGTCATTGCATATTTACTTCCTATTATAAATTAAAAATAATTATGGAACAAAATGCATTAATATTTACATGTGGTCTTCTTCCCTTTATTAGCTCTTCGATCAGACTGTCATTAACTAACTCATACTTTATTTTGGCATGAAATTTGCCTTGGAATCAATTCCTGTGTTCAAACAAGCTTGGATTAAAAGAAAATGGCCTTAGAGTGGTTGTGACATATGAATCCTAAAGTAGAGTTTTGTAAAATAAGAATGCTACCTTGGAGAGATATTGGAAGCTTTAAATTGCACATCATTCTAGAAAGCACCACACCCTAAAGATACTCCATTTACACACAGGTCCTTTCCTTTTAGTTATTTATAAAGGCAGTATTAAAAGACCAGCAAGAAAAACATCAGCCCCATAAGAAATTTCAGAAGATAAGTCTGAAGGCAAAGCTAATCTACCTCAAGTGACAGGATGAAAGAACATCTCTTTAGTATCTAGTGAGATGTTGTTATTTTTAGTATTGGGATCTTGTCCAAGTCAGTGTTCTTTAACATCTTCAACATAACTGAATTCAGGGCAAACATCTGTAGCAGAACAGACAAAGACTCCTTGTTCTATGATTGCATCTCACCCAAATCTACCTGAATCTGTTTCCTTATCAGCCACTGACAGAAAATCTACTTGCCAAAGTGGTTTCAAGATAACCCAGTAAAGACCAAACTGTGTCCAAAAATTTCTACAAAGCAAAAAAAATTCTCAATACATTTCATTACACACACACACTAGAATGTTTTCTAGGTAGTAATTCTAGACGTACTGTCAATATTGTATCTTCCAGGTACATAAGGAAATAGACTAGGCACTCCAATTTCTGCAACCTCAAACAATTTTTTAATGTTTTTGAGGATATTTTGGTATCACTCACCATGGTATTTAAGTTATTCATTTATATGCACTGTCTATACAGTAAGATAGTACTCACAATGCTGAGGAGATGGCTCAGCAAAATCTGGCTATAATAAGTAACTAAGTTCAGATCCCTTGAGCACAGGTAAAATCCAAATGTGGTGAGGTAGCATGTGCTTATAATCTAAGATCTGGAGAGGCATAAACAGCTTTCTGGAACTTTCTGGCCAGCCATTCACACCAATCAATAGGATCCAGATTCAACTAGAGAACCTATATAAGTCTAGCCAAAGATACCCAATCTCTGTGCTGAATGTACATATACAGAGAGGCACACAGAGGCTATGTATGCTCATATGTTATCTCTCTATTCTCTCTCTCTCTCTCTCTCTCTCTCTCTCTCTCTCTCTCTCTCTCTCTCTCTCTGTGTGTGTGTGTGTGTGTGTGTGTGTGTGTCTATCATTTTCTGTCTGTCTGTTTATATCTTTCTGTTTCTCTCTCATACACATACATATATACCCATACTACTACTCTTTCTGTGTGTGTGTCTGTCTGTCTCTGCCTATATCTCTTTCACACACAAACACACACACATACACACACACGATGTACTTTTAAAAATGACATTTATTTTATTAAGGAGCACTGAAGTCCCACTACTTGCAGAAATGAGTTGAGTAAAATCTGTCAATGTCTTTGCATGGTTTATAATAAAGGTCATATTACAATTATAAATGTTTATGGCATACAGAAAGTTACATATATGCTAACCACTTTCAGAAGAAATCTTGAGGCTTCTCACAAAATAGAATGCTCAAAAAACAATATGTGAGACCTGAATAACTCTAAAACTGATTAAGTCTTTATCATTTTTACATTTTAAATATCAAGGGCAGTTCCAAGAGGAGATATTGAAGTTATAAGTATGTTTTATAAGGTTGTCACAGAGGTTTGTCATTATCCACAGAATATGTAGTGAGAACTCAAAACTGGACCAACAGAGCTGCTGCTCCTTTGCAGAGAGGAATGGCATAATTAGGAACAAATATTTCCTTAACATCAAGTCCTTGGAAAATATTGTTGATTGTCTTAAGGCACTAATAAATATCCTTTGTTCTGAAACATGTATTGCCATTGCCTAATTCTATCAGTACCTAAAACAACAAAGAAAAATCAAAAATTAAAATAGAGACCTTGTATTAAGTGTTTAAGCTCTTCTAGGAGATCCACAGTAGTATAAAGAATTGAATTTGATTTATTTTGAAATGTCACTTATTATAAATTTTAATTTTTATCACACACACAAAACATAAACACACACATGAGTTGTTGTCTGGAGATACCAAAAGAACATGTCATGGAGCTAGAATTAGAGAAAGTTGTCAGACACCCATCATGGATGTCAAGAATGGGACTTCAATCGCTTGCAAGAGAAGCAAGTGTTCTAAATCACTGAGCCAGTTCTCTAGTCTCACTTGTCAGCTTTTTAAGATAAGTACACACACACACACACACACACACACACACACACACACACACACATTCAGCTTTATATAAGGTAACATATGCAAAAAACACAGAAATTATCATTTTCTCTGTTTATTTGCTAACTTAAGTAAAAATGGGGAAAGTGCCTCATGCTATACCACACTGAAAATTCATCACAAATTTATATGAGGACACCAGCTCTCAAGGACCAACCAGTTTACACAGTAAAATATAGAATCATTATTGCCCCAATACGTAGTACAATATAGAATCATTATTTCCCCAAATATCTTGGATTCAATTTCAGTATGCTCTTCCATTTGATATAACTGTGGCTCATTTCTATTCAAACTGTATGATGTCACTCTGTATAGTTTCTGTAGCGGTATCAAGAATGACAATATTTGTTCACCCTATTTCTCGCCAATATTTCCCGTGTCAATTGAATGCCTCCCTCTTTTGACGCCACTGGTGTATCAATCCATCCTCACCCCTTCTGACTCTTCATATAATGACTAACTATTCCAACTTACTTTCTTTGTTGGTCATGCAATGTCTCAAAACTAAAGTTAAAAGAAAACTAGTAGCTCTGAAAGATTTGTGACTCTATCCTAAAATTTTAGGCACATTTTTAAAATATCTTTAAAGAATATTCATTGACTAAACAGTAAAATCCAAGGCCCTGACTAGGGTCTCGAGTCTGCAGTGCCCCACATGGACGGCCTGCTTTAACCACTTTGATGTCTCACTTCCTGATTCCTTTGACGTTACTTTTCACAATATTTTACACTCTGTTTTTCTTTCAAATTCTAAAAGGTATCACTACACATATCTAAAATCATCTTTTCTCTCCCCTCTCTTTTGAAATGATCATTAGTCTAAACAGCTTAATATCTACAATATGAGTAATTTGATGGGATGTCAAATGATATTTATCAAAGATAGTCACATGATAAGTAATATGCATTCTACAGGAAAAAAAATGCCTAAGCTTAAAACTGATTCCATTACTCACAAATCCCAACTTTGGAAAATTTACGTAGTTTCTGGATGCTATCATGTTCTTACTTTTAGAATAATAACAATAAAAGTAAGTATTTAACAGTGATTAAATTTGATAGCCTAAAATCTGAGGTGATAACATCTTCAGAAGAGTTAATTTCACCTTCCACAGCATTGTAGCAGATATAGAAGAACATAAAAAATGTAAAGACAATACCTATGCTGCTGATGAAGGATACTTGTGAATGTGAAAACATAAGCAATGTTTAGGAATGCTGCAAACCTGAATAACATCAACTCTGTTGGAAATGTCAGAAACAGCTATTGAGTAGTTAACTAATGTTAGGCTTCCACAGTATAAAACATACCTTCAACCTCAGAGTAAATAATTTAAATTTTATAATACAAAGAAGATAGAAGCATAGAGGTCCAAGGGCTTGGTTTTAGTAAGTTTTTAGATATTCCTTTGAAAGAAAAAAATTCCCCTAGTGGGAAGAAGCTAGAAAAAAATGAAATCCATACTGACTAGCATGGAAGAACAGAGAAAAGGTAAAGAGAAAGTTCAGATAAAAATGTGGGAATAGAACCAGAATTTGAAGACAAGAGCAAAATAACATATTATGAATACTTTACAGAAACAACAGAAGGAACATTTGAACCATGAAGCAAAATGGGTAAATATTATAAAACTAAACAACAGAAAAAAGAAAACAAAAACAAAATTTCATATAAAGTTGATGTAACAGGGAAGACACCAGTAGACATACCAAAGTGGAAAGAGAAAAGACCACAAGGCCTCAACTCTCTACAAAGAAATACGAGAAAATAAGAAATGCTAAGAATGGGAGCAATAGTCTTCTCCAGAGAAGAGAACATTGATCAATTATCCAGTACCAAACGGTCAACTCTACATTTTTACAAGTACCTTTATATAGATTGACCAGGTTATGTTTAGTAATATATTTGTATATGCATGTACATGTATGCATGTAATAACATTTAATAAAAGATACCATAAATTTGAAGGTGAGCAGACAGGGGTATATGAGAGGATATAGAGGTGCGAAGAGAAGAAAAAATTACGTGACAGTATCAAATGATATTCAAATAAAACAAATAAAAATAAATCAATGTGTTTTAAACAAAAGTGGGGATATAGGGAGATGCTAAAGTCAGAAGCTGTTGTCCACTGAAGGCTGGATGTCATGGTAGGAATTGCTGCTAGAGAAGCATCTTCACACCAATGTCAATGACAAAGTTCTAAACCGTAGAGGACAGGTGATGGTACTGAGCTATCAAAGCAAAGAGGGAACAGTTACAGTGAGCTGAAAAGTGAGAATTACAGCCACAAGGGTCTAATTTGTAAAGATCTTTGACAATCATTCTTATAATAAATATCTAGTTAGCCCTATTTGCTCCAAAGAGATAGAGGATAGATAATTTAGAGGCTAAAAGAAACTGGATTAATAAAGTCCCAGTTTTCTATCTTCTATGTCAGTTCTGAGACTCAGAATCAACTAACTGAAAGGTAGGTCTTCCCAGAAGAAAGGATCACACAATGTGTAAGCACCTGTAAATAATAATAACACTTCTAATCCTTGATGTAGTGATACCACATATATTCATTGGATGAGTTTACAGTAAGGAAAGGCCCTTGTTGTAGCTCACATTATTATTTGTATACCCACAGAGTCATAAAGCCTAATCTATTACAATGAGTACATTGTTAATAAGTGGAATTATGGAGCATATTCACCTTAGAGAAAATTCACTCAGTGAAACATTTCATTTATGTCTCTAGGCCTCAAATGTAAAACTTGGTAGTTAGTAAAAATTCTGTTACTTCTTTTTCCTGTGAAATAAGAATGACTATAATAAAGTTTTTTTAAAAAAAAGAGCCCTAGAAATTGTACTGTTAAGGAGAGCAGAAGAAACCTATTCCACCTCTACAGAGAGAATTATGAATGGGACTATGGTTCCCCTCATGGTTTTTACCAGTCTAGTTACTAGAAAAATGATGAGGAATATGGAGTATTACAGTGAGCTATTACAAACAAATCACAGGTCAATGGATTAAGCTAGAAATAATTATTCAGAATAAGGTAACCCACACCCAAAAAGACAAATATTGCATGTTTTCTTTTCTGTGTGTATGTTAACTTTTAAGATCTAGATATATGAATTCACTGAGAACAACCACAGTGGTTTGGTAGCATGTAAGGACTCAGTAAGAATAAGGGGATCTTCCCAGGTAGGAGGAATAAAATATAGTAGTATAAAGAGATACAAAATAGAATAGGAGGACTAGAGGAGGAGATGATTGGAAAGAAGAGTAAAGGAGGGCATATGGGGAGGTACAATTAACATTAATGGCCATTGGAGAAGCCACATGAGAACCTAGAAGATTTCTAAAATATGTACCTCTATGAAAATAATATAGAGTCACCATATACTAGGGAAGACAATATCCAACTGAACAACTTATGTCAGTAATTAAAACCCTCAGAGTCATAAAGCAGTTAAGTTTGTTGAGCCACTGGCCAAAGGGCTTTAATAAACTCCCCTGTAACACCTCAAGATACAGCCAAAACTACTGATCACTCTCCACAACACTAAGGCAAGTCTTTATTGCTGAAAACATCACTTACTTATATCAATGAACATGGAGAAATTTTGCTAGTGCCCAAGTACACTTATCACTACTAGTATTCATGATGCTCTGAGCTACTTTGCCTGCTACCAGTGGGAAAAAAAACATTACTAGTATCATGGAGATACAAAACATGCAACCTACAATAATGACCTACCTTCAAGATGTACTGTGCAATAGTGGTTCAAATGTTATGGAAGTAGCTAACTGTACCACAAGGTTTCTGTCCTGGACTTTCAGGCCTAGCCTCAAAGTTTAGGCCCACAGACCCACAGTCCCACAGAGACACACAGATGCTTACAATAGTTTTAGGCTGATTGGCTTAAGGCCCAGGCATATAACTTGCTAACTCTTTACCCTTACTCTAACCCATGATTCTTACCCTGTTCAGACATGCGGCTCGGTACCTTTTCTCAGAGCAGCACAGTTGTCCTCTGATTCTTCTGGCTTCTCTCTGGCACTCTCTCTCTTCTGCCTGTTCATAGAGTCTCCTTAGTCTGGTAGCCCTGCCCCCACTTCCTGTCTGCTTTGGCCAATCAGCGCTTTTTATTAAACTCATAGGCAGGGACAATTATTTACAATGGAACAACATAATCCCCCTACAGCTAACCACTTTTGGTTAGATTAAAGCCTGTCCCATGAGATGGAACCTATACCTAACACTGCTAGAGTATTCAACAGCCTGAGACAAGATAGGTAATGGGCCTTATAGGAGGATCTTCTAGTATTATTATCTAAAGTAAAAAGAAAATAGCAATAAAATGACTACTAATAATGTATTGTTAAATTCATACATTAATGCATAGTTCAAATTTCATTACAAAAGGTTCTTTTTACAGTAAATGATAATTAACACAAAGAACCATGACTTAGTGATGTGTAGACTTTAGATCTCTCAGGCCTAAATGATGTGACTCCATCAAATTCCTCACAAGTCTCAGGGATCTTTAGGGGAAAGGAGACAAGAAGATTGTAGGAGCCAGAGCCAACACAGGACTCCAAAGGAACTGCATCTTCCAGATGTAATAGGAACAGCACACATACAAACTAACAATGCCGATGATATCACACATGAGACCTGTGCTTGTTTAGGTCAGGTAAAATCCAGGAATTAAGAAGCCTCACCCCTGTCTAAAATATTGTTTGAATTGGATAATTCTCTGGAAAGGAAAATCAATTCTCTCCAAAAGAGTGTTATAATGTGTATCAGATACAACCCAGGGCTTACAATTATGCCCAAGAGTAGTTAACCAACACAAAAGGAACTCTGTGATGACTGGTTGGTTTGATCGTTTACTTTAGTTTGTTTATTTATTTTTGTCTTGTTGTTCTTTCAGTGGTGGGGTGGTTTGTTTCAATTTTTAAATCAAATAACATTTTATTGATTAAGTAGGAATTTCACATCATGCACCCTAATCATACTCACTTTCAAATCCTCCTGAGTCCACCTCCCCACCCTTATGACCTCCCCCACCATTAAAAAAATTCCAATTTTTGTTGGCCATAAAAGAAGATGAGGTTGTGTATATAGAGACATGAGAATATTCTGAAAGGAGTTGAGGGAGAAGATATGATATGATCAAATACTTTATATAAAAAATATTTAAAGAAGCATTTATAATAGTTGAAATACAATGACATAGATGTACAGTGTATATATATGGTTATCTTTGTGCAGGAACTATTTAAATAGAAGCCTTATTAGGTACACTACAATTTTGAGATTCAATTCTATTAAATATTAAGGCATGACTATTGAGGGCAGATTTTAATGCAAGAATGGATTTAATCCAAACTTACAGTAGGACAAGGAATTCTTATCTCCCAGGTGGGTCAACACCTACTAATGGTAACCATATACTTTGAACTGATACACACAAAAATGAATAAATAAAACTTACTTGGCATGTTTGTACATTTTGAAAATAAATTTGTAATAGTACAAGATGGCTGTGGATTGAATCTGAACATCTTTTCTAAACATAATTTGAAAGGTTAGTGTTTTTCATTATTGCACATCTATGTGACTAGAATTCTTCAATTTTCTACCAACATCCTTAAATATAAAAGGTAAAAAAAATCTCATGACCTGCAAAAAAAGAAAATACTTTGTATTTTTTGTGAAAAAATTCAATAAATTTTTCAAAAAAAAAATATAGAGGTTGAATAAATTATATTGGGTGTCCATCAGTCAACTTCTGGTTTCTGAAAGAATTCTGAGACACTGCTGTAGGAGTTTCCTTTCTCCCTCATAGTCTATATAGTCCAATAAGCATCTTGAGAAAGAGTTTATGGACCATTTTTCTGCAGATTTATTGCTTGCATGCAGGAGCATCAATTTCTTGAAATGCTGGGCAGAAAGAAGGCAGGTTGCAAATAATCTGTGCTTCTTGTCATGAAATAAAAGAAAGATGAGACTCAAATTCCAATGTGTATTTTGAAACAAAATCATTTTGTAACAGTATGCCTGCTGTTAGCATATGAGTTTTTGGATTTTGCACTGTAAATATTATTTTAAAGAAAATAGCCTTTTCTCTCCACATCTAACTCATGCACACAACTCTTTAATCAAAGTAAAAAGTAAATAATCTTTTATAAATAAGGGAGCAAACAGTTATACAACCCTCAATGTGTGTGTGTGTGTGTGTGTGTGTGTGTGTGTGTGTATACACATTCTATGTAGATATTCAATATATCAATGACATGAATCAAATATTGTATAAAATATCTGCTCAATATATATTAAAAACAATAATGGACATTTAACAACTGTTAAAACTATTTGTATGAGTGCTTAAAGTATAAAAAAAGTATCAGTACATAGTCTTGATACTAAAATATACTTCTACATGTATCAAACCTGAATACATTTCCAATCTATATTCAAAATCAAAGCTTTAAGTTAAAAATATACATATTATTCTGTAAGTGTGTATATAAGCATATTGCTAAAGTTCAAATGTTGAAAGTCATCTCAAAGATTTGGACCTTCGGTGTTTGGTTAACAGAATAATACTGTATTAAGATGTGGGATAATGCCTTTGTACACTGTAAAAATTTGCTAGTCAAGTTGCTTTAATAAAATACTGAATGACCAATAGAGGCATAAAGTAGAGATGGGACAACCAGACTAGGAGAATTCTAAGAAGAGGAAACATAGAAACAAGGACATTTGCCAGATGCAAAGAAAGATAAGAATGCTGCACTGAAGAACAGGTACCAAGCCATATGGCTAAACATAAACAAGAATTATGGGTTAATTTAAGGGTAAGAGCTAGATAGTAATAAGCCTGATCTACTGGCCCAGCAGTCACTATAATTTTAAGTCTCTGAGTTAATTATTTTATAAGTAGCTACAGGACTGAAAGCTGATGTAGGAATGTCTTTCTGTATGCTGTGAATATCAATCTTTAAATAAAGAAGCTGTTTTGGCCCATGACAGGTACCACAGAAAAAGTAGGAGGAGAAATCAGAGCATAGGTAGGAGAAGCAGATTGAGCCAGCCACCCAAGAAGAAACGTGAGGAACACAGGTGAGCCACAGGCCATGTGGCAGACAGATTAATGAGAATGGGTTGATTTAAGATGTAAGAGCAAGCTAGCAATGTGCCTAAACTATAGGCCAAACAGCATGAAGCTAATAAAAGTGTTTGAGTCATTTTGGGGGGCCTGATCAGCTGCAGGTGGCTAAGCAGTCTGGGACTGCAGATCTGAGGGTCTGGACCTCTAGCTGCCCGGGGCCAAGATCTCTAATGCAACAGAAAGCAGAAGAGATTTGTCCAGACCTTGAGGCTAGACGGGACTGGGAAACTTCTGCCTACATGGCTAGCCTTTTGTAAAGTCCTTCCTTCACTGGTAGTGTGCCCTTAAAAGGTGATTATAAACCCTGGTCTCTTCTGTTGCTCTGCATTCTCACTCTTGAAGTAACAGATTAGTTCCAACACACACTCTCAACATGGCATGTCAACATACTGTAGTTATAGTTCATGGTCCTGAAGCCACTTGATCTTGATAAAAAAAAATACCAAAACTATAACCTAAAGAAAACTGTTACTAAGATGATATTAAAGGTTTTGTGTGTAGACGTCCAGCACTCAAGACTAAAACTGAAAATAATCCTGAGTTCAAGTCCCAGTATGGGCCACATAGGATGTTCTAAGCCAGATATCTTATTTTACAAATTGTAAGCTAGGAAACATGTGTATTCACATAGAAATAGCCAAACAACAATGTATTTTTTTCCTATTCTGTTGATATTTTGGTGGTTTTCAGTTCTGTCTGTGTTTTTTGTCTTCAATTTTCAAATGTTATATACTTAGAATCTTTACTAATCTTATTCCAGTAATCAATATTATTTTAAAATTAAAATAACCTCCTAGTTCACAATTCCTACCCCACATTTCCTATTTTTTCTACCTTTCCTAAAGCAAAAGCCAACAAAACGCACCATAATTACATTTGATATATATATATATATATATATATATATATATATATATATATGGAGGTGTCCTTTATAACTAGCTCCAGGTAGTTGAAAGTGAACTTGGCTTGCCAATTCTAGATATCCCAGCTCTAGAGCTAACAGGCCCAATCCAAGAAAAAGCCACATACTTTGATATCTTTGTTTACATCCTTAGAGTAGAAAATGATTCTTAGTCTTTCTAAAGCTCTTCAGCCAGATTTTCCTTGTCTTATAGATGGAATGAGTACCTCAAAAACATACTGAAGTTCCACCATTAAAGAACAGTCTCCTTAAGTCAGCAATGAGGCTTTCCCCATTTGTATTCTGACAAAGAAACCTATTCATTCTCATCATGGACATGAATTTGTAAGAGCTAAGCTACTATGACAGTGGCCAGAGTTGTCAGGTGTCATACATATTTTCAGTCTCTTTTCTGCTTTCAGACCTGATCTTTCATACAAACATTTGCTTTTTCAGAATGCCAGACTTCTTCCAATCTCTATTATACTCATAGATAAACTATGTTGTGGAATTAGCAAGAACCAGCAGCTGAGTAAGACCACTGACATCAAGGTATTTCTACCCTGGAAGTATATCTCTAATCAAATGGATCCTTCAGAGCTCCAGATGGAACACTTCTTCATGATTTGAAGTACAACACAATAGAGAATGCAATAGACAAAGATAAAAATTGCATTATCTTGAAAGTATGTGGTGTAATATAATTTTCTATGAATAAATAAGAGCTTATAAGAAGCAGTTAAGAGGCCCTAAACATACACATACTAGCAAAACTAAATAGACTCAGTATTATGCGTGTGTGTGTGTGTGTGTGTGTGTGTGTGTGTGTGTGTGTGTAACACTAATAACTGAAGAAGCCATAAGCTGAGAGGCAATGGTGGCACAAAGATGGGAAGAGTTACAAAGGTATAAATGATGTAAATTGAGTACTTGTGTATAAAATTCACAAATAAAAATTATTTTTAAAAAGAGGAATGAACTGTTGGGAACTAAGACAAACTAAGAAAAACACATGTCAATCTGAGTGGTAAAGTAGCACCCAAAACCAGGGACTCAGGAAAGGAAGCACTATCTAAACATAGGATGCTTAGGGGAAACTTGGATTGTCATCAGATCTTTGGTAACTGCCTGCTATATGGAATGAGCTATTTTATCAGTGGCAAACAGGTATTTCTATACTCATGAGGGAAACTAGCAGAAAGGGATGAGAAAGCAGTGCTGGATCCTCAGGAGACACTGATATAGTGAACTTTGGTTGGATATAGAAGTGGCAAGTGTAGGGGGATTAGGTTGTTTCATTGTAAATAATTAATTGTCCCCGCCTCTGAGTTTAATAAAAAGGGCTGATTGGCCAAAGGCAGATAGGAAGTGTGGGTAGGGCTACCAGTCTGAGAAGAATCTAGGAACAGGCAGAACAGAGCAGAATGCCAGAGAGAAGCCAGAAGAACCAGAGGACAACTATGCTGCTCTGAGAAAAGGTACCGAGCTGCGTGGCAGAACAGGATAAGAGTCATGAGTTAGATTAAGGATAAAGAGTTAGCAAGTTATATGCCTGAGCTTTAGGCTGATCAGCCTAAAACTATTGAAAGCATCTGTGTGTCTCTGTGGGTCTGTGGGTCTGTGGGTCTGTGGGTCTGTGGGTCTGCGGACCTAAACCTTGAGGTAAGGCCAGAAAGTCCGGGCCAGAAACTTGGTACTTCAGGCAAGCATCCTTATGATTAGGTAAAGGCACGACTCTGTGAAGGTATCACTGCCTGATCTCTTATCTACTGGGAATGAACCATGGTTGCAGGAGCTTTTTAAGAGTGTGATAAGGATAGATAAACCCCATGCTTCCTTTACATGCTGCTCTTATTTAAGCTTGGGCAAAGAGGTAACCACTTACATGAGAAAGAACTATCCCTGTGGCTTGTATATGAGTGGACATAAAATACCTCTAAAAAGTGACTCTTAGTTTATAAATCCTGCATGTATACTAATCACTATTGCTTAGTCTTCATTTCCTGGCTATAAATGAACAAAAGACCTCATTACTTAAAAAAAAGCCACTTTATTTCATAATCAAACTTCAATAATGCAAATAAAATAAAGTTAAATGTAAGTAAAATGTAACACATGAGATAGTCTCTATATACGGCTACAGAAACTTACAATTTTATGGGATATAGAGTACCATACTATGAGAATATGAAGAACCATGTTTTTAATCTTAGCTCTGTTTCAGACAAATTTTTGTCATCATTCTTTATTGTATAACCTACTTTTATTTCATTTTACGTTCATATAAAACAGATAAAGCATGCTCTATTCTGAAGGGAAATAAAGGCAGAGTGGTTCTGGGGAACAGAGAGGGAGTGAAGAGGAATTTGGAATGGTAGAGAGAAGGGAAACTGAATGGGATATATTATATGAGAGAAGATAGAATAAAGATAGATAGGAGAGGGAGAGGGAGAGAGAGAGAGAGAGAGAGAGAGAGAGAGAGAGAGAGAGAGAGAGAGAGAGAGAGAGAATAGAGGTTAGGAAAATATCTCAGTGGATTATAACACCTTCTCTGCAAACATGAGGACCTGAGTTTGAATCCCCAGTGGTCACATAAACAGCTGAGCATAACTCTGTGGGCTTGCACTACCAGCCTCTCAAAGTAAGAAAAGATACAACCTGACAGTGTGCAAGACAGCCAGATTACCCCAAATTACAAGGGTAACACATGTGTTCAATAAAACACATTGTCTCTCCAGACAATAAAGTAGAGATTGTTATAAGCTTCTAGAAGTCCTAATCTGGTTTCCACATGCATATTTGCATGTATATACCACAGACTCATAACAAAAAAAATTTAAAATAAAATTTGGGATTAAATGTGAGAATTTTTACATTCCATTATTTTTAATGACCTTTAAGATTATGAAAGCATAAATTAGCACAGATATATGTGTGCATGCCTATATGAGTAATAAGGTACCTGATGTTACATAGTCTTTTCTTGTTCTCATAGGGGTTATTATAAATACTTAATGCAGAAGGAACACAGTAGGTACTAAAATTTATTTCTGCCTTTCTACGTATTATGATATATTCCTAGAGTGGCATTGGTCAAATGGTGTATATGGTACATCCTCCATTTAGTTTGACAGTAAGCACCTTTCTGACATAGTCTCTCTCCAATCTTTAACATCCATACCTCTTTGGGAAACTGCTATTCACTCAGTTCTCCTCTTTTTCCTCTGTTCCAATTCAGTGCTGACCAAACAGGCATCCCCTGTCGGTCCTTATAAATACCACTGAAAGAGACCCAGAGCTTCAATTCTGCTCTGATAAAATAAAAGGTTTGAGTCAGGTGTGTATCTGATGATAGTGTAAGAAAAATAGTAGTGGCTTTCTTATTATTAATTTATTTATTCTCAGACTGATCACAGTTTAACCTCCCTACCTTCTCTTCTCCCAGGAACTCTCCCAAAGTTCCCCACACACACTACAATGAACTTCTACTTCCTTCTCTTCAGAAAACTGCAGGCCTCCCATGTATATCAACCAGCCATGAGGAAATCTGTTAGAATGAAAGGGTTCTGAAAGCAGTAATGGGGGGAGAAAAAAAAATAAAAAAAAATAGTAGTGCTGTGTGTGTGTGAGGGTTGTGTATGCTTGTGAGTGTGAGGGTGCGTGTGTATGATTGTGTTTATTGAGTGGGTATGCGTGAGTGTGTTGTTTGTGAATGATGAGTGTTTGTAAGCTTAAGTTCCATAAATAGTGATGTCCATAAGATGCTGCAACCTCTCAGCAATGCATCATCACAATAACAGTTGATAGGTGCTAAGACATTCGTGTACAGCCAAACCACACCATCACCCAGATTATTATGGGAATGATTGCCACATTCTTTTTTCTGAGAAAAAGTAGTTAATTATGGCACCTCAGATATAACAATACTTAGATTTACTTTGAGAAACTTCAAGCATGATGTTTTCCAAAGCATCTTTTAGTCCTACAAATTTTGTGAAATCCTAACAAACACATATTTACATCGATTATAAATATGGTACTGATGGAGCACATGCTTTATTGTATATCAGTTGGAATTTTTACTTCAGAACCTGGTGTTTTCCTTCAATCTTCTGTCATAATGCCAACAAGGTAAAGAACCAATGTTCAGTATGTCATCTAATTTGTTTAGGACCCTCACTTCATATGAGAATCAACAGAAACTATGTTTAAGTAAATTCTAAAAAAAATAAATGAAGTAAGAAACATATAAAACAAAGGATTTCATAGCTTTAGAAAGCTATTTTTTTCTATCTTAGGAGACTGAAAGTAGAGTGAAGAAATAATATAAAAAGTTTCAAAAATATTCAAAGTCTGGATGAAGTAAACCTAATCTGTTTCATTAATTTAAGGAATACTAGAATTTTAGGACCACATCAAATTTCAGAGCACAGAGTTTTCCTGAATGTAGTAATTAAAATAAAGTTCAGTGAGGTCCAGAGGCATCCATAGACTTGAGATTCCCTTTCTTTGGGAAGCTGAAGTAATTAGTGGAGAGATTTTAGAGCTAGTCTTAACTTTATCATCCATAATCCTTTGTTGTACAATACTGTGCTTGTGTTCTGACAAATAAAGCTTATCTGGAGATAAAGGGCAAAGCTAGCTGCTAGTTAATGGTAGAGGCCAGGCAGTGGTGGTACATGCCTTTAATCCCAGCACTAAGGAGGTAGAGACAGAAATATAAGGCAGGAGGAGACAGGATTTGGACTCTAATGATCAGATTCATAGAGGTAAGAAGTTCCTAGTGGCTGATGCTCTGCTTCCAGAGCAGCACCTTATAGCTTTCACTCTTGATAGCTGACTCTGGGTTTTTTGTTGTTAAGACTAATTAGGATCGACCATCAATCTCCCTTGAGGTTGCATTCACTGTAAATGACCTTAGACTTTCTACTAAAACCCACCTCTCAAAATTACTAGTGCTTTATAATCATACAAAGCTTGGGAATAAGCCTTTAACACATGAGCTTACTAGGGAGTCTTACAGAACACATCATTCTAGGAAATTCTTTCCACTGTTGAATTGCATGTCATTATGTGACTACACTAAAGTTCTTTCTCCTTCATACATGGATGGATTTGGGTATATTTTCAATGTTTTATGACTGCATGCAAACCATTATGAATACTCTTACTCATGTCTCTGTGCACTAACAAATAGATTATTATCAATTACATCTCTAGGAGTGGAGTTAAAGAGCCATAGAGAATAATATTCACTGTTATACTAGTGGTCACTAGATAATTCTCTGATTGGCTAACCTATAATGAATTATTTTCTCACAAGTCTTCATTGCATTATCAAAATCAATTTCTGGTGATTTGGAAACGACTTCAGGGGAGAATACTTTGCTGCCAAGTTTGCTAAAGAACAAATGTCTCAAATTTTCTGAGATATGCTAGCATGTGTTCTGTGGCAGGAACCCCAGCCACTGCTGTGATTCTATAAACACAAATCACTGTGGCCATTCAAAATTTGTTTTCTTTCTAAGACTCAAATGTTAGAAATTCTGTCACTTAAAATGTGCAAGAGGTTTCCACTTTAATTAGTTCTTTGAGAATTTCACCCCTCCCCAATTCTTCCAAGAATCCTTCATGTTCTCTATCCTGTAGTAAGAGGTTTCTGGCCTGGACTCTTGGGCCTAGCCTCAAGGTTAGGACCTGCAGACCCACAGACCCACAGACTTGCAGAGACGCACAGATGCTTACAATAGTTTTAGGCTGATCAGCCTAAGGCCCAGGCATATAACTTGCTAACTCTTTACCCTTATCTAACCCATGACTCTTATCCTGTTCAGTCATGGGGCTCGGTACCTTTTCTCAGAGCAGCATAGTTGTCCTCTGCTTCTTCTGGCTTCTCTCTGGCATTGTGCTCTGTTCTTTTGGTTCCCAGAGTTTTCTTAGTCTGGTAGCCCTGCCCACACTTCCTGTCTGCCTTTGGCCAATCAGCGCTTTTTATTAAACTTGTAGGTAGGACAGTTATTTACAATGGAACATCATAATCCACTACATCATCCTCATCTCCTCATCAACTTACCTTAAAGTTTTATTCTTCTTTTATTTTTAAGAATTTTCTCATGGTGTTACGGTTATGGTGTTTCCATCTTTACTCCTGCCAGTTCTTCATCACTGACCCTCCCATCTGGATGCCCCCATCTCTGTTTCTCATTAGAAAAAAAAAAATACAACCTCCTAAGGGATAATAATAAAATATAGTAAAGCAAAAACTAACATATCAAGATTGAACCAAACAAACACCAAAAGTCGCAAGAGAAGACATAAGAAGTCCTACTCATTTTAACCATTAGGAGTCCATCAAAACACTATGTCATAATATAAACACAAACTACATACAAGGTAAAAAGAGAGAGAAAAATACATCAATAGAATAAATTTAAGTTAAAAATAGTAAGACATTTTTTTAAAAAAAGAAAAGGCCCTGGAATGACATTGTGAGATGAGGAACCCCCAAAGATGCCATTGAATTCATTTCCTGTTGGCCCTCTATTCTGGGCATGCAGCCTACACTTAAGAGGATGTTTACCCAGTGAGAGCCCCTTGAAAGAAATTAAATTTTCATTTGCAAGTGGTTATCAACTGGAAATAGCTTCTGGCTTAGGGATGGGGCATGGGTCCACTTCTGCTTTCAGCTCTAGGACACCATCTGGAGCACACCTGGGTGGCCCCGTGAGTGTTCCCTCAGTCTTTTCAAGTTTGTGTTTGTTTATTTTGTTGATTTAGGTGTGCTTCTTTCTTATTGTACTCAGTCCCCTCTGAGATGGACCTTGAGCACCCTCTCTGCTTCTTTTTGCTGGCCAGGGTAGGGAGATGGGGGGAGTGTTCCCTGAGCAGAGAAAGGGGATCTAATGCAGACATCGCATTTAAGGCTGGGTGTTAACAAAGTCTCTCAGTCTGTGTGACATCTGGCTGTGGGTCTCTGTGTTTGTTCCCATCCGCTGTTGTGGGGATCTTTTCTGAGGGTGGCTGAGCAAGCCATGGTCTATGCATATAGCAGAATGTCATTAGGAGTATTTTGATTGCTATGATTTTTTTTTTTTTTTTTAAGAACAGTAGTATTCAGTTTTACCATAGGTACCTGGGCTATCTAGTCTCAGGTTCTTGGTCACTTAAGCACTGCCAAATATGGGTTTCCTCTTATGGAGTGAGCCTGGCTTCTCTCTTGCATTGTGCTCTGTTCTTTCGGTTCAAATTAGATATAAATCCCACAAACTTCATGCCACAATTGCTCTAACGTATCTTGCAGGCAGGACACAGTTTAAGATCAGAGGTTTTGTGGGTGTGTTGGTGTTTAAATTTCTCTTTTGACCGCATGTAGAAGAATCTAAATAGACACACGCTTACCATCCTGCACAAAATTGAACTCCAAATGGATCACAGAAAGCTATTAGTGACTAAGTAGAGTGGTTTGCTCATGTGTTGCCATGGTTTCTCTCTGGGGATGCAGTTTTCTGCCTGAAAAATGGAGACAGTGTGAGTATTCCAAATGCTCTGCAGACTGCTCTCCCAAAGTTCATCAGCTGATCTGGGATTTAGGAGTGAGCAAGATCTTAGAAATCTGTATTTGTTTATGGGAGTCTTAACCTCTGAAATGTTTCTGTTTATGTGCCTACCATCCTGCAGAAAATACAGTGAATCTTTAAAGGCCAGCTACCTCCTTCCTTAGAAGTGAGTTTCCTCACAACCTATTATCAAAATTTATTTCTTTGCCATGGGTAGAGCCAAAAGATGTAAAGCTTATTACATATGCAGAGAGAGGATCCAGCCCTGTCACTTGGACACTGTGTAAAATGGAAAATGTGCTCAGACACCACAGGGCTCCGTTCTCTCATCTGAAAACCTAGAGGGAAAGGTTCTTATTAACTGTATGTACAAGCCCAAGTTTCTCTTCCTGAAGGTTGTGAGCCTCATATTCATATGTCTTTGTGCCCATTCATTGTGCTTTCCATATGCACTGTTCACTTCTGCCTCACTGATAACAGGGCACGCTATCTCACCTCTCCTCAATGAATTAAACCTTAACTATTCTAGGCAACAGTCAAGATCTTCCTCATGACTAAAAACTTCTCAGAGCTCTAACCTATACCAGATTCTCCTTTTTCTAAAGCTATTTTCAGTTCACCAGGATTAGCCCTTACCATCATCAGTTTCATCCATAACCATCCTTATTGCCCGCCTTGTAAGGGTAAAGATAATAGGAGCTTCAAGTGAGTGCCTCCAGGTTTAAACTGACTCACAAATTAACTGTGTGATCAAAGGGATCATATGTCACATCCATTAACACAGAGGCATGAAGTCTCTCCATCCTATCATTTGCTCACTTATTCATATATTCGCTTTTTCATTTTTATTCAGACTCCATTCAGAGCTATTCTTAACACTCTTCACTGGGAATAAAGTGTTGAAGGACATGGATTCGCTCCCATTTATGTGTGATTCACACCTAGTGTTAAACAAGCAAGTAAAAAAATACAAGATTGATAATACACTAATCATAGCAATTCCTTGAGGGGAGACTGAATGCTCTCAGGCCATAGAGTTGAAAGGCTTAAATCAAATCTACCTACTTCTCAAGGATGAAGGAGCAAAAAATGTTGCCCAGTGATTTCCGGTAAAGAAAAGATTAGTGAATGTGAAAGACTTTGTTGTAGAAATGATATTGACTCGAATGAAGCGAAAGAACAAAGAGGAGGTGGGGGAGGGGAGAAGGAAAGCCAAGGCACCAAAGCAATAGATAAAATGCTTACTGTCTCTTGTGGAGTAGCTGAAAGGGGGAGACTGAGAAATTAACAAATAAATATTAGTGGAATGTTTAGAACTAATTCCCAAGTCAATATTCTTTAGTGTAACCCGCATTCTACACTAGGTGTTACAATCATTACAAACACATGAACGTGGGGAAAGTGCTTGCATTTCTGTGTGGAAGTTCAGTAGAATCACCAGGAAAATTATCGCACATGGGTTATTGAAATTCTTCTAAAGAATGTTAAGCATGTTCCTAGTAGGGAAAATGTTTTAGAATATGGACATATTTCTGAGACAGCACATATACAACTGTGGTGGGTTTCAAGTGTCAGCTGATAAGAACCAAAGATGCTTATCCGGGGTCTCGGGCTCCTGAAGGGGGAGTGGCCAACCCCATTGATAAAGGGCGGCTGTATCCCTGGGAAGCCTGTTTTCCTGGTTCCTAACTGCTGGAGAGACCGGTTTAGCATCCATCGTCCATCGCTCCTATACTCCAGTCCCTGTTCAGGTGCCACTATAAGCTGTTACCTGTATCGTGAGTGTTGGTTTATTTTTTAATAAATATTAATCTTGGATTGGTGCCTTTTAAGAGAAACTCCACCTACATACAACCTTTAGGGAAGTTAGAAAAGCTAACTAAGGAATCTGACAGATTTTATATGTAAACAAAAGTCATCAAAAGTCAAGAATAACTGGATCTGGGAGGGAGAAAGTGTGGGAGAGAGCCTAGGTAGAGGAGATAAAAGGGAAACTGAGGTTGAGATGTAATATACGAGAGACACAAGTCAAGAATAACATTTTCAAGTATGTCATGCTAAACAAATTTGTTCTTTGATTATCACTTCATAAACAACAAACTTCCAGTTATATGCCAGAAGTATCTCGTGTTCCCAATATATGATTGTGACATAACTTTTATCAAAAGTTCCATTCTTTCTAAAATTCATTTTCAGTATTACAGAACTTAAAAGACCTGGCAAATATGCTTCTGTCAGCTATTAATAGCATATCAAACTGCAGTAGACTTTGTGTACTCTTTGTGTAGTCCTTTAAAATATAGGAATTGTAGCCACTGCTATAAAGACTTAGAAATATTGCATGGCTGGAACAAGTTATCATATAAGCTACATAAATATGAAACCCCTTTTTTTTTCAATGCTTGACAATTTAATTCAAGCAAGGCCACTTGCTGACTGAGATGCTTTCTCATACACATTGAGTGCACATTCACTCACGAACATAAATACACATGCACACACAACCAAGCTTCACAGAAAACAGTAATCCAGTGAAGCATTCTAATCATTTCCATTTCATTTCCTAATGCCTGATTAATTCTGCCTGATCTCTGTCAGGTATATCACTCCTCAAATTATACAGTAGATAATTTTTTTGCCTAATTCATTTTCACCCCCAACTCCTAAATAATTATTTGAGAGAAAATTAAATTATACATTAAATAAAATAATTTCTTTCCCAGAAGATATCAGACTTCAGACATTTTTAAGCTGATACTATATAATAAAGTAATTGTGTAATTAGGAATACATTTGTCAAGTATGTAATTATTATGCTTAGAACATGAAAAAATGACTTCTTAAAGAGAGAAATAAAAAGATGGTATTAAGAATTTTAATGGATCGAATGAAAGCTTCAAGTTTTATTGGTAAGAAATAAATTCTCATAACAAGAATAGGTTTTATACACTTGGAAGTCCATTTTAAATAGGGCCAGATGATAAGTTTGGAGAAAAGTCTGACCTGAATAAATTCCCATTAATATCCCTCTGCTGATGTGAGATGTCTTTCCGTTTGCTGTGAATTACCATAGGATAATAAAGTAATTGTTTTGGTCTATGGCAAGGCAGCTAATGGGCAGGCAGGAAATTCAAGCATAGATAACGAGAAAGAAAGGTGGAGTCCCACAGAGATGCTTCAAACTGCTGCCCAAGAGAACAAGATGTACTGGAACACAGAAAAAACCTCTAGCCATGTGGCACAACACAGATAAATAGGAATGGGTTGAGTTAAGATGCAAGAGTGAGCTAGCAAGAAGTCTGAGACATAAACTGAACAATTTTTAATTAATATAAGCCTCTGTGTAATTATTTGAACTAAGCAGCTGCAGGCAGGTCTGCCCTTGGGGCCTGGCTAGGTCAGAAACATCTGACTACACTCTGCAGCATCAAATTGACTATGAGCCAGGGAAAACCTGTATCCGTAGTGTGTATGCTCCACCTGTTCCTTCAGCATCTGTACCAGCTTGAGTTGGTCGTAGATGATCAACTTGTCATCATGTCCATCTCTATCTCCACCTTAATATGAAACATTTTACTCTTTTACCTGCATTAGCCCCAACAGCCACTTAATCAGTTCCTATTACCTCTAATTAGTGTGTTTTATTGTCCTGCCTTTCATTCAAGAACAACTGGTGTAAAATAAGGTTAACCATTCTAAAATGTAAATATCATTCAAATTTAACCATATTTATAATACCATGCAACCATTATATATCAAACTCCAAAGCATTTCATTAGAACAAAGTGAACCAAATAAACATTGGTTTTTATCTAGTTCTTTAGGTGTGAGAATATTTTCAAATATAATAAAAAACATTTGGAGTACCAGAGGGATCTACCCACAGTCAGTCTAGGAGGATCAGACAGTGGTAACTCACACCTTTAATCCCAGCACAGGGAATATTTTGGGAGTGGTGATCGATGCCCTTAATCCAATCTGAGTTCAAGGTCATTTTAGTTTACAGAAGGAGTTCCAGGTTCTCAGGCAGGCAGTGGTGGTGCCACACCTAAACTAAGAAGAAAAAAAAAAGTATTTAAGGTAGGCATAGAAAGAGCAAGAAGAAGAAGCCAGGAGAAGCAATGCTGAGGAAGCTGGAAGACAGCTGGGTGAGATCTGACTGTGTTGTTTACTCTCTCTCTCTGTAATATCTCTGCCTTTCCTAGAGATCTGGCCTTGAGTTTCCTTTATTCCTGCAAGACTTAGCGTCCAACTTTGGGGCATGAATTCTTCCCCTGCCTACACAAAAAAACTGCACTTGCCAGCCAATACTACACATGGCCAATACTACACTACAGGTGGGCTGGGCTTTCTGTTCTGAGTTAGCCTCCAATCTTAGGCAGACCAGCCACACGTGTTTCCATTTCATTTTCATCTGGGTAAGTTTTTCAGACAGTGGCCTCTTTCTCCTGGTGGGTTGTTTCTTTTTTCTTTTTGGACGCCCTCCTTGGGCTGCTATCACACTAGGTAGATGCCACACTTCACAATTAATTGAATCATCAACAGACAACAGATTAGTGAGTAGATCATTTTTTTAAAAGAGAGAATTTGTTTAAAGCAATGGAGGGTGCTTGATCCTTCTATGATCTTTTGCTAGTCAATTTGGTATTAAAATCAGTGAAGGAAAATGTAAATAAGGTAGATGGGACTATCATAATGTTCATCATATTGTTTATTATGAATATTTTTGTTTGATTTCTATTTTATTACTTAAAAATTTGATTAATATAAATCCAAAAAAAAAATGGTCTTTAAAAAGCCTGTCAAGAGAGAACACAAAGATGTTCAAATTCAAACAGAGGAATATGAAGAACCAATTTCAGCAATAGACAAAAACAGGCAATATTAATATATCCAGTAACCTTTAAAAAAATGAAGAATGATAAAGAAGATAGAAAGGCTAGTTGGGCTCCAGTAGAAATGCTAGAATTATAGACAGTAAAAGAATCAATTGTAACATATGGGATGCATTCACAATTTGTAAAACAAATGTTGAACAGTTGGTCATGCTGTAACCGGGTCATCCCTAAAGATTGGTTAGATATGTTTACAGCTGTGTTAGAAGAATGACTGCTTATACAATGGAAATCACGGTGAAGGGAGGAGGCTATAACAATAGAACAAAGAAGAAGGGCCAGAGGCATAGAAGTCTCCCAAGATCAACTTCTTGGGGAAGGAGATTATGCTGGTATGAAAGGCAGGCTTTATACAATGAACATACTCTATATTTATGTCACATGGCAGCTTAAAATGCCTTGGACCAGATTGAAGAAATAGGAAAAAAAAAAACTGAATCATTCACAAAAGTAATTCAAAGTCTAAAAAACACTTTTACAGACTTTTTGCACAGATTAACTGCAGTAGTAAACAATGATACCCAACTCAGAAGCCAGGTGAATAATAACTGAATCACTGGCTTTTGAGAATGCTAACTCACAATGTAGAAAAATACTTAGACCTTTAAAAGCAAGGTCAGAACCTTTGGAGGATTGAATTCATGAGATAATCTAGAGTCTTATGATGGTAATGATAACTGGGCAGGAGAGCTTATTTCTAGAGGTATAAGAAAAAGACAAAATGTTAAATGTTACAATTGTGGAAGTCAAGGTCACATAAAAAGAGACTGTAAACAAGGTGTTCCCAGAAACAGTGCTTTTGTTAGGAATAATTTCAAGAGAACGCTCCTCCCTTCTGCAGTATGCAGAAAGTGTGGAAAAGGAAGACATTGGACTAATGAATGCAGATCAACAAGGGACAGACAAGGTAACTTTCTGCCCTTGGAAAATGCCCCAAAGGGGTATAAAATCCAATGCAATCTTACCCTGCCATTGTGGAGGAAACACCTTCCCAGAATAATTTTAAAAATTAAAATATATTTTTAAAAGGCATACTACATTGAATAATAGAAAATCTGTAGAAAAAAATCAAGAAAAATTATAAAGCAAATATTTTGGTAAGCTTCTATCAATGAACAAAGGCCAAAATTAAAAGTACAAATAAATGATGCTATTTTTGAAGGTTTATTGGAAACAATCATGGACGTATCAATAATTTCATCAGAGTCATGGCATCCAAGTTGGCCCCTTCAGGAGGTAAATGTTCAGTTCTAGGGGTATTGAGTCAATATCCCAGGTGAAACAGAGTACAAGATGGCTTGAGTGTATAGGACCAGAAGGAACAAGAGGAATATTAAAACCATATGTGGCTGACATTGTTATAAATTTATGGGGATGAAATTTACCACAACAGTGGAACACACAGATTAATATTCCTCCAAACACAGAAATAAGCCATAAACTAGCACATGGTTCTGGAAAACAACATTAGAAGATATGAGAAACAGTCACAGACCATTCATGTTATAGAGAAACAAGGCAAAACAGCTGCTGATCTTTCAAAAACACCTACAGCACTACCTCTAAAATGTCTAACAGTGAAGCCTATATAGGTTCATCAACGGCCTCTAACAAAAGAGAAATTGCAGGCCTTAGAGTAGCTGGTACAGGAGCAGTTAAATGCTCAGCATATAGAAGAATCAACCAGTCCTTGGAATTCTCCTGTATTTATTAAGAAGAAATCTGGAAAGTGGAGAATGGTAAGAGAACTAAGATAAACAAGGTGATCCAGCCAATGGGCTCTCTACAGTCAGTCTAGGAGGATCAGACAGTGATAACTCACACCTTTAATCCCAGCACAGGGAATATCCTGGGAGTGGTGACCTATGCCCTTAATCCAATCTGAGTTTGAGGTCTCTTAGTTTACAAAAGGAGTTCCAGGATCCCAGGCAGGCAGTGCTGGTGCCATGCCTTAACTGAGCAAAGAAAATATCTAAGGCAGGCATAGAAAGACATATCAGACAGAAGAAGCCATGGCTCACACTGTTAGTCCCAGAACTTGGGAAGCAGAGGCAAGAGAATCTCTGTGAGTTCAAAGCCAGCCTGGTCTTCAAAGCAAGTTCCAGGACAGCCAGGACTGTTACACAGAAAACTCTGTCTGGCAAAAAACAAAACAAAACAAAATAAAACAAAAAAACAAAGACTTTAGGAGGTGGATCTGTCCTCTGATATCTCAGGCTGTTTGGCAACTCTGGTATTTCTGCCCTGTTCTTCCTGTTCCCAGAGTTTTCTTAGTCTGGTAGCCCTACCCACACATCCTGTCTTCCTTTGACCAATCAACATTTTTTTATTAAACCAGTGAGAGGGACAATTATTTACAATGGAACAACATAATCCCCCTACATTTAGGCTTCTTTCATTCCCTATCAAGAGGCAATCTTTTTTTTTCTATTTATATATCTTTATATCTACATATCTTTATTAAGATATAGTACATTAAGAAATAGTACATATAAATAAAATTATATTTCTGTTTTAATATTTATTTTTGTATTTATGCATAAATATTTTATATTTATTCATTATGTGTATAGCCATGTGAGTATATGTACACATGTATGCAAGTGCCTACAGAATCCAGAAGAGGGTGTTGAATCCCTTGTGTGCTGGGATCAGAACTTGACTCCTCTGGAAGAGCATCAAATGATCTTATTTAAATACTGAGCCATATATACAACCCCAATGTGTGACTCTGTGTGTCTGGATTCTTTCACTTAGCAAATGCTTTTGAGACTTGTCTTTGTTTAATGAATACATAATATTCTTAGCACAAGAAATATTCCAGGGTAAGAAATATCTGTTTCTAATTATGTTCCCTATATATCTAGGAAAGAGTGCTTAGATAAAATAGTAAACCTGTGCTTAAATTATCTAAGAAACTACTATATTGTTTGTTTAAATGTTTATTTTTATTTTTGTGTGTTTTTTATTTGTACCTGAGGTATTTTTAATATAACATAGGTAAAATACAAAATTATCTTTTTTCCTTTTTTATTTTTTTATCCTTCTGGTGTCAGTTATAAGAATCTATTGCTAAACCAAAAATTACATGAATTTGCCTCTGTGCTTTCTCTTAAAGAATTTATGGTTCTCTGTCATTGATTCATTTTGGAGTTGTTTTGCATGAGGTGTGCGGTAAGAATCAAGTTGTGGTCTGTGCCAAATGTGATTCACTCTCTTATCTATTGGAGTGCATTCAGGCTCTCTCATTTCCACATTGTTTATGGCTGCATTATGGATTATGTATTATTTCCCCAAAGCTCTTATGTTGAATACATGTTGCCCAGTTCATGAATTTAATCACTAAGAGGACTTTAACCAATTATCAGTAGATGCAGAATTTGACAGCATTTTAAGGAGGTGGTGGAAACTAGGAGGTGATGTCCTAATTTTCTCCCTATTGCTGTGATAAAGACCAGGACCAAACTATGTTGGGTAGGAAAGTGATAATTATATTTTACAAGTTATAGTCTAGTATGGGGGAAAGCCAGAGCAAGAGCTTAGGGCAGGAGCCTTAAGTAAGAACTGAAGCAGAAGCTATGGAGAAGTTCTAACCTTGGGCTTTCTCCCCTTGTTTGTTCAACCTGTTCTCTTACACCACGCAGTACCACCTGCCTCGTAGTGGCACCACCACCAGCGTTTTGAGCCATTCCACATCAATTATTAATAGAAGAGATGCCCCACAGTCTTGCTTACAGGCATCCCTACAGGGGTAGTTTTTCAGTTGAGGTTCCTCTTTAGATAACTACTGTTTATGTCAAGTTGACAAAACACTGATGAGGAGAGGTAAGGATGACTTGAAGGAAGTAGGTTACCAAAACATGCTTTCAAATGTTACATCTTGTTCTTGGTCTCTTCCTGCCCCACTTCCTGGCTACCTTGAGGTGAACAGCTCTACTCTGACATACCTTCTTCAACATGATGTTCTGCCTTTCTTCAGGGTCACAATAATTAAGCCAGCTGACTTTGAACTGAAGCTCTTTTAAATCATGAGCCAAGAAAACAAAAATCTTCCTTCCTTTAAGTGGTCATCCCAAAAATTTTGCCACAGCAACAAAATTATGAATAACATAGTATGCCTTAAGCTATAAAAGTAAAGATGAGAAGTTGATAAAGAGATTATGTGGCACCAAAAGCCTATATTTATTCTTTGTTCTTTATGAAGAGTTCATGATCTCTGCCTTATAAATATATTTATACAATTAAAAATGTAATTGTAATAGAACAAATTTGAAGCTTTTATTAAACACAACACTTAACTGTATCTTGTGGAATTTAGAGCCAAGGTCTCCTGTTATCTGGCCTCAAATTTATTGTAGCTGAAAATGGTCTTTAATTTCTGATTCTACTACCTCTACTTCCTGAGTGATGGAATTATTAGTGTGTGCCAACATGCATATTTTGTTAAGCTCTTATAAAAAAAAACCAGTAATTTCATGTATACTAGGCAAAAAATTTACCAACTTAACTGTATCTGCACCTCTATATTTTACTGTTTCCTAAGATTACTCACATATCAGTTTTCATTTCAGACACCTTCTAAAATATTTATAGTAAATATATTTTTTAGGCAAAAATATTATTCTAGAACATAGAGTTTTCTATTATTTCACAAGTATTTTCTGAGAGAAGAAAAGAGAAAATGGACTAAGATAAAGAAATATTCTTGACTTTGACTTTTGTTATCATCATTGAACCCAATAATAACAAGTGACCTGGGAATTCTGCTGGACTAATGCTGTGGATCCATCTTGAAGTAAAGCTCAAGTCTCTTTCCTATTTTCCAACTGACTAGAATTCTTTTAAATCTCCCCATTGACAGATAAAGCATACATTCTCAAGAAAAAACTGTCTCTTCCTGACCTGTCTTAATTGGCTGTAAGTCCAAATATGTTTCAATTCAATGGAATCAAAACAATATAACTGATTGTTTGCCTGTATCAGTACAATAAAGTATTTGACAGATTTGCCCCTGACAACAGGAATTTATCAAGCATAGCTGATTACCTACATTTTCTCATTAAAACATGGCAGGGACACTAGGGAGACAGGAGTATCATTTTGACAACTCATCCAATTCAAGTTCACAACTGAGAGACAATAGTTAAGTTCTCATACCTTTCCCTGTGGGACAGGATATCTATGTGTTCAGAAGTTTCCCCCAAGGAGAAAAACATTCACAGCACACTAGGGAGAAAGATATCAAGATTGATCCTTTTCTTCTGTAGTACTCTACCTCCATATCTATCAGCTGATGTTCAACTCAGTTAATAATCCTGGGATCACCAGAAACAGGCAAATCTGTTCAGTTTCAAACATTTTGAGAATCAATACACTCTCAATTTATTTGTCTTCCAGTCACTCTGTATGATCCTTACCTGCAAGCATCTCTGACCACTTTCTTATAAAGCAGCTAATATGGTATAATAACCCTATGGGTACAACAATAGCAAACATATCCTAATAGTAACCAACATCTGTATAGTTGAATTTAAAGCCCTCTCAACAAGAATGAAACCATGCCTAGTACTGGAAGCCTAGCTAAATTACCAAGAGCTATTGAAATCGTTGATCTTGGAAGAGAACTTGCAACCACCATTTTACTAAATTAGCATTATTTCTATTAATTATAACCATTAATGCTAATTCCTAATTATTCCTATACTCTAAATATTTGTTCTTATATCTACAAATAATTGTGATCTTTATCTCTTATCAATGAAACTTCTGTTGGCAAAAGACAGAGACCATTACAGAAAATCACAGCCAATCAAAACACAGAGTTGTCGAGCCCAGTTCCAATGGATGCATTGACAAAACAACTCCCATACCTAAGGATCAAATAACATTGGGGAAAGGTTGCTGGAGGAGAAGTAACAGAGGACCTTAGAGTTTGCTGTCTGTATCTCTTAGGAAAGGTAGAAGCTATACCCGTAAAGTTCCACCAACTATCTAAACATGAGCTAATGAAGGACACAATAGATGTATCAAGTGAATGGTGAAAAGCCTATGAGGCCCCAGCCTTACTCAAAGAACTAGGGCAACTAAAGAATGCTGAGGGTAGGAAAAATAGTCTTCCCCAGAGAAGAGCACAATAATTGGTTATCTAACATCAAATGGTCCATTCTGAAAATATGAATGTAAGTAACACTGTCCAGACTGAGCAGACTATAATTAGGAATATATAGGTACATAAATATGCACTTAACAACAATTAAGGTAAAAAAAAGGGGGGGGTAAGCCATGAGTTAGAAAGAAAGCAAGACTGTTTGGAAGAGGAAATAGAAGAAAGAAATGATGTAATTATATAATAATCTTAAAAAATAAAATAAAAATATGAAAAAAATAGCTTTTCATAGTTAGTGTTATCATTGATGTGATGAAACACCATGACCAAAAGCAAATTGAGGATAAAAGATTTTATTTAGATTTCTATTATTTTTCTATTGTTTATTACTGAAGGATGATTTCAGGACCAAAATCCAGGCAGGGAAGGAACCTGGAGACAGGAGCTGATGCAGAGGCCATGAAGGATGTTGCTTAATGATTTGTTCCTCGTGGCTTTCTCAGCCTGCTTTGTTCAGAACTCAGGCCAACTAGCCCAGGAATAGAACCACTCGTAGTAGGATGGGCCCTCTCTCATTAATCACTACTTAAGAAAATAGCCCAATCTGATCTTCTGGGGGCATTTTTTCAATTAAGATTCCTCCTTTCTGATGGCTCTAACTGTGTCAAGTTATAAAACTAACCAGCACACAATTGTTGTAGTTTCCCCAAGAAGAGCACCTCCCTCCACAGTAGTTAGCAAAGTGGGGCTTTCACACCAATCAAGCTCCATCTCAGCCCTGAGATCAATGTTGAACTGAGCTCTTTCTCAACACAGTCCTCCCTGCTGGACTGCGCATCATCTACCATTTCTGACCTCTACACCTTTAATCTTGTATTTTCCTGTTTTCCATTCAACGCTTTACACAGGGTACAAGGGTTTGAATTCTATACATAGACCTGAGTTGTGTATCTTTTACCATTCTACCATCAGCCATAAGAACTAGCAAGGCAACAAACACTCCTGTCTTACCCTCCCATTCCCCCGCTTTCCTTTTTAGACAAAGGATCGTTAGCCCATATCTCTTTTGCATTGTACTCTCTCCTAAAACTAGGCAAGCCCCCTCTGGGGAGCCACTTCAGTTTCAATTTCATGTCTTATTGCATATATCAGGACATTAGAATAGTAAGGAGGAAAGCCATTCAAACCACATGCAGAAAGACAGACGTATGAGGATTCTCCCTAGAGATAGTGAACTTCCAGCCAGCTTAGCTTCAGTTGTGTGTCTTGTCAGCCACCGCAGGACTAATGGCAACACCCTTCCTAAATTTATCCTTGCTCTTGTGATTCTGTCAGCTATGTCAAAATTTGGGGAAACTCATTCCATATAGAAGAGGTAGGCATCAACCCCTTACTATAGGGCCCCAATGACAAACAGAAATATGACTCTACCAAAGTTCAACTTGTGGAACCAATAAGATGATTGGACTAACATACAGAGCTTGAACACAAGAGTGTATGTAATCCGAAGGCAGCCACATAGTTGTAAATTCTCACATCAGTATGAGTTGTACCTTCATCATGGCAGTATAAATTGACTCTATCCTTCAGTTAACATTCTACAGTCATCAGTATGCATTATGTGCATGTGCAAAAATGTCTAAAAGAAATTTTGATTTTTAAAAAGTATATTTCCATGTTTCACTTTCAAGATTAGCCTGGGGGGGGGCGGTGTGCATGCATTTGTGCTCTTTACACATGCTCACCTACCTACATGCACACACACGCAATATCTAGCTATCATAGATTTTTCCAGCAACTATGAACATCTTAGCTTTACATTTTCTGTTTTCACTTCTAGCGTATCTTGAGACTGGCCCCTATTTCACTGTTGCTGAAGTAACTGCTAAGCTGAGATTGGGGCTCCTTCTTTTACTAGCTATGTGGCTTTGGGCAATTATATTTCTGGCCTTATGACTTCCCAATTGTTCCTCACTTTCTATGCCTTAATAAAATGTATATAATCAGTATCCTGATTATAGTGGAGATTAATTATAATACTTATGTAAAGTGCTAGAAAATTATAGCCAAGTACATTGTTATTACTGTAAGTACACTTGAAAAATACAATCAAATCTTCCCTCTAGAAATCTCTGCTAGAATAAAAGCTTGTAACTTTATGATGATCAAAATAAAGCATTAGCATAAGTAATCTAACATTAAAAATTTCTTATCTTATTGGAACAAAGTCTTAAACTCTCAAAAAAACAATGTAAAGTTTAATCACACATGAAATTAGACCCAGTATACCAAATCCTCTTGATTAGATTCAGGCTAGGAGGTATTACTTTCACTGTGGATATAAATAAAGAGAAAGATAGGCTTTTAATTTTTTTAAAAAAAATCTTATGTCTGACTTTAATCCTAAAATTTAGAAAACTTTCCACTAATGGCCCAACAAGTTCTTCTAAGTGCACAAGACTCTGTACAAGATGAGATGATTTACAAACACAAGCTTATCGCAGACTATGACAGTTCAGCTCCCCAAATCCACTCTAAGGTAATAAGATGAATGCCTCATGGTATTGAGGGATAAGAAACTTTTTAACTGAGATAAGAATAAGACTCTAACTGACTGGTAAAGTAAAAAAGCATATATGCTTTCTGATAGTAATCTTCTCTTTCTTAAAAAGGGTCTTTGACTCTTTATATCTCCATCCAGTTAGAAATCTCCACATTGTTTTATTCTGTACATATATCTACATATCTTTCTTTGCATGCATGTGGCCATACATCCTTATACACAGATATATCTATCCATTTTTATTTTACATGCATTTCTCTTTTACGTCTCCTCTTATACAGTTTCATCTTCCTTGCCTTCACAGTTACAAATCTCCACAGCCACAGCTATTCATCTCATGCATGTGGTGGAATTTAGGTGTTAGCTGACAAGGTCGGGAGGCATGTCTCTGGAGTTTTGAGAGTTTAAACAGGGTGTGGCTAGTCCCATTGAAAAAGGCTGTTGGGATTCTGAGGCTTGTTTTGTTTTTGTGTTCTTGGAGACTGGATTAGTAACTCATTATGGGACAATTTTAACTTTAAGAACTGTATTAAGGTTTAATTTGTATTTGTGAATGTTAAAGTATTTTAAATAAATATTAATGTTCATATAGTATATTATAAATACATTTTTTGCAATACCTGGCATCCATAAAATTACTGCAATACATATACATATCTCTCTCATCATATAACACTTTACATTGTTCTTACACACTTATTCACACATATACTGCTTTTACATCATTCACTCATCCTTTGCTCACTCTCTCATTCATTCATTCTGTCACATAATTCTCACCTTCTTCTTCATCATCCTTCATTCAGCACACATACTCAATCACATACTGTGTAGCTTCATCTATACATTGATACTTCTTACACACTCTCATTCACACATACTCATTTCTCCTTCTCTCCCCCTACATTGCCACTGTTTCTCCCTTAACCAAACACTGGACAAGTATATGTTACATTTTCATGGCCCAACCCATTCTCATAACACAGGAAGTCATATAATTTTTCTCAGGCTAGTAAAGTCACAAAAACGAGCCAGTGTAAATGTTTGACTTTGCATGAAACTTTTTCCCTTACAGAGAATAACATTTAAATTCAGGACTTAACAGTAACAGAAGCAGTTTGAGCCCTGAGTGGTCAAGGTGTAGTAGTGGGGTTTCTTGGTCCTGGGCGGCCAGAGGCCCAGACCTACAGACCTGCCGTGCCAGACCCCTTAGTCACCCAGCCACCTGCTGCTCAGGTCCCCAGAAATGACTCAGACACTTATATTAACTTTATGCTGTTTGGCCTATGGCCCAGGCACATTGCTAGCTAGCTCTTACATCTTAAATCAACCCATTTCTATTAATATGTCTGCCATGTGGCCCGTGGCTCGCCTGTGCTCCTTACATGTTGCTCCTTTGGGCTTTAGCTCAGTCTGCCTCTGACTCTGCCCTTCCTTTCCTACCTATTCTGATTCCTCCTCCTACTTCTTCTGTGGTGCCTGTCATGGCCCAAAACAGCTCCTTTATTTAAAGATTGAGATTCACAGCATACAGAAAGGCATTCCCACATCATCAGGGTATATGCACAAAGTCAACTATTATAGGGAGAGGGGTTATGTCTAAAACTACCTGGCCTTGATTTAGCAATAAACAATACCTAAGAACTAGTCTCTGTATGTTTACTATAGGGAAGTTTAGTCTGTTTGAATTTGTTCTGATCTAAAATTAATTGTCTTTGATACTGAAAATACTGTTACTTTCCTATATCAGTAAAGATAAATATTCTGGTATTATTTTTATGCATCAGAATTATATAGCTTAAATAGAGATCATTTTTTTCTGACTATCCACAACTATAAGTGTGCCCAAGATATAAAACACACTACAATGGCCTGTGGAAAGAACCCCACAGC
Organism: Phyllotis vaccarum; assembly: GCA_033318265.1. Lineage (NCBI taxonomy): Eukaryota > Metazoa > Chordata > Mammalia > Rodentia > Cricetidae > Phyllotis > Phyllotis vaccarum. The sequence goes on along the minus strand of JARWLC010000004.1, from coordinate 8,978,171 downwards.
AGTTCTTTCTGGAAGGCATAGCATTGGTAACCAAGAAAGTTACAGGCCGAAAACAACTGGTTACTAATATTCAATGAACCCAAGGCTTGCCAGATGGGACTCCCATCTTGCGGGTTGACTTGTCAAACACTAGTTGTCACCTGATGTATACTCCTATGACCCTAGACACTAGAGAAAACAATTTGAAATCCAGAGAAATAACCAAAGCAAAACATCCTTTAATGTGCTACAATGTGCATTCCATTATTACCTTGGGGGGAAAAGGCACTGCTATCAGAATACCATAAGAAATGTATTTAATTCCTATATATGCCAGGTGCTTCATGTGTTAGCTACACAATATAAGCTTCAGTTTCTTTATCTCTGTCAAATGAAAAGCATTCATTCTTGTAGGACCCAAAGTCAGTGCCCAACATCTGACAAGCATAAGTGGCAAGTGTTATATGTAATAATTGTATGTAATAGTTATATGTCTTAATGTCGGTTTGAGTTTAACCAAGTTATTTAACTCAATTAACATGTGCATCAGTGTTCACATTTGTAAAAGAAGGCTAAGAGATTATGTATCTCCTAAGTTTATTGTTTAATGACATAAACTAGGTAGGATGTATAAAATAAATAGCCAGGGCATCCAAGTACATAGTAACTATTTTGATCCTCACCACAGCAAAACCTATCTTCCCTCACTGATGAATACCAGCCAGGTACTACATTTTCTACAGGAAAAAAATTATTATGTTATAAAAAGTTATAAATTAGAGTTACAGCTATTACCAAGAAGAAAATCCTGACTTTAAAAAGTCATGGTGCCCCTATAAACTAGCTCCTGTGTTATGTGAATACATTGGCTCCCACTTCAAGATTCTGCCTCAAGAATTGAATCTCTAACTCATTCTGGTATTCTACATAGAAACTGAAGCAATCCTACAAAACCACCAGAATGAAAATACTATGTGGTAAAGGTAACTTATGAATTTGCTGAAGAAGTAATTTAAGCAGATTTTTTATTCAAATAAAAACATATAAAAAATTAATGTCATGTAAATAATATTTGATGACAAAAATCAGTGACTAGATAAATAAAAGTATATAATTTTGTGTAAATAAGTAAGTTGTATAAGCGTTTAAGCTGACAAGTTTTGATAACCACACTGAAAAATAGTATAGCACTCCATTTCTTGAGTCATCCTTGTCCCCTAGTTGCAATTGAAGAGGCCGTCATCAAAATTGTGAGATTTATTTCTCCTCTCCTTGTACCACATCAGCTGATTTTTTATAAAGTACAGTAATGCCCTCCAGTCTCTAAGAGGTGTAAAATCTGCTCTGGTACTGCTTATGTGGAAGACACATTAACAGTAAGAAAATAATTCACATGGCAATGAAACCAGATGTCAGACCTATTAAATAGACTAGGAACCTAGGACGTCATTTAAATGACTAAATTCTGAATGGCTTTCTGATGGTCCAATGCCAGAGGAACTGGCTATCAGAAGATGTGAGTCTGACCCCTTAGTCCAGTTTTCTGTGGCTTGCTTTCTCACATCTGAAGTTATAAAATAATCAATAAAAAACAAAATCTCAATGGTGATTTGAGATATGTGTGGTTTCTCTTACAATATTTCTCTGTCTGATTATTATTCTAATTGTACAAATGTTCATTTATACTCAAATTATTTCTTCTGTGGGAAACATTTATTTCATACCAGGCATTAAACTTTTAATACAGAAAAACATCAGGTTCTCTGTTTGATAACTTCAACTTCCATTGATCACAACTTAACACTATGTCTATCAGCTGTGACTTGAATACAATTAAATATGCCCAAAAATGCCAGTTAATTCAAGTTCTGAATCCTCATTTCACTATGGGCTAGCTATATGACTTCACTAAGTAGAGAGAATTCCTCACTAGTGATGGCAAACTGGGTCTGGGAACATGTTATGGATTTTCTCAGATAATAATAGATTGGAAAAGTGGGGATTACAGTGTTGTGTTTGGAGAGAGGGACATATGTAAAAAAAGAAGGAGGGGGAGAAGAAGGAGGAGATGAAGAAGAGACTCATTGTGATTCTGCACAGGAAGTGAACATGTGGTTGGAATTGATACTACAAAGATTTGGTGGCATCACCCTCTTATAATCCTGACACTTTGAAAATAGAGACATTAGGATAATAAGTTGAAGGTCATCTTCTGCAACATACCAATTGCTAGGTTACTCTGGGCCAAATAATAGCCTTTTTCAAATAGAGAGGGAAAGAGGCAGGGAAGAACCAAGAGAGTAAGAAAACTAGATATCTTACAAAGAATGGCTAGGTGGGTATTTTTTGTCTTTTTAAAAAGTATTTTAATTGAAATGCTATAATATCACTTTACCCTTCTTTGTTTCACTCCAGCCTCTCCCAGCTCCAGCTCCATTCTTCAAACCACTCCCATACCCCCAATCTCAAAATAATAACCTCTTTTTCTTTAATTATTTATGTTCCATGTATGTGCACAAACACACACACACATACACACACACACATATATATATGTGTTATATATATATATATATAAACACAAACTACTGAATCCATTTCTAGTATGTATATGTTTTTAAGGCTGAACACTCTGCATTGGTCAATTAAAAAGGGGCTCATCCCTGGGAAAGGTTAATTCTCCTTCTCCCAGTAGCCAGTTGCTGTTTGTAGTTCTTTGTCTAGAGCTGGGATCCCTCAAGTCCTCCCTTCCACATTAACATTTTCACTGATATTTCTGTTGTTTATGCAGATATTTCTGGGAGAGACTGCCTTACTTCATGAAATTCTGGCTCTTCCTGTTTTCTTACCCCATTTTCATCTTGAATGTTCCCTGAGCTATAGATGTAGAAGCAGATGTATCTGCTGGGTCTGCTGAACCTGATCTCTCTCTCTCCCTCCCTCCCTCCCTCCCTCCCTCCCTTCCTCTTTTCTATTTTCTATGCTATTTTATTTAGAATGGTTTTATTACATAAAATATATTCTGATGGTTTCCCATTCCATCCAGGTTTATATCCTTCTTGTCTCTCATTAGAATATGAACAGACAATCATCCCAGTGTAGCCAGAAGTTTCTGATCCATCGGGCCTGAGGTCCAGATAAAGCTCTCCCACTCACTATCCTGCAGCTGCTTATAAAATAATTACTCTGAGGCTTATATCTAATAAAAATGTTTGGTCGATGGCTCAGGCTTCTTGCCAGCTAGCACTTGTAACTTAACCCATTTCTATTCATCTATGTATTACCACATGGCTTGTGGCTTACCCCTCCTTTTACATCTTGCTTTTTTGGGCAAAAGTTTCCTTGCCATAGGCTAAAGCAGTCCCTTAATAACCAATGGTAATTCACAGGGTACAGAAAGACATCCCACATTATCTCAACCCACAGCCCTAGCAGCATCTTCCTACCTCACCAAAGGTAAGCCTAAGACCTGAACCCCAGGTAAGACTGCCACATATGATGATAGATATTTCATACAAATATTTTGGATACCTCCCCTGTTCTATATAGCCCCAACTCCCATTCTCTCCTTGTCACTATATCCAAGTTCACACCTTCAGTGAAAGTCTGCTACCTCATCAGAGCCTAGGCCAGTTCTGTAAAAACCAGTTGAAGCCCCTTTGCTGATCATTGGCTAGGCCAGCTCTCTGACAAGCAAGCATACCCATCACACTCTCCCCAACCATGCTCAGCACAACCCCATATGTTCCTCCTCTTCTCACCACCATACCCTGGCTCACACCTATGGTAGAAGCCTTCTACACCATCAAAGTCTAGAACAACCCCCTGAAAACCAGGTATGCCACTACCCCCAACAAATCCTGCCTTTCCTGCATGTGCCCAGCATAATCCCAACCAGCTTTCCTCACAGTGTTACCATATCCCAGGCCACAACTCTGGCTGAAGTCTCCTATACCACCAAAAGCTAGATCAAATTCTGAACCCCAAAGACCAGGGTAGCTCCATGAAAATTATGCAGAAGCCTCTATACCACGAAGCCGGGCCAGAATCCTGATCCCCAGAGGACTACCAGCCAAAGTGGAGACCACACACACCACCAGAATTCCAGCCCCTAAGTCAGGTGACACCCCCCCTGCTGGACCAGCGGCCATCAGAAATCTAGCCCCCAATTGAGGCAGAGACCCTCCAGTCAAGCACAGGCCACCCCAGCCAGAAAACCAGAGAGGAAACTGAAATCAAGAAAGAAAACACTCATCCAGCAGAGACAAACCAAAACCATCAGAGCCTAGACTTATAATCACTCTAAATCCAGCTGCTTGGATGGCAGTGCAGGAAAAATCAACAGTAACCAGGGCAACATGTCACCCCCAGTGCCCAGCCACTCTGCAATGGAAATCCTTGAATATTCCAACACAGCTAAAACATGACTTTATGAAAATTATAAAGGTCCTTAAAAAGAAAATGAATAAATCCCTTAAAAAATTCAAGAAAAAGATAATCAAAAATTGGGAGGAAATTAATAAATCCTTAAAGAATGCTGAGAAAGGAAGAAAAAGCAGGTGAAGGAAACTGTTCAAGACTGGAAAACAGAAATGGAAGCAATAAAAATAATACAAACATAGGGAATTCTGGGATCTCGGGTATTGAAGGTACGGTAAAAGAAATAGATGTACTAGTCAAAAAAATGTTAAATCTAAAATATTCCTAACATAAGACATCTAGGGTATCTGTGACATTATGAAAAACTGAGCCAAATAGGAATAGAAGGAGGAAAAGATTCCTAGTTCAAAGGCCTAGAAAACATAGTCAACAAAATCATAGAAGAAAATTGGCCTAACCTAAAGTTGGAGATGTTTATATATGTAAAAGAAGCTCACAGAATGCCAAAAAGATAGGACCAGAGAATAAAGTTCCCACATCACATAATAATAAAAACACTAAACATACAGAACAAAGAATTTTAAAAAGCCACAAAAAAACCAAGTAACAAATAAAGACCTATTTGAATTACACCTGACTTTTTAATAGAGACTTCAAAAGCCAGAAGGACTTGAACAGATGCCTTGCAGACTCTAAGGGACCATGGATGTCAACACAGACTATACTCAGCAAAACTTTCAGTCATCATAAATGGAGAAAACAAGATATTTCAGGACAAAGTCAAATGTAAGCAATATCTATTCATATTCTAGCCATATAGGATGTGCTAGAAGGGAAACTCCTACCCAAGGAGGTTAATTACACACAGGAAAATACAAGCAATGAATAATCTCACATCAACAAAACCAAAGAAGAGAAACACACACACACACACACACACACACACACACACACACACACACACACACACACACACACACTAAGAAAAACAACAAAAGAATAGTAATTAACAACCATTGGTCATTAATATCTCTCAATGTTAATAAACTCAATTCTCTAATTTAAAAGACCCAGGAAAACAGAACAGATATAAAAAAAAAAAAGAATTTATTCTTTGTGTTGCCTATAAAAAATAACCTCAACAACACATTACCACAGAGCAAAAAGTTGGAAAAGAGATTTTCCAAGCAACTGGACCTAAGAAGTAAGCCAATTATATATTCTAATATCTAACAAAATACAGTAACAACCAAAGTTAATCAGAACTGATGAAGATGGATATTCCATATTCATCAACCATCTTCATCAAGGGAAAAGTCCACCAAAGAAACTTTCAGTTCTTAACATTTATGCTCTAAAGGCAAGGGCATGCATATTTGTGACAGCAACATTACTAAAGATCAAATAACACATCAAACATCAAGCATTAATAGTGGGAAACTTCAGGACCACACTCTCACTCTCACTAATGGGCAGATAATCCAGGCAAAAACTGAACAGAAAATACTTGAACTAACAGATTTTCTCACTCAAACACAGTTAGCAGACATAACAACCAAATATACAAGAGTACCTTCTTCTTGGCCCCTCATAGAACATTTCTCTAAACTGACCACATAATTAGCCCCAAAGTTTCAATAGATAGAAGAAAATTGAGATGACCCCCTGCATCCTATCAGACCACCCCGGATTAAAGCTGAATTTCAACAACAGAAAACCTTCAAATATATGGAAACTGGAAAACTCTCTACTGAATTCCCACTGGGTCAAGGAAGAAATAGAGAAATTAAAGATTTCCTAGAATTCAATGAAATGAATGCACAACATACCCAAACTTACGGGACACAATGAAAGCAGTGCTAAGAGGAATGTTCACAGCATTGAGGGCTTTCATAAAGAAATGAGAATGATCTCATACAGCCTAACAACACACCTGGAAGAAGCAAACACACCCAAGATGAGCAGCTGGCAGGAATTAATCTGAGGGATGAAATCAGTAAAATAAAGGCAAAGAAAACAATACAAAAAACAAACAAAACAGAGTTGGGATTTTTGGTGTGTGGGGGCAGGGAATCAACAGGACAGACAACTCTCATCCAAACTGACTAAACTAAAGGGCTGGTTGAAAATATCCAAATTAGCAAAATCAGAAATGAAAAGGGAACCTAACAATAAGTACCAGAGAAATCAAAAAGAAAACCATTAGGTCATATTTCAAAAACTTATACTCCACAAAATTGGAAAAAATAAAAGAAATGGACACTTTTTTCAATAAATACTGCTTACCAAAGTTAAATCGAAATAAACAATTTTTGTTGTTTTTTCTAGACAGGGTTTTTCCAATCTATCTGCCTCTGCCTCCAGAGTGCTGGGCTTAAAGGTATGCACCGCCACTGCCCAGCCTAAAAACACTTTAAATAAACCTGTAACCTTTAAGGAAATAAAAGCACTCATAATAAGTCTAACAACAACAACAACAAAAAGCCCAGGACCAGATGGTTTTGGCACAAAATACTACCAAACGTTACAGAAGAACTAATACCAATGCTTTGCAAATATTTATAAAGGACAGAAACAGAAAGAAATTTGCCAAATTCATTTTATGAAGCTCCAGTCAACCTAATGATCAAACCACACAAAGACTCAACAAAGAAAAAGAATTATAGACTAATTTTTCATCAACACTGATGTAAAATACTCCATAAAGTATTCAAAAAAATGAATGCAAAAGAATACATCAAAAACATCATCTATTATGATCAAGTAGGCTTAATCCCAAAGATGAAAAGATGTTTCAACATATGAAATCCTACCAGTGTAATCCACCATATAAAAAATCTGAAAGAAAAAAAAAAAGATCCTGATACTGGAAAAACCTTTAACAAAATCCAACACCCATTCATGAAAAACTTCTACAAAGAATAGGGATACAAGAGACATACCTAAACATAATAATGGCAAAAATACAACAAGTCAGTTGCCAACATCAAATTAAATGGAAAAAACAAAAAGCATTTCCACTAAAATTAGGAACAAAACAAGGTCCCCACTTTTTTCATATATATCTCAAATATTTCTTGAAGTTCTAGCTACAGCAATAACATAACTAAAGGAGTTCAAGGAAATACAAATTGGAAAGGAAGGGGTCAATGCACTATTATTTGCAGATTATATATATAATAATATACATAAAAGATTCCAAAATTTCTACCAGTGAACTTCTGCAGCTGATAAATACAAACTGCCACTGGAGATCCATCAGGAGGGGGAGCTGGGCCCTCCGACGGTGGGCAGCTTTCAACTGCCATGAGTGTATGGAGCCATAAGGGGTGGGATCAGACTGTGTTCCTGTCCATGGGCTGGCACCTTGGAACCCATTCCCTAAAGAGGAACATCCAGCCCAGCACTGACTTTGGGATGAGTGAATCAGACATGCCTGGAGTGGATGTGCCTCGCTGGGCTGGCCCACCTTGGGACTTCTTGATCTTTTGGGGGAGGGGATGCGTGGATGGAGAGGAGCTAGGCTGAGGGGTGGCTAAGAGGGATTGGGAGGGCGAAGGAGGGAGAGCAGGGAATACATTGATGGAGATGACATTTTTTAATGAAAATAATTTTTGAAAAAACAGATTAAGTAAAAAAAAAAAAAACAAAACTGGTAGCCCCCCTTATGTACAAAGAATTAAGTAATGGTCTGAGAAAAAAAAAATCAAAGAAACAACACCCTTTACAATAGTCACAAACAATATAAAATATCTGGGAGTAACTCCAACCAAGCAAGTAAAGAACCTTTAAGACAAGAACTCCAAGTCTTTGAAGAAAGAAATTCGAGAAAACATCAGAAGATGGAAAGATCTCCCTTGCTCACGGATCAGCAAGATCAACATAATGAAATGGTCATTTTACTCAAAGCAATCTACAACAATCCCCATCAAAATCCCAACCCAACTCTTTAATCACCTCCAAAGAACTATCCTCAAGTTCATATGGAAAAGCAAAAGGAACAAGCAAAAACCAACAATAGCAAAAACAGTGCTGTACAATAAAAGACCTTCCACAGGTCACACCATCCCTGACTACCATCTCCACTATACAGCAATAGCTATAATAATAATAATAACAACCTTGTAATTCTAGCATAAAAACAAACAGGTGGATCAAAGGAATTAAATCAAAGAACCAGGCATAAATCCACATACCTATGGATACCCGAGTTTTAACAGAAGCCAAAATCATATAATATAAAGAAGAAAGCATTTTCAATAAATGGTGCTAATCTTACTGAATGTCAGTATGAGGAAGAATGGAAATAGACCCATATCTATCACACTGATCATCCATATCTGTCACAAAACTCAAGTTCAAGATGATCAATGGCAATAATAAGCAAAAATAAACAAATCATAATATAAACATACAGAGAAATAGAGCCAAATAAAAAAAAAAAAACAAGAAACACATATACACACAGAGACACACATTCCTAGACACAGAAATTCATAAAAAGGAAAAATAAAACAGAAGCCAGAAATATATACAAATCAGCCACAAAATGTTTAAGGGAGAGATAAGAGAGAGAATGTCCTGATAAAACTTTATGTGACAAAGAATCTCCAAAAATTCCATTGGCTTCATTTTGTGTAGATCATCTACTGCTGGACATGGAGCCTGCCCTCAAGAAGAGTTCACATCCTCAGTGAGACTTCATTGGCATTTCTTTTCATTTACCAGTTGTTTTGAGTTGGTGAGAGCTTCTGAGTTAAGGATGGAGACTTGTATCCACTTCTTTCAACATTGGAATGCCACCTGCCCTTGACCTGTAGGTACTATGCATGATCTCTGCATTGCACCCAGTTGTGATTTTCTCTGATTGTCTCCATCTCCTGGCCCACTCATCATGAAGGAGATAATGTCTGATACTGGAAGTCAAGCCAGCATCTGGTACTAGTGAAGTCATGACTCTTAAATTTATCTACAACTGCCACTTTGCTAGACCAGTATAATTCCTTACTACATTTTAAAACTCATCCTTATACCCACATGTAGATGTATCAAGGATCCTTTAGTACAATTAATATTTTCTTACCTTTAAAACATAACTAGTAATAGAGAGTGACTGCTATATGGTTACAAGGTGTCTTCTGAGTATGATATTAGTATTCTGGTAATCAGTAACAACAGTAAGTTGTGGTTATACAAAGCATTATAGGCACACTGAATTTTGCTCCTTAAAATTGTTACTTCAGTGTTGTATTTCTGTTATCTGTATTTCTGTTTAAAAACAAATTTTAAAATAGTGATTATTTTTAAATCCTTATGTTGATGGCAAAGAACTGTAAATATTATTCATGTAATTTCTATTGTGCTCTTGATCCCTGGTCACAGTTTTCTGCCTTGCAGACACCTCAGTTGGATTAGCATTGTTGTTCATTGTTCTTCCAGGAAATTGTAGATTTTTTCATAGAATTTAAAGCATTCTGTGTACATTCGTTGCCTGATTCCAGTAATGTATTGTTTTTCTTAAAAATAATTTGGTGCAAGTGCATAGAGACAGCTGCCTTTATTCAAAGGACTTCACTTTATGATTATACGATGTCAAGTTCTGCATATTGATGATATTTTTAACCTTTGGCTACTAAAGGGATGTTAGGAAAAAAACTCCTTGCAAACATAAATTTTATAACATTGACAATCATATTTTACTGCTGTGTCTATTTTCTAGGGTTGTTTTGCTGTTACAATATGCTGAGCCCTATGAAATTTTTATTTCCACTTCCGCTCCACCGTTCTGTCTACTTTACTGTCTCATGTTAGTGGTTTCCTCAGTTGAAATTCACTCTTTTAAATCTCTTTGAAGTTGCAGCTTAGACCCATTAGAATCACGCTTTTATTTCTTCTGTCCACAGAGATGCCCGGTGCCTACATAACTGGGATGTCACAAAGGCCAGCAATCACATTTTTCTGCATGTTTTCTTTCCTTTGGGGGCTGCTGTGTTTTCTGCCATGTACTTTCTGTCAGGAGAATCTCAGGTAGACTGATTTCCTTTTACCTCAGGAGGATTTTATATGTCAGATGGTTATGCATAATATTTTTCATCTCTAAATTACAATTACTTTTTTAGAATGCAATCTCAGTTTTAATCATTCTATATCATATGACTTTTTGTAAACCCTTTTGAATTACACATTTAAGGACAATCCATTATGTCCTATTGATTGTAAGATCTTAAGGATTCCTTTTAATTTTATCTTCATTTCCTCTTTTTAGCTTTAAAATTATATGGATTTCTGATAAATTTTGCTTACTTCCTTTAAAACATTCTTCATATATACAGAATGTTTCAGCAATGATCTTTTCATTTTGGGACATTTCAATGTAGTTACAATATTTTCTTTTTTGCTCTCAATTTATATATTTCCCATCCCTCAAATTCTTGTTAGTTAAACTACTTCCATTAGATTTTTCCTTTTTTAAAGTTTGTGCTTGGTTAAAATGTTGCCTAATCCATGCAAATATTTTTTCACGTGGCATTTCCATCCTTCTTCCACAATTTCTATGCGTACATTTGCTTCTACCTCTTCCTGGGAACATATGCAGAAGTTTAATGACAGATGATAAGTATGTGTTAAATATACTATCAAAGACATTATCAAACTATACTGAGGTGACTGTAGCCATTTCATGTTTCCAACAAAAATATGGGAGCATTCCAGTCACCTCAAATCCTTACCAATAATTAACAAAGTCAATCTTCTTAATTCTCCCCATACCAATGGTTTATCTTATTGAGAAACTATATTAATAATTCATATATATATTAGATGTTTACTTTAAAGTGCCTTTTAGATTATTGTACTTGATGTTTATTTGTTTTTGTCATTATTTGTTTTTGAGTGTCTCTTACATCTTCTGAATAAAGGTCTCTATCACATGTGTGATTTGTATACACATGTGTACAAAAATGTGTACAAATTCCTCCAATCTATTTCTTCTTTTCTCTATTATTTTATTAGCATTGTTTAAAAGTCAAGAGTGCTTTTAATCTTTTAAAATTTTTGAATCACTGCAGATATTACTTCAGTTATAAATATTTAAGCATTTCTACAGTTCTTCTATGTACAAATAAAATGAATATATGTAAATACTATAATGCAAATCAATATGCCATTATAACATGCTCTACTCGAATCTTGCTGAAAAATTACAGAAGAATTAAGAGCATATTCCCTATCTCCTTTAGCAACAGTCCAAAGGACTAGCAGCATTTTACACTTCAGAATGTTCATAAATATTAATACATTTTCAGAAAAGAAACAATCTGAGAAGCCTCAATGTTCTTTAGCTTTTCTCTGGAAATGATAAATAACAAACACATCAGTAAATTACTTGTAGAATTTTATTTTCTGGATAAAAAAATAAGGTAATCATCACTCTCAGGGTATAAGGCCATGAAAATAAAAAGCAAAGGGTATACCACAGCTTCTCAAAGAATCACCATTCAGCAGCAACACAAATCAGAAGCAAATACATAAGAAAAACCATAATACAAAGCAAAAAACATAAGAAAGAATAAATGAATTAAAATTACCCTTCATATTCTTAAAAGGGTTACAATATTATAACAAGAACTGTGAGTAAAAAGAGACATAAACAGACATGATTTAGTCTGATGAGAGATTTAAGTGTGTGAATAAGGTCTACCATTTCTTTTAAAAAATAAGTTCACATTTTTGCTAAATTATACAGTTTAGAATGGTAACAGCATAATTATAAACATAAGAAACTATTTTAAGTCACTTCTAGCTTAGCTCAAAGAATCTAGATATGATGCTGATTTGAGGATAGCTAAATCACATTTTTTCCTTGTTATTGTGAGAAATCACTTAAATTGGAAAGGTGGATATAGGGAAAATTCAAACTTATTACTTTACTTCTAGATTTATCATTTAGTTTCATTTCAGTTCAAAATAGTCATCTGCAATTCAAACTTGAAGATTTATAGCAACTAAAAAAATTCTAACTGCCAAGTGTAAGTTATTGATTAGGCAATAAAATCTTAATAAGCCACAAGAAATAATGCAAACATTAAAACATTTAATAAGGAATTAGTAAATGACTTACATAAACATATTCCATCTGACTTTGTGTGTGAGAGTGTGTGTGTGTTTTTTGAGTGTATGTGTTTGAATGGGTGTATGTGAGTGAATGTGTATGTGTGTGTGTATGAATACTGTGTGGTTTTGTATATAGGTGTGTGCTTATATTTTTGTATGTATGTGTGTGTTGTGTATATGTGTATATAACTAGATGCTTATGTCATATATTTTTCCCATAGGCCCAGTCGACATTTCTTATTTTTAAAATCTCAAATATTAAAATAACAAATTATTAAAATTTTTGTAGTTGTTTTTCCAAGCTAACAGCCCTCTACCAAGTGAGTCTACTAATATAAGGATTGGAGAATTGCTGAAGAAAGACAAAACACAAAGAGTGTTTATTCTTCAGAAACATCCAGCATTCAGAGAGGTCAATCATCCACACAAAATGGTGATAATGAGTGGGACAAAGACATGCAAGCCTTTATAACAAGGAGCTGGGGAATTCCAGACATGGTGAGCTAATCTTTGTTCTGATTGGTCAGTCAAGGCACAAGTTGATTGGATAGGGCTAGTAACAATTTCAATCATTGCAAGCCTTTTAGTAATATAAGCATAGTAACAGCTGTGTGCTATAACTTTGGGTTCCCCTAGCCTTATAAGTCCAGGTTTGAAGGTTTGAAGCTGTTTAGCTGTTTGGCTAAGTGTAGCTGGAGGACTTCCTGGACTCGGGCTTAAATCATTTACTACAATGGTGTTGCTCTGTTTCTAGGATGGAGTCCTATTCCTACCCCTCCAGTATTACTACCCGTTACAGTCTAGAGTCACAGCCAATAATATGAATGACATTTTTAATGCTGAATGTGAAAGATGTTTCACTCTGTCCAGGACATATAATGTTTCCCTATTGCTGAATTTTAGATATTTTATAGCATTGGGTCTCTCTTTTCTACTATGTTTATAAATAGTTTTAATTAATTTTGCCAAACAGTAGGCAGAAGAGGTTGACTTTTTTGCATGCAGATATCCAAGTCTCTGATATAATTTTTGAAAAGGAAATCCTTTTCCCACTAATCATCTTTTAAAACTAACTGGTCATCCTATCACATGATTTCTGACAGCTGAGGTCATTTAAAATTGGAAAATAAAGGAAATTTCTGCTATTCTACATAAAACAGAAGTTGGAGTCTAGTTTTTAAAGCTCTTTTTCCTATTCTAAATGAATCTTATTAGTCATCGTTATTTTCATGCTACACATTTGTAAACTGAAGTTTGAGAGGTTAAAAAATTTACTTAATTCATATAGTTAATACAGTGATTAATGAGAAATGGCTTGTAAAAAGACACCATAGCATATGACTCTATAATCACATAACTAATAATAAACAGTTTAAATTCATTTATGTTGATTTGTTAAATTAACTCAATTACCATGACAACTGCTTTCTGCTAATGTATCAATAAGCATCAAAACTGTTCCCAATACCCATCAATACTTTCCTATGCAAACATTATTTTTATTTCCTCCCCAGAACACATTGATGAGACTTTTCTTGGCTTAATCAGGGACCCATTGGTACCCTCAGCATCAGTCTGATTGCTCTCCTCAGGACCTCTGGTCTCATTCATTTGGTGCTAATGTGTCATCTCCAGAAAATAGCAACTGATTACAACATTTCACCAGCATAAATCGCATTCAACAAAAATAAGAAGACTTAGAGATTGATGATTTGAATAAATCATAAGTAAATATATATTTCAGGTATCCTGTGTTTACCTTACTGCCAGAACAAGTGAGTAAATGCCAAGTAAACAAACAGTGGCTGTTAATATAAGAAGCTATTAGGAAAATATGAATATTTTCAATGTTTGCCATAGAAAGAAGGGAATCTGTTACATCTGAATGAAATTACATAAACAGAAGCATAATTTGTTCTTATTAAACTGTTCTCCAAAGCTTTATTTCTGTTTATGAAAACCATGCAGAAGTAGAATGTTTTCATTTTTGAAACCTCTCCAATAGGAATCTAATGGAATATGAGGATATTAAGGGCTTATATCATAAGATGATTTGCTTATGTGGGATATCACAAGAATTAAAACCACTGTTCAAAGTTCAGCCCTAAGATGTTTCTATTAAAATTTGAAGCATAATTTTGTGTGTTTCTGTGACTCAGGGGACAAATAATAAGCTCAGAATTTCTGGGTTGGAATGAAAGCTATGTTACAGTGTAAAATTTTCTCTCTATCTCTCTGTTTGTCTCATCTCCTTCTATCTCTCTCTATATATACATATATTCATACTTTAAAGAGCAAATTTTACCTTGTCCAGCCTTGACTTGGGGTTTTATGTCCAGTCATACTGCATCTTATTATGCTTCCTTAGGTTTTTATCATAAGGAGCCCAGTTATTCTGCGAAGGGAGAGGAGGAGCCGTTGATGTTAGGGATAGGTGAGGTGAGAGAGGGCACTGGGAGGAAGGGGAAAAGGGGAGAATGTGGTTGGGATGTATTATATAAAAAAAGAATAAAGAAAGAGAAAAAAGCTCCTTCCTCACTCTCTGAGCATGCACGTGGCCATCATGCCTACTCAGTTCACCCAAACTCTCCTAACAAGACCTTCAACAATCTCCACATCTCTAAGTAAACAGACATGACAGTCATCCTGTAACTTGACCCATGGGATTATTAGAATAATTGTTCCACTAAGACCATGTATTTCTCAGTTGTCTGCCCCTAGGTTCCACAACCCACAGTGCATAAGCTTCCCTCCCTATCCATCTGAGTTTTTTTTTTTTTTTTTAATACATGGTTTTGTTAAAACAGGCCTTTGCCTCATGATCCTCCTGCCTCAACCATCTACTTTGTCATTGTTGGTCAAAATAGATCCTTCTGTCATGCAATCCATCCCAACAACAGATTCTCCTCCTTTTACTTCATCCAGCTCTTCCTGCATATCCTATCTGCTCCAGGTCTACATCCTTTCTAAACGGTTGAGAAGATAGCAGGCTTCTAAGAAACAACATCTGAACACAACAAAACAAAATACACTAAGACATGGCAAGGACCCTCACACCAAAACTGAACAAAGCAACCCAACAGAAGAAAGAAGTCCCAAGAGCAGGTAAGAAATAATCAAAGACACGCCCACTCCCACTATTAGGAGCCCCACAAAACATCAAGCTAACAGTCTTGTAACAAATATACGGAGGACCTGGGGCAAACCCATGCAGGCCCCATGATTTCCACTGCAGTCTCTATGAGCACATGAACACTCTGTTTACTTGATTCAGCAAACCATCTTCTCCTGGTGTCCTCCATCCCTTCTGATGACCTATAATGTTTACTCCCCTACTTCCTCATGCTTCCCTAAGCTCTGAGGGGAAGAAGCTGATGGAGACCTCCAACCTAGACTCTTTCTTCATGATTTCTGGCTGTGGTCTCTGCTTTGGTTCTCCTCTGCTTCCAGAGGAAGTCTTTCTGATGGACAAAGCACCAGTCTAAGAGTATAGCAGAACATCATTAGGAAAATTTTATTTTATTTTATTTTATTTTATTTTATTTTATTTATTTTATTTTATTTTATTTTGCCAGTCATGTCTGGTCCTACCCTAGATCTCTGGACTATCCAATTTCTTGTTTCTGGTCCTGGCACATCATGAAGGCAGGGCAGATTTTAGGATAAAGGATTTGTGGCTGAGTTGCTGTTCAAGTTTCTCTTTCCATAGCCTGCAAAGTACCTTCCATACCAGAGACTGGAATATAGACTCTCTATGTGGATACTCTCTACTTGCAATGAGCTACAAGGATGTTGCCTTTAGCAATGGGGCTTCGCTGCTCATTTTTGGAGAGCAGCTCTCTATCACAGCATCAGCCTATGTTGCCTAGAGATCTCCACAGGACCTGTCAGTCAACAACTCAACCAATTGCGACCCAGTTCTGCCACTGGAAGCCTTGCCTGACTACAAAGGATGCCAGTTCATCCTCTATAGCCTCCATTACTAAGAGTCCTCAGTAGGGTCAGTCTCATAGATTAGAAAAGGTTGTCACTCAGTAGTACTCCGTACTGTCCTCAAGTGCTCACCCAAATCCAGCCTTCTGTTCCCCTACTCTCTTTCTCCATTCTTCTACTACCTGATCCCTTCCACTCCTGTTCCATCCCAATCCACCTGCAAAGTCTATTCCATTTCCTCTTCTCAGGGAGAATCATGTATCCCTGCTAGAGCCCTCCTCTTTCTAAGCTCTCTGGCTCAGGGGATTATAGCTTCGTTATAATTTACTTAACAGCTAATACCCACTTATAAGTGAATGTACACTATTATTTGTCTTTCTGGGTCTGTATTACCTCACTCAATATAATTTTTCTAGTTTTGTCCATTTTCCTACACTTTCATTATGTCTTATTTTTAACAGATGGGTAATACGCCATTGTGTAAATGTACCTTTTTTTGTATTATCTGAATTTGATAATCTGGTTTCTAGTCAAAGACTTCCCGCCCAACTTTGTGCTGAGTCTTGTTCTATACTTTCCTAATTCTGTTTTTAATACTATTTTTGTTAATTCTTTGAGAATTTTATACAAGACATTTTGAAAGTGTTTATTTCTCTTCCCCCAACTTCTATTTTTAATTCTTTGAATTTCTTGCGATTTGTTCCTTTGTTTTGCCTAACTATCAAGTCCAATTCATGTGATCAATGTGCAAAGGTTGATCAATGTACAAAGGTTCATCAAGGAAGCAGTGTTTGTAGACACAACAGGGAAGTCGTGCTTCTGAACTCACAATTACTATGACAATATTCACACGGCCTGAATAGTTCTCATCAGACATGCAGCTTCACCTGTTATCTGTGCAGATGGCTCCCACTACTCTCCATGCAGAGTGGATTCTCTTAACTCATGTTCCTCCTTGTATCTGCCCATGGAACTGATAATGACAATTTGTCAAATATGTTAAATAATCAACTATAATCCAGGAGACCTAAGTACGGTACAAGCTCTACCTTTACTATGTTTTATGACTAGTGCTTGAATCAAGAGATCTCTAACCTTGTGGTAAAGCACATTAATACTCTCTGCAAATCCTCCTCCACCCCCAAGAATGATGAATTTTCAAACATGCTTTCATTCTAAACAAACTTAGATAGACAGCATCAATGGCACTTTAATATTTTTACTAACTCTCAAGATTCCTCTGCCAATACCTAAAATGCTCCAAGGCATAGTTTACTGTTACTAAGTTTTATAATTTTTTTTTTGATAAGGGCAGATTCCTGCATCTTCCTGGGAATTTAAAGTGTACAGAAATATGGACAGTTGACTTTCATTTGGTATGCTTAGCAATTGGCTCCAATTACTTTAAGGCCCTAAAAACTTCATGGAAATGTTCTAATGTAGGTAAGCAGTTATCAAATGAGTAGGCATCCAATCAAGAGAAAAAAAAATCATGATTCCCTTGTGAGTATCTTATCAGACTTTAAGACTTCACTAACCTATCACAACCTTCACCTCCTGAGTTCGTTCTTTTATAGAACTTGCCTTAAGGGCTCGAGGGCATATAATTTTCTCATCTTCTTTATTATATTTGTGAGGTGCTAAGGATTATATGGCCACCAGTGTGTATCCTGTTGTCTCAGTATATTCATTTATAAAAAATGTACTTGAAGATAAAATTATTTAAAATTTAATGAACAGCAATTGAAAAAAATATTAAACCCCAAGGGTAGAGTACTTCTTAATATGGACTCCTGTGTAATTGTGCACAGCCAGAAAGCCAGCTCTGCCTTGACTCACAGATGTTAATGAAGCCAAGCAAGGTCAGAGGTTCCAGGACTGCCTGGCATGCTCACATCCTGTATCTCCTCTCACACGAGGGTGGTGTGGCTCTAAATAAATAAAGCAGAGTCGAACTGGAGAGACTGCCTGTGAAGAAGGAAAGGCAATTTGTGCTTCTGAAGGTCTCAGAATTAACTGGAGCCAGACTTTATTTTTAAAAACCCAAAGGTAAGCTATGAATGCTTCTTTCACTTTAATAAAAAAATATATTTTTTTAAAAAAAATTACATTTATACACACACACACACACACATACACACACACACACACACACACACACACACACACACACACACAAGTGAAGGACCGACTCCTTCCCAGATACTCTAAAGTTCTCTACAATCTGGTTTCCCACTGAAAACTCTGCTTTGCTAACTTTCCTTTTTGTTGTAGGTAAGCTAACTGCTTACCTACATTAGAATATTTCCACAAAGTTTTTAGGACCATAGAGCAACTGGAGTCAACTCTAAGCATCACTGAATACTCTGACTTTCAAAACACATTAAAGCACAAGGCAAGAGACAATGCGGGTAAAGAAGATGCCAGAGTACAGAAGTTATATACAAGTAGATATAATACCTCTTCTATGGAAATTGTATGACACTAGACTGCATTACATCTAGTGGGAAGTGGAGAATAAATGTTTGTCATATGAGCTGAACAATATGAAGAATTTTAAGAAATGTAAAGTTTTGAGGTGTTAAGTTTTTATTATTGAAATGAATCTTTGCAGAAATAATATTGACAATATTTATAGGCTCATGAGTCTAAGTGTTGTGAATATTCTATGCTAAGAACGTTAATTGTAATATCTTAATCTTTGTAATGAACAAAAATCATCCATATTGTGATGTTTTGAATGAAAATAATCCCCATAGGCTCATATATTTAAATGCTTGACCATCAAGGAGGGCACTTTATTGAAGGATTAGGAGGTGGGCCCATGTTGGAGGAAGTGTGTCACTGAGGTGGGCTTTGAGATTTAAAAGCCTAAATCAGGCCTAGAGGCTCTCTTTTCATGTCAATGATGATGATGATGATAGACTAAACTTCTAAAATTGTAAGCAAGCCCTAATTAAATTATATCTCGTATAAGAAGAAAAATACATGAAAATAAATAGATAAAAATAAGACAAAGTGCTGGGCATGCATTTTTCCACATAAATTAATCCTTCTAAAACTCAGAGAGGGAAAGCAGAGTTTTCCCCTCCTAGCAGGATTCCAGCCCAACATGAAAGCTATCAAATTTCTATAAGAAATATCCTCTTTTGTTTAAGAGAATGACCAAAACAAACAAAAAACACCCTAAAAGCTCCAAACATGTTCTCTTGTTTGTGGGACATTCCTTGACCATAGGAGCTCCTTGATGAGCTTTCTTGGATTCCATATATCACCAGATACAATAGGTGTTGCTATCCCCCAAACCTAAATAAAAGAGGCTCTCAGGACAGCACCTCAGCTTCACACAGAAAGTTCTCTGGATACAACCAAGCCTCATGTATTTGTGGGACTTCCCCAGAGGTAGAGAATCTACTCAGCCATCTGGAACTACAGTCCGGCAAGTCTTCACAGCATGAGAGCCCCCTGGACATACCTTGTCTTTACATTCTTGAAAATTCAATAATGGTTTAGAGTTTGGAATTTTTCTTTGTTTATTTTTCACTTATGTTTAATGGAAATAGAAATGCATCAATTTCCACCTTCCCTTTTTTCTTCCAGCTATTTCTAGCTACCTTTCCTCATAGCCTTCCTACACTGTTACAATGTGTTTCTTGGTCTCAGGCCACCAGAGGCCAGCCTCACAGACCTGCAGTCAGCCTCACAGACCTGCAGTCAGCCCCCCCACCCCACCCTGACCTCTTATCTGCCCGCTGCTGTTCGGGCCCCAGAAATGACTCCGGCACTTATATTAACTTCATGCTGTTTGGCCTATGGCTCAGGCACATTGCTAGCTTGCTCTTGCATCTTAAACAACCCATTTCTATTAATCTTTCCTGCCACGTGGCCCATGGCTTACCTGTGTTCCTTACATATTGCTCCTTTTGGGCTTCAGGCCTGGTCTGTCTCTCCTTACCAGTTGATCCTTTTGGGCTTCTGGCTGGTCTTCTGTCTCTGACTCTGCCCTGGTCCTCCTACCTATTCTGATTCCTCTTCCTACTTTTTCTATGGTGCCTGTCATGGGCCAAAACAGCTCTTTATTTAAAGATTGCTATTCACAGCATACAGAAAGGCATTCCCACATCACTTCCCCTTCTGTCTAATAAAAATGGAAAGCTTCAATTTTAACAAAGGAAAATTACATATAAAACAGCTATCAAGCAAGAATTACAGTTACAACATATAGTCTATTTGTAGAAAATACTCTTATCAACCTTATTCTTATGAATCTAAATTTTCATATATACCTTAAAATAACCAAGAAAAACTATACCTATGACTATCTAATCTTTAACTACACCAAAAACCACAGAAGGATTATATTTACCTAAGTAAATCAGAAGTGCAAGCAACTTTCAAAATCTAGAAATGACAGAGATGACACCTATCTGCCTGGACAGTTACCCAAAGTTCCTTTATAAAGTTGGGGCATCCATCTTCAGTCTACAGGCCCAGAGTCTCTTTTTATTTCAGTGAAGCAGGAAATCTGCTCTGGTATAGTTCATCAGTCACTTCTCCTCGAGTCCTGAAGAATGTCTGACAGTTTTCTCTGCAAAGCAGGAACCTGAATTACCATCTCGGCTTGTTCTGCCAAAATTCAAAGGTTACCTGATGTGGGAATGCCCTTCTTTATGCTGTGAATCTCAATCTTTAAATAAAGGAGCTGTTTTGGGCCATGGCAGGCGAGAATTCTACCACTGAACCACCAATGAATGCCCTTCTTTATGCTGTGAATCTCAATCTTTAAATAAAGGAGCTGTTTTGGGCCATGGCGGGCACCATAGAAGAAGTAGGAGAAATCAGAGCATGGGTAGGGGAAGCAGGGGCGGAGTCAGAGGGAGATCGAGCCAGCCGCCCAAGGAACGACATGTAAGGAGCACGGGTGAGCTACGGGCCGCCACGTGGCCCACAGATTAATAGAAATGGGTTGATTTAAGATGTAAGAGCTAGCTAGCAATGTGCCTGAGCCATAGGTCAAAAGGCATGAAGTTAATATAAGCGTCTGAGTCGTTTCTGGGGACCCGGGCGGCGGCAGGCGGCTAAGCGGTCCCGGCAGGTCTGTGGGTCCGGGACCTCTGGCGCACAGGACTCGCGAACACACTACAACAGTTACCTTCCTATGGAACCTGCATGTCCACTTTAAAAGCATACTGTCAAGCAGTCTTGTCCAGTGGCTAACCATTGCCACAAAGAGAGTAGACTCCATATGGAGTTTCTTCTATGCCCATTTTTCTCTTGATTGGTGCTGCCAAGAGCAATCTGTCTCACTGTCCAGAAAAGTCTAAGTTCTTAAAATATTTTAAATGCCATATTCTGTAGGTCTTAGAAGTGTTTGAAGATGACCTATCTAATTGAATTATATCTTTGTATACCTAAAAATATAATTAACATGTATTTCTTAATTATACATTACAATTTTAAATCAGTTACATAAACATCATATCTTAAACAAGAGTAGAAAAATACATACAGCATAAGAGAATTGACCTTAAATTTGTATAAATAAACCAAAATCTATATCAATGCAAACATTTTTGAGATTAACAGCTGATTTCCTGATCTAAGTAAATTCAATAATCTAAGTTTTAGAAAATCATTCATATACCATACTACACCCTTCCATTTACAAGTTGATAACCTCTTTTCTTTGATTATTATTGATCCACACAAGCATGCATACACACACACACACACACACACACACACACACACACACGGATGGTACACAAATCTATACAGCTTGCAGAGTTTGTTTTATTGTATATATATGGTTTCAGGACTGACTGTATTATATGGATTTAATTTTCATGTAAGACAAGTTTGTATTTGAGGAATGGAGAAAATGTGACAGATATACCGGATAAAATTTTATTCAACCATAACAAAAAATAAAATAGTGACATTTGCAAGGAAATGATGAAAATGAAAATTGTTATGTAAATAGAAGTAAGCCAGAATCAGAAAGACAAATGTTTTCTCTCATACGTTGATACTAGATTATATGTATGTGTGTGTCTGTCTATCTGTATGTATTTACATAGATGTGTGCATCAATACACAGATGGGTGTGAGTATAGGTTATAAAATTCAATAGAGAATCATGAGAGGAGGAAAATATTATAAAGGAAGATAGAAAAGAAGGAAAGAGTAAGTAAAATCTACATGACATGTAAGCAGAAGGCAGTCTCTTAAAGAACAAGGAACAATAGAAACAGCACAGAGGGACAGAGCAGGATAATGAGGGTTGATAATCAACAAATATTATCTATAACGATGGCATAATAATTTTTTCATTTCTATACTGAGCTTGTTATTGCTTTATATTTGCTTGTTTTGTATGTAGTGTATTTGTCTGATAAGGCATGAATACGGAGGTGGGAGAAGGTTGCAGAAGTCAGTCAGTGCTCTTCTCCCATCATGTGTATCCCAGGGATTGAGTTCACGTTGTCAAGCTTGTCAGCTAGTGGCTTTACTCACTAAGCCACGCTGCAGATCTCAACTACTAATTCAAAGAAAAACCTTAGAGAAAAAAAATAGCCAGACACTCTGACTTAAGGCTGCCCGAATGATTTACAATTTTAACTTTACTTCTTGAAAGTCTTAGTCTACAAATACAGTCATATTCTGAAAAGTTTGGAATTAGAACTTCATCATATGAATTCAAAGACACATAAACCCATGACATAGAATAATAAACATAATGAGGAAAATAGTTTCAGAAAAGCTCTCTTTTTTATTTATTCTATATATGTCTAAAATCCAGACATATAGAGGAAGATGTTTCAGAACCAATAAAACATATTTTACTGCATTTTTATAATTTTACCTATATAGATTAGCATGAGCCTCCTTTTCTTTCAATTACTTGAGGGAACTGAAGAGCCTATTGCTCTTAGGACAAGCAATCCTAACATCAAGAAAGCCCAGGAATCACATCATATAACATAAACGTTCCTGGGTCCTAACTTTGAAGAAATATGCTAAAGTTATTAAGGCTCTCATCATTGTAGGCTAATCAACACTAAAATACTGCCTTCTTCCAGAAACAAATGCACAGAATGATAGATTTCCTGTCCTAAGGACATAATAAATCTGCTGGTGCCACACAAGGAAGAGAAGGTTAAGCAGGTGGCACTGAAATCATTGCAGATGAGCCCTCATAATACACTCCCCTTGTGTGTGTTTTACCTCAGCAGCTGCAAAGAAGAGACAGCCTCTCCTTACAAGACACAGATGGTCACCAAGCTGGCTCTGATGATGCTCCTTCTTGGACTGACAATGAGCTTTTGTAAATTCTCTGTCCCAGGAAAATCTTTATACAAGCTCTTGCAATATCCTGAACTTCTCCATTGCAACACACATAACAGTTATGAATATGAATTTAATGCTATGAGAAAGTAACTATTCTACCTTCATTCCTGGACTATAAGCCTCAGAACTTCAGGGACCATGTATGTTTCATCTACCTTTAAGAGTTGAATCAACGACGCTCAAAAACAAGAAAGCAAGTTTTAGGGGGAAAAAATGACACTGTAGATCTTGATAAGCAATAAAAGTTTTAGATTATAGCAAAGAGTTTCTTAATAAGTACTGGACGAGAAACCAAAGGTGATTTACCTCAACAAATCTGAAGAGACAGATAGATATATAATAGAAAAAATATAGATAGATACATAGGTAGGTAGATGATAGATAGATAGATAGATAGATAGATAGATAGATAGATAGATAGATAGATAGATAACAGATGGATCACAAAACAACACATGCATACTACACTGGTATGTGTTTAAATCCTGAAAACATCTCACACTTCATTTCCTGATGGTTTTGTCTCTCAGTATGCATTAGCTCTGAGTCTCTGTGAGATTTCATTTCCCTGACCACCAAAATCAAGATGATAATAATAATTTAACCTTATAGCAAGGCTGGAAGATTAAATGTGATCCTGTTATCCTGTTACAGATTCCTCAATAAGGACCCTAAGGCACATAATTACACACATGTCACCTGATGGTATGAAAAGTGCTGTCCCTCCATTGCCTAGTTCACCTTCTTTGTATCTAATGGCTCAGACCACTTACACTTGTATTCAATCTTTTCTGACTTAACTTTCCCTATCTCTCCTTTCCTCTCTCCCTTACAGTGCCCAATTATAACTTGCAATGCCATTCTGGAACAAAAATTATCCTGGAGAGATATGATATGCAAATGCATATCTATACAACCTAGATATGGGATCCATGTCAGACCAACATACAAATACCAACAAAGGAAAACATGGTGAACTAATGAGTTTTATTGGCATTCCTTACAGGAATATGGACGAACAGTTACTTACAGAAGCAGAAATTACTAAAAGACAGTTATAAAACCAAATCCAACCCCAACATAACTGATAGCTCAGAATGTTGAGGGCATGGAGGACTCTACATGCCTACAGAGAGCTCAACAGGTTAAAAAGTGTCTTTTCCAGATTCCTAAATTAGTCTAAAACTCCTTTAGGCAGCTCAGCTGTTTTCTGCTTCTTCCAGACAGCTGATTTTGTCTCAGAGTCTTCTTTGCAGCTTAGATTGTCCAAGAGTTTCTTTGATAGTTGGATTGTCTGAGAGTGTCTCATCAGCTTAATTGCTTACTCTGTCAGGGAGTGCCCTGATGGATCTCATCAGTTTCAGGAACTTCCTGAAGCTGTTTTGAGTTGCTTACTCTCCTGTTGAAAGACTGCCCCCACAGGATGGAATGATTCACTCATGGAGGAAACTCTCACAACAAATACCCTTATGTTAACTCTTTATTACATACTGTCTCAACTCAAAAGAATGTGAGCACCTTAGGTTTAGTGATTATACCTCATTAATCCCTGAAGTCAGTGTCAGTATCCTGTCGAAAGACAGCTTTCAACATAAATAAGCTACTAGCAGCAAATTCTCAATGCCTTGCAGCAATGAGAACAGGGAGCCATGGACATGGCTACCAAGTACAGAAGCTCATCAGCCTTGGAGTTTTGCCTTGATGGACACAGCTCACCCGTTTGGCAAGAATAGCAATAGCTGAATAGCTAGCAGGAAGTGTCACTTTTGGCAGGCAAGTGCTAATCAACAAGAGAGCTCATAAAGCTGGCTCCCACCAACTCCTGTGGATCCAAACAATTAGGCACCAGCCAAACTTCAAATAGGACACAAAACAGAAAACTTTGATTCTAGCCTCTTCATGTGGTTTTTCATTTATCCTTTTTTTGTCTTTCATTTAAAAGGGTTTTTTGTTTCGTATCTACTACTACTTTTCTCTCTTCCCTCCTCTCAGTCCTTCCAATTCTCTCCCTATTCCATCTCCTCATCCATTCCCCAAGGAGGGCAAGGAGTCCCAAGGTGGGTTCGTTCAGTCTAGCATATCCAATGTAGGTCCAAGTCCCTCAGCCAACTATAAAGGCTGGATTAGGTGTTCCTCTGTAGGAAATGGACTTTGAGAAGTCAGTTCAACACCAGGAACATACTCTGGTCCTAATGCAAGAGGCCCCACAAAAGGCCTACTCCATTTGATGGTCACCTACCTTTGTAGGGTTTAGCTTCTTTCCACGAACATTTCTCAGCAATTATTTCTGAGACAGTGAGCTCCCTATAACTCATATCAGCCATCTCTGTGGGTCTCCTCCTCATATACTCCTCTTGATCCCTTTGATCATATACTCTCTCCTCTCTCTCTCTCTTCAGCTGAACCAGGAGATCAACCTGGTCTGCTGCATGAATAAAGGAAATTCAGGGCTAGATCTCTAGGAAAAGCGGAGATGTTAGAGAGAATAAACATCACAGTCAGATCTCACCCAGCTGTCTTCCAGCTTCCTCAGCCTCACTCCTCCTGGCTTCTTCTGTCTGCTCTGTATTTCTGTGCCTGCCTTAAATACTTTCTTTGCTCAGTTAAGGCCTGGCACCACTACTGTCTGCCTGGGTGTCTGGAATTCCTTCTGTAAACTAAAATGACCTAGAACTCAGATTGGATTAAGGGCATGGATCACCACTCCCAAAATATTCCCTGTGCTGGGATAAAGGTGTGAGTTACCACTGTGTGATCCTCCTAGACTGACTGTGGGTAGATCCCTCTGATATTTCCAAATGTTTCTATTATGTTTGAAAATATCCCCACACAGGTGCTTAGCTATGGATATCTGCTTCTGCCTCTATCCATTGCTGGATGAAAGTTCTATATTGATAATTAGGGTGGTCATTCATTTGATTATAGGGAAGTCCTGTTTAGGTACTCTCTCTACTATTACTTGGAGACCAGGGACATCTTGTGGGTTCTTGGAGGTCTCATTAGCATCAGGCTCCCTTTATCAAGATATCCATTTCTTTGTTCTCCCTCTCTCTTGCTCCTCTAACTCAACCATCTCCTTCTCTCATGATTTGTTCCCACTTCTTCTTGGTCACTACCCATTATAATCCCAACTTGGGAGATCTCTTTTCCAAGGAGGATCCCTAGATGTCTCTCATGTTCCTTCTGTTACCTTTATGTTTAGGTGTTATAGTTTTCAGCCTGAATACTCTTTGCTTTGTGTTTAAAACCCACTTATAAGTGAGTACATACCACGTCTATCTTACTGGGCCTGTGTTACCTCACTAAGAATGATATTTTCTAAATCCATCCATTTGCCTCCAAATTTTAGGATGTCATTTTTCTTTCTTTCTTTCTTTCTTTCTTTCTTTCTTTCTTTCTTTCTTCCTTTCTTCCTTTCTTTCTTTCTTTCTTTCTTTCTTTCTTTCTTTTTCTGCTGAGTAATATTGCTTGTGCAAATGTACCCCAATTTTTTAATCCATTATTCAGTTGAGGGGCATGTAGTTTGTTTCCAGGTTCTGACTATTAAGAATATTGATGCTATGAACATGGTTGAGCTAATGCCCTTGAGGTAAGATTGTGTGTAATTGGGTATATATGCTCAATAGTGGTATTGCTGGATCACTGGGGAGGTTGATTCTCAGTTTTCTGAGGAACCACTAAACTTCTTTCCAAAATGGCTAAACATGTTTACACTCTCACCAGCAATGGAGGAGTGTTCCCTTGCTCTACATCCCCTCCAGAATAGGCCTGCCATCTGTGTTTTTTTAACTTAGCCATTCTGACAGATGTAAGATGGTATCTCAGAGTTGTTCTGATTTGCGTTTCTCTGATGGCTAAAGACATTGAGAAATTCTTTAAGTATCTTTATGCCATTTGCAATTCTTCTGTTAAGAATTCCCTTTTCAGCTCTGAATCCCATTTTTTAATTAAATTGTTTGGGTTTGGGGCCTCTAGTTTCTTGAGTTCTCTATTAATTAATTAATTGTTCTCTATTAATTAATTGTTGTTCTTAGTGTCTGTGCTACCAGTGTTATATATTGGAAATGGTCACTTATGCCAATACATTCAAAGGTATTTTTCACTTTCTTTTCTATCAAGTTTAGTGTAGCTGGGTTTATGTTGAGGTCTTTGATTTGAGTTTTGTGCAGGGTGATATTTATGGTTATATTTGCGTTTTTCTACATACTACTTTCCAGTTATGCCTGTACCATTTGTTGAAGATAATATTTTTTCCATTGTATATTTGTGACCTTTTGGTCAAAAATTAGGCGTTCATAAATGTGTGGGTCAAGGTTGGGGGGTCTTTGATTCCATTCCACTGATCCACAAGTCTGTTTCATGCCAGTACTAGGCTATTTTTACTACTGTAGCTCAATAGTGTAGCTTGAAGTCAGGGGTTGTGATGCCTCCTGAAGTTCTATTATTGAACTAGATTAACTGTTTTGACAATCTTGGGTTTCTTTTTATTTCATATAGAGTTGAATTTTGTTCTTTAAAGGTCTTAAAAAAGTGTTGGGAATTTGATGGGAGTTTCATTGAATCTGTAGATTGTTAGGAGAGTCTGTATGAGCAAGGGGATAGGGATTATGAGGAGGAATCTCACAGAGAGGGCTGGCTGGAGCTCTGGGTAGCTCACTGAATCAAGAACAGCCACTGGTTGTTCTTATTTCATTTTATTTTATTATTTTATTGCTTTTTTCTTTTTCTTTTTATAGATGCCTGTTTGTTTTCTAATGAGAGCAAACAAAACAGGTATGGATTTGGGTAGGTGGGGAGAATACAGGAGGAACTGTTGGAGGAAACACCATAATCAGAATATACTGTATGAAAAAATAATAAAATAAAATAAAATTCTAGATGGTCACTATATCCAGGAATAAGAATTTTTATTTAATAGTAAGGTAACTATAGCTAATAATAAAAAATTTCATGTTTGTGACTAGCTCATAGGCAGAATTTTGCATGTTTTCAATGCATTAAACTAACAAACTTCAGGAGAAGAATATACTACTTCCCATGACATAATCATTACATAAATACAAGTTTTGAAATACTATATTGAAATTTAAAAGTCATACAATTATTTTGTAATCTTGAAAACTGTTAATTAAAAAATTCTTTAAAACTAGAATATGGAAAATGAAGATATGGTTTTTGTATAATGCATCTCCCACTCAGGAACCTGAGTTCCAGTCCTCAGAACCCACACAAACCTGGAAGTATTAAATTTTGAAAATAATTTGTTATCTTTTAAATGTTCCAAAATGTTCCTTAAACTCTTAGCACATGAAGAATAAAATCACTATTTGTGCAAAAAGGCTTTTACAAAAGACTAAATAATTGTCCAGACAGACAGTTGTCAACGCTGTCATTTCTAAATTTTAAAAGTTGCTTACACTTCTTATTACTCAAATGATATTATATTTTTCTATAGTCTTTAATATAGGAAAAATAAAATAAGTACAAATATTATTTTCTCAGTTTTTTAAAAAATATATTAAGTATAAAACTTTAAACTCACAAAAATAAAATAAATAATAAAATATTTTCTTTAATTTTGCTAAGTACAAATTAAATATTATAACTATAATTCTTGCTTAATGTTTCGTAATATATAATTTTACTATGTTAAAATTAAAGCCTTACTTTTTAATTAAGTGAAAAAAAAGTGATGTGAGATGTCTTTGTGCTGTAAATAAAGACTTTTTTGGTCTATGGCAGGCACCCTAGAAATAGACAGAGAAATCAAAACATAGATGGGGAAGGAAGGCAGAATCAGAAAGAAGCATGATCCAGAAAACAGTCCATAAAACAACATATAAAAAATAAGTGAGCCACAAGCCACATGACAAGACAAATTAATAAAAATAAATTAAATTAAGATAACAAACTAACAATATGCCGAAGCCACAGGCCAAACAACAGAAAATTAACATAAGGAACTATATATTTCTTTAAAACTATAAAATTACTAGTCCAAATAAATAATGACAAACAATTCCAAACTATAAAACCAATCCAGGCCAAAAACCTTATTCTACAAAATATCAAAATATTATTTATGTCCCATCAATGTAAAAGCAAACCACACTTTCAGAATCCATATTTCACATGGATTTCCTTTTTCACTATTATAATATAATACTGAATGACATATCACATTTGAGATTTAATACATAGAGAAGCATTCTGAGCAAATGTTGCCTAGAAATTTCCTAATAAATCCCAATATTCTCACACCATCTGCCTTGTGCTTATATTGGTCTTTGAATCTTCTTTTATGATGATTTTCTATATTACAGTATCTTGAATTTCCTAAAATATCTTATAAAAGCAAGGATGTAAGTAATTTCAGTAAAAATAAGTTAAACTCTCTATTTAAATGCAAACCTTAATTATTGGGAGAGATTGACACATAAGGAAAATAAAAACCAGCCATGGATTTTTAACTAAATTCATGGAACATTAAATATCTAGATACACACATTCTGTCTTCATCTTATTTAGAAATATAGTATATTAATATTTTATGGTCATCCTTTCTTAATCACATTCTAACCCTGTTCATTCCTTATAGATTTTTATATATATCCTCAAACTGAAACTGGTTGCATCTATTTAATTTAATTTGAAATGTTATTTAAAAGCTGCCTTGGTTATTTTAAGCTGTCACTAATGTTTCCAATAACTCAGCTATGCTTTGTGATTGAGAAATAATGATACTGAATGCTACAGTTCTTATTTTTATGGGTGTCTTTGCATTCCATAAGCCTTGGGTACTCATTAGAAAGTAGAATGTAGAAGAGAAGAGTGGCCTATCTGTCCCTGCTTGGCTGCTCATCCTAATTCTTCTACCCTCACTCCAACAAAAAGTCCTTTTCCAAAGATGAGCAGTTAGTACCAGTCTCTAATAAATTGGCCCCACCTCCAAGATCTAATGGACTTTTGTCCCTTCAAAGGTAATATCTTTTATTGAGAAATTATCTATACATAGAGGTCTGAATACAAATTCCCTGGAATTAACATGTGATCTGAGAGTCTAAGAGAAGATGGGAAATGCATCTCAGAGTTTGGATCTCAGTATCACAATGTCCCTTCCAAATTCTCCTTGGGTATCAGCCACAGTTATCTTGGCCATCTTCTCAAAGGCCAATGTATTCTGTGACAGAATTTCTAAATTTCTTTATAATTCAACCTCCTTCTCCTGTGCCCCAAGTTTGAGGAAACCTCACCCTCATTGTACCTTAATGTTCAATTATGATCTTCAATACTATGTTCAATTTAATCATCCAATTCTTCCTTTTGCCATATTTACTATGATTTTTATTTTCCTGACAAAACTCCAAGTTTGATACTACCTTAAAACAATGTAGTCCCAGAAAGAAAAAAAAAAAAAACCACAAAAATGAGATTAATGGATTAGTCTAGTTGTATGCTTGGCCATAAACAATGTACTGAGTTCTTGCCAACATAAAATGAGAAATCAGTAATCCCTGGCATACTGGGTATTGTGATTAATTAAATTGTCACCTGTGGTTGATTGTGATAAAATGTCTGAAGACACTTGTAGGACCAAGTGTCTTTTCTTGATGTAAATGGGCTAGAATGTTTTACTGCTATATTGGAGAGCATGCAAAACAGAAGTGACAAGCTGAGGTCTTTAAACTTTTAGTCCAATTAACAAAGCACAAGAGTTGTTTCATGTGTCCCTAGGAGAATCTTTTATTTCAGTGAAAATTATCATCAAAATTCAAGTTTGTCAGTCTTAGGATCTGGAAGAGTTGAATTCACAAACTGATAGCAGTTTATATCCCAAGGCTTAGGAAAGAGAGAGAGAGAGAGAGACAGAGGGGGGAGGGAGGGAGGGAGGGAGGGAGGGAGGGAGGGAGGGAGAGAGGGAGAAGCTAAATCATTCCAAAAAGTTTATATTCTGTGTCTGTTCGTAACTAACTTCAAAGTAAGAAGAAACTTGAAATATGATGAGTGTTCAGAAAGACATTATTTCACAATATCTATATAGAGACAATAATAAACACAATGGATCTTTATATAATTATATGTGAATGTTTGTTAAATGAAAAATATCTCCTTGGGCTCTTTAAGTAGGGTAATATGTCCCCTGAACTTAATCTGAGACAAGCTTGAGGGCAGTTCTGACTGCATTGAACAGTGAAATACTGGTAGATGTACTTGAGTTTATGGCCTTGTATGAAGTACATACTCAGTTCTTTCTGTCAAGTAATCACTTCCACTGTTCAGGGAGCTATATATGCAGATCCCACACTTACCGCTCGACTTATGTCTTAACATGGACTGACATTTATTGACACATTTTTAATAAATTAAAACAAGTTGCTTATATGTTCCTGTAAATTTTATGGGAATTTTCAGTGTATATCATTATGATACTGGGTCTTGACATAATTTCATACACCTTTGTAAACAGTGTTTCCCTGTTACCTCGAGATGCAGTTTATACCACCACTTCTCAACAGAAGACATTTCATGCCTCAGTTGACTAGATGAAACTTATAGTATGTAATTATAAGTTATCATCTGTATGAAAATGGTACAAAATGCCTTCACCTCAGTTTTGCCTGTGACATCAAGAGTGATTGATGTTGATGTGAAACATCTCCCAAATGGTCTTAAGTTTAGGCTTAGTGCAAGCTGGTGAAATGATTGAAATGTTATTAGAAGATGTAGGTTATGTTTTAAACAGATGTGACCCACTGATGAATGTATGATTTTATGATACTGATATTGGTAGAAAGTTGTAGATGAGAAGAACTGGAGAAAAGAAGTCCCAGAGAGAAATTCATTAAAAGGTTACTTTGTCCTCACTTTCTCCCTCTGTCTGTTTCCTAGCCACTATGAGATGAGCAGGTTTTCTATGTTGTGACTTTCCACCATGATACCCTGCCACACCAGAAGCCCCAAACCTATGGAGTCTGTAGTACGAGGTTTCTGGCCCAGACTTTCCGGCCTGTCCTCAAGGTTTCGGACCACGGACCCGTAGACCCACAGACCTGCAGACCCACAGTCCCACAGTCCTACAGAGACACACAGGCACTTTCATTAGTTTTAGACTGATCGGCTTCGGGCCCAGGCATATCACTTGCTAGCTCTCTACCCTTCATCTAATCCATGCCTCTTGTTCAGCCATGCGGCTCGGTACCTTTCTTTAGAGCAGCATAGTTGTCCTCTGCTTCATTTGGCTTCTCTCTGGTGCTCTGTCTAGCATTCTGCTCTCAGAGATTTTCTTAGTCTGATAATCCCACATATACTTCCTGCCTGCCTTTGGCCAATCAGCTCTTTTTATTAAACCAGTGGGTGGGACAATTATTTACCATGAAACAACACAACCTCCCACAGAGTCAACTGAGAGTGTATACTAGGACCTGGAAAATGGTAAGCTAAAACAAACTTTCATTCTTCTTTTAAGTTGGTTCTTCCCCTTCGATGTTTAATCACAATGATAAAAATAAATAAAGCAAGAAGGAAGCATGACATTTTCAAGTACTTGGTCTGGTCAAATGCAATTTTCTTTCATAATTTTTTACCTATCTCCTATAATCCATTGTGTTTGTTGGTAATGTACTGGTTTTCTGAGCACTGTGAATAATCCATAAAATAACCACAGCATAAAATTCAATGTTCCTGTTTTATAGGTACTTAAATTGAAGGCTCTAAAAGGTTATGTAGTAGACCAAATTTCAAGTAGCTAGTATATATTAAAGCTAAAATATTACACTACTGGTATATAGTAAGGCTAGAATATTGCCCAACTGGTATATAGTAAGTCTAGAATATTACCCTACCCGTATATAGTAAGTCTAAAATATTAGCCTACTGGTATATAGTAAGGCTAGATTATTACCCTACTGGCATATGGCAAGGCTAGAATATTACCCTATAAAAGTCAAACTCCAAACAACAAAGTCCTTTTTAGATCACCACGTTATATATCCCAATATCCAATAGAAAAATCTCTCACGCTTAAATCCTAGAATATAACACAATTGTGTATAGTGGTTGTGACTAAAAGAAGGGCAAATGGCATATTTAATACACTATACCAAATAAAATATAAAATTTTAATGAAAGAATTATCTGGCCATATTAGTTCATGAGCTAATAACTCTGTTGAGAGAAGAAAAAGTTAAAATATCTGACTACTCTGAGTGAAAAGGGTCTAAGAGCCATTTTGGGCGCAAGGATAGCATTCTAGAAAGAAATTGTGTACTGGAGAAATGTTATGAGGTATGACAAACTGAATTCAGAAGCTAAGCCATGTAGGCAGAGTTTTACTTACAAGGCACAAGTCCAAGATTAACATTTATTAAAATATAAATCAACACTCACAATACAGGTAACAGCTTATAGTGGCACCTTAACAGGGACTGGAGTATCCAAGTGATGGACAAACGATGGACAGACAATGGATTCCAAACCGGTCTCTCCAACAGCCAGGAACCAGGAAGAGACCTCCCCGTGTCCCAGCAGCCCCTTATCAATGGGGTTGGCTACACCCCCTCCAGGTTTGCCACACCCCCTCCAGGAGCCCCGGACCCTGGGTAAGCATCTTCTGACCTTATCAGCTGACACCTGAATCCCACCACAAAGCCAAGGATGAAAGAATGAGCTAAGAACATTTGCAAGGAAGGTTTCTGAATGAGTGAAGTTGCTATAGAAAGTAAAAATGAGTAAAATGCACTGCATAAGAAGATAATTTCTGTTGTGAACAAATTAAGTTTCAACTATCTGTTTTTAACATTTGTTCCAAAACATTCTTATAGCTTCTCTTTGTAGACTTGAATGGTATTCATTCAAGATACTAAGTTAGGTTGAATGTGGTTGCTCATTCCTTTAATTTCAGCATGTGTAAGGAAGAGACAGGCAGATATTTATGAGTTCTAGACCAACCTCATCTACAAAATAAGTTATAGGACACCCAGGGATATATAGAGATATTTTTTGCTCAAAAAGAAAGTAAGAAGGAAATAAGGAAGGGAGATAGGCAGGAAGTAAGGGGGAAGAAGGAAAGAAGGAAGAAAGTAAACAGGAAAAAGAGGAGAGAGAGCCAGTCAAAGTACAGAGTCACTCAAACCGTAGAATGGGTGTTCTACTTTTCATTCAACGGCTGTTTATTCTGTTGTTGTCTATACATGTTTACAAAACTCTAAAAGACATCATGAGTAATATCATGTATCTCCTGTCTTGGAGACTGGCAGATGTAGCAACTGCTGATGTAAAGATGAGGGTACTTCAGAAGTCATGGAAGCTTCTCTACTGTGGCTATGAGCCAACTACAACTTCCCTTGAGACTGTGACTGACTCATGTACGATATCCATCATTTAGCACTTCAGAAGGCTCCTATCCTGGCATGGGTTGTTCTGATATATTTCTGATAAAAGCTGTGATTCATGCATCTAAATACTAGCACACAAGTACTTGGAAAATGATGATTATAAAAGACAAAAATAGAACTACTAATAGAAAGGTCAATAAATTGATCAAAACATTTTTAATTGCTTTAAAAGTAAATTACTATAAGAATATTTTAAGCTATTACTCATCCAATCCAACTACCATGAAGCATAATTACAGAATTATGACTAAGGACAGTTCCCAGAGTAGCAGTCAATCTCTGGTGTTTTTTTTTTTCCAATATATCAATTATCTCAGATTTAATCTTTCTACAAAATATGACTTTTCTGTTTGTATTTCTCAGATTTGTCTAATTAAAAAATAGCAAATTTGACTTTCTGAGAAAAAGCAAAAAGACTGAAGAAGCAGAAGGACACTGGAAATGTGTAATAATAATGCATCTTTATTCACTCAGTGTTCTGGAATAATTTCAAGCCTCTCTTTCACTTCAAAAAGAAGGTAACAATAATAATACATTCTACACATCCAAAGGGAGGCTTGGTGTTCCAGGTAAAAGTAAAAAGCCAGAACACAAAGATTCCCAAAGTACAGCACTGGTTCTTCGCAAACACTGGAATCAACACAAATATGTGGGCCTTCACTGAAGTATTAAAAACTCAAACTGAATTTTCTATGAGTATATAACATGCATATAGTCATAAGTTGGTATTTTAAAATTTTCTAATAAAGCAATATTGAGGTGATTTAATTTCATAAAAGTGTAAAATTTTCATTTGCATTAGGAAATCAATGAATAATGTCTAAATCTGATACCATAGTAGTAGAGCAGTTGGAATATAGCTTTGAAACATGATTGACCATGGTGGATCATGTGTATGAAATCAATATTTAGAAAGCAGAGGCAGAGGTTATTGAAATTTAAGGTCAGCCTGTTTTACATAGTAATTTCCAGGCTATCCATGGCTCCATAGTAAAACTCTATCTTAGAAAAAGATAAAGAATAAAAAACGAAGGAAAGAAACAGGGGTATAAATGATACAACTAATAAAATAATCTAATAAATACCATGAACATGAATTTACTCCAACAAACAAAACTTGAAGTTATAAAATGAAATGACAGTTAAGTATTCTGTTCTTAAAATCTAAAAGGGAAAATAATGGACCTAATGAAATCCACTATCATACAAATCTAATCCCTCAAAATTACTGAGTCCCATGGTAGAATTAGGTCAAATTATTTTTCTCAGCTTAGTTCTCTATTCTAGCCTTTGTCTTTTCATGACAGAACCAGGTGCATTAATGCATTTCTGGAACCATAGTACTTAGGAGATAGAATCAGAACAATATTGAGTTCAAGGCTAAACTAAATAATGAGTCTCTGCTTAAGACAACCATTATATGACAGATAGATGATAGGTAGGTAGGTAGGTAGGTAGATAGATAGATACATGGATATATACATAGATACATGGATATATAGATAGATACATGGATATATACATAGATACATGGATATATAGATAGATACATGGATATATAGATAGATACATGGATAAATAGATACATGAATATATAGATAGATACAAAGATAGATAGATAGATAGATAGATAGATAGATAGATAGATAGATAGATAGATAGATAGATACATGGATATATAGATAGATACATGGATATATAGATAGATACATGGATATATAGATAGATACATGGATATATAGATAGATACATGGATATATATATAGATACATGGATAAATAGATAGATACAAAGATAGATAGATAGATAGATAGATAGATAGATAGATAGATAGATAGATAGATGGATGGATGGATGGATGGATGGATGGATGGATGGATGGATGGATGGATGGATGGATGGATGGATGGATGGATAGATAGATAGATAGATAGATAGATAGATAGATAGATAGATAGATAGATAGATAGATAGGATTTTTTTAGTAAAGTATTATAAATATATTCACAGTGATACAGAGATGATAAAGAGACAGCCCAATTGTCAAATGTTTTACTCTCAAGGAAAGGACCTGAACTTGATTCTAAGAGTTCACATAAAAAAAATATTGGGCATAAAATTCACACTTGTTGACTGTGCAGAGGAAATAGTAAATCCTCTCCAGTCAACTAACATAGACTATTTTCCTATGTCTAAGCCATTGAGATTCTGTTTCAATAAAATGTGGTAGGTAGTATCTAGGAAAGACAATAAAGGTTATCTTTTGGCATCTATGTGTACCTGTATACAAACAAACATGTACATACACAAACTCATGTACAATAGACAATATACATATACACAAATATAATACATAAATGGTCAACAAACATTATTATTTTTGAGAATGATATATCCAATTGTTAAACTCCTTAAAATTTAGAAATTGCAAGGCATTGGTAAGTGAGTAGAACAATAGCAACTCTCATAGATCATTCATCCAGACAAAGACTGATATACAATTCCAGAAAACATTTTTCAAATATTTAATACAAACACTCTGAACCCCTAAAATTACTCTGAACATTAATGCTCACCAAAAGATACAAGAACATATAGAACATAAGATTTACAGCCCACTGAAGTTACATATTAGAATACCCCATAAAATGAGAATGAAGGGACTTATAGCAACAGGATATGTAGTAAGAGGTTTCTGGCCCAGACTTTCAGGCCTAGCCTCAAGGTTTAGACCTGCAGACCCACATACCTGCAGAGACACACAGATGCTTACAATAGTTTTAGGCTGATTGGCCTAAGGCCCAGGCATATAACTTGCTAACTCTTTACCCTTAATCTAACCCATTACTCTTATCCTGTTCAGTCATGGGGCTCGGTACCTTTTCTCAGAGCAGCATAGTTGTCTTCTGCTTCTTCTGGCTTCTTTGTGGCATTCTACACTGTTCTTTCTGCTCCCAGAGTTTTCTTAGTCTGGTAGCCCTGCCCACACTTCCTGTCTGCCTTTGGCCAATCAGTGTTTTTTATTAAACCAGTGTGTGGGACAATTATTTACAATGGAACAACAAAATCCCCCTACAAGAATATACTCTTCCATGCATAATATCAACTGGAAAAACTTCATAAAATTAACATGAGCTGTATGATATCAACCAAACAAAATTTAAAAACAGGTAACACTGAGCTACGTAATTAGAAGTCATATTTGATTATGAATAATTATTAAAATATTCAATGTAGCTCACTCTGGATTGTCATTATTGTCTATAGTTTAGTAAAATTGCTTGAAGAGGGTTTCATTAAAATGTTCACTTATATACTGTGTATTTTGTATGTGTGTGATGTTTAAATTGAAAGGTTTACATCAAAAATAAGTGCAAAGATTTCTTCCTGAACTAGTATCTATAATTTATTCATTAAAAAGTACTTCAGAAATTTTACATGAATTTTTCCCTTTGCTTGACACAAAGAAAGCAAGGATACAATTCAGTCTACATAGATTTGGATAATTTTCTAAGAGGTCTGAAGGAGTGCTTGCAGTGTATTGCCATGCTCCCCACCTGTGCAGTGGTGCTCCAACTTTAAAGGAGCACCTTTAGACTAAAGATCAACTTCATTGAGTTTATTATAATTATATAATATTATAATATAATTATAATACAAATGATGTGACTTTAGAAATGTTATGCACATGCAGTTATTTTTGAAGACTAGTATCACATCTTGGTAGTGATACTTTTAGAAGATGTTCACATATCAATTCAAGCAGAAAATGAAGTCCATGAAATAATGATGGGAGGTGTATTAGCTACTCTTCTCACTGCTATGGTAAAATATCAGACATTCAAATCAAAGATTTTTCTTTTGAATTGTGTTTTGAGGGGATGTGATATAAGCTTCATCACATCTGTGTGGATCAGAAAATAGAAAAAGTGCCTGAAGCAGGATGTGACCAAGAACCTCAAGGCTTACCCACTATATTACCCACTTTCTTTAGATTAAATTTTCCTCTAAAATGTGTCACAGCCAACTCCCAAAACTGTACCACTAGTTGTGAATCAAATGTCCCAACACAAGAACATGTGTGGTGGTGGGGGGGATGTTTAATATTCAAACCACAACAAAAGGTAATCTTTAGAATATTAGAAAAACGTTGCTCTTGGGTTAAGCCTCTGACAAATAAGCAGGAATACTCCTTGTAATCAGGGTCCTCTCTGTAAGAAATATGTGACTTTAAGAACAAGGAGAATGCAATTGTATTTCAAGAGGCCATCTGTGCTAACTGTTAAAACACCGGGCATGATGGTGGAGTCTGAATGGATAGCACATCTGCTACACAGATTCAAAAGCTGTGATTTGTTCTAATGTGTGTGTAGTCGTGGGAAATGTAGGAAAACAGAACAAGTGTTAGATAAACACTTGTCTCTTAGAAAATGGCAGGTGATTGATGCTTTGGTGGAATTTATACAACAGTGGTTTTAGGAGTAGCTAACTGGTATATTATTTGGATCCAGGTTATCCAACCGTTCCCAGCTCTGCATCTCAGTTGCACAGTGTTCTGTTCCCTCTGTCCTTAGTTGAAAACGTTCTCCAGAATCCCCTCCTAGTCTTAAATACTAAGGTTCTTTCTTTATAAATCTATTCATGTTTAGTGGGGCAAAAAATTCATCATGATCAGCACTTCTATCAATAGTAAGATAATAACTGTTTTACTGTGGTGATTTAAATAAAAATGCCCCTATTTGGTTTATATGTTTAAATACTTGGTTCTCAATTAATGGAATTGTTTTGAAAAAAAAAAAATTACAAGGTGTGGCCTTGTTGGAGTAGATGTGTCACTATGTGAAGACTTTAAGGTTTCAAAAGTCCATTTACTTCCCAGTTAGCTCTCTTTCAGTCTCCTGATTGTGAATCAGATGTACCACTTACCTATTTCCCAACACCATGCCTGCCCACCTGCTACTCCCTGCTGATGGACATGATCTCAGCCTTTGAAGTGTTAATCCCCAGTAATCTACTTTTTTTTGTAGTTGCCTTGGTTATGGTGTCTCTTCAGGGCAATAGAAAAGTAACTATGACATTCAATAATTTATTTGAACACTTGTTGTTATCAACACACTCAAATAAGGTCTTTATTTTTGTATTTGATTCTCACACCTACACCTTCTAGTTCACTTTCCGTCTGCCATATGTCATATGCCTATTACATAGGTAAATATTTATTAAATGCTTATTCAACTTATTTTTCAAGAGTCTATGAATATTTCATGAAATTCATGAGTACATTTTTTGAAAACCATGTAATTTAGTATCACAACTTAAAGTGAATGAAAGAACTAAACACAAAATTTTGTATATTTTTAAAATAGCCTTTAATTGCTTCTATTACATTGGTGCTTTTACAAAATAATCATTTTGTAATGTATTTTTGTAATGTTTTCATTCATTGAAGATAGATTCTTTTTTCATACACTATATCTTAATTACAGCTTTCTCTTCCTCTGCTCCTCCAAGTACTTTACCAACTCCCCTATCTGCCTGATCCACTCCTTTTCTGCTTCTCATTAGAAAGGAACAGGCATCTAGGAGATAAAAACTAAATATAAGAAAATAAAATATATTAGGATAAAAACAAAGAACGTCACATCAGGCTAGACAAGGTAACCCAGCAGAAGAACAAAACCCCACAGAAGACACAATAATGAGACACATTCATTCACATAGTCAGGAGCTCCATAAAAATACTAAGCTGATGCATATGCAGAGGGCCTGGTGAAGACCTGTGTAGACCCAGTTCTTGATGTTTCCGACTCTGAGTTCATGTGAGTCTTGCTTAGCTGATTTTAAGGGCCTTGTTCTTCTGGGGTCTTCCATTCCCTCTGGCTCATGCTCTCTTCTCACCTCCTTTTCCATGGAGTTCCCTAGCTCTGAAAAGAAGGATTTGATTGAGACATCCCATTTAGAGCTGTGTCTTCCTAGATGGCTCTTTCTGCATAATGTCTGCTGTGAGTGTCTGTCTCTGCTCCCGTCTGCTGTAAGAGAAAGCTTCTCTGAGTACAGTTAAATAAGACACCTATGAGTAGATCAAAAATATCATTAGGAGTCATGTTGCTATTATATGTTTTTTCTTTGTTTTCTTCCCTGTTTTCTTTGTTTATTGTTTGGTTGTGTTAGGTTGGGTTTTTGTTGTTGTTGTTGTTTGGGTTTCAGTTTTTTATTTTGTTTTGCTGTTTGACCAGTAATATTTGGCTTTACCCTAGACCTCTGGGCTATCTAGTCTCAGATCTCTGTCGCCCAAAATGTTGCATAAGGGCTTTGTCTTATGGGGTGTGCCTTAGGTTGCATTAGATACGACTGGCTACTTCTACAAGTTCCATGTCACCATTGCCCTAGCAAAACTTGAAGGTATGGCAGGCATATTGTAGGTCAAAGGTTTTGAAGCTGGGTTGGTGTTTACATTTCTTTTTTTGGTTTTCTTCTGAGTATCTTTCTGTACCAAGAGCAATAGGACATAGGGATGAAAGCTTGACATGTAAGCTTCAGCTTAAGTTTTCCATGTTCAATGAATTGGGTGTATGTTGTCTTCAACAATGAAACTCCACAATTTGCAGAGAGCAATCTATTTTTTTTATTTTTTTATTTTTTATTTTTTATTTATTTATTCATTTATTCATTCATTCATTTATTTATTTATTCATTCATTCATTTTTTATTTGTTTGTTTGTTTATTTATTTATTTTGGCATCATCCTGAGCCCATTGTGGACTTCCTTGGGATGCCCTTCATCAACAACTTAAAATCTCAATTCAGTCCTAATACTAGGGTACTTGTTTGGTGACAAGAAATGACCATTATCAGGAGACCAAATAGGATTACCTTCACAGATTTTAGGAAGTATCCTTTGCAATAATTTTCCATATCATCCATCAAACACCTGTAAATTTTGTCTCTCCCCACATTTTCTCCTTCAGTCCTCTAGCTAGCAATGTGCTTAAGCCATAGGCCAAACAGCATGAAGTAGTTATAAACATCTGAATCATTTCTGGGGGCCTGATCAGCTGTGGGCAGCTAAGACTTCTGGGACTGCAGGTCTGCAGGTCTGGACCTCTGGCTGCCCAGGGCCAAGAAACCTCACTGTAACAATCCCCCTTCTCCTTTCCAACCTGATTCCCCCATTTGTGTCTGACCCTGCCCCTAGTCCACCTATATAATCTATTCCATATCCCCCCCCCCCAGAGAACCAGAGAAATCTATGTGTTGCCCTAGTCCCTTCTTATTTATCTAACCTTTCTGAGTCAGTGGGTTATAGCTTGATTATTACTTACTTAACAGCTTATATCTACTTATAAATGAATACATAACATATTTATATTTGTTGGTTGCTTCACTTAGAGTAATTTTTTTCAGTTTTTTCTATTTTATTTTATCTATTTTATGATGTCATTTTTTTAATCAGCTGAATAATATTCCAATGTGTGAATGTATCATTTTTTTATTCAGTCTTATCTTATTGGACATTTATGTGTTTCTAATTTCTGAAAATTAAAAATAAAATACAAATGAACATGGTTAAGAAGATTTCTTATGGTAAGATGGAGAATTCTTTGGGTATATGCTCAAGAGTGGTATAGTTTGGTCTCTAGGTAGAGCAATTCCCAACTTTCTGAGGAACTACCACACTTATTTCCTGGCTATACAAGTTTGCCACTAGCAATTGAAGAAGATTCTCCTTGCTTCACATCCTCACCAGC
Organism: Phyllotis vaccarum; assembly: GCA_033318265.1. Classification (NCBI taxonomy): domain Eukaryota; kingdom Metazoa; phylum Chordata; class Mammalia; order Rodentia; family Cricetidae; genus Phyllotis; species Phyllotis vaccarum. The sequence continues at coordinate 8,935,276 of JARWLC010000004.1, read as the reverse complement.
ATGAACTGTCACTTGTGTTGTTAAATTTTACTCATTTGACAAGTATAAAATACAATCTCAAAAAAAATTAATTTGCATTTCCCTGATGGCTAAAAATGTTGAACATTTCTTTATGTGTTGTTCAAACATTTAAGTTTCCTCCATAAAGAATTCTCTGTTTAATCTGTACCCCCATTTTTAAGTGAGTTGTTCGGTTTTCTGATATATAGTTTCTTCAGTTTTTCAATGAATCAAAGTCCACAGGAAAATACCTTCTTTTGTAATAACACATTTTCAGAACATTCATTTCCAATAGACTGTGTGTCTGTGTGTGTATATCAGTACATATGTCAGTATATATGTATATATCAGTACATGCATGACATATATAAGATGTATACTCTGCCCAGAGAGAGGGAAGGAGTGAGCAGGCAGGCCAGTCAACCAGCTAATCAGTGTGGGCTGCCTCCTCAGCCCTGAGGCTCTGGGCTCCCAGCAGCTCCTACAACCAGTCAGATATTTTGATATCTATACATCAATAGGATTGTCTGTCTTAAAGTAATTCTTTGATTTGAATGAATTTACACATAGAATCTCAATGTTTTTATATCAAAATATTATTAGAGTGTGTTCATTATATGTATACTTTGTCATCCACAACAAAACACATGTAAGAGTCAGAAATCACTTTTTGAGATTGGTTCTGTCCTTCTTTTCTTGTGTGGGTTCTGGGAATCAAACTCAGGTGACCTTGTACAGCAAGTACCTTTAAACATTGAGCTACATGCTGGCTTTGTAACCTCTATTTTCTACAATTTTTACTTTCATTATAGTAGTTTTATAATTTTTACAATTTCTCGTAGATACACAATTTTATAATCTCTTACGTTAGAATGATTCATGTCCCTTCCTAAAAAAACTGTTATATTTTTAACATTTTTAAATTTGTTAAATAAAAACCACAGCTAAAGCTCCAAACCCTTTTATAATGCACAAATGGCTGTAATGAATAAACCCTTCATTTCCTTCAACTCAGAAAAAAATCCAGGATCTTCTGAGTTGGGGGAAAGGAAGAATAAAATCAGTGTGGCAACTGGCTTTTATGCCACTACTACTGTGCTTTCTTGCAAGTAAGACTCTGATTTGTAGAACAAAGGATGTTCTTGGGGAGGCTGAGTTAGTACTCTTTAAATATGCAACCTCTGACAAGCTATTTGTGCCCAAGTGGATGGTCCTACACCTATGTATCTGCTGACAGCACCAAATGAGCTCAGTTTCTACTAGATCACATAAAGTTGGGAGAGGAAAATTCTTTCAGGGGTGCTGGAGAGGAACTGAAATAGAAGGATGGTAGTGAGGTTGAATAAAAAGTATTTATGCACACATAAAATTGTTAAATGACAAAAAGTATTACTCATCCATTTTATCTAATTACTCATTTGATATGGTTTAGTTGATCATTTGCCATATCAGGGCAGCTACAAAAGGTAAATAATTCATAACTTTAGTGATGTCTATCTTCAAGGTTCTCACTCCCAGTAGGAAGAAACAGAAACTGGGTGATTATAACAAATAGGTGCTGTAAGGGAGAGGAGCATATGGCACAACCTAGCAGGAGGAAGTCTAGTTCCAGTGTCAGAGCAGGCCAAATGCCATGAGTGGTTGGTCAACAAAAGATGAACTCCATGTCCTTATGCACTGTTATGTTTGGTTTAAGCTGGTGTTATTGTCTTACTGTTTTTTGTTGTTGGGTTGGTTGGGTTATGGTTTTTGTTTTTAGCTTGTTCATTTTGAATTTTGTTTTGTTTATGTTTTGATATTTTTGTTGTTTGTTTTTGACAAAGATCATGAAGCTAGGTGCATAAGGCAGTGTTTAAGTTCTGACTGGAGTTGGAGGGAAAAATATGATAAAACATATATGAAAATTTTAATTACAAAGTAATACGAGTTTATAACTTCATGGGGTAGATGGATGGTCACTCTTTGAACACAGAAAATAACATCCACTAGATACAATTTCAAACCCACTGTAACTGATCAAAGAATGCTTTCAAGAGTAGACACACTTCTGAAAACTAGAAAGTTATCAATAGTCATATTGCTCAGCCTTCCAGACCAAAAGTTAATCATTCCCTGAGAACTCTCACCACTGCAATTCTTCTACTCACTTCTTTGAACACTGTAACTAATGACCTCATTCCTTTACTCAGGGTGACTGAGCATGAATTGCCCAAACTGAACACTAAAGAGCCCAGGCTCCCTTGTAAGTCACTGACCTGAAAATTTATGTAGAAAAATCATACTTCCATGTTATAATCATCCTCTGTTGTCATTTGACCTCATTTTTCCCAGGATGACTCATTTGAGGCTGTCTATTGAATTGAGACTGGAAGCCACATGTCAGGGTAAGCATGGGAAGACAGAAGGAACTTGTCAATTTCTGAAGAAACTCTTGAATACCTTCCCCTAGACTGCCCATCACATGGACCTCATTTTTCCCAGGATGACTCATTTGAGGCTGTCTATTGAATTGAGACTGGAAGCCACATGTCAGGGTAAGCATGGGAAGACAGAAGGAACTTGTCAATTTCTGAAGAAACTCTTGAATACCTTCCCCTAGACTGCCCATCACATGGACAGTGTCTACAGCTTTAGTTAAGTGATTTTACTCTTCCTTCTTTTTCACATCTTAGGACACATTCACTAAGTGGTTTCTTTTCTTTAAAAATGCTTTTTGCAACATTATCCCCTTTATTCACTAATTTATTTTAATTTATTCTCATACTAACTTTCTTCATGACTAGAACCCTGAAGCTCTGTCCTGTTTAGGCATAGATACTTGTGCTTCTCTGAAATTCAATGGTCCCAGTCATTGTATCAGACATGCAGTACAGTTCACCTATGTGTTACAAATCTGAGCACATATTGCTTGATATTTTACCAATGATCTATATGAGTACACTTCTGCAACAGGCTTAGAAGCTCATTCATTGTGCTGATTTTCACCTGGTTGTGCTATTTTTGCTATCCTGTTGATGTTAGCATGGGACACTCACAGCAATTCCCAAGCTATGTCACACTGCCTTATCACATGCCAGAGAAAAGACCAGCTCACTTCAGTCCTGTGTCCTCAGATAATCACAATTTAAGTCATACAAATCAACTAGCATCTCTCTTCAGTTCAGGAGACATTTTTAGAAAACGAGCAGACTCTAGCATGAGTATCTACTTTTCTCTACTTACAGAGAGATGATAGGCTAAGATAAAATAAGCTGTGCCTCACCCCAGAGAAAAGAGGGAAGAAATGAGCACAGACTACATCTTCTCAGGAGAAGATGGAAACTAATGGTAGAAATGTTAAAAACAATGCAATCCAGTGATGAGGTCACTCAGCTAAACCTGACAAATGTAGGCAAAGATTTGGGCTCAATTACCAATGCTTATACTTAAATCAATTAAGTAAATGACTTAACATTAATATTTCCTTAAAATTAATATTTCCCATCTCATAGACATAGGCAAAGCATTTGTAAACATTAAAATAATCATGGCTTTCATGACTACAAATCACAGGAATAATAAGCCACCACACAGGGTGAATACTTTGTAAAACCTTTTCATGACCCAAAGTGACCCACTTATAATCAAAGCAATTTAAATACATCACCTCAAAGCCTTTAATTCTAGTGGACAAATCTTACAATTTTCTCATCTTGAAAACAAATTCAAAATAGAATAAAGTAAGCTCAGATTTTAAGTTATCAGGCTGCCAATAGCAGTTCTTTTCTATTTTACTTAAAAAAAAAAGTTATCTTCTTTTTCATCATAGTTTGAGGGTGAAATGTTACCAATGAGTTCATATATATCTGAAACATGTGATTCCCAAATGGTGAAATTGTTTGTAATGGTTGAGTCTCAATGAAGACAGCCCTCAGGACTTTCCAGTACAGCCCTACTTCCTGTTTCCTGAGTAAAGGTGCAATATGACCATTTGGCCTCCTGAAATTGACCATCATGCCTTCTCTGGTGGCTGCTGAGTTTTGCCAGCCACCATGGAACAATTTTTTCCAATGTAAGCTGATGTGGAAATGCCTTTCTGTATACTGTGAATATCAATCTTTAAATAAAGGAGCTGTTTTGGCCTATGACAGGCACCATAGAAAAAGTAGGAAGAAAAATCAGAGCATAGGTAGGAGAAGTAGGCAGAGTCAGACAGACCAAGCCTGAAGCCCATAGAAGCAACATGTAAGGAACACAGATGAGCCACGGGCCACGTAGCAGGCAGATTAATGGAAATGGGTTGAGTTAAGATGTAAGAGCTAGCTAGCAATGCACCTAAGCCATAGGCCAAACAGCATAAAGTTAATATAAGCATCTGAGTCATTTCTAGGGGCCTGAGTAGCAGCGGCAGGCGGCTAAGGGGTCTGGCGTGGCAGGGTCTGGGCCTCTGGCCACCTGGGACCAAGAAACCCCATTGCAACAGTAAGCCAGAATAAAATCTTTCTTTTCTTAAATTGCTTTTCTCAGCATATTTAGCCACAGAAACATGAAATGGATTTGATATATATCTAGACCTTTCTTTAATGTCATAGAACCAAGAAGCTGGGATTTGACTCTGCTTAACTCCAGAATGCACATTTGAAGCAGACCTGTTTCCAGACTTCTCCATACTTTCTATGATGCAACTAATAAAAAAAAAATTGAGAAAGAGAGAAAGAGAGAGAGCGACAGTACAGACAGTAAAGGACACCACAGTGGAGACATGTATCAATGGGTCCAGTAGCCCAGGGGAATACAAAATTGAATTTAATCTCCAGAAGGGAATCAAGTGATTTCTAATTAAAAGTGGTAGTTTTATGAATTTCTATCAGCAGTATTTTTCAAGACTAATACACTCTAATGAATAATTACCTTTGCATCATTCTCTACTGCTACAACTAATGAGGTTGTATTGGGAAGCAATACTTCTCCTGAGGAAATACATAATCTTCATAAATACAAACACTACAACTTTCACAAAACAGGAGCTATCAACTGGGATTTCCCCTCAGCTTTAGTGGACTGTGAGATGCAGAGTGACAGTGTACTTAACTCCCTTCTTACAGTCTAGATGGGAGCCTAATGTACACATTTGTTGCTGGTAAACAGCCACCTGCTTTGGAACAGCTTCATTATTATTAGAATCAAGGAAAACAAAAAGTCTTTGCAGCCATTGCCAGCCCCTACAGAAAAGGCAACATCTTCCTGATGCCAGGACCACTTAGGTTTCCCGCAGCCTGAAGCCTGAAAGGCATATTTTCAGTTTCTTTGAGATTAATAGCCCTCCTTCCTGGAAATTTGAGATGGCATGTATGGTTGACTAAGTATAACATTTTTGTTATTGTTATAAAACTATTGTCCTAATGGGATAACATATTTATTTATTTACTTATTTACTAAAACAAAAAGGCAAGCCATATAAGCTAGATGACACCATGCTTCTGTACTCAAATTGAGAAATAAATTATCATCTGCTTCCCATTATCTACTGTTTATTTTATTGTTTAATTTATTTAAAAAGAGTCAGCATTATTTCTAATTGCTCTCAACAAAACTTCATCTAACTGATCAGCTTTGTAACACACTTTGCCAACATTTAGCATAATGTGGCTCTCTACACTTAAATCTAATGACTAAAAGGAACCATTTCTCTGTGTTAGCATTTTTTTCTTTATCAGTCAATGTCAATAAATAATTTTTTTTGCTATGGTCCTGCAGACAATAACAGAAGTAACATACCACACAAGAAAAGATCTAATCTTGTTCCAACCAGTGGTTTCCAGATGTGAGGGAGGGAGCCCGAAATATTGGAGGTAAGGAATAATTATCCATGCCCCCCTATAATTAATTTCTCCATCAATTCAGTAAATAATTTAAAATATAACAACAGGTTTACTGACAGAAACTCTGGGCATGTCCTTTGGTTGGGGCCAGGGGAGTCATACCTGAAACGGAGATTTTATAGGTTGTAGGCAAGAGTTTGTGTTCACGCATGACCACAAGCTAAGTTTGTACACAAGTATGATTAAAAACTTAATTTTTTGACAGGGAATAGCTGCTTGGAAACTTATAGGGGAGGGAGCTACAGTAGTAACAAGACTACAGAACTTGGAAGGTTCTCTAAGCAGGCAGGGTTTGTTGAAAGAGTGAGGAGATATCTGGATCATATAGGGGCAAGCCAGAGGCTCCAACCTGAATACCACTCATCCTGCCTTGAAAAATCAATAATAATATTAATAACAATAATGAGTATATGTATAATTATACCAATTTATCCCTTTCACTAGTACATCTTACAATGATCCTGAAATTCTACAGCTTATTTTACAACATACCCAAGCTACAATAATTTTATTTCTTGTCTTTAAATATTTTACTTTTATTCTTATCATTCTCTGGAAGAGTTTTTTTTTTTCCCAAGCTCCAGGCTCATTTGTGTATTAGTTAAGAAATTTTATATATAGTCTGGACACAGGTTATCTGATTATTCATGTACATATCCTAATTGAAAAAAAATGACACCCAACCCATTAGGACGCCAGACTGTACCGTATCTGCTTGTCATCTGCACTTTTACTCACCAATAATGAGGCAAAGTACCCCTGAGCTTTTGAAATCTGAGAAGGTAAACTATCTCTGGTCCATTTGCATCTATGAATAAATACAACAACATCCTTCCTTTATCACAATTCTCTATAAATAAGATTATCATTATTAGCTTCTTCTCATCTCTTTGGATCCTATTCTGCTTCCTGGCCAGTCACACAGACTGCAATCAAATCTTTTTGTCTGAGTCTTGCTTTTTAATATAGTCTATCCTGAACACTGGCTCAGCTCTCTTCCAAATGTTCTCACTTACTTGCAAAGTAATAAGCAGAATTCCTAGCACTTGTAGTATATTATAATGATCCACCATCCCCATGTCTATGCTCTTCTCATACATTCAGTGAGCCCTTGTCAAAGCCATGTTTAATATCTTATTCTCAAACCCACATATTCCTGTATTTCATCTTACACATTGGCTCTTGCCCTGTATTGGAGTCTCCTTTTGCAGAGTTGTTACAATCACTGACAAAACAAACCGATTGCTGGGATCAGCAGCCTAATTTTGCCGTAGTTTAGTCACATGCCTTTGCAATTAGTCACATGCCTTTGCCTGGCACATCTTAGCACTCTATGCCTCTGTTTTCCTGTTTGTCTTATGAGAATGCTAAAATACTAAAAACCACTTTTAGAAATGGCTTGCCTCTTTGTAAGTTTCCACAAACACCTTTAATTACACTCAGTTCTAACCACTATTTTCTTTAAAATCTAGTCTAGTCATCTCCTTTAGAAACCCAGTTACTTTAACTCAATAGCATTCTTTCTTCCGAATCCATTCTCTTATGTGTTTGTTATGGAAATGGTTTTCTAGAATCTTTTGAATGAAATATACTTAATTCCACTGCTGAACTACTTAAAAATAATGGTATTTTTATACAATGTAGTATTCCTCGCATAGTAGATATTTTAATATTTATTAATGTCAACAAAAAAGCCCAAAAGTATATGGTGGAATATTTTTAGGCTATTAATTTAACTGTCCAATCAAAATTAGGAAGGGCAATGGAAAAATCAAATTGGAGAGTGGTATTTTATACCCAGGAAACAAAATTCAATTTTAATTCATGAAGGTTAGATAAAATTTTGGTCTTGTCTGCGACATGTCTCCACTGTATATCTTCATTCACAACAACAGTATAAAATTTAAAGTGGCAAAAAGGACTGGAAGCTTTTCATTCTTCCCTTTTACAAAAATGTAGAAATTATACTTTGTATTCACTCTTTTGAAACTATTTGACAATCCTAATGAGCAGATACTACAGCAAAAGAAGCAACTTCAGTATCCAAACACATGCCGTTCCCCAAAACCCAATTTGCTTCCATATTTAAAACTCTGTTCAGAGCACATGCAGCAACAGTCAGCTTGTTGGACTTTGTGAAAGGTAATTGGTTTTTCATGACCACTAGCCTCTGTGCTGTCTCTGAGAAGGACTGAGTGGCAGGTCAGAGGTCACTGTTGATCCGCAGGTTTCACACAGAAGTGATTGCTGGAGGTCTAGAGGAGCAGAGTGAGAATCAGCAGGAGTCCACTTCTTCTTTATATATATATATAAAATAAAACAAACAAAACATGACTCAAAGCCAGCTATTTTGGGACTAAGTACAACCACCACTCAGAAATATTTCCCTGATCCGCCTGAATCTGCGCTATAGTAAATGTACAGTCTAAGGCAGATGTTTATTACTTTCACAAAATCGCTATTATAAGCTTAGAGCTAAAACTTATGACCTAATTCAGGAAATGTATAGAATAATGTGGCACACAGTTGAATTTTTCTTTATTATACTCACTGTTGGATGCCCTATCTCTTGGCGTATCTTCTTCACCTCACACTACTAATACATAAATCCTTAAAATCATTTCATATTCCTGTACTGTGTGTATTTCCATATTATATATATATATACATATATATATATGTATATAAAGGAGTCTTCTTCTAAGGGACAGTGGCCATGGGAGCATGTGGGCCTTCACTTCACTTCCACCTCCTACATCTAATGCAAATTGGTCTGTGACAAACCCAGACGAGCAGTATGCAAACGTAAGGATTCTTGAAACCATAAGTTCTAACTTGACAGTTTTATACAGTCCAGAGAAATTGAGCTACTAACACTAGAGTTTTCTAATTTCCCTCTAAAAAAATGCAATATAGTCTCAGACCATGATCTTTTGCAGAAAAAGTCTAACATACATATACAACCCTAGAGCTAAGACTAGACATATCTAGTACATCTCAGTACATTTTTTATATACATTGCATAAATTTAAAATGGATCAAAGTTTATTCTACAACTTTGGGGTGAGGGGCTGTAATCAGTAATGTTTTTCAAATTACCCTTGTACATAGCCATCCCAGCAATTTGTAACAGGTTATTTCTTCTCATTTTACAGAAGTGCATTAGCATAAAATTGATGAAGTGAGTATGTATGACTGTAGTCATCTGAAGTATTGTCTAAAGTCCTTGTTTCATGTACTCATTGCCCTAAACTGGTTCATAACAACATGAATATTCCAACTCAATGGATACTAAATTAAATTTACATTGAAATTTTGGCACTTACAAACTAGCTTGATGAAGTGAGATCTTATGGATTTTCAGTCAAAGAACTAGTATAGCCCTGTCTAAATTTAAAACCTGTTTTCCAAGACCTGAACCTACCATTATGACTTCACTTACAATGACCAAGATACTTATTTTACAGATGTAGGTGCATGGTGTTATTACATACTCAGTGGAACTGTCATCTTCCCTAAAGTCACTGACTGCAGTCTCACAGAGCATCATACTAGCTTTGCTAAATTCAATCTCAATTCTTCATCAATAGAGCTTCAAGGTGACATGTTCGAGTCTAACTCTAGTCTCCTCTTCTCTGACTGTTGGTAACTTTTAATCTTCACCACTCCTTGCTCTGCCCTCTGTTCCAAATGCGAGAAATGAGAAAGCCTTGGTGGTCTTTTCTTTGGCACTGAGAACATTCAAACACCTCAAGTCCCTGGCCATACATGGGAGTCCTGTATCTTCCTCTACCCTCTAAGGATAACTGCTGCTTGAATATCTTGCTGATAAGGGCAAAAGGTTTGAAGACTGTGAAAAAATAGTTGCAGAATCTTTTTGATATGGGATGTCTTTCTGTATGCTGTGAATTATCATTGGACAATAAATGAACTGTTTTGGCCTATGGCAAGCCAGCTTATGGTTAGGCAAAAAATCCAAGCATAAATAAAGGGGAAGGAGGACAGGGTCAGAGAAGCAATTTAGCCAGCCAAGAAGCAAGATGTAATCAAGTATAGATAAGCCACTAGCCACGAAGCAGGACAGATTAATAGAAATGGCTTGAGTTAAGATGCAAGAGCCAGCTAGCAATAAGCCTGAGCCATATGCCAAATGGCATATAATTAATATAAGAATTTGTGTGATTATTTGGCACCCAGGGCCTCATATTTGTGAAACAAGAATTCTAAAGCAGGGCCACATCCCTGGTCCTTTTTACACTTTTATTTTGAGAAAGTGTCTTATTAAATTGCCCAGTTTGGCTTTGAACTTGCTCTATAACCCAGGCAGCCTTAGAACTTGCAATTCCCCTGTTTCAGGCTCTCAAATAGCTACCAGGTCTCACTTTGCAGTTTCTTTTTTTTTTTCCTTGTTTGTATCATATCTTTTAAATCTTATTTGATTAACATTTTTATCTATTTTATATAAGGAACACAATCTTTTGGTTATTTGAGATTTCTCTGTTGAGAATTCTCTGTTTATATCTGTAATCCACTTTAACTAGATTATTTGATATTTTGATGTCTAATTTCTTGAGTTCTTTGTATATTTTGGACATCAGTTCTCTGTCAGATGGGATTAGCAAGGGTCTTTTCCCATTCTGTGGCCTGTCTTATTGACCTACCCTTTTCTTACAGAAGCTCTTAGTTTTGGAAGTTCTCATTTATTAATTGTCCATCTCAGTGTCTGTGCTACTGGTGTTATATTCAGGAAGTGGTCTCCTGTGCCAATGCATTCAAGGCTACTTCCTACTTTCTCTTCTATCATATTCAAGGTGACCAAATATATATTAAACCCTTTGATCAACTTGGACTTGAGTTTTATGCAGGGCAATAGATATGGTTTGCATTCTTCTACATGTCATCATGCAGTTAGGGCAACATATTTGTTGAAGAATTTTTTGGTTTTCCATTGTATAATTTTGGTTTCTTTGGCGAAAATCAGGTGTTCATAGGTATGGGAATTTATGTCATGGTCTTTAATTTGAATCCATTAAACCGTGCACATGTTTTTATTACTATATATAGTAGAGCCTGAAGTCAAAGATGGTGATGCCTTTCACAGTTCCTTTATTGTATAGTATCATTATAGCTACCCTGAGTTTTTTGTTTTACCATATGACATTTAATATTGTTCTTTTGAGGTCTATGAATAATTATTGTGGAATTTTGATGCCATTTGCATTGAATCTGTAGATTGCCTTTGATAAAATAGCCATTTTTACTATGTTAATCTTACCTGTCCATGAGCAAGGGAAATGATCTTTCCATTTTCTGATCTCTTATTCACTTCCTTTCTTCAAAGATTTAAAGTTCTTATCATACAGGTCTTTTACTAGCTTGGTTAGAGTCTCCCCAAGATATGTTATATTATTTGTTGCTATTGTAAAGGGTGATGTTTCTCAGATTATTTTTATGGCTCATTTCTCATTTGTATATAAGATGGTTACTGAATTTTTTGAGTTAATTTTGTATCTAGCTGCATCCTGATGGTGTTTATCAGCCATATAACTTCTCTGGTAGAATTTGGGAGTCAATTGTGTATATTGTCATATCATCTGCAAACATTTTTGACTTCTTCCTTTCTAATTTGTAACCCCTTGATCTCCTTTCATTATCTTATTGCTCTAAGTAGAACTTTCAGTAGTATATTGAATAGATTTTGAAAGAGTAGAAGCCTTGTCTTGTTCCTAATTATAGTGGAACTGCTTTGAGTTTTCATTTACTTAGATTTTGGCTGTCAACTTGCTGTATGTTGCTTTTATTAGGCTTAGGTATGTTCCTTGTATCGCTGATATCTCAAAACCATTATCATAAAGGGGTGTTGAATTTTGTCAAAGGCTTTTTCATGTCTAGTACGATTACCATGTGTGCTTTTTGCTTTCAGTTTGTTTATATGGTGGATTACATTAACAAATTTTTGTATGTTCAATCATCTGTGAATGTCTGGGATTAAGCCTACTTGACAACAGTGGAATGATTTTTTTTTAAGTGTTCTTGGATTTGGTTTGCCAATATTGTATTGAGTGTTTTTGTGTTAATGATCATAAGGGAGATTGGTCTGTAATTCTCCTTTGCTGAGTCTTTCTGTGGTTTTAGTATAAGGGTCACTGTAGTCTCATAGAAATAGTTTGGCAGTATTTCTTTTGTGTTTATTGTCTGAAACAATTTGAGGAGTATGGGTATTATCTCTCCTTTGAAATTCTGGTAGAATTCTGCACTGAAACCATCTGGCCCTAGGCTTTTTTTTGGGGGGGGGGGGGACTTTTAACAACTGCTTCTATTTCCTTAATGGTTTAGGTCTACTTAAATTGTTTAAAAAATAAAATTAAAAAAAAAAAGAAAATCAGCTCTACTATATACAATAGGATGTTTTAATGGCTGAGAATCCAATTGTTCTTGTGTTTAACCACAAATATATTAAGAATAATTTTTAAAAAATGTTTACCTAGTCTTGATTTAATTTTGATAAGTGGTACCTATCTAGAAAATTGTTCATTTCTTTTAGATTTTTCAATTTTGAAGATTACAAATATTTGAAGTATGATCTGATGATTCTCTGGTTTTCATCAGTGTCTATTATTATGTCCCCCTTTTCATTTCTGATTATGTTTAGATTCTCTCTCTCTCTCTCTCTCTCTCTCTCTCTGCCTTTTGGTTGGTTTAGATAAGGGTTTGTTTATTCTCAAAGAATTAAACCTTTGTTTCATTGATTCTTTGTATTGTTCTCATTTCTATTTTATTGATTTCAGCCTTCGGTTTTACTATTTTCTTCATTATATCCTCTTGGGTGAGTTTGCTTCTTTTTCTTCTAAAGCTTTCTTTCGGGTGTGCTGGTAAGTCACTTGTATATGATTTCTCCAAATTCCTTGTGTAGGCACTTAGTGCTATGAACTTTTCTCTTAACACTGCTTGCATTATGTTCCATAAATTTGGATATGTCATGCATTTAATTTTATTGAATTCCAGGAAGTGTCTAATTTTTTTTATTTCTTTCCTGATCCAGTAGTAATTTAATTGAGAGATATTCCATTTCCATAACTTTTTAGGCTTTCTGTAGTTCATGTTCTTGTTTAATTCTAATTTTAATGCATGTCTATCTAATAATATTGGGGGCTTATTCCATTTTTTTATATCTGTTGATATTTGCTTCGTTACTGGGTATGTGATATCTGTTGATATTTGTTTTGTTACTGGGTATGTGATCAGTTTTAGAGAAGGTTCCATGAGGTGCTGATAAGAAGGTATTGTTGCACGAATGAATGAATGAGACTCATGGATAGATCTCTGAAGAAGTTGGAGATACTAGAGGGAATAAACACCACAGTCAGATCTTACCCAGCTGTCTTCCAGCTTCCTCAGCCTCGCTTCCCTTGGAATGGCCCCTCTGTGTTTCTATCCTGTCTTAAGTACTCTTTTGGTAATAAAGGCGTAGCCCCACCACACCTGCTTGGGAGCCTGGAATTCCTTCTATAATCTGAAGTGACCTTGACTCAGTTGGGATTAAGGGCGTAGGTCACCACTCCCAGGATACTCCCTGTGCTGGGATTAAACGGTTGAATCACCACTCTCTGATTTTCCTAGACTGACTGTGGTTAGAGCTCTGGGACTCCTGGAGCTTTTACTAACCCCTCACATAGACTGTGGGCAGATTCCCTCTGATATCTCCAAAACTTCTGAAACTTTTATTGAATCCCCACAAGGTATATTCTTTGTTTTGGGGTGAAATGTTCTGTGAATCTCTGTTAAGACCGCTTGAGTCCTAACATCTGTGAGTATCCTTATTTCTCTATAAAGTTTCTGTCTGGCAAACCTGCCCATTGATGAGAGTGGGTCATGAAAGTCTCTCTGTAATAAAGTGTGAAGTTTGATTTGCAATATATGCTTCAGTAATATTTATCTTACAAATGTTAGGTACCCCTGTATTGGGGTCATAAATGCTCAGAACTGAGACTTCATCTTGATGGATTTTTCCTGTGATGAATATGAAATGTTCTTTTCCATTTCTTTTGATTAATTTGAGTTTGAAGTCTATTCTTATAGATATTATGATGGCTACAACATTTGCTTCTTAGGTCCATTTGACTGAAGAAAATCTTTTCCAAACTCTTTACTCTGAATTAATGTCTGTCTTTAATGTTAAGGTGTCTTCCTTGTATGCAGCAGAAGAATGGATCCTGTTTTTATATCCATTATGCTAACCTGTGATTTTTATAAGCAAATTGAGTCCATTGGTATTAAAGATATTAATGACCAATGACTGCTAATTTATGTTATTTTTGTTTTGTTTTGTTGATGGTGATTGACTGTGTTCCTTTTCGTTGGATTTTGTTATGAGATTATCTATTGTCTATGTTTTCATGGGGACAGCTAACTTGTATTGGAGTTTTCCTTCTAGTACTTTCTGAGGGCTAGATTTGTGGATAGGTATTGTATAAATCTAGTCTTCTCATGAAATATCTTCTCCATCCATGGGTAATGGGGGTTAAAAGTCCAGTGAGTGGTGCATATGGGGTATGGCCTACCTTACCTGCTAGATAGCTGCTTGGGACTCTGCAGTTTCTTTAGAAGAAGTGAGTTTTTATAGAAACCAAATTCACAAAAATGAACAAAACAAACTCCCTCAAAAACTGATTGAAATAAACTGTGGTCAACTCACATAATTTAATAAGAGAGGATGAATAAGCAGAGGACAAATAACAGATCAGTGTTGCAATGCATTCTGCTTTCTTTTTGTAAGTATCCATTCTTCTATGAACTCCCCTGTAGTCCCTTCTTCTAGATACTTAGAAGAGGTAACAGAATTTGGGCAAGATGTAGTAAGAAGGTATGATGTGGGCATGTCTTTCTATATGCTATGAATATCAATCTTTAAATAAAGGAGCTATTTTGGCCCATGACAGGAACCATAGAAAAAGTAGGCAGGGAAATCAGAATAGGTAGTAGGAGGGCAGAGACACAGACAGATCGAGCCAAATGACCAAAGAAGAAACATGTAAGGAACACAGGTGAGCTATGGGCCAAGTGGCAGACAGATTAATGGAAATGGGTTGAGTTAAGATGAAAGAGATAGCTAGCAGTGTGCCTAAGCCTTAGGCTAAACAGCATGAAGTTAACATAAGCATCTGAGTCATTTTGGGGGGCCTAAGCAGCAGCAGGCAGCTAAGCATTCTGGGACTACAGGTCTGTGTGTCTGGACCTCTGGCAGGACAGGACCAGGAAACCTTATTGTAAGAAAGATAAGAGGGTTATTTGGGGACTAGAAGATCTGTGTCATTCTATCTCTGCCATAAACTCCATGGCAGCAACATTCACTCACCTTATTCAAGCTTTAGATGGATTAAAGAAAATAAAAAGGTAAAGAAGTTGTACACTGTGCTGTCTCAGAAACTAAATGATACCACTCATGAAAGTGCTTGACATACAGCTTGTCACATAGTAACCACGCACTAACCTCAATCAGGGAAGAAAAAACTTCCTGGAACGACACCTCCTATTGGTGCTTAGGGACCTGGGACAGATTTTAATACCCACTGCTCTTTATCTTTTTTACAATAATATTTAAAGCACTACTTAAATGGTTTTGCAGTTTTTAGCAACATTTCTAGTTGCTAGTATCTTCTTCCTTGCAATTAGTTCGTATTTTATCAACTTGGCCTATTTTTTAGAATTTACATGATTCTGATGAAATCTACAAGAGGAAAGTGATTGAGAGACACTCTGAAAAAGCCCATCTGGTGGAAGACAACTTTCTATTGTCACTGAGATTTTTAGACTACTGAGATTTAGAAATACTACTTGGCTCACAGCTCTTTGATATAATATGACAAGACTTGCATAAGGAGTATAAAGTTGGTGAGGATGCCCCAAACCACACAGAAACAAACTGTGTTCTTGCACAGTCTCCAGGGTGTGACATGGAAATTGCATCTTATGAAAAGAATATCTAAAATCTCTCTGGATTTTGTACAAATATATGTTAGTCTGCCTCAAAATTTAGTTTAAAATTAAAAAATCAACTATGACCACATTTATTTAAATATAGAAGAATATGGGTTCAATGAACACTAAAAACTGACACCACATAAAAAATAATTAACTTTAAATAATTACCTACATTATACCTAAGATACTTTATCTATGTAGATAGTGAAAATTAAAGCTATTTGATAGTAATACATTTCTATATTTGATAGACAATTTTATAGAAATGACAGAAACCACATACTGAAGGGTAATGGAGGGATACCTGCCTTTTCTATCTCACTCTTACTTACTGGGAGGAAGTAATTCACTGTAAATAAGCCATCAACATTTGAAATAAATTTGATAAATTTATCAAATGGAAAATGAGGGAAAACTGAATGCACCCTACCCTGCTCATGTATTTCTTTCTGTAGTAACAAAACATAAATTTTGACAGTTTTGATTTTGAAATCTCTACTCACTTAAAGCTTTTATTTCTAAGATCTGACAATAAGAGGCTTATTAATAAGGGATTTTTCAAATTTCAATATTTTTAAATTAAAATTATTTTATAAGAAAAGGACAGAAACACCAAATAAATCCTTATAATTTATATCTTTTGCTGGCATGATAAATAGACAGAATAGAAATTACTGTTTTCTTACCTAAATCTATATCCCATCCTCTGTCCACATGTACAAATAGCAACAATAGGAATTCATCAGCTACGGGATGTAATTGTGAATGATTAGATGGCTCAGTGTTGTACTAACTTGAGATTAAGAACTAGAAAATATCCACTCTGGACTACAGGAAGTAATTTGCAAGAAGATGTTTCACTACTAAAGTTTGTCTTTTTAGTTGCCATATATTAATTGTGCAAAACAATAGGTTTCATTGTGGCATTATCACATGTATAATGCACTTTGGTTGTATGTAGTATGAAGTTTATGGCCTTGAGATCTAGACCAGCAGTCCCAAATAGGCTGCCCACAACTGCTTGGTCCCAAATAATGACACAAAGTCTCATATTAATAATATACTGTTCAGCCTGTGCTCAGGCTCATTGCTAGCTAACTCTTGTTATATGGGAATGTCTTTCTGTATGCTGTGAATATCAATTTTTAAATAAAGGAGCTGTTTTGGCCCATGACAAGCACCATAGAAAAAGTAGGCGAGGAATCAGAATAGGTAGGAAAGGAAGGGTAGAGTCAAAGACAGATAAAGCCAGCCACCCAAGAAGAACATGTAAGGAACACAGGTGAGCCATGGGCCATGTGGAAGGACAGATTAATGGAAATGGGTTTAGTTAGGATGAGAGAGCTAGCTAGCAATGTGCCTGAGCCATAGGCCAAGCAGTATAAACTTAATATAAGTGTCTGAATCATTTGGGGGGGCATCTAAGAAGTTAGAGGCAGCTAAGGGGCCTGGGGTGGCAGCGCTGTGGGTCTGGATATCTGGCTGCCCAGGACCAGGAAACCTCATTGTAACAGATGGCACCCAATGTGGGCTGAACACCCACATAAAGCCCGAGAAAGATTAGAAAGGGTTCTAGATCACAGAAACTGAACCAAAGCAGCTTCCAAACTGTGTATCTGAAGCAGGTCATTGTACAGAGATAGTGTGGTGTCTGGGCCACATTCAAAATGGCACCAGCAGACTTGCTGCAGAAGTATAAGCTGAAACCAGGCAGGTTCCCAAAGTCTCACAGAAGACTTGGTAGCATGTGATTGATTTAAGGTTTCTGTTTACTTTGAACAAAAAGGAAACGGTCAAAGATGGTTTCTTAGTAGCAGCATTTTTGGGTCTGCTCTGTTTGCTGGTGGCAAAAAAAGATGCGGCCTCTTTAAGAGATTCAGCTTTATCTGCAAAAACTATGTGGCTCTTTAAGAGAGTGGTAGTACTTTAAAAGCTCTTCTGGTTGAAAATGATTAAGAATTCACAATAAAACAGATTCAGATAAGGAAGAAAATCTGTAAACAGGTTACAATGTGTGTAAAATGTACAGTTTTCAGAGAGAAAAGACAGAAGGTAGAGAAAGTCTATAAAAATGAGAAATAGAGTAATAAAAATATAATAAGCCACGTAAAGATGTAAAATAGATAGAGAATCTGGATTATCATTATTATTGTGTTTTCTTTTAATTTTTTAACTGTTAATGAGCTAACTGCAGAAAGACAATGGATTGTAAAGATGCTAAGTTAAACAAGAATACATATTGTAAAGGTATCTTGACTTTGAAATTTGTGTCTAGGGATTTATTGCTTTGGAAGAGTTATGCTTTTGTTTCCACAGATAATGAGAACCTGTGGATTACTTCCAGGCAAATACGGTTTCATCAACCAAGACCACCTGAAAATTCTCTGATGGGAAGAGATGGTTACATCAGTTTCAGGGCTGCAGCCTAATATGATCCAGTCTCAAGAACCTGTAAGACTGCCAATGCCCTGTAATCAGCAGGAAAACTATGCCCAAATTCCCAAAATATTGTTTATAAATGTTTGTTTTCATTATAAATAGTTAATGGTCTAGTTAATCTCTTTCTAAGAAGAAAAGGGGGATATGGTATATGAGTGATTTTTTTTAAAAAATTAGATTACTGAATTTACTTTAATCCAAAAATTAGCTGTCTCAAAATTGGTATGGATTTTGGTTTATTGATACAAATTTAAGGTCAATTCTCTTATGATATATGTATTTATCTACTTGTTAAAGGTATGATGTTCAAGTAATTGATTTAAAATTGTAATATAATAATTATGAAATGCATGTTAGTTAAATTTTTAGGTATATAAAGATATATTTCAATTAAATAAATAATCTTCAAACACTTCTAAGACTTACAGAATATGGCATTTAAAATATTTTAAGAACTTAGACTTTTCTGGACAGTGAGACAGATCTGCTCCTGGAAGCACCAATTTACTTCAAGAGAAAAAATGGGCATCAAAGAAATTCCATATGGAGTCTACATTCTTTGTGGCAATGGTTAACCACTGGAAAAGAACCTGTTCTTGTATTGACTACTTGACAGTATGCTGTTTAAACTGGACATGCAGGTCCCATAGGAAGATGACCTCTGAACTTTGGCAGAACAAGCTGAGATGGTCCTTCAGGTTCTTGCTTTTCAGAGAAAACTGTCAGATATTCTTCAGGACTCAAGAAGAAGCAACTGATAAACTATACCAGAATGGGCAGAGCATATTTCCTGCTTCATTGAAATGAAAAAAGACTTTGGGCCTGTAGGCTGAAGATGGATATCCCAACTTTATAAATGAACTTTTGGGTGACTGTCAAGCAGACAGGTATCATCTCTGTCATTTCTAGATTTTGGACGTTGGTTGTACTTGTTTACTTGGGTAAATATATCCTTCTGTGATCTTTGATGTAGTTGAAGATTAGATAGTTATAGGTATAGTTTTTTTAGTTATTTGAAACGTATATTGGATATAAAGCTTTAGATTCACAAAGATAAGGTAGATGATAAAGTATTTTCTTTAATTTTGCTAAATATAAATAGATTAGATGCTGTAACTGTAATTCTTGCTTAATAACTATTTTGTTATATGTAATTTTGCTATTTTAAAATTAAAATCTTCCCTTTTGATTAGACAGGAAGGAGGAGGTGATGTGGGAACATCTTCCTATATGCTGTGAATATCAATCTTTCAATAAAGGAGCTGTTTTGGCCCATGACAGGCACCATAGAAAAAGTAGGCAGGGGAATCAGAATAGTCAGGAAAGGAAAGGCAGAGTCAAAGCCAGATCAAGCCAGCTACCCAAGAAGAAACATGTAGGAAACACAGGTGCACCATGGGCCATGTGGCAGGACAGATTAATGGAAATGGGTTAAGTTAGATGAAAAAGCTAGCTAGCGATGTGCCTGAGCCATAGGCCAAACAGTATGAACTTAATACAAGCTTCTGAATCATTTTGGGAGTCTAAGCAGCTATGGGCGGCTAAGGGGTCTGGGGTGGCAGGTCTGTGGGTCTGGACCTCTGGCCGTCTAGGATGAGGAAACCCTATTCCAACACTCTTACATCTTAACCCATTTCTATTTCTATGTCTTACTACTTGGCTAATGCTTATCTGAGTTCCTTTACATCATGCTGTCTCCACAGCAGCTTACAGGTCTCTGTCTAATTCTGTACTTTTTCCCTTTAACTATGCTGAGATTTCCCTCCTGCTTTTAAGATGACTTGCCATGGGCTAAAACAGTTTCCTTTACTATTCAAGGATAATTCACTCACAGCTTATAATTTCTCTATGACAAATAGCATAATTGACAGAAATATGAAATAAATCTATTGTATACTCACTTCAAGTAAATTTTAATTAGGTAGAAGAGGCAATGTTCCCCATGACTGTAAAAGCCCCACAGATAAATGTCCCTGAGCATGCATACAAGCGCACATGCTGTGCTCTACTCTGCAGCATGTCACCTGCCTCTAATCCCATTTATTTGATTTATAAAGTTAAGATTATATCTCTTGCCTCAATGAATACCTTGAGGTACATTATATTTTTCTTAAAACTAACAAAAGCATTCTCCCTCTGCCTACTCAGCACATTTCTCATTAGAAGCAAATTCTTAAAGTAGTCAAGATATTTCTTTTCATAAATAAAAGTTATTTTAAATCACAAATCATCACTCCATCTTTCATACAATAATTATATATTTACCCAGAGTAAAGCTAGTGTCTCCACTAGAGTAAAAGCAACATTTTTTAATCTCATAGCTGGCATTGACCTAAAATTAAAAATCAGTTGTAGCATGTTACCTGGAGGTGATGGGTTATCAAGTGTGGTCCTCGTGGAAGCTAAAATTCTCCTGAGAGAAGACTGGTTAGTCTGTTCTTACAAACAGGTGACACTTGCTTTTATATAGTGTTCTAGGCAGACTGGCAGGCAGGCCTGTCTTCCACACTGAGAAGAATTGGACTAGGACTCTATGTTTGTTAGAGGTTCTCTATCTAATGGGCTCTAGTAGAAGTTAGTGCCAAGACAAGAACTAGCATTGGAACACATTCAGACTGAAGACACTTGGTTTTGGTTAGAGTTCTAACTTTACATTCATTTGTGTATAGCAAAAGCATACTGGCTCATCTGTAAACTGTTTGTGTGTTCAGTGGGAAGCAGAGAAAAACAGACTGGACCACAATTTTCATAAACCCGGCATTACTGTGCATGAGATAAATTAACACAGAATAAACTAATCCCAAAGCCCCCAAAGCAGCTAACTCATCACACTAACCTGAATTAGAAGACAAGAAGACTGCCTTGAATGTCACCTTTTACTGATTTTTAGAGACCTGGGATGGATCTTTAATGCTCAATGCTCTTCATCTTACTTATATTTAAATCACTACTTAAATGATTTTGCGGTTTCTAGCAACATTTCTGGTGCTATTGACTCCTTTGTAATTAACTGGTGTTTGCAAACACCTGTGCACAGTTGAACTGTCTCTTATCTCTGGGCAAAGAAAGAACTTCACGTCAGGCAGAGACACCTTAAAGACAGTTCATTTTTTATCCTACATCTCAACTCTTTTCTCTTATTTTCATCATCTTTACTTTTTACACACTAACATAACTCTCATATATTAAGATTTATAAATTCAAATATAATAACAGTTTGTGGTATCTACTGAGTGTTTTCAAATAATTATTCCACTGAAGAATTAAAATGTCCTTGGGCTAATAAGATAGTTGTTAGGTGAAGAGGCTTGCCACCAAGCCAGAGGACCTGAGTTTATATTGTAGAACTATCATGATAGAAGGAAAATATAGACTTTCACAAGTTATACTCTGATCTCTAAATAGTTTATGCTTGTCCCCACATATAAAATAAATAAATAAATATTAACAATTTGTATATCCTTTATAATATATATGTATATATGTGTGTGCACATATAACTAAAATTATTAGCTAATTTTTAGTTTGAATCATTGTGTTCTGAATATTTTCTTAATGTATTTTACCATCAAAAAAGCCTTTATCACTCTCACTTCCTAGACAATGAACCTAAAGTTAAGTCAGTGCAATGCCCAATGTAACCATGTATTATTAAGTGACAAAGTAAAGCTATAAACCTACTCTTCATGATTTTGCTTTGTGTAGGAAGAGTTTTTAGCTGGATCAGCTCTGTCTTGCCAGTTGGCTCCCAAATGACCATACAGAGACTTTATTAATTATAAATTCTTGGTTGATAGCTTAGGCTTGTTACTAACTGATTCTTACAACTTTAATTAACCCATATTTCTATCTGTTCTCTACCACATGGCTCAGTACCACATCTTATTATGAAATGTTTATCTCTTCCTTCTGTGTCTTGCTCAGGACCCCTGGAACTCTACTCCCTCTTCCCAATGTCTTCTTAGTCTGGCTTCCATCTCAATCTCTTCCTGTCCAGCCATATGCCAGACAAATCTTTATTAACCAATCAGAGTAATGTACTAAGAGGTTTCTGGCCCAGACTTTTGAGCCTAACCTCAAGGTTTAGACCAACAGACCCACAGACCCGCAGAGACACACAGATGCTTACTATAATTTTAGGCTGATCGGTCTAAGGCCCGGGCAAATAACTTGCTAACTCTTTACCCTTAATCTAACCTATGACTCTTATCCTGTTCAGCCATGCAGCTTGGTACCTTTTCTAAGAGCAGCATAGATGCCCTCTGCTTCTTATGGCTTCTGTCTGGCATTGTGCTCTGTTCTTTCAGTTCCCAGAGTTTTCTTAGTCTGGTAGCCCCGCCCATACTTCCTGTCTGTCTTTGGCCAATCAGCACTTTTTATTAAACCAGTGGGTAGGACAATTATTTATAATGTAACAACATAATCCCCCTACAGAGTAATATATTTAAGATGTATAAAGATAATCCTGTTGCCTCTTTATCTGTAGTGTCACAAAGTCCTTAAGAAGTATCTATTTGTTACAAAGAAGAAAGGGTGGAAGAGAAAACACATAATTTCAGAGTGTTGGATCATGAGATTATGTTTTAAAGATTTTTTTCTTATTTTTACTTTATATGTATGAATGTCAGTGGGTACTTTGGGGCATTTGAAAGAGTGCAGTGAAATTCAGGTGTTATCTGACAAGACTTGTAGGCATGTCTCCAAAGTTCTGAGAGCCTAAATAGGACATGGCCAGCCCTGTTATAAAGACTGCTAAGACCCCTAAGCTTCCCTGTTTTGTTCCTGTCTTCTCAGAGAACAGAGCAGCAACCCCATCATAAGACCATTTCTATCTTCAGAAATTGTCTTAAAGTTCAATTTATATCTATGAGTATTAAGATATCCAGATGAAAGTGAAATGGAAACATGTGTCACTGGTATGCCTAAGACTGGAGGCTAACTCAGAACAGAAAGCCTAGCCTGTTGGTAATTACTCCTCTAGCTACGTGTTGTTCTGGCTAGCAAGTGGCTTTGGGGGGGGGTGGTGAATTCATGCCCCAAAGTTGGATAGCAGTGGTTTCATATCCAGGTTAAGATTAAATGCATGGTCTACTACTATTTGGTAGTTAGCCTTGAACTCACAGAAACACAGAAAGATCTCCTCTGTCTCTGCAGTTATGGGATTAGTGGCCTGGTGTAGTATGAGGTTTCTGGCCCGGACTTTTGGGCCTAACCTCAAGGTCTAGGACCCACAGACCCACAGACCCGCAGACCCACAGATCCACAAAGACACACAGATGCTTTCATTAATTTGAGGCTGATCGGCCTCAGGCCCAAGAATATAACTTGCTCACTCTGTACCCTTCATCTAACCCATTATTCTTGCTGTTCAGCCATGGGGCTCAGTACCTTTTCTCACAGCAGCATGGTTGTCCTCTGCTTCTTCTGGCTGTTCTCTGGTGTTCTGCTCTCAGAGATTTTAGTCTCGTAGCCCCACCTACACTTCCTGCCTGCCTTTGGCCCATCAGTGCTTTTTATTAAACCAGTGGGTGGGACAATTATTTACCATGAAACAATACAATACCCCTACAGCCTGGCGCCAACACTACCTACCTAGGAATCTGGAACTCCCTCAGTAAACCAAGCTGGCCTCAAACTCAGATCTGCTGGGATTAAAGGTGTAGGTCACCACTCCTAGTCAGGCATAGGTCAACACTCCTGGTCTTTCCTCCTGCTGGGATTAAAGGTGTGATCTTCATGGATTAACTGGGGTAGATCTCTGATATTTAAGACTGGTTTTTTATTAAATATGTAACATATTTCCACATATTTTGACTGTTTAATGCATCAAACATGATTACTTTCTGTTTAATAGCCTCAAATTTATTCAAGAGAGCAGGGTTGTAGGTTAGCTTCATAAACAGTCTTGTCACTATTGCACCTGTGGGTACATGTTATCTAGAAGTTTGATATTGTATTATGCAGGATCTAACAATGGCTAAGACTCTTAATGCATCTTCTCATTAGTCATACTGCATAGTGCTTTGCAGCTCTATAGAATCCAGCAAGCAGGAAGAGTTTCCCAATTGTTTTAGGATTAATTTCCTTGTATTTCCTGGCTTTGGTAAAATCTTAGTCTCTCATTACAGTAGAAAACCAAGAAGAATGGCAGTAACCTGTATTGTACCAGGTGCATTTAGGGCCATCCTGACCAACAACTAGCAATAAGATAATCCATTTCCAGCACTGACATTTTCATGTAATACACATGTCTTCTGAAACAGCATTCTTCAGTTCAAACTCTTTTTTTTTAATGAATGATATTTTAAATTATCTTACAAGATAGTGTTGTTTCATCCTGCTATGTAATTCAAATTGTTCTGGAAGTTGTTATATATCCCAAGCTATTCCCAAACTTGCAGAAATCCTGTTTTCTTTGCCTCCAATACACTAACATACCTGCAATAAAACAAAATTAGTATAGCACAGAGGAGAAACTGTTTCTTTAAATATCTCAGCCTCAAAATTTTTGTTGCATAAGTCACTTCTGTACTATACCTCTTAGGACATTAGAAATGCTATTCATAACCTGAAACAGATTTAATGAGAAACACAAAATGAACAAAGAAGCCTAAACAAATTAAGTGGATCTATTCTTTCACTGTATAATAGATTTTAGTTTTGCCCCAAGGAGGTCTTACATTTCATCATTATTAAAAATGCCAGCAATATTTTGTCTGCAAAGAGAACAAATTTTCCCTCCTACTTTTCCCTCTGACTTAAAACCCCTCATTGCATATTTTATGAGTCACAGGAGACCTTAATTGCCACTTTCAGTATTACAAACTCTAAAACCCAAGGTGGCATTTTGCTAAATTCATTTTATACATGTAGGGCTGTTGAGCATTAACAAAAAGTCATAATAAAATACAATGAGAAAAGCCATTCTTGATATGATTCTTTTCATGTGTGACCTTCAGATGTTAAAACTAAAAGGTCCTTAACACGCCAACCTCTTTCTTACATCTATTACTTTAAGGTGTTCTTTTTCACACTCAGTGTCAAGATCTATAAGCTTCCTTATCACATTCTTCCCAGTCTTTTAAATTTGAAAAACATCAATAATTTTAAAACACAGAAGCATATTAAATGAAAGCTTGAATAAGTACTTAAAAGACTCCGGATTCTTTATTTACTTTGTCCACTATAGTGCTGGATATTAATCAGTTCTCAAGCTATCATTATGACAAAATGCCTCTAAAGTCAGGGCACCTGTCACACAGGATTTGAAAAAAAATCAGGAAGATATATGAACAAAAAGTGTAGTAAAATTGCTGTGAGAATTTGGGAACTAGGGAATTGAGATGTTTATAAAACTGGATTTTGTATATTGAATTTTTATAATGCACAATAGTAATTGTGGGAATAAAAGTGGACACTCACATGGTCTGTCATCTACAAAATGCTCAATAAATAAAAGCGCTATTAAGAGTTAGGTCTATTATTCTTATACATGAAGTTTCTTATTCCTACAAGGAATGCAAGAATTCAGATTCTGTAAAAAGAGACCTCAATTTCAGTCAGTATTCATCTGAGATATTTTGTAACTTCTTCCTTCAGACCTTCAGTAAGTAGAGCATTATCTAAAATTTTGAAATAGAAGACAAAAGAGTACAAAAATTGTTAACAAAAAATTAAGAAATATGCATTACTTTTTTCCTATTCTTATGCTTTATAATTTACTCAGCAACTCTTTAAGTTCAACACTGATTTTATTTCACAAATTTTAGAGAAAATTTAGCACATGGAAGAAGTGAATATAAGATTTGTCTCTCAGTACAACCATTGTGGCATGGTGCAAGGTAGATTAGATTCAGAAAAAAAAAAAAAGGCTGTGTTCTTTCTAGACAGATGAAACAGAATAAGATAACCATAAACTTCCACTGGACAGAGGCAATTATTATATAATTGAACTTAGAGACTCTCAATAGAGGAGAATGTTAACCTACCCACACACCCATGGCTTGTACTGTTAATTGAGCCACTTACCCATGGTTGGTACTGTTAACCAAGCCACTTGTCCATGGTTGGTAAGGCCATGGACATTATAGGAGTTCCTACTACTGCCATATCTCTAAACTATTATAAATTCCTAATTCATTTTAAATATGCATCCTTATAGCTACAAACAAGAAGATACTTTCTACAGGAGATGGAGGCTATTACAGAAATCCACAGTCCTCAAATGTAGACAGCTGGCTCTGTGATGCCCAATCCCAGTTGATACATCTGTAACACATCTTCTAAATATACTGCTCAAGGAAAAGTGGGAGGAAAATGTGTAAGTCCCAGAGGATAAGAACAGAATGTCTACTGGGATGTTGTGTCTTCTATACTATGCAAGGCTTGAATAACATACCAACTGAAATGCCAAAATTAATGAGGTAAAATTTCACAAGGTCCCATACCTAGACAACGATCTATAACCAGCTAATGGCTCCCAACAGAAGGAGAATCAGTCTTTCCCAAAGATAAAGCCCGTGTATGCTATATAATCCCAAGTAGTCAGTTGTAAACACACATACATATGAGCAACACTAAGTAGACTCAGCAGATGGTATATATGTACATATATGGGTATATGTATGTATACATATGTATACACTTGTATATTTATCATAACTACAGAAGGTCAGTTATTTGAAAGTGAGATATGGGAGGAGAAGGAAACAGAAGAACTGAAATGATGTAAATACAGTATTCATGTCTATAACACTCACAAAACATAAATAAAAATATTAATATTTGTGGATATATAACAAAATCAAGAATTAAAAAATAATACTCAATATTTGACTGAAGATTACTCAAGACACAAATTGCAAAGAAAATTCTTCCTATTAATAAGGCAAAAGATAACACTCAAATTCTGAGTGGCTCCAATTTTTGCCATAAAAAGCAAAAACTTCTGAACAGTTTTTCTAATTATTGCCAATGGGGTAAAGAAAAAAAAATTCGAATGTAATTAAAATACCAAGAATATAGGAACTCGTAAGCCACTTGGTTATAGAAGTATCCCCAACTCCCATGGACATTCCCAGAGGATCCTTAGATCACAACTGCCAGTTTAGCAAGTGGGCCCAGGAAACAGGTAGGCAGTTTTCAGATCTCCACTCTCCTCTTCTCCAAATCCAACCCCTGAGTTCATGCCCAGCTCTCTAGCAGATGACCTTCTGTGACTCCCTTCACTCTTTAACCCTATCCCAGAAGACTAAGCCAGGCTTGGTCCTACATGCAGCTTCCCTCAGTCCTGTGAACTCTCAACTTCTACTTCTATCTGTTTCCACTAAATATGAGGCAACTTGGTGTTTGTGTTCTATGTTTTATGGTAGACTTCCATCACATAAAACTAGAACATTCGAATTCTGCGAAGTCCTCTGATATGAAGCTCATATCTTTTTGAACACCATCAAATGCTAGATAAATTCACCTTGACTGTATCTCCATGACCTCAGCACAAGCATAAGTGTGAAGAAAATAAGGCCTTTATGTGACATTCTGACTTTCCTCCTGTATTCAGAAATTTCCTTCTCATCAGCAAGTCCCAAATACCCAGCAACCACTTACCAAATAATTCACTCAGAGTTTTACATTATAGTTACTGCTAGACAAGTAGCTCGGTCACATTACTATCTATATCATAAACTTAAGTTAGCCCATAATTCTTATCTATGCTTAGTCCCATGGCTTGGTACCTTTTCTCAGCGCACCATTCTGTCTGTCTGTCTGTCTGTCTGTCTGTCTGTCTGTCTGTCTGTCTGTCTGTCGTCTGTCTGTTTCTTTCTTTCTATCTATCTATCTATCTATCTGTCTGTCTGTCTGTCTGTCTGTCTATCTATTTCTTTGGTCACCTTGCCTATACTTCTTGCCTGGCTATTGACCAATTAGCATTTCATTATCTGAGTGACAGATGTTTACAGTGGGTGCGATTTTCTATTTCTCTGCATTTATATGTTTCTTGTGCTTTTTCTGTGTCTATTTCCCTCTGTTTGTTTGCTTTGTCCTATTTTTATTTGTTTGCTTTAGTTTTATTTTAGTTTTATTATAGTTTATTTTACTATTATTCCTTATATGCCTGTTGATTTTCTTAACAAGAGGCAGAAAACGTGTGGATCCAGATGGAAGGGTAGGTGGGGACGAACTGAGAAGAGTCAGCAGATGGGAAATCAAGCCATAATTAGAATTTATTGTATGAAAAAAGTCAATTTTCAATTTTAAAAAGAAAGAGAAACCCAAGAAGAATGCAGTGTGGGTGAAGAAAACATTGAGAAGAAAATGAAGCATTCAAACTTACCATTACAACTAGCTGAACCAGAAATATCCACTTGTAAGTCCTCAAAATGGTGAGTAAGGCTAAAGACATATTAGTAATAAATATCACTATGAAGAAAAGGTTAAAAATGCCTTTTTATAGAATCATACAGATTTAGAAAATATGAAAAATTCTGAGTGTGACCATTACTGGAATTTCTGAAGAATAAGATTAAAAATGAGCAGAGATATAACTGGAAGAAATAATGTCTGAGAAATCTAGACCTGATGCAAGAAAATAATTTACAAATTTAACAAGATCCAAAAATCTTCAAATGACAAATATGAAGAAAATTGTGTCTGAAAATCATGTGCATGTTGCTTATAACCAAAACTGAACTGAAGTGTTTGTAATATTTCCAGAAATATATGTTATTATAAGAAAAGAGCAAATCAGAAACCATAGAAGTGGAATGGCAGTAAAGGCTACATCTAATTACTTAATAAAAAAATTCAGTCAAAAATCTCTATTCAGAACAAAAGCCTTCTAAGAGTGTCAGTAAAATAAGGCAAAAAAAATTATTTCAGACAAACGGAGCTAAGCAAGTTTGCTTATACTAAGTTCAATCTCAGAAAGTTTGTTTTTCCAATAGAACAGTAAGTCACTATACTGACACTCAAGCCTTCAGAAAGAAACAAGGTTTTAAATGATAAATAGTTATGTTAATACACAATCATACTTCCCTTTAGTTTCTTTAAAAAGCATATCTATATTTATAATTTAGAACACAGACTACATTTCTTTATGGGGCTCAAACTCCACGTCAGTGAATCATTGTTGAAAACTGACAAGGAGCTTTGCCTGTGGAAGTTGGAAGATTTAATTCTAATTATAAGTAGACTGTTGAAGCACCTGTAAACAATTTGATCCCTAGAGAATACTGAAAATACAAAAGTGAGTTTTTAAGCCAACCACTAAATTAAGAGAGAAATTGTAAACTATCCAAATAATAAAACAAAAGGCAAAACAGGATGGGAAGAAAGAAAAAGATATAGCAAAAAGACACCATACTTGACTCTGAAAACACAGTCCATTAAAGGTAAAATTAATACTTTAGATTTAACTGCAACTGAAACTTTTATAGCATTAAGGACATCAATCAGAGGGTAAGAGTGTGATACACATTATAAGTAGACATTTACAAATTACTGGTATCTATTTTATATAAAAATTTCTCAAAACTCAGTAGTTAAGGATTTTTTAAAAGACTCTATATTGAATGAAATACCCCTCTGTTTTTGGGGAAACCCCAGCCTCTTGGTTTGTTTGAGGCCGTAGGATGAGGCCTAGGGACTATGGATGTATAAGGAAGTAAAAGTGTAAGGCAGAAGAGACACAGCTGAGAAAGTGGATAGGCTAACTTAGTGGGATTGGCGTGAAGAAAACATTTCAGGCAATCAGTGATTGCATACAGACCTACATGGGCTCTAACTCAAACACTGCGAAAGCAAAGGGAACCAAAACTGATATAAAATGATAAAATAAGCTTCTCCATCCCATACTAGTCATCCACTAGAGCCAGTGCTTTTGGAGAGAAAAAAGGAAAAAAAAAAAAAAAAAAACAGGCTTTGGGTTAATACAGAGTAATTAATAAATCTGTTACAACCTATGTGTCAGAAGTCTTGTATTATAGAAAAGCTTGTGGAACAGTAATAACATGTTCCTAGCCTCTACTCCCCCCCCCCCCCAGTAGGTGATTTTTAAAGTTGTCTGAGAGCAATTCCAGAAGTCTCTTTGGGTTTCCTTTGATAATATCACTGGTGAGAGATGCATTCTGAATGTCCTGGCTTTGTTGACAGGTTGACATTTGAGTTGATTCTGGAGTGTTTTCAAGGGTATTTTATGAAACCAATTTTTTGAGGGTGTTGTTTGTTTGTTGGTAACAACATACACCCTGTCTTTGCTATTGTGTGACCATCTCAAATCCCATTGGTTTTAACCTGGTCTAGTCTTATGATGGGACCTTATAGATACTAGATTAAAGGATCTTGATTGTATTTCCCTTCTGTCACTTTGTCACAATCTATATTTGTCTCAGTGATACTGTAAGATTATAATCCAATAAAAATTGCTGTGAGTAAGCTCATAATTATAGTAACTGAAAATGACTATTGTCTACTTCCATTTCTTAGAAGCTTACATGGCTCCTTCTGGTACCATGAAAGCTGTGTGAGATTTGATCTATCCTAAATCTTCTGGATCCTATGTCTGAAGTACATGTTATCTTCAGCAATAAAGACTTGCTTTAAACTTTTGGGAGGAGCCAAGTTCAACAACAAAAAAAATGACAATGTTTTAGAAGTCTCTTGGACTCCTCAAACTACTCAAAAGAAGAATTTCTCAGGGTAGGTTCTAGGGGTTTTGCTAGACAGTCTTTGGCTATTTTGGGGACCATTTCAGCATTATACAATAACCCTAAGGGTGCAAGAATTGCATGTGCCTATTGATGTTAACAAACAGCTCTCTAATAAGATTTAAGGCCCATTAAACAACAAGAAACTCATGCCCAGTATTGTAAATATAGCCAGCTACCCAGGGTTAGTGAGGTCATGGATCTTGGAAGAAAACCCTTCAACTACCACTTTACTAAAGCAGTATGATTCCTAACTGCTTTGTAAATGCTTATTCTTATTTCCACATAAAAGTACATCTCCCCCTGATTACATACACTTTTCTTAGCAACAGACAGAAGCTACAACAGAAAATTAAAATTGATCAAGGTACAAACAGCAAGAGATTGTAGGGTGTCAAGCCCTAACTTATTGCACAAAATCTATTTGGCATTGTAATATAAGCCTGAAGCCAGATATTGAAGAAAAACAGAAATATCAGGGAGACAGGGGGAAAAAAACACAGCCAATTCTTACCCAAGCCAATTTCTTAGGCCTGTCTCCTTCAATCCTCAGACCACAAGTCTCTTCATCCTCAAAGTGTCAGGCGAAGCTGAACTACTCTTTCCTCTGTCTCTGCCCAGCTATCTCAATTCCTGGTTTATCTTTCCTAGAGCTAGAATTAAGGTTTGTACCACCACTGCCTGCATCTATTATGCCTTGAACTCAGAGATCCAGAGGGATCTCTGCCACCTGAGTAATGGGATTAAAGGCATGGGTTACCACTCCCTGACCTGCATGGTTTGGTTCTGTGAGTGGCTCTGTAATTTTTATGTTCTAGACAATTTTTATTAAATATACAATATATCACCACCCTAGCTTATCATTTTATCAGTTTCTCTGTGGATCTATTAGATTTATACCCTAATATCTGACTCCCAAGCTTTATTTACTAATAAGTCAATGAAAAAAAAAGCACTATACTGTTCTCACTTTTATATTTCTGCCTCTTCTTCCACCATGTACTTTGAGCCTTAGGTGCTGAAGTTGAGTTACGTATATATGTTATGTTAACCTTCCTCTCCACATTCCCAGATTGAAAGGGCTCACAAATCATTCCAAGTCATTCTTTTTTTCCTCCCTGTGACTCTCTATCTTCCTCTGAGTTGGCTAGAAAACTATGCTTTATTCTGACCAGCTCTGAATCACTGATGGACACAGAGCAATCATACAAACAAATCTGCAACAAAACAGGAGTCACTGTGAGATTGTTTCTCCTAGAAATGTCAGGGAAGACACACTCATGAAGGATCAACCAAAAAAAATACTAGAACAAGAATGACAATGATAAACATGCTGACAAAAGGGGGGAAATATCACATGGCCCCAACTGTAAACAAAGACCTACAGGCAACTAACTGATGCTGCATATGGATAAGAGTCTCCTCCAGGGAAGAATTTCCTCAGTTATGTATCCAGTACCAAGTGATCATCCCTGAAAGCAAATACGTCCAAGAATACAAGTTATACAAACTGGAAAGGCTGTATTTTTATATTTAGAAATTTATGTAAATACATATATGTGTGTGTACATATATGTGTACATGTATCTGTACACATAATTTAAAATTATAGAAGAAGAGGTCATAAATCTGGGAGGAAGGGCACATAGGAGAGGTTTGAATGGGAAAAGTGAATGGGAGAAATGGTGTTAATATATTTCAAGTTCAAAAAATTTCTGTGTGTATACCCTTATAGAAATACATTGTTAAATACATACATACATACATATACATACATATATATATATACATATATATATATACATATATAGTCAATATATCCTTCTTGGTTAGAAATATAATTAATGTATAAAGAATAAAGAAACCAAATAAAACTAAAACATACAATAATAGTCACTACAGACAGTTTCACCAAAAGTGGTGAGCAAAGGTTTGAAGATAGAATATTTGCCCTCAAAGTATTTATTTTAGAAGGAATAATAGCAATTTTCTATGAAAAGAAATGTAAGCACCATTTTAAACAAGTGATAAACTTCATCTCTAGAAAAGTCACACAAATATTCATCCATAGGTCTGAAATTCTTTCCTTTCAAAGTCACAGAGTTTAAAGATGGAGAGGAGGAAAGGGTAAATCTCTCAATAGGCAGTTCAGAAAAGGTTACAATTTCCAATTATATTGGAACATATGCCTAGTGTTCCTAATAATCAGATAAATGCAGATTTTAAACTTTTAAATCTATCCTACTAGAGCTACCTAACTGGTCAGAAACTGAAAATACCTTCTCACTATGAGAAGGTTAAAAAGAGACTCCCACCTCGGGTGACCTTGTTATATTCAGGTGCATGGAGAGCACAGCTCCTTTATAGTTCAACATTACTCTCTCTTCTGGAATTAAAACAACACATCCTCTTTTACTTAGTGTTCCTTACTCAACATTTACTTCACAAAACAGGAGTCATCTTTGGAAGTATATTAGCCACAAACCCAGTGATAGTTGCAGCAGCTTCTTCCACATCCCAGTGAAAAAGCACATTCAAAATCTAAAGAAATCAATAAAAATACAACAAATTACCAGGTGCTGGAAAATTAATTAAGACCATATCAGGAAAGATAAAACCCCATAGATAGAATAGACTGTAAGTCAAAGGTTATGTGCTAGATTGATTAACCAATCACTTCACTGGAATTCTTGCCTGTTATATACTTATAGTGGATATTAGCTGGAAAGTAAAGAATAACCATGCTACAATCCATAGACTCAGAAAAGCTAGACTACAAGGGAGGCTAGGGGGGATGCTTGGATCTACTGGGAAGGGAAACTGAAGACATTTTGTGGGAAGTCTGAAAGCCTTTGGGGCTGGGAACATGAGAAATCAATTGGGAAGGATGGAGGGGCATAGTACTGAAAGAAACAATTGGAAAAAGGGGACATTTTAGGGAATGACAGAAAGCTGGTAAAGGGAAACTCCCAGGAATCTACAAAGATGACCCCAGTTGAATCTCTTTACTATAGTGGTTGCATATCCTGAAATAGTCATTTCTGGTATGATTGAATATTCTTTGGATCTATGCCCCAAAGTGGTATAGTTAAGTCTTGGGGTAGATCAATCCCAAATTTTCTGAAAAACCATAATATTGATTCTCAGTGTAGATGTACATGCATGCGCTCTACCCAGCAACAAGGAGTGTTCCAATTGCTCCACATCCTCTCCAACATGACTGTCATATTTTTGATCATGGGCATCTGGCAGGCATAAGATGAAATCTCAAAGTAGTTTTGATTTGCATTCCCATGATGGTTAAGAATATTGAGCATTTCTTCAAGTGTTTCTCTGCCATTTGAGATCTTAATGTTGAGAATTCTCTATATCTGTACCCTACTTTTAAATTTTATTATTTGTATTTTGATGTCTAGTTTCTTGGGATTTTATATATTTTGGAAATCAACCCTCTGTGAAATGCAGGGTTGGTGAAGAACTTTTCCCATTCTGTAAGCTGTCATTTTGGTTTCATGAGGTCCCATTTATTATTGTGCTATTGATGTTCTACTCAGCATGCTTTTTCCTATGCCAGTGCATTCAAGGCTATTTCTCCCTTTCACTTCTATGAGGTTGAGTAATCCGTTTGGACTTAATTTTTGATCAGAGTGATAGACATGGATCTATTTTCCTTTTTCTACATATAAAAATCCAGTTGGACCAGCACCATTTCTTAAAGGCCCTGTCTTTTTTCCAATGTATAATTTTGACTTCTTGGTCAAAAATCAGGTGTCCGTGTTTGTGTGGATTTACATCTGTGTCTTCGATTTGATTCCATTGCCTGTTTTTATGCCAATGCAATGTAGGTTTTATTATTATAGCTAGGTGGTGGAGATGGAAATCAGGAATGGCGATACTTCTGGAAGTTCTTTTTTGTTGTACAGAACCATTATAGGTATCCTTATTTTTTCATTTTGTCTTGTTTTTCCATGTGAAATTGGGTTTTTTTTTTTAATATCTGTAAAGAATTGGGTTGAGACTTTAATGAGGACTGCATTGAATCTGTACAGCTTTTTGGTAAGATGAGTATTTTTGACTATCTTTATCCTACCAATCCATGAGCATGGGAGATCTTTTCTTCTTCTGATATCTTCTTCAATGTCTTTCTTCAAAGACTTGAAGTTCTTGTCAGACAGGTTTTTTACTTGCTTGATCAGTGTTTTATGTGATGTTCTATGTTATTTGTGGCTTTTGAGAAGGGTAGTGTTTTTCTGATTTTTTCCTCAGCCAGCTTATCATTTGTAAACAAGAAGGCTATTGTTTTTTGTTTTTGTTTTTTGTTTTTAAGTTAGTCTTGTTTCCAGCCACATAGCTGAAGGTGTTTACCATCTGTAAGAGTTCCCTGGGAGAATTTTTGGGGTTATTTATGCATATTATCATGTCATATACAAATAGAAATACCTTGACTTCTTTTTTTGCAATTTGTATCCCCTCTATCTTTTTTTGTTGTCTTATTGCTCTAGCTAGAATTTCAAGTACTATATTGAATAAATAAGGAAGAAGCAGAGAGCCTTTTCTTTTTCCTCATTTTAGTATAATTGCTTTGAGTTTCTCTCTATCTAATTTGATGTTAGCTTTCAGCTTGCTGCATATTGCATATATTATGTTTAGGTATATCCCTTGTATCCCCAATGTCTCCAAGACTTTTAGCATGAAGTGATGTTGAACTTCATCAATATGATTCATCTACTAATATGATCATGGTTTTTTTTTAATTCAGTTTCTTTATATGATGGATTACATTGACAGTTTTTCATATGTTGAACCATCCCTTGCATGCCTGGGATGGAGCCTAATTGATCATGGTGGATAATCTTTTTGATGTGTTCTTGAATTCAGTTTGCCAATATTTTATTGAGGATTTTTATATCATGTGCCTGAGGGAAATTGGTCTATAATTCACTCTTCTTTGTTGAGTCTTTGAAAATTCTGCAATAAAGATAGTCTGCCCTGGGATTTTTTGGGGGGGGTGGGTGGGAGAATTTTAATGAATGCTTCCATTTCCTTAGAGATATTAAATCTATTTAAATTGTTTAACTGATCTTAATTTAATTTTGAAAAGTGATATCTATCAAGAAATTTTCCATATCTTTTAGAATTTCCAATTTGTCCATATCTCTTAGAATTTCCAGTGCTAACAGTACTAACTTATACTATCAGTATTAGTATGACCTAAGGTTTCTCTGTATTTCCTTAGTGTCTATTGTTATATCCCCTTCTCATTTCTGATTTTGTTAATTTACAGATTCTCTGTATGTCTTTTACTGAGTTTGTATATTTGTCTGTCATTTATTAATTTAAAACACTAACTCTACATTTCATTGATTCTTTGTATTGTTCCCTTTGTTTCTGTTTTTATTAATTTCAGCCCTCAGTTTATTTCCTTTTGTATACTACTCTTCGGTGTGTTTTCTTCTTTTTGTTCTAAAGCTTTCTGGTGTGCTATTAAGTCACTAGTATGAAACACCTCCAAGTTTCTTATGACTGCACTTGGTGCTGTGAATGTCCCTCCTAGCACTTTAATGGTGCCCCATAAGTTTGTGTACACTGCACTCATTTCCACTGAATTCTAGAAGTCTGCAATAACTTGATTTCTTCTTTGACCCAGTGGTAATTCACTAGAGAAATGTTCAATTTCCATGAGTTTGTGGGCTTTCTGTTGTTTTTGCTGTTGTTGTAATCCAGGTCTGATAGGATCCAGAGAACCCTTTCAGCTTTCTTGTATCTGTTGAGACTACTACTGTACATGGTCAATCTCGGAGAATGTTTTCATGAGGTGCTGAGAAAGAAGTATATTCTTTGTGTTTGAGTGAAATGATCTATATATGTCTGTTAGGCCTATTTATATCATCATGTCTTTTAGCTCAAGTATTTCTCTGTTTAGCTTTTGTCTGGATGTTCTGTCCACTGGTGAAAGGGGTATTGAATTCTCCCACTATTAATGTGTGAGGGTTAATGTGTGACTTAAGCTTTAGTAGTGCTTTCTTTACAATGATGGGTACCCTTGTGTTTTGGGTATAGATGTTGAGAACTGAGATGTCATCTTGGTGAATTTTTCCTTTGATGAGTATGAGGTGTCCTTCCCCATCTCTTTTGATTAATTTTGGTTTGAAGTCTGTTTTTTAGATATTGAATACCTATACCATCTTGCTTCTTGGAACCATTTGCTTGAGAAGTTTTTCCTGAACCCTCTATTCCGAGGTACTGTCTATCGTTGATGATGAATTGTGTTTCTCCTTTATAGCAAGAAGGATGACTCTTTATTTTTGCTTACATTCTGCTAGTATGTTCCTTTTGTTGGGGAGTTGAGATCATTGATATTGAGAGATACCAATGGCCAATAATTATTAATTCCTGTTATTTTATTGTCATTGTTGTTGTTGTTGTTGTTGTGTGTGTGTGTGTGTGTGTGTGTGTGTGTGTATGTGTGTGTGTGTGTGCACATGCCTTTCTTCTTTTAGCTATGCTGGTGTAAGATTATTCATTGCCTGTGTTTTTGTGGGTGTAGTTAACATGCTTGGGTTGGAGTTTTCCTTTTACTGTAGGGCTGGATTTGTGAGTATATATTGTTTAGATTTGATTTTATTGTGGAATGGTTGTTTCCTCCATCTATGATAAAAGTTTTTCTGGGTATAGTAGTCTGAGATAGCATCTGTGATCTCTTTGAATCTGCCAGACATGTCTAGAACTTTCTGACTTATAGGGTCTCCATTGAAGTCAGGTGTAATTCTAATAAGTCTTCCTTTATATGTTATTTAGTCTTTTTCCCTTGCATATTTTAATATTCTTTACTTGTTCTGTATGTTTAGTGTCTTGATTATTATGTGGTGAGGGGTCTTTATTTTCTGGCCTAATTGAATTTGTGTTC
The DNA here is from genome assembly GCA_033318265.1 of Phyllotis vaccarum. Classification (NCBI taxonomy): domain Eukaryota; kingdom Metazoa; phylum Chordata; class Mammalia; order Rodentia; family Cricetidae; genus Phyllotis; species Phyllotis vaccarum. The sequence goes on along the minus strand of JARWLC010000004.1, from coordinate 8,897,384 downwards.
CATAACCTTTTTGTAACTTATAGGCATGTCCTCCTTTAGGTTAGAAAAATTTTCCTCTATAATATTGTTAAGAATATTTTCTAGACCTTTTAGCTGGAAATCTTCTTGTTCTATTCCTATTATTCTTACCCATTTTCTTTTCATAGCATCCCAAACTTTCTGGATTTTTTTTGTCAGAAACTTTGTATGTTTAACTGTTTTTGACTGATGTATATATTTCTGATTTTCCTTCTGTTGACCATACAACCAGTCAGAGAGCTATTTGTTGCCATTGACATATGAGTGCCACTTATGGCACCTTTATGCATATATTCCCATGCTGATAATTACTGTGATTCACAAATATTGGAACTATATAGGACTGTTGAGTTGGTTCCCTTGCTTGGCAGTTTGCATAATACTGAAACCATGGAAGCTATTAAAATGTTTTTGTAAAGGATTGTCATTTTTAGAGTTTTACTTTGATTTGACCCACCTGCTAGGTATTAAAAGGAGATAAAAGGGGTCCTTTATCATTTCATTAAATACAAACAGCTGTGTGGCATGCTGTAGACAGGTAAGAAAAGATATTAAAAGTATAACAGATGCCAAAACATTAGCATAGAATTACAAGGAAAGACATATGTGAAAGTGCCTAGCAATAATCTAGCCAGACTGGTGTAAAATAAGCTGCTGGAAGTTATTGACCCTGAGCAATCATATGTGTCAATGTCAGCTTTAACCTCAGACTTTACAATGCTATTTCTGGATACAGAAAAGGGAAACCACATGGCAATGATATGTAAAGAACATGTGAGTCTTTGCCTTCCACAAGGCAGGTGCCCCTAACTTTAGTGCCCCTAGACACCCCAAGACCACAGCTAATGACCACTGTTAACTTTAAAGAAAAAGAGTTTAATGAATGATATACCAATACACACACATGTGTGGACTCAAGGCACTGTGGAAGCCAAGAGCCCTGAATGCTTTCAGAGTAGAATTCTTATACCACACTCTGAGTAGGGGAGGAGATAGGGAAGTTACAACATGGCGGGGCCAAAGGTCAGTTTAGGATGGAGTTTAGGAATGCCACAGGCAGGCAGGCGCATTTCCTGTGAAACAATAGGAGTCTTGGGCAAACTGAGGAACCACCTAAGGATATTCATTTCCTGGGCCAATGGTCACAATGGGCACTTTGTGCAAGCTTCAGAAAGTTCTTGCCTCGGCAAAACAGCATATGGTTAACAGTTCTCATGATAGGGCTTTCCTGGGTGGCCCCACCCAGGTTGCTATATCAGGAATGTGGCCCCAGGACCTTATCTTGGGTGGTCCTGCTCCAGTGAAGTCCAGAAAGTCAAACTGCTGACCAGGTGGGTCTCAGGAATTTGGGAAGTATCTCCGGTGGTCCAGCTCAGGCTGACTGGGACTGTCCCAAGCAGCCATCAATCCTGTGGACAAAGCTTTTCTGAGAAACTGCCATCTAATTTAGTGAGAAACTGCCATCTAATTTAGTGATGCCATGGAGCTGAAACTCTGTCAACCTTGGCTAGTTTCAGGGACCTCAGGAAGGGGTCGAGGGGAGAGAGTTACAGAATTTTTCTATTATTACAGGAAAGGAGAAGAGTCAAACAGGATTTTTCTATTTTCACAACCTACATATCATTTTTAAACACAAAGTCTGGGAACACATACATTTCAAAGATGTTTCACAGCAAGAATCTCATCTTAAGTTTGAAAAAAATTAATCATCAAAGACAGTTGTCATGGTCTTATCCATCAGAGTGAGTGACATGATTTGCATTATTTAATTGCCACATTTACAATATTAGCATATGAGTGTTGGTTTTCCCTATCTGTACTTTAATTTCACACATTTTATCATTTCACAGCTGGAATTCACTTAGTTTATGTTTCTACTATTAATTCACAACAAATGAACACAACATTTTGCAGCATCATTCAATGCTGAATCTAATTTATTAATTAGTAATTTCTTATTCTCTTCTACTCATTAACTTACTGAACATCATTTCCTTCTATAGACACTAATCAGAATTTCAACAATTGTATTTTATAAGCACCAGATTAACATTAAGTAGGAGAATCTGCTATCAAATCAGACAGAAACTAACTCAAATTATTCAAGAATTAGAATGTTTTTAAAGTAAATAAAGTTTCAAAGATGGGAAGGACATTCAATAGCGGAAGTACTTGCTATGCAGATAGAGGAGCTGGATTGGGATCCCAAATATGCATATAAAAAGCTAGGCCTAGGCGCAGTGGCATCCTCCGGTAATCCCTAAGGCTTGCTTGCCATCTGCAGACAAATGACCTCCAGAACTAGTGAGAGTTGTTTTCTCAAAACAAGATGAATATCAACTGAGGAAGACAAAAGATATCCACATTTAGCCTCCATAGATACACTAACAAGTACATTCACAAAACTAAAGATAGATATAATAATCCATAGATCTACATTATATCCTTATTAAACAGTATATTTTGTCATTTAGGAAACTTTAATAGCTAAATATGGTAGCTACTTCTCTCAGTATATTTTAAAAATTAAGAGCTATGGTCACCGTGACCTCCATAGAATCATCCATGGCCATTCCTTACATACTTATTGTCAGTTCCACTATTTCTGTTACCAGCTGAATTAAAGAAGACCTCGGACCCAGATTTCTTACAAGATGAAAAGACAAAGTTTAATGGGTACACTCATGAGTGGGCACAAGGCACGGTGAAAAAAGCCAGGAGCTTCGAATATTTTCGGGGCAGAATTCTTATACTACACTCTGGATAGGGGAGGAGGTATGGGCAGACTTGGCATGCTAACAGGGTGGGATGAAAGGTCTGCTTAGGACAGAGTTTAGGAATGCAGGCAGGCAAGCTATTTCCTGTGAAAGTCTTGTGCAAACAGGAGACCTGTGAGCAGGGGACCACCTGGGGACATTCATTTCCTGGAGCAGGACACATTGGACACATTGTGCAAGCTTCAAACAGTTAACAGTTAACAATTCTCATGGTAGGGCTTTCCAGGGTGACCCCACCTAGGTTACTCAGGAATGTGGTCCCAGAGCTTTATCTTGGGTGGTTCCATTGAATGAAGTCCAGAAGTTCAAACCAGGTGGGTCTCAGGAATTCAGGAAGTATCTCCATGGTCTGGCTCAAGCTGCTGGGTGTGTCCCAGGCAATCCTGTTGAACAAAGCTTTTCCAAAAAGCAGCCATCTAATTTAGTGATACAATGAAGCCAAAACTCTGTCAGCCTTGGCTAGTTTGGGAGACCTTAGAAGGGGTTGAGGGGGAGAGAGTTACAGAATTTTTCTATTTTCACATTTCCAGATATTTCTTTTTTGGTACTACAGAAAAGTAAATCTTAAGTGAAACATACTGAGAGAAAAACACTTTGACTAAGTAAATTGTAAGTTGACTTTGTGTGACCCAGCAAAAGAGAGCAGTTGAAATTTAAACTCATGTAGTATGAGCATTATGCTTATGACCCACCGACAGAGGTCTCATCTCTTAATACAGAAAGCAGCCTGAGCTGCAACAGAGACGACTTCATGGGTTCTGTTGGCTCAAGCACAGGATCAGTTGCTCTATAAACTTTTCTGGATCAAGATGCATTGTACAAAATTCCTAAATCATCAATAAAAATATTGTGATGGAAAAATAAAATTACTCTATTGCTAAGATATAAAGAGATAAAGTTGAAATAAACAAACCTAAGCAAGATCTTTTTTCAGAGAAGCAGTCAAGCGTGGACAACAGAGACCACCTAGCACTACTGCAATGTCGGCACAAAAGTGTAATCAGTAGTACCTGCTAGGAATGTGTTCCCTCCTGGTATATATCTGCAGAACAAGAAGTTAAATTGCCAGCAGCTATAACTTCTCTTATTATTATTCCTCTGCTCTCTGTCACTTGTTATGTTATCTGTCAATTATTAACACCCTTAATTCAAAAAATAAAAATAAACCATATTTCCTGAAAAATAATCTAGTGTCATAGTCTGTATATTATTGTTGAGCAGGTAAATGAAATACACACGTGTGTTCTAGTACAAGTTAACACAATTGAGACCAAATCATTGCATACATACATACATACACACACACACACATACATACATACATACATACATACATACATACATACATACATACAGTTGTCTTTCTAAATAGCAACAAGGAACTTAAATCTAAGTGATTCTAACTCAGTAGGAAGAGTCACATAAAATAAAACAAATTAAAATGGTAGAGAAACAAGACAAAATAAAAATTGAGGTACATATCCATCTGCAAAGACCTACAAAATATAACAAAGAAAGACAAAAGCCTTGGGTAAATTAAGCCATTATGGCACTTGTTTAAACTCATAGCTCCTCAGCACTAGAAATCAATAATAATACAGTAATTTAGATACTAGGGAAAATATTACACGTTCCTACTTTTAAAAAGAATAAGCAGACACATAAAGGACACAAACAAAGACATGGATAGAGTAAAAAAGTCAGCCAGGACCAAGATAAAAGACTCAGTGATATATATGAAAGAGCATTTAAGGAAGAAATTTAAAATACAGAAGAAAAATCAATGAAGAAATTAGAAAGAGAACCCAAGAAAAGCATTGGAAATTAAGTCAGTTAAATAAAAACAAAGTAGATGCAACATCAGTAAACTAAAATAGCAGAAGAATTTATTTCAGAAACAGGAGATAAGTTTAAGGCAGTAGAACAATCAGACACATAAAAAGTAAAAATCTGAACATAACCAGAACAAGAATTATGGATTATTTCAAAAATGTAAATCTAAAAATCCAGGAAGTAGAAGGTGAGATAAAATCTGAAGGGATAGAATATATTTAATAGAATTATAGCAGGAAGATTCTCAAACTTAGTCAGACATCTAAATACCAGTGACAAATAGCATTCCAAATAGCATGACCTTTCCATGAGATTTTACCATAGTTTATCTTTTTGCTGTGTTAAAATAATATGACAAAGGCAATTTAAGAAAGAAAGAGTTTATTTCACCATATCAGGTTACACTTAATTGTGGCATGGATAGAGTATAGAGGGGAGATTAGATTATTAAATTTACTTTAATCCAAGAATCAGCAGTTAGTCTCAAAATACTTTATATTGGTATGGATTTTAGTATATTGATGCAAATTTAAAGTCAATTCTCTTATGCTATATGTATATTTCTACTCTTGTTTAAAGTATGACATTTATATAATTTAAAATTATAATATATAATTTTAAAACATGTTAAGATTTTTTAAATTTAAAAAATTATATTTCAATTAAATAAATAATTTTCAAACACTTCCAAAACATACAAAATATGACACTTAAAATATTTTAATATCTTAAACTTTTCTAGACAGTAAGACAGAGTAGTCCTGACACCACCAATCTACATCAAAAAAAATTTTAAAAAACTATATAAAATTTACTTTCTTTATAGCAACAGTTAGCCACTAGACAATAAACTGTTCTTATATTGTTCTTATGTCACATATAAATATGTAGCTTAAACTAGATATACAAGACCCATAAAAAATAATCTCTAAACTTTGATGAAACAAGCCAGTATAGTCCTTCAAGTTCCTACTTTACAAAAAAACTGCCAAACGTTCTTCAAGACTCAAAAAAACAACAACTAATAAACTTTACCAAAATAAACAAAACAAATTTCCTACTTCACTAAAAAAAAAAAAAATTCTAAGCCTATATCTAAAAATAAATGCCCCAACTTTATAAAAAAAAACTTTAAGTAACTGTCCAGACAGATAAGTATCATCTCTGTCATTTCTAGATTTTAAAAAGTTGCTTACACTTCCAGTTTACTTAGATAAATATATTCTTCTATAGTTTTTAATATAAAGATTAAATAGTTATAAATATAATTTTTCTTAACTATTTAAAAAATATTAAATATAAAACTTTAAATTCACAAAGAAAATAAATGATAAAATATTTTCTTTAATTTTACTAAATACAAATAAACTAAGTATAACTATAATTCTTGCTTGATATCTATTTTGTTATATATAATTTTACTATATTAAAATTAAACCTTCCTTTTTAATTAGACAAAAAAAGGACGTGATGTGGAAAATGTCTTTCTATATGCTGTGAATATCAACCTTTAAATAAATGAGCTGTGTTGCCCTATGACAGGCACCATAGAAAAAGTAGGAGGTGAAATCAGGCATAAATAGGAGAAGGACAGAGTCAGAGACAGATTGAGCCTGCTGCCCCAAAAAACAACATATAAAAAACACAAATAAGCCACAGGCCAAGTGGCAAGATAGATTAATAAAAAATAAATTGAATTAAGATAAAAGAACAAATTAATACAGTGCCTAAGCCATAGATCAAACAGCATAAAGTTAACATAAACATCTAAATCATTTTTGAAAGACTAAGCAACAACGGACAACTAAGCAGTCTGAGACTATAGGTCTGTAGGTCTAGACCTCTGGCTGGCTGAGACCAAAAAACCGTATTATAACAGGAAGGCTCTTTGGTCCAGACATATCTCCAAACTGTGGTCCCACAGCCACTTATAAAATAATTACTCAGAGGCTAATATTAATTACAAACTGGTCTATGGTTCAGGCTACTTATTAGCTGGCTAATTTATCTTAAATTAACCTGTTTCTACTCATCTATATATTGCCACACAACAGGTTGCTTTGCCTGTGTTTCATGGCATCTCGGTTCCCCAGGTGGTTCTCAGTGTCTGCTCCAACCCCACATTTCTCCACTCTATATCTTTCTTGAATTTTCAGCCTGGCTATAATAAAAGTCATAGAAACTCCTTTATTAACCAATGGTATCAACACATATTCACAGTGTACAGAGAGACTATCCCAGAGCAATAGAGGTTATAGCGTCAGTAATTGAGGGGCTGGTCACATTGTACCTGTTGTTAAAAAGCAAAGAATCATGAACATATGCTCTTGTTCAGTTTGCTTTCTCTACCTTATGTAGTTCAGGATCCCCTACCTAGGAAATGGTGCCGGCCACAGTGAGTAGGGCTTCCCTCTTCAATTAAAGTAACCAAAATAATTGTCCTAGTCTATGGTCATATCACTTTGAATTCTGGATCTCATCTGCTGATTCTTTATAAATATGCCTAGAGGTCTATCTACAAGGTGAATTTACATCCTGTTGAGTTGGTATTTAATACTAGCAATCACAACGTGGTAATAAAGAGGACAAAAAGATAATAATGCTATGATCTATGGACCCAGAAAGGCTAAATAACAAGGAGATAATAAGGGGAACACATGGATCTGCCTGAGAAGGGAAAATAGAATAGATTTCATGGATAAACTAGGGACTGCTGGGCTGGTAATAGGAGTAATCGGGTAGGGAGAGGAGAATGGAAGGAGAGACTGAGAGAGATGAGTGAAATGGGGAAGCATTTCAGAAGTGATGTGGAAATCTAGTGCAACAGAAACTCCTTGCAAATACAAGAGTAACCTATAAAAAAAATACTCCTCATAATGGTGGTTACAGCCATCTTCTGTAACTAGGCAAGACTTCCAGTGGTGGTACTGGGACACCAACCCAGCCACAAAGCCTTTGGCCTGCAATTTGTTCTAACTGCAAGATGTACTGGTGTTATGGTGGCTCAAAACTTGTGGGAGTGCCCAGCCAATGACTGGTCCAACTTGATGCCTACATCACAAGAGGGAGCCTACTGAAACTGCCTAGATGCCCAAGAACCAGAAGCTAAATATCCTTGAGACCTTGATCAGAACCAAACAAGATTGTGGATTTAAAAAAAAGTCAATAGAATGATTCTAAATTATATTCTGCTATACATTGACTAGAGTCTAGCAATCACCATCAGAAAAGCTTTATCTAGCACCTGATGGGAGTAGATTCAGAGATCCAAACTAAACATTAGGCTGAGTTTAAAAGACAGGGAGGAAGAGTTATAGGAGCAATAGAGATCAAGGGCATCACAAGAAATACAACTCATAAAATTAACTAACGAGAGTTCATAGGGGTTCACAGAGACTGAAGGGATAATGGGAGAACTGGATGGGTCGAAACTAGGCCCTCTACATATATGTTATGGTTGTGTGACTTGGTCTTCTTGTGGGATGCCTAACAGTGGGGTTGGTAGTTGTCTCTGACCCTCCCCTTTTGCCCTGATATGATATGATATGTGCCTAGTCTTGTACTTATTTTGTGTGTTCAGTTTATATCCCTGAGAGGCCTTATCCTTTCTGAGGAGAAACAGAGAAGGACTGGGTCTGATGGAGAGGCTGGGGGTAAGAAATTAAAGGAGTGGAGGGAAGGGAAATTGCAGTTTGTATATTATATGAGAGAAAAAATTTAAAAACACAAATGCTGGAAAAATGATTCAATGATAAAATAATCCATGTGAAAGTCATGATCTGAGTTCAAATCCTTGGAACCCTTATAAAAGACCAGGGATGGTGATATTCACCTGTGATCCTAGTGTTAACAAAGAGACAAGAGGATTGCAGCGGTTTTGATGACACACAGTATAGCCAACTGAGGAACTCTAGGTTCAGTAAGAGACTTTGTCTACAAAAAAAAAAAAAAAAAAAAAAAAAAAAGGAAGGAAGGAAGGGAGGATGGAAAGGACAGAGGGAGAAAGGAAAGAAAATAAGAGCTCTCTCACACACATTACACATATGCACATACACGCTGTGCTGAAGGACTCAAACTAATGTTTCCTTTGATTGTGAGACGTATATCCACACAGGAGAAAGATGTAGAAGAATGAAGTGTAAGACGGGTACAAGGGGAAGAACTTACACACATATCTAAACATGCATTTCTCTTTACACTTTCATTCTCTATTTCTTAAATAGTTTTAAATAAAAAACCATAATTTTTTTAAAGTAAAATAATGGCTGGAGATAGTAAACTTTCCAACTCCACTAACCTTCTCTACATGAAGATAAGAATAACTATGTCATAGGACCACCATGAACACACACACACTGTCTATAGCATTCTATTCAACAAACTTGTGTGAGACATGCAAAGATCCATGTTTGAAAACTGGCTCCATTTTGGCTGTGATGCTGCTGCTGCTGCTGACCTGCTTCTCAGTACTCACACTACGAGCCACTCTCACACTCGGTCCACCTTCACCTTCAATCTTCAAAAAACTGACAACTCTAGGAGCTCTCTTTACTACTTTGCTTTATCTGTGTAAAAGCATCATGATAAGAAGCATCACCTTTGTTGGATAAAATGTACCTTCCTCATGGGCAAATACCCACTCTGAGTCAGAAGAAGTGTGAGATGTCCAAGTGAACTTCAATATCTGCAGTCTAGTCTTCTTCTTGCTAATATCCACCTATTTCCTGGGCTCCTAAAATGAATGCAAGCTTGCAAAGTGACTTGGATTTTATGTGGTTGTAAAACAAATTTCTATCTTGTCCTTTTCTTTTTATTGAGTATTACTTTGTCTTTGGAAGCAAGGGGATGTTTTTATTAATCAGCTTTTGGACATATAACTTATGTCCAATAAAATTACTTATTCTGGATGTACACTTCAATGAGTTTTGGGAAATGTACACAGCCATATAACCTTTATTATAATAATTACATAAAAATGTTCTTTACTAGTATCATTCCCATACACCAATCCCAGTGAGAAACACATTTTCTTTTAGATTCACCATAAAGAATCCACAGTTTTTTGTTTCTGAGCTTTAACATTCTCTTGAACTTCACCCATGTTGTTGCATATGGTGTTGCTCTCTATAGAACTGGGAAATTCATTCATTCCTTTACCATTTATGGAAAGTCCTTCATAATGGTCAGTTATACTGAATGAAGTGGTTCTTAGCATACACATAGTTATAGGCTTTCATTTCTATAGGAAAAACACATAGGTCTATATTATAAGGCTCATATTGTGATATATGTATGTGTGTGTGTATATATATATATATAAACACCACATCTATGCTGTTTTTAATCTCTCCTCATTAAAATGTCTTATTATATTTTTGTGTAATTTTACTCAATTGTTTGGTTTCATATTACTGTAAAAGTTCTCTCATGTTCAGAATCAAGGCGTCCATCTAGTAGATCTTTGGTAAATGCCATTTGACTTCACTACTTCAATTTTCTGACAGTTTCACACAAAGAGCAAAAGTATGTACTTTGTGTGCAGATTAATCTACCTCTTTTATTATTATTTCTCTATTTATAAGATCTTTGCCCACCACAAAAAATGTCACTGAGATATTGTCATGAATTATTTTTCTAGAAATTTTACAAATTAGCCTAATTTATTTCTATGCTTCATTTTGAGTTAAGCTTTTTTTTATATTCTGTACAAAAAAAATTAATCTCTACACATTTTCATGTAGACATACAGTCAACTTTTTAAGTATTATATATAATAAAAAGTTCTTACAGAACAACTTTGTAAAATCAAAACAGTCATATAGATGAATTTCTACTTGCAGGCATTATTAATTCCATTGGTTTATTTGTGTTCATCTAATAATATATTATGTTATTATATATATATATTCACAGTATATTTTGAAATCAAGTCATTCAATTCTTCCAATCCTCTTATTTTTCAAACTTTCAAATCCTTCTGTGCTTTCATATATTTTTTTTTAATAAAAAGCTCAGCAAAATAAATGTTTCCAATATTTATAAAGTGATTAAATACCGAGTCATCAGGAAAATATAAAACTCGACATCCTAACAGTAAGTCTTAGTTCATGAAAATGGTGCAGTTATATGTTATTATTATTTGTTCTTGGTTCAATCCTGCTGCTGTATCTGAAACTTGCTAACTCCTCCTGACCCGCAACAAGGACAACCTGATGAGATGTAACCCATGCACAAAGCTAGAAGCATGGCTCCATCTTCTGAAGTATAGCTGTCCATGTTTCATTCTATTTCCACTGTGAGTTAATTTGCATGCAAAAAATAGAGAGTAGGTACCAACCTGCAGTATCCATGGGAACATTATTCAGTGTCCCAAGTTCACTGCCACTGCATAAAGTACTTACCATTTACTTAGCAAATTTTCTTTTTAACTCCAAGAATTCAAATCACAACGCAGAAGTTAAAAAAAAAAAGCCACTTGAGATTCTTGATACATAACATGTTATCCCTTTATATTGAAGTTTCATGCCTATTTATACACCCTCTTGCCCCATAAGAGTTCTTACATATGTGGGTCATTCCAAAAGCCATCACAAACAGAAGTGACAAGAATCAATCTCCCATGTCTCTGAAGACTTGGTTGGAAGACAAATTATCTTGGTGACCCTCTCTAGGAGCCTTATATTATTTCAAAGGCATGACAAAGAGTTATATGTGAAATGCTAAAGCTGGGAGGGTATGAATAATGGCTGAGAATGAAGGCTGCGTAGAGATAGACAAGAACCTGTTCAGATTTTCTGTGGAAGAGCCAGCCGAACAAGACAGTAGGTCTGAAATCTAGTCACACAGACTTTAGCAGTCCTGAACTTATTGGCAATAGTTACACTGGAGAGACTTTCCCTAGTTTTCAGGAAGGCAGCATATGCTGTGAATCTATGGACCCCACAGTCCCTCTTCCAGAGCACTGAAAGATGGTTAAAGGGTAAGGAAGATTGTTCAGTGAAATAGAAATAAAAAGCTTTAAATGCCTTGAGCAAAAAGGGAGATTTGTTAAAGGATGAAGGGCTATCTCATGACCCAAAGGAAGGGTGATGAGTGACCCACAGAAATTTCACATCTAGCGAATATTTTCCACTCCTGCTTCTTCTTATTTCAGTGTCATCTGCTTGCTCATACATGATGCTACCAGATCATATACAGACTGTGCTTTCAAGTTCAGTCACTCATTGATACACACTTAAAGGTCTAGTAGGTTCATATAGTAATAGTACTTATCCTTAGGCAGCTAAATGTGGTAAATTGTGAGCAGGGTCAACGTGTATGAAGTGGCTACCTTGAGAGTACAAGAAGAGAAGCCTTTCTAAAGAAAAGAAATACCTTTCTGATGCAAGAACTGCCTCACAAAATTACATGCAGAGAAAGTTCCAGTCATTAGGATATAATGGAATGCGGCTCCTTAAAAAGCAAAATAGAAAAAGTCATAGGCTATAAACAGGCAGCATTAGACATCAACAGTCCCATTGCTAGTAGCCTTGAATATCAAACTTGTGTGGTGCATTATTCCCACTGTATTACCCAATGGTACCAATGGTATTCTCTAAGAAGGTGACTACAGTTATCATATATTTAGTGATCTATTTCTTGCCTCTCCTGAACACTTGGTAAGCTCCTGTTTTTATTGAATAATAATTTTATGTAAGTAGTATATTTATTACACATTTTAAGCTTTTTAACTATATGGTAATTATGGCTCACTACGCACATAACTAAAACATTACTTTCTTTGATCCTTGAAGTTTACAGTCTTGATAATTTTATCTGGTTAGAGTGGGATGTATCATTACTTCTACAAAGAATTGAGAAGTGGGGCTCACATTTTTTATAAACAACAGATTCATTTGAACGTATTGAGAATTAAGATTATAAGGCATAATAAAAAGAATCTGATTAACCGATTATTGTTGGGGTTTTTGCATAAAGAACATTTCATTTGATGACCTCCTCTCCAAGATCTTATATTAGTAAGCTCATCATGAAAATGCAAAATAATATGAACCAGAATGACTAAAAATAGACTTTTATTAAAAAGGAAGTTTAATCTTCGTGTTTACGCAGTTTCTTGAATTCAGTACAGTTCTTTCACTATATTATGTATATGCAGTGCAATATAGGTTGACAGAACATTCTTACATAATTTTTATGTAATGTTTAAAACTTCTGTAAGTGAAAAATTAGTAAGGTTCAAAAATGTTTTGACTTGCCAAAAAGGATCAGATAATTTTAATAATAATTTTAATTTCACAAAATTAAAGGTATTGATTCCTTACTAGCTGTAATTTCACTTTATATATAACTCCATCACCTGTTTCCTGAAAAGCACATATGACCTTAGATGGGATTACAAAGAAAACAAAAGGAGCAAAAAAAATAAACATTTTCTTTGCAATTAATTTCTGAAACTCTTAAAGAAAATATTTATGAAGGATTTGGGGAGGGTATAAGTCCAGTCTTTCTGATTGAGTCCAACCATGGTGGAAATTTATTATTTCCCTTCTTGCTCTTCCAATTTAAGAATTACATATGTCCAAATATATTTTCCTTTAATAATGATAGTTTCTATGTCTATCTAGCAAGAACAGAAAATTAAAATTAAATTGGTCTTTTGAAGTTGCACCCAGAATCATCTTCTTCCTATCTCCCCCAACGGCTTCTTCAGAGGGACATTTCTAAAGGAAATTTGATCCACTGCTTGTACAAACTAATGTGTTCAGCTGGTGGCTAAGAACATCTAATTAACCGTTCTAACAGTGGCTGAAATAAGCTCATAGTGTTTGTAGGCTACTGGGATGTTTACGACTGGCTACTCCATTTTGAATCTTAATGTTAGATCATAAACACAGCACTGAAACATAGTCCATGAGCTGGGAGATGCTGTATGGGCAGAAAGGAAGGAGAATGTCTGAATTACACCATGACCCTTTTGATCTCTTGTTCATGTATGTAACATGAAGACAAGAACTAATTGAACTAACTGGAGTTGGGTGTTACCAATAACAAAACAGGAAATCAACATGGGAGGGTAACGAGGTATGGAGCTCTGTGGAGAGGTATTAGTGAATGTGAACAAAGTATGTTGTATAAATATACAAAATTTTCAAAAAGTAAATTAAAATATGATTTTAAATGTTGCATTTAACACATTCTAATGGCATCTATATTAAAGCTATCAATATCTTTCTAAATTCATTATAAGAAAATATATAGTTGCCATCAGATAAAATAGCAAAATCAGAAGAAGCACAATGAGAATCAATTTAATCCATTTTTTTTTATCCTCACTCAGTTTGTTTCTCTTTTCAGGACAGTGGAAAGAGGGTGTACTTGTTTTCTTCCATTTGTAAAGCCTTCAGAGAACAAGAAGAAACAGATATGTGGTCAGTGAGATGGCTCAGTCAGGAAAGGTGCTTGTCACTAAGCTTTGTCACCTGAGTTTATTCCCTGGGACCCACATGTAGAAGAGAACAATGTGATGAGATATTGTACATCTAATAAAGTTTACCTGAAGATCGGAGGGCAGAGCCACCCACAGAGTTAGCCATAGAGGTCAGGTGGTTGTGGCACACACCTTTAATCCTAGCTCTAGTAAAGTTGAACCAGGAAGATGGCTGGGCAGAGAAAGAAATATAAGGAAGGAGGAGGCAAGAGTTAAGTCCTTTACCTGTGTTCCCTTCTCATTTGGTTGAAGACTTAGAGACATTCAGTCTGAGAATTCAGGAAGACAGGCCTGAGGAGAAGGCTGGGTGAGAAGCAGCTGTGGCTCGTTCCTCTGTCTTTTTGATCTTTCTGTTTTTCTCCAATATCTGGCTCTGTGTTGTTATTATAAGACCAAGTAGAATTCGTGCAATAGAACAGACTCAAAAAATTGTCCAGTGACACACATGCCATAAACATTCACACCTGCACACATACACACGGACTCACAAAATAAAATTTTGTAATAGAGCATAATTTTTAAAGGAAATATATATGTAACTGATCTTTTCCAACAATTTATGGTCCTTAAGCCAAAAATTATAACATATAAAAAACAAATTTAAACATAACAAAAATGGCTGTGGAAATTGTACTGACTTATTGTTCTTTATGAAAACAAAAGAGAGCAGGCATTATTTATTATTTTCAACATAAAAGTACCTTGGCATGGTGCTTTTATAATTAAAAACTATTCTGTTAGTCAGCTAACATAACCAGAAAAAAATAATAAGAGGAGAGAAAATTTACCATTATACAGAAATGCTAGGAACATCAGGGTTTTTGTTTGTTTGCTTTTGTTCTGTTTTAGATCTCAAGAACACAAACAACTATCCTAGCAAGGATTTGGTGAAAATAAACTTCCATACACAACACTGGTACGAATGCATATTAGTCTAGCCAGGATAGTAATGTGTTTGGAGGCTCCTCCAAAAAAAAAAAAAAAATGATAAAAAAAAATTTAAAAAAAGCAAAACAAAACTACCAGTTGATCCGATTCTACCATTCCTGTGTACACCGCAAAGATACCTGTAAACCCTATTTACTGCAGTGCTATTCACAGTGTACACTAATGGGGCCAAATGAGATGCCAGTTAATGAAAGATGTGACATCGAGACCATGAGCTTGAGAGTAGGGGAAAGGGAAGGAACTTGAGCATATGAGAGGAGATGGAGTAAGGAAAGAGAGGGGGCAATGGCAGTGCTACGTTGAAAATATTAAATATAATAAAGAAATAAAGATGTACAAGTATGGGGGCACTATTTGTGAGAAGGAAAGGGGCTGGCAAGAAGAGGAAGGAGGAACAATAGAAATCGAAGAGTGGATATAATTAAAGCACATGAAGTGTAGGTGTTAAAACATTATAATGACACAAAATTAATTAGTGAGATTAAGATATACCAGTGAAAAAATATGTTTTAAGTACAACATTGGAAAAGAAGAGCAAGTGGTACATTTAGAAGTATAGTTGTTTCTGCAATCTTATAAGTAGCTATTACTACACACTGTAGTTAAAAATCCACTCTGAAAGAAGTTTTCTCACTGGCAGAGAAAGAATGACATTGACTTGCATGTGTGAAAGTTATTTTTAGAGAATTTAGCATGGCTATATGGCGATGAAGCTGGAAATCATGTTTGTATGAATCAATTGCCCTTGTTCTAACCTAGCATGGGCATTGTGTAGTTAATTGATCTACTGTTGTGAGATTAGTGGATTACAAGAATTTATGTGGGAGTATTTGGGCTCTTTGACTAACTATACCAATGACTGTGGAATGCTATCCTCTGGTTGTGACCATCCTGAAATCAGAGCAGCTCTAATTTCATCCTGTCAAGATTAAACACTCTAAAATTCCCTCAGAGAGAAAATAGAGTACTCATGAGGGGCAAACATATAAGAACCCCTGTTCCAAAGAATATATGTCAATAATAGTTGCTGAAGTAGGAAATAGACTCTGTCCAGCTGTGTGTCTGCCCACAAGTTGTACATGTTCTTGTACACAACGTCTCACTCATACTCCTATAGGTAATATCAGCTAAGCTCACTTGGTCATCAAGGTAGAATTGAGAATTAGAACCATGTCTTTGCTTTCCTGTTGGCACTGTATCTGGGAATAAACAGATATTATATTTATGTTTCCCTAGAAAACTTAATACAAAAAAGTATATATAAGGAATTATCAGGCATACACATGATCAGAGAACATGAATGCTCCTGTATGTTTGACATGCGTCTAAAATGACTTTGAATTGCAATATAAAGATAAGGATGGTGTTTTATATTCATTCTACAACAATAAATAAATTGATATTAAAAGAAAAGAAATTGAAGTAAAAGAACAAACAGCCGAACTTAAGCCAAGACCTCGGCACTTTATCTCCTTTTCTTTTTTCCTTTTTATTGGAAGCAGATTTTTCTCTCATACTGTAAGGCCCCCTCCCCAAGAAGTAGAGTTAGCAACAGCCCCCAACCAAGGATTCAGCTGGGCAGAGGGGGAAGGGAGGGGAAGCAGTTACTTAGCTATGTGATCAGGCCCAGCCTGATCAGGGAAAGAATTCCAAAAAGAAGATAAAGAACAAAAGAACAAACAGCAGGCCTGGGGGCGGGTGATAACCAGGTTGTTTGGTCAGGCCGGATGGCAACCTGGGGGCCCTCACCCCTCACCCCTCAACGGGCGATTTCATTCAAACCAGCCAATGGAAACTTTGTAACTTCGCCTTTGCCTCTGTACGCATGATTTTGCTTCCCTAACCCTATAAAAAGGCCCCGAACAAAGGGCTGGGCGCGCCAACCATCCCAAATGGCTCGGTAGCCCGCAGGTCCTGCGTTATTCAATAAAACCTCGTGCTGTTTGCAGCTGATCTGTGGCTCGGTCCTCCTTGGGTCATGGGGTCTCCTTCCGAGGAAAGGTCCGTTTCGGGGGTCCCTAACCCCCGGGGGTCTTTCATTTGGGGGCTCGTCCGGGATTTGAGACCCCCACTCAGGGACCACCGACTCACTGTCAGGAGGTAAGCTGGCCAGCGTTTTGTTCGTTGTCTATGGCTGTGTCTGAACTTGTCTATGGCTGTGTCTGAACTTGTCTGTGGCTGTGTCTGAATGAACTTGTCTGTGGCGGTGTTGTCTGAACTTGTTTTCTGTGAATCTGCGCACGCGTTTGGTTCGATCGGGTCCATTTGTATTTGGCGGGGGCCAGAAGGGGCTGACGAGCTCAGAACTTCTCCCTCGCAGCCCTAGAAGACGTTCTAGAGGCATTTGTAGTCCCGCCGGGCGGGACATTTGGGTCCTTCGGGACATAGAGCTCGCTTTGGAGTGGCAGTCCTTTGGAGCTCAGCCCGTATCAGAAGGATACGTGGTTTTGGTAGGAGAGGGGGGAATCCGGACCCCCCCCCCCAAGTCTCCGTTTGAGGTTTTGCTTTCGGTTTTAGGCCGAAGCCGCGCAGCGCCTTTGTTCTGTGTTTGAGTGTTCTGTGTTTGAGTGTATCTTTGTCTGTTCTACTAACCTTACTCAGTCTTAAAATCATAGGACAGATGATAACCACCCCGCCCCCGAGTGTTGCAGCTCCCCCCTCCCTCCTCTCCTCCGCTGCCCCCGCGGCGGGGCTCGCGCGCGCGCATGGGAGGTCGGGTCGCATGGCTCGGGCGGGAAGAGGTTGGGCCGGCCCGCCCCTCCTGCGGCGTGACCACGCTCGCAGGTGCGGGGCACACGGGTCAGCCTAGCCGGCGCAGACCCGTCCACCTGCGCGCGTCTCCGGCCGCAGAGGTTGCGCGCTTTCGGGCGCGCGCAGGCGGAGCAGGAGATAGGGTCTGGCCAGCCACGGGCTGCCGCAAGCACACTTCTGCCATGGCGGCGCCGCGACCGGCTCCGGGACAGCTGGGAAGACCGGCCGCGCGTCTCCGGCCGCAGTGCGCGCGCGCACGGGCAGGACCGGGAATTAGGCTGATGGGCACTTCCGCCGTGACCAGCTCCCTCCCCCTGGGCCCCTAGCCTGGGTCGGAGCAGCCTGAACCTGGTAGATGCTTCCTGGGCTCCTGGGGTACCTGGTAGAGCAGCTTGACTTTGAGATAGAGCTATGGAACCGGGTTCCGTTTCTGGCAGCCTGGGTGAGATCTCCCGGGAGAGTCCTCACCGACGGTGTGGGGCCAGAGATAGAGCTTAGACCTTTTGCCTTTTGTAAAGCCCTGTCATTTATTCTCTTGTATACAGTGCCCAGGCCAAGCTCATGGAAAAAAGTTCCATCAAGCCTGGCCAGGGCTGTTGGCAGCATTGTTCCCACTTCAACCCCCTCCCCTGTCCTGTCAAAAGAAAAAGGCACAGCACAGCTGTCTGATAGAAGCAGCTACTGCTTAGATACAGCACTCAGTTCCTAGCCACAGAGATTTTGATGTCTAAAGTCACAGACCTGGCTAATAACTTCTTTCATTGTTAAGAAGGGTGAATGGCCGACTTTTGGTATAAGATGGCCCCACACCATCTGAGCAGTCAAAGCCATTTTCCGCAGACGCCCAGACATTGGGTCTGTGAGAACCTACAGCCATTCCTACTTCCCCCACTGATGAGCTCTCCCCCCGCCCGTTACAGGCACCCCCTGGCGCCACTGAGAGTGAGGCCCGGGGCATTGCCAGCACTCCTGTTAAACTATGTTCTCTTATCAGCCTACTTGGGAAAATCTCTTTACCCCTGAGGAAAAAGATCGGATCTTATTAGCAGCTTGGAAACTGGCCCCCAGCTCGGACGCCACCCCGATGCAGTTGCCTAACCTAGACGTCCCCATTGGGAAGGTAGGAGACACCTATTAACTCTGTCGCCAGGCTCTGATGCACCAATTAATCTGGCCAAGGTAAGAAAAAGAGATGTAAAAGTCTGATAGATTCCCCCTCTGAGTTTTTAGTGAGGCTAGTAAAGGTCTATCAGAGAGGTACACTGTTTGCTCTAGAATCGGAAGAATAGGGGGGCGTTAAGAAAGTCCTTTATAGAACAGTCAGCAATAGGTATTCAAAGAAAGTTTCAGAAAATGGGTGGCTTACAAGATATGGCCTTGAGACTTAGTTAGAGAGGCTAAAAAGTGTTTTGAGAGAGAGAGAGGAGAGCAGCGGAAGCGAGATGTGTATAGAGAGAGAGAGAGAGAAAAGAAAAACCGATGGATGAACGAGGGAATGGGGAGGAATCTTGGCTGCCTTGGTTGGCAGGCAAGGGAGACAGAGTAGAACTTGGGCCTGCGCCAGAAGCTTAGAAAAACACCGAGCTAATAAAGACGGCCCCAAGAAAAAGAAGCCTGCGGCTAATACAGCCAGCCTTCTGAATCCCCTCCTAAACCTTTAATGTGGAGGGGACCCCAAGTGACTTTGAAACGGACACGGGAATGGTTAGGTTCCCTCTCCAACAAGAAATCATTAGTCCAGGATGTCAGCAGTGCAGACATAGGGCGTGGACGACTAAAAAAAAAAAACAATGGACTTTAGAAAAAAAAAAAAAAATGCAGCACTCTTTCCTAGTGACTCCAGAGTGCCCAAGAGACTTGCTTACCAAACTGGGGGCAAAGATCACCTTTAACCCCCAGGGGCCCCTCTAGTCAGCCAGCCTGCTGTAACCAATTCAGGCCTTCCCGGAGGGGAGGCATGAGCAGAAACGGCTAGACCAGGGCTGGCTATCCAGCGGCCCCCTGTGGTGAAACCTTCAGCCACACCCCTGCGAGTCAGATTTGAGCAAAGATGCCAAGAAAGGGATCAAATCCCACACTCAGAGGCTGCTGGAGCAGGGAATCCTGAAACCATGTCAGTCAGAATAGAACATTCCATTGCTGCCCATTAAGAAGCCTGAGACCTGAGGGAAGTCAACAGCCGGGTGATAAAGACATTCACACTGTCTTAGATTAAAAAGGTGCCTTCTTCTGTCTGCGTCTCCATGAGTCCAGCCAGCCCCTGTTTGCCTTTGAGTAGACAGACCCAAAGAACGGATTCTCAGGACAGCGCACCTGGACTAGACTGCCTCAGGGCTTCAAGAACTCTCCTACCATCTTCGATGAGGCCCTGCATCAAGGTAACTAACTCCGTTGCAGTACTCATTGCTTGCAGCCTCCACCGTGGAACAGTGCCGAGAAGGGACTGAGAAACTGCTTGTTGAACTGGCCAAACTAGGACATCAGGCCTCTGCTAAGAAGGCCCAGATATGCCGACCTGAGGTGACATTCCTGACCCTTCAAGACGGTAAGAGATGGCTAACAGAGTCCAAAAAGAGAACTGTCACTCGGATGCCTCCCCCTGAGAGCCAAAAGAGCCGGAGAGAGTTCCTGGGAACTGCTAGATTCTGTAGGCTCTAGATTCCGGGTTTCGCAGCCTTGGCGGTCCCTCTATGCCCCGCCTATAGATGGGGGAAAGAACAGCAAGAGACTTTTGACCAGATCAAGAGGACCTTGCTCTCGGCCTCAGCTCCAGTCCTTCCTGATGGTGTTTCACTCCTGGTAAAAGACGCTTGGTAAACCTTGCAAATTTTTCCTTGGTTTAGACTTTTGGTGAAAGATAGAGTCCGCGGCCCAGATAAGTTAGGGAAGTAGCCAAGAAGTTAGGGGACTAGCCAAGATGTTAGAGATTGATTAAAAACTTTATTATACCCCAAAGTTCAGGACAGGTAGAAACCTTAAGCAAATTAACCCTGGAGACTGGCCACAGAGTTTGGGTGATGCTCCTGCCCTATACCCTTTTCTGAGCTCAATACTCCTTCTGCTAATACTTTTTAGATCTGAGAACCATCTCTGGTGTAACCCCCTTGTCTGCTAGGTTGCAGGCCCTGGCTAATGTATAACATTCTTTATAAAAGCAGCTCTCAGACCTTTACCAGCCCCAGAGAGATGGGACCCCACATCGCTACCAAGTGGGAGACCTCGTCTACGTCCAGTGACACCAGCATCGGACTTTTAAACCTCGCTAAAAGGGACCCTACCAAGTCCTTCTGACCTCATGGCATTGCTGCTTAGATCCTGATGACTGATGGACTGTACAAAGAACTGGTAATTCCCTCAAGCTCCGTGTGCAGCGACAGTCCCCTAGAGAAGAGCCTTCACCAATCGATTGAGCAGACGTGGCAGGTGATATCTGAGACTGAGGACACTTTTCCCACCATCTCCAGTGGACCTGGTGGCCTAGCCTGTATCTGGACCTGTGCCTGCTGAGGGCAAGATTAGAATCTTGAGACATACCCACCATTGACCCTGCCCATCTGCCCCCGTGTGCCCCCGAGGGGATCCGAGAGCAGAAACCCTCACAAGCGTAATAAGAGCTTCCCATCATCTCTAAGATTAGAGATATTCAGAAAAGAAAATGGGGGAATGTAAGGCCCCCTCCCCAAGAAGTAGAGTTAGCAACAGCCCCCAACCAAGGATTCAGCTGGGCAGAGGGGGAAGGGAGGGGAAGCAGTTACTTAGCTATGTGATCAGGCCCAGCCTGATCAGGGAAAGAATTCCAAAAAGAAGATAAAGAACAAAAGAACAAACAGCAGGCCTGGGGGCGGGTGATAACCAGGTTGTTTGGTCAGGCCGGATGGCAACCTGGGGGCCCTCACCCCTCACCCCTCAACGGGCGATTTCATTCAAACCAGCCAATGGAAACTTTGTAACTTCGCCTTTGCCTCTGTACGCATGATTTTGCTTCCCTAACCCTATAAAAAAGCCCCGAACAAAGGGCTGGGCGCGCCAACCATCCCAAATGGCTCGGTAGCCCGCAGGTCCTGCGTTATTCAATAAAACCTCGTGCTGTTTGCAGCTGATCTGTGGCTCGGTCCTCCTTGGGTCATGGGGTCTCCTTCCGAGGAAAGGTCCGTTTCGGGGGTCCCTAACCCCCGGGGGTCTTTCAATACAATACATTCCAAACACATGGTTGATGTTAGATGTACTGTATTTACTCTCATTCTCACGGGGATTCTCTAGGGCAAAACAAAAGCCCTTATCCTTATTTTGCAAATAAGAAAATTGCTCAGAAACATTAACATATCTAAGACTATACAGTTTAAAAGATTATTTAAATCCCTCGGTATTTCCTTTCTACCTAAAGTCTCTTTTACTCAGCTGTTCACCTTATTTACTTAAGACCTTTTATAATTTTACTTCCAACCCTGTATTCAGCAAACCATGTGAACACAGGGGATATGGCTTTAAATTAATATGTCAGAGAAAGATGAAAATGATGATCTTTTTCCACAGGAGCCATTTCTTTTCATACTTGTATGTCAAAGAGAGAACTCTTAGTGCGCATACACAGTATCTGCACACACAGGATTATGGCTTATGCTATGAAGCCTATGTCTAGGAATATAGAAACACTGGGCATTTAGAATGTGATTTATCCATCTTGGTTTTCCCTTTCCATCTACCTAGGTCATCAGAGAACAAAATAATCTAATCTGAACATGGCCTCAGCAGACAGAAATACAGAAAGGGGGTGTTGATTAAACCTACCACAAATTATAAGAGTTAGCTGTGAGGTCTTTCATTTTAAAAGGGGGATATAGACTGTGTAACTGGCAATAGAAAAAAAATCTTGCTATCTAATGCTGCTTTGGACAGGGGTGGTGGGAGCAGAGGGTGGGACATAGAAATGCACAAATAGCAGCCATGACAATTGTATTTGCTATCCAAATCAAATTTCTTCAAGCAAAATTATTTCCTTCGAACACTAGTGGGGCCATGTAACAATGTTTACCACTTCTATAAAGTCCAAATTGCTTCAGAATTTATGTTAGGCATATGATGTTATCTATGATTGTCAGTTAAAATGTAAGGGTCTAGGGTTCAGGAGAAAAACATGAAGTCTTCTTTTTTTTCTTGGAAACCAATGTGAAGCAGAGTGGGAACACACAGCAAAATTACAGGCTGTCTTTGATCTGACTGAGAACTAAATTACAGTGTAATTGTGAGCAGAGATAATATCTGAGTGCTGTCCTTATGATCCCAACTGTTCCCATGTCTGAGGGACAGTTAGCCTGGTATAGACTAGGTAGAAAGAAGACGATCAGATTACATCACAAGTTGAAAAATAGTAGCTCACTATGCACAGAAAGTCCAATGTTATTTGTTTCCGACAAGTGTTATGCAAGGCAGAAATTCATAGTTGTGTGCATTCAAGCATAAAGGTTTATACTACATCCTGGGTACTCACTGTAGCACTAGCTTTGGCAACTTAATTAAATGAATTTTTAACTTCATTTTATCATTTGCAAAGTAGGAATGCTGCCACAAGGGAATTAGGCAAATTAATGCCAAGAAGACAGCTTATCCTTAGTACCCAGCATGAAATAAACCTTTCATAAATGTTCATTATTACTGACAGTCAAAAATAGGAATAAATCATTAGGACTGCTATATCAATTACTTTTCTTCTTGATAAAAAACAATGCTGAAGAGAAGCAACTTCTAAAAAACAAAACAAAAAAAATTGACTCTCTGTTTGAAAGTATAGAGTCTGCTATGGCACATCAGTCATGGCATCAGGAAGGTGGGAGCAGAGGCTTCTGCTCATATTGTATGCGCAATAGGGAAACCAACAGTGTGGGCTGAAAGTGAACCTAGGTTTAAAATATGAAGGCTCATACCCAGAGAGTCATTCCCTTGATCAAGTCTTCTCCACCTAAATATTCTAAAACTTCAGAAGTGCCACCACTAGCTGGAGAATACATACCAAACATGTGAACTTATGGGGGATATTTCACATTCCAGTCGTATTCAGGGGTCATCAATTTATAAAACTCTATGCATTAAGCTAAACGATAAGTAACAGCTAACTGTTTTCATAGATAAGCTCAAGTTCCTTTTCTCGGCTGGAATTCAGTAGGCTCTGGGTGAAACACGCAACAGGTAGAAGTAGACAGCTGACTTGGAAAGGTCTGAGTAGAGGCTGAATTAACTATGTAAGTCACTCAAATTCTAAATCTCAGATCTCTTTCTAACATAAGAATAATAATAACATCTATGTATTAATTACTTCTCTGTTGCTGTGATAAAATACCACAACCAAAAGCAATTTCAGGAAGCAAAGGTTTGTTTCAGCTCTAAGAGCTCCTCCGCGGAGGTAGGAATCCACATGGTGAGGAAATGACAGCAGAAGCAAAAAGCACAGGATCACATCCCATCCACACACAGGAAGCAGGGGGAGGGGTGGGGTTAGGCACTAAAGCCTCAAAGTCACTCCTCACCCCACCCACAGCGACTTCATTCAGCTACCTCCTAAAAGCTTCATAACCTGCCCAAACAGCACCACCAACTGGGGACAAAATATTTAAATACATGAGCCTACAGAGAGAGGACATTTCTCATTAAAACCATGACAATAGATTCCAAAGCACTATTCTGAGGGGTAAATGCAATTCGAGTGTAAAGTACTTAGCTAACAATTTGACACTAAAGACTTTAATACATTTTAAAAAATAATGTGCAGTATGAGGAGCCTTGAAGAATGGGATCAGACTGTGTTCCTGTGCATGGGCTGCACCTTGGAGCCCATTCCCTGCAGAGGAACACCTAGCCTAGTCTTGACTTTGGGATGAGGAAATTGGACTTGCCTGGAGTGCATGTGCCAAGCTGAGCTGACCCACCTTGGTCCTTTTGCCTGGAGGAAATGGATGGATGGAAAAGGGCTGAAGGCTGACTTGGAGGGATTGGGAGGAGGGAAAGGAGAGGGAGTAGAGGGAAACATAGATAAAAATGACATTTTTAAATAAAAAATTAACAACATTTTGCAAAAAAAGAAAGTTTACTGAGTAACTACAACATTATAAAAAAACGAAGACGAAATGTGAATTTTTCTTTTGTCCTCATACAAATTAAATTATGAAGACAAATATCATAAGGAAAAAACTTTAAAAATAGCATGCTGATTGAAAATATTTTTGCTATTTGGAGCATAGACCACTATTGCATAAATGCTAGTTAGTATATAAGGAAAATCTGGAGCCAGATATTGGGGAAAAACTGGAATATCAGAGAGAAGAAACAGACCACAGTCAATTTTCACCCAACCAACTTTTCAGGCTGAAGAGGTTAAATTCTGTCTTCAAGAGTCCTCAGCCTGGTTGGTTGCTTCAACAGAATGCATGAATGTCTGCCTCCTCCTGCCTTAAATATCTTCCCTGCCCAGCTGTTTCAATTCCAGGTTTAACTCTGCATTATAATCCTAGTTAGGATTAAAAGTGTGAGCTACTACTGCTTGGTTGTTAGGCTTTGAATTCACAGAAATCCAAAAAGATCTCTGTCTCTTGGATAATAGGATTAAAGGCATAGGTCACCAGTCTCTGAACCTTTATGCCTTGATTATGAGTGACTCTGTCCTCTGACATTCCAGGCTGATTTTATTAAATACACAATATATCGCTACACAACCTCAAAAACACAGTATTCATTTAACACTTTAATAACCTAGTTATCTTAAAGGATTTTTTTTCTTGAAAGCCTGTAATTGATATTCAGAAATAGAAAATCAACACACAAGACAGTAAATGCTAGTCCTATCCAGTGGAAAGCTTCTCTTTTAGATTATTAACACAGCTTGGAAACCCAACCTAATATGGAGTTACTAAAGAGACCAGTGTGCAGTTTAGAAATATAATTTTTTACTCTTTTATTTAGGATTAACTGTTATGCGTGAATATTAAATTTGTAACTTTAAATATAGCCGTTGTTAAAAACTAACTAACAAGAAAAAAAAAAGTGTTGTCTCAATCAAGTATTAACTTAGAAATGAATGACTTTAGAATGGAAAGACTGGGACACAAAGCACTGTCTACTCTGCAAATGTTGCCAAATACACTTGGCTGTAGTAGTTAATCATAATTACATGACTATTGGGAGAAAGTCCGAGCCTCATTTAACTTGTTAAGGGGCATGGAAATGGGTTTTTTAAAACTATTTTAAATTTGTAGCTGAAAATAAAGGATACATCAACCCAACTTTCAAATTCTCCCATGACCCAACAAAGAAATGCTCCTTATGATTCTCACAAACCAGGAAAAAAAAACAAAAAACAAAAACAACATCATTAAACTCTCTGCCAAGAAGGGAGAACTAAATTTAGAATATCTGAAACCAACACCCTTTGGGGATGGGGAGGCTTTTATTAGAATCCTAAGCAGAAAAGCTGGGTTTCATATGCCACACAGAGGGCAGGTAATTTCAGATTTCTATGGACATTTTCTTATTCTTAATATTACACATTTTAGTGTTGCAAGTATATACAAGCATGATAAATAGAGGAACATGGAATGACCGTTAGGATTATAATATGTGTATAAAGAACCCATTGAAACAGTCTCTGCAAATAAAAGACCCTATAAATGCTAATAGCCCCACCTCTTACTGCTAATAATAATGTGTCATCTGGCTGAAACAGTTTCTTAAGTGCTTTATGTTCTCTCCTGGAATCAAGTCATTAATCCCATTTATGCCGTTAACGGGGAAGTCCTGTGTCCAAATTAAGGTCCTGAATGAAAGTACTGGAACTAATGACAAAGGGGAATAATTTTTTTCACTATAGCTATAATATTGATTTGCTAAATAGCATTTTCTGACCCTGAGCTTTGCTTGGAATACCGAATACTCTAGCCTGAAAAGACACACTGCACTTTTACATGAATCTGTGTTCAGGGCTGCCAAGCCACATCATTAGTTCTGCCCAGTCTCCTCCCTTCTCTGAAGTACCCATGTTCCCATAGGTCTATGAAGGTTCTCGACTCCTGTGATGCCTCTGTCAGTCAGTACAATGACTCCTCACACCATACCACACTTCCCAAACTCTTTTAAATGATGCATCTCTAGTTCCTTCTTCTTTGTGAGATAAAGTGGCAGATGGTGTATAGCAAACACCAGAATCAGCTTCCTAAATATATCAGTATGAAATTCCTCATAAGGAATTTCAGCCTAGTTTTCTTTATTTTTTAAGTGGATGAAGAAGTATTAATTATAACCACATGAGAAAGAAGGAATAAATGGAGAAACAGAAAGAAGATAATGAAAGACGATATCTTGTAGAATAACCATTTGACGTGAAAGTTCCCTGAGAACCCTGGATGGAAAAACCTTCCCCAGATCCCAAAGCTTTGCCACAGTCTCTGTATATATATAATGTGGGAACAAAATCTGTGGAATGGTACAGAGCATCAGCCAACTTCAAGGAACCATTTAGGGTGGGAGGGGCTTTGAACAGCTTTGATAGTCTGGCTCCTTCATCACATAATAAATGCAAGCTGGGTGTTTAAAGAACAGAGAGATTCTTCATTGCTGATTTGCTTCTGAAAAGGATATCCTACAGAGCAACTTTGTTCTTGTTCTACAATCTCAAGCCTGGTTAGACTGGGCAGCTTTGGTAGAGGGGCCTAGCACAGTTTAAATGATTGCTGTTAGCTGCTCGGCCTGTGCACATACTCTGGGGCAAACTGGGCTCTCAACAGTGTGGTGTGTGATTTCTTCTCAGCATCAGACTGTGGCTTCACTCTAAGCAACGTCTCTTCCTCTTCACATTTTGTGTCCAGCATGTGATGGGAAGAAGTAGATGAAACTTTATGTCCAGAGTTCTTCATGATTCCATCTGGGTATATCTGTAAACACAAGGAAGGTGATCCCAAACCACTGCTGGGGGGAGGGGGGATGTTATGGTATAATAGAGAGAGATACATCATAAAATAAAGCACCACCAATAATAATTCTACTAACCTCCTAGAAAATTAACATGTGTGTTTTTCTTAAGGAAATAGGAAGAAAGGGAAGGAGTAGAGAAAGAAAGGAAGACAGAAAAGCACTTTAAATGCCTAAAAAGTTACTAAAAGTAAGTGATATAACCCCCAATCCTATTTATCACCAATGTGGGTAAAATGGATATTATTTGGTAAATTTCATTCTCCACAGTTTTATGTTTTTCAAAATGTGGGAAAATGGCTAGAATGAAAATAATTTCATGAAGAAAATATCATATGTTAGATAATATCAATAAAAGAAAAACATTGGGTTTAATTTTGAATAACAGACACATAAGAAAAGGAAATTGAATTGTTAAGTTACCCATAGTCTTTGTTACAGGAAAAAGATGAGTTCCTGTTCCCAAATTTTCCAGGTCCATGTGACAATAGTACAACTGATTTAGCTCTGGCCCAGCTCCAGCCCATGGTTAAAAACAAAAAACAAAACAAAAACGGGACTAAACGGAAGTTGATTTCAATTAACATTGGCCTTGGGAAAGTCTGGGGAGCCTCCAAATAGTTCTTCTAACCCTAGGACTTTATTATATATCTCTAACGGGGTCTTCTATATTTATCTACAGTCACTTGGATAGTGGAATGTTCCTGTCAGAGTCAGTATGGGCCTGGGAGTGGTGTAGGGCTTTTTTCCTGGATACAAGCCTTCCTGTTTTGCACCAAGAATATGGTCAGGAAACCAGAGCTCTGAGCTACAAGAGCAGAATATTGCCCCACCAGCCCATTTTTTTCCAGCCTCTGTTTTTTGGGGTTTTTTGTTTGTTTGTTTGTTTGTTTTTGGTTTTTTGTTATATGGAGGTATATAGCTCACACTAGCTTTCCCCTTGAACTCTCCACATCCCTCTTACTGAAAACAGATTCTTTTTCTAACATAATATATCCTGAATATGGTTTCACTTCTCTAACAGGCATTTTTTGGGGCCACCAACCAGCTCCCAAAACATGACATGGTGATTTCTTGATAGTTATGAATAATCGGCCTTAGCTTAGGCTCACTTTTGGCTTTTATAACTTAATCTGTTTCTCTTTGACTGTAGGGAGATTAGGTAGTTCCATTATAAATAATTGTCCCCGCCTATGAGTTTAATAAAAAGTGCTGATGGGCCAAAGGCAGACAGGAAGTGTGTGTGGGACTACCAGACTAAGAAGACGCTAGGAACAGGAAGAACAGAGCAGAATGCAAGAGAGAAGCCAGAGATGCAGAGGACAACCATGCTGCTGTGAGAAAAGGTACCGAGTTGTATGGTGGAACAGGATAAGAGTCATGGGTTAGTTTAAGGGTAAAGAGTTAGCACTTTATATGTCTGTGCCTGAGGCTGATCAGCCTAAAACTGTTGTAAGCATCTGTGTATCTCTGTGTAGTAGTGTGGTTTCTGAGCACATCTCTGTGGGTCTGCGGGTCTAAACCTTGAGACTAGGCTCGAAAGTTAGGGTCAGAAACCTCATACTACATTTGACTGTTTTGCCTTGAGGATTTTTGCATTTCTTCCCTTCTGTGTATCTTACTTTCACTGTTCCTTTTGTGTGGGCTAGTGGCTGCCCGGCTTCCGGCCCTCGCCATGCCCTTCTCTTTCTCCTTCACTCTTTCCTCCTTCTTCTCTTCTCATTCTAGATTCCTCTACTTTTTCTCTACTGGCCGTCCTACTTTCTATTAAACCAATAGGATGCCTTAGGCAGGTAAAGTGAAACAAATGCAATACATCTTTACATAAGGAAACAAATGCAGCACAAAGAAATGTAACAATCTGCATTATTAACAAAGGCAGCAGAAACAAATGTAACAAGCTGCATTATTAACAAAGGCAGCAGAAACAAATGTAACAATCTGCATTATTAACAAAGGCAGCAGAAACAAATGTAACAATCCGCATTATTAACAAAGGCAGCAGAAACAAATGTAACAATCCTCATTATTAACAAAGGCAGCAGAAACAAATGCAACACAGCTTTAAACAATTGGAATACATCTTTACACGGTTAGATATCCCATAACACCTCCTCTACTCCACCCACCTGTTCTCTACCTCTCCTCATATAAGTTCATCCCCTTTCTGTCTCTCATTAGAAAAGAAACAACCTTCTAAGGAATAAAAATAAAATATAATAAGATAAAAGCAAAACTAATGAATCATAATAGAATTTTAAAAAAAGGAAAAGAGACCAAATGAAGGCATAAGACACAGAAACCCACTCCTTGGTATGCTCAGGAATTCCTTAAAACACCAAACTGGAATCCATAATGTATATGCAAAAGATCTATAGGGTAAAAAGAGAGAAAACGTGTAAATAAATTGAAAGCATTAAGAGATGATTTTAAAAAGGAAAAGAAAACCCTGACATGACATTATGATACAAGGACCTTCCAACGATGCCATGGAGGTGATTTTGTTTTGGCCATCTACTGCTGAGATGCATCCAACACTTAAGAGTATTTTTTCCCTCAATGACACTCTTGGCGAAATCTAAATCTTCTTGCAAGTTGTTAGCAATTGGAGATACCTTCTGGGTTAGTGGTAGGGGCATGTTTCCACTTCTCCTTTTAGCTCTAGGACTCTATCTGGCACATGCCCGTGCAGGCCCTATGCATGTTGCCTCTGTGTTTTAATTGGCTGTGCTTTTCTGTAATCATCCTCATCTTTTATAAAGAGAAATTTCCTCAGTGAGAGGTGAGACAACACGTATTTGTGGGTATAAGGAAAAATATTTGGAGTATAGACTGGGATTATTCTAGGTTAGTAAAATGGCAATTGAGTGCACCAACTTGTTATCCAAGACTAAATTGTTAGCCCTGAAAACACATAAAAGTAACATTACACAGGCTGAATAGGATGTACCTATGTATTTAGATATAGATATAAATATATATAATTAAAGAATTTGACAAACAACAGGGATAGGTAAATGGGAAAGTTTGGTCAGTAGTAAAGGGAAAAGTAATATAATCTAATTGCATTATAATCTCAAAAAAGTAAATAATAAAAAGAAGGTATCTCTGTCAGATCATTCAAAGAAATGAAACTTTTTCTGATTTTCAGATGTTTGCCCCAAAGAGATGCCCTTCAGGTCCTTCTCTTCTTCTGTAGCTTTCTTCTTACAAGATGGATTAATTCCGTGGTATATTGCCTTGTCCTCACTTATAAGCTAATGTCTCTGAGAAATGCTGACTTTGATGATGTAGTACATAGACGAAGGAGGAGCACCCCGACTTTGATGATGTAGTACATAGACGAAGGAGGAGCACCCCGACTTTGATGATGTACTATATAGACAAAGGAGGAGCACCCCGACTTTGATGATGTAGTATATAGACGAAGGAGGAGCACCCCGACTTTGATGATGTACTATATAGACAAAGGAGGAGCACCCCGACTTTGATGATGTAGTATATAGACGAAGGAGGAACACCCCGACTTTGATGATGTAGTATATAGATGAAGGAGGAGCACCCCGACTTTGATGATGTAGTATATAGACGAAGGAGGAGCACCCCGACTTTGATGATGTAGTATATAGACGAAGGAGGAGCACCCCGACTTTGATGATGTAGTATATAGATGAAGGAGGAGCACCCCGACTTTGATGATGTAGTATATAGACAAAGGAGGAGCACCCCGACTTTGATGATGTAGTATATAGATGAAGGAGGAGCACCCCGACTTTGATGATGTAGTATATAGACAAAGGAGGAGCACCCCGACTTTGATGATGTAGTATATAGATGAAGGAGGAGCACCCCGACTTTGATGACGTAGTATATAGACAAAGGAGGAGCACCCTGACTTTGATGATGTAGTATATAGATGAAGGAGGAGCACCCCGACTTTGATGATGTAGTATATAGACAAAGGAGGAGCACCCTGTACTCTGACTCATTCTCTTTTTGTCTAATTTTAAATCTACAGATACTGTACTAAGAGTTTCTGGCACAGACTAGCCCCAAGATCCAGAACAGAAGTCCCAAATAATCACACAAATTCTTATATTAATTACGTGCTGTTTGGCCTATGGCTCGGGCATATTACTTGTTGGCTACCTCTTGCATCTTAACTCATCTCTATTATTCAATGATAATTCACAACATACACAAAGACATCTCACATCAAGGTATTGTGGCTTGTTGTACCTTGTCCATTTGTTTACTACCATTAAGACAAAGTGCTCAGATTTTAAATATCTGACACAGAATTATAATATCAGAAAATGGAGTGATGTGGTCATTCATTGTATTATACTATACTACTATCCTGGCATGCTGTAAATTTTTACAACCTTAAACACTTTAATATAGTGTACTTATGAATCTTTTCCTCCATTTCTGCTGAAAATTAATTTTTAACCCTGGTCTCCTTACAGTGGTTTTGCTATACCACTCTTTACATTTCATAGCGAAGTTATACCTCAATGATGGTGGATTCTTCCTCTGAGCACCTTCAGCTGGAATGAAGCAGTGGCTCTCATGACCTGAACAAGACTCTGTGCTAGCGTGTCTACTCCCTCTAAGGAATCTCTACCATGATATTTGAGAGATATTGCTTTCTTTATAATTCTCTAATAATAACCTTATGTACACAGTGTAAGAAGTAAGCAATTCATAGCTACACCAAAAAGCTAAGAATGGTTCCACTGCTGTGCAGTCTGAGTTACTTACTTAACTTCTCTAATCAGTTTTTCCGGAAAGAAGTATCCAACTTTGTGATGAATAGGAAATGAATAAGTCTTGCATAAGGTTTGACATGTCTCATACCATGTGCTCCATAACTGATGGTCATACAGGTATGGATGTCAATGTTCTTATTCCCTTTACACATGACTCTTGTCACTATGTAAGTGAAGATGACTTATGTCCAACAGGTGAAGGTTTCACAGTCCTCATTGTGGCTCAAAGTCTTTTCTCCTTTTTTCTTCTAGGTGAGATATTTATATTAATTAACATTCCTCCTCTGAAACAAAATACCAAGACAAATTCAAGTGGGAGGGAGATGTATTGAGGCTCCTGCTTTAAGCTCATGGTCAGCTGGTTTCATTGCTTTAGGTCTCAAGTGAGAATAAAAACATGGCAGCAGGATCATGTAGTTGAGGATGATCACTTCAGAACAGCTGGGAAACAGAAGGATACTACCTTCAAAGATATTGTCAGACGGCCTACTTCCTGCAGTTACACCCTAGCTGATGTAGGAATGTCAAAACCATACTGTAACACCTAGCTCCTAAAATTTCCTTCGGCTCCCAAAATAATCCATCACTGGGAGGCAAGCCTTCATCATATAAGAACATGGAACACAATTTCTTGTTAATTCATAACAACATTATCACTGCAGTTACAAAGAAATAGAATATTAGAGTTTATGCTGATGTTTGAACAGCAGAACGTTCAAATAAAACTGCCATCAGTGGTACTTGCAATGATTATGGGATAAAGACACATTTATGTGTCTAAGTCAGTGTAGGAATGAAAGGAAATGTGGCTGGCTACTAGATGAATGCTGCCATGTGGCTTTCTATCATCATCTCTTTCTAAGCAATGCCAAGAACACGATAATGATAATGGTTCCTTTAAAACCTTCCCCAATTTGTATCACAGAACACCATTGTCTTTGTCATTGGTGTTACATTCATATATGACATTTAAAGTCAAATAGAGCCAGAATTACCAGGCAAGATTTAGAATATATATATTAAAGACTGAATTTCTTATCTGGGATAAAAATTCTTATCTTGTGTCTCAGATAATAAAAATAATGATATTTTCTATTAAAAAAAAAGAAAGAGACTACAACAATTACAATTCCAGATATTCAAGATCAGACAGTGCTACATTTTAGAGTCCAGGGTTTGTCAGGAGCTAGGATAATGAAACCATTTCCCTTAAATGGAATTTCAACTTCAAGAATCTAAAAAACCCAAACTTGAGACAGATTAAGGATATTTAGAATATCTTACAAAATCAAAATCATGTATTCCTTTTTATTTTCTATTTGTGTATCTATTTTAAATAATAAGAGAAATTGGATAATATAGTCAAGACAAAAAGTATTTCTATGCCTCAACACTAATAACAATTCAATAAATATCAATTATCATTGTCATTACATTTGCCTGGGTTCGTTTCTACACCAGATATCTGGATTTCTTTCCCAAACTGCAGCCCAAACTTTAGCCTCTCCTGGTCTTACAAACAATCTCTCTGTGGTGGTTTGAATAAAAATGGCCTATAATGTAGCGGCATTGTGTTGTTTCATGGTAAATAATTGTCCCACCCACTGGTTTAATAAAAAGAGCTGATTGGCCAAAGGCAGGCAGGAAGTGTAGGCGGGGCTACCAGACTAAGAAAATCTCTGACAGCAGAGTGCCAGAAGAGCACCAGAGAGAAGCCAGAGGAAGCCTAGGACAACTATGCTGCTCTAAAGAAAGGTACCGAGCCGCATGGCTGAACAAGAGACATGGGTTAGATGAAGGGTAGAGAGCTATCAAGTGATATGCCTGGGCCTGAGGCTGATCAGCCAAAAACTAATGAAAGCATCTGTGTGTCTCTGTAGGACTTCGGGACTGCGGGTCTGTGGGTCTGCAGGCCTAAACTTTGAGGTTAGGCCCGAAAGTCTGGGCCAGAAACCTCTTACTACACTATAGGGAGTGACACTTTTAAGGGGTATTGCCTTATTGAAATAAGTGTGGCTTTGCTGGTGGAAGTGTATCAGTAGGAGTGAGCTTTGAGATCTCAGATGCTTAAGCTAGGCCCAGTGTCTCACTCTTTTTTTGTTTCCTGCCTATCCAAATATAGAACTTTCAGCTACATCTCCAGTAACATATCTGCCTGCATGCCAACATGCTTTCCAGTATGAAAAAAAATGAATTATACCTTTGATGTGTAAGCCAAACCATTAAATGTTTTTCTTTATAAGAGTGGTGGTGGTCATGATGTCTCTTTATAGCAATAGAAACCCAAATTTAAATACTCTCTGCCCCCTTCTTAAGTTTAGGGCTCGAGCCTCCCTCTTCCTAACCATCCTTCTGTCTTTATTGCTGAATATTTATGCCAATGTTCTTTCCAATATTGACTCAGAAACAATCACTTTCCAATTGTACTGATGGTACTAGGCCAAGTCATGTAAATGTGTGACTCAAAGCCTAAAGGATATTGCACTGATACACAGTGCAAGAAGAATTGCAGAATTGGTACACTGGGACATAGTAAAGGAATTATTTGCCAATCTAGCAAAAAAAATGTTTTAAATATGATTCTATGTATCTTAACTGGATAAACTTGTTTTTTTTTGAGTTAGACAAAGTATGAGATTAAAAAGTCTTGGTTCAATTTTAAGGGAAGGTTCTTCATGTCATGTTTGACAGCTGTGCTTTTCTCCTGCCAAAAGATCATGACCTTTTAAATAACCCCAGATTCTCATTAGCCATGTGGGATATTTTTTACCAGAAAAACAAGCTCCAATTGGTGGTTTTGTCGGTCCTCTCTTTGGGGCTTGATATCAGGCAAACTATATCTTAGTTTCACAAAATAGCATCTCATATCAGATTATCTCTTTCCCTAGAATTCAAGACAAATTCCTGGAGGAGGTACTGTGAAGACTCAGCAAGACAAATATTATCTCTGGCTTTTGCTGCTGTCAAGATATCTAACGATGAAACTTCAGAAAGATGAGGGAATACCAGTAGAATGACATTGAATGATGGAATCATTTAGTGGTTGAGAATAAGTTTGAGTCAATTCTTTCTGTTATTTCTATTGATCCAGAGGTCCCAATTTTCATTTGTCACAGATGCAGATTTAATATAGATTATAAGTTCCTTGATGAAAGATGGTTCAAGGAGACATGCCAAGAAAACCAAAATTGGTGTTACATTTTAGCTCACTGTTATTTTTTTAACCAATACTTCACATTTAGTAGATCCCAGAATGTGGCCTCACTAGCAGAAGTCTTAGACTCTTGTACTTCAACAAATGGATTGCACTGAACAACAAATTCATCCTGTACACCTAGCCGTGAGTGCAAGCACTCAATCTACAAAGCTGCAGAGTGGTGGCTATAAGTGTGGTCAACAGTAAAATATGCAGCACAACTTATGCCCTATAGCAACATGAAGAGCATGTAGAACATTCATCAGCATCAAAGCTAACTTTACAACAAACGTAGGGGGAAGTGAGCTATAGGATCAGAGAGGGCTCTTGACAGGAAACTGCGTTAGCTCTTTGTTCGTTCACTGTCTGATAGCAAAGACAAAAAGGCATATTTTAGGAAGATAGAAATAGGAAAGAAACTGAACAACAACAAAATGCTGCATATTTATTCCCTGCATTGTAATTACATTTTCCCTTCTAACGCTCTTCATTTGTTTGCTTAAAATTTAAGTCTTTCATTTTGTGGTAATTTGAAAGAACAGCAAATAGTAATGTGTTCGGATTTTGCAGTTATCTTCAGTAATTCCAACAAAAGCATAAAAGAGAGGATCTTGCCTAAGCTACTAAATACAGTTATATTTCACAAGATAACTCTGAGCAGAAATTCCAAAGTCCCTTTTCGTTTTCTAGGCCTTTTCAATATTTCTTTCCATTGGGATTTCCATTAGAAATTATTATCAGCATTATTTCTTACTATAGTGAATGTTTTAGAGTCCAAAATGGCTAAGCAGTAAACTACTATTGTAGCTTTTTGGAACACATAATACTATATCTTAAGACACTCAAAAATTTCACCTCTAGATAAATTCCTTTCAGAGTTTTTCACTATTTTGAATGCCTGCTACAATGACCTTATAATAATCCTACACATATCAGCTCAAGAGAAAAAGTAAAGAATGAAGCCCCTCTGTATTCATAATCTTCACTCTGCCCCAACAATGAAGGCTCAATTCATCATGAATTCATTCTTCCCATAGACTGAGTTACCTCTCTGGAGCTGCTATGAGTGTCATGCAAATAAACACTTGGCAGGTCACACCACCAGCTGAGAGACACCCATAAATTCTACTCACAAATGAGCTTCTTTAATCCCTTTCCTAATACTCTATCTCAACATCCTACTTTTCCAACCACAAAAACAACAATTATATTTTGCTTGCTTCTGTTTGGCCAGTGAAGTCACCTTAAATCTTTGCCACCTTAAATCTGGAGCCATTTTGTTCATTCATGACATGCTACCGAGAATAAAGTCTTGAAAATTTGTCACATGGTTCAGTGAAGTGTGCCATGGCCTCCCTCCAAAGTCTGGGTCTTACCACTAGCTCACCCAGGCACATCACAGAAAGTATCCTCAATATACAAAGGTCACTCACAAACAGTAGTTGTTCTTTGGACAATTCTAGGAATAACTGGTCTTTTCAAGGGGAGCCTACTTCAGCTACCTGGAGGTGACATTGAATATATTTTGGAAATCTGAAGAATTCTTGTTTTGGAAGAGGTATTTTTAGTTTTGAAGAAAAGAGGCAAATGCCATGTAACCAAATGTTCAAGTAGGTGTTGTTTGGGTCTTACATCAATCTACTTAGGTTTCTACTACAAAATATTGTAAGTCAGGTAGTATGAACAATATTCACTTATTTCTCACAGTTTTAGAAGTTAAACCTCAGCCAATAGTAGAAGCTTTCATCTCAACTGCCTTCTCGCTGTGTCAGAGACAGCAAGAGTAGGAAAAGAACATGCCTGTGACTTTTGTTATAAGGGCACTAATCTCATCGTAAGGGCCCCACCTAATGACTCAATCATTTATGAAAAGCTCTATTTCCAAATAACATCACATTGCGTATTTGGACTTCAAATTTGAGTTTGTAGGGAACCCAGTTTAGTCCATAGAAGGAACTGACTGAATATTGTAGAAAGTCTAGAGTCCAATCAAATCAAGAAGTTTTCAGCTTTGTGTAAAATTTTGATATGCAAAAATATCAGGGCTTTGATGGGGAAAAAGGACACTTTCTCATCTCAAAATATGCTGATTCAAATAATACCACTTGATATTTGCTTCTCATTAGTGATGATAACACAAGACAGCATTTAAGTCAGAGTAAAGCATTGGAAAAGAAAGGAGAATGTTCTCCATGTCAGCCAGTACAAAGATGTCTGCCGTTTAGGGGCTAGACTGTGGAATATGAAGCTACACCTCAGTAAGACTTCTTGATCAAAATAAAAATGGTTTCACATTCACCCTTCTCATCTATATTTAAGACTTGAATTCCTTCTCAAACCTATGATAAATTGTTATCTAGACTGAGTATTAATTTAATAATCTTCATCACTCAGATACTTTCTGTACACTCTGGTACTTTTGTTTTTGTAACATAAAACTTCTACAAATGCTCAGCTCGCCTCAATATTTTTGAGTTTTCTAGGTTGGTTTTGAATTCATAATTCTTCTGACACAGCCTTTCAAGTACTGCAATTACCAGTATGCAACACCACTACTGATAACTTGCTACCTTTAAACAAAGTTCATCTTGCTTAAGAAATGCTGAGATTATACATTTTTAACCTTTAGCCTTCAGATCCTTGTTGTAGAACCACAACGTTTTTGCACAGCTAGGAGAAAAATCAAGTTTTATTTTAGTATAAACAAAAACACAAAATTACAAATAAGTCATCTTTCTGAAATAAAACCAGCAGCACAATTATTCTGGTGTACCCATGGACTCTTCATCACATAGCAGTAACTTTCAAGAAGGTCACTTTAAGTTGACAAACACTTTAAATTGATAAAAAAAAAAAAGTATCAGTGAGCCTCTCATTGAATTTTTGTGGCTATGAAGGTAGAGAAAGAACTGCTGTTTTGGTCTTGGATAATCCATGATGATAGGTTTATACAATCATGAGGGAAACTAGCCTGCTTTTAATTTTATTTATCTACATAGGTTATAACATAAAATGTGGAGAAATTTGTGATGTCTCATTACTCATTCCCCCATTATTTTTAGAATTTGTGTTAATTTTTCTCTAGTTTTAAGAGATAACATAATAAATATTTTCATATTTCTGAAAGAATAAATTATACGAGAAAATGTTAGTTTAGTCTCACAGTTTCAGTGAATACAGTCCATGGACACTTGGCCTTATACTTGAGCAGAACAGCATGGCAGCAAGAGAGTATGGCAAAGGATGCTTTCCCAGTCATGGTGAAAAAGAAGAGAACAGACAGGAGGCATATATATATATATATGCCAGATATAAGCTTCAGAGGCATGATCCTGGTGATTCCTCCATCTCAGACTCAATTCCTAAATTTTCTGTCTCCTCTCCAAATATTGCTGCCAGCACAGAACTGAGATTTTAACATGCAAACTTGTGAAGAATCGTCAAAACATAACATACAGTCAGGGTTATGCAAATAATGACAAAATACATTAAGGAGCATATAACCTTTATTCATAATGGTGCCTTCCATCTCAAAGCACCACAATAAAGAGTATGAATTATGTGGCAAATTGCTCATATAGTCAATCATTACCGGAGACAAGAATTTTTTGATTCTGTGAACCTGAGAAGCATCAAGCTTAAAAACAGAATACCACTACACACTTGGTATAGTGGGTGCATGTGTGTGTGTGTGTGTGTGTGTGTGTGTGTGTGTGTCTGTTGTGTTTTGAGTGTGTGTGTGTGTGTATGTGTGTGTGTACGCGCACACATGCACACGTGCACACGTGACCTTTCCTTTTATAGCTTTGAAAACAGAAACAGTATAAAAGGCCCTGCCATACTTGCTGTGGGTTGCCAGCTAATTTCCTCTAAAAGAAGTAGCTATTTCTCATTAATACATATTGGACTAGGAAACATAATCTTGAAATATTTAAACTCATTAGCCCACAATTATTTTAGAGGGTGTATTATTATCTGATGTGGGATGTCTTCCAATAAGCCTGCCATAGGCCAACACAATCCCTTTATTAACCAATGATATTCACAGAATACAGAAAAACATCCCACATTAATTATCTTTCTTACTCTGTAATCAAGTAGGTAGAGAAAAGCCTATGGCCATAGAACTGATGAATTGCAGAGTCAATTCCATCCTATATAAAGTCCCACCAATCTATACTGACTTGGTTAACTATTGCTGTGATAAATACCATGGCCAAAATCAATCTGAGGAGAAAAGGATTTATTTGGCTTTTATATCACAGTCAAAGTCCATCAGAGAAGGATTCCATGATGTGAACTAAAGGTAGGAGGAACCTGGAGGTGGGAACAGAAGCAAAGGCCATGAAGAAATTCTGTTACCTGGCTTGCTTTTCCTCATTTTCCCAGTTTGCTTCCTTACAGAACTCAGGACTACCTACCTAAGAGTTGCATCTGCCACAGTGTACTAGGGCCTCCCAGGTCATTCATGAAAAGATAAAATGCCCCCAAGATTTGTACAAAGGCCAATCTGATGAAACACTTTTTTCGGTGGCAGTTTAATCTTACCATATGATTGTAACTTGTGCCAGCGCATACACCATAACACAAAATACCCCTTCACATACCCTAAAACTACAGGTCTAAAGAGTAGCATTTATTTTACTTCTGCTTGGTGTCTTGTGAAATTATGCTTTATGCAACTATCTGAATACCTAATAGAATAAGCTTCCACCATTTTAAGCTTCATGGACTCTCATGTCTAATCTTTTTTTTTTTTTGACAAATTTTTTTATTTAAAAGGTTTTTTTTTCATACAAACACAATCCCTTTCCCCCCCCTCCTCCCACTCAGTCCCCAGCTTTTTCCCTTCCCATCCTCCATCCACTCCTCAGTGAGGAAGCCTCTCTTTCCTGTAACAAGACTAAGCAAGGCATTCCTCTTCAGGGAATGGTTTCCCAGAAGCCAGGTCATGCACTAGGGATGTTTTGGTCCCAATGCCAAAGGCTCCAAAAACTGCCCAAGCCACACAACTGTCATACACCCCAAGCAGAATCTCCAGCTCTCAATCCAGAGTCAGTGAACTCCCAGAAACTCGGTGTCAGCTGTCTCTGTGGGTTTCCTCATCGTGATCTTAACCAGTTTGTTCATATAATCCCCCCTCCCGCTCATCTACTGTGTTGGTAGCTGGCTTGGCCTAGTGCTTAGCTGTGGAATCTCAGCATCTGATTCCATAAGTTGCTGGATGAAGGTTCTATGATAACAAGTAGGGTGGTCATCAATTTGATTACAGTGAAGGCCAATTCAGGTGCCCTCTCCACCATTGCTTGGAGTCCTAGCTGGGATCATCCTTGTGGATTCCTGGGAGTTTCTCTAGCACAAGATTCCTCCCAAACCTCTGTCAAGATATCTATTTTCTTGTTCTCCCTCTCTGTTCCTTTCACAACTATATCATCCTGTCCTTCATGTTTCCTTTCCACCTCCCCTTATTCCCTACCATGCTTCCAATTACTCAGGAGACCTTATCTATTCCCCCTTCCCAGGATGATCCATGGATATCTCTCTTAGGATCCTCCTTGTTACCTAGCTTCTCTGGGGTGGCGAATTGTAGCATAGCGTTCCTTCGCTTTTTGTCTAATACCCACTTATGAGTAAGTACATACCATGTTTGGGTTATCTCACTCAGAATTATTTTTTTATAGTTCTATCCATTTACCTGAAAATTCAAGACATATTATTTATTTATTTATTTATTTATTTATTTATTTATTTATTTATTTATTTATTACTGCGGAATAGTTCTCCATTGTGTAAATGTACCATTTTGTTTTAATCCATTCTTCAGTTGAGGGTTATCTGGGTTGTATACAGGTTCTGCTATTACAAATAATGCTGTTGTGAACATAGTTGAGCAAATTTCCTTGTGGCATGAATGTGCTTCCTTTGTGTATGTGCCCAAGAGTCTGAGGTCTAATCTTATTCCTACCTTAAGTGTAGAGAGCTGCTGCGGAGCCGCACCTTAAAGATGGCGCTGGCTTCTGCCTCCTACCTTCCTGATGGTGAGCACTCTCTGGGGTAAACAACTCCTTATTTGGCTGAGTGCTTGGTTTGCTTCCACGTACGTGGACCTATTGGCAAGGCCCACATAGCACTTGGTGATTGGTTATCCTGAAGGCAGATAGCTGGGCGGGGCTTCCCCCAGAGGGGGAGAAACAGAGAGAGGGAGAAGATCCATGTACAAGGTCCTGAATAAATCGCTGAAGGAAGAGCCTAGTGTCGTGTCTTCCTTGCAGGCGAGGTAGAAGCGACACTTAAGCCCCTATCCCTCTAGTACAGAATTCCATCCATCACTGGAGCTTATAAGGAAATGGCAGACTCCTTTGTTGCTTTATTGAACTAGATATTTACTGTGGAAACACACCTGAGAAATTCTTCTCATAAAATGAATCTTCTCCTCTTAGAAGCTTTGAAGGCTTAATGAATTCTCCATCTGGTAAAAGACTAACACAGTAAAACTGAGCTGTCTAGGCCTTTTGGCAGATAAATCTTGCTGTACTTGGATTGTATAGCTCTATCATAATCCCAGGTCATATAACTACCTATCTGCACCTCTCCTTATATCCATGTTGACCCAGATAGATTCCATGTCCCCTGAATGAGATACAAACTTTATCAAGAATCCTAGTTGATCTTAATAATAAAAACCTGGAACCATATATTGAGGTATATGCTAAAAAAAAAATTAGAGACAGAGAGGCAAGTCACAGCCAACTCATACCTTTCCCACTCCTCAGCTGGAAAGGGGAAGAGCTCATGGACACCCATCCTTATCACTTTCTATCTCTGCCCAGCCATATTTCCTGTTTTCCCTTCCCAAGTGCTGAGGCTAGAGATGTGAGCCACCACTTCCTAGCCTCTATGGTTAATCAGTGCCATCTGATTTCCAGGGAAGCTTTATTTGTTAGAGCATAAACAAAATAACATCACAAAGGATAAATAACCAGGGACACTAAGTTTGTTGATGTTTAACAAGCTATTAAAACTTTTTAGTATATTTTTCTGTTTCCACAGCACTATACAGACATCCCTATTTTTCAATTATTTTGCAATATTTCTGTGTTC
Organism: Phyllotis vaccarum; assembly: GCA_033318265.1. Taxonomy (NCBI): domain Eukaryota; kingdom Metazoa; phylum Chordata; class Mammalia; order Rodentia; family Cricetidae; genus Phyllotis; species Phyllotis vaccarum. The sequence continues at coordinate 8,854,547 of JARWLC010000004.1, read as the reverse complement.
ATGTCACTTTCTCACATTAAAAGGTGATCATTTTAATATCAAAGACCAGTATTTATTAAGCTCTATAATCTAACATACAGTTGGCACCTTTAATTAATAACATTGACTACTCTTCAGTCGTTATTATATATTATTATCTCTATTTTAGATGAAGGAAACTGAGGCACAGAGAACAATATATTGTCTACGATGAATCAGAATTTTATCTAACTCTAAAGCTTTGATTAATGAAGCACTATAATACACTTTATCTGCCACAAATAGCCAAAAAGTACATTAGTTACTCCAAGTTCTAACACAGTTGCCTTTCAGTTAATGTTGGTGATCTAACCAGACAAGCACAGACCAGTTTTAGCCAAAGGTACAAAGCTCAGGAAAAACTACTCTAAATATAGGGCCCTACAGTGAGATTATGTTACATTGTAAATATTGTCCTGCCTACTAGTTTGATAAAAATGTTGATTGGCTGAAGGCAGACAGGAAGTGTGGGTGGAGCTACCAGACTGGGAAAACTCTGGGAATAGGAAGAACAGAGCAGAGATGCCAGAGAAGCCAGCAGATGCAGCAGATAACTATGCTGCTCTGAGAAAAGATACTGAGCTGTATAGCTAAACAGGATTAGAATCATGGTTTAAGAGCAAGCGCTAGCTAGCAATATGGCAGACCCATAGGCTGATCAGCATAAAATTAATACAATTCTGGGTGTTTCTGTTGGACTGTCAGACTGTGGGAATATGGGACTGTGGGACTGTGGGACTGTGGGTCTGTGGGTCTATAAGTCTATGGATCTGTGGGTCTGTTGAGACCATAGGCCAGACAGGCCAGAAACTTAATACAACAGGGTCCTGCCTTTGTTACTATTTGACTGCTCTGAAAGAAAATGATGGATAAAATTTCCCTCTTTATTACTCCACGATTACTGCAGACCAATCTACAGACCTACATCCCCAAGTTCGATCACAACATTGAAGCCAAGAACTGAAGCACAGGTGATAATCTTCTAAGTATCTCAGTCATCCACCCAGGAGGCAAAGTGAAAATCACTGCAAAAGGCAAGTATACCCTAAATGTCCTAGAAATACATTTTCATAGTTCATTAGCAACTAACTGGGCATTCCCTATCTTCCAATTTCCCTGTGCTAATTATTTGCCTCATAGTAAATGAAGACAATTAGAAAGAATTACATGTATAATATCCTTTGCATCATAGAGAAAGAGATTTCTCATCCATTATAAGAAAGAGATCGCAGAAAAATGCTAGTTGTAGAGGATCTTAACTCCTGGGCTTTGCTTTGTTATCACTGTGTGCTCCCAGAGTGACCATGTGAGAAGTAAAGGAGACATTGTGCTTGTGTATATTGCCACGAGGCATTTGTGTTACTGTCTACCAAACCTCATATCAAACAGAAATATGCTGATTTGTGTTCTGTGAGGGGCAGTGTAGTGAAACAAGGAGAGAAGGTTTAGATTGTGGCAGAGGAAATGGAGGAAGAAGATGGATGGAAAGGGAGGAGAGAGAGGAATGATGGGCAGTGAAGTGTTGAAAACCTTGTTCGTCAACAAGCATAGGCTGACAGTTATACACTGATCATCATGTGATACACTGTAATAGATTATCCACGAAACTCAGCATAACTGACATCCATGAAAGCTGATTAGCGACACATATACATACAAGTCTTCTTTAAACGGTTCTGTCTACTTAGCTTTCTTACCTCTTTCATACTTAGCAGAGAGTATAAACCTGTTTAGAGCATAGATGTGCGTGTTACTGTGTCTTCTTACATTCTTTTCCTATCTGAACTTTCCAACCTACCCAGGTCAGTTTTGTCTATTTTTAACTGCTTAGAACAAGCTATATTTAGCTTTTTGGTATGTGCCAGCACCTGATAGAGAAAATCAAACCATTGAGACTACACAGACATTTTCTTGCAACTTGATTGTATATCTAGACACCTACACGTTAACTAATTAAAGAATAATCCCAAAGTAATCATCAACAAGTGAAAAATAAGATGCTTCCTCCTACTTAATTACACATTTATGCTCTCTGTAGCTTTGTTCAGCCATTCTGTTATTCCATTCAGAATTTACAGAAATCCTTAATGAACACCACTAAAAATAACATCCCTCAGAGACACATATGACTTACCTTGATAATGATGGTTTCATTGCTTCTCTTATTTTATTTGTGAAGCAGGTGATCATTAAAATTAAGCTCCTGATTAAAATTACCCAGGGTAATTTATCTCAAGCAGGATTCTCAGTTAACAAGTGGAGAGATTCATAAATAGTGATGGGGTTCAAGTTTTCACCATGCTTAGTAATTCCTTGGGCTAGAAAGTGTTTGTTATCACAATATCACAATAATTAACTGGAATCCAATCCCCAAGTATCAACAAAAATTCATAGAGGAATTTGGAAGTGTAATAAAGAAATTGTCACTATTATTACATTTTATGTAAGGCATCATTACCTAAACATAAGACTGAGCCTCCAGGAATGTTTAAATAGAATGTAGGACATTTTCTTATTTGACATTATTCCACATTAATTGTGCATTAGCAACATTACATTATATAATCAAATAAAGTTCTTCCTTGTGAGATAAAAATGGTTAATAATCAAATTACAGTTTTGAGCACAAATGTTATCAGGATTGCTACATTTCCCCATGAATTCTTGTTTGCTTGGTTATTTTTTCATTGATTAGTGATAAAATTGTTGTTGTTTATGCTGTTATGAATAGAATATTAAACCTCACTGTTTCAAATAGATGAGACTCTAGGCTACTAGGGAGGCTATTCTAAATGCTGCTAAATACTACAGGAACATGCTTAGCTGAAAAAGAGCTAGATCCAGAGCTATTGCCTTGAGGACCTTACAGACACAGCACATAATTGAAAAACCTTTTGTGCAATGAACTTTGACATGGAACCTACATGATCAAAGAAATCATGATTGTCAAAGATCCACAAATGCCTATAGCTGGTAAGAATTTTTTTAAAGATACATTTTTATAAAAAATTGATTGTTTTGTACATTTGATAGCACAGAATGCATTCGATTTCCTGACAATTCTACAAAAGAAAAAATATAGATCATGAGAATTTATGGTCTGCTTCTATTTTTATGTGCATGCATGTGCATGTATGTACATGAATGTTTGTGTATTTGAGTGTGTGAATGTTGGGAGGGCATACATGTATCTAGGGGATGTTAGCCTTCAGGCATACCTAATGAGGCCAAAAGAGGGACATCACATCACCTGGAACCGGAATTGCAGATGGTTGTGAACCATAAGTGAGTGCCAATTCTCTGGGAAAGCAACCAGGGATCTTCACTGCTGAGCCATCACTTCTGACCCTGGTCCTTAACATTTTATTAGTCCAGGCTTTCTCCTACCCAATTATTGATTTGTCTACCTACCTATATTGTATACAGACAATTAAAATTTTATAATTGAATCAATGTATAATTTTATTTATAAAGTATTAATAATCACTGTTAGTGACATTTCTACCATACTTACTGAAAAATAAATGGATTGCCACCCCATTTAGGCTATTTTAATGACTCTAAGAATATTATTTGTTCATTTGAATATATGTCATCAATAAATACTTTCAAAAAATCTTAGAGCTTAGCAATAAGCAAAGAATTGTGAGTGTATTTGGAATGTTGGAATTTTTCACAACGAATTTGAACCACTCAGGGTTAGCATGATTTTATGAAGTCATGCAATACGAGAATATATTAGAATAACTATCTTACTTATTAATAATTACTATTTCTATGAGAGAGGTAGCTAGAGAAATCTACATGGAGATTATAATTTTAAGTAACTATATTAAAAGCAGTTTTGAAATGTCTTTTGAAGTCTAAATGCATTTGAAGCAGATTTGGCCAGGCCATTTCCATTACAATAGAATTTTTGAAGCAAGTTCAGAGGGCAAAGGAGGCCCATTATCGACAAGTCAGCTGATCCTGCCATAGAGATAGATGTGAAATTGTCTTACACCATAATGTCTGCAGGGTTTTATCCAGATTAGTTTGAAATAGATGCCTGGGGGAACAAAAGCACAGTTCTTGTAATCTTTCTCCTTTATTTGGATCCTGGAGGCCTGTTCCTGCTACCTATTCCCCTTCCATGAGAGATGTAGCAGAAGAAGTATGTGGCCAGCAGTCATGGAGGAGAGCGGCTCATAGCACCTACATGATAGAAAGTGGTAGCTGAGGTTACACAGAGCATTTAAGTGCCAGCTTATCTTCTATCTGGCAGGATCAAATGTGCGCCCTAGGGAGCCTGAGAAAATTATGAAGACCCTGAAGAATACAGAAGTCAGATGTGTAGACTGGTTCAAGGGTGAAGAATAAATGTCAGAGGTGTATTCAACTCTGAGGCTCATCTGCAAGGCTGCAAGTGCTTCTGAAGCAGGAAATGGGTGCTAACATGCTGTGATCTGTACTATGACTCCCAGTTACCACATCCATCATTTCTGAACTTCAGTACCAGAAATCCTGACTGTTCCACTGCTACATGGGTAATTAAGTCATGGTAAAAAGCAAAATTCAAATGGTGGTTCTATGAAAAAAAAAAAAATTCAGCCTGATGCAATTTCAACAAAGTGACACCAGTGCCAGCCACAGCCAAGGCCTCTCTCTTCACATTATTGCATTTCTTTTTGAAACTCAGCTCACCCACCTTCCAGAGGCTTATCTGATTCTTCTTCATACATTGGCTCCTATACATTCCGCATTCTTTCTCGAAGTTCTAGAAACCACTATGCCTTCTTTGTAAAAAAGATAGCTTCTGCCTTCCTTTGAACCCAACAGCTACACCAGGAAAGGAACAACTAGAGAGGAAAGATAATAAGAGTTCCCATCATAAGTAGGTTAGGCAGAATCTGTCACTGGCAACCAACCCTATTTAAAAAGCATGTATGCTTGTATCCCAGACATAATTTGAGGGGGTAAATAAGAGAACACGTTTAAATGAATGATCGTTTAAATGAATGATCTGTTTCCATGAAGAGTTGTTAGAAATGCAAAACTATTTGATGCCACATACGATAGGCACCATTTGGACTTGGACAGAATTTTAGGGCCAGAAAGTAGTTGCTGACAGCTAACAAGCAGCTAACAGCTTCAACGTGACTTCAGCCCTCCGCCTTAAATTGGCATCATTGTCCCAAACTCTACTGTACGTAAGAAATTTCTAGTTTTTATTTCTCAAGGTAGGTTACCAACTCCTTGAATTTTTGGTCAGCCATAAGGGCTTGTAAATTACCCTTATATTTCTAAATGTAAATTAGTATTTGTCATACAGAGATATCTATTATTGATCATATGAATGGGAAACTTTGTACTGACTATCAAGAATATCTACTGCTGTCTACTTGACAATCAGAAATTAGCCTCCAGGAACATCTGTGAGGAGTTATTTGTACTAGGTTAGCCTCTGGGGTGTGCCAACTAGGTGTCATCTTGATTAGGAGAGCTGAAACAAAAAGAGTCACTCTAACTGTGAGCAGAATGATACTCCGTGGGCTTGGGTCATGGACTACATGGATGGGAAAAAGCTAGCAAAGCATGGAGATTCGTCACTGCTTTCTGATAGTGGATGCAATACAAACCAGCTGCTTCATGGTCCTGTCGCCTTACTTCCCACCATGATTACACCCTTGAGCTGTGAGTTTAAAGTGTTCTTGTCACTAAAAGCAGCAATTGGATTTACGTACATGCAATCAAACAAAACCAGAGAATAAGTGGAGAGAAATCTCTATACTTAAAGCTATCTCCATCCTGTTCTGCTATTTCACTTAACACCATCATCACCTGTTTCTTTGAGCTCAGAAAAACAGGTAAAAAAAAAATGGCAAGCTGGAACAAGATAAAAGTGAACTTATTTACACCAAATAGGATACATTGGAAAGAATTGTACGTTAGTCTGGAAGCAATAAAAACCTGTCATCTTAGAAGCCAAGACAGACACTTTCCTGAGGTGTCTATGAAAGAGTTTCTCTCACCTTTTACACACATTACAACATTTAGTGTTGTGAAACCACTAGGAAAGGGTTGCTGCTGCTTCTCCTCATTTTCCAGAAAAGAAGCAAAAGTCAGAGAATACTGTAACCTTATCCAAGGACTCACACACAGATGCTTGTCAGCCAAGGTAAGAGATAACAAGGGAACACTAATTCTTAAGGTTTGAGTGTCTTTGTCCATCAGGAGACTTGGGAATAATCTCTAGAGTCGGGGGGGGCGGGGGGGGGGGGCTTGAATACACAACATAGAGATAAAGGAATAATTTGATTGAACCATCCTTTCTTAACACCTGCTCTGCTTGACTGCTTCCCTGACAGCAAGACTTCTACTCAACCTCAGCATGACACTGCCTCTCAAAGATGCATCTCTATAGAATATGAAGCAGATTAACATCTTTAACCCAAGCACTAAACAGTCTTTCAATTATTTATCAGTATAAATGAAAGAAAAATTCATGCCTTCAGTTTCATTTAAGTCTGGAACAAATATATGTGCATACATACACATGTGCACAAACATGCGCCCCACCATGTGTCTTGGAGTTTAACATTTGATATTTATTCTTTTTAAATACATTTACCTCATCAGAACTCAGACACTCTACGGCTTAAGTACTATCACAGGATTTCTTTTGTTGTTATTCAAAGATTAGAGTCTCTTAGAGTCCAGGAAGATAACTAAAAGTGTGCCACTTCAGTTCCTCATCACAATATTGAATACAATCTCATGTAAAAGGAATCTTAGTCAAGCAGAGCAGGTGTTTGCAGGGAAAGATACAATCAGAGTCTACCCTTATCTCCAGGCTGCAAGCTCAAGCTTTTCTACTCTAGGAAGAATTTACCAACCTCCTGAGAGGAAAATAAAGCGGATATCAGAAATGAGAAGCTGAGAACAGCAATGGTAATGCTGAAGGGTGGTGGTGATGGCACTAAACTGGAGTCAGTGCATCCAGAGCACTTTCTCCCCAACATTAGATGCTAATATCAGATGAAAGATGAAAGGCCAGTCTGTTGGATTGGCCTCTAAAACAGAAAAAAAAATCTTCAATTGCATAGGCGGATGAAAAAATTAGCTTGCTACTAAACATTAAATGGATCGATAATCTATTAACTCTAATCTTATTAGCAGTGATCTTGCAGTACACTGTGTGACCCATCTTTTTAAACAAGTTTCCCTCACTGTCCTAGACTAAAACAGTTTTCTTTTTTTTGTATTCAGAATTGACATACTTAATACTCCATGTTAATTCAGAATACATCTGTACCTTTCTTCAAATGCTAGTCACCTTCAAGGCCTTTTGGAGAGCATTACAGTTCTGCTTTTCATACAGCTGGTAATGGTCAGAGTTTTATTTTATAGCCAGAAACCATAGCAGAGGATCCAGCTATATTCAGTATCTCATGTCAAGATAAAATGTTATGAAGTACTGGATGACAAATCATCTTTTCACTATCTTAGCAGAAATAGTCTGCCTCACGCACTCCCACTGAGGGAGAAACAAAGTGAAGGGGAAAAAATCAGAAAATGACCATGAAAAAGAAAAATAAATGCTCTGATGAAAAATTACAGAAATAATGTGGATAAATTAATACAAAAAGATAGTTTTATGGTGAAATGTTCATGTTTACACAAATTTAAAGAGGCTTTAGAAAACAAAGCTATGTTGATACTGTAAAACTTAAAGTATCCTTCACATATAGTAACCTATAAAAATGAAAGCACTATGCGACCCCAGTGATCAGACACTGTGAACACTCAGCCCACTGTGGTCTCCGGAAGCCCTCCGAAGGCAAGAGTGACTGTCAGGATGAAAGTAACCTGGGTTCCTGTGATGACCTGCTGTTGACCATGAGAAGATTCAAGCAGAGGACACTCCAGTGACTCCAGTTGTGAAACACTGTGAGAGAAGACAGCAAAAGTTCCCGAGAAAAGCATATCCCATGAATCAGGATAGAAGCAAATGGTAGATAAAAGAAAGAAAAAGTTAAAAAAAATGACTTTAGGACAAAGATTCAGAGGTTCTATTGAATTCAGAATGAGCAAATATGAAAATGACTGTATAATGGGATTTGAGAAACTCCCTAAGTGAGTCTTCTTTGACATCAGCCAAGTGTCTGTGAGTCACTGTAAGGAGAAGGGAAGAAAAAACAAAAGGGCAGATGATTGAGAGAGTGGAAGAGCCTTGGGTCTGCCAAAACACTGGGTTTCTCTTCAGTGTGCACCTTCATTATTATAAGTTGTTTTCTCAAGACCCACGGAAATATAAAAGTCCTCTATTTATAAACGAAATCTATCAAAGTTAGGCTGTGGAGATAGGAAGTATCTCTTTGAGACTCCCCAGAACCACTAGTGTAAAAGCATTTTATGGTGACTCATCTGTCAATAACTCAGGGGATAAATAATCACTTCTTGTCTGCAGTGTCTGGTAGGAAGTTTAGTCTTGTGTGTGTGTGTCCAAGTTTTCCAGTGTGTATATGTGACAGTATACCTGTGATTGTGTAAGTATGTCTGTGGAAGTACAAATATGCCTGTGTGTATTCAAGTATAATTTTTTATTTGCAGCCCCCGTCTGTGTTGTGGTGTGTGTGTGTGTGTGTGTGTGTGTGTGTGTGTGTGTGTGTGTGTGTGTGTAAAACGGATCTTGGGACTGAACCAAAATCAATATATTTAAGTGATAGTTTATTGCTTTTGTCTCCCTATCTATTCAAATTTCATTTCAATTTCCAGTTGTAAATCAAACAGAATTGTTGATTTTAGGCTTGTTACAACATGACATGGTTTTTTAAAAAACAAAATAAGTTACAGAATGAGATGGGCATATTATTAATATTTTGTACTCAGCTTGTGGCTTTGAAGAACTTCTATGAAACCTTCCACTTTTGCATCTCAAAATGGATTTAATTTGACTTACTATGGCATCAAGGCATTTAATATTATGTTTGCAAAACACTCTTAGTTTCTGTGAGGCAGAATGTAGACTCAGAATATCAATAATACTGGCATCAGTATTGCTGAAATATTTACTAGCAATATATCATATAAAGGATTAATATTTATTGAAAGTATATAAACACTCATGATACAAATTGATCTTTAAGACAATTCTTGGAGAGTGGAACTGTCCCATGCAGAATGGTTAATCCGCTCCCTGAAAATGCAGAAACCAAACAGGAAGGAAGGTCAGTGTCCAGAGGTCTCAATGGGGTCTGGTCATGCCTCATTCAGGGTCCTGGTACTCCAGAGATACTCCTGTAAGCTTCCCCAAATAACACCTGAATCCCACTACACAGCACTTCGGCAGGAAATCGCCACATTCCATTTCATTGTGTGTGTGCGATCTTTGATGAGAAGAAGCACTTTGATGTGCTATAACATCATTGTAACTATTTTTGGTGAGTTTTGCTAGTGAATTTGGTACTATAGCCAAAATATAATTGTCAAGGATGTGTCTATCCATGTTTCCTTTTTTTAAACTTTCATGTTTTATATTTAAGTCATATATTTTATTATATTTATATTTAAGATTTATATTTAAGTCTTGAATATATTCCAAGTTAATTATTGTGTTTAGTGTAAGATAAAGGATCCAATTTCAATATGCTACATATAGATATCAAGTTCTCAAACCATCAGCCAATAGACTCTTTTTTCTTACTGTGTATTCTTAGCATCCTTGCCAAATATTAGTTGACTATATACAAGTAGGATGCTGTTTTGAAATTAGTTTTTGCAAGATATGTATATAATAATTAACTGTATGTCTTAGATGGATAGTTTTTGGTTGTCAATTATACTTTAGTAAAGCTGGGAGCAAGAGCTAAAGAAATAAATGTTACCACAAATCTCTCAGTATGAGAGCAATTCTACATAATTAAATAATTGATTAGAGGCTTAGATGTCCCTAATATATTTCAAATTATGATAATTGTAGCATTCAATTTTCAAAAGGAAATACAATAAACAAATTACCATATCCTAATATCTTTATATCAAGTGGTTATAATTACAATGATTTTCTAGGAATTACTTTGAAGTGAAATCTGATCATGGTTATTAAATTCACTTCCAAATGTGACCACATTCTTATCAAAAATAAGTGTTCAGTCTGACCAGAGGAACTAAACTAATGTTCTATGATGTGGAAACCCCCACTACTACAGTTCTATGGCACCTAGATTGATATATGTAATTTTACTCATGACTTCTGAGAGAAGAGCTCTCTTTCATTGTCTGTTCTGGTCTCATATTGATTTCCATAGATACTTCAGTATGATTTTAGTGGCAGTAACAGACAATTGTGAAGGCCACTTGGATGGGAACCAAGAAAAATAGACATTTAAAATAAAAAAATCTTCCCAGACAAACTAGTCCTGAAATGGGCAAAGCATCAGATTGACAGTACATACACTGCTACCTTATAAAGGGTAAGAGCAAGAAAGTGTCCTGAGAGAAACTGTGATTACTCATTACCAGCCCTGGCAGTATCCACAAAGAACCAAGGTTTACACAGTCTGAGCCTCCCTCCATGCTGCCTCCCTAATCACAGTTACAATGAGTCCTCAGCTCATCTGTTCTGCATGAAAAGCAACTCCACCCAACAAAGTTGGCTCATGCCAGCTTCAACATAGAGGCCTATGCTCTCAGACTATCAACCAGAGAACTTGGGAGAGTTTTTACAAACACAGACACAGGGCCATAGCTAACCTATGTGAAAAGGAAATGTTAATTCTTGGGCTAACAGAAACTGAAGCATGGGGGAAATGACTTAAAACTCAAAACCCAAGATTTGCACTTGGTAATCCCATGCTCTGGCCTCCCAGCAATAATAACAGCATGGCTGTGGCAGAAGCTGAAGAATTAACACGTTAAATTGAAGACTAAGACACTAAATTTAAAATCTCTGTTTCTGGCCCTGATTGTACTGCCTGGGAGATTATGTCCTCTCCCTTGGAGTCTCTGTGTGTAAACAAAATTCCTTTCTTTATTGATTGTATGTCATATGTATGTGTTTATACTTGAGTATATGTATATATGTACTATATGCATACAAATGCCCACAGAAGCCAGAGATGGATGTCAGAGACCTTGGAGCTGGTGTTACAGGTGGTTGTGAGCCACCTTATGTAGATGTGGAGAACCAAACCTGGGTGTTTTACAAGAGCAGCTAGTGCTTAACAAGGAAGCAATCTCTCCAGAAACTTTCAGTAGTGATTTCTACACTAAATTTCTTGTGGACATAGTAAAGAAAATTAATCCCATATGGCAATTTATTTAAAGTCTTTAGCAGTACCTGTTACATTGTGATATTATTCAGTGCTAATTATTGTTAACTTGATTATTATACTCAAGTATTATAAAATAGAAATTCTCTAAAGTTATTGAATCCATCAGTATCTTCTTTTTAATCCCTTCCTCCAAAATAATCTAGCTAAATATGGAAAATCATGAACGTGAGGATTATAAGGACAGCTTTAAAAGTAGCACAGGGAACTGTAAATATGGCTCAGTGGTTAAAAAGATTGCCTCACAAGCAAATAAATCAGAGTTCAGAACCCCAGAATCCCTGTAATCGGAGAGTGAGTATGGTGGTCCACCTATAGTCCCAGCCTAGGAGGGCAGAGAGAAGGGATCCTGGAACAGGCTGGCTAGGGAAACTAGCTTATAGATTCTGTGTTTGAGTGAGAAATTCTGCCCTGAAGAACAAAGTAGGACAGACTGAGGAAGATTTCTAATATAACTTCAGACCTTCACATGTTTGCACACACATGCTCCCACACACACACATGACTATGCATGTAAACATATATACCACTCACAAAACTTATTGACAACAAATATTTTAAAGCAAAATAAATGGAAGTTTTTACCTTTTTGGAAAAAAATTATATTTTAGATTATAATTTAATTGCAATATTCTTCCATTACTTTTTTCTCTCCAATCCTTCATTTCCTTCAAATTCATATCATCTTTTACACTAATTGTTATTTAATATATAAGCATTTCTGTATACATATATTCCTTTTTAATTCTTATTTAAAAGCTTTTTTAATATACCCACCACTTTCCCTCTCCCTCTCCTCGTCCCAGTCCTCCCCCAACTTCCACCCACCCCATCTCCCTTCTATCCCCCAGAGGGTAAGGACTCCCAGGTGAGTTAATGTCATCTGTTATATCAAGTTGAGGTAAAACCAAGACCCTCCTCCCAGTACCAAGGCTGAGCAAGGTATTCCTCTGTAAGGAATGGGCTCCAACAAACCAATTCATGCACTAAGAATAAAGGTCCCACTACCAGAGGCTCCATAAACATGCCTACGCCATGCAAATTCAGAGGACCTAGTTTAGTCTCTGGAGATTTCCCGGTTGTCAGTTCAGAATCAGTGAGCTCCTAATAGCTTGGGTAAGATGTTTCTGTGACTTTCTTCATCATGGTCTCGATGCCTTTGCTCATATAATCTCTACTTCCTCTTTTCAGCTGGATGGGAGCTCTACCCAGTCCTTAGCTGGGGATTATCTCTGCATCTGCTTCCATCAGCTGTTGTATTAAATTTTTGGCCTGTTTGGCCTGTGGTCCAGACCTGCAGACCCACAGTCTTCCAATCTCACAGTCTCACAGAGACACACAGATGCTTATATTAATTTTATGTTGATTGGCATAGGGTCCAGGCATATAACTTATTAATTTATTATTTTTAAATTAACCTATTTTTAAATTAACTTTATTTTTAAATTAACCATTAACCTATGACTTTTATCCTGTTCATCCATGTGGCTTGGTTCCTTTTCTTAGAGCAGCATAGTTGTCCTCTGCATCTGCTGGCTTCTCTGGCATTTCTGGGGCATCTCTACTCTGTTTTTCATGTTTTTAGAGGTTTTTTTAGTCTGCCCCCCCTCCCCCCGCTTCTGTCTGCCATTGGCCAAACAGCATTTTTATTAAGCCAGTAGTGGGACAATTATTTATAATGTGACAATATGATTTCACTATATTTTCCCTTTTATTCTATTTAAAACAAGAACCTTAAATTTCATATCTTTTTATTATTATTTATAGTGGCTTAAAGCCAACACTGTAAACAAGGATAAAAATCTATGATTTAACTTGTGGAATGTGTTCTAAGTGCCAAATTGTAATAGCCCACACCTTTGATCTTAACCTAAATGTAAAACCACTAGACATAAGAAGACACATTAAAAAAAAAAAAACAATAAAAAATGACAAAAAGCGAGGCTAAAAATGCTAAGTGAAATTTGACTCTGATGTTTCCTCTCTTTGATATTTCAGGCTTTTCCCAATATCTGGCTCTAAGTTTCCTTTATCACAACCCAAATTCATGCAACAATCAGTTGTTGGATGAAGGTTCTCCAGCTTTTTCTTATTTAAAAGGGGAAAAAAAGAGAAAAACAGAATAAGAAAACATATTAGGATGAATCTTCAAATACTTGTTGCCTGACCAAGCGAACCACTTCAGTCTCAGGCTTAATTTCCCAATCTATTATTACAATGGGTTCAGGCCTGGCTAGCTAACTCCATGGTTCAGACCCACCCTCTGCTGTTTATCTGGCCCAGCAATCCCAAAGTCCCAAAGTATCACACATTCACGTGTATTAACATTATACTGTTTGACCTATGACTCAGGACATGGCTAACTGGTGCCTTCATTTTAACTCCATCCATTTTTATTAATCTGTCTGCTACGTGGCCCATGGCTCACCTGTGTTCCTTACATCTTGCTCCTTTGGGCATCTGGCTCTGTCTGTGTCTGACTCCGCCCTCCTCATATCTATGTGTTCCTGTCTCTGGCTATGGTGTTCGCCAAAAGTCAAAACAGTTCCTTTATTTAAAGATTGATATTCACAGCATACAGAAAAACATTCCCACATCACCTCCCTGTTTTTGTCTAATCAAAAAGGAGTATTTCAATTTTAACATAAAAAATTACATATAACACAATAGCTATCAAGCAAGAATTACAGTTACAATATCTAGTCTATTTGTATTTAGCAAAATTTTAAAAAAATACTCTATCATCTACCTTATCCTTGTGAATCTAAAGTTTTATATTCAATATGAAAGGTATCTAATATATCTTTTAAAATAACTAAGAAAAACGATACCTATAACTATACAATCTTCAACTACACCAAAGACCACAGAAGGATATAATATTTACTCAAGTAAACAGGAAGTGCAAGCAACTTCCAAAATCTAGAAATGACAGAGATGACACCTATCTGCCTGGACAGTGACCCAAAGTTCCTTCATAAAGTTTGGGCATCCATCTTCAGCCTACAGGCCCAGAGTCTCTTGTGTACCTTTCAGTGAAGCAGGAAATCTGAAAGAATGCTCTGCTCATTCTGGTATAGTTTGTCAGTCTCTTCTTCTTGAGTCCTGAAGAATATTTGACAGTTTCTCTACAAACCTGAAGGATCATCTCGGCTCATTCTGCCAAAGTTCAGAGGTCACTTTCCTATGGAACCTGCATGTCCAGTTTAAATGGCATACTGCCAAACAGTCAATAAGAGAATTCATAAAATGGATGAAGAATGCAACTTGTTCACTATATAAAGTTGGATTAAAAATATAAAAATATAAGCTTTGTTTAATATTTATGCCTTTTGATCCAATATTGCAATTTTTCACATTTACTTGAGATAATTAAAGAAAAGAAAGGAATTTAATTATATTAAACAATTAAATATTCACTGAAACAGCTTTTATTTTACCTAATCTATTTTTTTACATAATTTGCACTACAATACACAATTAAATAGTCATTTTAGAGCATTATACTGGTCAATATCATTGTGTTTTAAAGACTCTTCTCTGTGAGAAAGTAAACTGTTGAGATAGTAAAGAGCTCCTCATGTAAGCACAGATGCCTTAACTAGGAAATACTGAATACACTCATAAGGAGCCAAGAGTCACAGTGGCTGCTCACTCCTGCTAACAGTTCTGGACAAGAGGGTCAGGAGAGAGGCTAGCAAGCTTAGCAAACATGGGCCAGTGAGAAGCCATGTCTCAAGTGAATACGGCAGAAAGCAATAGAGGAAGAGACTTGATAACATCCTCTGCTCTCCATACTCACCTGAGCATGCATCACACCACATGCACACACACACACATATACATACACACATGCACACACACACATACATATGCACGCTTAAATGATATTAATAAATGTAAAATAATGTAAAAATTAAGAACAGAATTATAAACTATATGAAAAGAAGTCAGTTACATTAATAAGACTGGTTGCTAGTAGATCGAGATAACTATTTAATTCTTCTAAATTTTATTTAACATTTTCACTTTTGTTAGGTGAATTAATCAGTGGCAATTCCTGTGTGTGCTTGCAAAATGTTTTGGAGTGTTTAAATCTCCCTCCAGCTGTGAGAGTCATCAATATACTATAGACAGTTTTAGAACTGTCTCATGTCTACCATAACTTTTTTTTTACATTTTATTATTTTTTATATATAAAAAAGTCTTTGAAAGTGGTACTTTGAAAGTGGTAAATGCTGTGTATTAATGGAAGTCAGCAACATAGTATTTCATTCAACAAAAAGGCTGAAACGGATGGTTAGGCCTTCCCTATGGGAGTATTATTCCATCAGTTAACAAAGGTGTTTTCTTTTTTGTAAACAAAAAAGAGAAGCAACTTCCTGAAGCTGGAAACCTGCTAAAATAGGAACTGTTAGTTAGCCAAAGTGTACAGCCTTGAAGAAGCCTTCAAAGCTACAGCTGTCAGATTGCTGCTTGTCTACTGAGGACTGCCTGCTGCGCGTCAGATATTCCTGGCCAAGAGACTTCTTTTCCGTAACTCATCGTGGAGCAGAAATAGCTGATATGTAGGCTTGATTTATTACCTGTCAAGATTCAGTATCCCGTGTTTCCCTTGACCTCTGATTTAAACTGCTATAAAACCCCCAGCCTTGTGCACTTGGGTGGACCACTCCTGCCCTTTACTTTTCACAGTTGCGTGCTTTCCTTCATCTTTCTCGTTCTCCCAACTGCAAAGACACCTGAGACATACACTTGTAAATTGTCTGGGAACCTGATAGCTAGGTCTGATCTCTCATTACTTAGGCAGATGAAGAAGAAAAGAAGAAGGGAGGGGAAGGGAAATATGGATTTGAATTATAGAATATATAATACAATGAAAAAAATCTCTAAATCATAGAGTAAACACTAAAATTAGACAAACAGTTTTAACTCCAGGAAGAGACAAGAGTGAGGAATTATGGCTTTCCAAAGTCTTCAATTAAGAATTCACAAATTGGGAGAACCCAAAGCCTCCCTCCCAGTCCATAGATGACTAAGAGATAAGTGACACCCTGGCCTGCTGGCCCTGTGACAACTGGACACACACAACTCCTTGGCCTACAGCCAACTAAGAGACGACTAAGAATAACCCCTGAAATTACTGGACACATACAGTCCCTGGGCCCACAACTGACTAAGAGCTGACCGAGAGATAACTAAGAGTAAAGCAAGGAAGCAGTGGGCAGATGCCAGTGCAAGAATACATATAACAATATAAAGAACAAGACACCATCAGAAGAAGCTGGTGGTTCTTTAACATCAAGACCTGAGCATAACAATGAAGGGGAAACAGAAGGATACAACATTAAAAACAATTTTATGACGATAATAGAAGTTTTAAAAGAGAATATAAAAAACTCCTTTAAAGAAATAGATGAAAATACAAATAAAAAATTGGAAGAGATGAACAAATCCCTGAAAGAAAACAAAGAAAACCAAGAAAAAGAAAACAGGTGAAAGAAACATTCCAGGAATTAAAAATTGAAATAGAAGCACAAAAGAAGGAACAAACCAAGACAAAGCTGAAAATAGAAAACCTGAAGAAATAAACAGAACTTCAGATGCAAACACAACCAAGAGAATGCAAGACATGGAAGAGGAAAACTCTCAAGTAGAAGATTCAATAGTGAAAATAGATACCTCAATCAAAGAAAACACTAAAACCAAAAAAGCAATAATACAAAACATCCAGGAAATTTGGGAGACCACAAAAGACCAACTGTGATAATAGTTGGAATTGAAGAAGGAGAGTACCAGCTCAAAGGCATAAAACATTTGTTAAACAAAATCATAGAAGAAAACTTTTCCAATCTAAAAAATAAATGTTTATAAAAATATAAGACTTATAAAACACTAAGTAGATTAGACCCTCTCAAAAACGTCTGCTTGCCACATAATAATCAAGCCACTAAACCTATGGAACAAAGAAAAAATACTAAGAAGGCAAAGGAAAAAAGCCAAATTACCTATAAAGGCAGACCAATAAGAATAACACCCGACTATTCAATGGAAACGATGAGAGCCATACGGTCCTTGCCGGGTGTTATACAGACACTAAAAGAGCATGACTGCCAACCCAAATTACTATACCCAGCAAAATTATCAGTCATCATAGATGGAGTAAACAAGATATTTCATGACAAAACCAGATTGAAACAATACCTATCCACTAAACCAGCCCCACAGAAAGCACTAGAGGGGAAATTTCAACCTAAAGAAACCAGATACACCATTGTAAACACAAACAATAGATAACCTAACAGAAGAAAAATTCAAACAAAGGAAATACACACAATTACCACCAAAATTAACAGGAAATAACAATCATTGGTCATTAATATCCCTTAATATTAATGAACTCAATTCACCTAATATGATGAATACAAAAACAGAGCAAACACATTTTTTATATGGCATACAAGAAACACACCACAACTTCAAAGACAGACATAGGCTCAAAGTAAAGGGTTGGGAAAGGACTTTTTAATCAAATGGTCCTAAGAAACAAGCTGGTGTAGCCATCCTAATAGCTAACAAGATAGACTTCGAACTAAAATAAATCAAAAGAGACCAGTATGGACATTACTTATTCATCTCAGGAAAAATCCACCAAGATGAAGTCTCAATCCTGAATATTTATGCCCCCAACACAAGGACACCTACATATGTAAAATAAATACTACTAAAGCTTAAACCTCACATCAAACCTCACACACAAATAGTGGAGGGCTACAATACTCCACTTTCATCTTTGGATAGGTCAACAAGACAGAAGCTCAAGAGAGAAATATGTTATTACCCAAAAGGACTTAATAGATTATATATAGAAGCTTTCAACCAAACACAAAGGGATATACATATTTCTCAGGACCCCATGGAACTTTCCCAGAAATTTACCCCATACTCGTTCATAATATTAATAGATGCAAAAATCAGAATAACTCCTTGTTATCAGACCATGATGGTCCAAAGGTAGAGTTCAACAACAATACCACTAAAATAATGAACAAGACAAAGCTGTTCTGTCTCCTCTTATCTATTCAATGTATTCTCAAAGTTTTAGCTAAAGCAATAAGAGAACAAAAGCATATTAAGGAGATACAATTTGAAAAGGAAGAAGTCAAACTGTCTCTATTTGTAGATAATATGATTGTATGCATAAGACACCCCCAAAATTCTACCAGAGAACTCCTATAGCTGATAGGCTTTCATCAGTGTAGCAGGGTAAAAGATTAACTCAAAAAATCAATAGCCCTCCTATACATACACTAAGGATAAAAGGGCTGAAAACAAAATGAGAGAAACATCACCCTTTATAAAAGCTGCAAATATCATTAAATATCTTGGCATAACTCTTATCAAAGAAGTAGCATACCTGTTTGACAAAATCTTTAAGTCACTGAAGAAAGAAATAGAAGTGGATATCAGAAAATGAAAAGATCTCCCATGTTCCTGGATAGGTAGAACCAACATAGTAAAAATGGCAATTTCACAAAAAGCAATCTACAGATTGAATGCAATTCTCATCCCAATACCAATATAACTTTTTATAGACCTTGAAAGAATAATACTTAACTTCATATGGAATAACAGAAAACCCAGGATTGCCAAAACAATCCTGCTCAATAAAAGAATTTCAGGAGGAGTCACAATCCCAGACTTCAAGCTAAACTATAGAGCTACAATAATAAAAACAGCCTGGTACTGGCATAAAAACAGACTTTTGGATCAATGTAATCAAATTGAAGACCCTGACATTAATGCACATACCTATGAAGACCTAATATTTGACAAAGAAGCCAAAAATATTCAATGTTGTCACTTCAACAAATGGTGCTGGCATAAGTGGGTGGTTGTATGTAGAAGAATGCAAATAGATCCAAACCTACCACCCAGCACAAAACTCAAATCCAAGTGGATCAAAGACATCAACATAAAACCAGCTACACTGAACTTGATTGAAAAGAAAGCAGAAATACCCTCCAATGCATTGGCACAGGTGACCACTTCCTAAATATAACACCAGGAGCACAGATTCTAAGAACAACAATCAATAAGTGGGACCTCCTAAAACTGCAATACTTCTATAAGGCAAAGGACACCGTCAATGACAAAGAACAGCCTACAGAATGAGAAAAGATTGTCCCCAATCCTACATCTGACAGAGGACTGATCTCTAAAATATATAGAGATTTCAAGAAACTAGAACCGAAAAACCTAAATAACTGATTTTTTAAAATGGGGATCAGAGATAAAAGGGGTATTCTCAACAGAAGAATTACAAATGGCTGAAAGACACTTAAAAATTGCTCAACATCCTTAGCCATGAGAGAAATGTGAATCAAAACAACTTTGAGATACTACCTGACACCTGTCAGAATGGCTAAGATCAAAAACACAGATGACAGCCTATGCTTAGAAGAATGCAGAGCAAGGGGAACACTCCTCCATTGTTGGTGGGAATGTAAACTTGTACAGCCACTCTGGAATGCAATGTGGCAGTTCCTCAGAAAATTGGAAATCAATCTCCCCAAGGATCCAGCAATATCAATATTAGGCATATACCCAAAGGATGCAAATTCATACCCCAACGGCATTAGCTCAGCTACATTCATATTAGCATTATTTATTATAACAAGAACCTGGAAACAACCTAGATGCCCCTCAACAGAAGAATGGATTAACAAATTGTGGGACATCTACACAATGGAGTAGTTTTGTTTTGTTAAAAAAAAAAAAAAAGCTGTAGTAGTTGGGTTTTTTGGTCTCGGGCAGTCAGAGGTCCAGACTCAGGACCTGCAGTCAGCCCCAGACCTTTTAGCTGTTCCTATTGGCATGTGCCACCACAACCGGCAGTGGGGTTTTTTGGTCTCGGGCAGCCAGAGGCCCAGACCCACAGACTTGAAATGCTACTGCTCAGGCCCCCAGAAATGACCCAGACACTTATATTAACTTCATTATGTTTGGCCTATGGCTCAGGCACATTGCTAGCTTGCTCTTACATCTAACTCAACCCATTTCCATTAATCTGTCTGCCATGTGGCTCATGGCTCACCTGTGTTTCTTATATGTTGCTCCTTTGGGCTTCTGGCTTGGTCTGCCTGACTCTGCCCTGCTTCTCCTACCTATGCTCTGATTTCTCCTCCTATTTTTTCTATGGTGCCTGTCATGGGCCAAAACAGCACCTTTATTTAAAGATTGATATTCACAGCATACAGAAAGACATACCCACATCAAAAAGGACATCCTAAAATTTGTAGGCAAATGGATGGATTTGGAGAATGTCCCCCTGAGCAAGGAAGGTATCACAAGCCCAGAAAGATAGGCATGGGATGTACTCACTGATAAGTGGATTTTAGACAAAAAGCAAATACCCACGCCACAAACCATAACCCCTGAACAGCTTTGGATTGGAAGAAACTTAAGAGAGACATCCAGAGATTCTCCTAGGAAGTGAAAATAGAGAAGATCACCTTAGTAAATTGGTATCATAATGTGTTGTAACCAAGAAGAGTTGGGAACAAATCTTGAAAGAAGGAGATGGTTAAGTGAGAGGAGCAAAGAGTGAGATAGAAAGAGATGGATATCTCAATAGAGGAAGCCAGTGTGAGTTTGGAAAGAGACTTGGTGTTAGGGAACCTCCAAGAACTCACAGGATGCTCTAGCTGGGTCTCCAACCATTAGTAGACAGGCTGCCTAAACAGGACTTCCCCTATAATCAAATGAATGATCACCCTAAGTGTCATCACAGAACCTATATCCAACAATTAATAGAAGTGAAGGCAGAGATCCATGGCTGAGCACTGGGCCGAGCTCTTAGTCCAGTTGAAAGCAGGGGAGGAAAGTCTGTATGAGAAAGAGTATCTGGATTATGGGGAAAATTCCCACAGTGATGGCTAGCTGGAGCTCTGGGTAGCCCAATAAATCAAGAATAGTCACTGGAAATGATCAGGAAAAGGAGCTAGGCCCTCCAAGGGTAGGCAACTGTCGAATAGCATGAGCAGTATGTGGAGCTTGAGAATTAGGATCAGACTGTGTTCCTGTGCATGGGCTGGCACCTTGGAGCCCATTCCCTGCAGAGGAATGCCTAACCCAGTCTTGATATTGGGATGGGGAAACTGGACTTCTCTGGGTGCATCATGCTGAGCTGACCCCACTAGGCCTTCTTGCCCATTGGGGGGAGAAGCTGTGGGGTGGGGAGGGACAAGGCTGGGGGGTGACTGAGAGGAATTGGGAGGAGGGGAGGGAGGGAGAGCAGGGAGATATATGGATAAAAAGACATTTTTCATTAAAAAATAATAAAATGCACATACAAATAAATGAATTCACAAATTTAGAAGAGAAAAAGAAAGGATGTGAATTTGGGTGGGTGGTGAAGATATGGGATGAATTAAGACAGAATAGGCCATGATCAGAATATGTTGTATATTGAATATATTGTATGAAAAAATATCTGTTTTAAGTTTAAAAGAAAAGAATGTACAAAATTTATAACAGCAAATAAAAGTGGGGGGAGCAATACACTGTCAGGGTGTGTTAAGACCTGGAATTATTCCTGCTTCATCATATTACATTTTAAAAGCACCTCATTTGTTTCTCTGGCTGTATAATATATATAACAGAATACATAGTTCATAGTTAATTTAAATCAGGATCTAGACTTGGTTCACTAGTGTTTTTATTCCAAAGGGGTCCAAAAGGTATATATGTAAATTCTCACATATAAATATGATTAAAGTAGAATGTGAATACTCAGATTACAGGGACACACACCATATGCACATACAATTCACAACATAGCATGAGTCCTAGACTCACAGTCTCATGCCAGCAGCAGCATATAGACTCATCTCCAAGCAGCTGACTGGGAGATGTAGCTGGCCACCAGCCACCATGAGCTAAGCTAAATGGCTGATTTCCACAGTCTCTCTCATGGACCTTGGTACAAAAAGGCTTCTCCCAGCCACTGCTTGCAGGTTTTGGAGCACATCTATTAAGTAGCTTCATGCTACTTAATACTGCTTCCCAGAACTGAGAAGGTAAATATGATTGATTAGTACCTTTGTCATGTTGAAAAGCCAAGTGGAATGGAGCCAGAAGCCAAGGGTCCTAATCACACAGTTTAACAATTTAAAATCTCTCTTTGTCAGAAAAGGATTTCAGACACACAATAAAACAGATTCAGATGGAGATAAACCTCTAAAGGGATTATGATGTATATAAAAATTATACATAGGCTTGGCAGAGAGAGGGAAAGGAATATAGGCAGTTATATAAAGAAATGGCTTTTAAAATAAAGTCATTAAAGAGACTATAAAATTTTTAAAACAGCCACATAAAGATGGAAAATTCAGAGTCTGGATATTGTATACCATTGTGTTGTCTTTGGATTTGTAACTGTTATAAGACATTTGATTGTAAAAATTGCTAAATTAAACCAGCATATATATTTTAAAGGTAACTTGACTTCAAGATTTGAGTCTATGGATATGCTGTTATAGAACCAAGACCCCCTGAAAAAAAATTTCTGATGGGAATGAATAGTCCAGATAATCCAATATTTCAGAACGCTTTTGTTGGTGTTTCCTCTAAGTTGTGCCTTCAGAACAGCTCAAGGCTGCTGAGACTGTGAGACTAGGAAGCCCAGGATGGTTCTGTTTTTGTACAGTTAGAATCTTTCCAAAGCTTTTTCAGTGCCTCACATTGGGCATCATTTGTAGACAGAAATTTTCCTGTGACCCACAGCTGCTTGGTCCCAAACAAACACACAGAGGTCTATATTAATTACAAACATTTTTGGTCTATTTCTTGGGTTTCTTGTTAGCTAGTTATTAAATTAACCCACTTCTAATAATCTATGGAATACCACCTGTTCTGTTGCTTTACCTGTGTCCCATTACATCTTGATACCCAAGTGGTTGGACCATATCTACTCTGAGCCTGCCTTTCTTCTTCTGTATCTCTGCTTAGATTTTTTTCTACCTAGCTATAATCTGTCTTGTCAGACACACATATTCACAACATATAGAAAGACCATCACATAGCATAATATACAATAAAGGATTAAAGACAAGTTATAATCCTTTCAATGAGATAGATTTTAAAAAGTCTTTTCAGAATGGCACAGAGAAAGTGTCTTATTTTTTCACATTTAATATAAATTTAAAGATCTCACCTAACATTATCATTAGCGAGATGGCTTCTTCCTCTTTAGAGGTCAGGCTTTATAGTTTGGCAGGTAAATAAGTAAGTGAAAGCAGTAACATCACATGGTCCAAACACTAGGATATATATTTTAACAAGTAGACATTTCTGGCAGAGGACTTGGGATTGGATAATTTTTCTCTTCCCGGATGCTTTCCAGCATAAAGATATTAATATTGATGAACTTGTTACACAGGAAGACTTGACTTCATACCTGTAAAAATAGAGCAATTGGGTAATTACTAATATATAAATATTATTGATTATAGCTTACATTATATCTTCATGTGCATCATTTTATTAAGAATCATAAATATTTTAAAGTTATTGTAGTAGCTATTTTATTCATT
The DNA here is from genome assembly GCA_033318265.1 of Phyllotis vaccarum. Taxonomy (NCBI): domain Eukaryota; kingdom Metazoa; phylum Chordata; class Mammalia; order Rodentia; family Cricetidae; genus Phyllotis; species Phyllotis vaccarum. Next base: position 8,830,621 of record JARWLC010000004.1, on the reverse strand, counting down.
GATTTTCTTATTTCCAATAGATAAAACCAATAACCAAACTTACTGGAAGTCACACAATTTACTCCCAAACAAGCCCAGTATTCCTTTCCTTACTGACCCTTACCAGTATCAGTAAATTTCTCAGAAGTTTGATACAACCCAGCCTGGCAACATAATTTTCAGGGGCTGAAGAAAAATTAAAATTCAGAACTCCTTATTTAGTATGTATAAAAATAATTGAGCCAGAAATAGCTGTCTTAAAAGTATTGGATTAAATGGAAGGAACCTTTTAATAGCTTCATAGGTCACAGGACTCTGAGGTTGACCCTGCTGACATCAAAACAAATTAAACTGAAATCAATAATCCAGAAAGCCACTAATTGAAGGAGGCTGAGTTGGATATATTAAAATTATCATTCTACAGGAAGTCCTGAAATATATGTTTAGCAGATGCAGTTCAGGTTATACCTTCATAATCACCCCTCCAAATAAATTATTCAGATTAGAAAATGCATGCCCATTGGTGAAATAAGATGAACACAGCTTATTCATGATACTCACTGAACATATTAATATGTATTTTTCCCAAGTGCAATGCACTGATAGACTTTAGACCATGACAAGGTAAAGGCCTCAGGAAAGTTCATTCAACAAGAGGGAAACCATCAAATTAGCTTGCAGTTTTCAGCAAACATACTCTATTTGTTCTATGATCCCAGCATGACTTCTCAGAATAAGCAATTTCAGGAATATAGCTATACTGCTGCAGTCACAGAAGAGTGTGAGATGGAATTGATACCTAATGTACTATAAATGAACAGCAGATGTTTGTCAGTGGGCTAGAATCTGTGGTATTTATTCCCAGAGAAGAATGATGGAAGTCTATCGTTGCTCATCACCTCTGTGAAATCCTCATACTTCATGAATCTAACCTTATTCTTTGTGAGGTAAAAATAATTTGCCTTCTTGTAATTCATATGTTTATATTTTAGAGGGGCATGGTCCCATGTACTCAGTCTAGCATCCAATTCTGTGGAGCCAGACCTGGCTTTGAACTTCTGATCCTGCTACCTCCACTCCCAAAATTCTCATACCTAGCTTCATATTTTCATCTTAATAGAAATTGCATTTGTTTGCTTGTATGTTGTTGGCTGAGATAAGTTTGCTCTGTGTAGCTCTTGCTATCACAGAACTCTCTTTATAGGACAGGCTGGTCCTGAACTCACAGAAACCTGCCTGCGTCTGCCTCCTGAGTGCTAGGATTAAAGGCACACACCACCACCAACAGATTAATAGAAATTTTTGGCATGTTGTATTTTATTTGTAGAATATGTTCTGAAATTGTTGCTTTCTAATAAAATCAGTTTTTCAGAACTCACCATTTTCTTTTTTTAATTTAAAAGTTTTTTTTTTTAAATTTTACATACAAACCACAGTTCCCCCCCCCTCCCACTCACTTCCCAGCTTACCTCCACCTCACTCCACCCCAAGCACTTCTCAGAGAGGGTAAGAGCTTCTATGAGGAGTCAACAAAGTCTAGAATATCAAGTTGAGGCAGAACCAAGCCCCCTCCCCCAGTATCAAAGCTGAGCAAGGTAACTCCCTCCATAGGGAATGGGTTCCCAAAATCGGGTTCACACATTTAAAGATGCATTCGTCTCAAAAATGCTTGAGAAAAGTTTTGAATAAGTAACTGTGCAGAAGAGAGTGATAAAAAGTGTTAAATCCTAAATAATTAAAAGCTGCATACCTTCACATTAAAAAGTAAATTAGATATAATCTAAAAAGAAAAGGCATTTAAATAAGCCAATTAAAAAAGAAAGACAAGTATATAAATGTCAAGTTTATTTCCCAAAGCAGAGGCCTGTGAGTCCTATTTTTTTAAATACTCTCACTCATTACCAAAACCACTTTCATATTTTTTATTTGTTATTACAGCAGCATCCCACCTACCCTAACTTGCCTATTATAATAAAGAACCACAAATTGAGTAGCATAAAGGCTCACTACTGTGAGAAAACACAGACCTTGGAGTTGGGAAGTCCAAGGCCAAGATACTTATCTACTTTATTTTTACATACATTAATCATCTTGCTGTGTGCTCACATGAGGGATGGATAGAACAACTTCTCTTGAAACTCTTATAAGGACACTAAGAACATTCTTGGTGATCCACCCTCAATGATTCATCTAGCTGCTATGACAAAATTTGACCTCCTAGTATCACCACCTTTGAAACTAAAGTTTCCTTATTATTAATGAAAATGGATATTTTCATGTTTTTCCTGATCAGTTTTCCCTTCCCACACTCATGCCAGTACACATCCCCCTACATCCACCCTCCCCTAGATCTACTTACCCTTTGTTTCCTAATCAGAAAAGAGCAGTTCTTCAAGAAGCCACAGCCAAATAGAACAAAACAAGATACAAGTCAAAATGAAAGCCCTCCTATCTAGGTTGGACAAGGCAATCCAACAAGACAAAACCACCAAACATATATATAGAAGATATGGTGCAGACCTAAGCAAGACTCATGCTCACCATTTCAGTCTCTGTGAGACCATCTGAACACTTAGTTGATTCAGTGGCCTAAATTCTGATGTCCTTCATCTTTTCTGACTCCTACAAACTTTCCTCCCCTACCTCCTGGGGGTTTCCTGATCTCTGAGGAGGAAGGACCTGTTAGAGGTCTCCAATTTAGACTCTACATATAATGTTTGGCTGTACGTCTCTATACCTGTTTCCATGGGCTGCCTGAGGAAGCCTCTCTGGTTCTCTGATGACAACTGAACAAGACGCTGATCTATGAGGACAGCAGAAGGCCATTAAGATTTGTTTCTTCTTCATCTTCTTAGTTTTTTGGTTTGTTTTGGGGGGTTTTTTTCTACTCTAAATCTCTGGACTATATAGTTAATTTTCAATTAACACATGTGGGAAATGAAAGCATTTTTCTACTACAGTCTTGTTAAATCAAAAATACTCTCATTGTCTTTAATGACTCTGATGTTTTAGAAATGAGTCTCAAGTTGTGCTTTTAGGATATTTTATCATTATTAAAGTTCTTTACCCTTAGTTAATATTATTGAAGCAGTAACGTGACCTTCATCTGCCCTGAATAATGCTAATTTATATTGCCTACTTGAGGGGCTGCCAAATTTCTCCAGTTTAATTGTTGCTATATTCCAACCCTTGTAACTAAGAAACCGTCTCTGGGAATACACTTTATGACCATGAAAATATCTTTTTTATCATCAAAAGTCCTCCTCCCCAGATATTGCATTCATTAGTAATTCTGGCTTGGTACAATGTTTATTGTGTTGATTGGCAAATGATATTCCCCTAATTCAAGCATTACTGTCCCAATCATTGACCATTTTCCAACATTTTGCTTTTAGCAAACACTTTTATTTATATGCAAATGTGTGTTGTATACATTGATGTGTGTAGCTTTGTGTGTGTTCAGGTGCATGAATAATGGTGGACACAGGTGTACATGTGGGAGGGTGTACACATGCATGTGAGTGCACAAGTATGTAGACAACAGAAATCATCTTTCAGTTTCATTCCTCAGAGGTTATCAACTTTGCTTTTGAGACAAATTTTCTCTTTGGTCTGCCATTCACTAAATAGACTAGGGTGGCTGGCCAGTACATCCCAGGAATCCACTTGTCTCTGTTTCCTCAGTGCTAAATAAACACAGGCCACTTCACCTGCATGTGCTTACATGGGGGCTAGAGATAATCCTTGTAAGAAAGCAGTTTGCTGACTGAGCCAGTTCTCTAGTCTTTTATTGTGCAGTCTGTCTCTTACCAATTTTAAATTCTGATCTCTTATACCTAAATCAACCAAAAGTCATGATTAAACTTAATTATGTTGATTTTCAGATATTCTAGATTTGCAAATTGGAAGTTCTTTAGTCATCCCCTGGTTTTGTGTGTGTGTGTGTGTGTGTGTGTGTGTGTGTGTGTGTGTGTGTGTGTGTGTCAAAATTTATTAAGGAATGAAATCTATAAGCTATACTCACAGAAAACATTAGACACTGCTGATGATCCAGCTGTCATGGTCCTGCCATTCTGAGAAATGGTGATGGGAACCAAACTGCAAGCGATATTTCTCCTCAGCTTGCCTCTACTTTAACCACCCAACAAAACATATGACCCCTACTCCAAAGTTTTTAAGGTGTCATGTATCCTCAGAGAAGACAACTCTCATAAGGCCAGAATGTTCCATCCAATTGGTCATCGGGCCAAATGCCAGAATTCCCACAACACATGCCAGTTCTCAACTAGCTTTCTTCTACATGTAGTCCAGGACTCCCAACCCCAGGGAATAATGATGCCCACAATGGAAAGTTCCTTTCACATCAATTAACATAATTAAGAAATGCCTCACAGATATTATTGGAAGCATTTCATGTAGATGATTCTAGATATGTAAGCTGACAAATAAAACTACCCATCCCACAGGCATTTGCATGGTTCCCAGTTTGTTTCATAGATAATAAGAGCAAAATCCCAATCTTCATGATTAGGCAGCAAGTATTCTTAACTATTAAACCATATCTCCAATCATTCCACTTTGGTTTTTTGAGATACAGTCTCTCAGTGGGACCTATTAGGCTAGATTGCTTAATCAGTTCAGTTACCAGGACCCTCCTGTCTCTACCTCTTTAATACTGGGATTATAGGCGCATTCTAATATGTTTGGTTTTCGCATGGAGGCTGGGTATACAGGTCCTTGTGATTACATAGCAAGTACCTTGCCAAATGAGCTATTCTCTCACCCCAAATTTATTCTTAATAATTGCTCATAGGCAAGTGTTTTTTTTTAAAAAAAAAAAAAAAAACAAACATAAAACTAAAAGGCTCAGAAGAATTGACTAAGAAGTTTAAAATAAAAGAATAGACTAGTCCTAAAGCATCTCCTCCTCTGTCCTTTTTCTTTTTTTTCTTTTCTCCTTTTTCTCCTTTCTGTACTTACCCAGCCTTAAGACATGGGGAGGTGCTTAGTCTTACTGCTACTTGATGTGCCATGTTTTATGGATACTCATGGAAGGCTTATCCTTTTATGAGTGGAGAATAAAGAGGAGGGGATGAGGAATAGGAGCATAGAAGAAAGAATGGAAGGAGGTGTTACAATGTGGTTTCTTGGTCCCGGGCAGCCAGAGGCCCAGACCCACAAACCTGCAGTCCCAGACCCCTTGGCAGCCTGCCGCTGCTGCTCAGGCCCCCAGAAATGACTCAGACGCTTATATTAACTTCATGATGTTTGGCCTATGGCTCAGGCACATTGCTAACTAGCTCTTACATCTTAAATCAAACCATTTCTATTAATCTGTCTGCCACGTGGCCCGTGGCTCACCTGTGCTCCTTACATGCTTCTTCTTGGGCTTCTGGCTCAGTCTGTCTGACTCTGCCCTGCTCATCCTACCTATGCTCTGATTTCCCCTCCTACTTTTCCTATGGTGCCTGTCATGGGCCAAAACAGCTCCTTTATTTAAATATTGATATTCACAGCATACAGAAAGACATTCCCACATAAAGGATGACTCAGAGGAGAGAATGGGGGGCTGCAGCCAGGACCTAAAATAAATAGATAAATTAAAAAAAAATAAAAGGTTCCCTCACCAATGCTGCATGTATCCTTGCATTTTAATAGCTCGTTTTATTTTCTATTCAGTTTAAAATATTTTACCTGGTGATTTTCTCTTTGTTCTTTTAATTATTTAGGTGTGTTTAATTTAGTTACAAGTTCCGAGGATACCCTAGGTATCTTTGTAATTTACTTTTTCTGTAGTCACAGAACATACCCTGCATGATTTTAATTTCATAACATGTATTGAAAATTATTTATGCCCTGGTTTGTGGCCCCTCCTAAGGGCTCCCTGTGCATTTGAAGGACTGCTTGTACTTTCTCTGAGTGTTGTGCTCTGTCATTCACAACTCTCTATTGAGCATGCTGTTATAATATGTATTATTAGAATTTCTCAGTAAAAATCATTAAAAACAAATATAAATCTCCAAGAATTATTATAATTTCACTCATTTTGCTTCATGTACCTTACAACCCTTCTTACTCTACATACACATTTAAGAGCATGAGAGTTTAATGATGAAATAAACCTTTTATCCTTATGACATTTTTTCATCCCTTAAGATGGGCCTTGCTCTACACTTCTAGAGACTATTCTGATATGGTATAGCCATTTGTGACTGATATTGCATGGCTTGTATATATTTTCTCATCACAATTATTAGTTAGCAGCAGCAGTATTTAGTACCTTCTTAAGCCTAATTGTGTCATTTATTTGTCTAATATAAATAATCTGTTCATTTTCCCAGTATATAACCAGGTAAGCTTGGGAACAATATGCATCTGTTAGGGCATCCAAAAATATTTGTTTATTTGTTGTATTGTTTACCCAGGTGTCAGAGAACAGATGGAAGGAAGGATTCTATTATCTCCTTCCGCCCTATAGGTCCCAGGAACCAAATTCAAGTCATCAACCTCAGCACCAAGTGCCTTTTTCTGCTGAGCTATCTCATTGTTTTCTGTATGTTTATTTTATTTACTAAAAATAGAGTTTTTCATACACTATATTCTGATTATGATTTACCACTTCCTAACCACCAACTGCTCCCCAATCCTCCCTATGTTCCCTCACCACATACTTTATTTCTCCCCCTCATTAGAAAACAAACATGCATCTAATAAAATAAAACAAAACAAAACAAACCTGAATAGGAGGAAACAACAGCAAAAACACGTAAAGGCACCTAGATAACACACATTAGCATTCCCAGAAATCCCCTAAAATCATACATTTGAAACAAATTTGAAGCAAAAGACTTGTAGAATAAAAAAAAGAAAAGAAAAGAAAAGAAAACTCCAAAAATGCTAATGAATTCATTTTGTGCTGGCCATCTACAGACAACTGAACACAGGGCCTACCTTTAAGTGTGGTTTGTATCATCAATAAGATCCTATTGGAGAACATAAAAACTTTTTTTTTTAATTTGTGAGTGATTATCCACTGGAGGTAGCTTCTAGGACACAAATGTGGACTGTGCATGCTGCCACAGTCTTTGTGAGTTCATATGTGTGATTGTCTTCCCGTGTTTAGAGGGTCATGTTTCCTGGGGTCCTCCATTCTCTCATATCCTCATCCTCACCTCTTTCTGCCTCCTCTTACACAGAGCTCCATGAGGTATGAGGAAAAGTAATTGATTAAAAACATTCCATTCTAAAGTCTCTCACTCTCTGCATATTGTCAGGCTCTAACTCTGTATTTGTTCCCATCTCTTCTCTTGTTATTGCTGAGCAAGAAAATGATTTATAGATGTACCAAGAGGTTCCATGGAGACATTGCATCTGGCTTGAATTCTGAAGTGTTAGCACCTAGGCTTTGAACTACCTGTGATTGTTACCTTTTGTTTGAAAGTATTTGATTATTTTTTAAAATTATTTTTTAATGGAAAAATTTTACATACCAACCACAATTCACCTCTGCCATTCACCCCACCCCCAGATTCTCCCCTCCATAGTCCTATCTGTTCCTCAATGATGGTAAGGCCTCCTCCCTTGGGAAATCAATAAAGTATGGGATATAAAATTGAGGCAGGACCAAGCCTCTTTCTGCTGTATCAAGGCTAAGGAAGGTATCCCTCTATAGGGAATGGATTACAAAATCCTACTTCATACACTCTGGATAAATACTGGTCCCACGGTCAGAGACCCCACAAACTTTCCAAGTCACACAACTGTCATCCACATTCAGAGGGCCTAGTTCAGTACCGTGCAGGTTCCCTAGCTGTCAATACAAAGTCAGTGAGCTCCCAATAACTCAGGTCAGCTTTCTCTATGGGTTTCTCCAGCACCATAATCTTGAAGAACTCTGAAACCTGTCAAAATGGCAAAGATCAAAAACACTGATGACAGTCTATACTGGAAGAGATGTGGAGCCAGGAGAACACTCCTACATTGCTAGTGGGAGTGTAAACTTGTACAGCCACTTTGGAAATCAGTATGGTGGTTTTTCAAAAGAAAAATGGGATTCAATCTACCTCATGATCCAGCAATACCACTCTTGGTCATATAACCCCAAAATGCACATTTATACCACAAGGACATTTGCTCATCTATGTTCATAACAGCATCATTAGTAATAGACAGAATCTAGAAACAGCCTAGATGTCCTTCAGCTGAAGAGTAAAATTAAAAATGTCTACATTTACACAATGGAGTACTATGCAGCAGTTAAAAATATCTTCAAATTTTCAGGCAAAAGGGTGGAACTAGAAAAAAATTATTCTGAGTAAGGTAACCCAGTTCCAGAAAAACATGGTATGTATTCATTCATAAAGGGATATTAGACATAAAACAGAGAATAACCAGGCTACAATCCATAACCCCAGAAAAGCTAAGTAACAAGGAGAATCCTAAGAGAGACATCCATGGATCCCCTGGGAAAGGGAGCTAGATAAGATCTTCTGAGTAAATTGGGGATGTGAGAAGAGAACATGAGGGGAAAAGATGGAAGAGGTGGGGAAGGGACAGAGGGAGAACAACAAATAGATATCTTGACAGAGGGAGCTTTTAAGGGGGTTGAGGAGAAACCCTGGTGCTAGGAACATTCCCAGGAATCAACAAAGATGACCCCAGCTAAGTCTCCAATCAACAGTAGAGATTGCTTGAACTGGCCCTTCCCTGTAATCATACTAACAACCACACAAACTGTTATCATAGAACTTTCATCCAGCAACTGATAGAAGCAGATGCAGAGACTCACAGCTAAGCACTGGACTGAGTTCCCAGTGCAGCTGAAGACGGGGAGAAGGTGATTCACATTAAATTCTTCTTGAGGGATTCCAGAGCCTTTGAATAAGAGTCATCAGAGAACCTGGAAAACCAGGGTGTGTCACGGCTAAGGCAAATAGTCCCTTCGAACAGCTCCAGATCAGAGGTTTTGATATTTCAAAATTGCTTGCTAAAGCTGTGAATCATATAATAATAACAATAATAATAATAATTAAAAAAATAGTAAGCTTTTTGCAAAACAATGGACATTCAATTAACCAGAATATGGTACCCCTGCTGCTTTTGCTAAACCTAAATTTATTCTAAGACCCTAACTATTACACAGACCCCCACAACACAGAACACTGACATGAGTATAGAAGAATGTCATTAGGAGTCATTTTGATTTGTTTTCCCCTTTGGCAACTACCCAACTAGATGGAACCCATTCCTGGAAACAGAAGCTTCATTTGGTGATAAAATATGTCCAGTCGGGTCTCACTGTCCCCCATTACTTAGTGATATATTTAGATCCTGTTCATATATGTGTATATTTTAGGAAGCTTCTATTTCTAGGAAACCCCTCAAATGACCCCTAGTTTTAGCCACCCTTCTCTAACTTCCTCCTTTTCTCCTCCACATGTGATCCTCCCATTCCAGATCCCCCATATCCATAGCTATCTGTTCTGTTTCCCGTTCCAAAAACATCCATCTCCGCCCTCTAGTCTCTTACTCTATGCCTAATCTCTGGGGCTACATAGCTTTCTCCAGTGTGGTTCATGTCCCAAAGAGAAGGTGTAGAGTAATGAGATAAGGAGACTGGCGTGATCTGAAAGTGAATTAGGATGGCTTCCCACTTATTGAAATAGGATACACCTTTTTATGTTCTATAATTGCATTATAGCTTAACCACAAGCAATATTGAAAGCATACTTAATAATTCCAGGATGAAAGTGGTCATCATTGTCATTATAGTATTTTTCTTAGAGCAAAAGAACAATAGGTCAAGCAAGAATCTAAATGCCAATTGTTCTCTGAGGTTCAGGAACCCCACCAGACACCCACTTACACTTTCTCTGGCACAGTATCAGCCCTCAGGGTCAGGAGGTGTCACACATTGGGTCCTGAGAAACAAATTCATAAGAGTAATTTTCATTCTACAAGGGGCTTGACATAGTGCTTTGTACTATGTAACATTATAAGCATTAGGTATTTTCCAATTGCATCCCTTTGTGCCTTATTCATATAATATGGGCTGTTCCCCTTATATATTCCTAAAAGGGAAGTGTAGGGAGGCCCTGCTGATCAGAGGTTGCAGTCTATTGTAGGCCGGCAGCTCTCTTCAAGCTTGGCAGTATGAAGGACTCACTTCCCAGTGAGGCTTCTTGCTTTCTACCTGTCCTTTTTTGGATGATGTCTCTAGGCCAGGATGCTTAACTTATTCCTAGCCTGATTAGTGGCATTGCTCTCCCCATATGCTAAGACTTGCTTTTCTATAGAACCCTACTGCCATATATGAAGCCTTATTATAGGAGCGTGCCTCTTGATGCAAATTAGGGTTTGTCTCAGGCTTCTCAATGGTATATGTTTCCTACAGTATGTAATAAAGGTAAGTTGTCTTACAAAAGTCATCTCCAAGAGGGTTATCTCTATTGTATCCGCAGCAGTCCAAACCAGTTTCCTGCTTCTGCTCCTTATCCCATAGAGAACAAAGAGCTGATGAGCCCCAGGAAGAAAGAGAACCACAAGGAAGACCCTCATAGCTTATTCTTTTTCCATTATACCATGCTATTCTGACTTCTTCCAAGTATATGGCAGAGAGAATCAAGTCAGCCTAACTTCTTAACAGGATCTGCACTCTGGGCGGACCACATCTTTCATTTATTCAGTAAAGCCATTAGTCCTGGGCACTATTCTATACTTATTGACTGAACTCTTGCCCTTAATGGCCTGAGGCTTTGGATCTGGATCCTTTGTTTCTCTTGATTGTGTGGTTTTTATCCTTGAAGTCGGGTATGCCTGGTTAATAAATCTTTAAATTTTCTATTCTTGGTGTAGTGGGGGAGAGCACAATGATTAATTCTGAATGAGGAATAAGCAGAGATATTATGCTATATAGTTTCATGGTGGCAAGGATATTTTCCAAAGGATTATTTTGTTTAAGTGACTGCTATTGTATATATGTTCATTCTTCACCAAAGTTTACATAAATTTTCCAAAGGAAAAGGCATAAGGAAACTCCCAGAACACATCTTTAGAATCATTAAGTTAAAAGATAGTGGGGAGTTCTGATTTGCAATGTTGGAATGCTGGAACTTTGTCAAGCAGCAGTGGTCCCCATGAGGTCCACTCCAAAATAATTCCAGATTTGTATAAAAAGACACAAAAAGATCTGAAATAGTTCACTCAAGATAATTTTTTCAAGCTCCATTCATTATTCATTTGCCTGAAATTTCATTATTTCACTTTTAACAGCTAAGTGATATTTCATTATGTAAATATACCATATTTCCTTATCTACTAATCCATAATTGGGCATCTAATATGTTTTGATTTTCTGGATACTATGAATATAGCACCAATGAACATTTTAGCAAACTTTTCTGTATTATTCTGTAGCATTCTTTGTGTAGAAATGGTATAGCTGGATCTTGAGTTAGAGCAATTCCCAGCTTCCTGAGGAACTGCCTCACTAATTTTCTAATGTGGGATGTATTTCTGTATGGTGTGAATATACTTTATTACCATTTGTTAATAAAGAAGCTGTTTTGGCCTATGGCAAGACAGCTTTTAGAGGCAGGTTAGAAATCCAAGCAGAGATAAAAGAGAAAAAGGGTGCATTAAAAAAGACCCTGCAGTCTGCCACACAAAAAGCAAGATGCAATGGAACACAGGCAAAGCCACACAACATGTGGCAACACATAAATCAATAGAAATGAGTTGAGTTAAGTTATATGAGCTAGTTGTTAATTATCCTGAGCCATAGGCCAAACAGTTTATAATTAATATAAGGCTCTGAGTAATTATTTTATAAGCAGCTGTGGGACTGGACCAGGGACCCAGAGGGGTCAGAAAACTTCAGGCTGCAATCTTCATAGTGGCCATACAAGTTTGCATTCTCCCCAGCAGCGGGTAAGTGTTCCCCTTATTCCACATCCTTACTAGCACGTGCTTTTATTTGTTTTATTAATCTTGCCTTTTTTTTTTATTGATATAAGATACCTCTCATACTGGGCCATCTTGCTCAACCTTGGTGCTTGGGGAGATACTCAGTCTTGCTGCAGCCTGATATATCATGCTTTGTTGATACTCATGGGAGATCAGCACTTTTCTAAGCAAAAACAGAGGGGGAGTAAGAGGAGGGGGCAGAGGGCAGATGGGGGACTAGGAGAAGGAAAGCTGCAAAGCTGCAGCGGAATGTAGAATAAATACATAAATTTATTTTTTAAAAGATAAAATCTCAGAATAATTTTGATTTGTATTTTCCTAATAAGTAAAGATGTAAAAAAATGATATAAAGATGATAAAAATAAGTAAAACATTTCTTTAAGAGATTCTCAGACAATTGAATTAAGAATTAGTTTTACAGATCTGCACACCAATTTTAAATTAAATTGTGTTTTTGATGTCTAGTTGTTTGTTGTTTATATATCTTGGATATTAGCCCTATATCAGATGTGTAATTGAAAAATTATAAATTTTCCCAGTCTCTAACTAGCTACTTTTTCCAAAGGATGGTGGGGTTTTTTTTTTTTGTTGTTGTTGTTTTTTTTTTTTTTGTTTTTTTTTTTTTTTTTTTGCCTTATAGAAGCTTTCGGTTTCATGAGATTCCATTTATTAATTGTTGTTCTTAGTTCCTGTGCTAATGGTATTTGTTCAGCAAACTTGTAACAGTGAGATCAAGTCTGTTCCCCCACTTTCTCTTCTTTCAGGATCAGTGGATCTGGCTTTATGTTGAGGTCTTGGATCCGTTTGGAGTCAGGTTTTGTGTGTGGTGACACGTATAGAACTATTTGGAATCATCTACATGCAGCCACTCAGTTTAACCGGCACCATTTATTTAAGATGCTATTTTTTAATGTGTATTTATTGCTTCTTTATCAAAAATAAAGTCTTAATAAGTGTGTAAATTTATGTCTGTGTCTTTGATCTAATTTCATTGATCAACATGTCTGTTTGTAAGCCAATACATTGCTGATTTCATTATTATAGCTCTACAATATAATTTGAGGTAGGAACTGCAGATATCTCAAACAGTTCTGTTATTACATGGGATTGTTTTAGCTATTCTGATCTTTTTGTATTTCTATATGACGCTGAAAATTGTCCTTTCAAAATCTGTGAAGAATGGTGTTAGGATTTTCATGGGAAATGCACTGAGTCTATAATTGCTTTTTGGAAAGCATAACCATTTTACTGTATTAATTCTACCGGTTTATGAGCATGGAAAATCTTTCCATCTTATGATATCTTTTGTCTATTTCTTCATTGTCCTAGAGTTTATATTATACAAGTCTTTTCCTTATTTGAATAGTGTTGTCCTAAAATAGTTCATGTTTTTTGAGGTTATTGTGAAAGGTATTGTTTCCCTGATTCTTTCCCTCAGTCTACTTGCTGTTTGTTTATAGATGGATTGCTATTTTTTTTTTTTTTTTTTTTTTTTTTTTATCTTCCTACCTTGCTGAAAATGTTTATCGGCTTTAGAGGTCTCCTTGTGGAATTTTTGGGTCACTTATCTATTAAAACTTACCATTTGTAAATAAAGGCAATTATACTTCTTTCCTTTCTCTCTGTTTCTGCTTGCTCTTCTTCAGTTGTCTTACTGCTCTAGCTGAGACACCAATAGATATGGAGAGTGAACAGCATTATCTTGTTTCTGATTTTAGTGAAAATGCTTTGAGTTTCTCTCCATTGAAGTTAGTGTTTTCTTTGGGCTTGCTGTAAACTGCCATTATTATGTTAAGGTATGGTTTTTGAATCCCTACTTTCTCCAGGACATTTATCATGAAGGATTGTTGGATCCTATCAATGACCTTTTTGTATTTAATGTGGTGATCATGTAGTTTCATCCTTCAATCTATTTATATGATGCATTACATTAATCAATTTATGTATGTTGATCTATCCCTGCATCTCTGGGATGAAGCTTTCTTTACTATGGTGGATTTTTTTTTAATGTGTTTTTGTATTCTGGTTATTAGTCTGTTTCTTTATAAATACAGTTCTATGTCAGTTTCTATTTAATAATGGTATGTCATTTAATTATCAATATTATGTTTAAATCTATTAATGCTTTTATTTTTTGAATATCCTTTTCTGACCCAGTGTGTCATTTGGCTCCAGGAACACAGGCACTTGGGTTGGTGGGTACTTGTTTGTCTTAAAGTTTGGAGTGTTTTCTCTTTATTCAAACTTTGGATGCAACACTATGGTGGCATCTTTTTATTGACCAGTTTCAAATAAGGAATCTGTAGTGGTTTTTACTATTGGTTGTCTGAAAGTAATATGTTAGCCTTCCTTAGAACTTTCTGATATATCTGTTGCATTGGTTTTTATTTCTAAACTTTTGTAGTTTTGCATAGTTTTTTTCTATGTTAAACCTGTTTTAAATTTCTCAATATGTTAATATGTGAATTCATTTTCCATACACACAATTCATGAGGGGGTTGTAATAAATGTGGTGATAAACCACACACACACACATACACACAACACATTTCTGTCCCTAATGGACACATGGAATTCCCTGGGTGATAGACGTACATTTTATGCTACTGAACTTATTTATGGTAGTGAAACATTTATCCTCTATATTTATCCTTTATTTAACATCATACTTATTAATTATAATCTCTGTCCCTAGCATGCCTTTTTGTTTTTTTTCTTTCATTTTAGGCAAACACAGGATTTTAGGGTTTGTGTGTTCATTTTTGGGTCATTTACATACGTATGTCTGTATGTGTGTGCATATGCATGTGTTTGCACATGTGTGTGGAAGCTAGATTTCAATTTGGGTGCTACTCTTTAGGAGCTATCCACTACCCATGCTTAGTTTTTTATAATAAATGTAAAATATAAATTTTGTTTCTTTTTTTATATTAAGAGAAATTGTTTTAAGGCAACTCTTTGGTATTCCTGTTCTTTTACCATTTATTAAACATAAAAGTGACTGTGAGTACTAGTGAACTGTGTGCACTTGTGAGCACTAGTGAGCTGAGTGCACTTGTGAGCACTAGTGAACTGTGTGCACTTGTGAGCACTAGTGAGCTGAGTGCACTTGTGAGCACTAGTGAACTGTGTGCACTTGTGAGCACTAGTGAGCTGAGCACACTTGTGTTATTTTACATAAAGGTGACCTTTTAACTGAATATTTGCTACATTGGAACATGAGAAATGTCAACAATTTTTCAGAATTGGCAAAATGTTTTGAGTTTATAATCATCAGTACAAGAATTCTGCTTAGCATACATATGTGTGGAACAAATGACAGAGTATGTTTCAGATGATTTAAGAAACTGTTGGCCAGGCGGTGTGGCGCATACCTTTAATCCCAGCACTTGGGAGGCAGAAGTGGGTGGGTCTCTGTGAGTTCCAGGACAGCCAGGGCTGTTTCAAAGAAAAACTCTGTCTCTATAAACCAAGAAAGAAAGGAGGGAGGGAGGGAGGGAGGGAGGGAGGGAGGGAGGGAGGGAGGGAGGAAGGAAGGAAGGAAGGAAGGAAGGAAGGAAGGAAGGAAGGAAGGAAGGAAGGAAGGAAGGAAGGAAGGAGGAAAAAGAATTGTTAGAAATCTCGGTCTAATCATAAGGCAAATTTATTTCATAATTTTTAAGTAAAACTTAAGACAGCAACACAGATATCTTTTTTAAAAAAAATTCATTTATTGACATTTATAGACTGATAAATGTGTTCTTTTTGTCTTTTATTTCACTCAAGATGGAAGGAAGGACAATGGAAATGAGAAATTCTTACTGTACCTCCCTAAGCAATGAATTAATAGGTAATTAGTAAAGCATAAGTGTTATTTTACATACTGTTTTTATTTAAATTATTGTAGTGTTTGCAGGGCAATTTGGTAATTTGATCCTTTGTTATAGGTTCAATTCTGAATTTATTACACAATTATTTTACAAGGATAAGACTCAGCTTATCTTAAGCAGAAACCACATTTTTTAAAAGGCAGGTCCATTTCTGGGACCTGTGAATTAGAATAGGCATGCTGTCTAGAAAGCCCCTGGGATCCAGTTCACTCCATCCTGCAGTACTGGAGTTATAGGCATGCGCCATCATGGATGACCTGCTTTTTACACTGGTGCTGAGCATGGAACTCCGGTTTTCATGGGTGCACAGCAAGCACTTTAACCAACTAAGCTGTCTCCCCAGACCAAGCTTTTAGTTTTTAATTTAACGAAGCCACACATCTGAATACCTTTCTTTATGATTTGTGTTTTATTATATCACTGAAACAAATTCTCCCCAATTCTCATATAATAGTCTTCCATAATTCTTCCAAATGTTTGAAAGTTTTGCTTTTCAATTCTAGTCCTTTAACCTACTTAGAATTGTTAACATTGTACTCACATTTTATCCATCTTTTATGAATCCTGGACTCAGCCCACTTCATCACTTCATCTTTATACTTAAGTGTTTTTTATAGTTCAGTCTAGTTACCAAATCTTTTATGAAGCTTTTCCTTCTAAGTAAACACTCTTAGCAAGAACAACAGAAGAATGCCCCCAAACCCAACCCTCCTCTCATTCCAGCCTACTTCTGTTTGCCTTCACATGTGTGTCTGTCTTATAAAAAAAGATGGAGTGCTACTAAATTTCCACATAAACTTATCACATTTGCTGCAATTGTTTGGCAAACTAAAAGAAGATTTATGAGTATAATAAACCAAATGCCTCATAAAAATTAAGTGAATTTTAAAGTATTCTATTCTAAGAGGAATAGCTAAAAATAGACTAAGAACAGAACAAAATATCTCCCTGTGGAAATGAATATCTAAATATGAAAATGAGAAAGCATACAAGATGCTTGGATTTTGGAAAGCAGGTCTGCCCCATTCCACAATATGCTGCAGTGCAAATTAAAATAGACTCCAGCATGCAGTCCTACTCAGCCTCAGGGCAGGGCGGCTCTCTGGTTAACATTGTGACTGTATTACGACAAAAACCCTATATAAAACGGACTGTAGAGGATCACGTTGTATGGCTATCTGCCCCTCTTGGCTCACGAATATGAGGAACTTTCCCCAATAGAGATGAAGGAACAGATTCCCATTTAGACAAGAGAAAACGAGGGTTTTCAAATTGTCCCTGAAAGCACTGCTGCTTCAAGGAGACCTCCTGGGCATCAGCATGTCTGCCCCAGGTGTCTGTTAAGAGAATGACTGACTAGATAAATGAATGAATTGGGTTTTAGTAGCTGATGATCTTTGGTGGGTAGGTGAGTCGCTCTCAGTCACTTAAAGAAAGCATAAAGACCCACTGAAAGCATTCCCAAGAATCAAAAACCTTTTCACAAGGAAAACTACCTTTTGCATACAAGCATTTAGAGAAAAGATTTAGTGTAAGGAATGTGTCATTGTTCGTCCTAATAAGAGAATTTTGAACAAAAATAGCACAAGATAATATAAAATCCTGAGCTCATTTTTTTTTTATTTTTAAGAATTTCAGGCATTATACTAATCACATCTACCACCCTTCTGTCCCTCACACCCAACTCCCCCCTCCCCTACCTTCCTAACACACTTCCTCCCAACTTCATGCCTTTTGCTTTGTACAAATTTACAGAATTGAACGGCTTGGAATGTTTAAGATGGAAAAGATGGAGACTTTCATGAATTTTAGAGCATCATCAACATTGGTAACTGTCCAGTTTAGTGCTCTCATATCAGAGTTGAAAAGTTGCTACCTAGAAACTCGGCAGAATGGACCAGTACCTGAGCTAACTCGTGACTGCAGTCATGAACTTGCTTACATGTCACTCGCCTGCAGACCACTGAACTCATTTGGGCTACTTTCCCTCCCATGGAATGGTTAGAAAATGCTTCCTAGAGAAGCAAAGATATGCATAGTGGCCTTACTAACCATGATACGGGTCATGTTAGCTCTGGACTTCGTGCTTTCCTGATTAATTCCGGGTTTTTAACAGAATGATCAAAATTTCTTTTCCTGTGGAAACACAGCCTTTCTCCTCTGTCCTCCGTCTCACTATTTGGAAGAAATGGCTACAGGAAAAAAGCAAATGTTACTGCCAGCAACGGGGGTTTGACGCTAGATCCTTCTTGTTTCTCCTTCAAATCAAGGTGAAGTGCCGGCTCCTATCTCCCAACACTTTGGGGAAAAAAACCTTGTTGAAGTTTGGGTGCTGAGGGGCTGTGTCGTTTGTGTTTGTGTGTATAATAGTTTCATCTGTAGGCTGCCCTCCAAAACTTACTTTCACAGAATAATTCTGACCTTTGTATAAGTGTTTGTTTTAATCAGTTATTACTCAAAGTTGCTCAAGCAAGCTGCTTACTTGGGCTGGCTACTGAGTAGATTCAACAATCTTTTATCTGCTTCTTATCTCCTACACAGCAGACTTTAACTCCATGCCCTGCTCACACACACTTGTGACTGTTCCCCTTGAAAACAGCAAGCTCTCACCTACTGGTAAGAAATCAGCTTTCAGAATCAAGAGCTGGCTCTTAGAACCCTTGAGATAAGGGAAGAAAAGAAGAAGTCGGGTTCAAACTTGACAGAGGACCTCTAAAAGTGCTAATCAGAAACTGACCACTAGGGACAGGTGCAGCCTTGATTTGCTAAGGCGAGAAAAGAGAAAATGCACCGGAAACAAAATGAGAACATGAAAGAGAAAGATTTTTTTTTCCCCTGTTGACAACACTTGCTGAATGCCTCCCTATTCCCTTTGACCCACGAAGACTAAACAATTCAGAATACCTCATGAACCCCCTAGGAACAGGCCTAGTAATTCGGGACTTATGGCTTGCTGCTCTGATCAGCCCCTGCTACATACACTTCTACAAAATCCCTGTGTAATAAACAGTCCCTTGAGATTTTATGTTGCATTTCTCTGATTATTACAGAGAATAATGTGTTTCTTAATTTTTTGCTAGTAATTTCCAATAACTGTTCTGTTTGGCAAAGAAGTCACACAACCATGTATATACACTGAGAAAGATCTTCCCAAATATTGTTACCAAAAAAAAAAAATTAAGGCTAGATGCCAAAACATAATTATAAATATCTTCTGGGAACTAATAAAGATTATATATACTATTATTGCCACCAGAGACAGAATTCATAAACAAAAGTTTGGGTGATTTTTTTTCTACTGATGTTATTTATTTCTGAATTAAATGTCTTATTAAAATACAAATGCATATACTAACGTCCTAAGACTAATTAGTGAAACAAATCACCACATTATACACTGTTTAAAATAATAATATTTTCCCTCTTGTAGTACTGGAAGATTGGAAATCTGAAGTTAAGTATATGTTAGGCTACCCTGCTCCCCCTGAACTTTTTAAAGGCAGGATGCATCCCTGCTTATAGTAGTCTCTGGCCTAACACCACATCAATCCATATATCTTTAGTTACTTATGTGTTTAAGAACTCTATCCCTGGAAAGTGGAAGTAGATATTAGACATCATTCAACCAAGACCCTCATTTCAAGAGTTTCTTCCTTTATGTGAGATAAAGATTAAGAATCTAAAGTTTCTATCACGAACTACATGTGTGTGTGTGTGTGTGTGTGTGTGTGTGTGTGCATGTGTGTGCATGCGTGTGTATGTATGTGTGTGCATTGTGTGTATGTATATGTCTCTCTGTGTGTGTGTGTGTGTGTGTGTGTGTGTGTGTGTGTGTGTGTGTACGTACATGGGCATGTGGAGGACAGAGGTCATCCTTGGTGTCATTCCTCTGGATGGTGTCCATCTTATTTGGTTTTTATTTGGAGATCTTATCTCTCAGTGGCCTGAGACTTGTCAATTAGATAGACTAGCTGACCAGTGAGTTCCACAACTCCTGCCTCTCTCTCCCTCATGCTGGGGTTTTAAGTATGTACCAGATTTTTCACAAAAGTTCTGGGGTTCAAACACAGGTCTTCATGTTTGCAGGTGAGCATCTTACCAATGAGCTATCTCTCCTGCCCTTTATTCTGTAGAATCCAGCTATGTCTCCAGATAGTCAAAGGAGCATAAGGATTGGTGAGGGAGAACAGTGAAGTGCCAGAAGTGTGTGGGAGAGGACACAAGTTTAGATAGACGAATGAATCATTGGAAATGAGGATACATTAAAAAAAAAAAAAAAAAACTCTATCGTATTAGAGAACTTCTTTGGTTTCTTCAAAATCCATTTTGACACTATTCATATCTATAAGAGAATCAGATAAAATCCCATCTGATGTCTTCACTGCTGTAGTGGTGAAGATGCCTCCTGAGTAATGTCACAACAATAATTGATAATCCATAAGTGTTGGCTAAAACCCTTTAATTCAATGCAAAAGAAACAACAAGTACAGCCATAAAATAAGAATCTTATATTGTATTGCCCAACAGTCTTTATGTTTCAAAAGGACAAGTGGGTAACCAAGTCTGGTAAGAAATCAAGCCAGGTAAAATAGATCAGGAATTGTGAATATTTTGAGATAAAATTAATTATGAAGATGAGTTTGCAGACAGACAAGTAAAAGACTTAAGGGGGTGTTATCTGAGGATATTTGCACTTGGTCGTTTTCTATTTTCCTTAAATTCACAGATCACAATGTTCTCAGGGAAACAAATCAGAAGGAGCAGCAGGAGTGGGCTAAGGATTGTGAATCTGAGCATAGGTTAATTTGATGGAACACAGGAAAAAGAACACCTACCACTGGGCATTAATAGTCCATAAATTGAAAGCATTTAAACTAGTACATTCTGACTTCATGGTGCTTTCCAGAGCTGCACAGAATCCTTAGTTGCTTGTAACTGTGTGGGACCTTCGACTCCTCAGAGATCTGCTAGCCTCTAGCAAACACCATAACTGGCTCTAAGAGCTTCCTACTGGATAAGCTGTCCAGCTGTTTCTCAGCAACAAACAGAGGTAGGGCAGAACCCGACCATCTCAAATGATGAGTTCATCAAAGGATCTCATTATCTCCTTTTGCTACTAAAATCCTATTGAGTTGCTCTCAGGGAGCTCACAGTTTAACCCAACACAAAGTCTAATAGTCCTAATCTATTATCTGTGTTAAGGGCATATTTCTTCTTCTGTATTAGACACAAGGTTATTACAGCGGTTACTGAGAAAACAGAGGTCCTATTCAGGTAAGTCCCTATCCAGCTACACCACTTGGGAAAAAACACACCCAAGTAGGGCAAATTCTCCTTTCTGTAATTAGTAAAGTGTTATCTCTCTGCGTTCTAAGGTACATTTTGCTTCTCTCCAGTTACCAATACTCACAAAACAGAGAAGTTCTAGAAACTCTTAATTTAGTTAAATCCTAAATTACAGTTATATTTAGAAGGGGAATGCATAAAATATAAAGGCACAGATATTCTTTAGGTTACTAGTTATAAAGATTATATAATTGTTTATTCAACATTTCAAATAAATCTCAGTCCTTGTGGTCCAAGTTAGACCAATGTCTGTCAGGTAGGAAATGTTTAAGGTTTTGAAAGCCATTTGGTTTGATGATGTATTGTGTATTTAATAAAGCTTGTCTAAAAACATCAGAAAATAGATCCAAACCATGAAGGTCAGGGAGTGGTGGCCCATGCCTTGGGAGACAGAGATCTCTGGATCTCAGTGAATACAAGGCCAAACAAAGCCAGGTGGTAGTGTCACACACCTTTAATCCTAACACTAGAAAATTTGAAGCAGAACAAGAAATAGCTGGGCTTGGAAAGAAAAAGGAGGAGGTAGAAGTTCAAGCCTCCTGCTGTGTAAAATAGTTGATACCGGACTTGTATTCTGATCATCTGATGTAAAGAGACACTATCATCAGTTTTCACTACTTCATACTGTTCCTTTGCTATCAGTGAGCCAGGTGAGCCAAAGTGCTTTCAGAGAGTACACACTTCTGAAACATGCTAACTAGCTTTTTTAGGGAAGGCTTCAATATATTAAACATACTAACAACATATATAGAGAGTGTTTAAAAGCCTAATATTTTGCATTTCAATAAAAACAATTATCTTAGTTAGGGTTATCATTTCTGTGAATAAACATCATGACCAAAAGCAAGTTTGGGAAGAAAGGGGTTTATTTGGCTTAAACTTTCATATCACTGTTCATCATAAAAGGAAGTCAGGACAAGAACTCACAAAGGGCAGGAACCTAGAGGCAGAAGGTGAGGCAGGGACCGTGGAGGTTGCTGCTTATTGGCTTGCTCATCATGGCTTGCTCAGTCTGTTTCTTAAAGAACTCAGGACCACCAGCCCAGAGTTGGCAACAATGGCTGTCTTATGTCAAATTACTAATTATCTACAGGCTTGCCTACAACTCAATCTTACGGAAGCACTTTCTCGATTGAGGTTCCCTTCTCTTAGATTAATTTAGTCTGTGTCAAGTTGACATAAAGCTAACCAGCACAATGATATACTCCTAGCTTCTAAGCTAGATTCTTACCTCAATTTAATTCAAGAAAATCCCAAACCCAACCCCCAAAAAAGAAAATAAGAGGAAGGCATAGGCATATATCAGGAATTAAATATGTAGGATGTACTCAACAGTAAACAATCTTTTTTAACTTTTTATATTATGCTATAATTACAATATTCCTCTCTTCCTTTTCTTTATTTAAAGCCCCCTCAAATACCTCTCCCTGCTCCCCTTTCAAATTCATGGCCTTTTCTTATACTAATTGTTGTTGCATACATATATGTAGATGATATACATTTCTAAATATTACCTGTATATGTTGTTACTTTAAAAAAAATAAATAAGAACTTATTCACAGAGACTTAAATGATAATATCATTTGTCATGTATTTTCACATACTTCTGACACCCCCTTCCAGCCCTGTTTATTGCTTTGTCTCACTGAACACGAGGTACAAACTATAGAAAGCTGAAAAGTAGATCTTTGGAAAGGACAAGGAAATTGTTCTCTGAAAGCAGCTAAGGTTTGAATAAGTGAGCAATTTCAAACCTATTTAATTGTAAGAATAGAGTTTAACCATGCACTGGATAGACTGAAAATAAAGCCACTAAAATTTTGAATTATAAAAAATTAAATATATAAAACAATATTGAAATTTTGATTACCAAGAATAGTTATTTTTAAAGGTAAAAACTCATTAAAATCATTTGAAATGGAACTTTTGTTTAAATCCTAGTGCTGAAAGCAATTCATAAGATAGGTCATGTAGCCAGGGGTTTTCCAGACTGTCTTCCTCCTCCTTCCTGACCTTGCCAAACAGCATCACAGCAAAGTATAAAAGTATGGTTTGATAGAAGGCTTAGGAATATTGATCCCAGCCTGGGTGGCCTGTCATGTTAATTGACAAATATGTGCACTGTCCACTTTTCCAATCAAGCTCCACATTGCTGTCATTTGCAGTGGACAGAGATAAAATTCATAATGCATCAGTGGATAGACACTGGGCTCAAAAGTGATCACCACAGAACTCACAGGTTTGTAAGGATTTTATTTGCAGAATCGTGGAAGATTTTGTAGGAATTTTTCTAATTTTATCTGACAGGAAGAGCTCCCCAGGAATACCATGGCACTTCATCAAGACCCATAAGTTGTCCCAGCAGATAACATGCTCTAACTCATGTCAGTCAGTTCCAGGGTCTATATTGAAAAGCTAAGCTTGCCAGTGAGGCTGGATTTCAGAGCTTGACTTTCAGCCAAGGAAAAGCAGGCATGTACATGTTCCCTCCAGAGACTTTTTATTCTGAGGATCGCTCACAATTATTTCCCATCCCTCATTATCTCTCTCAGCCTGGGGTGAGCTCTGTGGGTCAATTGAACCACTACAACTGACTGACGACCCTGTAAGCTCACAAATTTCCTGTGGACAGAGGTTAGGAGCATAAACATTGCAAAAATTAGAATTCACGTTTCATTGCCAAGGCTGCCAACTTTCTGAACTATTTTCCACAACCTCAAGTCATCCACACCAAACATACATATTATGCCACATTTGAGAGATATACCTCTACCCTGAATTTCCTTATCTTCTCGGTAATCACTCAAGTGCATCATAGTTATGGTACTCCTTCCCTGGTCCTTCTTTCTGCTCACTCAGTCTGAAGGGCTTAGTCATAAAACTTCCTGATAGAACTGGATATGAGAAAAGTTCTATCTCTCTGTCTATAAGTCCTGACCATGACCTAGTCTTTTGATGCCTCAATTGAGACAACAGTAGCTGAAGCAAGTTGTGATACCAACCTAGATGGTTCGAGCTCGGAGCCATATTCTCAACCTCCTTACCTCTGTGGTCTCCAGAGAATAAATGAAGACATTGTTCAAAGACCAGATAGCAAAGTTCCACACATTCCCATGCTCTTATATACAATGAGAATCACCAAAATGTTAGTGAAAAGAAAAAAGGTCTCTGAGCAAAATGAAAGAATTCTTTCAAAGATAATTTCAGCATTCAACATGAGCCAATCAAAAACTCTCTTTGCTAATTTTAAATTCCATTTTCTGACAAGCCCCAATCAAGGGAATGATATAAAACTTTTAAAAAAGCACAATTAAATGTATGCACTAGTTTTTACTCTCTAAAATTTGACCCTTTTGCATTACTAGGACACCTCTAATACAATCGACATTAGTTAGGGTTTCCATTGCTGTTACAAAACTATGACCAAAAGTAACCTGGGGTGGAAAGAGTTTATTTCATCTTATAGCTTATAGTCCATTATCCAGGGAAATCAGAAAAGGAACTCAAGGCAGGAGCTGATGCAGAGGCCATGGAGAATTTCTGCTCACTACCTTGTTCCTCATGGCTTAATCAGCCTGCTTTCTTGTAGTACCCAGCACCACCAGCCCAGGAGTGACATTGCCTTCAGTGACTTGGGCCCTCCCCTATCAATCATCAACAAAGAAAATGCCCTATAAACTTGCCTACATAGCAAACCTTATAGAGACACCTTCTCAATTGAGATACCTCTCCAAAGATATGTATAAGTTAGTGACAAGTTGACAAGAGCCAACCAGCAAAGTCCTAACAAAGGCCAGATTTTTAACAAAGCCATTTATGTTCTGGAAAGTACTAAATGATGATAGATATCTTCCCAAGAAAAAGAGTCTGTCTGCTTCCTAATGAGAATGTCAAGACAGCACTCTAGTGGACATTCTCATTGAACTATTTTTAGGGCTGTAACATTCTGCATGTCGAAATTCAAGCATCTTCAGAACTAGCACTAGGACTTGGCACCTACTACTATTGAATCATAAAGCATGAAGAAGAACATTTTTTCTGCCTGTTTTTAATTTCTCCTCATCAGTTCACAATCACTCTATCCATCCTCTTAACATCTTTGCCTATAAGCACCTCTATTGAATCCATATTATGAAGAATTTTAAAAGTCAGCTTTAATTACCTGTTTTGACAAAAGATGTTTCATGAAAACAGCATTTCACTGATTGACATAGCACCTGTAACACATAACACATATTACATGCTCATGGCCTATTTGTTAACTCACTTAGCAACAGATGATAATCAAGAGGTTATCAAATGCTGTGGGATTATGTTCTAGTAAATTGTAAATATTGGCCATTCCTATTGGTTCAATAAAACACTGATTGGCCAGAAGGCAGATAGGAAGTATACACAGGGATAGCAGACTAGGAGAATTCTGGGAACCATAAGAGCAGAGCAGAGACAGCAGAGTAGACACAGAGGAAGTAGGATGAGAATGCTGCTCTGAGAAAAGGTACCAAGTCGTGTGACTAAACATAGATAAGAATCATGGATTAGTCTAAGAGAAAGATTTAGCAAGAAATATGTCTGAGCCTTAGGCCAAACAGCATGACTTTTTGTGTGATTATTTGGGACTGCTGGTCTGGATCTCAGGACTAAGCTGGTTGGAAACGTACTACAATCAAACATGGTTGAACTGATAACTACAAAATGGTTTTAAATGATTAGATGATTTTTCTAATGAGTGTTAAGTTTTTCAATAGTTGCAGACTTAGGTTCAATTGCCTCTCTATTTGTCCAGCCAACCTAACAGTGAGTTCCAGGACAATGAGAGATCCTCTTTTTAAAAAACTAGATGGATAGTACCTGAGTAATGACATGCAAGATTGACCTTTAGTCTTCACACACACACACACACACACACACACACACACACACACACACACACACACACACACACAAACATGTACATGCATATATACATATGTACCAGAAATATACCTGTTGTAGTAGGTTCTCGGGTCCCAGGCAGCCAGAGATCCGGAGACCCACAGACCTGCAGCCCGGGACCGCTTAGCCGCCCAGCCGCCCGGGTCCCCAGAAACGACTCAGACACTTCTATTAACTTTATGCTGTTTGGCCTATGGCTCAGGCACATTGCCAGCTAGCTCTTACATCTTAAATCAACCCATTTCTATTAATCTGTGGGCCACGTGGCCCCGGCCCGTGGCTCACCCGTGTTCCTTACATGTTGCTCCTTGGGCAGCTGGCTCGATCTGCCTTTGACTCCGCCCTGCTTCTCCTACCTGAACTGACTCTCCTCCCACTTTTTCTATGGTGCCCGCCATGACCCATCAAACAGCTCCTTTATTTAAAGATACAGCACACACAAATGCATTCCCACATCATATACCTATTGTAGTAAACTTATATATTCCATTCTTAATATCAAATTCAAGAAGTTCCTGTTACATGGGCCAGATGTATCTGTTGATAGTACATGAATGAATAGTATTGATGAACCTTTTCACAGAATATGATGACAACAAGCTTTGAAGTTCATTATGGGAGCTTTTCACACTAATAGCATCTACTTAGATCATCAGAGGCTACATCTCTGACAGAGAAACTTGAACACAGGGTTTTTTCTGTCAAGTCCCAAGCTTTGATCTCATGTTCCTTTAAGAAACAGCATATTTCAATGCTTCTGTGATAGACAATGGCTTGGAGAATGTGAGCCCAGACCTGTTCCAGGTCCTGTCATTTGTACACACATTCTTCAGCATTTACTACGATGTAATCATTTGGGGTTGATAAAATAGTCATATTAAATAGATAATGCTGAGGAAAAAATATCTCCAACTTTGTCACCTGTACCTCTCCAACTCCCAGCATAAAAGCCAGGGATTATAAGAATGTAGCAAAGCATTTTTGACATCTTATTTCTGTTCCTGAATGCCAACAAATTAAAAACCAAGCTGAGAAATTCATGATATTGTATAACTCTTTTCCAGATCCATGAGGCTTATTGAAAACACAGTCACTAATGACTTGTTGAACAAAAGAGGTCAGACTCAAGCTTCTATTAATACGAATTCACATAAGTTCAAAACCCAACAAAATTAACAGCTAGAGACTGTCATAATTTGTCTAGATGCATTTGTACTTAGATACCAAGTGAATTACAAAGGCAAAGCAACATTTTTAAATGTTTATAAATTTCAATATAAACTAGCTTAATGTGATTCTACCCTAGGAATGATTCTTGAGATTAGGGGACAAGAGAAAACAGTGGGTAGCTTCCCAAGGTGCTGACATTCTTGCTACATAAAGAACATGCTTAGCATTTTAATGTGTTCATTAACTATGGTGTCCAAGTTGTGTCTGTATGTGTGTGTGTGTCTGTTTGTCTGTGTGTCTACATATGTTAATTTTCCTGAATCAGTTTATAATGTAATTTAAATTATGTAAGATTTTATGGGAGAGGGTGGAGACCTAAAACGTTGATCTTTGGCCTATAAGGACCAAAAATTATTGATTTCCACTTGTCCTGTCCCCTAAAACCCACTGGCTCAACTTTCCAGATTCTGCAATCTCTCATCTAGCACTTTGGACCTTTCTTTAAAAGCAGAAAGGGACAATCTATTGTACCTTTCATTACAGAAGCTGTTGGAGTTAGAGGATCGCTTGTTGCCACTGTGTTATCTTTCGATGACTTGTTATCCTTCTAGACAATAACTCTTAAGCATCCTTTCTACTACATAGGGCCTTGAGACAGCTGCTCAGAGTTGCCTCCTCACCATGTGTACATACTCCATAATCAAGGCCCATTAAGGGAGCACTGAATGTCCAGTGAAGTTCTCCCTTTATGAAAAAAAGAGCTATTAAGTATAGTTCCACATATGAACTGCCCTGGAAATGCCAAACTTTTAGGTATAGCTTGAGTCTTCTCCAGCTCCCAAAAGTCTGGGGACCAAAGGAAGAAATATCAGCTTCTAAGAATTTAACTTTCATCCTGTGTTCTCAGAACATTATTATGCCTGATCTCCTTCACCATAGACCATGTGAACTGCAAACCGGATCATACTGTCTGCTCACTCAGGACTATGAGTATCAAGATATGGAAAGGAAAATGTGGCTTACTTCTTGCTTAATAAAATATTCTTTTGCCACAAATGAAGCAAGGTTTGAGTGATGGGGGAATGTCTTTCTGTGTGCTGTGAGTATCAATCTTTAAATAAAGGAGTGTCTTGTGTGTTTCATTGGGACTTAGGGATGACTGGGCTAGATAAGTGGTGGTGTGTGGGTTCGAACCATGGAGCTAGCCTGCCCAGAAACCCATTGCAACACTTGAGTTTCTAGCTCTTATTGATCTAGTAACCCCAAAATAGGATCTATAGCCATCATATACTCATTCCTTGAACTTTAATCTATTTCTTTTATATATATATACTGATTTGGCCACTACCCCATCACCTCTCCACTAATCATATTTTTGCTACTTTTACAAGAGTGATGCAAGGCCAAACCTTGTCTCTTTGTGGGACAAATGTCATGCTGGTTGGCTTCAGCTACTGCAAGTAATTGTATTGGATGCTACACCCATGAAAGTGATACAAGACTGGTTGAGTCTTTTTGGAGGATTTAGGTAAATGTCATTCTGGTTGGCTTCAACTGCTACAATTTTGCTGGGTTCAGTTTTTAAGCTTCCTGAAGTGTGTAGTTCTCATCCCCACCTTGAAGTTCGCATTTTGAGAAACTCACTGAGAAAAGTCAAGACATAGAAGAAGCTGCTCTTGGTTGTTTTTGCTCTTTTAGGCAGCTGCTACCCAGCTCCCAAATAAGTTATATATGGAAGCTCATTCTTAATTATAAATGCTCAGCCTTAGCTTGGCTTGTTTCTAGCCATCTTCTCTTAACTTTAAATTATCCCACCTATATTTTGCCTCTGGGCTTTTTTCTTTTATATTCTTGTATATTTTTCTTTGTTTCTTACTCTGTGGCTTGCTGTGTAGCTGGGTGATTGGTCCCTGGAGTCCTTCTCCTTCTCTGGCTCTTCTTTTTGTCTCCTAGATTTCTCTTTCTATATATTCTCTCTGGCTGCCATCTCTATGTATCCTTTCTCCTGCCTTGATTTTGGCCATTCAGTTCTTTGTTATACCATCAGATGTTTTAGACAGCAGAGCATTAAACAAATGTAACATAAACAAAAGTAAAACACATGAAGATAATATTCTACAACAAGATTCCCAGCCTCCTTAGCTTGAGGGTTTGAGACTTCATAACCAAGTTGGCAATTAGAGACACAGACACACTGAATACCAAAAACCTCAGGTTAACTTTTTCCTTCAGGGAAGATGAGCAGAGAAGCTATCCCAGATCTGATGTGACTAGCTTGCCTTCCCACTGGGCATAAGGGAAGAGTAACAGACCCCAACTCCATTTAAGTGTGTCTTCTTCAGTCTCATCACATGAGTATCCAGTATTTTGGTGGTCTCCTGAGAGGAGAGAGTAGCTTCCCACCTACTGTCCCCTGCTGCTCTTGGCCACCACTGGCTCTAGTGCTTCCATTAACTGGATTGCCTATTCTGCTAACAATTCTGAAATCCTAGGACAGAGGCATGGTATTTTTTGCAGATTTTAAATGGCTCAGAATCCAGGAACATATTCTGTTTGGACAGAAAATAATGTAAGTTACTGACTGTGTGAGCTAATCCTGACTTCCTAAAGCCCTCCCTTCTCTCTGTATTCTATTGCATTTAAAACAGCATTTTTCTATCTTTTGGGGGTTTTTTGTGATATATTTTGCCCTTTCCAAAAGTCTACAGACTTTCTGAAGACACAAGAGTAAAACCAGACTCTCCATGAGAAAAAGCAGTGCTAGATTTTGCTTACTTTCCTACAACATTGGTATTCAAAACACATCTACACTGAGTATAAGTCTCATACTCACCCCCTGGAGGTATTCATCAATGCTGACCTTGCTCTCACCAGAAAAATCAAACCCAGGTCTGGTTAAGCATGCCTCTACAGTGTCTGAGGATAAACTTATATGACATCAGCTTGCTTCAATGATAGTGCTGGGTGCTCCAGCATTAATCTGTAGAGATCCTTTCCTTGCTCAAAACATTAGTGTGTTTAATGTCAAGGTGAAGGAGTTGACTACATAACAAAGGTGCTTCAAATACCTAAAGCTTCAAAATGTGCAGTCATAATGTTTCAGTGCCTCTTCTGTGAGTTAGGAAGTTCAGATGAAGGTCTATGATAGATGGATCTTGAAATATGTTTTTAATTATTGACATTCTTTAAAAGTTTAACCTTTAGCTCAATTGTAGATATACTTGACAATTAAAAGCATACATATTAATAAGACTATGCTTTAGTGTCTGTATGCACTGTAAAATTTCTAAAACAAAATACTTAACATATTCATTATACCACATACTTATTTTGTGACAAAAATATTCAGTAGTCTTTCCTTTGACAATTTTTAGTGTATAATTTGGTATTATTAATTATAGTCAACATAGTTAAAAATAGACTTTAGAACTTATTCATCCTAACTGACATGTTATAACCTTTGACTAACATCTCCCCTTTCTATCGCTGGACCCCAGCAACCACAGTTCTACTCTCTGCTTCTGAATCAGAAATCTTTTAGATTTCACACTTGAGAGCACATACCCTGCCCTTTCCATACTAGAATGTCACTTGGCATGATGTCTTCCAAATTTACTCATGTTGCCATAATAGTAAGATAACTTTCTATTTAAGACTTAATAACATTCCACTATAACTATACAGCATTCTCTTCAAATTCTGATTTGTAAACAGACAAGAATAAAGACCACCTTGTGAGTTATGGACTCTAGATGAGTGAGGCAGAAAGAAATTCTCCCTCATGCAAGGCTGACAGAACTCCAGGTGAATTTTCCTCTCCTCTAACTTTTCAGAGTATTCCAATATGCAATCTCTTTCCCTCCACCCATCCTTCCCTCCCTTCCTCCTTTCCTCCCCCTCCCTTTCTCCTTCCTTCCCTTTCCCCTCTCCATGCTCTACTAACTTCCTGTCCATCTTAGGTAAGTAGGTACAAATCCCTCTAGAAAAGAAAAGATGAAGTAAGAAGTCACCAGCCAAGATAGAATTCACAGAAAACATTTTCTCCCTGACATGAGAGAGTCTCTGCTCTCTTTCCCAAGGGTTGTAGCCCACTACTTCAATAGAGGCTCATGGTCCCTGGATAAGACATTTGACAAGAGCCATTACAGTGTGTTGGAAGGGTAATGCCAGGTGGAAAAAATTCTCAGTTTAATGCACAAGTAGGAGAACCAGAGTTTATCCTCAGCACCCCAAGGGAAACAGGGTGTAGTAGCGAACACCTACAATCTCCAAACTCTGGAGGTAGACAAAAAGAATTCCTTGAACTTGCTGGTTAGCCACTCGAGCTAAAGTGATTTGTTCCAGATTTAGTGAAAGACCCTTTCTCAAAAATAAGATGAAGGAATTGGGTAGGCAGCTCAGTAGTTTAAAAAAATTGCATTTGACTTGAGTTTGGTCCCCAGCACCTTAGTTTGACAGCTAATAACTGCCTGTAACTTCAGCTCCAGGGGATCCAGTACCCTCTTCTGGCCTGCATAGGAACTCAAACTCAGATGCAAATTTGCATTCACATAAATCAAAGTAAAACACATTTAAAGAATAAGACAGTGTTTGGAGAAGATATCCCAGATCACTATCTGACTTCCACATACATGTGTATACACATGATACACATACATATACATTAGTTCACGTTTACACACACACACACACACACACACACACACACACACACATACACACACACACACACACACACACTAGTTCTGAAAGGACATTTTATACTCTCTCTACTCGTATAATATGACTTCCTCGGTCATCCCTATCAGAAAGGTCCACTTGGAAGGATTCACTGGTGATTACTCTCTATCTAGTTTCCCCTTCTATTTGAGTAGAGGGTCAATCATAAAGACACGCATTTAGCTAGTCACAGTTTGTTAGTTGGTTGCTTTATGGTATTATAGTTTATATAACTCTTCTCTCCAATGTCTTCTGACAATAAGCGGAAGTTTCAAAGTACCCCCAAACTATCTCTTATCACAAAGCCACAAAGAAATAAATCAGAAAGGTAGAGAAGTGGGCAAATCTAATTCAAATGGCTCCTAAGCTAGCCTTGTCTTAAGATGCACTAGCCTCCTTTACTGACAGAATTTGGAAGCTAGGCAACAGATTTCACTGATAAAGTAGTGAAGCATGGCAATCTACTTCTGTGTGTCATATGCACAATTATTTTAGATTTATAAATAATGACTTGTATAATCAAGCTGAAATGAGGTACAAAATGCTACAGTATCCAATTTCATCTTCCAGAAATCAAAAGGTAAGTGTTGGCAGTGACTACTGTTACTCCACTCTCAGATCTAGGAATAGTAAATAATCTACATAAAAATCAGATTTAATAGAGGGCAGTGAAAGCAAATACTAGGTGGATCAAATTTCAGACAGAGAAGAAAGAACCCATGCTAGCTTTGGCTGAGGAAATCCATGAATGTATTGGGAGAAGTGACCATACTTTGTTTCTTTAAAACACCAACAAATGTAGCACTTATGATGATATGAAGTAACTGAAACTCTCATGCCTTTGACATGTCTGTGGTCTGTGTCTGAGCTGGGGGTTAAGTTCTTGGTGGATTAAATGAAAGCACACATGGAAAGCAAAGCAGCAAGGACATTTTATATAAAAGTGAACCTATCACACACAGAGAGAGATCAAGACTATGCTGTTCATAGGAATGAGAACTACTCAAGAGCTCTGCTTATTTTTTGAAGCTTCCTTTTATACAGTTCAAGAAAAGTTTGACTGTCAATGTTTGGTTCTACGTAACTTTTTGTTTTAATGGGCATTCATAGAACCTGTTTTCTATTGTACATGTATTTTCCCATAATGCATTTGATCTTAATTATATGCACGGTTAACTACACTTAGGCAAAAGATGATACAGAGGAAAGTCGTCTCCCTAAAACTTTTCAGAGAACAAATGCTGCCTTATTGTGGTACATGCACTTAAAACAATTCAGATTATATCAACCTCATATCAGGATATAACTGTATGTGTGTTTGAATAAAAACTGCTCAATTAGATGGCCACTGGGAGAGGATCAACTTATTCTATTTATAGTGCATATGTGTGCAGCTCAAAGCAGATGGGAAGTGCAGTTCCTACACTTTGTTAAACAAGATGTGTGTACACAGTCCAAGCCAAATGGAGTCTTGAGTTACTAAGCCTGCCTTTATGCTTGTCCACACCTTCAGGATTACAAACATGGCACAGTTGTCCAGAAAACATGTTAATAGGTTTATATAAAGTTAAACATGTAAAGCCATATGTGCAAACCTAGAAGTACTATGGAAACTCAGGCATTCCACTTCTAGCATTTATGTCAGAGAAAT
The DNA here is from genome assembly GCA_033318265.1 of Phyllotis vaccarum. Taxonomy (NCBI): domain Eukaryota; kingdom Metazoa; phylum Chordata; class Mammalia; order Rodentia; family Cricetidae; genus Phyllotis; species Phyllotis vaccarum. The sequence goes on along the minus strand of JARWLC010000004.1, from coordinate 8,796,988 downwards.
AAATACCATACAGAATGCTGTAACAAATTTTCATAATTCATTCATAAATTTTCTAAATAGAAGCAAATCCTAATTGTTTTTAATTAGCAAAAGTAATAACAAATTTTAATACAAGCCTTCAGTGGGATGTTTTCAACAATAAAAAAGATACTGCTACTGTTTGCAAAAATTTTGATGGACCACAAGGGTATTCTGCTAAGGAAAGAAAGATAATTTCAAATAATCATGTACTGTATGGTCCTACTAACACCTTAAAGAGACAAAAATATTGTGGCAGAGAATTTATTACATTTTCCAAAGGTTAGAACTAAGAGAGGTATGATTCCAAAAACCTGACAGCAGCTCACTGGCAGCAATAGATCATTATCTTTATTGTGTTTCTAATTACATAAGCCTATATTTACATGAAAATTCATAGTCCTGCTTGCTAAAACAAAAGTGATCTTTTAATTTAATGCTATTTGGTAGGTTAAAAAGACTAAAAGGTGCAGTTTTTAATCAGCATAGCTAAACATAAAAGCATCTTATTAATTTATAATTCATGTGTTCTCCAGCATTCTACCACACCTCCACATTTTACACATCCTTAATGACCCTCAAATGCCCCTTTCTAGTTAGAGCAAGTTGGATGTTTCTTGTTGATGTTGCTTTTGTAATTATACCCTTGTTCTATTAATATGTCAATTTTAATGGGAGATTTATTGAGGTAATTTAAATATCAATTGGAATGGGAGTGCTCTCACCTTACAGATCCACGTGAAGGTTTAACTTCTTTCAAATTATCAGGGACTACAATCTAATTACAAATTGCATGCTGATTTGTCTTCTTTGCTTGCTGGTTTGTTTGGAATTCTTTTCCATGTCATTACCTCTAACGTGTGTACATTTCATTAATTGTTTTTTTTATATTTTTAATAGGTCAAGGAACAAAGCTGTAATTTTGAAAATTATAACTGTCTGACAGTTACGCATAAAAAAGACTGTACTCTGGGGGATAGTATTACCATGTTAGTAATTAAAAATTATTATAGCACAAATGCTTTGTTGCAAGACACATTATGATCTTAGTATTTTCCCTTCTGCATTTAAATTTTAGAGATCATAGAAAAAATAAATGCAACATTGTTAATGTTTAAAATATAGCAAATGATCGAGAAAGAATATTTATTAAGCATCTTATCATGTTAAGAATATCATTATGTCCTGTTTGTAATAAGGCCATGGCTGGGGTTCCAAAGCACACAGAGAATGATAAGAAAGAAAGCCCAAGGACAGGCACAGGAGCTCAAACAAGGTTTTCTTGTAGAAATTAAGCTATGAGAATTTAATCATATTTCCCTCAATATTGCTGCAGTGCGAGAGGTTGATTGGAAGGGCAACTGTGGTGATATTTTGTTTGTGGCCTAACAAATAAAGCTTGCCTAAAGATCAGAGGGCAAAGCCAAGCCACTAGTTAGCCACAGAGGTGAGGCAGTAATGACTCACACCTTTAAGCCCAGCACTTGGGCTCTCATGCTTTTGCTTCCAGTACTTGGGAGGCACAAAAAACTTTAATCTGACCACTGGGGTGGTTGAGACAGGAAGTGATATGGCTGGGTGGAGAAAAGAATATAAGGTGGGAGGAGTCAGGAGCTCAACCCTTTCAACCTGAGGATTCATTCAGTAGAGGTAAGAAGTTGTGGGGATTCAATAAAAGCTTCAGAAGTTTTGGGGATATCAGAGGGAAGCTACCCACAGTCTATGTGGGGAGTTAATAGAAGCTCCAGAAGAGCTCTAACCACAGTCAGTCTAGGAGAATCAGAGAGTTTTGATTCAAACCTTTAATCCCACCCAGCACGGGGAGTATCCTGGGAGTGGTGACCTATGCCCTTAATCCCAACTGAGTCGAGGTCACTCTAGATTATAGAAGGAATTCCAGGTTCCCAAGCAGGCAGCGGTGGGGCCATGCCTTAATTACTGAAAGAGTACTTAAGACAGGATAGAAACACAGAGGGAGCCATTCCAAGGGAAGCTAGGCTGAGGAAGCTGGAAGACAGCTGGGTAAGATCTGACTGTGGTGTTTATTCCCTCTAGTATCTCCAACTTCTTCAGAGATCTATCCCTGAGTCTCATTCATTCCTGAAGTCTTTCAAGTGGCTGACTCCTTTGGCTCCTCTGATCTTTCAGCATTTACCCTGGAATAAAAGGAGTGGGAGATTTGTCTGGGTACATTTGGCACCCAATGTGGTATGGAACTGGAATTTCCAAATAAAGCCTGAGAAAGCTATTTTTTTTTCTATTTTAAAAAAGAGGATTTAAGATACAAAAGAAGAAAGTCAAGTATGGCTTCTTGGTAGCAGCATTTTTTCTGGTGGACCCTATTTGCTATAGGCGAGCAGAAGCACAGCTTCTTTAAGAGAGGCTTCCTGAGGCAGTGTTAGCAGCTAAAACCTAGTGGTTCTCTTAAAAGGCCCTGCTACCAAACACCAAATGTTTATGTGAAGCCAGAGGTATGTTTATTGGTGCTGGCATGAACCTAAAACCTCCAGAGAGTTGTGGTAATATAGGTGGCTCCTGCCAGTACCTTCACTATGAAACTAGTCTCTCAAGAAGCCAAGGAATAGGACAGAGCCAACATACAAAGCCATGGCTTTAATCCTGGGCACACTACTTAGCATATTAGACTCATGTTCAGAAAAGGATAGAAATATATAGTAGAGACAGATTCAGGTTTTTTTTAAAGCTCTATACAATTTACAGTGTGTTTAAAAATATACATAGATTTGGAAGAGAAAAGAAAGGGGTATAGAATGTCCTTAAAGAAGAAATAATTAAAGTAATGAAAAGAATAATAGGTCACAAAAGATGGAAAATACACAGAGTCTAAATACTGTATGTTATTGTGTTGTATGATGACAGCTTTTTTTTTTTTTTTGATGATAGAAGAAGGAAACAAGAGCTGCTAGGACACATTTAAATAATTGCTGCAGATCAGACTAACCTAGAAGTTTTGAAAATATTTTTACTTCAAAGTTTAGGTCAAAAGATATGTTATTTTGGAGAAGAGGTTTTGTTTATATTTCCACAGAAAATGAGAGTTTGTGGATTCAATCCTGGTTTGACTGAGGAAGATCCCCTGAAAAATCTCTGATGGTCTTGAGAATCCAACATTTCAGAGCACCTCTGTTGCAATTTCCTCTGAGTTCTGTGTCCAGAACAGTCTCAAGGCTTCTGGCTGAGATCATCCAGATTCACAGATTACTCTACTGAGGACATGATCATAATCATACATTTTCTTTGGATCCCCATAAGATTACCAGTACTCCCAAACAGCAGGAAGTAGTCTAGACAACCACATCCACAATCCCAAAAAGATGGGTTATAGATGTATGTCTTTGATTATAGTGTTGGCTGCAAGTTGCTATGGATAATGGTCAAGGAAAAAAAAAACTAAACAAGGGAGATTAGATTCAGGGTTATTGTTTTGCAAAGAAAACAAGGAAAGTAAGTGCTATGGGATAATGCTTTTGTACACTGTAAAGATCTATCACTCATATTGAATTAATAAAATGCTGATTGACCAGTATCCAGGCAGAAAGTACAGGTGTAACAACCTTATTAGGAGAATTCTAGGAAGAAGAAAGACAGAGACAGAGTCAAGAGCCAGACGTGGAAGACCCAAGATGATAATGCTGTATTGAGAAAACTTCCCAAACCACGGGACTAAGCATAAATAGAAGTATGGGTTAACTTAAAGTATAAAAGCTAATTAGTAATAAACCTAAACTAGTGTCTAAGAATAGTAATATTAAACCTCTGAGTCAATTGTTTGGGAGGTAAATGCTGAGTATTTAAAAACTGGCAGGTGGGAGAGAAGCATCCCACGACAGGCAACAGTGTGGGAGACTGTCATCATGTGACTGTGGAAGCCACAAAAGGTGAAAGAAAGCATATAATCTTATGTATTTAATAAATCTAAGTAATGGATAACATACCAGCGGGGTGATGGCAGACGAGAAACAAGAGTGTCACTGGGGATAACACTCAGATTTACAGAATTCTTGAGTATGTAAAAGATGCTATTTCTACCAAACATGGGAAGTAACAAAAGAATGGAAGCTAAAGGAAGACTTGCTCAAGACTGTTTGAATGCACAGCCAAGTGACTTTGAGACATGGAGAATAGGTAGTGAGACAAACAGACCCAAGACTCAGTGGAAACATCTCAACCAGAAGTCTATATTTAGTAACAAATATTCAAACCATTAAATACTTACTGAAATGTTGCCAAATTGTTATTTAGGAATTTTGAACACAAAATTCAAATCCACAAATATAATCTTGTAAATCAGCATTCTCAGACCTTTTACATGTATCATGATGCCTAGTTGTAGCCAAAGGAATGACTGTAGCTCTAGACAGCCAGGAATACAGATGGGAAACCCAGCTCTGAAGCTACTGGTATAAACTGTACAACTTGAGTTGATCATTCAGCATCCTCCCTATTGGATAGAAAAGCTATCCCTCCTGCAATGTGGGTCTTAAAGACTAAATGAGTTCATTATTATCAAGTTCTAGATACAAAGTCTGAAATACAGGAAAGTATAATTGCTTTATCGGGAGTTTATTAAATATTAGGTCATGTACTCCAAACCAGAGTTGTGGGACTTAGTTCACTTTCCATTTTAGCTCATGTCCTTCCAATCTATTTGTTGTATACATTCCCCATCACCACTTATATCAGTGTATTAATATTAAAGTAATAGTATCTGTTCATGATGAAACAAAAATTCAAGAAAGCTTATAATAGTAAGTTTTATAAGTCTTTGTTCCACACCTGAAATCCTACTTCTAAAAACCTCACAGTGTTGAAAAATCAATCTGATGGTGGTTTTATAGGGAGAGCCTTTGGGTAGTGATTAGAAGTACAGAATATTAGAAGGGGGCCTCAGGTTTGAGCTCTATTGCCATTATAGAGGGAAGAGAGGCCAAAGAAACAGATACCACTTAACTCATGCCTGTGCTGTGCCAGAACTGTCAGAAAGGAAACAATCACTACCCAGTTTGGTATACTTTCCTGAATTGCTTTTATTGCTATTGCTACAAACTGAGTATTAAGCTCACTTCTGTATATACTTTACACATCGCATTTATTATTTATTTCCTATATACATATGTTATCCTTGTTTTATGTTTATTTCTCTACTTTTCATAATTTTACTTGTTATTCAATCCTTCCTTTGTATGCAAAGAAGGAAAAGAACATGGTTCTGAGACCATATTTAAACTCCAGCTCTCAACATCATGTCATCATGTATTATAACACAATGCTTAGAATAATTATAAATGATAAAAATCATCATAAGAACTCAGGAGTGAGGAGATACTTAAGTCAATTAAGGTGCCTTCAATGTAAACATGAAGACTGAATTCAGAGTCCCAATACCCACATAACAAAGCTGGGTGTGGTTCTATACACCTGTAACCTCACCACAGTGGGGGCAAAATGGGCAGATTCGTGAAGCTGGCCTGACATTCAGTCTAGCCAATCATTGAGTGCCAAGTTTCATGAGAGACTCTGTCTCCTAAAACATAAGGCAGATAGAGATTTTGAAAAATGCATAGGCCCTCACCAAAAATAAAATAAGAATAATACAGTGATAAGCTAGAGCAAAGTTCAGGCAAAATGACAAAATGAGCTACCTTTGACAATAACACTTCTTTTCCACTTTTCCAGCATTCTACCCAAAAGTTTAGCATCTGCAAGAAAACCTTTGAACACGTTACTTAAAACTTGAATTACATTTTCCCAATCTGCTATCCTTGGAATTTGTCCTTTGATCCAATTTTCTACAGAATGCAACACTTTGCTTTTTTTTTCTCCTAAGATTAATGGGTGCAGATTTCATTTAAATAGAAGCTTCAGATTATGAGCCAAGATGAATACATAAACTACCATCTTCCTCTTTAGCTTGTAAAATTGGATAGATACTGCAAAAGAATGTAACCATTTAGAGGAAAGATGGGTCAGGATATAGCGGTAGGTATAAATTGAACCCTAGACCTAATGCCTGACCCTCAGAATTAGAGCTAACAAATACCTTATTTTTCCCTGCAGAATAAATTTAACTTGAGTTTGTGTCATTTGTAAGCAAACCTACTATAGCTAAGTCTGGGATAGTTGGAGTTTCCTCTTATGCTGAGGGTGTTGAGATTTGAACCCCACTATTAGACTGTGGAGTGGTAAGAAGATAGAAATTGAATATAATTGGTGATTTTAGAGGAAGAGCCTTTGGGGAGTGATTAGACATACATAATATTAGAATGGGAACCCCAGGATTGAGCACTGGTGCCATTATAAAAGGAAGAGAGTTCAGAGAAACAAGAACCACCTAACGCATGCCTGTGCTGTGCCAGAAATGGCAGAAAGGAATCCATTTCTACCCATAAGTCTTTGATCCTCCATCATTGTGAGGTACGAGTAGGGGAGATGGCTCCATGGATAAATCTCTTGCTGTTCATGGGTAAGAACTCAAGTTTGACTCTCCAGAACCTGTGTAACTGCCAGCTAGGTATGGTGATCTGTCTGTTACCCCAGTGCTTTGAATGCAGAAAGAGGGATTAGCTGCACCAGCAAGATTCAGGTTCAATTGTGAGACCCTGCCTCAATGAATACAGTGGAAAGAAATTTATAAAGACACTCAAAGTTAACCATGGCCTTTTCTGATGCATGTACACACATGTTCCCACATTCACACACACACACACACACACATATATATACACACACGTGTGTGTATATAATACATATGTGTGCATATATATAAATTGCATGCATTTTACACATACACAAAAGGCATGTGAACTATAAACCTTTTTTTAAACTCACCAGTGGTATTGATTTATCAGGAACTAAAACAGAAGGCTTCAGTAAGACATTGTTTTAGTCTTTACTGATATTATTTTCATTTTGCTTCTTGTTTCCTATAGAGTATGGATCCAATTATTCCACCAAGTAGTAACTAATGTAAGAATTCACAAATGAAAACAATAGCCATTAGAATGTATGCCTGCACATGGTCTAAACAGCAAGTAAGATGAATCAGAGAGCCAATAGCTCGGGTCAGCATCTCTGTGGGTCTCCTCCTCATGATCCTAATTCCTTTGCTCATATACTCTCTCCCCCATCTTTTCACCTGGACCAGGAGCTCAAACAATAGCTATTGTTTAGCTAGGGATCTCTGCTTCTTCTTCTTCCATCAGTTTCTGGATAGAGGGCCTGTAATAGCAATTAGGGTGGTCATTCATTTGATTACGTGCCAGTTTAGGTACTCTCTCCACTATTGCTTAGAATCCTAGCTGGGGTTATCTGGTGGGTTCTTAGGAGTCTCCCTAGCACCAGGTTTCTCTCTAACACTACAGTGCCTCCCTCTATTATGTTCTATTTCTTTATTCTCCCTCTCTGCTTCCCTCACTCAACCATCTCATTCTCTTATGTTCTTCTCTCACCTCCCCTTGCTCTCTCTCCCCCATATGATCCTAATTTACTCAGAAGATTTTCCCTATTTCACCTTCCCAAGATGAATCTATAAATGTCTCTCTTAACTTTTTCCTGTTACCTAGCTACTCAGGGCTTGTGGACTGACATCTAGTTATCCTTTGCTTTCTGTCCAAAATCCACTTATGAGTGATATATACCATATCTATCTTTCTGGGCCTGTGTTACCTCACTCAGGAGGATATTCTCCTGATCCATACATTTGCCTGCAAATTTTAGTATGTTTTATTTTTACTCCCGAGTAGTACCTCATTATGTAAATGTACCACAATTTTTTATCCATTCTTCAATTGAGGAGCATCTAGGTTGTTTCCAGGTTCTGTTGATTACAAATAATGCTGCTATGAACATAGTTGAGTTAATGCTTTTGGAGTAAAAATGTGCCTCCTTTGAGTATGAGCCCAATAATGTTATAGCTGGATCATTAGGTAGATTGATTCCCAGTTTTCTGAAGAACTTCCATACTAATTTCCAAAATGGGTGCACAAGTTTACACTCCACCAGCAATGAAGGAGTGTTTCTCTTAATTCTCTATCCCCTCCAGCATAGGCTGTCATCTGTGTTTTGGATCTTGGCCATTCTGACAGGTGTAAAATGATATTTCAAAGTTTTTTTTTTTGATTTGTATTTCTCTAATGGTTAAAGATGTTGAGTGATTCTTTGAGTGTCTTTGCACCATTTGAAATTATTCTGTTGAGAATTCCCTATTTAGCACTGTTTTTTTAATTGGATTACTTGAGTTTCTGGCCTCTAGTTTCTTATGTCCTCTATATATTTTAGAGCTCCATCCTCTGTCCGATGTAGGGTTGATGATCTTTCCCCATTCTGTAGGCTGTCCCTTTGTCGTATTGACTGTGTCCTTTGTCTTACAGAAGCTTCTCAGTTCAGAAGGTCCCATTTATTAATTGTTGTTTTTAGTGTTTGTGCTACTGGTGTTATGTTCAGGAATTTGTCTCCTGTGCCAATGCATTCAAGGTCATTTCACACTTTTTCGTATCAGATTCAGTGTAACTGGGTTTATGTTGACATCTTTGATCAACCTGAACTTGAGTTTTGTGCAGGGCAATAGGTATGGATCTATGTGCATTCTTCTACATACCCCTATCCAGTTATGCCAGCACCATTTGTTGAAGGTGCTATATTTTCTCATTATATATTTTTGGTTTCTTTGTCAAAAATGGGGTGTTTATAGGTATGTGGACTAATGTCAAGGTCTTTGGTTTGATTCCATTGATCCACAATTCTGTTTTTATGCAAGTGCCAAGCTGTTTTTATTACTGTATCTCTATTGTAGAATTTGAAGTTAGAGACTGTGATGCCTCCCAAAGTTCTAATATTTAATAGATATTTCTGGCAATTCTGAGTTATTTTTTTGTTGTTGTTGTTTTTCAATATGAAGTTGAGTATTGTACTTTAAAGGTCGGTGAAGAGGTGTGTTAGGATTTTGATGGGGATTGCACTGAATCTGTAGATTGCTTTTGGTAAGATTTCCATTTTTACTATGTTGATCCTACCTATCAGAGCATGAGAGATGTTTTTACTTTCTAATTTTTTTTCAGTTTCTTTCTTCAATGACTTAAAGTTCTTGTCATATAGATCTTTCACTTCTTTGGTTAGAGTTAGCCCAAGGTATTTGATGTTATTTGGAGTTATTGTAAATATTGGGGATGCCGCAGAATACATACTCTAACAGAAGGAATCAACAACAAAAATCATCCAGCAAACTTAGACGATGAGGATACCTGCAGCAAGTATGTGGAAAGAGGGTTGTCTAGTGCAACGCCCTAGCATAGTCCCACACGTAAGGCAGGATTTAAGATTTTAAGTAGGATCAAGGGTATCCATTAGTGACTGAATGAAAGTGTTTTCTAATATAAATAGATGCTATTTGGAGCTAAAGTTTGTTTATTTAAATAAAAAAGGATGGTGCTTGCATATCTGAACCAATGGACTGCATCAGCAACCATAGAAATGCTGTTTCAGTTCTTTGGTCCCCAGCTTTGGTATTTAGTAATGCATTGTGATATTCAACAACACAAACACATACTTTATCCAAGCATGACACCAGGAAAATATGAGATTCTAAAGTCAGAAATTTAATGTACATAATCTTGTTTCATCCTTCTACTAGATGTTCAAAGGCAAGTGTGATGAGAAACTAATCGCAAAGTTTAGATTATATTTAGGAATCTGCAAAGAAACTCATTTTTCATCATTACCAACTCTTTTCAATCTTCAAACTTATATTTACAAATATGATATCTAGCAGCAGATTGGTCAAGAGCTACCAGCTCCAGACAGGCAAAAGATTTCTGGTCCTTTCAGGCTTAGTATGGGAAATAGGGCAAAGGTCAGAGGAGAGAGATAAGAGAAAAGCTTCAACAGAAAAGGAGGTATGGTTATGCTATCCTCTGGGCTCAGACCCCAGGAGAGAAGGACAGACTCCAAGTCAATGCCCACTAAACAGAGACTGGGGATACAGTATCAATTTGCCCCTATTGGGTCACTGTGTTTGCTCTGAACTATCCAAGATTGGCCATAATAGACTTCTATGCTTTTCAGTCTTGAGGATTAAGGGTACGCCTGTACTTGGTGCACACCAGGGTAAAAACAGCTAAAGGCAAAAATGTCTCCTGCCCACAGAGAGTGTGGCTTTTTAAAGACAGTGCTTATGTCAGATTTCAGAATAGTCAGACATTTTTTATGCCTCATGTGTTTGTTTGTTTATTTGTTTGCTCGTTTTTAATCAACATAATATCCAAAAAAATTGAAATTAAAAATATCAAGTGTACAACTTCTAGTTACAATGTGAATATGTATCTTAGCTTCTACTTCCTGAAACAATGAGATGAGGAGGCTCAGTATCCCACCCTGTAACTGAATGTATACACTTTGCAGAGGGACTGGCCTGTCTCTGCCCTGCTCTTCATCATCTATTGAGTTTGCACCACAGGACTCATCCTGCGAGGTAAAAATATCTATCATAAGAGAGTGTTAATAAGCTCATGAAATGGTTGACTTTCTAACAGTCAGAGCTTCAGGTATACCCATAGCCATTTTGAAAATATTCTTTTTCTCTTTCTGTTGCCAGAATAAAATAGCAGTCAGGAGCAGATCAATAGGGTTCTGAGTAGGAAAGCAAAGGAAAACCCTCATGAGAAGCCACCATGCCAAATGAGTCTGGTGTGTGTTACCTGCATCTTCCTCTTCGCTTCTCAAATCTTCATGCCTCAGACAAAATAAAGAAATGATACAAAGCCTCTGAGAGTTAAGAAATAAAGCTGAAAGGGTTTTGTCAAGATAGAAGCTGAGCAAAAAGAAAATTACAGTTAGTTTTCTTAGACACAAAGACTAAAAGTAAAATGTATTCTTTATGTCAGAGACATGCCCTCCTCTCTCCAAGCACTTTCTTGTAAACTTGGCCATTGAACACACTTTCCCCTCTCTATCAAATGTACAAAAAACCAGATAGGCTTTTCATCAATTTTATGACAAAGTTTTTATCTGTCTAAGGGCCTGAAATCCATTCTTTGTGTTATAAATATCAAAGGTAAATGGAGCTTGAGTGTTGTCTTATTTGATTTTCTTGGTTTTGTTTGTTTTTTGGTGAGAAAGAAATTAAAGGTAGGTGGGCAGGGATAGGAAAAGGAAAAGGATGGGAAAAGGGTCTAGAATGACTTGGGAGAGGGTAAGAATATGATTAAAATATATCTAAATGGAAAAATCATTTCAAATAATAAAAATAGAATAACATAAATTTATTTTGTGAAATAAATAGATATCAAGAAGAATAGCAATCCTATCTCCCATCCCTGTCATAGAGAGCCTGGGGGAGATAAATTCTCTTCCCCAAATTACAAAACTACTTTCTGTTGTAAAGATACTTTTAAAAAAATCTTCCTTTTCTATATAACTGTGACTATCCAGCAGAGATTATATACCCCAATTACCAGGTTCATCTAGGATGAGTTGAGTGGCAAAGGGTGCAGTCAAGTCTTCCTGCTGGATGGTTAGTGACTGCTTATGTTAAGAAGTAATGTATACGGCATATGTGGGGTTAGAAAGAGACCAGGTACTAGGGAAACCTACAATAACTCAAAGGATGCCACTGGCTAGGTCTCCAATCAATAGTGGAGGTGGTGCCTAAACAGGACTTCCCCTATGATCAAATGAATAACCACCCTAAGGGTCATCACAGAATCTACATCTAACAATGAATGCAGGTAGAGGCAGAAATCCAAGGCTGAGCACTGGGCTGAGTTCCCAGGCCAGTTGGAGAGCAGGGGAGGAGAGTCTGTATGAGCAAGGGGATAGGGATTATGAGGATATGGCTGGCTGGTGCCCTGGGGAGCTCACTGAATCAAGAACAGCCACTGAAGAAGCATTAGGAAAAGGAACTAGGCCCTCCAAGGGTAGGCAACTGTCTTGAATTGGCATGGGCATGTGGGAGATTGTGTTGTTTCATTGTAAATAATTGTCCCACCCACTGGTTTAATAAAAAGCACTGATTGGCCAAAGGCAGGCAGGAAGTGTAGGCGGGGCTACCAGACTAGGAAAAATCTCTGAGAGCAGAATGCCAGACAGAGCACCAGGGAGAGGCCCAGAAGAAGCAGAGGACAATCATGCTGCTCTAAAGAAAGGTACCGAGCCGCATGGCTGAACAAGAGACATGGGTTAGATGAAGGGTAGAGAGCTAGCAAGTGATATGCCTGGGCCTGAGGCTGATCAGCCAAAAACTAATGAAAGCATCTGTGTGTCTCTGTAGGACTGCAGGACTGCGGGTCTGTGGGTCCATGGGTCTGCAGACCTAAACTTTGAGGTTAGGCCCAAAAGTCTGGGCCAGAAACCTCGTACTACATGGGCAGTATGTGGAGACTCAAGGGGTGGGATCAGACTGTTTTCCTGTGTGTGGGCTGGCACCTTGGAGCACATCCTCTGCAGAGCAGCACCTAACTCAGTCTTGATATTGGGATGAGGAAATTGGACCTGCCTGGAGTGAATGCACCACACTGAGCTGACCCACCTTGGAACTTACTGCCTTCTGGAGGGAGGGTTCGGGGATGGTGTTGGGAAGGCTGAAAGCAGACTGGGAAGGGTTGGGAGGATGGAAGGGAGGGTGAGCAGAGGGATATGTGGGAAAAAACTTAAAAATAAGTTAATTAATTAAAAAAAAAGAAGTAATGTATAGTACAGTAGCTAACTAATAATTAGCTGGACAAGTTTTCTTAAAGTTTCTCTAGAAAGAGAAGATAACCTGTCACAGGATTAGGATGGTTGTTCCAGCTCCAGTCTGCCACTTGCATGGAATGTGCTGGATCTTTCATTCACTGAGCACCATGGGTGCAGCAGTTCTTCAAAAGGAACTCAAAACACTGGGCTCCACTTTATTTTAGAAAATCATTTTACTCTGGGAATTAAAATCACAGATCCCTGCTCACTTGCAAGCATCTGTTGCTCATTGATAACACCATCTGGCATTTCAACTCCTTTCTCTGTTGTAGGAGCTTCATGTCACTGCCTCTCTCAAATTAATTATTCTATAACAAAGCAAATTCTGGAAGTACAGGCCACATGCGGTAATTTTGCCAAAGGCTACTAAATCGATTTTCTGCCTGTATTTCCATGAACATTCAAGTGCTATCACCTGGTCATGGTCTGAAGTATTTTAGACCATTGTGTTCAAGGTACAGAAGAGGAAAGGAATACATACTAATGCCTAAAGCACGTTGTGGGAAATGTGTTTATCTGCATTTTATAAGCTCATGAGCATGCATGTCCTAATTTGAATAATTTATTTAGAGGGAAGATTATGATAATCCAGCCTTAGCTGCATCTGTTTTAGGAGTTTAAGAAGTGCTTGTTCTTAATATAGCCATATCCTTCACCTCATGCAATTAGTGATTATTGATCACATCAATTTGCAGTGGTGATACAACATTCCAAAACTGTAGGAGAAGCTCAACCCGAGCACTTCAAAGAAACAGGCCCTGAATGGGGTCACTACCTAGCTTAGGGAGTCTCAACCAAGCACTTCATCACTAGGATCTCAAAGTTCTCATTGGTGCCTACGTTGCCTTGACATCACACCCCTGGGTGCTGTGATGCTCAGATGTGATAATGAGGCAAGATTGTGTAGGAGACCAGCAGCATGCATGTTACATATTTCATCCATTGCCTTATTTTACACACAGAATACTTCACTCATCACATACATCTTCATCTGGAGACTCATTAGGCTCCATGTTTAGACCTCACATGAACAGAATCTCTGTTAACATGACCCAGGGATCTGTGTTCTTTTAAAGTGGGTCAATTAACTAAAACAAACTGTGAGGATCAAAAGCCATGCTGGAGCCAGACACTCTGCCATTCTGCTTAAGACATGGCTTGGAACCTCATCTGTGATCCTTAGTGTGTAGCAAGTAAAATGAAAAAAAGAACAGCTTTAAGAATTGTGAAGTGATGGGATCACTTACTTTAATGGACCTAGAAATTTAGTCACTCTGTAGATGGCAAATGTTCTTTCCTCTTGTTTCCTGACTGTAGCTGAGGGGCTGTACCTGCATTTGTGTGTCCACATCTAAGTTATAAATTCACTGAAGATAGAGACTGTGGATTATATTATTCTAAATACCCTATAGCTCTTCAAAATCACACTGAGCATATAGTAGGTAGATACCTAACACCTTTAACTACAATGTCTTATTAATTTATTGAGTGAAAGGAGACATAAAATCATCCTCAGATCTGAAGAGTTACACTAAAACATCAAAATTATATCTAGGAGACTGATTTTAATAATATTTTAATATTGCCTCATCTAATCATGGAAAATATTATTTGCAATAAATGAGAAGGGCTTCCGTTTATGTACTACCTTTAGCAAAAAAGCAATGTTTGTTCCAGAGTGTTTCAATTGATATAAAACACCAAATGGGGGTGGAAGTTATGCATAATTCTGAATATACAGCCTGGATTTTACCTTTAAAAGAATTAATGTGTCACATTCTAGAAAAAAAGATGGAGGGAGGGGAGTTTGTGATAGCTTAAATCGGTGGTTCTCAACCCTCCTAATGCTTCAACCCTTAATACCTCCAACCATAAAATTATTTTCATTGACACATTAGAACTGTAATTTTGCTGCTCTTATGGATACAAATACATATCTGATATTCAGATGGTCTTAGGCAACCCTTGTAAAGGGTCTTTTAACAACCCCAGGGGTTGCAACCCACAGTTTGAGAAGCCCTGGTTTAGATGCATGGATGGCACTAGTGGGCAGACAGGGACACTAGAGAGAATGTGAAGAGTCAGAACAACTATTATTGTGTCACAGTAGCAAGGAGTTTCTTCCTCCTTTCTGGCAAATCCTGAGATTGGTCTTAGAAGCTCAGAGAGCTATCTGTGAGACCAACATGAGCTGGAAGAGAAAGGAGGGCAGAAGAATGCACTCCCTCCACAGGACATGTGCATATTCCCACGTGATCATCTTTCTTCCTCTTCATCCTGCATTGAAAATATGCATAAGCTAAGGCAGACTGGCAGCCTCCAGTGTCATGTGCGGTCACTGTCTTAGTCCGTGTGGTCTTTGCAGAATGGCACTAGGAGGAAGTAAGCTAATCCATACAAAATTAGTGTCCCACCGCTGCCATTGCCATCAGATTGCCCTGGATGGCTTCATGTCACAGAGGCCAGTCTTGTCTCTGTCAGCCACCAGAGCTGCTCTTCATTTTACCTCACAAACTTCTGTCCAGTGTTCTTTTAGATTTCTCACTCCATACACACAAGCGGCAATTCAGACAGTGAAGTAACCGATATTGGTTAGTATTGCAAGTCACCATTAGTGATGGTGCCTTCAATAACACTGAGATATGTTTCATATGGTCTTCATGAGACGGAGGTCCAGGAAGTCCTAGAGAGCAAAGTCTTGTAGGAAGTCAAATAGAAATAGTCTGTAATCTAGAAAGTGAAACATAGGATAGAGCAATTTAACCCGGACATCAAGGAAGACAGAAGCCACAGAGGCATGGCTACCGTAAGTTCTCTGAGCATACGGATGAGACCAGGACCGGAAGCAAGGTTTGTCACTCCAAGAAGCATCTGTTGTGCCACACACTCTACCAGGCACGCATACCATGTCTGGAAAATTTGATGTACTCTTTTCCAAGAAAAGAAGAGCCCCCACTAGATCCAATTACAAATACATTTTTACTGTAAGTTCTTTGGCCATCATTTTATGTTCAGGTATCTGTTCTGTGCAGTAGCTGCCCAATTAACTAAGCCTGATCATGGAAACAGTATGTATAGAGGAACATTTGGAAAGAACCAGTTCTGAGCTGTCTCTCCCCTTACTGTATTGACATTAATACCATATTACCCAGTAACTATTTTCATAATGCACTTTTAAAATTTGATTTTTATTCATGACTTTTATAATATAAAATCTATGACTAACACCAGAGCTTTAATCTGCTTTGCATTTTTCCTATGCTTCTAAGTATATCATATACTACATGATTATATTTGTAATATAATGCAGTTCAGTGACTTTTGCCATTTAATGTCATAAAATTTTTCTCCTAGAGAAATACAATTTCTTCATTCATGGAGATAATAATTTCCTATGGCAAAGTTAATATGATATTAGCATTAACATAACATTAGCATAGCATCCATGTAGACTGGCATAAAACTCATTTACACTAATACAGCATTCAATTGCATTTACCTAAGATAAGTTACCTAAAACAAAAACCAATAACAGCATTTATGTTCTTTCTAATTGTTTGGTGTTTTTGAAAGAACTTCTTTTTTTCTTGCAATTATTTCTTTCATATAAATTCAAGACAATGGATTACCAAGTCAGTGATCCTGAAAATAAGAGTTTACAAGGAACTTCCACATAAGGTTTTATTTTAATATTCAAACTTTCCATCATGTAAACAAAGCATCCATTATTTTCCCCCAGTTTAAAAACAGGACTCCTGAGCTTCTGAGATTGGCTGACCTAAGCTCTGTGAACTATAATCTGAATAAATATACATTCACTAGATACTGGCTTTTCCTCTTAAATAATGGACATAGAATCAAAGGTTTGGTTTTACTATCTCATGTTTTAATTGTCACTGTAATCTCTCATTAGATTTTCCAAAATTTTAGAAGTGGGGTGTTGAGAGATGACAGACTCTGTAGTGAATCTGAACAATAAAAGCCAGTTTGAAATTTTAAAATCCATGTTACTAGTTAACAGCAATATTTGAGTCCTTTGGTTTTCTCAGTAGTACTACAAGTGATTTACATCAGTGAT
This sequence comes from Phyllotis vaccarum, assembly GCA_033318265.1. Taxonomy (NCBI): domain Eukaryota; kingdom Metazoa; phylum Chordata; class Mammalia; order Rodentia; family Cricetidae; genus Phyllotis; species Phyllotis vaccarum. The sequence continues at coordinate 8,780,145 of JARWLC010000004.1, read as the reverse complement.
ATGATGTGGTCAGAGAGTTGATCCTATGCACATCTTTCCAGATTGAAATGGTTCAACTGGAACCTTACAGCATAGAACTCAAGAATTCTGACTTTCTTTCATCCCAAGAGCTGGGAGTTCAGCACTGACTAGCACAAGACACAATATTTCATTTAATGGACACAGACAACCATGAGCTTCTGTTGTATTAGTAATCTTCATTCACAATTAAAAGTACTGCATCCAAAGAGTTAGTACTTGCCAGTACTAAACAATGATGACATGGGAGATCCACATTCTAAACAAGGCATTATGTTACAAAAATTGATATTTCACCACATTCTTGTCTGATGTTGATCTAAAACAATTCAGATATCCATAGAATAATCAGGGATTCTTCACAGAGATGCTGAGCTGTATATTTGTACTTTATTCCCAACTCCTACAGATGGAGAAGGTTCCATTTTTAAAGTACCTTGCTGATTTCCTCGGTGCTGCTATGATTCTCTGAGGGTGTTTGAGGTGGTGGAAATGCAGGGAGGCCTACATTTACAAAGGAGTCACGTATTCTTGTGTTCTTAGGGCAGGAGCTTCTTGCCCCAGATGATTAAAGGAGTCAACAGTCTATACAGCCCACTCAGTCCATTAGCCCTGCTTCTGGTGACAGATGAGATACTGAGTGCCTTTTGCTAGAGACAACAGGCAAGCAGTGGAGGAGAGTGATCACAGTGCCACAGTGAACTGTCGTGGAACTCCGTCATTTCATCTGATACTGAGCCACTCTGGTATTTTCTCTACATAAATCACCTTTCCACTCCCTTAAAAACTGTAGAATTGTTAATGTTTTTCATATATGTCATTGTTTACATACCTGTCATTCAAGGTATTTTCTGTTTATAATTATTCTGCTATTATTCTAGATGATTTATATAAATAGATTATTAATTTGTAGAAGTAGAGAGATATCAGGTTGTGAGCCAACAATGAGTAGTAACAACTCACATAAGGGAGCACATGAATAATCAAAATGTAATATTATCAGTATTTGGTTTATCAGCTGTAGACATCACAAAAAAGGGAAACAGTATTTTGGAGGGGTTAGAAATTACACTGCCACATATGATGGGGAAAGTGATCTTGTTCCTAATTAAAAGACATATATTGAGGATATGGCCTTAATATTTACATATGAGTATTACCTTTGGGATAATTTGTAGAAACTTTGCACATATAAATCACTTATATGTTTAAATACTACATCTTGTGAAGACTTGTGGATATCTACACTCTTGGAGAAAGACAGTTCTCTGAGGAATGATGCAATGATTCATGCTCTTCAGTGGCAAAAGTACAGCTTTTTTATTTGAAGTATATTATTTGCTATGCTTCCAATACTATACTATGCCCAGAAAGCATGCATATTCCTTGAGGTACAGAAAATATTCAGTCTCCACATAATAATAGTAATTCATACTTTCTCACCCCAACTCATTCATTGATTTGAAAAAAGTAGGGGGGCAGGTGAGACTTGGCAAGTAAGAGGTCTTGCTACTCTTCTAGAAGACATGAGTTCAGTTTTCAGAACAGGAACCAGACAATTCAAATCACCTGTAACTCCAGCTCCAAGGGAGTCTGAAACCCTCCTCTGGCCACCACAAGCACCAGTGGGCACAGATACAAATAAAAATAAATCTTTTAAAAAGGGAAAGAAAGACAAACAAGCATTTCTTTGAAATATTTCAAATGTGTAGTTTGAGACAGAACTTGAAGCTCATGATGCAATTGTTACTTTTTACCTCGTCAATTAGCTTTGACATGTTTGCAACAGCTCCTTAAGAAACGTTTCTAAAGGAATTTGATTTGTTATGTCTTTGGGAAATTTAAGTCTAAGAAAAATTTTTAATGTGAGCTAAAAACTACTTTGTGTAATTCATCTTGCCTCACCTAAACCATACCCAAAGTACTCCAAGAACAGTCTTAAGAGATGAGGTCTCAGTTCCTCTAAGATGAATACTTTCAGTCACTTAGTTGGTCAATATGTGAACAACCTTAAACTTCTTTAAAATATACATCACAACTTTATCCAATGTGGCTACAGTCTTGTCAGGTATTTGTTTATGGATTAGGTGAGTTCTTGTTTATAGCTAACTTCTCGGATTTAAGTATCCCCCTGCCTCAACTTTTTACATAGCTGGAAATACAGGCGTGTACTTAATACTGAGTTTAGCATATCTGTTCTTTGTGAGGTCAGTTACTTTTGACTAGCTTAACATATCTTGTTGTGAGATAGTCCTTGCTAGTAATGTGTTCAACCTCATGGAGATTTGTGTAACTGGAAAAGAATGGAAAGTTAGTCAGACACAACTGTCATCCACATTCAGAGGACCTTGTTCTGGTCCAGGCAGGGTTCCCAGCTGTCAATCCAGGGTCAGTGAGCTCTCAGTAGCTGGAGTCAGCTGCCTCTGTGGGTTTCCCCGTTGTGGTCCTGATCTCTTTGCTCATATAATCCCTCCTCCCTCTTTTTGCCTGCACTGGGAGCTCAATCCAGTGCTTAGCTGTGGATCTCTGCATCTGCTTCCATCCATTGCTGGATGAAAGTTCAATGATAATAATTAGGTCATCAATTTAATGACCAGGGAAAGGCAATTCAGGCATCCCTTTCGCTACTGCTTGGAATCTTAGCTGGGTTCATCCTTGTGGACGTGGAACTTCCCTGGCACCAGGTTTCTCCTTAACCCCCAAATAGTTCCCCCTGTCAAAACTGTTCTCCTCTCTCTGCCATCCCAGTCTCTCTCATGCACCTTCACTTATGAGTACACAATATACTCCCAGCACACGTGTGTAAACATTTTTAAATCCCAGGGATTTGTACCTTGATAGTTTCCCTTCACAACTATCACCTTTGGTGATCACCTTCTTTGTAGGTGAATGAACTTATTTTGTTTTATTTTCTCTAGCTTTGTAATCATTCTCAGCAGTCTTTCCAGCATGTAGCTAGCTAGATTTTATGATACCCTCTATTGGGATACTACCATATTCTTTAGTAATTTCCTTAAAATGGGCATTAGTGAAATGGATAAACAGCACACACTCTTGTGTGATCTTGTCAGTTGTATTAATTGTTCTTTCTTTCACAAGGATTTAGAATATTTGTACTCAAATCTTTTACAGCAAAAATATATGTTTAAATTATTCTGAACCAGTGAGACAAAGTATGGTGTTATTCTGCTTCTATTTTATTTTCTTACTATTTTATTTCTAACTTACTATATGCCATATGCCTCAGGAATTAGAAAAATAATACATGATCTATCTGAATTTGCATAATTTTAATATGTCAATATTATTTTGTCTGAAATTTTATGATTATTTACTTCTGGTTTCCTTCTATTATCACAATTACTCATTTCTGTTTCCTCCTCCCTGGCATCCTTTGAATCCTCCCCTAGCTTTCCCCCACCTCATCCTCCCCATCCACTCCTCACAGAGGGTAAGGACTCCCAGGGTGAGTCAGTGCAGTCTGGCATATCCTGGTGAGGTAGGACCAAGCCCCTTCTCCCTTCCCCCATCAAGGCTGAACAAAGTGTTCCTCTGTAGGGAATATAACCAACCATCTTGTGATCATACCACTTACCATGTAGTCTGATAGCACTGAGTTGTGAGAATGTACCAGATGAATCCATGTTTTAAATCTGGGGACCCCTGGAGGATTAAATAAGGAAGATAATTGTTTTTACCACAACTAAAGATTGAGCTTCCTTGTGCTTAAATAAGCTTGTAATGGCTGAATTAGAAAAGGTGCCTGAATATTTAGTACAATGGGAGTATGTTAAGATAGCTCAGTGGAAGCATTTAAATACAGAAAAGGAAAAATTACTTATTAATTTCTTGTACCAAAGACAAACACCAATTAACACTTTGCTGCTGACTTTTCTAGTTCTTTGGTAACTTTACATGTTCATTTATCCATATTTTACAAATTTTGAGCATACTCTCTAGCTAATGTTTTATAGCCTACTTTTCACACAATGCAATATGAATGTTTTTTTATGTTATTACATATTCTTTTAAAGCATGCCTTTCAGGTCGGCCTTATCTCTCTAACTTGTTCTGTCTACATCCTATTATTAGACTTCGTGTGCTTTCTGATATTATCCTTGCCCATACATATTTGTGTGTCTCAATGACTATTTTCAGGATCTATTCCTCAATGAATAACACTGGATAAAAGAGAATAAACACTTTTTAGCTTTGGGTAGTTACTGTTGTCAACAAGAAGCTGTAACTTTCACCTCAGAAAGGTAAGAGATGGTTCATACTAAAACCAAATATGAGTGAACATGGCCCAGGAACACAAAATTATCCTGACTTCTATATTCTGATGTAACAGAATAATAAAGTTTTATAGTAATGAAATAAAGAAACACTGAAGGGGTAATTAAAACAAAACAGGAGCAATCACTACCATTAGCCTCTGGTCGACAATACTCAGTCTTTTGGTTGGTAGAATCTAAAAATCTGTTATACATCCTAAATGGTTCCACCTGTTAATCACAGGGACATCAGATCAAACACTGACTGGGAAAGGAATGGCTGGTAAGGGGGCTAAAAATAGCCAAGATAAATTGTAATTAGCCTCTTGATCTGTAACATTCCTACTTATTCAGAACCCTTGAAGTTTTAATTAGTTAATGAGCCCTGCAGAGAGCTCAGTAGAAGGTGGTGTTTCATTCGGGAACTTTGATCCAAACTGACAGCCTAGCTGTCTTCATGACCTCCTGCCAAGATGGGTAGTAGCATCATTTGTTTTTTGTTTGTTTGGTTGGTTGGTTGGTTTTGGTTTTGGTTTGGTTTTCAGATATGGCAAGCATTTTTTTTGAGAGTATACTATAATTACAATATTTCTTCCTTCCTTTCCTTAATCCAAACCTTCCCATATTCACCTCCCAACTCTTGCTCGAATTGATGACCTCTTCTGCTAGTTGTTTACTGCATGCGTATATGTATGTAATATATATTCTTAAATATACCTTGCTCTGTCCATATAATGTTATTTGTACATATGCTTTTAGAGCTGACCATTTGGATTGCTGTGGTCTCTTCCACTCCCCACTCAGGCTTTTCTTAGTTTGCCCATACACTTTGATGTGTCCACTGGTATCATTCTTTCTTTCTCTTTTTTTCCCTCCCTCTATGCTGCTCCTCTCACTCAACCATCTCTTCCTTTCATGATGTGTTCCTACTTGTCCTTGGTCGCTACCCATTATGTTCCCAATTTATATTCTCTATTTTCTCTTCCTAGGGGAATCTCTAGATGACTCTCAAGTTCCTTCTGATCCCAAGCTGTTCAGGGGTTGTGGTTTGCAGCTTCGGTATTCTTTGCTTTTTGTCTAGAATCCATTTATGAGTGAGTACATGCCTCTCTTCCTGGGCTTGAGATACCCCCTCGCTCAGGAGGATATTTTCCAAATCCGTTCATTTACCTGCAAATTTTAGGATGTCATTTTTTTCCTTGCATAGTAGCACTCCATTGTGTAAATGATACTTATGAGAGTTTATGAGTGGAGCTTCTGATATTACTAAGGAGATACAATCTCACAGCAAATTTTCTGATCCTGTTTCTTGCTATCTTTTTGTGCCCCTCCCACCTGTCTCAATGTTTCCTGAGCCCTGAGTATAATAGACAAAAACTAATATCTGCCACAGCTTTCAATCATTGAACAAATAAAGCTATGAAATCTTTCCTTGTCTTTCATATTCACCTGACCTCTCACCAACCAAAAAGCACTTCTTCATACAAGTGAATGAGTTTTTCCAAAGAAAACACTTCCACGACCTGCAGGATGAAGAAAATATTTTTCTAGAGTTTGTCAAATCTCAAAGAATTAATGTTTACATGATAAACATTTGTTTCTTATTGCCAAAACTAAAATATGTTGGTTGTAATGACTCCTACTTTAATTAATAAAGATACTTTTGAAATTAGTTATAATGACTTAAAATTCATGGTCTGATTCTACAATTCCTTTCATATATCAACTCAATAGAGTTGGGCTACAGTTCTTGGTTATGTTATGCCAGCCAGTGCTTGCCCTGAGGGATCATTGCCTCATTTAAATAAACACACAATAACTTCTCAAATACAGAATTACGTAATTCAAGAGTAAGTTCTCTCTGGAACTTGGGATCTTCTTGGGCAAGTTTTTCTGCTATTGAAACTTAAGATATACAATTAAAATTAAATATTAGACTCAAATAGAAATTTCCTGAAACATGCGTTCTAACAGCGTGCGAAAGACTTGATGTTCAGTGTTTATTGACTTTTGGATATTATGAGGTGCCTATCTGATTTTTCAGCCAACTGAGAGATCAGCAAGGAAGTTAAGAGAAACCAAATCTGTATGAGAATCTAGGTCTTTTGATCCCTTGTCCAGTTTTTCTGTGAAAACATTTTATAACTAGCTGTGATAAATAATGGATATTTATGGATTTATGAGGTAAATACAAATGAAAAGATATAACACAAACACATTTCTACTTGAAGAATAATGAGGGGACTAACTTTCAAACAATAGAACATTTAATAAACCAGAGTGATATGTAAAAGCCTGAATCCTGGAGAGTAAAGTTGAAAATGCTGGCATGCAGCTCAGTTTATTTTCTTAGATAGTTGAGTGTGATGCATTATCGTTTGGGGAAATAGTATGTGGCAAACACCTAGGACAACACAGCATGGTATATATGAATTTACATAACATGTCCATAGATCATCTGAATTGTTACTAGATGGCATGGCTTACTTTCTCTATAACTTTGATTCAATATTATCTAAACTGTCTGGCATAAAAGAATGTGTTGTGCAAAACAATATGTTTCGAACAGAGAAGTTCTTCCTCTTCACACTGCATCAGTGCTCTGCTGTCTTCAATCTCCTGCACAATCATCTTAAAATGCAGATTCTGATCCAGTAGGTGGAGCCATGAATTTGCATTTGTAAGGAACTCCAGATGATGTCCATGCTGCTGGATGGGGAGCACTTAGTACTGCAAGGGTCTAACTGCTGCTGCTAATTATACTAGCAGGCCTTTCCATCACTCAGCCACGTGTACTTTCCAGCAATCCTATTCTTTAACAGTTTGCCTGGTTGGTAGTGCTGTGGTGATTTCTAAGTAAATGGAACTCTGGAGTGTTCTTATTTTTCTTGTAGTTAATAAACAGAAACACTGGAGAACATTATTTTAAACTGCTGGATACACGGCTATATAACTGGAAATATTCCGCAATAGTTGTTTCTCCCATCAGGTAATTTTTATCTTGATATTTGTGATGGAGGCTGTAATAATAACACTGATTGTTTAAATGTATGAGCAATTGGAGAGTAATTATGAATTAGAGAAAAATAGCAATGACAGACTTCCCAGCAAGCAAAATGAGGCTGTAATATGAATGCTAATTTTCAACACATTTGTTAATGTATTTTCCCAAAGAAAATTAAATAAACCATTTAAAGAACTACTGGATGGAGCAATGGCCTAACATTTATAAAAGCAAAAAATGTTAGAAACTTGAACCTGGAAAGAAAATTGAGTGAAATATGATGCTTTCAAAATTAAAATCTAATCAATAACCATATAATAAAAACTGACCAATGCCATCGTAATACCTACATTTATTGAGCATTCACAATATTTTCTAGAATGCTTAACTTGATGTGTGCTTTATTTCAACTAATATCTTCTTTAAGGGATACAAAAGCTTAATAATCCACCGAACATAACAAATCTTGGACATGCTGATCAGTTTTTCAAAAATATGTCAAATTTTAACCACTATATTTTTACATGTATTCAATTGAGGCTTTGCCTAATATGTTCCAGGCCTCTTCAGATACTTAGAAAAATTAGCAAATGTAAATACATGAAGACAAAAACTCTGTCTTGGTGAAGTTTGCCTTACAATGGAAATAAAGTGATTTTATATTTATATTGAACCTTAATCTCTTGGTTATGTCATCTAAGTGAGAACCAGAATGGTAATTTCTTCCTCTGGACCTCAGTTTTTCTCTTCTAGAATGGGAATTTTACATCAAGTTTTTAAGTTTACCAATCTCTATCAACAAAAGTTCAAACTTTTTATTGACCTTTGCAGTTCCCATTATTGGTCCAAACTAACAACAGAACACTAAGTTCATTCAGACCTCCTGAACTCATGCCATCAGTTGAGACTCCTATTCCAATAACTATTACTATAGATATAAATATTATTACTGCTATTATTGTTATTATTGATATTACCAATAGCAACAATTTAAAGGTGAGGCTGCAATGAAATGAGTTGGTGAGTCTCTGCCAGGGTATTTATGTAGTTGTGGGCCTCCCAAAGCCAGACCCTTCTTTTTGATGTTTGCTAGTGACCTACCTGTAGTGGAATTATGTTCTGTTACATTGTAAATAATTGTCCCAGCTACTGGTTTAATAAAAACTCTGATTGTCAGAAGGCAGACAGGAAGTGTGGCCAGAGCTACCTAATTAAGAAAACTCTGGGAACAGCAAGAGCATAGCAGAGACACCAACAGAAACACCAGCAGAAGCCGTGGAAAGAAGACAACCATGCTGCTCTGAGAAAAGGTACCAAGCCACATGACTAAACAGATTAATGGAAAAAGGTTGAGATAAGATGAAAGAGCTAGCTAGTAATATGTCTGAGCCATAGGTCAATCAGCATGAAATGAACATAAGCTTCTGTGTGTTTCTTTGGGACTTTGGGACTGTTGGTCCAGATCTTGAGACTAGTCTTGGCCAGAAACTTCTTACTATACTCACCATCTTATTTGTAGGCTCTACCATTGTCACAGATGAAACCAAGATACTAGAGTCAGCACTCCATGCATAATAGTCACATGGAATCATTATAAATTATTTTCTAAAACACTTCAGTATTTAAACAATTTTCCATGAACTAAAGCAACTTACCCATCTTGTTCCCAAAATACTTTGTCTAGTTATTTATTCAATGGGGTCTCCTTTAGAAGTTTCACAACTAAATTTTACCTACCTCTTCAAAAAATGGACAGCACTGTAAGTGATTTTGAAAGTAACCTGGATGTGAATTGTCCTAATATACTTCTGCTGATAATAGGTGCCAGGGTTTCCTTCAGTCATAAATTCATCCACCCTAATAATACATCTGATTGCCATGTCAAGCATGACACTATACTGCTTTATAGAAACTGATTAAATAATGGATTTACCTTTAAGAAAAAGATACAATTTTATAGATACAGAATTTCAGAACTTTAGTGATTACTATGGACTAGTGCTCCCCAAAGTTTACATATTATACATTTCGCAACCTTAACCTTGATTTGAAGATAAGTTATAATTAAAGTTAAATTTGGTGTAAGAGTAGGATGTTAACTTCATGGGATTTATGTCTTAAAAAAGGAAGTGTTATAATCCCTCAATAATCTTTATCTCTCATGCACATGCATAAATATGCGCACACGCACACACACACACACACACACACACACACACACACACACACACACACACACACACAAAGAGAAAGAAAAAAAGAAGGGGAGAGAGGAGAGAGAGAAGGGGAGCGATACGAGACTGTGGTGGATGTCAAGTCTCAGAAAACATTAGAAAATACAATTCAATCGTTTAACACCCAGGGTTAACTGATTTGTGCTGGAAGCATAGAATGAACATTTTAAATAAACTTTGATATGAGGAAGCAATACCAAGAAATCTGGGTGTTTCAGAAGTTCATCTGTAGGAAGGGGTTGGGATGTAGTCATGTAGTACACGTGTTTGGTTTGAGACTTTGAAGCATATAATTAACTTGCTTTCTCATGAAAGGCCATGAAGATCATATAGTCACAGGTGAGCTGCTGCTGGGAAGGGGTGGCACCCACTGCCCTCAGTTTGTAAAATTTTATCAGACTCTGAAATTTCAGGACGGTAAATAACAAGAAACTGTTTCTTATATTGTTGTTAATGTAAAAGAACCAGTATCAAGTTGGCTCTAATATTGTATTCACTGTTATTGTTTTTTACTAATCTCCTCTGTCTTAAATATATAACTACTGAGAAGAGCAACCATTTGAGTAAGCTTCCAAGTTTCCATCACTACACCCTCCAGGGAATCCAAGGAAGCCAAAGATGGAGGGCAATCATTCAGCATAAATTCAATCTACCACATCTAGGCAATGCAACTCCAATAAAACTGAATAGTGAGTGTTTTCCATGGGAACTTCTTGCTTTGGTGAGTACAAGGGACCATGGTTCCTAAGAAAGAGCAAGAAGCTACACATGTAGGACTTTTCCAGACATGGATTTAAACATTTCTTTATATGGTTAGTTTGGGCTTGTATATTTTATAATGCAATTGTGTTTTAAGTCTAACATGTGGACATGTGTACATGATTGATATTAAACATAAGGATCTTCAGTGTGGAATTGCTCTATGGTCTGTAAAATGGGGATCTTATTTTACAAAATTATTTTTGAGATTAAAATAAGACCATGTCTATAAAATACAAAGAGAGAAAGAGAAAGGGTGCAGTCTTATTGAATGACATAAACTAACACTTTTCTTTTTTAATTTACATTAGAGTGTTCTTTTCTGGATTTAAGCTTAGATCATGTTTGATGCTGAATGTGATTAATATCATGAATATCCCTGCCCAAATTTTAGACCTTTTTAAGAACTGAGTATTGCTTAGAGACATGTCTTCCTTGTCCTCACATCATATTCCCTTTGCCTTCATCCTACTGCTCATGGTTCTACTTTCTACTGTTGTTAATGACTAAGACTGTTTTCAGGACTATGATGGTCTTTTGATTGCTATCATACGTGAAGTGTTCTCTTATCTATTTGTAAGGGTCATACTTAGCATCCAAATACAAGCATGTACCACGTTTTGTAACTAAAAACATGTATCAGATGTTTCCCTGATCCTCACTGTACATAAAAATGCCAGAGAACTTCCCCCAATGAAACTGCTTCCTGTGAACTAGGCCCTTATCATATCTATATGGACGGCCGTTGTTATGCATTGTTTTCCTGTTGTCAATCCAAGTTTCTTAAATATCTAATATATTGTCCATAGTGATGGACTAAAGTAAGGACATGATGACATAGCTCCACAGTTGAGAATATCGCTACTTATTTAATGCAATTTTAGCCAGATTTAAGTTTTATGTGAGAAATCACATCATTTTTCTCATAATACAGATTTCTCTTTCTATAGCATGAAATTTTTATTTTAATAAAGCCTAATATATTGTATTTTCTTTCTTCCAGTATTATTCGGCTGTTATTGTTCTTTAAAAAAGTATTTTTTATTCTGGAGTTTGAAGATGTCTACTAGATACAAATAATTATTAAATGCATTAAAATATCCAATATCAGTAGCCAATTATAACTGCATTGATATTCCATCTTATCTTAGTTCAATGGTTTCATCAGCAATAATAAAAATATTGGTGAGGATATGAGAAAAGAAGAAGCTGGATCTTTGTTGTTTGCTCACTTGTTTTCTTGTTTTTCAATTTTTCTTTGAGAATTTCCCACAATCTCCTACTGTGCTTTGATTATATTAACTCTTCTCCCTTAACTCCTTCAAAATTTATGTGCCTTCTATGCCCACCCAATTTTTTGTCTTTTTTATTTTAATTCATCAAGTTCTATTTATGCTGTTAACACTCTTGGATGTGTGAAATTTCCCCTGGATCCTGGTCTACCAAGTAGGGGCTACACCTTTAAAGAAAACAGGAGTCTTCGTCTCCCAGAAGCTATCAATTGTCAATAAGATTGAGCATATGCACACTGTTGTGAAGAATGCAAATTAGTCTAAGGAACTGATTCTAGATGGTCTTTAAAAAATTAAAGTTGGAACTACCAAATGATGCAGCTATAAACTTTCTGGGGATATATCAAAAAGAATAAAGCCAGCTAAAAATAGTGATTCCCATATAGCTATACTTAGAGTAGCACTGTTAAAGTATTCGATTATGGAATCAAGTTAGATGACAGATAATATGGACAATAAACAATAGAGTTTTATTCAACTTTATTCAAAAGGATGAAACTATGTACTTAGTGGGGATGAGACTAGAACTGAGTATCATTTTGTTGAGTGAAACAAGCCAGACTCACAAAGACAAATATTGTATATTTTCTCCCATTATAGAATTTTGGGAAGCACAGTAATATAAAAAGATGAAGGAGGTGAAAGAGAAAAACAGAGAAGAGAAATGAGTAAAGCAGCTTATTATCAGAATACCTCATATGCAAGTATAAAAATCTCATGGTGCTTAGTGTTTTGTACAGTTATGTGCTCTGTAAAATAGAACAAAGACTATTCTACTCATTTCTGGAAAGTCTTGGGGATTTACGTTAGCATTGATGCAAAAGTAAACAATTCATTGCTAATTAAATTTTGGGTATTGGATAAATTTAGAGCCAAGTTTCTAAATTTTCTATACAGACACATAGATAATCTGGAGCCAGTGCTCCTTCAAGTATGGCAAGTCTCGTTATTGTTTGACTTTCCATCTTAATGTATAGTGGATGGTACAGCAGACCAGCCACTATTGAGATTATGAAGCAAAAATTAAAATAGTTATGTGATTTTTCTGAAGCAAAAATTAAAATGGGTATGTGATTTTCTTATGAATCCATTTAAGACTGTTTTTGTACAATGTTCTACCAATATTATGCTAAGGGACAATTCTACATTGTTTCCAAGGTGACATCAGATGACCAGTCTGTAATAGAGCCTATTACCCTTCTTCATCCACTTCTAAGATCTTATTATGATAGAAAAACTTTGTTCAAATAAGGTTCAATTACACTAAGGCGAGTAATAATTACATAGCTGCCTTTAATGTAGTTATTTAAAAGCATGGTTTCCAGATAAGTTTCTCTTTCTTATTAAAAGCTAGTTATTAATAAAAATAGATGATTATGCTCACATTTTCCTTATTACTTGATATGAAAGCATGTACCTTCTAAATATAAAAAATATGGAGTGAATATTTCCATAGTTACAAATATATGCCTGCTTCCTTTGTTTCTGATGAGAAAAATCTTTCTGGAAAGCTTTTATTGATGCTTTATAATATAATCAAATGTGCAAATGGAATGCCTAACACATTTAAATAGTTCTGATAGAGCAACAATGAATTTTTATTTAATATATGAAATAAGAAACTGCAGTATCTACTTTCTTTCATGTTCTTATGATACAGTGGGACCCACTCTAATTTATTCTAAAATTTGGTCTGCAAATTTTAGCCTAAACATCTCATTGCAAAATTGAAAGGAATCAATCAAGCTTGTGTAGCAAAGACTCTGGGCACACAGCAAGAGTGGTACCCCCAAAACTGCATTAGTTATATCTTTCGTCTTTATAACAGCATAGACTCTACCATCCTAAAATAATATGTGCCTATAAACTTATAAGGAAGATGAAGAATTTTAGATGCTTACATCTTATGAGACAGTCATAGAGATCTCCACTGTTCACTCTCTCTGCAACTCACTTTTATTTCTTGCTTCTCTCAACTGATGAACACCTGTAGAGATTTACAAATTTCAGTATAGATGGTTTTCTCTTGTTCTTATTTCAGAGGATTAAATTTCTTGGATATTGGAACTGTGTTTCTTGTTTTGACAACTCCCAGTCATTATAGCTTGGTGTTTGACATACACATGACCAAAACCTGGTCACATGTTTATTTTTAAAACTGATAAGTAAATATTAATTAATCCCTGTGTATGTCAGATTTAATTGAGCTTATGGCAACTGAATTGTGTTATTATCTTATTTTACAGATGAGGACACTTAGTTTGATGAGGTAATCTTGCCAAAACTCACCTAAATAATAACCACAGTGAAGAGCTTTATATTTTAGGCAATTGACATAAGCTATTGTCTCTGGCCACAGTCTATGTACTATTAGAACACTGTGTGTTAGAATCATCTTGATGATTATTCTCAGAAACGTCACTCTTACTCCTAGTCTAGGAGAGTCTTCTGTTGTGTGTGTTTCAGACAACAGTGTGACACAAACAAGTTAGCACTCACTATATTCTCACATTACCAGAAAAAGAAAATAATTCAGTTTCAATTATGAACTAATGAGAATCAGAAATAAAAAATACAGATAAGCATATGTTCTTCTCACTCCTACACCATCAACTTGCCTGTGTCTCTCTGAAGATTGTATTTCTTCAGTTATCAAGAAAAAGTTATAATTTTAGGCATGGAGATAATTGTAAAATGGGAACATTTGTCTGAATCTTTAAGTGACTATATAAAAAAGTAGGTACCAGGCAGTAGAAATGAGGTATGCTTGTTGGGATGGATCCAGAGCAATATGCATTCTGAAGATTTGATGAAAAAGAAATTGCTTAATAAATGACATTTACAGAGCAAAAACTGGATTCTTTAGACACTGACCAGGAGCTTTTAGTGAATCTCAGGGAAGAAGGTGGCTAGGTAAGGAGAATAATGCCCTGGTATAAAATATAATAGAGCATCTCCACTGTAGATATTGCAGTGTTAAGTAATTTTAAACTTTAAAAGTAACTAAGATTTAAAATAAAATGAAAATTATATAATTCCTAAATTTTAATTTTAACTTAACAAGTCCAATTCAAGAAAAACATCCTGCTCAAAACTTCTCACAATAAAACAGAATACATTACTAAGGTTTAAATCATTAATCAAGTGCCACAATTAGTAGTGAGAGATTTCAACACCCTACTCTCACCAATGAACAGATCATACAGATGCAAACTGAACAGAGAATTAATAGAACAGTCATTCTGAGTCAAATGGACCTAACAGCTATCTACAGAACATTTCACCATAATCCAAAAGAATATATATTTTTAGTATCTCATAGAACCTTATCCAAAACTGACCACATTCTTGATCACAAAAAAGTCTCAACAGATACAAGAAAACTGAAATAACCTCAGACCATGACATATTATGCTTAATTTCAACAGTGGAAACAATGGAAAGTCTACAAACCCATGGAAACTAACCAACGCTATACTGAATTACTACTGGGTCAAGTCAGAAATACAGAAGGAAATTAGAGACTTTCTAGGATTCAATGAATGAATGTATAACATACCCAGAGTTGTGGTTCATAATGAAATTGGTATTTAGAGAAAAGTTCATAACACCAAGTACCTTCATTAAGAAATTAGAATCATACTAGCAACTTATAGGCACACCTGAGAACTCTAGAACAAAGGGAAGCAGAGTCATGCAGGAAGAGTAGACAGTAGGAATTAATCAAGCTGAAGGTTGAAATCAATACAATAGAAACAAAGACAACAATACAAAAAATTAAACAAAGAGTTGGTTCATAAAGAAAATTAACAAGAAAAGGAAACCTTTATCCAAGCTACCTAAAAGGCAGAAAGAGAATAAACAAATTGACAAAAATCATAAAGAGTTAACAACAGACACAAAGAAATCCGAAGAATCATTAGTTCATACTTTAAAAACTTGAAAAATCTAAAAAGAAATGAATAAATTTCTTGATAAATATCACCTACCAAAATGTCTTAGTTAGGGTTTAATTGCTGTGGAGAGACACCATGACCATGACAACTCTTACAAGAAAAACATTTAGTTGAGAAAACTTGCTTATAGTTTCAGATGCTTAGATTATTATCATCATGACAGGAAATATGTTGGCTACAGACAGGCATGGTGCTGGATGAATAGCTGAGAGTCCTATATCTTTCAGACAACAGGAAGTCAACTGAGACACTGGATGATATCCTGAGCCCAGGAAACCTCAAAGCCCACCCTCACAGTTACACATTTCCTCCAACAAGGCCATACCCAATCCAATAAGTCACACATCCTAAGGGCATCACTCCTTATGAGATTGTGAAGGTCAATTACATTCAAACAATCACACAAAATTAAATTAAGAGTATATAAACAATTTAAATTGACCTATAATCCTAAAAAAATAGAAGCAGTCTTTAGAAGTCTCCAAACTAAAAATAAATAAATAGCCCAGAGCCAGA
The DNA here is from genome assembly GCA_033318265.1 of Phyllotis vaccarum. NCBI lineage: Eukaryota > Metazoa > Chordata > Mammalia > Rodentia > Cricetidae > Phyllotis > Phyllotis vaccarum. Next base: position 8,764,092 of record JARWLC010000004.1, on the reverse strand, counting down.
CAATTTTATTGCAAAATTCTATCAAAATTTCAAAGCAAAGCCAATACTAATACTTTTCAAATTATTCCACAAAAAAAGGAACTTGTCAAATTCATTTTATAAGACCACAGTCATCTCAATACTCAAAACACACAAATACTCAACAAAGAAAGCGAATTACATACCAATATCCTGTGGCAGTGGGGTTTCTTGGTCCCAGGCAGCCAGAGGCCCAGACCCACAGACCTGCCACCCGAGACCCCTTAGCAGCCCTCCGCCGCTCAGGCCCCCAGGAATGACTCAGACGCTTATATTAACTTTATGCTGTTTGGCCTATGGCTCAGGCACATTGCTAGCTAGCTCTTACATCTTAAAACAACCCATTTCTATTAATCTGTCTGCCACATGGCCTGTGGCTCACCTGTGTTCCTTACATGTTGCTCCTTTGGACTTCAGCTCGGTCTCCCTGACTCTGCCCTGCTTCTCCTATCTATGCTCTGATTTCTCCTCCTACTTTTCCTATGGTGCCTGTCATGGGCCAAAACAGCTCTTCTATTTAAAGACTGATATTCACAGCATACAAAAAGGCATTCCCACATCAATATCCCTCATGAACACTGATGCAAAAATACTCAGTAAAGTACTTGTAAATCAAATCCAAGAATATATCAAAAAGATCATCCATCATGATCAAGTATGCTTAATTCTAGACATGTACAGATAGTTCAACATACAAAATATGTCAGTGTAATTCCCCCATTTAAACAAACTGAAAAAAATATTATCTCATAGATACTAAAAAATAATAGCCTTTGACAAAATCCAATACTTGTTCATGATAAAAGTCTTGGAGAGAAGGGATAAAATGAACATACACCTAAATATGATAAGGGCAACATACAGCAAGCCAATGGTCTTCCTCATATAAAATGGAGAAAAACTCAAAGTAATTCAACTAAAATCAGGAAAAAGACAAAGTTATCCACTCTCTCCATATCTACTCAACATGAAGTTCTGTCTAGAGCAATAAGACAACTTAAGAGACCAAGGGAATACAAATTAGAAAGGAAGAAGTCAAAATATTTGCAGATGATGCGATAGTACAAATAAGTGACTGCAGAAATTTTACCATGGAACTTGTACAACTCTTAAACACCTTCAACAATGTGGCTGAATGATATAAGATTAACTCAGGAAACTGGTAGCCCTTCTATATAAAAAATGATAGATTTTCTGAGAAAAAAATGAGGAAATAACACCCTTCAAAAAAGCAACAAATAATGTAAACTATGTTGATGTAACTTAAGCAAGCAAGTGAAAGACCTGGAAGACAAGAACTTCTAATCTATGAAGAAAGAAACTAGAAAAGATAACAGAAGATTAAAAAGATCTTTTGTGTTCTTGCATAAACATATTTTTAAAATGGTCACCTTACCAAAAGCAATCTACAGATTCCATGCAATACCCATTATAAATCCAACCAAATTCTTTATAGACCTTGGTAGTGGGTTCAGGTATTAATAGACCTTGAAAACAACAACATTCAACTACATATGGAAAAACAAAATACTCAAGAGAGCTAAATCAATCCTATATAACAAAAGAACTTTCAGTGGTATCACTATTCCTGGTTTCAAGCTTTATTAGAGCTATAGTAATAAAAACTCCAAGGTAATGGCATAAAAGCAGACATTTGGATCAAGCGAATAAAATCAAAGACCTAGATATAAATCTATATACCTATAAATGTCTGATTTTTGACAGAGAAAGTGAAAATTATACTTTAGAAAAAAAGAAAGCATTTTTAACAAATGGTGCTGCTCTAACTGAATGTAGGCATGTACAGAAAGCAAATAAATCTATATCCATCAGCCTGGACAAAACCCAAGTACAAGTGCATCAAAGACTGAACCTAGTACAATAGAAAGTGGAAAGCAACCTTAAGCAAATTGGCATAGGAGACAACTTCTTGGATAAAACATTAATAGCACTAGTACTATGATCAAAAATTAATAAATAGAACCTCATGAAACTGAAATACTTCTGTAAAGCAAAGATCATCAATATTACTAATTGGAAGCCTTCATAATGTAGAAAGATCTCCATAAATTTTATATCTGACAGAGGGCTAATTCCCCAAATATATAAAGAACTCAAGAAAGTAGACATCTGTTACAATGAGGTTTCTTGCCCCATCCAGTCAGAGGGCCGGACCCACAGACCAGAGCGCCTAGCCGCCCACAGCTGCTTAGGCCCCCCAAAAATGACTCAGATGCTCATATTAACTTCATGCTGTTTGGCCTATGGCTTAGTCACATTGCTAGCTTGCTTTCATCTTAACTCAACCCATTCTAATTAGTCTTCCACGTGGCCTGTGGCTCACCTGTGTTCCTTACATGTTTCTTCTTTGGGCAGCTGGCTCAATCTTCTCTGACTCCACCCTCTTTCTTGTACTTAAGCTTTGATTACTCCACCTACCTCTACAGTGTCTGCCATGACCAAAACAGTCCTTTATTCACAACATAAAATGGAGTGCATATCTAAACAGAGAATTCTCAACAGAGAAATCTCAAATGGCCAAGAAACACTTAAAGACATATTTAACAACTTTAGCCACCAGGGAAATGCTACTCAAAATGACTCTGAGATAACAGCTTATACTTATCAATATGGCTAATATCTAAAACACAGAAGTAACAACTCATGCAGGAGAGGATGTGGAGGGAGCAAGAGCAACAATCTTCCATTGCTGGTTGGAGCACAAAAGTTATACAGCCACTTTGGAAATCGATATGATAGCTTTTCAGAAAATTGGGAATTGACATACCTCAAGACCCAGCTATACCACTCCTGGGCATATATCTAAAGGATGCCCATTAATACCACAAGAACACTAGCTCAACTTTGTTCATAGAAGCTTTATTTATAACAGCCAGAAACTGGAAACAACCTAGATGTCCCTCAAATGAAGAAAAAAGAAAAAAGTGCAGTACATTTACACAATGGGGTATTATTCAGCTGTTAAAAAAAAATGAGGCCATGAAATTTTCAGGCATATGTATGGAACTAAAAAAAATGTTATTTTGTGAGGTAACCCAAACCCAGAAAGACAAATCTAGTATTTGGTCACATATAAGTAGATATTAGCTACAAAGTAAACAATAACCATGCTACAATCCACAGACCCAGAAAAGCTAAGTAACAAGGAGGGTTCAATGGGGAATTTATAAATCTTCCTGGGAAGGGAAAACTTAATAGACATCATGAGGGACAGTAATGTGGGATATCTTTCAATATCCTGTGAATATTGCTTTATTACCATCTGTTAATAAATAAGCTGCTTGGCCTATGGCTCAGGCTCATTACCAACTAGTGTTTATAACTTAACTCATTCCTATTAATCTGTGTATTGCCACATTTGTGTCTTTACTGGTGTTCCACTGCATCTTGCTTCTTAGGCAGTAGATTGCAATGTCTCCCTGACTCTACCCTTCTCCTTTAGCTCTGCTTGTATTTCCCACCTTGAGGACAGAAACAGCAAGTATGGGGTAGGAGAAGGATGGAAGGAAAGAGCCCTTTGAGAGGCAAGTGGAATTAGGTAAAATCTTGGGGATGAACTAGAAAACTAGTGCAATAGAAATTCCAATGAACCTATAAGGGTGACCTTAGCCAAGACTCATAGGAATGGGGGACGCAGAGCCTGAACCAGCTATTTCTCCTGTAAACAGGCAAGGCTTCAGGTGGATTAATTTGGACAACAACCCAGCCACATAGCCTTGATTAGCAATTTTCCCTACCTACAAAATGTGCTGGAGTATAGTTTGTACAAAAATTGTTCAAGTGGCCAACCAATGGCTGGTCCAACTTAAGACCCATACTTCCTAGAGGCTGAATATTTGAGACCCAGGATAAAACCAAACATGACTGGCAAAATTGTCAATGAAATTATTCCTAATGATATTCTACTGGACTCAGATTGTTGGCTAGCCCAGTTGTCACCAGAAGGACTTCATCCAGTAACTGATGGTAAAGGATACAGAGACTCACAGTCAAACATTAGGTGGGCCCAGAGAATCCAGTGGAAGAGGAGGAGGAAGGACTGTAGGAACAAGAGGGGTCAAGGCACCACAAGCAAACCCACAAATAAACAAACCAGAGCTTGAAGGGGCTCACAGAGACTGAATAAACAATGAAGGAGCCTACATGGGAATGACATATGTTACAATTGTGGAGCTTTGTCTTTTGGTGGGACTCCTAACAGTAGAAGCAGGTACTATCTCTAATGCTTTGGCTGGCTTTTGGAATCCTTTTCCTCATACTAGGTTGCCTTGTTCATCCTTAGTAGGATGGAAGATGCCTAATCTTGTTGCAACTCAAGTTGAAGTCTGTGGGAGTACTGCCCTTTTCTAAATAGAAATGGAGGAAGAGTGAATGGAGGGGAACATAAGTGAGGTAGAGGGAGAAACTGGAGGAAAAGGAGGAAAACTGAGGCATAATGTAAGAAAATAAGTTTTAAGTAAAACAATTCCATAAAGGAAAGTGGTTAGAAATTTTAAAATGGAATAAAAAACCCGAATCTGAGAAAACAAAAATCTGAAGTGGTAAGTATAAACCTAATCATATCAACGTTGGCATTAAATGTGAATGGACTAAGCAGTCCAACCAAAAGGCAGAAATTATCACTTTGATTTTGTAAAATCAGTTTGTGTATATTTTATGTGTCCTACATTTTATAAAAGAATCAAGCTATAAGTAGAATGATGAAAATGGTGTGTATACTATTATACAATAATTAAAAGCTAACTTCATAACAAATTTTCAAGAGGGAGGAAGTGATAGATATTGTAGCAATGTATATGTTGGCAGACTGTGAAGTGAACTCAGGCATGCTTTGTATCCTCTTTAAGATGCTTGTAGGTTTGAAATTTTCAGTACCACTTTACTGCCATTACTAATTTAGACACTTAATTCTGCAAAATAATCTGCTCTTTTTTCATTTTTAAAAGAATTATAAAAGTGATCATAACATAGTATTTGAACTAAAAATGCAATTCCAAACAAGAATTATGATCTTAAAAGAAAAAAAATGATTAAATTCATAGAATTTTTAGTTCAATTGTAGAAACAGAATGTTCCAGAAAGGTTTTAAAATTTATAATCAAAGAAAACTATAGCACTAAAATGTCTCTACTTCATCATCAAAATGCTACTGTGGAGAGCAAGAGTTTTCTAACAGTCTCAAGATGCGAACACTCCTCATCCCACTTCCTCAGTATAAAAAAGATTTTCTGTGATTAGATTATTCCCCAGGTGAGATTAATGTAGATGAGTTTACCCTACAATGATGCTAATCATTATCTCTGGAGTTTTAACTTCTCACTTCTGTGGATTTGCCCAGAAAAAAATACATTTTTCTCAAATATAAATGTATTAATGCTTAATAAAAACAAAGCCAGCTTACATTATTAGTTGAAAAATAAAGAATTTACATTGAGCCTTATCATGTTTGAACAGGCACACTGAACTGAGTCATATAAATTCACAGACAAGAAAACAGTGCACATAACATGACATTTCTCATGTTGACAAAGTATTTGTTTAGTGGACTAAAAAAATAAGCAAATGAATCTATGTTGGCAAATGTAAGTAGGCCAATTATCACTGAAGTTCTTGTTAGACTTTGGGCAAGTGTCCAACTGATGATCCAGGAGATTGGCCTCAACATATAATAATGAATCTCCCAAAATTAAAATAATGTCCACAGGGTGTGTGTGAGTGTGAGTGTGTGTGTGTGTGTGTGTGTGTGTGTGTGTGTGTGTGTGTGTGTGTGTGTGTGTATTTCCTATAACATGTGAGTGACTTTTCCTTATATGCAACTGTAATTGCTAGAGCTATCCTACAGCTAGGTATAACAACAACCAATGTAGGATTCAGGTGTCAGCTGATAAGGTCTGAAGATGCTTATCCAGGGTCCCTGGCTCCTGAAGGGGGAGTGGTCAACCCCATTCATAAAAGGCTGTTGGGATTTTGGGGTCTCTTTCTATATGCTATAAATATCAGTCTTTAAGTAAAAAAGCTGTTTTGGCCCATAACAACACCATAAAAAAATTTTAAAAATCACAACATAAATAACAAAACAAAACAAAGTCAAACAAACTAAACCAAATGCCCCCCCCCCCCCAAAAAAAACCATAGAAAACACAAATAAGCCACAGGACACATAACAAACAAATTAATAAAAATAAATTAAATTAAAATAAAAACAAACTAACAAAATGCCTAAGCCATAAGCCACACAACATAAAGTTAATATAAATACTTGAGTCATTTCTAAAGGTCTAAACAACAACAGACGACTAAAAAGTCTAAAACTACAAGTCTATAAGTCACTATTACAGAGATTAACAAACCTCAGCTGACTAAGTAAGTGCTAGAAAAGCAATTTGTATGCCTAATAGCCTAGGCTAGACCAAGTGGAAGTAACAAATAATGAAGTTAATACAATAGTACTTTAAAATAAAGCTTTTGTCTAAAAGTGTCCATTTCGGGTTGGGAAAACCTTTCCTGTGCTGTCACTTCTCCAAGGCCTGTAAGATATGATGAGGAAGGAAGAGAGACTGGGCTCCATGAAGTGCTGTTTCTAACAGCCAGTGTTGACACAGTTTTCACACCTCAACTTCAGCCATTTAGTCACAGCCCAGCTACAAGAGAAATCTGGAAATACAATCCCTCTGGGTAACTGGAAAGATAACAACATAAGGATAGAAATGACATTTCTACCACTGTCCTCCAAAGTGAGATGTCTACTCTTTCAGAATAAGCCCCAAGAGTATTTGGAGTCAGTGTGTAGTCATGTCACTCCCTGCATCAGGAAAGGTTGTGACTTGGGATGAAGCCATGGCAAAATAAAGTAAAGCAGAGCCAGGATGTGGCGGGATTAAGGTGTCAGCTGATAAGGTCATAAAACACTTCCAGGCCCCTGGAGGGGGTGTGGCTAACCTGGAGGGGGTGTGGCCAACCCCATTGATAAGTGGCTGCTGGGACACAAGGAGCTCTCTTCCTGGTTCCTGGCTGCTGGCTGCTGGACAGACAGAATCAGAATCCATCTTGCTTCCATCGCGCTTCCATCGCTCGTCCATCGCTTGGATACGCCAGTCCTTGTTCAGGTGCCACCATAAGCTGTTACTAATATTGTGAGTGTTAATTTATATTCTAATAAATATTAATTTTGGACTGGCGCCTTGAAAGTAAAACTCCGTCTACACCAGAATGTTTGGTTTCACTAAATAAGTCTTATCTTGTCTGGGCTGATAGATAATGTAAATCAGATTTTGTTAATTTCATTTTTCTCCGTATTGTAGAAAATTTTCAGGTGAGCTTAAAGCCTCTGGAGCAGAAGACATCAGGTATACAAATTTAAGTTTCATAAACTATAGTATCTTTTATCATATCCTTCTATATGTTTCCAAAATTTTATATTCTTGAATGAGATATTCTTAATAGAATATCATTGTGGGATAGTTTCCTGTTCTGACTAACACAACAAACCAACCAACTTAAAGTGGCACTGATTTTTAGCTCACAGTGTCTAAACCAGGCTGAGTTGGATCCTTGCCTTCAGAACTGTTCACAGGCCTGCAGTTAAGGTATTCAACATGGCTGAATTCTAGTCAGATCCCTGACTAAAGAAAGATCTACTTTTAAAATCTTTCAGTTTGTTGTTAGAATTAATTACTTGGGGATGTGAAGAATGCATGCAAGCTAGTTTCTTCAAAGCTAAAAGCAGACGTAGCAGAAAAGAAGGGATGAGAAAGGAAGAATAAAAGAAAGAGACTTAGCAGAATCATACAGCAGCATAATAATGGAGATGACATCCCTTCTTTTTGACTGGAGGTGTTGTAATTTGAGCTTCTTCAACTACAGGATTTAATCAGGTAGATGCAGTCATAAATTATGCCATAATCAAAACAAAGTAGGAAGAATTAGAACTTTAGGGTACTCCCAGTTTCCCCTATTAAAAATAAATAATTACAATAGTGTAATCACTACCGTTTGCAAATTTTGTAATAGAGACTTGCCTTTGACATCTGAAACTTTCAAGAATATTCCACCATTTCTCCTAAATCTGTGTTGCCTAATTTCACATTACCTGTGAAAATAGTTAGGACTAAGCAGTGAAATTAATGGGATTCTAATTTTTCTTCTTTAAACAAAAACTCTGAAAACTTCTAGAAGACTCCATCATCTCTTCTAAATATTCATTTCCTAATTTCATATTACCTGTGAAAACAAGGTTGTGACTAAGTAGTAAAATTAAAGTATTTCTAATTTTTTTTCTTCTTCAGACAAAAGTGAATAGAAGCAAATCTGCGCACATATTAGTGGTCAAAAATAATATGAAAAAGACAAATTTATTCTATAAAAGTAATTTTCTAATGTCAAAGATATTAAATTGCCACCTGGTTTTCACAAATGTGATTTGAGTCATGTAATTCATATTTAAAATGAAATGAAAGTTATTTCATTAGACAAACCAAAATTCTATGCTCAGATTCATTGTCCAGCTATAGCTTTATGTTCTCATATACAGGGAACCCCTAAATCTATACTCTATTCAATCTTGAATTGCATGTGAAAAGCATTGAATACATCAATGGCTTAGTGAAATAAAATACAAAGGAATGGATTCCTGTGCCTGGTCCATATCTTTAGGTGAAAAATCACAATACCATAGTTTATATCAGATTCTATTGAGTACATTATCTATTTTTTGGCTTACTGGTAGAAAATTAGAGATTTCCAACATATGGGAAATTTCTTCTTCAAGGTAAGTTCTTATTCCAATAATACTTTAGGGTCTGGTGCTGTTTTCAAGCATCTTTTTTGTTCTAGTAGTCACAGCATACAAAACAACTAAGGTTCATATTTCTCTTTGGATCCTTCATTTTTCTACAATTTGGAAGTATTTTACAGATGAAATAAACTCTGAAATACTTGAATGAATGTCTAAGAACATGTAGAGTACTTAGTAGGAAAAAGGTCTCATTTCATATTCTCTTCCTTGAAGTCCCAAATATCATAACTATGAATGTTTTAGGGTTAATAAAATCTGTCAAGATTAACTTCACAAATATCAAGCCATGACTATGTTCTAGACACTGTTTGGTGTCAGACATAAAATGGTGAACAAAAAGGGCCTTGTTATTTAAGGACTGGAGGTCTTTTACTGCTGTGAGAAAAAGCAAGTCTCCTTACCTGAAAACAATGGGACACAGAGTTAATCACGTCAATGTCTTGCCTGATGCTTTCACTAGGGGATAAGCATGTCTTCAAGCAGTCCATCTTAGCAGGTTCTATCTGTCTTAATGAAGCATCCTGAGAAACACCTGTGGCAGATACTCTTATGTCATTTGATACAAGCCAGAGTCATTGGAGAGGAAAGGACTTCTCAACTAAGAGAATGCCTCCATACAATCTGACAATAGTTATGTTCTTAATTAGTGATTGATGGGAGATGGCCCAGCCCATTGTGAGTGGTGTCACCCTTAGGATGGTGGTCCTGGATTCTCTAAGAAAACAGGTTGAGCAAGCTTTGGGGAATAATCCAATAAGCATCACTATAGTAAGAGGTTTCTGGCCCTGACTTTCGGGCCTAACCTCAAGGTCTAGATTTCAATAGTTTTTGGCTGATCAGCCTAAAGCTCAGGCATATTACTTGCTAGCTCTCTACCCTTCATCTAACCCATGACTCATCCTGTTCAGCCATGTGGCTTGGTACCTTTTCTTAGAGCAGCATAGTTGTCCTGTGCTTCTTCTGGCTTCTCTCTGGCATTCTGCTCCATGCTTCCTGTTATCAAGAGTTTTCCTAGTCTGGTAGCCCCATCCACACTTCCTGCCTGCCTTTGGCCAATCAGCACTTTTTATTAAACCAGTGAGTGGGATAATTATTTACAATGAAACAACATAATCTCCCACATATCCCCTTTTCTCTTCTTAAAACAAAAAGAACTCCAAATCTAATATTCTTTTCCCCCCTTATCTATAACAACTTATAAACAACACTGTAAATAAACACAAACATACATAATCCATGTTTTGGGAATGTGGGTGTCATTCTCTAGGCTACTTCCTGCTGAATGGGGACGCTGGCAATCCCATAAGAATCCAAAGAAAAATGTAGAATTATGGACAAGTCTTTAGTGGAGTAATCTGTAAGACTGTGTCATCACAGCCAATCTCCTTGAAATTGTTCTGGATACAGAGCTCTGGAAACTTCAACAGAGGTGCTCTGAAATGCTGGATCATCTGGTCCATCCATTTCCAATGGAGATTTTTCAGGGGGTCTTCCTCTATCAAACTTTATGTTCTTTATCCAGGAATAAATCCACAGCCTCTCATTTTCTGTGGAAATAAAAAGAAAATCTCATCTCCAAAGTAGCATATCTTCACATTTCAATTTTAAAGTCAACTCATTTACAAAATATATAGGTTGAACTAATCCAACAACATTTGTAATCAACTGTCTTTTAGCAGCTTTTACTATTTCATTTTCAGTCAAGAAGCTTAAAGATAAGACAATAACATACAGTATTCAGACACTTTATATTTTCCATCTTTACATGGCTTATCTTTTATTGTATTTCTTTTTTAAGGGCTTTCGCTGTCCTTTCTTTTCTTTCTATAAGCCTATATATGTATATATATTTTCAATACACTCTAAACCACTTAGACTTTTTTTAAAAAAACTGTCTTTACTGTATATGTATTTATTAACCTTTTCTGTCTCTGACCACACCTTTGATTGCCTAGGGTGATTGACTCCACACAGATTCTTCTATTTCTTTCTGTTTCTGAACACACCTTTAATCTGTCAGGATTCAAGGTTGGTAGGATGAGTGGAAGACTCCACCCAGCTCCTAGTCTAATTTCATAGAATTTATCTTTTTAACTCAGGTACTCTGGGGGAATTTTAGGGTCCATATAATTACCAAGTAAAGCTTTGCCATCTGCTGCTCATTAACTCCATTTAAGTATTTGGCAGCAGGGCCTCTTAAAAAACTCACAAGTGCTTTGCCTCTAGAGCTGAATCAGGAAGCTTCTCTTCAAAAATCCAAGCCTCAGTTTGCCTCAGGCAAACAGAGCTGATCCATGAAAACATCAACACTAAGAAGCCATCTTTGATGCTATTCTCTTTTTGTCCTTATTGGGTGCCAATTGTCGCACGAATTAATGAAACTCAGGGATAAATCTCTGAAGAAGTTAGAGATATTAGAGGGAATAAACATCACAGTCAGATCTTACCCAGCTGTCTTCCAGCTTCCTCAGCCTCACTTCCCTTGGAATGGGTCCCTCTGTTTTTCTATCCTGTCTTAATACTCTTTCCGGAATTAAGGCGTGGCCCCACCACACCTGCTTGGCAGCCTGGAATTCCTTCTATAATCTGAAGTGACTTTGACTCAATTGGGATTAAGGGTGTAAATCACCACTCCCAGGATACTCCCTGTGCTAGGATTAAAGGTTTGAATCACCATTCTCTGATTTTCCTAGACTGACTGGTTAGAGCTCTGGGACTTCTGGAGCTTTTACTAACCCCTCACATAGACTGTGGGTAGATTCCCTCTGATATCTCCAAAACTTCTGAAACTTTTATTGAATCCCCACACATCACCCCTCCATGGCCTCTGCCTCTGCTCCTGCCTCTAGGATTTTGCCCTGTTTGAGTTCCGGTCCTTACTTTCTTAATGATGAACAATGATGTGGAAATGTGAGCCAAATAAACCCTTTCCTCCCCAAGTTGCTTTGGTCATGGTGTTTCAACACACAATAGTTACCCTAACACAGCTTCTTTATAAGGTCTTTTGATTGTTGTTGATTCCATATGGTACCTAATAATCCAACACTGCAAGTTACATAGTTAAGTAAATGCTAAGGAATTTAGTAGTCCCCAATTGCCTTATTACCATTTCTCATATATTGATTATATTGTCATCTAGAGTGTCTATTTTATTGTCATTTAAAGTGTCCATTAACACTCATCTAGAGTTTCCATTGACAAATATCTAATGAAGTAGTTCTTGTTCCTGAATTATGCATCCTATCAAACTGTATCATATACTTTCAGATATAAAATTTGTTTGATACAGCACTGGCACTGACAGTCAAGTCTGTAGACTACCCACATACCTTGAAAAAAAATCACTTCATCTTTCTGACCATAAGGGGAGATAATAGCCACTGATGTGGGAATGTCTTTCTATATGCTGTGAATAAAGGAACTAAGTTGGCCTATATTGAGCACCATAGGAATAGGTGGGAAAATCAGAGCACAGGTAGAAGAGGATGGTGGAGTCAGAAGAGACACAATCCAGCTGTCCATGGAACAAGATATAACAAAATAGGTGAGCCACAGGCCATGTGGCAGGACAGATTAATGGAAATGGGCTGAATTAAAATGAAAGAGCTAGCTAGCAATATGCCTAATCCATAGGCCAAGCAGCATAAAACTAACATAAGTGTCTGAGTAATTGGGGGGGGGCAGAGCTAAGCAGCAGTGGGAGGCTAGGTACTCTGGGACCACAGGTCTGTGGGTCTGGACCTCTGACTGGATGAGGCCAGAAATCTCACTGTTACAAGCCACCTTCTGAACTTGTTTTAAGGCTTAAACAAATGCAACTAAAATACTTGCAAGAGGGCATGACATTCAGTAAATTACTCCAGAAGTAGAAGTTACTAATTGCACTTTGTTGCATTATTTGGCTTCCCAGTAAGCATAATAAGCTTAGCATAGTGTCTTAAAATCATGGGCAGGATATAACTTCCACCATCAAACAGGCCAGGGAAACACTCCCAGGGTAGCAGACTAATGCTTAGAGCCAGTATAACCATCCCTGCAAGCCACTAGGAAGCTCAAAATAATGTATTCCTTTTCCATATTTCTACAGTTACAGACCAGTGATAAATTATGGGCAATTCTCATTTTTGTTCTGTATTTTCTGTACACTGTTTTAAGCATTAAAACCCACATCATTTTATTGTATCTCCCTCTATACAATACAGTTGTATAATGGGAGTTAATAAAAATCCAAGGAGGTAGTTTGGGTAAAGAAGTTGAATCCTGAGAAACAATGCAACTTTTCTTATGGGAGAAGAAGAAGAAAGCAAATACAAATAATTACAGTGTAACATAATTAGTGCAATAATTAAAATCTACCCACAATGGACAAAGCACACACAGAGAGAAGAAGTTAATTTTGCCTGGGAGAATTAGGGGGGGAAAGGCTTTGAGAAGAGGTTGAGTTCGCAAAAGAAGAAAGTAGACCAACCAAAGGTCTAACCAGGTAGTGCTTAGGTAGGAAACACTACATTTCATTGGGCTATGTATTTTCCTAGGGACTAGATTGTGATGTACAGAATATGGATAATTTACTGATTTTATGGAACAGAAAAAAATAGTCTTGCAGAAAGTCAATGTCAATCATATTATTGATAGACATCTTCATCAAAGCCAGGGGCTGCAATATGTACCCTGTCTCCTCCATCTGTCACCATCTACCCAGGCTTCTACTTTTTCTCCTTGAGATTTTCTGTGATACTGGAAAGAAAGAAATAAGACTAGGAAAAAAAATAGGCATAAAACAGAATAGATGGTTCAGAACTGTTGTACCTTCATCTTGAAGAAGTCTATGATCATCTTCAGCATTCAACAGAGAACACTTTTTAAAAAGTTGTCTGGGTGACAGTCAGGTACATGGCTATACCAGAGTTATATGCTTTACATTAACTCTTCTATTTAGTCCTCAGACAACCCTGAAAAATTATCCTGAACCTTATTTTATATATCAGAAAATTAATATTAGAGTGTATGTTTTCCTGAAACACACAGCTTGTGTCAAAAATAAGGTTGAAGCTCAGTTTACATAGCTGTAAAGCCCACTGATTTAATCACTGTACAATAATAAATGAATTTATCCATCCATCATCTGTCAGCTCTGGAAACTTGGCTTAGAAAATTGACACCATTATGCATTGGTCACTCACCAGGTGCAAATTTAAAGCAGGCATTATTGAAAGATTAAAAATAGATTATTAAACCTGGTTGTAGCAATGTTTTTATTTTTTTCTGAAGTTTGTAGAGTATGGTAGGAGTACAGAAAAAGCCATAGCAGCATTCCTAATTTCCTGTGATATATGTATAAAGAATTTTAAAAGATTAGCCAGAAATTTGGGCTGTAATTCAATGGTAGAGCATTTTCTCTATGTAAGGACCTGCTTGATAATTCAACACTTGACTAAACACACACACACACACACACACACACACACACACACACACACACACACATATGGTAGGGGAGACAGTCCTCAAGTGTAAGAGTTCTTTCACCCACTCCTGATGCAGCTAATAAACTGATGTTAGGATCAATAATAGAAGATATGGGAGTCATCATAATGGTCCCCAAATATAGCAACACTCCAACTCCCTGAAATCTGGTTCCTACAAATTCAGCTTAATTTTATTTTAACATCTCTAGCACATTCTGTTTCATGAAAACTGTATCGTCTCATTAAGACCAATAGTTTCCCTCTCTGTAACACTGGAGTATTTGGGACTCAATTTTTTCTTTCCCCAGCTCACATATCTCTTGAGTTCAGGCCTCCTGAACTCTTATTGACATTTCCTCTTCCATGCTTGATCCTCTTCTTCTTTCATCTTTTCCTTTTCCTGTATCACCACACTCAGCATTGCTTGGTCCTGGAAAACTGACTGGGGTGACAGAGAATGACAAAAAGGACAGTCACATAGACACATGTACAGAAAAACTAGGATCATGAGGTCCTTGCTCACTCTTGTTGGTAAAAGAATAACAGAAGGTACCCTGAGTGTTTATTCTATACAGAATTAGGAGGACTTAGCTAGCCTGGGTAGGAAGTCTCTGTAGATTGCAGTCATCATGATGAGGGTATTATAGTTGCTAGGTTTTGTACACACTAACAACATCTTCACAAAGACCAAAGAAAGATTTTTGCCAGTTTCCTAAACCTCATCCAAGAAATGTAGTGGCAAGCAGGTTCCATCACCTTGACATACAAGCATGGCCTCTTGGCCAGCCTAGATCTGAGATTCACCTATGACCACTGATGCTACAGAATTAAAGGAATAATTAAAGGGCAGTTTAATTTCAGGATGCACATAGGCAGAGCCCCTTCTGCTTCCTGATGGTTCTTGGATGGAGGATATGAACAATTGAGCTTCAGCTGTGTGGACCAATCCAATCTTCTAAGAACTTCATTGTTGCAATGGGGTTTCTCCGTCCCGGGGCAGCCAGGGGCCCAGACCCTGCTGCGCCAGACCCTTTAGCCACCTGCCACCACCACTCAGGCCCCCAGAAATGACTGAGACCCTTTTATTAACTTTATGCTGTTTGGCCTATGGCTCAGGCAAATTGCTAGCTAGCTCTAACATCTTAAATCAACCCATTTCTATTAATCTGTCTGCCACATGGCCCGTGGCTCACCTATGTTCCTTACATGTTGCTCCTTGGGCAGCTTGCTCTATCTCTCTGACTCTGCCCTGCTTTTCCTACCTATGCTCTGATTTCTCCTCCTACTTCTTCTATGGTGCCTGTCATGGCCCAAAACAGCTCCTTTATTTAAAAGATTGAGATTCGCAGCATACAGAAAGGCATCCCCACATCACTTCATAGCTTAATCTCCTGTATCATTTAGTCTCCCCTCAGAACACCCTAAATAAAATATATTCTTCTTTATCAGTTGCTAGTGATTTGTGGTTATAAAGAAAAGCTTCTTTTTAATTTTTATGGATCTAAAGCATTGGTTTATGACTCAGCCTCACTCATTCTTAACACATTATTCAGAGTTCCCACTGTAATGGGAATCAAGCGATATCACCTTGACCTAGAAGTTTGGCCTTTAGGTCTTGAGGACCTATGTGTGGGGCATGGCAAGGCCAAATTAATATGGACCTCTATTTAGTCTATAATTTCCCATTGGTAATTTTTATCTTCATGATAGAACTAATTGTATACTCCCAACCACAAATAAATTTCCGAAAGTGTCAAATCCCGAAATGTTTCTTTTCAAGTATTTTGAATACATCTCAAGTCCAATGGATGAGAAATAAGCTCATGACCAGTTTTCCAAACCAGACTGCCTCCCTCTAATCAAGCTGTTATAATAAATACTATAAAGTTAGTGGTTTAGAAACAACAGAAATACAATTCTCAGAGCTCTGGGTACTAGAAAATGAAAGATCAAAATTAATTGAATAGGCTATGTGTGTGCCCTCATCCAGCAGCATAATGAATGTCTTCTTGCACCATTGTAGCCTTACATGGTGCCAGGGAAGGCACTTTGAGGTGGCAATGTCTTTTTGTGTGCTGTGAAATACTGAACTGTTTTGGCCTATGGGAGGCACTGTAGGAGTAGGCAGGGAAATCAACACATAGGTAACAAAAGGAGGGCAGAGTCAGGGGAGACACAATCCAGCTGCCCAAAGAAGCAAAATTTAAGATAACACAGGTGAGCCACAGGCCACATGGCAGGGCAGATTAATAGAAATTGGTTGAATTAAGATGAAGGAGCAAGCTAGCAATGTGCTTGAAACATATAGGTCAAACAGCATAAAATCAATATAAGCCTTTGGGTGATTATTTGGGGCTAGTCTATGATGGCATGTCTGTGGGTCTGGACCTCTGGTAGGACGAGGCCAGAAACCTTCCTACTACAGATGGTGCCCAGTGTGGGGCAAACACCCATATAAAACCTGAGAAAGCTTAAAAGGGGTTTAGAGCACAGAAACAGGGCCAAAAGTGGCTTCTGAGTTGTGTCTCTGAAGTGAATAGTGGTACATAAATGTCATGGCATCAAGGCCATAGACAAAATGGCAGCAGACTTTCTGCAGGCAGCATTAGCTGAAATAAGGCTGGTTCCCAAAGTCTCATAGAAGACTCAGTATAAGCAACAAGCTGCATATGATTGATTTAAGGTTTCTGTTTATATTGAATAAAAAGGAAACAGAGTCAAAGATGACTTCTTAGTAGCAGCATTTTCTTGAGTCTGCTCTGTTTACTAGCAGTGAGCAGATGCAGCTCCTTTAAGAGTGGCTTCCAGACTAAGCATTAGCAGCAAAAACTGTGTAGCTCTTTAGGAGACCCTGTTGGCAAATACTTGGCAAATGAAGTTCATGAGTGGCAGGGTGCAGTGCCCTTTTTGATGACTGTGTGGACACTAAGATTCCCCAGAGTTTGAGTGGTAAAAGGTTTCATGATATTTGATATTGCTTCTTAGAATTGGGAAGATAAGAGTGGCTCTGGCACCTCTGCCATGTTGAAAAGCTGCCTAACAGGGTGGAGTCAGCAGGCAAAGCAGCGCTGCACAGTCTAGCATTTTAAAAGCTCTTCTGGTTAAACAATGGATTCACAATAAAACAGATTCAGAAAAAGAAAATCTCTAAACAGGTTACAATGTGTGTAAAATGTGCATAGGCTTCAGAGATGAAAGAGGGAGAGTAGAGAAAGTTCCTAAAAAAGAGAAATAGTGTAATAAAAGTATAATAAGATATGTAAAGATGGCAAATACACAGACTGGATTATGGTTATTATTGTATTTTCTTTTAATTTTTTTAACTGTTAATGAGGTAAGTGCAGAAATAACAATTGATTGCAAAGGCTGCTAAGTTAAACTAACATATATTTTAAAGGTATCTTGACTTTGAAATTTGTGTCTAAGATTTGTTGCTTTGGAAAAGAGGTTGTGCTTTCATTTCCACAGAAGATGAGAACCTGTGAATTGCCTCTAGGCTTTTATGGTTTTATCAAGAAAGATCACCTGAAAATTCTCTGATAGGAAGAGATGGTCACTTTGGCTTCAAGGTTAAGATGGTGAAGCCTCAGGACTCTCAAAAAATGTCAGTGCCCCTTAATCAGCAGGAAGTAGTAATAGAAAGCTATGCCAAAATTCCCAAAATAATGTATATAAATCTTTGTTTTCATTATAAATGGTTAATTGCCTCAGTAAATCCCTTTCTAAGAAAAAAGGGGAAGTGGTATATGAATGATTTTTAAAAGATACATTATTGAATTTACTTTAATCCAAAAATCAACTGTTAATCTCAAAACAGTTTAAGTTGGTATGGATTTTGGTTTATTGTTACAAATTTAAGATCAATTTTGTTATGTTGTATATATTTTCCACTCTTGTTTAAGGTATGATGTTTATGTAACTCATATAAAATTGTAATGTATAATTAAGAAATACACTTTAATAGTAACCTATGATAACCAAATATAGCTTTTTTTAGTTAGATTTTTAGGTATACAAAGATATGTTTAAATTAGATAGGTAATCTTCAAACACTTCAAAGACCTGAATAATATGGCTTTTAAAGTATTTTAAGAACTTAGACTTTTCTGGATAGTGAGACAAGTCTGCTCCTAGCAGCACCAATCTACATCTAGAGAATAATGGGCATCAAAGAAGCTCTACATGGATATACTTACTTTGTGGCAAAGGTTAGCCACTGGATAAGAAATCATTCTTGTACTGACTGCTTTACAGTATGCTGTATAAACTGGACATGCAGGTTCCATAGGAAAGTGACCTTTGAACTTTGAAAGAACAAGCTGAGGTGGTCCTTCAGGTTTCTACTTTGCAGAGAAAACTGTCAGACATCCTTCAGGACTCAAGGAGAAGAGACTGATGAACTGTGCCAGAATGGGCAGTACAGTCCTTCAGATTTCCTGCTTCACTGAAATGAAAAGACTCTGAGCCTGTAGGCTGAAGATTGATGCACCAATGTTACAAAGAAACTTTGGGTGACTGCCCAGTTATACAGGTGTCATCTCTGTCATTTCTAGATTTTGGAAGTTGCTTACACTTCCTGTTTACTTCTTTGGTCTTTGATGTAGATGAAGATTAGATAGCTATAGGTATAGTTTTTCTTAGTTATTTTAAAGAATGTTAGATATGACTATTTAGAATCACAAGGGTAAGGTAGATGATAGAATATTTTCTTTGGTAAATACAAACAGACTAGATATTTTAACTGTAATTCCTGCTTAACAGCTGTTTTGTTATATGTAATTTTGCTATGTTAAAATTGAAACCTTCCATTTTGATCAGACAGAAAGGGGGAAATGACATGGGGATGTCTTTCTGTATGCTGTGAAATAAAGAAACTATTTTGGCCTATGGTGGGCATCACAGGAGTAGGTGGAGAAATCAGAGCATTGGTAGAAGAAGGGCAGAGTCAGAAGAGACATGATCCAGCCACCCAAAGAAGCAAAATGTAAGATAACACAGGTGAGCCACAGGCCATGTGGCAGGACAGAGTTAAGATGAAGGAGCTGGCTAGCAATATGCCTGAGACATAGACCATACAGCATGAAATTAACATAAATGTCTGTGTGTTTCTTTGGTACTTTGGGATGGCTGGTCCAGATAAGCAGTGATGGGCAGGTCCAAACTGTGGGACTAGGCCAACTAGAAACCTCTTTCTACAATACAGCACTCTTCAGGCTCCTTTTATAAAGGCTTTAATCCTACCTATGAGCTCTCTGCCCTCAAAGGAACAGCTCCTGCTTCTGTCACCTGGATGAACTGTATACTAATACTCAGTCCACAGCTCTCTTTCACATCTTGAGATGTACCAAACTAGGGAACCCACTTGTCACCACAGAACCCTATTCCATCCTTACCTATTATATCTAGTCTACTGGATTTACATTTATCACTCAAATACCACTTGATTGTGGTTTTCAAATACATTACTCAATATAGTTCTTCCACATAACATTTCCTACTTGCCAAGCCTTATCTAAATTTGATAAGCATAGAAATGTACTTAAACTCCAAGTTCTGTTTTGTCCTATGGGAAAAAATGTATGGTGTAATAAGTCATGTTGTGGTTTGTAGCCTAATGGGGCCAGTCAATTTTAATTCCTTTTGGGTTTTCACTTACCAGAGATGATTTCCAGAGTTGTAGCTTCAAGTACAAATTGTTCTGTTTTATTGCCTTTGTTTCTTAGTCCAGCTTCTTGAAGCTTACACTGTCAAAACAACTCCATTTTCATTTACCTTCTTGAAAGTAAAATACACTTTTCTCCATGATACTTCAGCCCACAGTAGAAGTTTAAAAAACAGTGTATTGGGACTAGAAGCATGTTGCTGCAGAGACATTTTATACTGAGCTATAAATTTTGCAAGCAGAAGTCATTTGTCAATCAAATACATTTTTCAGTAATTAATATTGGGTATACATGTGCTAGATTGGTTATCTTACTAAATAATCAAGTATGACTATTTTCTACTGAAGGAAATACAATTAAGCTCTTCATCATATCATTTATCTGTTATGTTAAATTCCAAAGTCAACTAGGTATAAGCATATTTTGAAATTAATTCAAATAATAGTGTCGTGAATCTATAGGTATACCTCCACTGATTTTTAGCATGGTTGATATTCTCCACCTCTGTCATGCTGCCATAAAATGAAGAGAAATAAACAGTATCGTTGGATACTCTAATATAATGTGGTTTAATATTTTGAGATCCTAACCAAACTCTAGTACCTATGATATCGCCATCTTGTCCGTTGCTCCAGAGCCATTTATAAAACATTAGTGATTCCTTATAATTCAAGAGCAGTAACATGTCTTGTTGTTGGGAATTTATTCACAATGAATCAGTGCCTACATATAGGAGCTAACACTATAAAACCTTGGAAGAACAGACAAGGCTAAATTTTCATGATCTTGAATTTGTTTAAAAAAAAAGAATATTTAGTATGATATAAAAATATTTAACAACAGAAAAAAAACATAAATAAGCCACAATCAAAAGTTTTTAACCACAAAATAAGCCACCAAGAAAACAAAAAAGAGCCTATAAAATGATACAAAACATGCAAACCATACTTCTTCCAGAGTCTATATCTGAAAAGATAAACAGCTCAATAATAAAAAGACAAAAATTCAAATAATGGGCAATAATAATTATTTCCATACTGGATAATAAGAATATGAAAAGATGTACAACATAATGATAATCAGAGAATTACAAATAAAATGCATGATCAAATATCCATTTTAAACCCTAAGATAGCTATAGTCAAAAAGAGATAATAAAAAGTGTTGCTGAGTTTACAGAGAAATTACAACCTCCACCCTTTAGTGAGAGGTTGATGGTAAAATGCTTTGGCCACTATGAAAAACAGCAAAATATGGAGATTCCATCTAATTTCACCAATAGGCATATGTCAAAGAGAGAGATTGGACCACATTTCCACACAAAAATTACTATACAAATACTATAGAAGCATTGTTTATAATAGTGGAGAAGAGCTAAGCGGTGCAAAGACCAATAAAGAGAAAACCAATAGGTAAAACTTAGTATAATTATCACCTACAAATGACCTTAGTAAATTTATGACCTATATGTGTTCGTATATAAAAAATAATGTTATTGGCATAGAACATGATGGAGAAATTTTATATTCTAAGACAGCTAGCACCCAGTCACAAAAGTCTGTGTATTCTTTGATTCGTTGCACATGAAAAGAAGAGAATTGGCAGACCTGTAAATACAGAGACTAAATTAGTGGTGTTTTGAGATTGTGATGAGGGTGGAGGATTGACAGACAATAGCTAAAGGACCTGTGGTTTCTCTTTTAGTGATATGGTATTCTAAAACTGACTAAGGAGATGATTCTGCATATCAGGGAATGTAGAAGTGATGTGAGATGTCTTTCTGTATGCTGTGAATATCATTGGTCGATAAAGGGACTGTTTTGGCCTATGTCAGGCATCTTAGAAGCAGGCAGGAAATTGAGCATAAATAAAGGGGAAGGAGGGCAGAGTCAGGAAGAGCAGGATCCAACTGCTCAAGGAGCAGTATGTAAAGGAATTCAGGTAAACCACAAACCTCATAGCAAAACAGATTAATGGAAATGGGTTAAGATGAGAAAGCGAATTAGAAATAAGCCTGAGCCATAGGCCAAACAGCATGTAATTAATATGTGTCTGATTCATTTGTGGGGGGGGGGGCGCTAAGCAGTGGCAAGTGGGTCCACTGTTATTGCATACAATAAATGTTAAATTACATATAGTACGTAGATAAATTACATAGCATATAAATTATATCTCAATATAATGTGTTTTATGGAAAAGTATGCAGATTAAAATAATAGATGGTCACAGAGGTAATCTTTATGAGTTCCAGAATGGTCAGTTTTGCTTATGCCACTCAGGGGTGTCCTGCCCAACACACAGAAGAGGACAGTATATATGAGTCCAGCATGTACATTTAGGAGTCAAACTACTTGACCTTGAACACTGAGAGTTCTATTCTCACTTCCTACTTATAAAACCCTAAACCCATTATGATCAGTTTCCTGTTCTTATAAACAACAGCACTGTAACAATAAGGTTTGTTGGCCTTGGGCAGCCAGAGGTCTAGACCTACAGACTTGTAGTCTTAGACTCCTTAGTTGCTTGCTGTTGATTAGGCTCTTAAAAATGATGCAGACGCTTATATTAACTTTATGTTGTTTGGTCTATGGCTTAGGCACATTGTTAATTTGTTTTTATATCTTAACTCAACTTATTTTTATTAATTTGTCTATCACGTGGCCATGGCTCATTTGTGTTTTTTATATGTTTTTGTTGTTGTTGTTTGGGTTTTTTGGGGGGGCTGGCTCAATCTGTCTTTTTTATTCTTTGTCTTTTTTATTCTTTTATCTATGTTGTGATTTTTTTTAATCTATTTTTTTATGGTGTTTGTCATGGGCCAAAACAGCCCTTTATGAATGGGGTTGGCCACTCCCCTTTCAGGAGCCTGGGACCCTGGATAAGTGTCTTTGGACCTTATCAGCTGACCCTTGAATCCTACCACATCAGCACATTTCTTAAAATGAGAGGAGATAAGTCAAATGAGAATATCTGAACACTGGCGCTTGGTTAGTATTCCTTTACCATCTCCAACAAATATAGTGAGACAAAACATTGTCTAACCACACCCCTGCCACAGCTTCTGTCACCCAGGTTTACAGTCATCAGAATCGTGGGATTGAGGCGTGAGCCGGAGAAGCTTGGAGGCTGTCTCTGGAGTACCGAGAGCCTGGATGAGGCTTGGCCAGACCCCATGAAGACGCTTAAGACACTGAGCTCCTCCTTGCCTTTGTTCCGGTGTTCTCGGAGAGCAGATCAAAAGCCTGTCATAAAACAGTTCCCATCTCCAAAAATTGTCTTAAAGTTCAAATTATATCATAAATATTCATATGCCTCTCGATAAACATTAATTCTTTGTATGATATATTACTAATAAATTTTTGTTACATATCAGGATCTATTCAGTACTTTTCTCTTGGCCCTGGCATGCACTGTATTGTGTTCCAGTGGTTTAGGCTTTCTCACTAAGGCAACGAATTTGCGGTGGGAAGGCCCTAGACTTGGCATTATTTGAATCCCTCTTGGGAATACAGTGGTTCTCAACCTATGGGTCACAGTCTCTATTGGAGTAGAATGACCCTTTCAAGGGGTCACACAGTATATATTTACATTACAATTCATAACAGGAACAAAATTATAGTTATAAAGTAACAATGAAATAATTTTATGGTTGGGGTCACCACAACATTAAGAACTGTGCTAAAGGGTCACAGCATTAAGCAGGTTGAGACTAGAAAGGTCTAGACTTTGATTTCTGATTATGAAAGTGTCCTCCTCAATTCCAACTTCCTACTAGATGATTTATTTCTTAATTTAGCCTTTGATGTACTTGTTCTGAAACCACATTATCCAGAGACATTGCAGCAAGACTGTGCGTTGAGAGCTCTCAACACCAAACACTACCTTTGACAACACTTTCCTACAGAAATAAACATTTTCCTACTCAACAATTCTCATTGGCATTTGTGATCAATGCACTGATTACTGGAAAGCATAGTCCTCCACCCACCTCAGGGTGCTCTGGTTCCCAGATAACTGCTCCTATTTCCAGGTAAAATTCCTACATGGAAATGGTGACGCCCCCTCCCATCAACCTCAGTAGTCAAATTTCCAACCTCAGTTAATTAGAACAGCAGCTATCTAATAGGTCAGGATAGTAAGGCAGACTATTGAGTACTGTCTTCAATCTTTAGTGGATTTCTTTATACTGAACCAAGCTTCTCCCCTCCCCTTGAAACATTGGCTAAGCCTCCAGGAAGCATCTAACTGAGCCCAAGGTCAAAACTGACTCAGTAAAAGATATTAAGCATCCTCTGGACTGTTGTGCCTTTTAGATGCTGGAAGACTAAAGAAAGTAGCACTGTAAACTTCCATTTCGGAGCTAAATAAAAGTGTGCAGCATCTTAGCATTCTTTCTCTCTCTCTCTCTCTCTCTCTCTCTCTCTCTCTCTCTCTCTCTCTCTCTCTCTCTCTCTCACACACACACACACACACACACACACACACACGCGCGCGCGCGCGCGCACACACACACACACACACACACACACACACACACACACACACACGCCAAATGAAAACCTTGTTTTTCTGGAAATGAGAAAAGTATGGATGAATGATGAGGGGCAGCCAGTTAAATCTGCAAACAGTGCAGCTACCTGCAGGGAAGAAGATTTTCGTGGTTGAATCTGTCTCTTTTTATCACCACAATGTGGGTTATAGGAAGGCTTGCCATTTGCAAAGGCCTGGGCATATACAAACAACCACCATGACTTCACCATCACTTTAAGAAGCGAGAAAATTCCTTCTGTCTCCCACCACTGAACTCCCACTTATTAACAATGCTTTAATCAGATCCACTCCCTATTGCTATGCCACAAATAATCCCCCATGAGGGTAGGCAGGCTGCCATATGGAGACTGATGAGCCTCTGAGGCAAACATGTACTTTTTTGTTTTTTCAAGTTTATGATGAAAGCTTTGGATCAGTTATTTCTAGCAATTGCCTGGGGGTAGCCTTATGGAAGGATTTGCCTGTGTTTTTTGAAGTAGATTTTATTTTTTAAGTAAAGGGCTTGAGTTTTAAGATGTTTTTAGTACTACTGAACATAAAGATTACTTATTAAGTGAAAAAATGCACTGTTTAGTGTACTATCCATAATTTAACAAAATATTCTAAGCATGTGTCAAGGCACAGTGCTTGGACTATATTGACTGCTTAAAAAATGCTAGCCATAATTTCTTTCCATTATGTGCCTTGCTATTAATTTTGAATTTTAATATGTTACTGTCATGCCTCCATCTAGAATGATGTATAGGAACCTATGTGGTTTCTACACTACAGTCTCTCAGGCGTTCACAGCGAGATGATAATAATAATACGTGACAAAATGGTTATAGCTACTCGGGACATTTTAGGCTAGGAATTGAATTTTACTTCTCAAATGACTAAAACAGCCATGGAGTCTGGGAACAGGCAGGTCTGGGGCCCACTGGCCAGCCAGACTAGCTAATCAGTGATCTCTGAGCTTGGTGAAAACCTTGTCTCAAACAGGAGAGGTGGAGGGCTGGCTAGATGGCTCAGCAAATAAGAGCTTTTGTCACTAAATCCAATCAGCTTAGTTTGATTCAACATGTTGAAAGGAGGAAACTAACTCCCAAAAGTTGTTGTTCCTTGACTTCCATACATAAGCTGTGGCCTGCACATAAACGTCACACACACACAATTAATCAATCAATAATTGAATAGAGGTGTTTTATTTCATTTTAATAAAAAATGATAGAACTTGCCAAATCTGGCCTCCACATGCTTTTACATACATGTACATATACCCTGCATGCACATACATGGGCTTGCACATTATATACACTCTACATCAACACCAAAATGAAAAAGAAAAAGGATGATTCTGAAGCCACATCATTTGTTCACATGGTGCATTCTCCACACTAAATCCTTGACAACTCAGGGTTTCAGTGTAATGAGAAACCATGTAAAGAGATGCTAATGAGTGTGAATACATCTCTCTCAACAACAGGACACAGAGACTAACTATCCCTTTACAGCTTGGAGTAAATATTGTTAATTTATTAAATTAAGACTAGTGAGACTTTTTTTATATATTTTTAAGGCCTTGCCATAAAATGTTCACCTTTTTAATTTCCATGATTCTCTGTTTCCGTTTACTTGACCTTTAACAAAGACTGGGGCTCTGGGGACAAGCTACACATTGTCATGCTTTCTGATTAGCTGCCTTGGTGGCTCCTGATATGTCATTTAATTTATTTAGAAAAATTTAAAAGAATTTTCTTCTTTTAAAAAAAAAAATCCTTAAAATTACGCGTTAAATGACCTCACTGTGGATATTTCTTCTTAGAAATGGGTTTCCAAAGGGAAGGGCATGATATGGTGCCTGATACATTTTTTTCTATTTTTTTAATCAGGTTTCTACATATCTTCTGAGGCTTGATAGTTTGTACATGTACACATAAGGTCACATAAGACCTTTCTATGTTTTTATGTCTCTGTAACAAAATACTGTGGTAGGAGATTTCTGGACTGGACTTTCGGGCCTAACCTTAAGGTCTAGGTCCACAGACCAGCAGACCCACAGTCCCACAGAGACACACAGATGCTTTCAATAGTTTTTGGCTGATCAGCCTCAGGCCCAGGCATATAACTTGCTAACTCTGTACCCTTCATCTAACCCATGACTCTTATCCGGTTCAGCCATGTGGCTCAGTACCTTTTTTTAGAGCAGCATAGTTGTCCTCTGCTTCTTCCGGCTCCTCTCTGGTGTTCTCTCCTGTCTTAAGTACCCTTTCATAAATTAAGGTGTGGCTCCACCACTGCTTACTTGGGAGCCTGGAATTCCTTCTATAATCTGAAGTGACCTTGACTCAGTTGGGATTAAGGGTGTAGGTCACCACTCCAAAGATATTCCCTATGCTGGGATCAAAGATTTGAATCACCACTCTCTGATTTTCTTAGACTGACTGTGGTTAGAGCTCTGGAACTTCTGGAGCTTTTACTACCCCCCCCCCACATAGACTGTGGGTAGATTCCCTCTG
The DNA here is from genome assembly GCA_033318265.1 of Phyllotis vaccarum. Lineage (NCBI taxonomy): Eukaryota > Metazoa > Chordata > Mammalia > Rodentia > Cricetidae > Phyllotis > Phyllotis vaccarum. The sequence goes on along the minus strand of JARWLC010000004.1, from coordinate 8,737,079 downwards.
ATATCTCCAAAACTTCTGAAACTTTTATTGAATCCCCACAAAATACCCTACAGGAACAACTTGAAGGCAGGAAGTTTATTTTAGTCCATCATAGCGGAGAAGGCATGGAATGGGAGCATTTTTTGTGATGGTGGGAACATGTGGTGGAGATTATCCATATCAAAGTCAGTCAGGAAAGAAAGAAAAAGCCAGAAACCAGAGATACTTGGCTACTTCCTGAATTTAACATCAATAGCATACACATTAAAATAAACAGTCAATAAATGAGACCTCTTGAAACCAAAAATCTCCTATAAGGCAAAGAACACTGTAAATAAGACATAACAGGAAAAGATATTCACCAACCTCACATTTGACAAAGGGCTGATCTCCAAAATATATTTTAAATATAAGAAAGTATACATCAAAATACCAAATAAACCAGTTTTTAAAAATGAGGTACAGATCTAAACAGAGAATTCTCAACAGAAGAATCTCAAAGGTCTGAAATACATTTTTTTAAATTGTTAAACATACTTATTCATCGGGAAATGCAAATTGAAATGACTCTGAAATTTCATCTTACATCTTTCAGAATGGCTGAGATCAAAAACATTAATGACAGTTTATGTTGAAGAGATTATGGAGTAAGGGGAACACTCCTCCACTGTGGGGGAGGGCGTGCAAACTTGTACAGCCACCTTTAAAATTAATATGGTGGTTTTCAGAAAATTGGATATCAATTTATCTTAAGACCCAGCTATACCAATCTTGGGCATACACCCAAAGGATGCTCAATCATACCACAAGGATTGAGCTCAATTGTGTTCATAAAAGCGTTATTTTAGTGTCCAGAAGCTGGAAACAACCTAGATGCCCCTCAGTCAAAGAATGGATAAAGAAAAGCTAGTACATTTACACAATAGAGTATTACTCAGCTATAAAAAATAATATCATGAAATGTGTAAGCAAATGCATGGAACTAGAAAACAAATCATTCTGAGTGAAGGAATCCAGACCCAGAAAGACAAACATGGTATGTGCTCACTCATCATTGGGAATAAAGTATGGATAACCAACTTACAATCCACAGACTCAGAGAGTCTGACAAGGAGAGTCCAACGAAGGGTATATGGATTTTCCTGGGAAGGGGTACATAGAAAAGATCTCCTGGGTAAGCTAGGGGTGGAGATGGAAGGGTGAGAGGATGGGAACTGGCTGGGCAGGAGGCAGGTTGATGGCCTGAAGGAGGCAGGGACTTATAAAAGTCTTCTGGGTGGAGTGAGGAAGTAAATTTCAGGGTTAGGGAGAAACCTGATGCCAGGAGAACCCCCAGAAATTCACAAGGATGACCCAAGCTAAGATCCCCAGCAAAAGTGGAGAGAGTACCTGAACTGGCCATCTACTCTAATCATATTGGTGACTACCCTAATTGTCAGAAGAGAGCCTTTATCTAGTAACTGATGGAAAGAGATACAGAGATCCAACCAAGCAATGGGCTGAGCTCCTGAAGTCCTTCTAAAGAAAGGTGGGATTGTTCAAGCCAGGGGGTGGGGAGTGTCAAGGTCATGACTGACCTGAGCTTATGAGAGCCCATGGACTCTGGACCAACATTTTGAGAACCTGTATAGGTCCAACCTTGGCCCTCCGCATGTGTTTAACAGTTTTGTAGCTTGGTCTGTTTGTAAGGCTTCTAGCAGTGAGATCAGGACCTGTCCCTAGAACTTAGCTGGCCTTTGGGAACCTGTTTCTGAAGCCATATTACTTTTCCCAGCCTTGATGCAAGGAGAGAAATTCTGGTTGGCTTCAAATTGATGTGCCACACTTTATTCAAGCCCATGAGAGGCTCATCTTTTCTGAATTGGGACAGTGGAGGGGTTGATAGGGAAGGGGGTAGGTGGGAAGGAATGAAAAGAGATGAGGGAGGGAAAACTGTGGCTGGTATTCAAAATAAGTGAAAATGTTAAGTAAATAAAATGAAATAATTTTAAGGTACATAAAGCCTGATAAAAAGTTTTGTTTGTACCTCAGTTACCCTGTAACTCCTTCTGCTTCTCAAAGGCAAACCAGCTTTGCCATTTTCTTTGGCTGGCTGTATTTTGCAAAAGTACTTTATGCAAATCCAATTGAATTGCATATTTCCTTGTGTCTTCCTCAGATACATAAGTCTGCTTCATTCCTGCTTTACTTGGTTGCTGAAGTAACTTAGAGATCATTTTCCATATTTCAGTCAATTTTCCATATCAGAGCATATAGAGCTTTCTATTTCTTTTTGGAGCTATGTATATTATATGGAAGAATTTATTGCTACTTTATGAATGCCCTCCTGGACAAGACCTCACTTGTTTCTCTGACATGATTTGTTGTGACAAATGGCACAGTGATATAAATGTGTGTTTGTGTCAACTTGCAATGTGGGAAAGCAGCAGTGAGCTAAAGTTCTGGAAGGAAAATCTCTAGGCACAGAGGATGTGCACTTAAAAGTATGATAAACACTAGAGATTTTTATTCTTGGAAGCTCGCACCTACATCACTGAACAGGTTTTTTTTCATGTGCATTTACCAGTCTGGAATGTGTAAAAAGCTACTCAAAAAAGTTTTAAATTGTGTTTTCCCCTCATTTGTGAGTCCCGACATTTTTTCATATAAATAAAAAGCTACCATTTTATTATTTTTATGTATTCTTTACCAATTTCATTCATGTATATAACTTTTAGTTATTTTCAACCCATTACTCTATACAATCCTCCATTTCTGGGAAGAAAAAAATAAATAAAAATAAAAACCTTCCCAAACTACATTATTTGTTTAAATTACCTTCTGAACTTTAAACAGTATTTTACTGGTCTTTTGGTATTTGCACTGATCTTTTGGTTTGCTTTATATTAAGAAAGTTAACTTGTTCTGTTTACAAATGGCCAACTCTGACAAGATGGACAGGGGGCTTTCAGTTAGTCAAGGAGCATTCACATTGGCAACGGAGAGGAAAGAGAGAAAGCACAGTCCTAGCTCTGCTTTGTGAAATCAGTCACAGAAAAAGCACAGAAGTATTTGCCCACTAGATTCACTGAAGACATCTCTCTCAAAGAGGACCCTGATTTATGATTTTATACATTCGTGTGTGTGAGGAGCATAAAACAAGGTTAATTAACAAAATCAGGGCTAAAATTCTTTCCTCCAAATAGGAAAGTTACTAGTGTCATGGTATTGAATGCAAATTAATAATGACAAAACAGCAATTAAAGGTTCTTTCTACTTGATTTTGATAAGTTATAAAATAAAGCAAGAACAACCACCAAAGGCCATATTGTCTTCCCATTCCCTCTGTAGGCAGAGTTTCTCTGTGTCTCAGCATCTACTCCCCAAATAATCACTCAGAGATTTATTACTAACTTTAAATGCCTGGCCAATAGTTCAGGCTTATTACTATCTCCTACAACTCAATCAACTCATTTCCATCTATCTATGTGCTGCCTCAAGGCTAGTGGCCTTTATCTTTCTTGCATGTTCTGATTCCTTTCCATCAGGCTGGTGACTCCTCTGACTTCATCCTTTTCCTTCCCAGCAGTTTTTCTGCTATGAAAACCCTACATAACAATCAGATAATCAGGGTTTTTTTAATTTTAAATGAGAGTAATACATATTTACATTGTACAAAGATTGTTGCACAGCACTTCCCTCTTTTTCTAATAAAAAGAAAGATTTTAACTTTAACATAGTAAAATTATATACAATAAAAATAGTTATCAAGTAAAATTTATAGATAAATGTCCAGTACACTTGCATTTGACAAACTTAGAGAATATTCTATCATTTATCTTAGCTTTATGAGTCTAAAGTTTTATAGCTAATTTGCCTTTTATCATAACTAAAGAAAACTTTAACTATGACTATCTCGTCTTTGACTCCATCAAAGATTCCAGAAGTGTAGAATGTTGGCATTTGGCTGTCTGGGATAGTCATCCAAAGGTCTTCTGGAACTTTAAGGCATCCAACTTTGGCCTATGGGCCCAATATAGACTTTTCTAAAAGGCAGGGAAATTTGGATCCTACCCTTTCTGTTTGGACACTGTCAGCAGACAATGCAAGGGCAGTTTCTTTCCCAAATGTTGAGCTTTTGTCATAAACAAAGCAAACTCCATACGGAGGTTCTTTGATGCTTATCATTGTCTCTGAAGTAAATTGACACTGCCAGGAGCAGATGTATCTCACTGTCAAGAAAAGTCTCGTGCTATTAAAATATTTCAAATGACAACTTCTGCAGTTCTTTGAAGTGTTTGAATCCCATTTACATATCTCAATATATCTCTTTAACTTGAAAATATACCTAATATGACTATGTTTGATAATTATAGATGAATAAACTGTGTTCCTTAATAATATATTATACTTTCAAAGGATCTGTATAAGCATAATACCCCAAATAAGAGTAGAAACATACAGTATAAAAATAAGTTTAAGTTTTTAACAATAAGTCAAAATCTATACAAATGTAAAATATTTTATATTAGTAGTTGTTTTTGAATTAAAATAGGTTAAATAATCTACTTTTTATATTATTTGTATATGTAATATCTCTTTTTCCCCTTTAGAAACAGATCTTTAAATTTAACTCTTTTAGTTAACTTTTTTCTTTACTATTACCAGTGACAACTTGCAACCAAGTGCCTGAACAATGACAAACATCCACAATCCGTATTTTGGGAAAGTGGGTGTTGTTTTTCTAAACTACTTTCTTTCTGTTGTCTAGGAACATTGGAATCTTTGAAAGAAGCTTGAGAAAATCAGAATAATTGTTAAGTGTTGGCTAGAGTAGTCTTTGAGACTAGATCATCTCAGGCAGCAGCTTTGAAGCTGTTCTGGATGCTAGATCACATTGACCACCAATTTTTTATTGGTTTCTGGTCCCTTAGCTTTGAAAATGCATAAACTTTTAAAGGTAATATACATATTTGCAATCATAGAAATATAGACTGTTCATTGTGCACAAATCAGCCAAAGATGAATCTTTTTATGTTTGGGCGGGTAAAATATACATCACATGTCTTGTAGTTCTTTTAGGTTTATTGTTTTATGTTGGCAGTAAAAATTTTCAGTGGCTCTTCACCAATCAATCCTGATCCATATTAACCTAAAATGAATCCACAGCCTCTCATCTCCTGTAAAAATAAAAGCATAACCTCTTCCCCAGAATAACATACATTTTGACTCCCATTTTGAAGTTATGACATTTTAAAAATATATAGGTTGGCTCAATAAGCAGTTTTTACAATCCAATGTATCTTAAGAGCTGTCATTCCTTAATTAGCAATCAGGAAATATAAAGACAACACAATAACATTATAATTCTGACTCTCTGTATGTTCCCATCTTTATGTAACTTACCATATGTGTGTGTATATATTTTACTCTATTCCTTTTTAAAGAACTTATTATTTTAAAACTATAATTTTGTGATTGTCTATACCCTTTTTCCTTTTTCTCCCAAGGATTTTTATATTTTTAAACACACTGTAACCCATTTAGAGGTGTTTTGCAGCTGAATCTGTCTTTACTGAGCATTTGTAACATTTTCTGCATGAGCAAAACCCCAAACCAGCAATGAAACACCTTGATGAAGCTCACTATGACAGAGCTCATGTTGGCAACTCAAGTTCATAGGTAGCTGCCAGAAGATGTATCTCTATACTGTCCCTGGTATGAGGGACACAAGACTGGGAAGCAATGTTTGGCTCCACTTTTGTGTGTTTAGAACCTTTGTAAGGCTTTTTTATACCTTAGGTAGATGTAAGTGCTCTATGTTGAGTGCCATTGCTAGGTAGAATTTCTCTGTGTCTCGGCAGCTGCTTGCCATATAAACACTCAGAAACTTATTATTAACTATAAATGATCAGCCATTAGCATAAGCTTATTACCAACTAGTTCCTACAACTCAAATCAATCCATTTCTATTCATCTGTGTGCTGCCCTAAGGCTAGCGGCCTTTACCTCTCCAGCATGTTCTGTTTCCCTTCCAACTGGCTGGAAACTCCTCTGATGCCTTCTTTCTCAGCACTTTATCTGCCCCAAAATTTCTATCCAACCATCAGCCAAGAAATTTTTTATTAACAATAAGAACAGAAAATATTTACAGTATATAAATATTTTTTCTACAGCAACTTCAGGGACAATAAAAGTGAAAACTGGTAAAACAACCAGAGGTAGCATTCTCTTCCTAACTTGCCTTGAGATTAGAAAGAGGAAGTATGGGGATAAACAGGCTTTCATATAGATATGGGAGAAATAGCTTTTTTTCTTTTGGGGTTTTTATGTTTTTTTTTTTTTCTATAAAAAAAATGTCTATTTTACTCATATATGCCCCTGCTCCCCCTCCCTTCCCTCCACCCAATCCCTCCTAGTCAGCATTCAGCCTCTCCCCTCTCCACATCTCCATCCCCTCCCCCAAAAGGATAAGAAGTCCCAAAGTAGGTCACCTCAGCTTGGCACATCCACTCCGGGCAAGTCCCATTTCCTCATGCCAAAGTCAAGACTTCGTTAGGTGTTCCTCTGCAGGGAATGTGCTCCAAGTTGCCAGCCCATGCACAAGAACAGTCTGATCCCATCCCTCAAGGATCTACACACTGCACATACCAACTGACAGCTGCCTACCATTGGAGGGCATACCTCCTTTTCCCAATGGTTCCCCAGTGGCTGTTCTAGATTTAGTGAGCTCCCCAGAGCTCCAGAGAGCCATCATTGTGGGAATTTTCCTCATCATCCCTATCCCTTGCTAATACAGAGTCCTCTTCCCTGCTTTCAGTTGGATCAGGAGCCCCGTGCTCAGCCATGGATCTCTGCCTCCACCTCTATTCATTGTTGGATGTAGGTTCTGTGATGACACTTAGGATGGTTATTCTTTTGATTCTAGGGGAAGTCCTGTTTAGGCATTGCATCCACTATTGGTTAGAGACCTAGCCAGGGATATCCTGTGAGTTCTTGGAGGTTTCCCTAGCACCTGGTCTCTTTCCAACTCCACACTGGCTTCCTCTATTGAGATATTCATCTCTTTTTTCTCCCTCTTTGTTGCTCTTCTTACTCAACCATCTCCTTCTCTTATGATTTGCTCCCACCTCTTCTTGGTTGCAACCCATTATGATCCCAATATGCTAAGGAGATCTCTATTTTCTCTTCCTAGGAGAAATCTCTGGATGTCTCCCTTAAGTTCCTTCTGATCGCAAGCTGTTCAGGGGTTGTGTTTTGCAGCTTGAGTATTCTTTCCTTTTTGTCTAAAATCCACTCATGAGTGAGTACATACCATGCCTATCTTTCTGGGCTTGTAATACCTCACTCAGGGGGATATTCTCCAAATCCATTTGCCTGCAAATTATAGGATGTCTTTTTTTTTTAATGCTGAGTAATACTCCACTGTGTAGATGTTCCACAATTTGCTAATCCATTCTTCAGTTGAGGGGCATCGAGGTTGTTTCCAGGTTCTTCCTATTATGAATAATGCAGCTATGAACATAGTTGAGCTAATGCCTTTAGGTTACAAATATGGGTATATACCCATTCTTTGGGTATATGCCCAATAGTGGTATTGCTGGACCCTTGGGGAAATACATTCATATTTCTGAGGAACCACTATACTGCATCCCAGAGTGGCTGTACAAGTGTACATTTCCACCAACCATGGAGGAATGTTCTCCATGCTCTGAATCCTCTCCAACAAAGGCTGTCATCTGTGATTTTGATCTTAGCCATTCTGACAGGTGTAAGTTTTTTTTTTGCATTTTGTTTTGTTTTGTAAGTTTTGTTTTGGTTTGCATTTCTCTGATGGTTAAAGATGTTGCACAATTTTTTAAGTGCCTGTCAGCCATTTGTAATTCTTCCATTGAGAACTTCTGAACCCCATTTTTAATTGGATTATTTAGGTTTTGGGTCTCTAGTTTCTTGAGTTCTCTATATATTTTAGAGATCAGTCCTCTGTCAGATGTAGGGTTGGTGAAGACTTTTTCACAATCTGTAGGCTGCCTTTTTGTCTTATTGACTGTGTCCTTTGCCTTACAGAAGTGTTGCAGTTTCAGGAGGTTCCACTTATTGACTGTGGTTCTTAGTGTCTGTGCTACTGGTGTTTTATATAGGAAGAGGTATCTTGTGCCAATGTGTTGAAGGGTATTTCACATTTTCTTTTATATCAAGTTTTAGTTTAGCAGGGTTTATGTTGAGGTCTTTGATCCCCTTGGATTTGAGTTCTGTGCTGGGTGACAGGTTTGAATCTATTTGCATTCTTCTACATACTACCATCCAGTTATGCCAACACCATTTGTTGAAGAGACTATCTTTTTTACATTGAATATTTTTGGTCTTTTAATCAAAAATCACGTGTTCATAGGTGTGTGGGTTAATGTCAGGGTCTTCAATTCAGTTCCATTGATCCACAAGTCTGTTTTTATGCCAGTACCAGGCTGTTTTTATTACTGTAGCTCTGTAGTATAGCTTGAAATTAGAGATGATGATTCCTTCTGGAGTTTTTTTTACTGAGCAGGATTGTTTTGGTAATCCTGGGTTTCTTGCTATTCCTTATGAAGATGAGTATTGTTCCTTTAAGTTTTATTTTAAAAAAAATTGTTAGAATTTTGATGGGAAATGCACTGAATCTGTAGATTGCTTTTGGTAAGATTGCCATTTTTACTATGCTATCCTACCTAATCAGGAGCATGAGAGATCTTCTCATTTTCTAATATTCTCTTCAATTTCTTTCTTCGGTGACTTAAAGTTTTTGTCAAATGGGTCTGCTACTTCTTTGGTTATAGTTATGCTAAGATACTTAATGCTATTTGCAGCTATTATAAAGGGTGATGCTTCCCTTGTTTCCTTTTCAACCCTTTTATCCTTAGTGTATAGGAGGCTATTGATTTTTTGTTTGAGTTAATCTTGTACCATAATACATTGATGAAGGTGTTTATCAGCTGTATGAGTTCCTTGGTAGAATATTGTGTGATCACTTATGTATACAATCATATCTACAAATAGAGATAGTTTGACTTCTTCTTTTCCAATTTGTACCCCCTTAATCTCCTTTTGTTCTTCTATTGTTTTAACTAAAACTTCTAGAACTATATTAAGTAGATAAGGAGAGAGATGGCAGCCTTGTCTTGTTCCTGATTTTAGTGAGATTGCTTTGAGTGTTTCTCCATTTAGTTTGATGTTGGCTGTCAGCTTGCTGTGTATCACTTTTATTATATTTAGGTATTTTCCCTGTATTACTATTCTCTCCAGGACTTTTATCATGAAAGAATGTGGGATTTTGTCAAAGCATTTTTTCAGCATCTAAGGAGATAATCGTGTGGGTATTTCTTCAAGTTTGTTTATATGATGGATGACATTCACAGTTTTTCATAGGTTGAACCATCCTTGCATCTCTGGGATGAAACCTACTTAATCATGGTGGATGTTTTGGGGTTTTTTTGTTGTTTTTTGGTTTTTTTTTTGTTTGTTTGTTTTTTGATATGCCCAAGTGTGATCTTCATTCAAACCAGCACAATACTAAATACCTTTTAATTAAATAAATACAAGTTGTCAAGAAAAAAGTCAAAAATTTCTTGAATTTTGTCAAGTTTTGCCTGTGGTATTTAAAGTCAATCATTGGTCTCTTAATGAATTGAACTATCAAATAAGCAAAGGTATCATAAAGTATCATCATAAAGGAAGTCAAGTGTGTCCTAACTTTATGTTTGAAGACAAGAAAATCTATTGGAAAACTATATGAAACCCAATTAATCTCTCTTAGAGAAAATGAAGTCACAAAATAGAGGAGAGTAGCATTGAGAAGCCTTTCTCCAGAAGGGAGCTGTTTATCTTTTCATAGCAACATTCTATTCTCAGGAGATTGTACATGGAGAAGCATAGCCTCTGTACTTTTTTTTAATACATTAAAGTCAGAAATGAAAGTTTGTTAGTCAATTTACAGAATGCACATGGGAGATCTTTGAAGACTGGACTTTGATTATAATCAAAGAGAACTAACAGGGTTTAAGTGGGGGAGAATCTCTAATCAAGAGAGGGATGAGATTATTAAGATTGACTTCTAATTATCAAAAAGTCAGAACACACTGAGCAAGTATTTAATTATCATTTTTATAATGTAAAAATTAAAATATGAAATTGTATTTCTCTATTGTCAAAAGTTATGCTTGTGGCTAGCCTACTGTTCTGGTCCACAGTTAATCATTCCATCTGAAATAAAATTTAATACTTCAAATGAACTAATTTTATGTTTAAAAACCCAACGTTTTCATCACATATGAACTGATAGAATTTAACGATGGTAAAGGATTCTAAGAGTATCCTTATCCAGTACGCATATGACCATAGGAAAAGGAAAAAATAGGAGAGCTGTAATGATTATTAATGTCAAAATACTAATCAGCAGCAGCTATGGGCAAAAATTTAGTTTTCCTGACACCTTTGTCAATACACAATCCATTTTTCTATTACCAGAAACCCAGAAATAAGGCTCAATTGCATTATATTTGATTGTCTTATTTTTCAATTGTGTAAAAATATTTAATTGACAAATAACTATGTACATTTATAAAAATGATATGTGCGCACATTATATAAAAGCAAATTTTTAAGTAAAGAACATAATAATTTTCACTATTCGTATAAGTCCAACCAAACAGCTCCATGTTGGAAACTGTTCTAGAGAAAGATATTATTGTGAGATTAAGAATTAAGCAAAGTTTTATTTGTTTTTCAAATATTATTCAATACCTGGTATATAAACCAAGTTCTGTGTGGATCACAGAATATTCAGACTGAATAAGGCAGTCATTGACCCTGTCTTCATGGTTCTTATAATATATGGAAGGTAATGACAGATAAATCATTTGCTCTAAAGGGAACTTCTCAGGACAGCCATCATCACTTCTTTCTAGGTTTATAAAACAAAAAAACAATAAATACCCCAAAAGCTTTAGACAGGTGTTAGAGGCAAGAGTTTGAGCCTGAATCCAAATTCACAATTCTTGTCATACAAAATTACCTCTAACCACAGCCTTACATTGGTTGATTATGTTGTTTGTTTTTTAATGTTTGTGTTACAATATAAACTGTTCTGCCCACACAATACTTTTTATCCTAGTAATAATATTAAAGATTTAATTTCCTCTCTGTACATTAGAATGTTAGTTATATACATACTAGTGTATACATGTGCTTGTGTGAATGTATACAGATGTGTAGTTGTGGTCTCACAGGTACAAACACATGTGTTTCTATTTGGGAGTAGCATAAATTCCATTTGGCCATAGTGAATGCTTAACCCCAGTTAGCCCATTCATAGCTGCTATGCAAGGGAATCCAAAGCTCTCATCTGCTGAATTTGAGATGCAGAGACTCAAACACTGGTGCTGATGATGGGTCTGATGATAGAGGAAACCTGTTTAAGCCTTGAAGCCAGCATTCAAGAAAGTAAAGTCAAGAGAACCTCTAACAGCAGTGGTACCTAGATCTTAAAATATCTCTTCATGGTGTAAATAAACTTTTTAACACCTTCATCCAGATTTAGGTCCATTTTCTGACACTTTAAATAAAAAGAAGCCTGACTGATACTCCAACAGAAGTATAAACAGAACAGATCAGAGTTAAACTAGAACACAAGTCTACAGAATCAAGATTAAGCACAATGGTCTTTTTGTAGTCCCAACTAAATTAAAAAATAAAGCATTCTTTGGAGTTTGAGCATGGCTCTCTCCTCTAAACCCGTGCATGCTCATTAAAGGAAAACCCAAAATCTCTGTCTCATGTCAAAAGAAAAAGCTGACATGGGAAAGTAGAAATTTTAAGAAACTATTCTACTGCCACTGATGTTATAATCATCTGATCCTATTTTGACTATTAATCTAGTCTTAAGACATAAATATTTCAAAAATTTATATGATATATGTTTACATTTCTGTTGTAGTATTAATTAGCATATAGAATACTAATTCCAGAAACAGGGTACATCTAGCTTCCTGGACATAATTTGGGGTTTGAGTCTAAAGTAATTGGGAGTTAAGTTTTTCTACTTTGGGTATAAATAGATTGTGGTTGGTTCTTTAATGTCTCCAAGATCTGTTGCATATGACATTTAAAATGTTTTCTTCAATGTACCAGGGTCATTCTTAACAGCTACCTTTGAAATCTCCGAAAGAATGCTGTGGCCCCACGATAACAATTCTGCCTGGATTATAGTAACACCACTAAGTTGACAGACACCATCCAAAGATCAGTTTTGAACTACAAACCTCTCAGGACAATTCCAAAGTGGTTAGCTAAAATAGTCCAACCTCATGGACTAGTCTAGCCAAGACTTCAGAAAAAGCCCTGTACTTTCCTACCACATTGAAACTATGTCAATAGGGTTTCTGGACTGGAATAGCCCCACAGTTCAGATCTGCCCACCATTGCTTATCTGGACCTGTAACCCCAAAATCCAAAAAAAAAAAAAAAACCACACAGATGCTTATAATAATTTCATGCTTTTTGGCCTATGGCTCAGGCATATTTCTAGCTAGCCCTTTCATCTTAATTCAACCCATTTCCATTAATCTGTCCTGCCACATGGTCCATGTCTTACCTATTTCTTTACATGTTGCTTTTTTGGGAAGCTGGATCATATCTCCCTTGAATCTGTCCTCCTTCCCCTATCTATGCTCTGATTTCCTACCTACTTCAACAGTTCTTTTATTCACAGTATACAGAAAGACATCCCACTTCAAGACTGGGAAATGCCTAACTCTCCCAAGACTCAATCATTATCTCAATTTAATAAGGATCCTCTAAAGATGCCATTGCCCCATAAACAATGAAGTAATTTTAAGAGCGTAATTCCCACATTCCCAAAAGGTGGAGTAGGGATTTATGGCCATTTGGTAGATTTTAGATGTATATCATTGTGCATGGTGATTGGTTATACATTGTGCATGGTGATTGGTTATAAGTTATTATTGGTTGTGGACAGGTAGGGAACTAAGCAATGGAGATTAGATTCAGGAATCTCATTTTGAAAAGACAAAAGGGGGATAAGATGATAGAATAAAAGTAGATTATTGAATGTACTTTTAAACTAAAAGAGCAACTACTAGTCTCAAATATTTTACATTGGTACGGATTTTGTATATTGATACAAATTTAATATTCTTGTTATACTGTACATAGGCTTTTATTCTTGTTTAAGGTATTGTACCTATGAAGCTTATTTATTTTAAAATGTAATATAAACTTCTAGTCCTTGAAAGATAGTAAGATAATAAAGACAGGTTAGTAGTTATTTGACTGTAACAGTCAAATTTATGGTAATGTTAGGTATGTTTTCACGTCAAACAGAAATATATTTTCAATAGGTAATCTTCAAATACTTCAGAGTATACAAAATAAAGAATTTTAAATGTTTTAATGACATAAGGCTTTTCATGATAGTGAAGCAAGTCTGCTTCTGGTAGCATCAATTTATTTCAAAGAACAATGATAGGCATCCAAGAATCTCCATATGGAGTTTGTTTTCTTTGTAGCAAAGTTAGCTACTGGGAAAGAAACTGTCCTTGCCTTGACAGCTGGCAGCATTCTGTCCAAATTGAACAAGCAGGACACAAAAGAAAGTAACTGCAAAACTTTGCCAAGACTCAGGGTAGGACAGTCCTTCAAAACTTCCTTCTTCACAAAACAGTATGTTAGATATCCTGTAGGCCAAGTATGGATGCCCCCAACATTGCTGAGGAAGTTTAGTTTTAAGGAAAGCATTATGGGTATTTATGAGGTAGATGGCATATACATGGGTAAGGTGAATCTCCTTCCAAAATCATGATGAATATACTCCCTTTCAAGGTTCTTATTCCCATAAAAAGTTCACAGATGGAGAGGATGCCTATATCATACTGTAAGTGATATTTTTCTGATTCTAATGATACCAGGTCTTATATGGTGAGTATTTTTTCTTAGTGAATGTGTTTCAGTAAATTCCATAGTGTCTTAATTTCTAATATGACAGAAAAATGTTAATGTGGGAATGCCTTTCTGTATGCTGTGAATATCAAACTTTAAATAAAGGAGTTGTTTTGGCCCTTGACAGGCACCATAATAAAAATAGGCAGAGGAATCAGAATCGGTAAGAAAGGAAGGGCAGAGTGAGGGAGACCAGGCCAGAAGCCCAAAGGAGCAACATGTAAGGAACACAGGTGAGCCACGGGCCATGTGGCAGACAGATTAATGGAAATGGGTTGAGTTAAGATGTAAGAGCAAAATAACAATGTGCCTGAGCTATAGGCCAAACAACATGAAGTTAATATAAGCATCTGAGTTATTTCTGGGGGCCTGAGCAGCAGTGGTGGGCGGCTAAGAGGTCTGGCATGGCAGGCCTGTGGGTCTGGGCCTCTGGCCACTTGGGACCAAGAAACCCCACTGTAACAAAAAGTAAATGTAGCTTTAAGTATGTTAAATCACAAAGGGAACTTTGACCATCAAATAACACAGTTACAAGAATGTAATGTCAATTATCCTTGTTGCTTCATAGCTAACTCTTTGTCCACCTGACACCATGAAGTCTTTCTTATTCATAGCATCCTTTTAAATAAAATGATGTAGAAAAAAAACAATTTTTGTAAGAATTTAATGAAACCTCTCACTGTATATTCATAAAGTCAAACGTTATGCCCTTAAAAATGAATAAGCAATCTTTCCATGTGCTTTAAAAGCCATATAGTTCTAACTGAAAAGAAAAACAGAGCCAGTGTGCTACTTTATATATAAAAACAGAAAAATCACATATATGCATGCTTCACTTCATTGTTTTAACTCTAAGGAAAACATGAAAATACTAGCAGTAAATATTTAAGGGAGATGGTAAATAAGAGTGTTTTGTGCATAAGCATGAGAACCTTAGTTAAAGTTCTCAGCAACCATGTATAGATCTGAGTGCTGACCTGTGCACCTATAATCCCAGTGCCATCCAGATTAGAGACAGGAGGCTCAGTGGGGCTTACTGGGTGCCAGTCTGGGTCCAGTCAGGCTTAGTTACAGGCCTTATCTTAATGAAATGATTTGGAAAGTGATACAGAAAGGTATTGATAGCCTAGTATGGCCTCTGTACATGCTCCTGTGCACACATACACACACAGAGAGAGAAACAGAGAGAGAGAGAGAGAGAGAGAGAGAGAGAGAGAGAGAGAGAGAGAGAGAGAGAGAGAGAGTAGGGAAGAAGGGAGGAGAAAAGGAAAGGAAAGATGGAGGGGTGTAATCATAAGAATAAAGCTTCATTCTAATCCTTATGTTTTAAAGTATTAGTACTTAAAAGAGAACATATTAAGTATTTTGTAGAGTGTTTATTAAGAAGTGTCTTCAGTTGCTCCTAAGAATGGACTGATTCTCAGAATAACAAAGAATCTTGAAGAAAAAGGCTAAGGATGAGTGCTGGCACAGCCCATGTGGTCTAAGAATGTAGTTGGTATTTTATTATTCTTTGAGAACCCATCATCCAACTCTCAAATAAATGCACAGTCTTATTTTTCCTTATGCATACCTGGCCTTAGTTCAGCTTGTTTCTAGCCAGCTTTTCTAATTTAAATTAACTCATTTCTCTTCTTCTACATTTTGTCTCTGGGGTCTTACCTTTCTTTATCCTATATGTCTTTCTTCTTCTCTACTCCATGGTTGGCTGGCTATGTGGCTGGCTATGTGGCTGGCTATGTGGCTGGCTGGCTATGTGGCTGGCTGGCTATGTGGCTGGCTATGTGGCTGGCTATGTGGCTGGCTATGTGGCTGGCTATGTGGCTGGCTGGCTATGTGGGTGGCTGGCTATGTGGCTGGCTATGTGGCTGGCTGGCTATGTGGCTGGCTATGTGGCTGGCTATGTGGCTGGCTGGCTATGTGGCTGGCTGGCTATGTGGCTGGCTGGCCCCTGGGTCCACCTCTCCTCCTTTTCTCCCTTCTCTCTCGGTCTTCCCTTGAGCCTAGATTTTTCCTCATGTTTATTCCCGTTACCTGGAAGCCTTACCTATTTCTCTTTTCTGCCTGGCTATTGGCCATTCAGCTCTTCTTAGACCAATTAGGTGATTTATGCAGGCAAAGTATCAAATAGGTTTACAGAGTTAAACAAATGCAACATAAATGAATGCAATATATCTTTGCATCTTTAAACAAATATTCCACAGCATAAATAAATGTAACACATCTTAAATTAATATTCTACAATATAAGAGCACCTGTGCGCTTGGATCCCAGTGGGAGAAAGCAATTCCTCCTCTTTCCTATCAGGCAGAACTGTTGCCCTATTGAAGCAGAACTAGATTACAGGGATTCTTTGGAATACATGCTGGGAGGTATTTAGTGACAGTGCATCACGTTGCACGATTGCCTGAGAAGACTTGTAACAATGAGGTTTCTGGCCCAGACTATTCCCACAGTTCGGACCTGCCCGCCTCTGCTTATCTGGACCAGCAATCCCAAAGTCCCAATAAATCACATAGATACTTATATTAACTTCATGCTGTTTAGTCAGTTACTTAGGCACATTGCTAGCTATCTCCTTCATCTTAACCATTTTCATTAATCTGTCTGCCACATGGTCCATGGCTCACCTGTGTTCCTTACATGTTGTTTCTTTGGGCATCTGGCTCAATCTGTCTGACTCAGCCCTCCCTCTCCTGCCTGTGCTTCTGTCTCTGGCTATGGTGTTCACCAAGGGTCAAAACAGCTCCTTTATTTAAAGATTGATATTCACAGCATACAGAAAGACACTGTCACATAAGCCTATTCTTCTTACCCATCTCTGACCCTGATAGAAAGATCACTGACATAATAAAAAAAATGAGTTCATCCAAACTCTCCTTGGTGAACCAATACTTTGTTGGGGTTACTTACATATTGTGGGTAGTTGAACAAGGGATGCATCACTGCAAAGTCCCATTCCATCAGGGGTAACTATTCTTGAAAGTACCATCACTGAATTTTCCTATACAATATACAGGCAGACGTTCACCAGGCTCCCCTCCCCCAGAAGTTTACTGATTACATAATCCCAGAGTGGAGAATCATGAGTCTTGTAAGTTTTTTTTTATTTTATTTTATCTTAAGGAAGAGATGTTTCAATACCAGGAAAACAACTATAGCTACACAAGTATAGTCTGAAATGTCTGGCCAATCTAGCCTATGGCCCTGACCTGCCTGCAGATGTTTGCCCCTAATAATTACACAAAGGCTTATATTAATTACGTACTGTTTGGCTTATGACTTAGGCTCATTATTATCTAGCTCTTACAATTTAACCTATTTTCATTAATCTATGTCTTGCACGTGGCTTGTGGCTTACCTCTATTCTGTCGTATCATGCTTTTGGGTGGCTGGATCACATTTTTCCTGACCCCTCATTCCTTTCCCTTTATCTATGCTGGAATTTCCTGCCTGACTATGAGCTGTTTCCCATAAGCAAAAACAGTTCTTTTATTATCCAATAATAATTCAGAGTACAGGAAGAAAACATCTCACATCACTTCCTCTTTTCTGTCTAATCAAAAGGGAAGGTTTTAATTTTAACATGTCAAAATTACATATAACAAAACAGCTATCAAGTAAGAATTATAGTTACAATATCTAGTCTATTTGTATTTAGCAAAAACTAAAGAAAATATTTTATCATCTACTTTATGTTTGTGAGTCCAAACTTTTACATTTGATTTATTTTTATTGTGACTAAAGAAAACTATAACTATCTAATATTTAACTACATCAAAGACCACAGAAGGATATATAAATATAATATATAATATTACCTAAGTAAACAGAAAGTGCAAGTAACTTTCAAATTTTAAAAATGACAGAGATTTGGCTGCTTGGACAGTCATCCAAAGGTTTTTTTTTTTGTAATATTAGGGCATCTATTTTCAGCCTATAGCCATATCTTTTAGTAAAGCAGAAAATTTGAAGGACTGTTTTATCTGTTTTGGCATAGTTGGTCAGGTTGTGTTTTCTGTGTCTTGTAGACTGTCTGGCAGTCTCTGCAAAACAAAAACCTGAAGGACCATCTTGTGTTTCTTGGCAAAGTTTAGAGATTAATTTTCTATGGGTCTTGCATGTATACAAGTATACAGCATACTTTCAAGTAGTTAAGGCAAGAATAGTCTCTTGCCCAATGGTTGACTTTTGGCACAAAGAAAGTAAATTCCATATAGACTTTCTTCCATGCCCATCATCTTTTTGAAGTGTATTGGTGCTGTCAGGATCTGACATGTCTCACTGTGTAGAAAAGTCTAAGTTTTTAAAATATTTTAAATGCCACATTTTGTAGGACTTTGAAGTGTTTTGAAATTGCCTATCTAACTAAAATTTATTTGTATGTTTAAAACCTTAACTTACATGACTAAAAGTTGATTATTATAGATGCTATTAATCTGTATTTTTAATTATATATTACAATTTTAAATGAGTTATATAATACCTTAAATAAGAATAGAAATATACATATAATATAACAAAATTGACCTTAAATTTGTATTAATAAACTAAAATCTATACTAATGTAAAATATTTTGAGATTAACAGCTGATTTTTGGATTAAAGTAGATTTAATAATCTATCTTTTAAAATCATTTTTATATTATATCTCCCTTTTTTCCTAGAAAGAGGTCTACTATGATTACTAGCTATTTATAATGAAAACAAACATTTATAAATATTCTGGGAATTTTGGTATATTTAGCCAATTGGAGTTGCTGGCAATCTTATGGGGGTCCTGAGGCTCAAACAATCCTTGAAGTCAGCTGCCTTGAAGCTGATGTGGTCATTTGTTTTCACAAGAGATTTTTTTTAGGCATTCTTTTTATATCAAACTATATTAGCTTGAAAGCAATCTACAGGTTTTCATCTTTTGTAGAAACAAAAGCAGAACCTTTTTTTAAAGCAACGTATCTTTAGACCTAAATTTTAAAGTCAAAATACCTTTAAAATATATGTGTTGTTTTAACTTAAAAGTCTTTACAATCAAATGACTTTTAGCAGTTAGCTCATTAACAGTTAAAACATTAAACAAAAATATAATAAACATATTTTTATTACTTTATTTTTAAGGATTTTTATCTTTTTTAGCCTATGATTTTATGTATATTGTATCACATTTAGAGGTTCTTTTCTATCTAAATCTGTTTTATGGCATATTTTTAATTATTTTTTAACTAGAAGAATTTTTTAAATGCTAAACTATAAAGCACTGCTTTAGCTGCTGGCTCCTCCACACTCAGCTTTTTAACATGGCAGAGGTACTAGAGCCACACTTTCCTTCTCAATTTTGGAAAGCAGTACTAAGATCATGGAGCTGTGTTTTAAGCACCTGGACATACTCTCTAACCAGGAAAGTAGCAGCTTAGAGAAGCCTCACAGCCCATGAGAGAGACTGCAGAAGTCAGCCACACTGCTTGGCTCATGGTGGCTGGCAGCCAACTACATCCCTGTAGGCAATTTCTGGAAGACAAGTCTCTGTTCTGCTCCTGGCATTAGACTGTGAGACCAATGTGGCTCCACTTTTGAGTATTAGAATCTTTTTAAAGCTTTTTTATTGTTTCACATTGGCACCATTTATAGCTCAAAGTTTCTGACCCATCCAGCTCCTCTATCCAAACATGCCCACAACTGTTTTGCCCCAAATAATCATGCAAAGTCTTCTATTAATTACAAACTGTTTGACTTATGGCTTAGGCTCATTATTAGCTATCCCTTACAATTTAACCTATTTTTATTAATCTATGGCTTGCCATGTGGCCTGTGGCTTACCTGTATTCTGTTACATCTTGCTTTTTGGGTGACTGGATCACATCTCTCCTGACTCTGCCCTCCTTCCTCTTTATCTATGTTTGGATTTCCCACCTGACTATAAGCTGCTTGCCATGTCCAAAATAGTTCTTTTATTATCCAGTGATAATTCACAGCAAACAGAAAGACGTCCCACATCACACAAGACAGTCAATACCATGATGGTCTATATGTTCACTCTAGGAAAAGAGTGCGGACAATTCAGCTTTCACTAGTTCCTAGGATCCCTAAAACCATTTCACCAGAGCAGAGGACTTCTACTTTCTGATCTATCTCTGTTCTTAGATCATATCATACCTAATTTGGCAGTGATAGCCATTATCAGCATCAATAAAAGTTTAAAGGTTGCCTGATTATTTGGCTTTTGTTAGTACCCATATGTCTGTTTTCTTTTATGTAGCAGAGAGTACTCATGCTCTTTATTGCCAAGGAAAGTAGACCACTATGGCTTCAAACTATGAGACTCCAAATCAAATAAATATAGATTAAAATCCTGTTTTGGCACTTACCCACAGCATGGCTATGGAAAGCTTGGTTGATGTATCTAGAACAATCTTCCCATCTAAAATGAATTTGTTTTATTAAATAAAAGAGAAAATGTTTTAATGAATTATCTCTATATAGAAATATATAAACAACTCAATATGAGTGTAGCAGTTGACAATAGACTCCATCTGTGAAATCTCCAGCATAGAATCATCTTACCGAAAGAATGCATAATGAATGACTGTTATAAACATCTTTATTTTCATTTTGGTATCTTCAGAGACATTTATTGGGGTGTTATTTATGATGGAGAAAACCAGAGATGTCTTCCTCCCAGCCAACAAAAGGAGGTTGGGCCTATAAATTATGATACATTTATCCAGTGAAACACTATCCAAAGGTAGACTGAAAATTGTGTAGCCATGACAAAGAGAGTTCAGAAGCCTAAGGAATATAGCTGGGCTGGTAGAGACTGTGCCTAGTTTGCACAAGGCCTGAGTTCAAGCAGAAGCACCACATAATCTGGGTGTTGTAGTTCATACTTCTAATCCAGCATTGGGGAAGCTGAGAGGAACAGGAGAGCAGGTGGCTGGAATCTTTTCCATGAGTTTTGTGAAAACTCTTTATTTTCTTAAAATAAGCTAAGGAGAGACACAGCTTCTCCATGTATTTAGAAATATGTTCTCTATTTGAACTATGTATGTATCCAGAGTGGCTTATGGTCATTTGAGATCCATTAAGATCTTCTGCTATAATTAGGCTACATCTAATTAGGCCTGTAATTGCAGAGTGAGGACAAATTGGTTCAGCCAAGATGTCTTCATCTGGGAATATGACCACACAACAAGAGCTCCCCAGCTCCATCTCTTTGTACTATTTAGGCAAATATCCCTCTACTCCTATCAAAACATAAGGGAAGATGATTGTCCAAATGGGAGTGAGTCTGGCTCCAAGAAAGAGAGTGCTCACCAACCAGGTTCACAAGAAGGAGAAACTCTGATAATGAGGCAATGAATTTTTTAGGAAATCCTCTCTCTTCTGCTGTCTTCCAACCCTCTCCTCTTCTCTAATAACATGGGAACCTTTCTGATAGAATGAAAATGTGTTACTATTGATACATCCATTTTTCCTACCTTTTTTATACTTTCTTTTCTTCCTTTCCATTGAAAAAGTATTTTTTCAATATCTATCACTGCTCCCCCTCCCTCTCCTCCTCCCAGCCCATCTCAGTCCTCCGTCAGCCTTCCCACCCCATCCCCCTGTCCATTCCCCAAGGAAAGCAAGGAGTCCCAAGATGGGTCGGTTCAGTCTGTCATATCCAGGTGACGTAGGTCTGAGTCCCTCATCCCAGTATTCAGGCTGAGTTAGGTGTTCCTCTGTAGGGAATGGGCTCCAAGATGTCACTTCATGCACCAGAAACAGAGATGGCTCGTTGGAGCTACTGGGAGCTCACTGACTCTGAAATAATCACTGAGGAACCTTCATGGAAAGGAACTAAACCCTCCAAAGGTAGACTGTCAAATGGTGTGGGCAGTTAGTGGAGTCTCTTGCAGTAAGATCAGAGTACGTTCCTGATACATCCATTTTATGCATTTATTTTTCTTTTAGAGAGAAGGTAAGGTGGTCTATAGCTCAATCAACAACAATTCACATATAAATACAAGTTAATGGTCACAGCAGGTCCCAAGGTCCAGTGCCTGTCCATTAAGCAACCCTGCTTTATTTCCTCGTGTTCTATAAGGTAATCACCGGCTTCGTGCCTTACAAGATTTGAGAGGGATGAAGCATTGGACATCCCTGTCTCCTCTCTTCCAGTGCCACAGTGGAGGTGGATGTCACCAAAGACAGTCACAAAGAGACGGGGGGGGGGGGGTATTTTGAGGTTGCGGTAATGTCATAGGTTTTCCAACACAAAGTCATCATGACCCAAAGTAGGAACGTTTTTACAAAGTATTATTCAGAATTCAAAAGAAAATTTTTGGGCAAAGTGTGTTAGACAGAAATTCAAACTTATATCTGCAGGAGAGGAATAACAAATCTCCTCTGAATCATAGTCTAATAAATCTTCTCAGGGAACATAATTTGGGCTCAGGGCTTCACCATTAACTATATCAATGGGATTAATGGCTCACTTCCAGCAGAGAATGTGAAATCCTTAAGGGACTGTTTGGCCCAAATGACACATTATTATTAGTAATGAGGGTGGAATTATTTAGTATTCAGATGGTCCTTCATTTGCTGGGAGTATCTGATGCTTCTCTTATACACATATTAAAATCCTAATGGTCATTTTGTGTTCTCCCATTTGTTATATTTGTGTGAATTTGCATCATTCAGACATTTGTGATAAGACGCTATATAAGTGCTGCTGATGGCCTGCAGCTTCTTCCTTGTGTGGTCTACTGCTCCTTTCATTTGTAGAATACTTGACAGGGACTCTAAATCCAAGCATCCCTGACCACCACATTGTGCTGGAGAAGTGCCTTGGTTTCTATCTGCAAATTGTTTCCCTTTGCTTATACCATCGTTCAAATGACTTTAAAATAGGTATCAGAGTACCTAAGCTTTAGTTTGCTGGATTTTAACTAGAGACTTATCTGGAATAATGCAACATGAACTCTGGTTTCTGTAGGCATTTCCAACCACTCTTCATTGTGATGCCACTTTGGATGCTGCTGTTTTTGAATTTTGTGAGTTGGGTTGAGATGATGATAATGATGATGATGATAATGATGATGATGATGATGATGGTGATGATGATGCAGTAATTTAATGAGCTCGTCAATCTTGAGTACACAGCTAAGAACTTCAGCTGCATAGTGACATTACTCCTTACAAGAGTCCTGTAAGATAGATATTATTCTAATTTTATGCAGTCCCTGCTAACTCAGATATTCAGAGCTCCACCTGACACTCACATCCAAGCCATCTGATTATGCCACTTCTTTGTGACCAGGGAACACCCTTCATCTGCGTTAGATGTCTTGTGTCTTGCAGTCTGAGAGAGTTTTGTTTTGCCTTTTGAAAATGATTGCATACAGCTTAGTTTTACCTACAGTGCACTCCTTGGGAAAACTTGAGAAACACCAACTATCTTCATACAACGAGCAAAAAGCATCAGAGAAATTGTTCCAGGGCTCCCATGTTTCTTGTTTTTCCTTCTCTTTTACTATATTCATTTTTCCTTCCATAATAATGGCCTGCATCCATTTTAAATTCTTATTTTTAGAATAAAACTTGGTTTTCTTCATTTTGTAATCTAGTTCATTTCATAGCATATTTCAACAGCAGTGCACTGGGCCTCGGAGATTTTTATTAGATGAGAGAAAGATGGCAAAATGACCTCTAGCCAGGCTCTCCCAATTATTCTCCTTAAGAAATGTGAACTCATCTGCAACCTGATTCTCTAAAATATAGTGAGCCCATTTCCATCTCCTCTTCCTCTGTCCTGTGCTCCCACCCAAATGCTCAGAATCACTCTGCATATGTGGGAAATGAACTGGATGAACACGTGTTCACACCGGGTGTTGGTAACATGTGGTATCTCTATCAGATAACACTGTGATAGATGAACTTGTGTGAAATATTCAAAATGAAAAACTATTTGATAAGTAGTAGGATTTTAAAATAAAGTAGTGATGGTTTGTGGATAGCAGGCATGTTCTTAGTTGCAGACCTAAATCAAGTTCTTCTCCCATTATCCAAATAAAACATTTCCTCAACCTTACATGGCCAGTACATGGGTCAATTTCACTAATAGAGATGTAAGAGATTTTTTCATATGCATGGCTGGTAAATGAAGGAAATACATCTTAAATCTTGTCTATTTCATTCAAAATTCTCTTAGATGGAGTACCTTTCCTAAGGGCCACTCTCCATGTAGACATACAGATGGACCCTAATGAAGAATAGCTGGGAACCACCCTTCACTGTCAGAATGTGTAGTATGAAGTTTCTGGTCCATCTAGCTCTGTGGTCTGGACCCACCTGCAGCTACTTAGCCCCAAATAATGACTCAGATGCTTACATTAATTATATGTTGTTTGACCTATGGCACAGGAATATTTTTGATAGCTCTTAAAATTTAACCCATTTCTATTAATCTATGTCTTGTCACATGGCCAGCCCATGGCTTATCTGAATTCCTTTACATCTTTTTCTTTAGCAGCAGCTCATAGCATCTCTCCTGACTCTGCCCACCATCCTCTTTTATCTCTGCTTGGAATTCCTGCCTACTTCCAAGCTGCTTGCCATAGGTCAAAACAGTTTCCTTATTAACTAATAATAATTTACAACATATAAAAAGACATCCCACATCACTTCCCCTTTTCTATCTAATCAAAAGTAAGGCTTTAATTTTAATAAAGTAAAATTATATATAACAAAACAGCTACTAAATGAGAATTATAATATCTTGTCTATTTGTATTTAGTAAAATTATTTAAAAAATATTTTATTGTTTATTTTGTCTTTATAAGTTTAGTTTTATATCTAATTTATCTTTTATTATAACAAAAACTATATCACAATTTAATCTTGAACTCTATTAAAATCCAAAGAAGGATATAATAATATTATTTCAGTAAACAGGAAATGCATTATAAGCACCTTTTAAATAATAGAAATAACAGAGACATATGGTTACCTAGAAAGTCACCCAAAGTTTTTTATGTAACATTGGGGCATTTAGTTTTAGCCTATAGGCTTAGAGTCTCTAGCATATTTTTTTAGTGAAGTAGGAAATCTGAAGAACTACTCTGTCCATTTTAGCATTTATTAGTCTTTTTTCTGTATGTTTTATTATTTTTTTGTTTTTATTAATTTTTAGTGGAAAAGTTAAAGATAAAACAATAGTATATAGTATTTAGATATTTTTATTTTGTTTATTTTTATGTGGCTTATTTTAATCTCATTTTTGAGGATTTTTTTAATTTTTAAGCTTATGTATATTTTTAACATATTATTAACTATTATTTAACTTTATATTTATTGTGTTTTTATTATTTTTTGACTATATTTTTAATTTGTTTCAGTGTGGCTAAGATTAAAGCCTTGCTATGGCAGTTGATTTTATTTCATATTTTGTTTATTTTGATTATATTTTTAATTTGTCAAGGTATAGTTAGAACTAAAGGTTTAGCTAGAGCAGTTAGCTGACATTATTTAGTTCTTAGTTTTATAGAGAGTTTAGGTTTTTTTAGTGGAGGTATTGGCAGGAGTCATAATTATCACTTTGGGGATTTTAGGGATTATATTGCCATTAAGTAGAGTACGCCACTTATTTTTCATGAACTTTATTTAAGTATTTGATAGTAGGGCTTTTAAAAGAGTTATATGCTTTTTATTGTTAAAGCTGGGTCTCTTTTTTGAAGCCAGGCCTTTCATTGTCTTTAGTAAACAGACCCAACTTAAGAAAATTTTGTTATTAAGAAAGTGTCTTTGATTTTTTTTCTATAAGAGTAATAACTTTAAATTTATTTTATGTAGTTTGTTGATACTTTGAGGCTTTTGTGAGACTTTAGGAACACGTTTTATTATAGTTTAAGTTAATATAGTAAACTTGTTTTTTTGTATCTTAAGAGTATAAATAACATCATGATGCCTTTGTATTATGGCATTTTTGTATCACAGCTTATTTGAGAGACATAGCTTGAAAGTTATTTTTGGCTTTGTTTTTGTGATTTAGAATTTTTTAAAACTTTTTTCGGCTTTATATGGATGTAATATAATATTGGGTGCCATTTGTTTTTGGACCATCTCTATGGCATAGACTTGCCCAGAGCTACTTAACCCCCAATAATGACTCGGATGCTTATATTAATTATATATTGTTTGACCTATGGCTCAGGCATATTCTTTCTAGCTCTTATAACTTAACCCATTTATATTAATCTATATCTTGCCAAATGTCCCGTGGCTTACCTAAATTCTTTTACATCTTTTTCTTTGTCAGCAATAATGTCTTTTCAACCCCCACCCTCTATTCTCTTCTACCTCTGCTTGGAATTCCTGCCTATTTCCATAGGTCAAAACAGTTTCTTTACTAACTAATAATAATTCACAACATCAAAAGGACATCTTGCATCAAAATAACAATGCTTCTTCCCATCCTTAATTAAAATTTCCCTAGTAGACAAAGGTAATGATAAGAGTGATCCCTAAACCCAGAGATAATTGAGGAGTTAACCCACATAAACCTCAGAACCAGCTTGCCTTTGGGCAAAAGTAATATTCTTCCATCTTCATGTTGGAAATGAAAACAGATCTTACATAATAAAGCAAGCAGAGGAACCCACTTACTGGTCTCCTACCAAATGCATGCTCCGTGGTAGGGGTTTTATGTTTTTCTCAGAAAGAATTCATTTATAATCTTCTTGACAAGGAATCTGTAGGTTAGACATTGCTTGAGGGAGCAGATGACTAGAAAATAAGCTATAGAGAAGCCATTCAGCTTGGCTTTTGACAAGATAGGGCATTAGAGCACAGCAAAGTGTATGTGGTTGGTGTGAGACATACTTCCATATGCTATAAATATCATTCATTAATAAAAAGACTGTTTAAGCCTATGACAGGGCATCTTAGAAGTAGGTGGGAAATCAGAGGATAAATAAAGAAGAAAAGGGACAGAATCAAAAAGAGTCATAATCTAGCTGTCCAAAAAACAATATGTAAAAAAATAAATAAGCCATGAGCCACGTGACAAAACAGATTAACAAAAATAAAGATACAAGAACTAACTAGCAATATGCCTGAGCAATAGTCTAAGCAACATGTGATTAATATAAGCATCTGAGTCATTTTAAGAGACAAAGTGACTACAAATAAGTCTAGACCTCAGAGCTAAGCTGTGCCCAAAACTCATATGGTGGCTAGTATCTTGACAGAACCCAACTATTTAAGCAAACACTAGTAGATATTTCTCTGAGTTCATTTGTTCAATGAGATGTCCCTCATCAAATCCACAGAAGGCCTTAAATGCAATGAGGTTTCCCAGGTAGTCTTAGGTTCTAATATCAACTCCTAAGTTACAGGCGTGTAAGCCTTCCCTGCATGATTCAGACCTGCCAGCCCACTGACCGAGATATTTACTTAAATAATTCTATTGTATTTGCATGGGACTCTAGATCGGTAGTGGTTCATATGTTTTTGCTAAAATTCTTAGAAGTACAACTCAGGGTAAAACACATTGCTCCCATCTTTTTCTAGCTAAGACTCTAAGTCTCGATGACTCCCTGAGGCATTCTTAGGATGCCACTGTCACCTGCCCCAGAAGATGATAAAAATCTATGGTCTTGATTCTTGTATCCCTATCCTCATTGAAAGATGTAAAGAAAGGGCACTGTGTGTGTAAGCGGTTGTAATAGTGACCTGAGTCATATCACCAGAATGCTGTCATGACTCTCTACAAGGTAACTAACTACAAGGTGTCCACCCATTTCTGCAGAATATGTGCTGCTGCTCAACATCACCCTGCTATGCCCCAATCAAAATACCAGTGGGGAGGTCTATGGCATTTTCCAGGGCTTTTTCCACTATTACCATTTGTTGTATCAAGTCAAATTCAAGTGGCTTCTTTCTGACAGACTTGATGTCTATCAAATACTGGCAAAAGATCACCTGAAAGGTCTGGAAATTAACTGATCTGCCATTATCCAAAGACAAATACATGGAGAAAATTTAGCACAGTGATATTTAGCAAGATGATGCTCCTAAACCTGTCAGTATCCTTTACTGTCTAAGAACATGAAATTATACAAAGCCATCTTACCTCCAATGTCATTTTGAATTGTGTTCTGTGTCTTATAGACCAATGTCTTCCTGATTAGCAGCTTAGCTACTGGAAAAGTAGTAATAATTTGTATTTTATTTCATCCTGCTTTTAATTTGGAGTTTAGGATGACATAGTCAGGCATTGGGTTAAAAGAAATAATCATAATGGGTCAGGCAAACTATTTTCTATTATATCCAATGAGAAATAATTGGTGTTATTGGAAAATCTCTGAATTTCATTGATTTTCCCATTCAAGCTAAAAACCTTGGAAACACTCTTTATTAAATTACCTTATTAGCTATGAAAAGATCTCTCAGGAAAGATTACATCAGTCAGGAGTTCTTTGTATGTTTCTTTGCTGTTTTCCTGCATTATTTGTCCTGAGGCATAAATAATTCCTTACTTATTGAATACTGACTCTTCTGTGCTTCTATATTCCCTGTTCAAGTGATGCAGCAAAGACATACAGCCAATGAGTGAGTAGAAGCTGGAACACAGCCACAGTCTACTACTATCTTTCTGAAAGGTAAGACAGTTTTCCTATTCACATGAGGCTCCTGTAGTGGGTCTATTGCTATTGTCAAGCCATGAGCAATAAGGTTAATACAAGGCATTATATTTTCACAGAGTTTTTAAATCTCAGCTAGGAATATGAAAAGAAGAACAAGAATACGGCCATTATTGTGGAACCAGAATTAATTATACCACTATAAACTCATTACATAGGCGTAAAAGAGACAAATACAAAGATGAATAAATGTGGTGAGTGTGGTGTGTGCTATCAGGCAAACTGGGACTTAATCTTAACTCCATGTCTATATGACTTTAGTCAAATCATCTATTAGCAATTTAGAACCTCTGCTTTTTATATCAAGAGAGAGAGAGAAAGAGAGAGCAGAGAGAGAGAGAACAGAGAAAGGAGAGAGGAATGAATGAGGATGGGGGGAATGGGAATGCTAATGGTATCCACATCACAGGGCTATTGTAAGGCTTAAGTGAAACATAGTACACTTATCACAACCTCATCCAAACTACAGCTAACAGAACATTGTCATGATATATTGACACACAATAGTTTAAAATCTTTGCTTGGCCACCTGAAGAAATAGCTTTAAGCTGATATTTGATATTCTTTTCTCCCTGGATACAAAATTTATTTTAATTAGAGCTCTCAAAATCCAGCCACCACGATATCTCCAGGGCCTTACAGGGTGCAGTTCTGCCTATAGAGAGCTGATCATGGGATAACTCAGAAAGTCTTCCTCTGAAGAGATCTGAATGAAAAAGATCAAACCTAATCACACAGTTTCTTAAACAACCTGTCCCTGCAGAGACACCACCTGGCTAAGCCTGTCAAAGAAAGAAATATTTCATTTATATTATAATATCCAATAATATTTCTATCATATGATACCTGAACTTTAAGAAATATATCAAATAACTTTTTGAAAAGCCTTTCCTTGTGGGGAGCTGACTTAATCCCACTGGCGAAAATTATGGTGGCAAAATTCAGCAAAATTCTCTCCTACCTGGCTCAATCAAAGCACATTGCCATTCCGGGATGACACCATAATCCTACTTAGAAAAAAAAATGTAGGGAAAATTTCTACAAACTGAAAAATGATCATCTATCAAACATTGCAGTTCTTTGATAAAATATACATCTTCCCACAAACTGAGTGCAAATAACTAAGTTTGGGAAGAAAGCCATATTTCACACGTTGCTGAATGGCTAATTAAAGGACTATTTGTAAAAAGCCTGAGATCTTACAAGCCCACAAGGATTTTGTCACTTTGGTAATAAGAAAAAAAGATCATGGGGTCTGGGGGTGGGTTGCACGTGATCTTTACAACTGTAACCTGAAAGATAATTTAAAGAAATAAAGTTCAAATCATGAAATACCTGTTACTTTGACTAACAGAAATAATTATAAACATGGACCAAATATGTTATGAGAATTTCTCTCATAAACATGTAATTACTTTGGGAGAAAGAAATCACCATTTGTTAAATAATAAATATATGTCATTTATGTTTCACATATTGGTATACATTTCATTAGATCCTTGAAGACTTTCACATAGTGTATGATTAAATGTTTGAATGCTTTTTCCTAGACAGGAAGGCAAACCGAGAAGGAGCCTTTGGGTTAAGCCCATGGAGTAACAGGAGGTTTCAAGATATAAGTGCAGCTAACCATTCACTAGGGAAAATTGAAGTGAGGTCAACAGCCCCAAGAAGATGAGCTGCCTCAAATAGAACTAAACTCAAACTCCAATCCTTTGGCTATAAAAAGCATGTCCTTTTGATCACACATTAGTGTCTGTTTGGACCTCCATTCCCTTACCTAGGGATGGGAGATATACAATATACTTTGAACTATTATAGCAATAATTATCTAGCACCATTGTGACAATTATCTGAGACTTCTTGTTTGGACCTGATCATATAAGGTATTAGCTTATCAGGACCTTTTATAAGCCATAACTCAAAGATATTCTCATTTGACTACCAATTATTAATGTATCAATTATTCTTTGACAATTTCATAAATGTACACATGTATTTTGATCATATCCATGTGTCATTCCCCCCTTCCAACTCCTTCCAGAATGCTCCCCCAAAACTCTATGCCCTCTTTTTTTAAAACCACTGAGTTTAGTAAGTTCATCATGCGCATAGGTGTAGGGTCATCCACTGTAATGTGCTGTCCTATACCAAAGGCAGTATCCACAAAGAAAAGACTCTCCTTTCCAGTCCACGCAGAAATTGTGATGGATTGACATTGTACAGGCAACCACCATTACTACAAACTCATGAGTGTGAAGGGATACTGTTTTAGAGTGATTTTCCCAAGCCTCTGGCTCTTTCAGTGTCCCTTCCCTCTCTTCTGTGATTCTCCCTGAGTCTTGACAGAATGATGTGCAATATAGATGTACCATACATGGCTGAGCACACCAGTAAATTCACTTTCTCTTGGCATTTTGACCAGTTGTAGGTCTCTATATTAACTGCCATCTACTGAAGAAGGGAAAATTCTCTGTTGAAAATTTAAGTTGCTCTCATGGAGAAAAACATGGAGAATTTGGAGTGGAGAGTCCAGTTATCTGCTGTTGACAGATAAACAAAAGAAAAATTAACTGACTTTATCTGGGAGCATAATTCTTTCATTTGAAATAGTAAAGAAGTCATAAATTTTATGGCACTTCCAGGTAATATCTACAGGACACACTCTCTGGGTTCCTTGTCATAATCCTTCTTAGAAATTATCTGGAGAAACCTAAGCACTCTAGAATGGGGGTGAAGATGGGGTCTCCCGTGAAATTTTTGCCCTGTACTGACATGAATATACTCTTTTAAAAGGCTTAATAGTGAGATAGATTTGTCCAGATTAGTGACAAGGAGTTGTCTAGCACAACAGAAATCAAGTATACTGGTTTCCAGACCCTGCAACCCCTTGATAGAGGGCCAGAATTGAAAGCTGGTCATTTCATAAGTTTCCATGAAGATGGACTTTCAACCTGTAAAGTACTGAGAAAAATCTTAAAACATGACACAAACACACAAAACAAAGCCATTTCTGATGGCAGAAAAGAAGCTTGGGCAATCACTGTGGGAAGATTGCTTTCATTCTATAGAAACATTCACGATCTAGAGTCTGAACATGGCTCTCCCTAGGCTAACACCTTGTTCATCAGCATTTTGCCTCTCCATTATAACACATGAGTCCCTTCATTCACACCCCAGTTTTCTTAAATTTTACAAGTTTTAATTGATCTTCATTACGTTTGTGTAAATTAATGAACCTTACTTGGCAACTCCAGATTTGGAAATCTATTAAACAGAGACATCACCACTTTCTAGGAAAAGTTCTCTTCTTTCTATCTTCTTTGAGACTTTTCAAAGCAGGATAATTATGCCTGTACTCAGACCAATGGTTTTTGCAGCAAAAAGGATCATCATATATTTGGCAAACACTATGTGTTTGATCTTTCATCTTGATATCTTTTCCAGTATATCATTCAAATCCTGAAAGTCCATTTATATATCAGAGAAATGACAGCCACCTTGCCAGTAATCTGCTTTGTTTCCTATATAGCATCCAATGCTTATGGCTTAAGTAACATCAAGCATCATCTCTCCTAAATTGCCTTCCAAACATGTAATTACTCAGAGTGAGAGAACTGAACTATAAAGTTAAAAGAAATAAAAGAAAGTGAATTGACAACTATTAATGCTAGAAATAATGATTATTAGAGATTTATAGAGCCACATGGCTGATGAGGATAAGAATCATGGGTTAGTTTAAGAGCAAGAGCTAGGTAGAAATATGCTAGAGCCATAGGTTGATCAGCATAAAATTACTAGAAACATCTGTATGTTTCTGTGGGACTGTGGGTTTGCAGGTCTGTGGGTCTGTGGTGCTGTGGGTCTGTCTGTCTGTGGGTCTGGATCACAGGCCAAACAGGCCAGAAACTTCATACAACAAAGTTACATTATCCTTCTGACCATACTTAATTGTCCCATAGGTGGGTGCCAGAAACGTTGGACCAATGAATATTGTTTCCCAGCAACTGTTGAAATATGAAAGAGGAAGAATGTTATGTCAGTCTCTGATGCTAAAGACATGGACTATAAGCCAGATATAGGCAGTCAAGCTTTGAACTACATGGATAAAACAGTAGAAGAAATGATTGTGGACAAGACACAGAAATGAACAAGAGAAGACATCCTACCAGCCTCTTACTGCTCCTGTTATGAGGGTGCACCTATAGCCCTGTCCTTGAGTTATTGGTCCAATTTTTTCTAATGAAAATACTCAAAGACGTGCAAATAATTGTACAATCAACATTTGGCTGTATTTGTTATATCTCATGCTTGTTCATCTATTACTCATAACTTATCTTTCTTTTTATGTATTTTTACTTTATTTGCATACATTCTTAGAGAAAGTCTCTATACAAATCACCATCCATAGCCTAAAATGGATTTCAACTACAGTTTACTTTATAGAGACAAAGTTTAAACATAATGAGATGTACAAATTTTACAAGTAATGCTCAATGAGTTTTGTCTGCTTATAAATTTTGTTCCTTTGCAATTTCGTGCATGTACATAATACATCCTCCTCCAGTCCTTATTTCCCTCCCACCCTTACCATAACCACCCCTCCTTTTCTGTCTCTTTCCCATATTCACTTTGCTTCGTCCTCTCTCCTGAAGAGTTTTACTTGGGCTGCCTGTATGACTTGGGGTTTAGAACTATCTATTAGAGCCTGGAAGCTTCACCAGAAGGTACACAAGTGGACAC
Organism: Phyllotis vaccarum; assembly: GCA_033318265.1. Classification (NCBI taxonomy): domain Eukaryota; kingdom Metazoa; phylum Chordata; class Mammalia; order Rodentia; family Cricetidae; genus Phyllotis; species Phyllotis vaccarum. Next base: position 8,703,711 of record JARWLC010000004.1, on the reverse strand, counting down.
TGTATCTTTCCATTTTTCCATAATCTGTTACTTTTCATAGATCAACGGTAAGTGGAAAAGTTCCCTGAACTTCTTCCCCAATCCATAGCTGTCAGGGAGTTATGGACTGAGCCCAGCTACTGTGAATCCACGTCATGTCACAGCCATTGTCTATCTTCTCACTCTTACATTCCTCTCACTAAGCCTTCCTTTTCTGCAGCCGTCTCTGAGCCTCAAAGAAAATGGCTCAAATATCATAGTTAGGGCAGCGGCATCTCAAGTAGACATGAGCCTCTGCTTTTACGTCTGCTCACTGCAAGGAGAGGTTTCTTTGTTGAAGCCTGAGAGTAGCCTCTTTCTAGGGTTATAAACACTGATACATAGAGTGCAGTTTAATGCCGTATAAGTTAGGCTAGGCAATAGTTGTAAATTCTCCCTATGGCCTAAGACCTCTTCAGTCATAAAATTTTGGCATCTTTCCAGTACTAGGCACATAGTTCCTCTTATAAAGTAAGCCTCAGACTCAATGAGTGTCACAAATGCATATAGCTGTGTAACTCACATTATCATCAAGATACAAATGATTGTATTTTTTATAAATCTATAAATTTGGGGAGGTGAGTTAATTTTTATTTTATTTATATTTCTTGTGCATTGGTGTATTGCTAGCATGTATGTCTGTATGAAGGCATTGGGTCCTCTGAAATTAGAGTTACAGACTATTGTGAGCTGCCATATGGGTGTTGGAAATTGAACCAGGGTCCTTTGAAAGAGTAGCCAATGCTCTTAACCACTAAGCCTCCTACAATTTTATTTACATTTTATTTTTATTAAAATATCTTTAGTTTTTTATTCTACCTATAATCAAAGATGCCATTTTTACATTTTAACAAATTCACAGCTGATTTGAGAATTAAAGTTAGGTACCTACCCAGCTACAGACATAAGTACCTGTTTGCAAATTAAGACTTTTGCTTTGACCTAACATGGTCCCATCATGTTTCAGAGACTGGAAAGAACAGGGTTGGATATCACCCCATGTTACAGGCCTTCACAGTAATGTGTGTTTGTCTGAGGCATAAGCTATGCCTTACACTTTGTTTCTGCTGCTTTCCAAATACTGTCTTTGCTGGTACTTGGTCACTGTCTGAAGTATCCTGAGGTGTTGATCCTGGAAAACCATCCCTCCTGGTCTCTGTGAAAACCCACAGAAAAGAGTACTTTGTGGAGTGGAGTGAAGCTAGATGGGGATCTGTTCATGGAATAAAATAAAATGTGCTGAGAAATGCAGGATGCTTATTCATCTCAAATCAGTAGAGCGAGAAAAGGTAAGTTGGTGACTGAATCATTAATGCAGTTTTTTATTACACTAGACCGAGATGCCAAATACAGTTCCCTGGAACACTGCAAATTAGTATTTATTCATTATATTGAAGACATGGGGGAAGTTGTATTACAGTTAGAATTCAATAGAAAATAAAGATATTTCCATGCAGGTGTGGTACTGCCACAGGCCTCTCGAAATAGATGGGGTGTCCCCAAGGTCAGACTTCTACTACAAAACAGTAATTGAAACTCATTCCAGGTGAGCAGAAAATTATCTAAAGTAAGAAGCTGTTTTCTTTGTGAGGCATGAAAAGTCCAGGCATTTTCTCCGAGAATGATGATGATGCTCAACATAAGTAATACAATATCTTTATAAAACATTACTAGCCTGTTCTGAAGAAATCTGGTTCTGAGGTCCATTCGGAGGAGTGATTCATTCTACTTATGGAGGACATACTTGATCTGTAAGCTATGTTTAGAACCATAGTGAAGTGCCCCATTTTACCAGCTCTACTCCTCAAAGCAAAGATAGATAAAGCAGTCTCACTGGAGCAGGGATGGGAGCTACATTGTCAGTCACCGTTTATACCAGGCAGTTGGGAAGCCAGGCCTGTTCCTCACTGAGAACTATCTCCTCTCATCTCCAGAACCATCTTTCAACCCCTTGTTGTCTCCTATCCTACTATAAATTATCCTCCTGTACATGTCCTTGATTCTATTCTTACATTACTAAAATCTTTCACACTGAGGCATTTGTCTAAATTAAGAACGGTGAGGGCCTTTAGCACATGGCAAACAAGAAGAATATTTTACATAGTACTGAACATACTACTTAGATGGGATATCCCAGTGCCCCTAACTGCTTCAGATCTTAAATTCTAGGGTGGGGCAGTGATACCAAAACCTTTAGACAGCATTTCCAACCTCTTTTTTTCCACATGAAGATCCTGCCACCCTTACCCTACTATCCTCAGGTCCCTATAACTCCATTTCCTCAAAGAGATACATAGTTCACCACTCTGAACTCTGTGAGTAACACCTTGCACCTTATCCTCTGTACTTAGCATTGCAGAAGATCTTGAGATTGTAATAAGAGTTTCTGTCCCAATCATTCTGACCTAACCCCGAGGTTCAGTCCTGCTAATGCTTAGTCTTAGATAATCACACAAAGTCTTACATTAATTTCATGCTGGTTAGCCTATGGTTCAGACATATTGGTAGCTATCTCTTGCATCTTAACTCCTTTTTATTAATCTATGACTTACCATGTATCTAGTGGCTTTACCTGTGTTCCTTTAGATCTTGCTCTTCTGGCGACAGCTTGTCTCTAACTTGCCTTTCCTCTTTTGTCTATGCTCTGGTTTCCTGCTTCTAAGATTCCCTGCCATAGGCCAAAACAGTCTTTTATTAACCAATGATATTCATAGCATGCAGAAAGACATCCTACATCATGAAATTTTAGTGCTTAGAATTCATCACACAAAGGGTTTTCAACCACCATATGATCATCTGTATATTGAACTGATTTTCTGTGTCTTTATATTATCATCTATAAAATAAGTCCAATGCACCCACAAGATCAAATGAACATCAAATGACAGAGTGAACTCAAAGGCTTTAACACAAGTTTAGCACTTATAAGCACTGACATTGAGCCCAAACATGACTATGACCCACTTCAGACATCTCCTATCTTTGTCTGTGGTCTCAAGACACTATTTACATGCCATTATCATATTAATCAAGTTTTCGACTATTGCTTAATAATATATTTGTTGCAGTATGAACACAGCTGACTGGTATTCTTATACTTAGTGGTCTGCACAAACCCTCAAATCAGTATAAGTGCTTAATTATGGCTTGAATGAATAGTTTTTTAATGAATTTCTTTTTTTTTACTTTTAATTATATGTTTATAGAGTTATGGTGTACAAAAGTGCAATGCTAGAAGAGGGTGTCAGTTTCCAAGCAGCTAGAGTTACAAAAGGTTGTGAGCCACCTACTGTAAGTACAAGAAACCTAACTTGATCTTTCACAAGGCAAGCATACAGTCTTAACTGCTGAGCCATCCCTTCAGGCCAGCCCATGACCTTTAAAACACATATCTGAGGTAAGGTTTCTATTGATGTGACAAAATACTGTGACCAGCCCAAATGGGAAGGAAAGGGTTTATTTCATCTTACATCCATTACTGAGAGAAGCCAGAACAAGAACCTGGAGGGAGGAACTGAAGCAGAGGCCATGGAGAAGTACTGGCTGCTCCTTGCTGGTTTGCTCAGCCTGCACCCAGGACCACCATCCCAGAGATGCCATCACTCACAGTAAACTGGGCTCTCCTGTATAAATCATCAGCCAAAAATATATACTATATACTTGCCTACAAACTTACCTTACAAAGAGGCATTTCTCGGTTGGTTGAGAATCCCTCTTCCCAAATGACTCTAGTTTGCTTAATGTTGACATAAGACTGGCCAGTACAGTAATAAATGATAAATGCTTAAATTAAAATAAGACCAGTATCTTCCTAAAAGCATAACAGACTATAAAATGTTGGTGCTGTAGAGATTTAGTGGAGGGAGTGACTTTGGGGTGCCAGAGCCTTTTAGATGAAGCAAGATGAGCTGGGTCTTAAAGGTTGGGTGCGTTTTTAAAAGGCCATTGGCCCTCTGAGTGATGGTAATACAAATTCTAAATCTATCAATCCTCAGCTAATTGGAGGATGAACTGAAATGGAACTTCATAAGTGAGCAATAAATATGATCACAGCAAAACTATCCAAATGGATTATAACATGGCAAACACCTTTAGAAACACTGGCTCCCAATAGGAAAACAAACTTACCTTTGTTTGTTCACAATATGTTAGGCAGAACAGGGGACCAGATGCAATGGCAGGCTGTAGGAGTAGACGCAGGCTACCTGCTGAAATAAACTCCAAAGCATAAGTGGTCAGACTCCATGGCAGTGAGTCTTGCATATGAAACCCAAGGGCTATGTTTTTGGCTGGTGGGTGGCTCCTCTCTCTGGCAGATTATTGGAGTTCTTCCATCTGTTGATTCTGCATCCTGGGTCCTTTTTTTAAAACTTTTTTTTTCCTCTCCGTTCTCCTAACACAGACCTTTCTCCCTAACCTTTCCTCTGGAACCCCCTCATTCTCTCTTTTTTCATTTCTATTCAGGAAAGGGCAGGCTTTCCCATAAATATCAACAAAACAGGGCATATCAAGTTGCAGTAAGGCTAAGCACCTCCCCTTGTATTCAGGCTGGAAAAGACAACATATTATTAGGAATAGGGTCTCAAAGGACTCAGAGACAGGGCCTGCTCCTACTGCTAGAAGCCCCACAAGAAGACTAAACTACGCAACTCTCACATATATGCAGAAGGCTCAGGTCAGTCCCATGCAGATTCCCTGGATGTCCTGAATGGGCATCCTGAGTGTTATGTGGAGAAAATTACATGAAGAGTGCCCCTTGAAAGACTTTTAAAGAGTCTGCCTAACAGTGAGGTACAGATCTGCTCAGATTGCCTGAGAAAGAACTCAGGCCCACAGTCACATCAAATCTGCCAGGAGCTTAGAAATACTGTTCTCCAGCTAAGTTCCAGAAAGAACATTGAACTTGTCAGACACAGAACAATCTGTTTGTCAATGGATGTTTTCCCTCACTGTCTGATTGTTTTCTACCTTGCTGTAATACCATATTATTAGCAACCAGTGTTCAAAAATCTGTAACTTTTTCTCGTCTATGAGCTTCTGTCGTTTTCATATATACATTTTCCAAAAATTAACAGAGCCTGTACATACTAATACCTCAAGCAGTCAGTTCAAGCCTGAGTGGTCTCATGTTTCAAATAAGAGGCTCCTAATAGAAATCTATAGATATTTATTTAATTTTTTAAAATACATATAATATATTATATTTTATATATTGTAAATTAATATATGTCAATTATAATATTGTCTATTATATTATCATGTTAAAAATTATAATGTGATTAATTACTATATTACATATTGACATAAGTAATATATTTATATATGCATAATATGAATATAATATGCATATAGATAATATCTCTTTTCATTGTTTACTTTTATTAACAGACACTGGGATAATAAATACTTGACAACTATAACTTCTATTTATTGAATATACTTTCTTGCATGTTGGTGGTGCTTTATATGTAATCTACATATAAAATCATTATGCAGAAGTTCTCAAAATTCTGTTTAATAGTAGTATGCAAAACTCCAAAAAGTTTCACCTCTTTTCCAGTAATTATCCAAATTGGTATTGAATTCAAGCTGGCTGATCTTCAAGACTCACATTCTTTACCCATACCATGTTTCCTCCATTCATGGCTGCTTTTTTGTTTCCCTCTCCAAATCACACTCTAATGATCCTTCATGGTCAAAATGGTAACATAATCTGCTTTGGCCCAATCCATACATGCCTCATGTACCTCCATTTCTTTCTGAAATGGGTAAAGTAATCTAATTTTGTGAAAATTCCATAGTATAAACTTTTATATTTATTATTCTTATGTCTTGAAAGCAATTTCAATGAATTATCATAAGTGTATTAGTTCAGTACTAAGACAAGAGAATTTGACCCTATTATATTGAGATAAATTAAGAGTTAAGATAGAATTGCATGGGCCCAAGACTTAAATTAAGGCAGTAGCTACCGCTGAGAATAGCGTGTATGTTTTCAAGAAGCAACAGGCATGATCCAAGGCCAATCTTAAAAGAAAAAATACTTCTCAAGGACTTAAATTTATTTCTGAGACAAAAACGTAAGAGGTTATATAATAATCTTTGAAATGTCTTGAAATGAATGAGCATGTTTAGTAAGTAACTTTACACTTATTAACCACATTACTAAATGTTACTTTTATTAACCATATTGTTAAATCACTAACATTCAAAATACAAATATATAAAATATGTGATGATTTTCAAACTCCTCAGTAATTTTTTTCCATATATGTTAGTTCAAAGAAAAAAGAAGTGTGTCAAGTTCCCCTCTACTTCTAAAAGCCCTAGTTATGCTAACCTAGAACCTACCACATCTTAGGGCTGCCTTTTGTTTCTGAGTGTGATCTGTTCTTCTGTCTTGTGCTGGCTGATCTGGATGCCCTATGAGCAGTGTGGTTACATACCTGTGATTTTCCCTTGAGCAAGGCATCACATGTACGTGTTATGTGTATAAAAGATAACTCTGACTCTTAAATATTCGAAATCATGCTTCAGTACACAGAACTAAAGTATAAGGAAAAAAAAATTTTGTGTGTAATTGTGAAATTCCAATACTTTGAAACTTATTGATAATGATTTTATACAATAAAGCCCATCTTAGCAATTGGCTTGTATAAAACTGGAAAGAATGTGTATTCTGCTAATAGTAGAGGTATTACTGGGAGGGTATAAATGTACATGTGATGTGTGTGTATGTACATAAGTGTGAAGGTTCATGTGTATGAGCACAATTATGGAAGCCAGAAGTCAACCTTGGGTTATGAAGAGTCATACCTTTATTATTGTTGATATTGAGCATCTCATGGGTCTGGAATTTGTCAAACAAGCTATTCTAGTTGGACAGTTAGGCCTAGGAATCTTTTTTTCTATTTTTTTATTAAAAATGTCATTTTTATCAATGTATTCCCCCTGCTCACCCTCCCTTCCCTCCTATCTACCCCTCCCAGTCAGCCTTCAGCCTCTCCCTCCCCATCTATTCATCCCCTCCCCCAAAAGGGCAAGAAGTCGCAAGGTGCATCAGCTCAGCATGGCACACCCACTCTAGACAAGTTTGATTTCCTCATTGCAAAGTCTAAAGAGAATGGGCTCCAAGGTGCCAGCCCATAAACAGGACACATTCTGATCTCACCCCTCATGGCTCCACATACTGCTCATGCCAGTCGACAGTTGCCTACCCTTGGAGGGCCTAGTTCCTTTTCCCGGTGGATTTCCAGTGATTATTCTTGATTCAGTGAGCTCTCCAGAGCTCCAGCCAGCCATCACTGTGGTGGGAATTTTCTTCATAATCCTTATCCCCTTGCTCATACAGACTCTCCTCCTCTGCTCTCAGCTAGAGCAGGAGCTCAGCCCAGTGCTCAGTCATGGATATCTGCCTCCACATCTATTCATTGTTGGATGTAGGTTCTGTGGTGACACTTGGAGTGGTTACTCATTTGATTATAGGGGAAGTCCTGTGTAGGCACCCCCCTCCTATATTGGTTGGAGACCTGGTCAGGGATATCCTGTGAGTTCTCAGAGGAACCTTTTTATCTCTTTCTCTTCTACATTGGCATTGCAAGCCTATGCTACCACATCCACATTCTTGACATTGGCTATAGGATTTAACTTGGATTCTCATTATTGTCAAAAAAAAAATTCCAACCATATATTGATGAATTAGTTGCTCCATAATTATATATTTCATGGAGTAAGTAGATAGTGCTAGGGTATATGTACCATCCTGATACACTGCATATTGTTTGAAGAATTTTTAAGCAAACACTAAAATCTCTAAATATCACTGTAGGTTTGCCCATTTGTTCTTACAATTCTATCTTGTTTTGCTTATGTTTCCAGATTTTTGCAGTAAGTACCTTCACCAACTGAGCCATCTCACTAGCACAAAATATAGTATATTTATATAAGAGAAAAGAGAAGCCTATTCAACAGTAGGGGAAATCAAATACAAATGCATGTTCTGATGTGAATGAACCTCAAACATCGTGCTTAAGGGAAATATCATATAAACACAAGATTCTGTTGATTCAACATCCAGAAAAGCAAAGGCTGTCAGGGTAAAAAAAAATGAAAAAACATTTAAAAAGACATTTATAATCACTTAGATGATGCCAGAATAGGAGTTTGTAAATGTGCATGAGAAACTTTACTGTGGTAATGAAGATGGTTGAAATAACTGATTAATTTACTAAAACAAAAAATTCCAATTTATAGTCCATCACATTTCCCTCTTCTTCAGCTTGTGGTGAACTCTCACAACATACCAGCATCATAGGAAGATAGGCTGTATAAAATTTGGAGTGAGCTACAGCAATTGAGATGCTGTATTGTGCACCAATCAATAACTCCTCTGGGTAACACCAGACAGTTTCAATGACATCTTCTAAATGTTGCATTAGAGATAGATGCTTAAACAATTGGATACATTGGGGGGTTATGACTATGAAAATGAACTATAGTCAATTCTAGATATTAAAAGTAAAACATGCATCTCAGTGGCTCTGTGTGATAAGTTGATATCTGCCAGAGAATAATGCTATCAGCTTCATAGATCAAGAAATATAAATTCCCAAAATTCATGAGTGCAATAAAACCAGGACATTTGTTTTGCTTTAATTTAGGGCTTATATGTTATATATGTCAGGATAGAATAAAGGGAAAAGAATAAAAGATAAATAATTTCCTTTATTCTGAAACATGCTTCTCTTGTGATAAATATAAGTTCACCTCTAAAATAAAAAAGCATAAAAACAAATATACTGGCACATATTTTGTGTAGTCTGGAGAAAAAATATTATATATAAGCAAAGACTACCTTGTATATCTCTGAAATGTTGTGGTATTATATTTATATGGAAAGCAATGGAGGTCCTTTTTATGATGTAAATGGTGAATGAAGGTGGGTGAGTATGAAAAATAATTGCTAAAGTTATTTTTAAAATGACCTTGTTATTCAGTGACATTGGCTCCTCACATGTATTGGCACAAAGAATGAGAATTCAATCATTGGCATTTCACATAGACAATATTTCACTGGTGGGAGTAAAAGCAGGCAAGACACTTTATTTGAAAATGTGAAACCATCGCCAAGAGGGAAGTCTGGTAAGAGTCAGTCTTTGGCAGCCTAAGAATGGTGCTTTCTACTTATCAAGATCTCTATGTTCTTCTGTGCACTGAGCACTACTAACACTCAACGCTAAAAGTATTTTTCTTTGTCCCTGAAGAGAAATACATCTCCAGGAAGAGTGGATAGGGCAAGAAGTACACATAACATGGTAGGTGCATTGATTGTGCTCCAAGTTGATCTTCAACAATGAGATGGGAAAACTCAGTGCTGAAAATGTAGAAAGAAGCTATGCTGAAGTGCGTGAACTTCCTGGAGACCTCTGAGTGGCCTCTCAATTCGGAGTGATTGCATAGATTTTCTGGAACACTCAAGTGCTCTTCACCAAAGAGAGAGAATAGATGTACTCACTGCTATCCTATTTACTTTCAGTTACTATGTTTTGGGCTCTGCAATGGGTTCAGCGGTCTGATTGAAAAAAGTTATTCTCATCCACATTGATCTGAGCCTTGCAAAAAAAAAGGGTGTTGATAAAGGTAAAATAGTAGCTAGCGTTTAGAAAAGGTTAGGACATTCCATAAGCTGAAAATGTAAAAAGAGGAAATATTGAATATTTTAATGAGTAATTAATGCTTTGACTTATGCTATGAAAGGTAACATTCATCTCTTGGCTTCTTAATTATGGAAATATAATCTAAACAGAGTCCTGCTGTGAAATGTTAATATTCATAGTTAATACACAACTTTGGGAAGACCTACACATTTAAATTTAGTAATAAATACCTGTGGCTTTAATTAACACACATTATCTCCCTGGAATTAGAGCTGGACTTAAGAGATGCAACTGTGGCTGGTAAGCTTGTTCAGCACTCTCTGGTCTTGATATAATGCAGTCATTGTCCTCTGACTCTATCAGTCATTCACGATGCATTTTCACTGATCATTGAGCTTGGAAGAGGTCGCATTTGAGGCATCTACGGGAGCAAAGGCAACCACCATGTCTTGTGGGGCCTACAAACTTTGTTTTATTCACTCATTCGCAGTACAGAAGTCATGGTTGTAACAAACTTTACATGTGGACTTTTAGTAAACTGTCTGACCTCGCATTAGGCTGTCCTCGCCGCTGTTTTGGTTTCTCTCTTGACTGTAGATATGCCTCCTTGTTTTAGCAAGAAGAAGATATACAGCATTACTCCTGTTTTTACCACTGCTAACCCTTTGGCTATTTGGATAGAAATGTAGGAAGTCATACAGCCATGTTTTATTCTAGTAGATTATAGGCATTGTTGAGGGAAAATTAAAGGAAAGAGCAAATATGGCAATTTTTCCCTCTGCACTTCAGCTAGAAGGTAGAAAATGAACATATAGCCTGCCCATTATGATTAGGAGCAACTGTGTTGGCAGCCCCTCTGGAATTTTGGACAACAAAATAGAAACAAATCTTCTAATTTACAACATTAGAATACAGAGGTTTGGGAGACAGCTCAGTCTTTAATGGGGCATACTTCCAGGAGATTTCAGTTCAGTTTCCAGCACTGATGTGCTACATAGCTCACAATCCAGCACCAAGAAATTCAGTGCCTTCTTTTGGCCTCTGTGGGAACCTGCATGTATTCGGCATACACACACATACATACACACACATGATAATAATGATAATAATAATAATAAATATTTATAAAAATACTGTGGTTTATGTGAGAATTAAATGATATATCACATATGAAATATTTAAAAACATGTCTGGCATAAAAAATATGCTTAGTGAAGATTTCTTGTGTGTATATTGCCTTTTTCTTATTTATTTTTACTTATTGTCTATATTGTGGGAATTTGCCTAAGTATATGTCTGGGTACCATAGGCAAACATCGAATTCCCTGTGGCTGGAGTTATAAATGGTTGTGAGACTCCATGTGGATGCTAGAAATTGAGTTCAAGTCTTCTGGAAAACCAGTCAGTGGTCTTAACTGATGAGCAATCTCTCTGGCCCAGTCTTTATTGTTACTAATTGTATTTCTTATATTAAATTAAATAACCTTCAATTCTATAACTTTAATCAGGATTTTCTTGCCTAAGAGGTCATCCAAAATAAAAGATATCAAATATGTAAATTCACAATATTTAAGTTGGGTTGTGCTTAAATGGCTTCCTCTACTGAAAGATTCTGGGTAATAAGAGATCAGATTGAAGATTCAGAAAGGAAGCGAGAAAAGACAAGTGTGGTATGGGATGCCTTTCCATACACTGTGAATACAATTGGTTAATGAAAAGGCTGTTTTGGCCTATGGCAACCTAGCTTATAGGCAGGCAGGAATTCCAAGCATAGATACAGGAGAAGGAAGGCAGAGTCACACAGATAGATGCTGTGAGCAGCCACCCAAGGAAGCAAGATTAAAAGCAAAACACAGATTAATTAAAATAGGTTAAGTAAAGTTGAAAAAGGTAAAAAGTAATGAGCCTGAGCTATAGGCCAAACAACTTGTAACTAATATAAGCCTTTGTGTGACTGGGGATAAGTAGCTGTAGGACTGCAGGGCTGGACCTTGGGCAGAATAGGCCAGAAACTTCTGGCTACACAAGTACTTGGAAAACAAGCATGAGGACCTGAATTCACACCATCAGCACCCACATAGGAAGTCAAGAGAAAACACACATGCATGTTATTTCTACCCTGTGGAGTCAGAGACAGGTAAATCCATAGACAGCAGAACTAGAATAATCTGTGAGCTCCAGGTTCAATGAGATATTTGGTCTCAAAATACAAGGTGGAGAGCAATTGTAGATGTCTTCATATATTTATGGAACCAACACGTGTTATCTATACACACAGGGAGATACTTAGGAAGCAGAACAGGAAGAACAGAAAAGACAAAGAAATGGGTGTAATAAAAATTAAACCTGTATGTTGTAGTGGGGTTTCTTGGTGTTGGGTGGCCAGAGGTCCGAGACCCACAGACCTGCCGCCCGAGACTGCTTAGGAACCCGCCGCCGCCGCTCAGGCCCCCAGAAATGACTCAGATGCTTATATTAACTATATGCTATTTGGCCTATGGCTCAGGCACATTGCTAGCTAGCTCTTACATCTTAACTCAACCCATTTCTATTAATTGTGGCCCATGGATCACCTGTGCTCCTTACATGTTGCTCCTTTGGGCTTCAGCTCGGTCTGCCTCTGACTCTGCCCCTGCTTCTCCTACCTATGCTCTGATTTCTCCTCCTACTTCTTCTATGGTGCCTGTCATGGCCCAAAACAGCTCCTTTATTTAAAGATTGAGATTTACAGCATACAGAAAGGCATTCCCACATCACCCATATATACTTTTTTTTGTTTTGTTTTGTTTTGTTTTGTTTTGTTTTGTTTTGTTTTTTTAGAAAGGGCCAGAACATCGAAGGGGAAAACACTAGGTGAAAAGAAATGAATGCATTTCTTCAAATAGGTGTGGCACTAAAGTTTTGTTGATGGGGAAGGAAAAGAAGAGACAGATATTTATTCTTGGGACAAAGCTGAATTCCTTACTTGTCCTCACCCTGCAAGCTGCACCAGTCTCTCTAAGATAGTCTCTGTGTCGAATCACAAACCAAAAACCAAGTTGACTTGACAGAGGCAATAGAACCTGTCAGCTCCATCTACTCCAGAGTTCATTTTTGAGCAGAGCTATCTCAAATATGTTAAGGAGAGAATCCCCAAGTTCTCAAATAAGCCTATTCCTTTTAAAATATACACCAGTGCTGAAGAATATTGTTTTTGTACACTGTAAAGATCTATTAGTCGTATTGGTTTAATAAAACACTAATTGGTCAGTAGCTAGGCAGGAAGTAGAAGTGGGGTTACCAGACTAAGAAAAATCTGGGAAGAGGAAAGGCAGAGCAGCAGACATCAGCCAGATGCAGAAAAGCAAGACGAGAATGCTGCACTGAGAACAGGTACCAAGCCTCATAGCTAAACTTAGATAAGAAATGTGGGTTAATTTAATAATAAGCCTGAACTACTGGCCCAGTACTCACTATAATATTAAGCCTCCACGCCAATCATTTTATAAGTCAGCTGTGAAACCAGCCAGGCAGAACAGAGAAACATATGACTATATATCATTCATTACCACTAGTTCCTGAGAACTGCTGTGTCTCAGATACTAAACCCAATCTATATACAATTTTCCCAGTATTATACCTAAAGCTTGGGGGCACTGGGGAAGACAGGGTAGAAAGATTGTAAAAGTTGGGGGGTCAGGGAGCTTTCTTTGAGATTGTGTCACCTAGTGGCATCTGAAGCTATACTTGTAAATTCTTACCAACATGACCTGCCAAATCTGAGCTGAGCAAAGACAACACCAATGAAGACACCAAGCTGTACCATGAGAAGCCCATGAGGCCTCAACCCTACACAAAGGACTGCAGACAACCAAGAAAAGCTGGGAACAGGAGCACAGGAAAGAGCATGCTAACTGGGTATCAGTGCCAAACGACCATCCCAGAAAGCATACATAGAGGGGGCATTATATTAACTCAATGGGCTATATTTAGGAATATCTATGTGTCTATGTATATAAATGCACAAGTAGTTAATGATGAAAAGGCCACGACCTGAAGGAGAGCAGGGATGGATGTATGGAGGGATTTGGAGGGAAGAAGGGAGGAGAGACATAATTAAACCACAATTTCAAAACTAAACCGATAAAAAGAATTGTTTTCCTCTGATTTCTGGTCACACTAAATGTTCCTCCAGAAAGATGATTCCCAAACTTCTTTAGGTTGTACATGAAGAATTATATACAAGAGGAATATGCCTACAGCTACTTGATGATGATGAGTGAGTGCTGTACAGTTACTAACCATTTCCTGAAGTTTCATTCTATTTAAATTCCATAATTAATGTATCAGTTAATTTTAAAGAAGATTTATTTGGGTAATCATATATTCATACATGTGTCAATGGGGAGCATTTCAAATTCAAACATACCAATTACTCTCTCTGTCCATGAAAAAAAATTATAAAAGAATCAATTCTCTGTACTTACATAAATTCCAAAATCCTGTAATGCAACTATTTCTCGATGCTGTTTGTGTTTTGTTCCATTTTCCTAAGGACATTCTCATTCTTTCCATCCACAAAGGAAGTTATCCACACTGCAGATGTGCAAAGTAAGTTGAGTAGGCTCACAGAACCATGGAAAGTAAGGCAAATGAAGGGCTCAAGGAACCCCAACTGATTTTTAAAGCTATACTCATCTACAGGCTTCCCAAAGTGCCAATAGGAGGAGAATTTGAATAAAAATTAAAACAACTCATGATCTTTGCCACCCAAAATCAAAGCAGGGACCATGAGATTAGTGCATGGGGAAACTCAATTTGCAACTTCACTAAACTTCTATTTCTAAAATTCTGTTTCAAAAGACCAAGAGAACATGTGTTCATCTACAAATGTTTTTCTTATTACATTTCTGCCTATAAGTTCTTAACACTACATGGATGAAAATCATTGTGCAGAGGACCAACATTAGCTCCAGAGTTGTTGAGGTTTTTTGTTATTATTATTTTAAAAAGTACAACCAAGAGTTTGCTATAACTCATAAAATATACAGTAAGGAGTTTTGAGTAAGACTGAAAAATAGGATGAAAATCTGTGCTCCCAGCAGGCAAAATATTCCCACCATTTTTTAATAATAATGAAAACAAAGACCTCCTTAAGGCAAAAGTAAAATGCATTTTTTATGTAGGGGAAAAATAGGTTCATTTAATTTGTTTGGTTTTCATTGTTAGACTTTGTGTTTGAAAGTTTGAGGATGTGAAAAAATACATATAATAAATGTCTCAACAGCTGAGGGAATGTGTCAAAGGGGAAGTCAATTTTTCTAATCAAACTGAGAAAGGCATGGATTTGTGTGTAAAACCATTTTCCTCCTTTTTGTTTGCTTTTTTAAACTTTAGTAAAGCAAAAGAAAATGAAACACAGGTTTGCATGACTTTATAATCTGTAATACTCTGGCTGTGTGGGCCTGGAAGCATATAGTTAGTTTCTATTTTAACTGATGAATTTGTTTAATTCACATTAAAGGGTAGAAAAAGGAAGGTTTAAAATAATATAAGCATTTTTAATTTTTAAAGACAATGTGATTACTATCTTCAAATACCAGATGGAGCTGCCCCGGGGGACAAGAGTTAGATTTACAGTGTATGTTTAAACAATGACTAATATTTACCAACGTGCACAGTAAGTAAGGAAGAACACAGCTCTATAGCTACTGGTTTCATTTGATCTAACACTCAATTCTAAATTCCTAAAGTAGGCATTGTCTGATTTTCACTGTAGTATTCCTTCTGCCTAGAAGTCTCTAATAAATACTTGAGGAACCCAAAACAGAGCAGTCCAGTTGTAGAACCCATGAACTTTCATATCAAAAATGTTTCAGCATTTCTGACATATGTAGCATGATAGCAGAATTCCAGGTGTCAGGTAGAGTTGGACTAAATAACATATATGAAAGGCCTGATATAGTTCTGATTTGCTAAAATTCAGGTATACACTACCAACTTCAGGACTTCTGAATTGGGGGCCGATAAAAATGAAACCAATATAAACAGCATTTGGTTAGTCTGATTTTGTGACCAATAACATACTACAATAAACTGGATAGATTTTCATGAAAAGAAATTTATTTGGTTTTTAATTCTGGAGACCCAAAGTCAGGAAAGCACATTTCTTCTTGTTATTAAACTCCCAGAAGGCATAATTTATCACATGGCCAAAGAAAGGAAGAATGTGAATATTTGTGGTGTGTGTGTGTGTGTGTGTGTGTGTGTGTGTGTGTGTGTGTGTGTGTGTGGTTTATGAATTGTGTTTGTATGTGTGTAGTGTGGGTATGCATATATGGTGATATATGTGTGGATATGTGTACAGTATGTGTGTGTGTATTGTGTATCTGTTGTGCTTATTTGTTTGTCTTCTATGTGTATGTGATATGAATTTGTATACATATATGTATATGATACGTATAGGTGCATATGTGTATGTGTGTGTGATGTATATGTATGTGTGTCAGGAATCTTTCTGGAATAAGTACTCTGAGAGAGTGGGGCTACTGCTGAACTGAAGTCAGGATAGCTACTGGGTCTAGTTTGTGTTCTCATTTTATATTCTAAAAGTGCAAAGTGGGGCAGGTAAGCAAGGAAGACTTCACAGAATTTTATGTGGCATAGGTTGTAAAGAGCAACCACCCATTGCTCTAGCTATTCCTAGCTATTGCTCTGTTCCAACTGAAGTCATTCTTGAAAAACAGGCAGCTTGAGCAGTGCTTTAAGTAAATTGTTAAAAAAAAATCAATAAATCAATATCCAGTATTTAGACATTTTACCTCATTCTATTTCATGTGTATCTATGTGTCCATTTATGTGTGTTGTGTGCTTGTGTTTATAATTGTGTGTAGGTTTGTGCATATCTGTGTGTGTGTAAGTGTGTGGTATGTGTGTGTGTGCTTGCATGTGGTGTTTGTGTGTACATGTATGTATCTGCACCTGTGTCTCTTTTTGCTATGCCACTACTAGTTCTCAGTTGTATAACTTTATCTGACAGTGGTTACCTCCCAAAAGTTTCTTTTCCTAAACATCTGTCTTAGTTATATTGCTGTAATGAGACACTGTGATCAAGGAAACTTTATAAAAGAAGTATCTAATTGGGGGCTTACCTACAATTTCAGAGGTTATTCTGTGATCATCATGGTAGGAAGCAGACAGGCATGTCACTAGAGCACTAACTGAGAGCTTTGCCTTCTGATCCAGATGTTGTAAGCAGAGAGAGACTGAGCTTAACCTCAGTGACACATCTCGTAATATTATAATCCTTCCCAAACAGTCCAACTCCTTGGTGGCATCCAAATATATGAGCCTACGGTGCCCATTTTCTGCCACACAATAGCCATATTAAGCTCTACCTTTCCAGTATTTCACAACTGGATTAAATTCAACAATGAACCCTTTAGGGTTACATTCAAAATAAATCCAAATAACAGAAAATATTATTTAGACTGTCTGTTTTTCCTTTGTGTAAACTTTTAAACTTCACAAAGTATTTAGAAATACAGCCTCAACTAACAACAGTCTTTAATAAATGAAACATAATTCCATGGTCCTTGATGAAGACGGGAGGTTGTATAACTTTTCCCAAGCAAGACCTCTTGTGTTCTGAGAAAGCCCAGCAGAAAGCCCCTCTTTTCTTTATTATGTTTTCTAAATGTAGCCTTCCCTTTATTTCAGAAAAGGTTTTTGTCAATGAGCAAAGCCTGGGACAGATCTTCTTTCCTATGTGATACCTGATTATGAATCTGCTGTGCAAAATTCACCAGAGAAATTGGGCTGTAAGCAATGCGCTAATCGTATAGAATGCTTCTTTCATCCTGCTCCCAGACCTGAACCTGGATGCTGCAGCTCACATGGGTCAAGGGAAGAATTATAAACAGCAATCCAGCAATCCAGCAATCCCCACCCTTGTCTTCTGGGCTCCCAAACTTTCCTCATAAGGAGTAAAATCATGCCATTGGGCTTTCCTTTTTCTTAATAGAAATATTTTTTGCTGTCAGGAGACATTCTTGTATGAGTCACCTAGAATTTTCTGTTTTACCAAGAGCCACTTAAATTTCACATCGCCTCTGCTGCATTTCTAATCTATCTAGAAGTGATTTGTGTCATTTAGGGTGTTCACCTGTTCACTTCATCTTTCATCTGCATGTTGATTGGCAGAAGTGAAATATTTACTGTTTCCACTTACTCTTGATTTAAAATTTTATTGGCTTTTGGGAGCAAACAGAAATAGCAATTTACAGGAAGCATAGGGAACAGAATACTAAAGATCTGCAAAGGCAGAAAAAGAAACTTCATGACACAAGGCAATAGATCTGGTCTTTGGGAATGTTCCAGAAACTGAAGGCTGAATCACACAAACTCTCTCTAGAAGGAAAGGGAGACAAAATACATTGGCTTCATTCTGTCTCCCTATCCCTTTTTCAAAGATATCTTGGATAAGAATTAACTTGCTCTGACTTGACAGTCGTGTGGCATGTTCAGTCAGCTGATGTGATATGGTGAAGACAAAACTGATAAACAGACCTGAGTCCATTCACGGTTTCAGGCCTGAAGTTTATAAAAAATGATTAAGAGTTCCTGTTCATGTTTTCTCTCCCCATGTCAGCTCATATATTAAGGTGTGTGGTTCACTTCAGGGGGTTCCCAATGTCCTGCTACTCTGTCGTAAAGACCTTCCCTACTCTGAGGGGTTTTTTCCTGGCTCTATCTCCATGTAGGTTTGGATATGGTAGAGATGAAAATTGAATTTAAAGGCACTTGTATAGTAAAATTCACAACTTAACTAGTATTAAGAATAAATGTTATATATTTATCTGTCATACATATAGCATATAATGTGAATGCACAGACACATAAGCCACAGCAAAAATATTGGGGATTCTCTGTATAATCTTAAAATTAATGTTTAACTGTTTGAGATTTTTATTTTTATTTTACGTGTATGTGTTTCCCTGGATGTTTGTTTGTATACCAAATACATGCAGCATTTGTGGAGACCAGAAGAGGGTGTCAGCTCACCTGGAACTGGAGTTAAAGGCAGTTGTGAGGCACCATGCAAATAATGGGAACTGAAATAGAGTCCTTGGGAAGATTAACCGCTAAGTCTCTCCAGTCACATATGATTGCAAATTTTACAAGTATGTTAATAATCTATGTACCTAGATAGCTTTACCCTAGTATATGTTTTTAAAAATTAAACTGGTAGATGGAATACACATTCAAGAAGAGAAAATGAACTGAATAGCTCTTGGCTTAAAAATATCTTGTTGGCACAGAGGGACAGGGAAGTGAAAATTAAGTCAATTCAGCTGCGTTTGGCCTTTCTTTACTTGGGGTCCTCCGCTTGTTTCCTGTCTTCTCTCTGGACTATGTCTGGCTTGCTCACTGATGTACCCAACACTGCCATAGGGTGCCAGTTACACCCAGTGAATGAATCAAAGGAGGGTCAGTAAGTGCATTTCTGACAAACACCTTGGGCATGAAATTATATTAATGTTCCAAGTGTTCTGCTCTTCCTGACCTTCCTCAGCTGGCAACTTCTGCACAAGGCAGTCCAGGAGCCATCACTGGCAGGGCATCATGAACTGTCCTTTGGTAGGTACTACGAAAGAGAAATGTCCGGCGATTTATTATTTTCTCTTTTCTCTCCTCTTCCTGCATCTCCACATCCCTCTCCTGACTCTCCCTCTCCCCCCAACTCAGTCTCTCAATGCAACATTTCAAATCCAAAATTACTCCATTACTTGTTTATCAGATACGAGCAACTGGTCATAATTAGTTTTTACTGTCAGGTTGCTGGGAATTTTAAGATTAAAAATGTCTATATTTCAGCAGAGAGAATAGTTTTGCCTAAGATGAAACGCAACACTGATATCAGATTTGGTTTATAGCAGCAGCATTTATAGTATAAAAGGGGAACAAAGTTATCCCTCCTTCAGGAACTAAACTCCTCTTTAGGAAGGAGCATGGAGGGGTAAGAGAATCATTACATTTTTGTCACACTTTACGGAGCCTGAACAAATGTCAACAGCTTACCTTGTCAAGCCATCAAGTGACATTGGATCAGTCCAGCACATACTCTTTACTGCTTCCAGGTGGTATTTAAAACCACGGAGTTTATGCCTGTACATCTCACTAAATTCAAATTAGTTTGGGATAGCTCAAGAAACAAGACAAAACAACAAAATTAAATCTCACCCTAAAATAAACTACAAAATTTTAAGTTAATATTTATTAGATAGGATTAATGTGTGTGTTAGAATTAACATGTGTTTTATGATTGCAACTAGTCAAAGAAAGGGTGCCAGGTTTCTCCCTTAGTTACATGATCAGCTGGCATCCAGAGAATTAGTTGAAGGGATACATTTGGTGGTGTGCTACTTGTCTGTGAAGTGATTTTTATTTCTAAATATCACTAAAATATTTTTAATTAGTTAATAATTCCACCACCCTACTTTATGGAAAAACAAGAATTATAGAGAAGAAATGTCGTGGGACTATGTTCTGATACATGGTAAATATTTGCACCTCCTACTGGTTTAATAAAAAGCTGATTGGCCAGAAGGCAGACAGGAAGTGTGGGTGTGGGGTTCCCAGACTAAGAAACCTCTGGGAAGTGGAGGAGTCAGAGAGAGAGAGAGAGCAGAGGCAGAGGAAACAAGGCCAGGATGCTGCTCTGAGAAAAGGTACTTAGCCACTTGGCTAATTATGGGTTATGTTTAAGAACTGAGAGTTAGCAAGTTATATTACTGAGCCATAGGCCAATCAACATAAAATTATTGTAAGTCTTTGTGTGATTATTTGGTGCTAAGCAGCAGTAGGGCTATGAGCAGGTCCAAACCTCAGGGCTAGGCTGGAAAGTCTAGGCCAGAAACTTATTACAAAGAAATACTAACCTGAAAATCTATACTTCTCAGATTCAAGAGAACTATATGTTAGTAGATTTAGAGAGATCCAGCCTCCTTTAGAAGTCCACTTAACACCAGCTTTATAGTTCTTTGGGTTCTTTGCAATAGAGAAGGGAAAGGGGACAGTACAGAGCTGGGAGTGTCATGAAAAAGTTTATTCTCAGGTTTCATCCTTCTCCATTAAAAGAAAAAAACAGAAATTATCTAGTGGCTAAACACAGTCTGAAGAATCATAATTTTTTTCTGTTTTATTTTTATGTAATAACAAATTTATGTTAGTTTCCAGATTTCAAGTCAGCTTCACAGCTCCTGCTCTGTGACTCAGGGAACATCCTGGAAGAGAGAGAAGAAAGATCATTGGAGCCTGAAGGCCAGGACATCTGCTGTGAGACTTTGTCTCCTAGAAATGGCTGCATAACTAAGACCTGAACAATGGCAGCATCAGTAGACGCTAACATAGAAGGAAGGGAGAAGTTTCACAAGGTTCCGCCCCTAAACAGAGAACTACAGGCAGAAACAATTACTAAGAGGAGAATCAGCTTCCCTCGAGGATGAGCCCCTAATTGACTCGACTGTTCAAAAAGGTCAGCCCTGATTTTATATATATATTCAAAATATCCCTCATTCACTCTGAGAAACTCTAAGCCTCATCATAGGCTTGAGAATTAAATAGCTACAGCAAGCCACTGTAACTCTCAGTGGCTCTGAGCACATAGTAGGTCTTCAGCAGTGCATACAAATAGGTAGACTGATGGAGTAACTTAGGTGTACATCACCAGACAAAGAACATGGTGGGACAATGCAAGAGAGGTGAGCACCTGACCCCCACCTCTGTGGTGATAATTTTGTCCGTCCTAGTTTTTGCTTTGATGCATCAGCAGACGTCATCACGGAAACTGGCATCAATTTTTGCTTTGCGTCAAGGCCTCTGGGGTGTGTGAAAAGCATCTCTTTCATTATACATCGGAAGCTGTTCCACAGATGCTCTTCCCAATCACCATCTTACCTCAGTGACTCCTTATGTAAGTCCTGAACAGATCCTTAAAGCTGGAAGCAGAGAAGGAAACTGAACAAGCCTGGGTTTGGAGTCTGAATTCCTTTGAGCTGCTTTACATCTCATAAACCTCACGCAGAACGGGCAGAGATGTTGTGACACAGGTTTGTGCAGCACTTTTTTTTCAATACAACAGAAGGCCATGTTATCTCATCTGTTGTGTTCTTCTCTTGTGTGATAGATGGGACACCACAGTGGAATCTCGTCAAACCTCCAATTGAGATGGGAAGATAGACATGAACTTTAACTGAACTCTGAAAGAACTAATAGGTTAGAATGCCTGTGAGTAAAAAATTTAGATTTTTTTTTGTTTGTTTGTTTTCTGTCTCTAGGTACAAGCTCTCACATACCACCTTTACTCACCACCACCCACACCACCCAAACTCCATTCCAAACTAGGGTTAATGCATAACCCTGAGGGTTGTCAGTATGAAGGGACATTAACAGTTACTGCCAGGGTGTTACAAGTAGCTGCAAAATAGGAAGCTTGGGCTTTCCTGTAAAGATGTAGATCCAGCACAGGGGCCTAAAGCAGCCAGGCATCTTGGTGGAGACTTCCTAAAACCAGGCACTGAAAGAAAGAATTCTTGAGGGTAGTTTGAAAACTAGTTCCCATAGCCCATGGGAAGATCTTGAGACAGCAATCCAGGGGCCAGGAACAAGCCAACAAAGCAGAATTTTAGAATTAAACAATCCCAGAAAAAAAATTATATTTTTGTGGATCATTCAAGTTTCTAGAGTCAGTTATTCTGCTACAGAAGAAAGAAAAGTATCCAGAAATTCGGAGAAAGGCAAAGGGGGTGGGGGTAGAGTTGATGTTAGAATCATCAGTGGGTGTTGAGTGATAAATATAAATTCAAACGCAAGTATCAAGGTATCAGGAAACAAAAGCCATCGTGGTTCGGTTTGTCAAATGTGACAAACATTACTTTTGGAGTAGCTACCAGGCTTCCAGGAAGCATATTCAAGGCAAGAGCCTAATAGAAGAGTCAAGTTCCATTTGTGGAAAAAGCACCTCGATGTAGCTGGTGGTCAGTTCACATTCATGTTCCCATTGAATCTGAATTTAAGACTCAGATTTCTCGAGAGAAATTAGGAGTGGGAGGAAAAGTGGGGAGCTCAGTATGTCCTCACAGGTGAGGCATCTTTTGATGGGGACCATGCAGGCTGGCACTGGTAAATCTGCAAGGTTCTGATTGAAAAACAGACTGTTCACCGTTTGGAAATGTAATCAAACTGTCTTATCTCTTTTGTTCTTTTATAGGAATGCTGAGAGAAGGGGGGGGGGGGGGTAAAGAAAATAACGGAAAGGAGACATTTAAATTTTCAATGTGACTTTCTATCAGGTATTTAAGGAGAAAATGAAATTTTTCATAATGTGGTTGTGTTTGCTTCTTTCCCCTCAAGATATAAAATAATAGAGAATATACATTTTCCCGTCTGCTGAGTCAGCTGTGAGCGGCTGGTGATGTGCCTTAGAAGAGGCAGCAGCTGCTTTCCTTCCTGAACCATCGTCTCTCAAAGGCCAGAGGTGCCACTGAGGTCTGTTGTGCAAAATAGTAAACAGTGGGAAGTGAGAACAAGAGCGATCTCAAATCATAAGTCAGAAAATCAGAATCTTCAAATAAATTGTGCGCTTCTTATTTGGGGATTTTTGTTTTGTTTTGTTGTTTGTTTGTTTCTATAGAAACCAAAGAAATTTCAAAAAAAATAGAAAATCATTCAGCCAGAAGCCTACAAGAGGTGACAAGGAACTGGACAAGGTGACAAGGATCATACATCATCTACTCTCTCAGCCTCAAGGACAGCATCAGAGGCAGAGCAAGAAAGAGTCAAATGCTGGCACTATCGAAATGCCCCGAGTGTTAACAGTGTGGGCTGTGACTAATAACAGCCAATAATCATGCTGCTGTTATAGGGGTGTTAGTGACCTGCATTGATTGACATGGACAGACACTCCTTGTAAACTGCGAAATGATAGGTAAAAATAAATAAATAAATAGTTCATGGTCGTTGGATTAGTTAAAAATTTAGAAAAAAAATCAGCCATTGATAATGTTTATGTCTGTATTAAGTTAAGTGTAATAATCACTTAAATCTATAATATTATTTTACAATAAAGTAGATTTTCATACTAATAAGAATATGTTCAATAAAAATATTTTAAAAGACATTACTCTCTTTCTAAAAGTGTTCTGTATATTATCCTGATAGGAAAAAAATCAAAGATACTTTAATGAAAAGCATTAAAATTAATTCTTAACAGACAAACACAGTAGCCTTTCCTCCTGCAACATTATGCTATTTCACAGGACTGTAACTACAATTAGTCAGTGGGAGAATTGGTAAGATCCTATTTAATTAGTACTATAGGATATGATCTATTTCAAACTTTACTTCTGAATAATATTAGCACAGAAAGGAAAATGTGTGCACCTTTAGCTTACCAATATTATATGACATATTTTCTGCTGTGCCTATAAAATAAAAATATCAGGAAATCTCAATAATATTGGCATAACAAAATAAAAAGTATCAATAAGAAGCAAATTCATCATAGTCAGATTTAAATATATTAAAAGATCAGCAGTATGTTAGATGGTGACTAAGTTGCATAGCAGAGCAATGAATTTCTCTACAGAATTCTTATTAGAAGGCAATTAGTATTAAAAACATGTTGACTGTTCTTAAGTACTGAAGACAGTAGAGGAAATGAAGACATGCATGACAGGAGGCAGATGGAGAATCTAATTATTTTTCAATTACAGGCTGCATATTGAATAAAAATACCTGTAATTCGCCTCTCCATTCATCTTACAGCTGTGTTTCTAACAATAAGTAAATACATTATTTCATTAGAGGGACATTTTTGTTATAATAATTATAACTACCTACCCACAAAGTGTATGCTCCAAATTGAAGGTCAGAAGGGAAAAACACTGACCAATTGAGTCTAGCTAAGAGATGAGTTTGTATTAGTGGGTGAAGGCTTCAGGCAATGAGAGGTAGACATAAATTAATGGCTGGGACGTATTCTTTCTAAAAGAACTAAAGCCAGGCTTACTTAGTAATCTATATGTTTCTCAGCAATAAATACACAGAACACACTATTATCCAAGTTTCAAATTTTATAACTCATTTTAAACTCTGTGCAATTCATAGCACATACACAGGAAAGAGAAAGATTTGAGCCAATATCCAGCATTGTATTTTTTCCAACAAAATTGTAGAGAAATAATTATATACTCACTAGCTGTAATTGTGGGAAATAATACAGAGGAAAGCTGTATGACCTGTCTCACTTCTCCAGTGGTGACATTGTAAAAAGGAGAAGAAACTACCACAACAGGATACTGAAGTTGATTGCATTCAATTACTTATTGAACAGTCTTATTTTCAGATTTCCACAGATACCTGTGAGGGTTGAGTATATGTGCTTATACATGTGTTTTAAGGTTTAGAAGCTTCACTCTTGTTGATCATGGGATCTCATAGACTCCCCTGACACACAGGCTATTGCCACTGCTGTTGCCTCCTCTCCAGGACATGGCAGAAAGGCCTCATTCTGAAGACACTGTACATCTGAGTGATAGGACATAGAAAAATCACACTGGCACCAACCTAGAAGCTTCTTTTCTAGTTGTTAGTTTTCATAGTTCTGAAAAGTTCTAGGCATGATATCAAGGGAGGAAAGTCATTCTCAAGCTTACCCACCTGTGAGCTCTACGAGATACAGTAATGACTGCACTTGCAAGATATTCTCACTATATTGCAATACGATACAATACAATACAGTACAGTACAGTACAATACAATACAATACAATACAGTACAGTACAGTACAGTACAATACAATACAATACAGCACAACAAAGTACAGTACAGTACAATACAATACAATACAGTACAGTACAGTACAATACGATACAATACAATACAGTACAGTACAGTACAGTACAATACAATACAGCACAATAAAGTACAGTACAGTACAATACAATACAATACAGTACAGTACAGTACATTACAATACAACACAATACAATATAATACAATAGTGGTAGGGATGTTATAGAAATAACTAACCTATGGCAGTAAATTTTATTTAAAATATATTAATATAAGATTAATATTTATTGGAAAGTAAATTAACATTTATGATAATAGGCAATAGCTTAGGAATATATTTGAGCAGTCGGATGGTCTAAGTGATGGACGTTGATTCATTTTTTGCATTTAAAGTCTTCTCCATGAGATGGACCCCAATCTGGTGCTGTGGTTGGGCAGGATATAGGTCCTAGGGAAGAACATAGCGCAATTATTCTGCTAAATAAAAACCGTACTAAATTGCAGTCTACATTCTTATTTTTAGTCACATGTATCAGTGCATTTTCCACCCTCATCAAGCTACTTTTCTAGTGTGGAGGTTAACAAAAAGACCCACAACTGGTCAACATGTAGAGAAAACCAAAAAACTATGTAACATATCCTGACCAAGGCTCAAGGGTCATTGTGGACAAGAGTAAAAAGAACATATGTGTTGTAGGAAACTGGTACCTATAGAAAAGTGTATTTTCCGTAAATGATAGTGCAATCGCACATATGAAGTGCTGTTTGAATATCAACTGTTT
Source organism: Phyllotis vaccarum (assembly GCA_033318265.1). Classification (NCBI taxonomy): domain Eukaryota; kingdom Metazoa; phylum Chordata; class Mammalia; order Rodentia; family Cricetidae; genus Phyllotis; species Phyllotis vaccarum. The sequence continues at coordinate 8,677,421 of JARWLC010000004.1, read as the reverse complement.
AGAATTTGGAAACCATCTGGTGGTTTCTGAGGATGACTGCAAGTCTATTGAAGTTAAAGAGTTCTCTGAATTAATATCTCCAAATTCAGAATTTTCAACTGGGTTTCTTTTGTCTCCATGTTCTCCTGGGTCACAGGAAGATGCTGTTAGTAAACAAAAGGCAACAATGAAGCGAGGGGCGCTAGCCTCAGATATTAAGAAGAGAAATCTGAAAGCATAGCATTTGGCTTCCAGTCTGCTTCAAAGAAAAAAGTAGGTAAGTCAGGACAGTGAGCTGATCTGTGGGTATGGAACTGAGCCTTGCTCTTCTTGTGTAATAAATGAACTGAAGGGTGAGTCACCTGGTGTGAAGAACAAGGCATAAGAAATAACCCTGCATGCCCAATGCTTGAGCAAAATGAGGGATCTGCTTTGTACAAACTCCTTTTCAGTGCCAACCATCTTTGCAAAAACCACCATTTATTTATCACTTTCTACTTACTGAGCATAGTGAGTTGGGGGGCTAGGTAACACTGACCTCATTGCACAAACAAGCAACAAGCAACAAAGTTTGCCATTTACCTGAGATCACCTAGCAATTAAGTTTCTGAATGGAGCTAGATACCAAACCTTAGTAAAATGTCTGAGAACTCAAATCTCTGGAATTCTGTAGTAGAATGTAACTTTATGCTCATGTGTATCTGCTCCAGGAATTCTCTGTTGCCTTCCATGCATGCGCTGGTATAGTCACACATCTCCACTGTATTTCAGTGTTTGATGATAAATGGCCAGTTATAGCATGTGGTGACATTTACAGCACTGATACCTCTTTGAAGGGAAGGTTTGTTTATGTGGCTCTGAAGCTGTAATTCATCTGGAGCTGAGATCTCTGCTGGTACATCAAGAGGCTGTAGCACAACCAAGCACTTGCTGCACCTCTGCTCTCTGCACCTCTTTCATCAATAGGATAGCAGGCGGGTGGGGGGAGAATGAGTTTGGAATTATCATGTGGGTCATAAACTAACAATCTCTACATATTTGTAATATAAAAAAAAACCAAAATAACATATTATCTAGCAAGAAGCACTAGGATTCTGAATGTGCGAGCGTGCATGCTTGTTTGTGTGAAAATAAACATTAAATGAAAATGGGGATCAAAGCAACTATAAACCAGGTGGTGCTAAAGACTGATAAAAATTTCTTGAATCCCAAATAAAAAGCTGAACAACAGAGGTGGGAGCCCACAGAGAGGAAAACAGATCTGAGACTGAATCCTGGGGCATGAGGTTGTTATGACATCCTGTGCTTTAAAAAGTAGACCACTATATGAACACTATGGTATGCGAAGTGACACTCACTCTATGAAGTTTGTGTGTTTTATCTAAATGGGGAGTAGGTTGGAGATTTTCCAAGAATGATGTTGAAATGAGCCATGGAGAGTAGCAAGAGACAGAAAAGAAGAAAAATAACTGTTATCCCAGAATTCCCAGAAATATTGGCCATAGTTTTAGATACCAATAAGCCATGTGATTTTGTCTTTAAGTGGGGAGGATTGCATGTACTCAGGTCAGCTGCCTAAATCTCTGTAGTCAAAGGGGTCTTGGTAGTGGCTTGTTTACAGTTGTTTCCAGAATACTGGGTTGATTAGGCCTTTTGGACTTACACAATACTTGATTGTGAGTGTGGACTTTATAGAGATGAACTTCTCTGCATAGGAGAGTCAGTTTGGCTTACAACAGTGACCTTGGGAAATGAGTCACACTCATCCTCACCTCAAGCTGAGTCCTGTACACATGCTTAAGAGAACAGCTGCCCATCTTAAGTTCTCTGAGATCAGTCAGTACAAAATCCAGACTCAGTCTCAGAGAAGCTTATGTGCCTTGATTTGGAGCCTGACTTTTCAGCAGATTTGCTTTAGGCCAATTTTATTATATTCAGGCAAGATGAGAAAATCGCAAACCTATGATAGATAGCCCTGTTTCCAAGCAGTGCTTTAGCTTAAAGTTTTTCTTCAGGACATTGCTTTCTCTGTAAAGCGCATATTTATTCATTTATTCTACTCTCTGGGTAGGTGATTGTCAAGGCCAAGGCCTTTGCAAAAGAAGAATATTATAGTGAGTGGGGGAAAATCCATAGAGCTTTTGGATATGCTTGTTAGTTATTCAGATTGTGGGTTTTCCAAATGAAGGATTGCAATGTCACAGTAATAAACTAGCAATAGAAAAGCACCTTTCTGTCTGTAATTGGAGAATGGGGAACTGAAGGGATTTAGACACAATCTTAATATGAGTCAGTCAATCATTGTAGAAAGAAACTAGGAGGAAGTCCACATTTTTATTAAAAGCATATAGCAAAAATCTCACTCAGTTCCCGATCATGGGACCTGGTTCGAAAACCTGATTTATTTATTACGTTTGGTGGTAAGAAAACCCGCTTCGGCACTGACAGCTCTGTCAAGTAGCCTTGAGTCCCTATAAGCATGCAAACGCCTGGCTAAATTTTTCAGCAAATCCATCACTATTTAGAACCAGTGAGAAGCAGGGAGAATGGGAGTAGTGTATTTCCCTTTGTCAAGTCAATGTACTGAAAAGTTAGACACTGAGTAGGAAGCAGAAAGAATGTAAGAGTAGTAAGAAAGGGTAGAAGGTTGTGTTCCAGGTGTGACATGGCCATTACACTCTTGTACTCCCAGGAGCTTTGATCACCTGAACAACATTTGCATTATATTAGACCAGTCATCATTCTTGCATGGAGAAGAGAGGGTCTTATGAGGCTTACTCGTGGTTGCTGAACAAAGATATATCATCTTTAGTGGGGTCGACACTGGCAAGGTGCCAATCAATGGTTATAACCCCTCACCCATGCTTCTAGAAGCAACCCCAATTAAACTCTTTTTTCATACATACAGAGAAGGGAGGGAGACATCGCCATTAAGAGAAAATATAGGGGCAGGAAAATGCTCAGAAGCTGGAGTGTAAGGTTGACATCCAGCAGGTAACACCACTTCTGCTTCAGGTCTCCATCTCTCCAGTTCTACCTCTTGTCACAGTTCCATGCAGAAGGTCTCAACAGCCTGTCGGCTTCTCTAATGCATGAATCAACTATACTTTTCCAGAAGAAGGCCCTTTCACTTTATACTCCTGATTGTAGCTAACCCCAGAACTTCACACAAGCATGTCAAGACACCTTCTGGACCAATAAAGCAGATGAACTATAAAATCAGACTGTATTGCCACACCCAGGAAGGCTGCAAGCAATACAAATAGACCACTGTCGGATGGAACCTACCTGCCCCTCCAAAGGGCACCTGCTACTTGTAGACTCCTCAAAACATCTATTTCACAGTCTTTGCAAGAGATTGTTTTTTACTCAGACACATCTTTATGTGTGTGTGTGTGTGTGTGTGTGTGTGTGTGTGTGTGTGTGTGTGTGTGTGTGTGTGTGTGTGTGTGTGTTGAGAGAGAGAGAGAGAGAGAGAGATCTGGACATTTACTTGCCCTGGCTTCTTAAATAAGTTATAACTTCCATGAAAGCACAAAACTCTGTATTAAAAACAACTCTAGGAAAGATTAACTCAGTCGGTAGCACGCCTTCTATGTGGCATGAGGACTTGAGTTGAGCCCCCAACACCTATGTAAAAATGTCAATGTGATAGGATACATTAATAATCCCATCACTAGGGAGACAGAGAGAAGAGGATCACCGGGTTCACTGGACAGCCAGTTTAGCCTAATGAGCCATCCCCAGGTCTCCATGCCTTAAAAAATATAGGTAGACATCTCCCGAAGAGAGACATATACATAAGGTATGCACATTACAAACATATGCACCTGCATACACATGAACATACACATATATACACAAAAAATTACATTTCATTTCAGCGGACTCTATTTCTATAAAGTGCCATAAGCAAATGTATTCTCTTCACTAACTTAAATGTAAAACTTTAAACAGATCTTTGGAAAAGCAAAACATGAAGCAGATTAAGTCATGAGATGTTCATGGAGAAGCTCAGATGTGTGTTTAAAAAATCTTCCCATGTTCTAAACATGAAAGAACATTCAATCTGTTTCATTTCAAATGTTCTTGTTCACTTTAATATCATTCTTAAGGAAAGAAAAGCCTGTGGGGTCTGTGAGGGTTGGCTTTTGAAATATCCAATTTTTCAGGCTTCATGTAAAAATGTCACTAAATTGATTCACACTTTTTTTCACAGGGCAGAGACTGGAAAATCGGTGAAGAAGTTTACATGTGCTAACTCACTAAAGGGTTAAGCAGGCTCCCTTTTTTTAAACAAAAAAAAAAGGCCCACAATGTATGAATCTGGACAATTTTTCTCCTGGACTTCATTGCTAAGAAGACATATTTTATAAACCTTTAGGCTATTCCTGAGAACAAAAGGCTTGCCTCTAACTGTCTACTAAAAGGACATTTAAATCTTGTTTTTAAGTATGATTCAATTGCTATATACTTGGAACATTTTGTTTTAAGGGCAATAGATGTCATATACATGTATTTAAATTTGTTCTGGTCTAAGACATTAGACATCCCCTTGATGAGGGATAACCAATAATAAGAATATTTGAAAAAACCATGTGCAAATTTGCTATTTGCTAAGCTTAATTCACACACACACACACACACACACACACACACACACACACACACACACACACACACACACACACACACACGCTCATATAAAAGAATTAATTTAATTGGAGTTTTTCTCCATAGGGAAAAGCCATAGTTTTCAAGATTAAAAGTCTAACACCAGATACGAAATAGCTACCCTCAAATAATTAATCAGAGTAGACTCAACTAGTCTCTGGACACTGTCTGAAGTAGTAGGGTCTTGAGCATAGGGCAACCCCAACACTGTGAACTTAAATTATGATCAGAAGAGCAAGATGAGCCCATGAGTAGAGGGGCGGAATAAATGATATGAGGGAAGCCAACTCCTTTCTGATTGGATTTAAGAGCCATTCCATATGAGGAAACACATTCCTAGTACTGTAAGTCTGGCCAAGCTCTCATGTTTGAGAAACATATAGATCCCAGGGGTGAACCTACAACTATCATTCTGTTAAATAGATGTTTTCAACCATCTTTTAAGTTTGAATCTCTTTTTCTATAGATTAGATTGGCTCTTAGATCTCATCAGAAAAGTTTCTTTGTGTGGTGTAAAGTATTTGCCAACTGGCTAAAGATCATCCATGAAATTCTTAGCCATAAATGGGACATCAAGATCTCACTCTTCCAAAGACTCAGATACCATAAAGGGAGAACAGATGGAAATATTGTAAGTACCAGAGATAAGGAGGGGCAACGCTAAACAATATCTTCTGGGTATAGACTACTGCACTCATGAGTATAGGGCACTTGTGGTTGACTGCACAGAACCAAGTCAGTCAGCGTTCCAACACAGACAACGAAGAGCCCATCAGCCTCCACTCAAAACTGAAGGGATATGGACAACTGATAGTTTCTAGAAGAGGAGTCAGTTTTCTTCAAGGGTATAGCCCTGGTAGGTCGACCACTCCCAAGTAGGTGACCCCACACCCAGGAGTATATAAGTAGAACAATTTGGACTCAATTGAATATTTTAAAAAATAAGAGGACCAGGTGCAATGAAAAATTTATTCATGAGTTAAAGAAAATAGAATCTGAGTTAATTTATTCCAAATAAGAGGAAGATGTCCATAATAAGTTCCCTCCTACCAAGTCAGTGCTTTTTTTTCCCTGAAAGTACACAGCTTTCTCCTGCACTTTGATGGAATATAATCCAAAACCTAGTAGAACTGAACTCATGGGGGGGGGGTATGAACTCATGGGGGGGGGGGGTAAGGAGGACCCTCTGCTAAGGATAAGGAATCGAGAGGACCAGGTTTTCTATGATGCATTTGTCTGCAATTCCAAAAGCAAAGAACACAGTTCAGACATAGTTAAAATTATTTCATGCCACTTTTTATAGGAACCTCAACCTTGCCTAGTCTCAAAGTCCATACCATTCAATAATCAGATCATCCTCACCCAATTATCTAGCAAATTAATATGATAGATTGGGGTGTTCACTGGTGTCCCAAACCCTATCAAGCACTTTAGATGAATTATTTCAATTGATCTTGTGATGACTACTGTGGTGTATCACCCCAATTTCCATCTGGAAGGTGACTCAAAATTTTCCCTACCCATCCAGCACTCCTCTCTGTATCAGGCTTTCTTTTGAGCCACCAACCAGCTTCCAAATTATGACACAGACACTTCTTACTAATTAAGAATGCTTGATGCGCTTAGGCTTGTTTCTAGATCTTTTGACTTAAATTATCCTGTTTCTTTTTATCTACCATTTGCCTTGGGTTGGGGATTTTTTGTTTTGCTTTTTTATACCTTTTCTTTCTCTGTGTCCTGTTTTGTGTCTGCTGGCTGCCAGATGCTTGGCTGGTCCTGAGTGTCTTCTCTTGTTCTTTTTGAGGCTAGATTTCTGCTCCTATTTATTCTCTCTGCCCACCTGCCCACCTATCCATCTCCTGTCTAGCTATTGGCCTTTCAGCTATTAGATCAATCAGGTGCCTTAGGCAAAGGATGTAAAATAAATGCAAAACACATATCTTCATAATTAAACAAATGCAACACAAACAAAAGTAACTCTCCTCTACACTGTTAAAGTAATATTCTGTAGCATAAACAAATATAATATATATCTGCCTACTTAAAGCAATATTCTTCAACGCTCCCCACCTCCCTCCTCCATAGGCTCAGGATCATGAGGAAAAGGTGCCAGAAAGATTGTAAGAGCCAGAGGTGGTGAATTACTTCAAGGAAGCAATGTTTTCCTCGTGAATGTACAGTGTTTCTGAAATGCTGGTCAGATTTTTATTAATACATTTTAATTAAAATATAATTATACTAATTTCCCTTTCAGTTTCCTCCCTCTAGCTCCTACCATAAGTCCTCACTTCTTCCCCTCCCGTGTCTTCCCTCATTCTCAAATCTTTGTTTATTATTATTATTACACATATATACACAAATACAAAAATGTGACCTGATGAATCTGCTTTTGTTGACTGTGTACATATGGTTTGAGGGCTGTCTGCTTTGTGTTGGTAACCAACTAGGAGCTCATGCTTAGAAACAGCTAATTCGCCCTCATTAGTGGTCATTAGTTGCCTATGATTCTTTGCCTAGAGGTAGGACCTCATAAGATTATCCTAGCTTCCTTGTTAGCGTGTCCTTTAATGTTGTCATTGTTCAGGTCTTGTTTATGCAGTTTAAGAGAGGCAGTCTCCCAGCAGCCTTCCTGGTGTTCTGGTTCTGACAATTTTTTTGAACTCTCCTCCTCATAAACCCCTAAGCGATAGATGTGGGAGATGTACAGATGTACCCGTTGGAATTTGGGTCCTCACCATCCATTGATCTCTGCTTTGTGTCCAATTGTGATTTTTCTGCAATAGTTTTCTTTTTCTGTAAAGGGAAGCATCTTTCATGAAGAGTGAGAGCTACACTTATCTGTAGATAAAAGAACAATATTTAGAATATATTCATAAATTATATCGATCTCATGGTCAGATTTTTAATTGCTGATTTTATTGTGTAATTCATTTAATCTCTTTAAGAAAATTCTCTATTTCATAAAGCTGTTATAAATTTTCATTTCTTAAAGTTCACAGAATATATGGGATGTGATATATAACCAAGGAAACATTTTCAAATAAAGTAAACATACTCCATATTGTTTGCTATTATCAAGGATTATTTTAGTTTCTATCAGATGACTTATATGAAGCTCTGGATAAAAATTCACTATAAATGTTGGGAATTTGGAAAACCGCCTGTGAATGTAGTTATTTTAAAGAGTGTTAACAAAGCCCACATCATATGGTTATGCAGCAACTTCCCAACCAAAAGAAGGAATATATGACCTAATAAAGAATATTTTCCTCTCAAATAATATTTTTATGTTTAATAGAATCTAACCATGAAAAAATTAAGATAGGAGGTTTTTATTAGTAATTCTTCATAATGGTTACTACTATCATTGTTTTTGAAAAAAGTAAACTCACAATCAGGTCTGTGCTGATATCTCTCTTGGTGATGCACGTCATTTTCTGGGGCACGGTGTTAGAGGAGGAAAGTCAGGCTCCGGGGTCAAAATTGCTTGAATTCTACTTCCTCCGTAGTTTGTGCCTCTTCTGCAAGTGTGGAGCCACACTCTCCATCTTCCCTGCTCTGACTAAGGTTTCACTTGACAACAGCACTGCTATTTTGGTGAGCGGGTGCTTTTAGTAGCTGTTTTAGCTAGTCTTTCCACTGTTGGGGTGAAGCACTGAGACCAAAGAACTGTAGACAAGAAAAGATTTCTTCACCTTGTAGTTGAAGGTGACAGTCCATCAACTGAGGGAATAAAGGGTAAGAACTCAGACACAGCAGAAACCTAAAGACAGGAACTGAAGCAGGGGCCATGAACAATAACTGTGTGTGCATTGGTTTGTTATTCGGAATTTACTCAGCCTGCTTATAGCATCCAGAACTACCAGACCAGAGGCTGCACTACCCATGATGTTCTGGGGCTACCTCATCAATAACCAGTTAAGAAAATGCATTACAGGCTTGACTACAGCCCAAACTTATGGAGGAATTTTCTCTCTTTCCTTCCTCCCTCCCTCCCTCCTTTCCTTCTTTACTTACTTATTTATCTCCTTTTTGTTCAGGTTTTAATTTTTTATTCTTTTTCTTAACTACAAAACATAACAACATAAAATATAATAAGATAAAACACCAACAAAAAGATATTGCATTGAAATTGAACTTGGAAACCCAATAGAAGAGAAACCCAATAGAGCCCCATGAGAAATCTCAAGAACCAGAGACCCACTAACACTTTCCAGAGTCCCATAAAAGTATTAAACTGAAAACTGTAACATAGCCATAAAGGACATGGTGCAGACTCGTGTAGGTCCCTTGCTTCCTACTTCAGTATGTGTGAGTTTATACGAACTTTTCTCAGTTGATTTAGAGATTTCTTCCTCTCAATTGACTCTAGATTATATCAAGCTGACAAAAAGTAAGCCTAGCCAACACAGTACCTGTCAGATTCCACTCCAGGATCTTATTTCTCACTCTCCATTACTTATGGTTCTTATAAATTTTGTTGCTTTTGAAATAACCTCCATCAGTGCCTCTACCCGGGAACAAGTTCTTTCTTGGGCAGTGAGAAACATTTTTAACTGGGTAAAGAGTCTTGCCTCAGTTCCCCGGGGAAGCTATCAGATCTGTGTCTGGTTGATGGGTATTCAATCATGGCTTCCCAACTTCTAAGCTGTCTTTAAGCAAGTCATCATTCTCAGCCTTCATGTAGCATCAGTGAATTGATAATATTGACAAAACAATAATGCCTCATTTATAACACTATTTGGAGAATTACCTGCGCTGACCTAGAAAGCACAGTATCTCCACTTGGTCTTTTGTTTTCTGGTTTATCTATATAGACTGATATAGATTGAATTTACCTATTTCCTGTACTAAAATGGTTTTTTTTTTTCCTTTTCTGCTTCTTGCAACTAACTATGAGTGGCAACGCAATGAACATTTCTGTGCTCACAGACTCCTCTTATGACAGTTTAATTGCTTCTCTTTTGCATTCTTTTAATTAATTCTTTGAGAATTTTGTTCATTGCACTTTGAAATATCAACTTTCTTCTCCCATTTCTCCTGATTGGTCCCATCTTTACTACTCACCCAACTTTTTGTCCCCTTCTTTGTTCTGATTTCTTTGTTTTAACCAAAAAATCCAACTTGTGATGCTCTTATACTTTAATGTGTGGCCTTCCCTGGAGCGTGGTGGACCTATAAGAGACCACACCTTGAAAAAAACTAACTTTCCCTCCCGCAGTAGCCATCTATTGATCTTCAGATGGGGTGAGACATCATGAACACTTCCTACCTCCATACTGGTATTTGGACCAGCCTGAGGCTTGCACAGTTCTTGTGCATGCTGTTATAACTGCTATGAGTTCATACGTGCAACTGTCCTCTTGTGTCTGGAAAACAGCATCTTTGTAGCTATCCTCCTTCTCTGAAATGACCTTTGAGCCTGAACTTTCTGAATCAAAGGACTTGAATTTTATCAGTGACTGAGTTATAAGAGAATTAGATTACATAACTTTTTACAAATTTAAAATATCAAAAATCTGGAGAAAATAGAAACTGACATCAAATTCATCTGGATCTGGAAAGTTCTATAATTTTATAAACAATGTTGCCAGTCTTAGAGGAAAACTCAACAAACGTGCTGACTTGGAGGTTTCCTGACATGACTCGGGTCACAGATGATTTATCACTGAGCAGTACCTCTGCTAAGACTTGGAGAAACTATAATAGCCAATGTACCACATCTCAGGGGAGTGAGAAACCAAGTCACATTGGATGTTCTCTAAGCCCTGTTACAAAGTTTCCTGGACTTTCTGTCTTCAATTCAATAACTTGATGACTGTGCTCACTACTTAGTGTTTTACATTTCTCCAGGGGATGTAGCAGTTTGTCACTTGTGGCTAAATGTATGACCTAAGGCTGTTAAGAGTAAATGATTGGCATAAAGATCAGTATATTTCCTACCTCAGTATAGGCCAGAGCCTACAGCCTCAAGATCACAAGATACCTCTGAGTTAATGCTCTCCTAACACATAATAAGAGTTTTTAGAGCTACTGGTAAGGATAGACTTATGCGACATTACAGAGTAAGAAAGGTTCTTTCTGTTTCCTACACAAGCTAACTCAGAACACGCATATAACTTGACAAAAGAATCCATGACCTAGCCCTTACTATGAACCAAAATAAAAGCTTCAGTTATAGGTTTCATGCTACAGTTTCCAATTATGAATTCATGTGATACTGGCTGAAAGTCTATAAAGTAGACAAGACTATAATCTATGTTAACATTGTAGAAACTAAAACATGGAAATTTAAATGAGTTACCTAAAGAAATACAGTTAGTCGGATGCAAAGTTCAGTGAAACTGAGACTCCAGACTTTAATGCAGGAACCATGATATCATTGAAACCTTTAAGATGGCAGTTTTCTTGTCAGAGTTCAAAACTAGAGAAGACACAAGCCAGATCCCAAGGCTTTGTCTGGGCAAGATGGAGAGAAAACAAAGGAATAAAAGAAAAATCTGTCTTCCCAGGAGCTGTAAATGGATATAAGCTACTCTATTTCCATAACTAAAGTAAATTTTTATTTTTAAAAAAAAGAAAACTTGATGAAGGAATAGAGAAATGGCTCAGCTCTTAAGAACATGTACTGTTCCTACTGAGAACCAAAATTCAGTTCACAGAATGAATATCAGTTCACAGCTACATACAAATCCAGATCCAGAGTATCCAATGATTCGACATTGCTCAGGTTCACATTCATGCACATCCTGGGCACAAATACACAGACTTGGGCCAAAAAGTAATTCTCAATGAATCTGAAGATGAGGAAATAGAAAATGACACTCTAGGAGAAAATGCTTTCTCTCACAGAGTAGCAAGCCTAACAGCACGGAAGTCATCTCCACAGAGCTCTGCATCAGGTAAGAATGCAAGAGCCTAAGTGAGGGAGTTCGGTGAAATATTGAAGAAGTGAGAGGTGAGAGAGTAAGGAAACAGTAAAGATGAGGTCCCACTTGGCAGAGAAGATCAAATATCCACACAACGCTACTCAATCATGCCTAGAGGTGGCGAGAACCACAAAAATTCTAGCTACATTCGGAACAAAAATTGCAAGCAAACTTTCCAAAGATATATTCAATACTAAATTAGAAACATCATTAAATATATCCTAACATAAACAAGTTCACATCTTAATCTAGCAATACACAATCTTAATAATACCTATTCTGTTAAGTGCAACTGACTTAAAACACTGGCAACACACCATTGAAAGAGAGTCCTGTATTAACCAACATTTTTAAGAACCTTTCAAATCCCATGCATTGAGATTCTGTTTTAAAAATACCTTGTGAGGCAGATCTGGTTTTATTCATATTTGCCAAATACAAGGACTGATCCTCGGTCAGCATCCTAAGAGTAAGTATTGCCTCTAGCTCCTAACTCCTCAAAACTTTGGATCTGAACTACTACTTCGTGTTGTGTTAGATATAAACATCAAGGGGTTAATAGCTACCAGGGAAGCATTCCCCAACACTCTTGCCCTCTTTTAAGATAAAGTGATCAAAACCAAGGTGACACTTAAGCACCACATTTGAGGCAGATGCTGGCTTTATTATGGATAGATGTCTGGATGGGCTGGAAGGACACTAGACATGCTGGACAAAGCTGCATTTTCCTGGCTAAAGTCTGGAACAAAACAAGAATACTTACTTTTTCCAGTCGTATTTGGTGAGTTGTAGACATTTCATGCACATATTTAGGCAGAAAAAGAGATAATTCATCCAAATTGGGAGGAGATAAATCAAACAATTCATTCTTTCAAATTACAAGGCTCTATCCATAGGGGGAAAACCTTTGAATTTTTTGAAAATTCTTTGAACTGGTATATTTAGTAAAGTTATGACATATTAGAAATATACAAGGCAATAGTATTTATTTATTAATAATAAACTTCTTGATTTAAAAGAATCAAGAAAGCTGTACCATGAAGAATGGCTACAAAAACAGACATAGTATGTATTCAATTATAAGTGGACATTAGATGTTGAGTAAATAATAATCATGATACAGCCCACAGACCCAGAACGGATAAATAACAAGGAAGGCTCCAAAGGGAACATGTGTATCTGCCTGGAAAAAGGAAATAGAGTAGACTGTGGGTGTGCTGGAAGCAAATGGGAATAGGAACAGGAAGGATCAGCTGTGGGGGATGAGGGAAAGAATATAATAAGAGACACCTGGATTTGCAGGGCATTTGCGGGGGCCATTGTGGAAATCTAGTGCAATAAAAACTCCCAGGAATCAAAGAAGAGCTAATACTAATACTACTAAAATTATTCCACAAAATAGAAACAGAAGGAACATTGCTAAATTCATTTTAGGAGGCCACAGTTACTCTAATATACAAACTACACAAAACCTCAACAAAAAAAATGAGAATTACTGACAAATCTCCCTCACCTTGGGACTCTTGCCCTTTTGGGGGAAGGGATGGGGAAAGGGGAAGCTGAAGGCTGACTGGGAGGAACTGGGAGGAGGGATGGGAGAGAGAGCAAGGGGATACATGGAGTTAAAAGACTTTTTTATTTAAAAAAAAATGAACATTAAAAAATTATCAATAAAGTACTGGCAAGATTAATTCAAGAACACATCAAAAAGATCATCCACAATGATCAAGTGGGTTTCGTCCCAGAGATGCAGGGATGGCTCAACATGTGAAAATCTGTCAATGTCATCTACCATATAAATGAGTAGAAAGAGGAAAATAAAACACTTGATCACCTCATTAGACGTTTAAAAGGCCTTTGACAAAACCCAGAACCCAATAATGAAAAAAAAGTTTTGAAGGGATCACTGATACAAGGAACACACTTAAATATAATTTTTAAAAAGGAATATACAACCACATCAAATTAAATGGAGAGAAACTCAAAGCAATTCCACTAAAATCAGGAATAAGACAAGGCTGTCCACTCTCTCCATATCTTTCAATATAGTACTCAAATGTCTAGCTACAGAAATAGGCATACAAATGGAGATTAAGAGGACACAAATTACAAAAGAGATACTCAAAGTATTGTTACTTGCAGATGACATGATTATATGCATAAGCAACCCCAAAAATTCTACCTGGAATCTTCTACAGATGAACTACACCTTCCTTCAATGAAGAGGCAAGATACATGTTTAACTTAAAAAATAAACAACCTTCTTATATTCAAACAATAAAAGAATGGAGAAAAAATAATGAAAATAACATCCTTCATAATAGCCAAAAACAATATAAAACATCTTGATGTAACTCTATCCAAGCAAGAGAAAGACCTTTATGACAAGGATTTCAAGTCTTAGAGAAAAAATTGGAGACGATAATAGAAGATGGAAAGATCTCACATGCTCATTAATTGGTAGGATTAACATAGTAAAAATGGTCATCTTATTAAAAGCAATCTATATGTTCAATACAATACCCATCATAATTCCATCACAATTCTTTACAGAACTCGAAAAAACAATACTCAACTTCAGGTGGAAAAACAAAAAATTGAGGATATCAAAAAGAATCCTGTATGACAAAAGAATTATTGGAGATATCACCATCCCTGATCTCAAGCTCTACTACCGAGATACAGCAATAAAAACAGGATGATGTTGGCATAAAAACAGACAAGTGGATCAGTGGAATTGAATTGAAGACCCTGTTATTAAACTACACAACTATGAACACATGATATTTGACAAAGAAGTATAAAATTATACAATGGAAAAAAGATAGTATCTTCAACAAATGGTGCTGGCAATGGTGGCATGTAGAAGAATGTAAATAGATTCATATCTATCACCCTGCACAAAACACCTCAAACATAAATTCAGTTACACTTAACCTGATAGAAGAGAAAGTGGGAAGTAGCCTTGAATACATTGGCACAGGAGACCACTTCCTGAATATAATACCACTAGAACAGAGATTGCGATCAACAATTAATAAATGGGACCCCCTGAAACCGAAAATCTTCTGTAGGGCAAAGGACACTGTTAATGAGACAAAATGGCAATTTACAGAATGGGGAAAGACCTTCACCAACCTCGCATCTGACAGAGGGCTAATCTCCAGAATATATAAAGCACTCAAGAAACTATACACCAAAATACAAAATAATCCAGTTTTTAAAATGTGATGCAGATCTAAACAGAGAATTCTCAACAGAAAAATCTCAAATGGCTAAAATACACTTTAAAAATGTTCAACATTCTTAGTCATCAGGGAAATTCAAATTGAAAGAATCTGAGATCCATCTTATATACCTGTCAGAATGGCTAAGATCAAAAGTACTAATGACAACTTATGCTGGAGTGGATGTGAAGTAAGGAGAGGATTCCTCCACTGCTGGTGGGAGTGCAAACTTGTACAGTCACTCTGGATATCAATATGGCAGTTTCTCTGAAAATTGGGAATCAATCTACCTGAAAACCCAGTTATACCAATCTTGGGCATATCCCCCAAAGGATGTTCAATCATACCACAAGGACACTTACTCAACTGTGTTCATAGTAGCTTGACTCATAATAGCCAGAACCTGGAAACAACCTAGATGCCC
Organism: Phyllotis vaccarum; assembly: GCA_033318265.1. Classification (NCBI taxonomy): domain Eukaryota; kingdom Metazoa; phylum Chordata; class Mammalia; order Rodentia; family Cricetidae; genus Phyllotis; species Phyllotis vaccarum. Next base: position 8,662,188 of record JARWLC010000004.1, on the reverse strand, counting down.
TCCAAGTGAAAAATGGATAAGGAAAAATGTGATACATTTAGACAATGGTGTATTACTGCATTGTAATACAATGTAAAAAAATGTAATGCAATGTAAAAAAACAAAACAAAAACAAAAACAATGACCTCATAATTTTCAGGAAAATAGATGGAACTAGAAAAAAATCCTTAAAGAGGTAAACAGACATAAAAAAAAGCAAACATGGTATGTACTCACTCACAAGAGGATAGCAGGAGTAGACTATGAAATAACCAGTCTACAATCCACAGACCCAGAGAGGCTAGATATCAAGGAGAGCCCAAAGAAGGATGCACGGATTTCCCTAGAGAAGGCAAAATAAAAGAGTAAACTGGGTAAGGGGTTGGGAGGTGACTGATAGGGAGATGGGATCTTAAGGAAGCTGGTTGGGCAGGCTGGGTATGGGAGCTGGGTTGAGAGCTGGTGAGAGAAAGAGAGTAAGGAAAGAGACATCTTAATGGGGGACCATTTCAGAGTTGGGGAGAAACCTGCTGTCAAGGAAACCTCCAGGAATCCACAAGGATAACCCCAGATAAGACTCCTAGCAATAGTGAAGAAGGTGGCTGAACTGGACATCTGCTATAATTAGATTGGTTACCATTCTAATTATCATCAGAGAACCTTTATTCGGTAACTGATGGAAGAAGATGCAGAGACTCACAGCAAGCACTAGCCGAGTTCCTGGAGTCCTCCTGAAGAAAGGGATAAGAGATTATACAAACCAGGGGATTCAAGGCCATGACAGAGGAACCCACACAGACCTCTGAGCTCATGAGAGTTCATAGACTCTAGAGAAATAGTTAGGGAGCCTCCGTAAGACCAACCTAGGCACTCTGCATGTGTGTGACAATTGTGTAGTTTGCAATCTTTGTAAGGCTCCTAGCACTGAGATCAAGACCTGTCTCTGGTCCTTAGTTGGCTTTTGGAAACTGTTCCCCAGGCTGGATTACCTTCTCCAGTTTTGATCCAAGTGGCGGAACTAGGTCCTGGCTCAACTTGATGTGCCATGTATTGTTCAAACCCATAGGAGGCTTGCTACCTTTTGAATGGAGATGGAATGGAAGGAGAGGTGGGCAAAAGGGAAGGGGATTACTTAGAAGAGAGGATTTAAGGAAAACTACATTTGGTGTGTAAAATAAGTAAATGTTATTTAAATAAAATTTTTAAAAGGATAGTCAAACAGTCTAAACAGGAATTTCTCAAATGAAGACATACTAGTGGCCGAGAAGTGCACACACACAAATGTTCCCATCACTGACCATCAGGCAAAAACAGTCATAATCACAATGAGACATAACGAGATACGACCTCAATCCAGGTAGAATGGCTATTACCAAAAAGACCAAAGGAAAAGGAAATGCTGGTGAGGATGCTGGCCCTTTTATATCCTGGTTGAGGAAGGTAAGTTAGTATGATCATCATGGTAAATATAATATTGGAACTGCCTCATGATCAGGCAATCCACAAGAAACAAATCCTCAATGGCCACTAGATGATCTGAGGCAATAAACTCAAAGACATTATCCAAAGCAAGACCAGATACAAAAGTATCACAGGTTCTCACTCCACAAGAAAGCAAAACGTTGATGTCACAGATGGGTGTAGTTAAGGTGTAGTCATGAGAAATTGGAACATATCAGGGAGGGAAGACAGAAAAAATTCAGAGCCAAAGCACCAGAGTACAGAAAACCAGAAGAAATGAGTTCTAGCTTTCTACAGCAGTAAGACAACTGTTTTCACCAACAACCCGTAATATATTTCACAAGAAGTGTGTCAAAGGTCCCAACAAATGATTGTTTGAGGAAATGGAAGTGTTTGTTACCTTTATTTGATCACTGTATGTTATAACACATACTGAACAGTCATACCGTATTTCATAAGTGCTCATGATTATTGTGTCACAGTTTGAAAAGTACAATAAAGTTATCTTCTATAAAAAAAAATCAATTCAAAAACAACACCATGACCCTGCTTGCTAGAAGAGAAACCTATCTTTGAAAATGACACATTCAGTCTGTTATGTGTCACTATAAACAGATGTTCAGTTTGTGGGAAAATGTGCTTTTCTGATTTTCTCATTACCCATTACCCATCTGGTACTTTTCTATGAATCCCCCAGATGTCATCAAGCATTGTTAGTAACACAGCTAGGATTCTTAGACTGACACCTTTTCAAGACACAAGAAGCTGTCCTTCAGTAAAATGATATTATTTAAAGAAATCTTTTCTGAGAAGCCAAACAAATGGAAGGCAAAGCAGTGGACTGTTCTTCTCCGGAGACTCCGCAGTGCCACATCACCTGGGTGCTCAGTCACAACTCTGGCATGCCAGACGTGCAAGAAGACCATGTCAGACTGAGTTTGGGAAAACAACAAATTACAAAATGCTTTCCTCCTAGTTAAAGACACTCATTTGCTTCAGTTCTTAATACTGAGCCCAAAAAGATTCTTTTACTAATAAATAGCAGTATGTTTATGAATAGCAGTATTTTAAAGGCATAGAAAGAACTTATAATTTGATATAATTTTTTAACCATGACATGTGATTTTATGGTTTGGCTGGCTCAAATTTTCATACAGCTTACATTTTATATATTTTCACTGTTTCATTAATATATTGTAGAAATAAAACTGAAATTGGACATAAATTATTTGAATGTTGAAATAGCTTCCCCCAGATGAAAAATCGGTGTGGGACTCTAGACTTGATTGTGCTCCCAAAAGCAGCAGTCTTGAGACAATTGGTGCTTCCTACACTCACCAGTGGAGATTGAGATTGATTTTGAGATGAAGGAAGCCAAATGGTTCCTAACACAGATTCCAAATGATTCAATTCAACATGTACTCACATCAGTTCTTCTATCCTTGACTTCTAAAAGTCAAGTTTAGAAAGCACGTTGTCCAGCCTGCTGGAGTAACATTGCTTAAGAATAAATCATGTATATTCAGAGTATTCAGTGCTTAGGTGATGGGAAGGTAGGTATAGTAGATATAGATGACAGATGATAGAGAGAGATGATAGATGATTCACTAAAATAATTTACACAATCAAGTTAATTGATTTATCCATGCCCTAAATTACATTTAGTGATAAGAACCATCAAGATCTTTTTTTTCTTTTTTATTGAAAATATATTCTTCTTATCCAATACACCCCAACCACAGTTTCCTCTTCCCCCATTCCTCCTCGGCCCCTCCCCTTCCCCTAAATCCATCAGCCTCTGTTTTCAGAAAAGAGCAGGCTTCCAAGCGACAACAGGCAAGCAGGAAAAAAAAACAAGGTAAAATAAGACAAGGCAAATGCCTTCATGTCAAGACTGAATAAGGCAACCCAACAGGAGGAAAAGGGTTCTCGAGCGGGCCAAAGAGACAGAGACACACCTGTTCCCAGTTGGGAGCCCCCACACACACACAAAAAAAATACAGCCATAACATATATGCAGAGGACCTGGTACAAACCTGTACAGGCTTGCCTCTTCAGTCTCTGTGAGTCCATGTTAGCCAAGTTTGTTGATTCAGTGGACATGTTTTCCTATTGTCCCCATCCCCTCTGGCTCCTATAGTCTTTCCTCCCTCTCTTCCAGACATCTCCTACAAGATGGATCCAATAGAGCCCTTCTATTTAGACTTTATGCATAATGTATGGCTGTGGGTCTCTGTACCTGCTCCCATCTGCTGGTGGAGGAAGCGTCTCTGATGATAACCGGATAAGGCACTGATCTATGAGTATAGCAGAATGTCATTAAGAATCATTTTGATGTTTTGTTTGTGTGTGTGTGTGTGTGTGTGTGTGTGTGTGTGGTGTGTGTGTGTGTTTGCTTTATTTCGTTTTGTTTAATTGGTCCTGTTTGGTTCTACTCTAGGTCTTTGTGCTATCTTCAGTCTCTGGTTCTTGGCCATCAAGGCAATATAAGCCATGGGCTCTCTCTTTTGGTATGAATCTCAAGAATGTTTCTCTCTGAAAACTGACAGTAGGTCCCGATTGCTGAGAACAACTATATGGCTAATTAAATGAATGTAGAGACATCGAACTGGTGTAGGCTTGGAGCCTTTATCCCTGTGTTATGGTATCTTAAGCATGAGAAGGTATTCTGTGAGCTATTAAAGAGAAACTAGAACCAAGCCAGCCACAAAATCTTCCAGCTACTGTAGTTGGGTGTTTCTCAGTCCCACTCAGTCCTTTGGCTTGGATAAATCTTTCGCACCAGTGGTCCTGAAGCTGCTTATAAAATAACCACTCAGAATCTAGTATTAATTACAAATTCTATGGCCTATGGCTCAGGCCCATTATTAACCAGCTCTTATAACTTAACTCAACCCATTCCTATTAATTATTATCCATGTTCTCTCACATCTTGCTGCTCTGAGAGACTCACAGTGTCAGCTCCAACCCTGCCTTTTTCTTCCCTGTATCTCTCTTGAATTTACCACCTGGCTGTAAACTCTCTTTCCATAGACCAGAACAGCTTCTTTATTAACCAATGGTGGCAACACATATTCACAGTGTACAAAGAGACCAGCAGCCTACAATCTGTACTACCTACAAGATATGCTAGGACAATGGTGGCTCAGAACTTGTGGGAGTGGCCAACCAATATCTGATTTAACTGAAGATCTATGTTTAGTGTAATTCCAGAATATAATTACTTGTAGTCCTGTAGTCACCATGCTATACATGAAGTCTCCAAAGCTTGTGATTGCAACTTTATACCTTTTACAATATGTATTTCTCCTCCTACCTTAGACTTCTAATAAACACACACACATGCCTGTTTCTATGGATTTCACATTTTTAAGTTCCATATGTAAGTGAGATCATACAATACTGGTTTCCATGTGCTTGGTATGTTTGACTTAACATAATGTTCTCCAGTGTTCCACAGTATCAACAGGGCCAAAGAATAAACTTTCCTTTGGCTTACAAAGGAAGATTATGAGACTGAAGAGATAGCTAAGTGGTTAATGCCACTTGCTACATAAAGATGTAAACCTGAGTTCAGGTCCCAGAATGTATATAAAAAGCTGGGAATGACCATGCATGAGCCTGTCACCCCAGGGTTACTACTGAGCCAGAGACAGGAGGCTCCCTGGAGCTTGGTGGCCATTAGCCTATCTCTAAATTTCTTGAGACACTCTGTCTTAAGAGGAAAGGCAGAAAATTATATGACAGGACACATGCCATCTTCTTTTGATCTCCACACATTATAGGCATGTATACAAACACACACACACACACAAACATACTTACTACATACAAACTCACAAATAGATTATAAACCAAGTGTGGTGGTTTACATATAATCCATGGGAAGTGAAAGCAGGAGAATCAGGAATTCAAAGCCATCCTTAGGAGCTCAAGGCCACTCTGACCTATACAAAATGCTATCTCAGATTTTAGAAAAAGAAAAAATATAAAAGCAGATATGACTTTAGCAATAAATACTTGCTGATTTCTGCCTACCACGCAGGAAATAAAAACTTGATTATAAGTTACTGAATGCCAGATCAAATAATCTGCCAATGCTGTGTTGTATGTAGCCTGCCCTAAAGGCTCTCTGAGACTCTCTAGGTAGAAGCAAATCATCTTGCAATTCATTATCTTGAATTTTTATCTTAAAACAAAAATTGAAGATGTTTCTCTAAAGCACACAGAAAAATTATTGCAATTATTCTCATAAGCGTGTTCCATTTTTATCTGAGTGTATTTCAAAAAATTCACTATAAATTCCTTCAAGAAAAGCCAACATTACCTGTTCATTAAGCAAAATATATGTCAAAAGCAATACTTCCCTCTTAACTAATTTTTCACATGATTCTTTTACAAGATTATTATAAGAAAATGCCTTCTCTCTGATCCTAGACTTGAAAAACTAACGTGTGGACAATACTCTTAAACTGAATGTAACAAGATATTTTGCTTTATTAATGCTGATTTTTTTCCAGCAGTGGGATTAGCACATGGCCTCATACATACTAGGCAAGTGCACTGCCACTGAGATGTATTCTCTTTATTAATCTTGATTTTTTTAAGTCCAGAAATAGTATAAGTAGTTTACATAAATAAAACCAGCACACAAAGTACACAATTTGAAAAAAATAAACCTTTAAGATTAATCTTGAGGCAAGACACTGCTGGTGCATAACCTATAACCTGAGAAATAAGAAAAGAAAACATTCAGCTCATATCTTATGCATCATTATTTGATTTTCTTCAAGTTTGTTCAAATTTATTCAAAAAGAAGAAAAAATCAACACACTTGACATAATGAAAAAGAAAGTTATTTGACAACAAGATACATTTTATTACAATGGATAGTCTATAATCCAAATAAACAATTTAGTTTCCATCTTGTAACCATTTTAGTAAAACATGTGAAAATGATATGACATAACTCACTCTTTCCTTCTGACTTAATGATGCTCAACTCATTGGCGTTCCTGCCAAACAAGTCAGAATTCTTTCAGTAAGCTTCACTCTGCTACTCCAGCCCATGCTTTGCAACAGCAATGTGCACACTGAGAACCTACAAACTCAAAAGTGAAAAGTGGGCTAGGACTTGGAGAAACAGGAAGTGGAATGCTCATCCTCAAGAGCTTGTAGGCTGGGGCTGGCCAAGAGAAAATAAAATGTACTTTAAAAGAAACATGGTAATGTCAGGCTCTGTTGGGCCAAAGCATAAGATTGGTTGTTCCATGGAGTGCACAAGAAGACTCTTTACAGGTCAGTGTTGTATCCTTCACTCTTATAGCATGCTTTCACAATCCTCAGATTTTATTTTTGCTTGGGCTTCCACAGACATCTGGATATCTGCTGAGGAAAAGTTTCTGCAGTGAATGTACATGCAAGTTGAGCTCACAACCTCAGAAAAACAGAATTGTGTTCTGTGACTCCTGGATATAAAAAATAGGGAATGAAATCAGCACCAGATGGTTTCTTTCTGACTTCAAATCTACTGAATTTGGGAATGTGAGACATCCAAAAGTTCTTTTCCAAAATGGTGAGTTGACCTATGCATTCCAGGTTGAGCAGTATCCCTAACTTTTATCTGTGAACTGCCCACATTGTGACAACCAAAAATGGGTCCAGACATTGCCAAATGTCCCCAAAGGAAGAAAGAAACTATGTCTAATTGAGAAGCACCACATTAGAATGAGGAATTGTACCTCAAAATATGATAAATTGAACATACATTTGTATGCACACATATGTGTGCATATAAGTGTGTGTGAATGTGTATTTCTATAAATATTTTACTCAGGTTAAGAATAAAGCAATAACAGTTCTAAGTTTGGCCTCCCTTAGAACCCTTAATGCTAACAACTGCTTCTCTCATTGGAGTAAGTAGCTGTAATAGCATATGTAAGATTTTGTAGAAGAAATCCCACCTATGTTCCTCATTCAATCAGATCTGGATGCTCACAAGAGGGAATCAGTGACTGACGGTCTCTACATAGACCAGGATGATGTGTTAGGACTAAAATATTACTTTTAAACACACAGACAGCTCTTAACTTGAGGAATCTCATCATTTCGCTGCACCATAAAGGAGCTTCCCTCCTTTATTGCTTGTAGGTCTACAGCCTGAGTCCATGAAACCTGCCAAAATCTGAAACTTTTCTATTTCGTTTGGAGAAACAACACTTCACTGACAACACACAAGAAAGCAGGCCAGGTTACAGAGACCATGTTAACGATCTGTCCCCCTCTGACATCCACCAAAACCAGTCATGTACATAGTGCACTTGCATACATGCAGGCAAACATTCAAAAACATAAAATAAAAGTAAAGAAATGGTTTTTAGAGCAGCTCAGTTGTCAGCATCCAGAACTGACTCACCAGTGACATCATCAGGGATTCATGATCCAAGATGCCTTTATCTTCCACTACCGTTAGTTTATGGGCCCTGGTCCTCACTGTTAGGGCTTCAGGATTCACCAAAAACTGCAACGTCTCCACCTTCAACACTGCATCCCAGCTTCTACAGAAGCTACCCACCTCCACTGGACAGAACTGGGTCCATTTTTCTATAGAAAAAAATCTCTATGATTGTAGTTTTCATAATTCAAGGTATCCATGGTTAAATGGAAATCAGCCCACCCAGCATATGAGACCTACTGGAAGGAGGTTGCATATGTTTTCTGAAATTCTTCCCACTTAATTCCAATCATGTTGGAAAAGCTTTTACTAATAAGCATAAATCCTCTGAAAATGGTGATTAGTGGCTTAAGGTTCTCTTGTCTTTGCTTCTCTTATGAACTAAGAGGTGATACTGAGTTTCCTGTTCTCTAATTGATTTCATCCCATATCCATCGAGGTAGGCTCACTCGATCTGGTAAAAACCAGTACAACTAATCATTCTTATGCTTGTGGTTTTAATTGCTTCTCTGGTGGTTTTCAGGTATTATTCTAACTCTCAAAATGGATTTGCAGAGAATCATATCTTGGCATGTGGCCAATCCAAAGTCAAGGGTCATGCACGGTATCTGTCCTTACAGCCTTGTTGTGTCAGAATCCAACCATTAACTTTCCCAAAGTTTCCTCCTTCCTCCAGCCCACTCAGTTTTCTCTCTCGCACTGCAAGCTGGAGACAGAGGCTGGTGGTTAGGAATTGCACCCTCCTAGAAGTAGCTCCTGTTTGGGACTTGAGCACCATATGCTAGCCTAGACCTATGAGAGCTACAGGGCCAGCATGGGTAGCCCGCAGTTTCTATTACAGAACAGTCCTTTCTCTGCCTTGGCTCTTTGACCGTGGTTGGGCTTTAAAACCAAATATAAATGTAAAAGCTTCCTACTATTTTTAAAATTGAGGAAAAGGTCAACCTGAGTCTACCACCATGTACATTTAAGGAGCTAAAAGCTTTTAGTAATGGCGATTCTGAAGTAAGATGTTTCCTTTGCTAAGGGGCCAAACCAGAGGTTAACACTGAAACAATGGGTCGCTAGTCTCAGAGGCACACACATGGAAAAAAACACAAAGACAGGTGAGTTAGAGAAGGCTCGGGCTGAGTCCACCCCCGTTCTACCCACAGACTAGTTCATTATCTCACTTCCGGCCTCTGTCGTGAAGGCAGACAGAAGTGATGTTGAGAAATATAGCCAAAAAGAAAAAACAATACTAACATTAGAAAAAAAAAAAACTCAAATAACATTTAATTATGTAAACAGGTTAAAGGAAGTAAGATTCACAAAGGTATAGTCATGGAAACTCCTAGAGACAACATGCTGACTAAGCTTGAACTATGGCTGAAAACGCATTCACAAGTTTGTCTTTTAAAGGGGGAGATTACAAAAGAAACAGTTTTATCTGCAAGCCCACAGTAATGTGTAGATGTTGTGTAGAAAGGAAACCCACACCATAGAAGGCAGTTCCCCGGAGATGCAAGGGAGAGAGGGGGATAAATGATGGCACACAGTCACTGACTGTGTTCTGTAACCACATAACAGTCCCTTGTGCCTTTGGGATTAGGCTATGGGAGAGATTCCTGGACTCTTTCTTAGCATCTGCTGATACCCAACCTGATCCCATCTAACAAAGAAGATGCCAGTATTAGAGAGGGTGGTGCTGGAGCATCATTTGACCTCACTTGACCTAGCAACAATGGCAGCATCATAAAGCATGGAATGTTAACATTGATCAAGAACCTCCAGGCTCTCGGAGATGTCTACACAGCTCTAAGAATAGCTCATTATCTCCAACTTTAAGCTGTTCTGGTCCCAGGAGATCAAGCTCAATGTAATTACTACCACAGGATACTTTTATTCCTTCCAGGATGGCAAAAGTAGGCCAACTGCTTTCTCCACACGACATCCCTTCAGATGGTTGAATTCAGCTGTTCTTCCTTTTCTGCATAAAAATGTCCCCAAGTGTTTTGTCCACCATACAAATCTTTGAGTGTATTTTGATAAATATCAGCCCCCATCAACAGTAACCTGAAACTAATATCTCATTTGTGTTCAGAGTAGCTTCAGAGGGATAGGAAATTATTCTAAGATCCCAACAAACATTGAGGGTACGGCTTGTTGGAAGACTTTTGGCTGACATGGACAGAACTCTGACTTCACAGCATTACACACACAGAAAGCTTCCAGTGACATTTCTGGTGCAAGCATCTCACAGCAGATGCCTCTGGAAATTGATCATCTGACACATAGAGTGACCCAGGGCCCCTTCACCTCCTGAATTAACTCCAGCTTTTCAAACTTTCCAAAGGAAAAGTGAGCTACAACCAACTCAAACTACTGGAAACTCCCTTAAATAAAAACAAACAACTCTGTGAATGCATGAATACATTAGGAAATTAAGTTTTTATTTGCTGGTGATAGCTGTCACAAATGTATATTCTGATGAAAGAACCTGAATCAATTTTAGTGCATTGAGCTACAAGCTTTATTATTGTTCTTGCCACACAATAGAGGCACCATAAACCACATCTGAGTGCAGACACTTTCTGCCACTGGTACATTTAGTCAGATGAGATTTCACAAGCTCTGTCCCACCTTTAAACTACACTCTAGTTTAAATATATCTTTAATCACAGCTTAAAAAAATTATCTTCACTTAGTAACCAAAGTTTAAAAATAATGCAAAAACTCTCTTGGTTTAGGCTTTAAATATTCTAGTTTCATTATTTCTTTTAGGCTCATTTAGTTTCAAGATAATTTTATGGCACTTTAGTGTGGTGAGGCAAATAATATAATTGCCAATTATCCAGACTCTGTTTCCAGGCATCCCATGGAAGGATCTGTAAAACAATGGGAAGTTTAACATGCATAGAAATCTTTAAGATACTATCTGGCTGAAATTATGTAAAAACAAACCTCTAAAGGTCAAGGGAAGAGGGGGAGGTATAATTAAATATGAGGATGTTAGAGATAAAGTACTAAAAAGAACAGGAGGAATTGCTTTATACCCTGCACCCTGGAAAACAGAAGATTTATTGAAATTAAATAACAGCTTTCAAATCCTTATAGTCACAGCAAATACTTCTCCTAATGAGAGAATGTGCAATTGAAATGGGAGGAAGTTATATTCTGAGTACAAAACCTACAAATGAATGATGATGTGTATATTATTAAAGAGGGAGAACATTTGTGTGTTAGCTTTCCACTCCTGCTCAAAAAATACCATAAATTCAGTGCATCTACAGTATCCTTGAAGTTAAACTACACATCATGTTGACATGGATCCATTCACTTAAAATTCATGTACTAATAGAACTTTATTTCCTTGTGGAAGATCCATTCCCTTGCTATTGTCAGATTCCAAAGTTTGCTTACACCCTCTGACTCACAGCCCCTTGCTCTGCCTACAATGCCAACAAGGCTATATCAATGTCTGACTGCCTCTGGGTTAGTTCTCCACCTGGGTTGGACATAACTGGGTCATCTACTTACCCACTCCCTTCATAGGTCACATCTGCAGACTCCCTGCCCATGTCAGGTAACACAGTCACATGTTATTCAAGCATGAGTGTCATAGTTAGGATTTTTAATTCTGTGGAGAGACACCATGATCACAAAAATTCTTATAAAGAAAAAATTGATTGGGGTGTCCTGCTTACAGTTTCCAAAGTTCAGTCCATTGTTATCATGACATAGAGCATGACAGCGTGCAGAGGTGATGCTGGAAAATGGCTGAGAGTCCTACATCTTGCAAACAATAGGAAGTCAATCAGGATACTGAGAATAGAAAACCTCAAAGCCCCCTCAGTGACACACTTCCTCCAATAAGGCCATACCCACTCCAACAAAGCTGCATCTCCTAATAGTGCCAATTTCTATGAGATTATGGGGACCAATTACATTCAAACTGCCACAATGAATGACATAGGGACCCTTTGTTCTGCTCAGTGTACTGTGTAAAGTGGTGGCATTGCTCTGCACTCCTTAGGGAATGTCCCCAAAGACTATGTTGGGAAAGAGATTGAAACTGACAGCTCATGGAGCAGACCACAGGGTTTTCAGGTTTTCTGATAACATGTGTGAATGTGTTGGTTCTCACAGCAATCCTCCATGCTTCTGTCAACCTGATTCACAAAGGAAGAAATGAAGACACAATGTACACAAAGTGTCACAGCTGGCCAGACATAGAACTATGCTTCAAAGTCTATACCTTAGCCAGCCACCAGAACAGTGAGATGCCATGGATTTGTGAGTAACAATATCTTTAAACAAAAGTTGAGTGATTTACATTTGAACCAGGATTACCTCTACAACAGACCTGTGATATTTGCCACAGCCTGCTAGGGATTTCTTCTGGTGAGAGTTCAAACTGAAGAGCAATCAGGCTTTAGTCAATATATCTATATCAACTACTTCGTCAGTTGCTCAGTTTACTTAGGAACCAACAACATACAGTATTGTGCTTTATATTACTCAACCCTAACTCCACAGACTCACTAGGTAGACATTTGGAAGTCATATTTTTTCATTTTTTCAAGTATTCATGATTGTAGGTGCAATGTGAGATTTTTGAGAAAACTGATTTCTAATGTTTGTAGAAGCCCCATCCTAGGGCATTGAAGCTCATTCCATACTGTATGGTAGTGATCCCTCTGCTTATCTGCCTTTCCCTTTACATGGCAGAGCATTTAAGGTCAAGGAAATGTCTTTCTCCGGTCTCTATCTTGCTGCATCATTCTTGCTGATGCCCACACTTCACAGATGAAGATACTCTGGAGCTAGATGTTGTTAAACGCAGTCAAATGAACAAATTAATGAAATTATCTCAGATCAGGGAAAATATTTTCATATGGATAAGTTTAAGATCCCAAATGCCTCATTTATATCTGTAGGTAGTGAGGAGAAACATTCAGTGAATTAACAAAATTAATACCATGAGCTAAGTTCACTAGCTCTGGGGATGGCATGCCCTGTGCTGTGTGTGTGTGTATCAGTCATAATGGTAGGCATGCCCTGTGCTGTGAGTGTGTGTATCAGTCATGATGGTAGTAATGGTTGATGGACCAGGAATAAAACCCATCTGAAATATATTAGCAGGAACACTTGTTCCAAAGGAGAGCATTGCAGAGTGGGTAAGACAGCAGGTGATTTCCTGTTGCCAGTTTTTCTACTGATAAACCATAATAATAAAAAAAGAACATTTTTGCAAACCAAATCTTAGGAGGTATTCAAATAAAATTATTGACTTATTTATTAATTGATTAATTCAGTCACATCCTTCAAATATAGATACATGAAATCATGATATAGTGGCACACACCTGTAATCCCAGCACTTGGGAAGCAGAGCCAAAGGAATCACCATGGGTTGAAAGTGAGCAAGATCTTGCTATACAGCCTTGGATTAAGGCAAAAAGATCATTTAAATACCCCAGTGACAAACTCAGGAATGACTAAACTCTGCCTGTTGTCAATACCTGGACACAATTGCCTCACATTTGGTTGTGTTCATGGTAAGTGACTGTTATGGATCTTCTGAGTTTCTTTTTGCTTTATTTGAATTTTGATTTCTATCTTTCCCAGCTTTGTGCAATATCAGTTCCAATACAAGGAAGACCAAGAAAATGTTCTTAGCTGTCTGTCTGTCAGGGTGGCACTGTATTGACAATGACTGTGAATCTGGCTGTGTTCAGTTCTTCTGTGGCGTTAAAGACTGTTGGCTGGGAAAAAGTCCAACAATGCTCCATGTGCCTCTCTGCCTTAGGATCAGAGATTTATCTCTTCTCCTGGGTTCAGCACAACTTTTAAATTCTAACTTACCTATGTTTAACAATGTTGTACACGTAGACAATTTAATTATACTGGCTTCTGCTTCCTGCTCTCTAACTTCTCCCAGACCCTCATCTCTGTCCATCTCCAAACATCACTTCCTCTCTTTTTTCTTAACAGACACTGAGTCCAGTTGGTGGTGCCTGGTGTGTTCACGGGTGCGGGGTCATCCATTGGAACCTGGGCAACCTACAATAGGCCAAATCCCTAAAGAAAACTGACTCCTTCCCCCCCAGCAGCCAAACTCCTAATAATCCTCAGCTAGAGGTCCTTCCCTCTGGACTCTTCCCCAACACTAGGGCTCTTTGCACAATAATATACTGACTCTAATTTTATTTCATATTTAGGAGAGGTAACAATTTGTAAATTAAATATACGTATATACATGTGTGTATGTGTGTGTATATATATATGTACAATGATATCTCAAAGTAACATTAAAGGAGCTAGCTAAGTCACAAGGTGATGATAAGAATTCATGCAAGGTGTCTAACACAGTGCCTATACATATCAGGTGTTCCAAAACATTTGGTGCCAGGCATGCATTCAGTGTTCCAAAGCACTGAGCCTTGGGGAAGTTGAATAAACACAAATTGTTTCTACTGTCTCTATCATGACAAGCTAAAAGGATCCCAGTCACTTTATCAGAGGAGAATTCACATGACATGTGACTTACCTCAGAGGCTCCCTCATCAAACTTTAGGACTTATTTTTTTCTTCTGGAATATCTCTCCTCCTGTAAGAAATACATTTCATGTTGTTACTAACAGTAGATTTTAATAATAAAATGGCTTTCATAACAGTTTGCAGCTCATGAATTTTGAGCCTGGGGTCTTCCTGAGTCCAGAGCCTGATAGTTTGTCTACCAATGGCAGACTGGCTGCTCTGATACAGAATGCATTGCGACAGGTCTTGATGGCGTGAAATTTGTTCCCACGGCTATGGTAATGTCTGGTACATATTAACATTTACACCTATTCCCCATAAGAGAGCTAAGAGAGAAATCAAATGTTCTTGTGTCAGCATATAAAACAAATGCCTGGAGAATCAGAAAGCAATCTTGTCTCCCATGGTGCATTACTGTGTAATTTCCTGGTTGCCTCCAGGATTAGAATTTTGAGATATTGCTAATTCCAGGAAGAAAATTGCACCTTTGACTCCAAATAAGACATACCCAAGGTCTCAGCAAAACTGGCACATTCGCCTCTTGCCTTGGCCCACAGAGTCTCTCAGGGGTAACTCAGAGACACTTTAGACATAATTTATCACCATTGTTTGCAAACTTTACATTTCACAACTACTTTTTAAAAGATTAATTATGGGCATACTTTCTGTGCATAAAATAGACAAAGAACATGCTCACCTCTGAAGCTGGATGCCTTGCCTCATGCTTAGCTACTGAACACGTGAGATTAAGAAGCTGTTCACCTTTGACTTTAACTTGTTCTCTTAATCATAGGATGGAATAATTTATCCCATAATTGTTTCATAACCCAGCAAGTTAGAATTTGAGAATACTTTGTAAATAGTATTCATCCAGGACATTATTATTATTATTATTATTATTATTATTATTATTATTATTTGAAAGATTAGTTCAAGGGAGAATGTGACAGAATGATTGAACATGAGCTTCTTATCGTTATGACGGAAGGAGACTTAATAGTATACACAATGCCCCTGTTCTTTACTTCTGAAACGTTAGGATGTCTCACATTCAGGGTGTTTAGAACAGCACTGCATGTGGTTATAAAAGGAAGATAACACACTTATTTCTTCTGAAAATGTGGGATTCTTGCCTGAAAAGATGAGAAGGTTGCATTCATCTCAAATGAGATATGAGGCTGTCTCTGGGGAATAGAATTCAATACCTCAGTTTTCCTCCCTGTTAGATTTGGTTTAATCTTGTGATTTTTGAATGCTCTGCTGTCTCTGGCCCCAAGCATAGTGACTCATGTCACTACTATTTTCAGAGTTTCTGGAGACCTTTGAGACTTTAATGTCCAGGTTTTCTTTTAGCATCATATATCCTTAGTTTTCTGGGTCACACTCCCTATGATTGGCTCTGGGTAGCTGGGAAAATCAACAGCGTATATCCCTTCTTGTCATACTGTTCCTCATACTTAGTTATGCTGAGAAAGCCACCTTAGATAGTGATGTTCTGTTGTGACCTTGAAAATTCAATGTCACAATGTTGTGGTGTCTTTCAGTACGTTCTGAACACAATTGTCTTCTTGCTGTGTCTGCACAATAAAAGAGAGCATGGGAGCTCTCCACGGTCTCTTTGGTAAAGGTACCAACTTTATTCAGAAAGATTTTAATCAAATCTATGGTGATTCATCTGACTTAATCACCTCTACAAATCCCCACCTTCAAATGCCATTACAGTGGTCAGTAGAACTCAAATGTAAAAATTCTTACAAGATACACATAGCAGTCTCAAAAACACCTGCTGTTGTTAAGCCTGACTCATCTACTTTACAAGTGTCTACACATCACAGAGAAGGGGCAAGATTTGAAGCAATAGCTCCAGAAGTTTCCAAAGGACTCTGAGATGACGACAACCATGTGTGCTAAGGATTCTGGGAAGTGTGATCTGGAGGTAGTACCACTGGATTATACCATCAATGTCCCTTTTCTTCCATGAGGTCAAGGCTTTCAATGTATTCATCTGTATTCTGCTGCTTGAAGAAATAAGTTTAAGAAACACTATAGAATACTCAAGATGCCTGAATAAGTGAAATTATAGGCAATATTTATTCTCCCATACAGATAGTTCAAAGCAGCCCTGATCTCCAATTTGCTTCTGCTTTTAAAGAAGACAGCTGCAATTGTATGATGTATACAGGAGGGCAGCTGTGGACATCTGCAGGAAGGAAACAAAGATTGTTTACCAACGCAGAAAGGTAGCAGTTCAACAGGCTATTCTCATAACCTATGGGGACACACTGTCTAGAAAGTTATGGCTGGTCTATATGACCAGTGACCAGTTTACCCAAGGTCATTTTTGTTTTCCTTAGAATACTTTCACAAAATAGCATAGCTTGTAGTTCAGCAGCCCACTACAGGAAAAGATATTGAAAATCACAACCCCATCCCAGAACCTCTGTAATCACATCAGCTCATGAGTCCATAGACTTTAAGTTAAATTTGTAATTAGCAAGAAACAGCTGTTTTTCTTTCCAGGGCAAGCTAATGCTCAGTGATCTGAATACTGACATCAGTATGCTTCAGGATGTGTTGACTGATAAAGGTTTGAAAACATTCTAATAACAGATGTGAAAACTGTTTCCACTCCAAATAAAAGAAAGAAAATTGATGTCCCTCAAATTTGAAAAAGAAAAAGCTCTGAAAAACTCATGAACTAAAAAGTATATTTCTGTACATTATAGATCACCTGTTTCTTCATGTATATCATTTTATGCTCAGAATTATTAATGTATTTCTCAAAAATTATATAAATATTAATTTTCATACACAAAAATATCAGTGTGGAACAGACTCATATCTTCCTCAGGCAAATGTTGAAAATATTCTAACTGTATACTTTATTAGTATATTGAAATCTAATGTTTTGCACAGAAATTGTTACCTCGGTGGTAGCCATCTGTGGATCATGATTTGACCCAATGTAAGTCTGAATTAAAACATGAGCCCAGTAAATATGGATCCTTGGAAAGACATAATTTGAATGTACTGCCTATTGAATCAGTGATTTTGTGGAATTTCACTCAGCCATTGAGCTTAGGTAGTTGCAGAGAACAGCCCTCAAAAGAATGGTGACTACTGTGCTGGCCTTTCAAGGTTGATTTCTTCCTTCTGTTCCTGCTTCTTCCAGCCCATGTTGGAGGAACATAGTCCATTCCACATACGTGCAATCTGACAGTGCTTCATCATGGGGTCCTGCTCCACCCATCTCCTCCTGCTTCATTACTCAGGGCTTCACCAAAACTGTGGCAACTGATACCCCAGGCCCACGTTCCACTCATACTCTGCAACCTGAAATACAGGCGAGCCAGAATCTGTGAAATCAGAAGCTTATGAATAAATGTGCCTCTCTTTTATCTCCAACACAAAATATGGAATATACATCATAAGGCTTCTCAAAAGTACCCTGGAACAAAGAGGTCACCAGTCATGGTAGACAACTCAAAAGTACCTATTTTTTTATTTTCATTTTTGTTTTATTTTCATATAGCGTCATAATCACTTCCAGGCTGGCCTTTAAGTCACTGATGGTCCCAGACAGGTGTAAACTTGTAATTCCCTTGCCTCCACTTCATGAAAAGCAGTGATTTCTTCTATGGATTTTCTGTAGGCGGAGTTTCACTTACAAGGCACCAGTCCAAGATTAATATTTATTAAAATATAAACCAACACTCACGATACAGGTAACAGCTTATAGTGGCACCTGAACAGGGACTGGAGTATCCCAGCGATAGACGATGGATGCCAAACTGGTCTCTCCAACAGCCAGGAACCAGGAAAACGGGCCTCCCAGGGTCCCAGCAGCCCTTTATCAATGGGGTTGGCCACTCCCCCTTCAGGGGCCGAGAACCTGGATAAGCATCCTCGGATCTTATCAGTTGACACCTGAATCCCACCACAATTTTTCCTCATTTTCTATACACTCTGCCCTTGTGATGGTGGCCTAGGATCACTTGGTGGCTTTATTTCAGCCCCTGTAGAAGGATGGTCCAGGTTATGACAATACTTTCCTTGCTCTGTGGAGTAATCACTTACAGGGTATATGTGCTGATACTTTCCCGTATGCGTTAGTTAGTTATGGAATTCCTCTAGAAGCAAGACTTTATGGGAATAAAAAATGGCTCAGTAGTCAGGAGCATTTGCTGCTCTTGCAGAGGACCTAGATCCTGTTCCCAGCACCTACATGGTGGCTCACAACTGCCTATAACTCCAATTAAAGAGGAGTTGACAGTCTCTTAACCTCCATGGGCATCTGCAGCTAGATGGACCACACACGTAAAATAATAAAATAGATCTTTAAAAAGAAACAGGATTTCAGATTTCCTGTAAACACATCCTACAAATGCATCCTCTGTTAACTGAACTTCACCACAATCTGACTCTCCTTCTGGAATGTTCCCTGAGGTATGATCAAAATGTTCATTTTATGATGTTTATGGGGAGCAACAGGAAGCGTTGCTCATTTCCATAGTGATTCTTGTGCGTGTATATATTTAAGATTAAAGTTCATTTCTCAATTTACAGCCTGTGATAACAAAGCCTTGCTTGCTAACCCTGCAAACTGCATTACAACAGCATGGCAGTACTGTAGAACACTTACTCTTCAGTGTAAGGAAAGCCTAACCTCACTGATGGCCTTGGGAATTCTGGACTTTTGCTTCTTTGAACATGTGAAAACATTTTTTTGGTCTTAATAGTGCTAGATTTTTCCTATTCCTGAGCCAATAACTGGTCTCTAAGCCATATGTTCACCTTGTATCCAGGGCCTTCACTTTATTTCATCCCTGAGTCCTGAGTGATACCATGAATCTCATGGGCCCAAACTTTCCATTCCAAACTTAGAGTAGTTTTTCTTCCTGTTATTTTACACCAACAAAACTAGTATCAGCTCCCAAATGTCAGAACAAGCAGCTGGAGAATATCCAAGCATAGAAATGGCAAATAATTGTCTTGCCCTGTGACAGTGCTGACTAGCTGTACCACTTGAAGTGTATAATACACAGGCCTCTGCTGACTGGAATGAATCTTTAGTGATGTCCATCATAAACAGAAATGCCTTAGGTATTTAGTAATAGCAACAGGATAGTTCCATATTTATATAATAATTACATATTATATAATTCCATATATCACTACTATTCAATAATTAAATAAAACTTTTAAATTAAATAAAATAATTTTAAAAGTCAAACATGGACATAAGGAAGTCTGGAGACTACTCCAAATTCCACGTCCTTTAGGTTCTTCAGTCACAGCTAAACCCTCTTAAGTCAGAGAATTGATAATACTCACTGATCTAAGGACACAAAGTCAAGCAGGCTAACCCAGATTCTAGCAGAAAGCAGACACTGGGAAAATCATTTCGATTAATTAATCTACAGCCTAATTAAGCCCGGTGAATAACTAGCGGAATCTGACACCTGTCACTCAAGGATAAGCATAACAAAAACAGTTGAAGCCACTCTAAACTCCAGACTGAAATGTCGGGCAGAAGAAAGAACATAAAAGAAACTGAAAAGAAGAAATTTGTCACTTGAAGGAAAATGAGTGAATTATAAATCCTCACACCCGATGGAAGAGCAAACTGAAACAAGTGTCCCATCTTTTCTCTCATATGATATTTATTTACTTATTAAAATTTTATATATGAGAACCATATTTGCATAAGTCCTCCTCCCTCAAATTCCTTTCCCACTCCTCAAATTCCTATTTTCACATTCTTTAATTATTTTACATGTGTGCATGTATTTATAAACACAATCTGCCAGGCTTGTTTACCATTGATAATTTATGTTTAGTGCTGATCTCATAGAACTAGTGAAGCTTTGTAAGAATTGCCCACATTATGTTGTATAGGGCTATTGAAATCCAAAGATATACTACTTTGGAGAAGAGGTTTTCATTTTATTTTCACAGAAAATGAAAAGCTGTGGATTTATTCCTGGATAAAGAACATAAAGTTTGATAGAGGAAGACACCCTGAAAAATCTCCAATGGAAATGGATGGACCAGATGATTCAGCATTTCAGAGCTCCTCTGTTGAAGTTTCCAAAGCTCTGAATCCAGAACAATTTCAAGGAGATTGGCTGAGATGACCCAGCCTTAGAGACTACTCCACTAAAGACTTGTGCATAACTCTAAATTTTCCTTTGGATTCTCATGAGATTGCCAGTGTCCCCATTCAGCAGGAAGTAGCCTAGAGAACAATGCCCACATTCCCAAAACATGGATTATGGATGTTTGTGTTTATTTACAGTGTTGTTTATAAGTTGTTATAGATAAGGGGGGGGAAAGAATATTAGATTTGGAGTTCTTGTTTATAAAAGAGAAAAGGGGATATATAGAGGTATTGTGCTGCTTCATTGTAAATAATTATCCCACCCACTGGTTTAATAAAAAGCGCTGATTGGCCAAAGGCAGGCAGGAAGTGTGGGTGGGGCTACCAGACTACAAAACTCTGAGAACAGGAAGCACAGAGAGGAACGCCAGAGCAGAATGCCAGAGAGAAGCCAGAAGAAGCAGAGGACAACCATGCTGCTCTAAAGAAAGGTACCGAACCCCATGGCTGAACAGGAAGAATCATGGGTTAGATGAAGGGTACAGAGTTAGCAAGTTATATGCCTGAGCCTTAGGCCGATCAGCCAAAAACAATTGTAAACATCTGTGTGTCTCTGTGGGACCATGGAACTGCTGGACTTCAGGACTAAGGATCTTTGGGTTCTAGACCTTGAGGTTAGGCCCGAAAGTCCGGGCCAGAAACCACGTACTACAATGTTGATTTATCAATATAGAAAATTTGTTGACTGCAACTTCCTTGTCACATGTAGAAGACACTATCTCATGGGCATGAACATGGAGGAGATGGGCTAAAGAACCTCCACCCCAGCTGAGGAGCTATTGGCAGTTGGTGATTTCTGGGAAATGAAGAATCAGTTTGCTCCAGTATGGCTCCTTGAAGGTAGACTACATTGTCCACGGGATGGCCCACACTCATGAATACATGATCATCAAAACTAAACTCTAGGAGTTGTTTCTGAAAAGAAGACTTGGAGTTGAGAGTAGATGGTGAGGTGAAGTGGATCTAGGAGCAGTCATGGGAAGGAGTTGAAGTGAATAGATCAAAATACATTGTATATATGTACAAAAGTCTCAAAATAAAATAAAGCAAATTAGTTCTGAAAAAAATATAGAAACAAGACTATTAAAACACATGGGGGAGAAGGTAAGAATGAGTAATAGAGGGCTAGATATAATTAAAATGCATTGTACACATGAATAAAGTGTCATATGACCTATGGTTTTGTATGATAAATATGTGCTGGTCATAGTCAAACAAGAATAGTATGTTCATCCCCAAGTACACACACACACACACACACACACACACACACACACACACACACACACACACACACACATGCACATATGACATCCATACATGTACACATATGCACATACACATGCAAACATACATGTATGCAGGCACATACATATTCAGCAGACACACTTACACATATGTAAACACACACACCTTCAGTACTACCATCAGATATAACAAACCAAATCTGCAATAAGAAATTTTCAAGGCATACAAAAAAGCAAGAAAGAACACAGAACAAGTACAGCAAAACACAAAAGGGAACTAAAGCATGACAAAGACATTAGAACTATCAAAGAAGAACATAGAATAATTGTAAGTAAAACAATAAGGTCTCTAATTAAAAGGTAGTTTCCATGTGGGGTCTGAGAACACCAAATAAACAATTGGAGAGAAGAGAGGACATATTGTATTCAAACTGGTTAAGAAACAAAGGGGAAATATTAAAGGTTCTCAGAGGGGGATGGAGATGTTTTGCCTACAGCAGAACAAGGCTAAAATTTATAGCAGACTTCTTGTCGGATATCAGGAGAAAAGACAGTGAGAGGGGTGTAATATAAAGCTAAAAGGGCGGGGATGAGCAACCCAGAATTCTATATTCAGCAAAAATAGAAAGAAAATGCAAAAGTAAACAAAAATACTTCGTCAGGAAAAAAATGTAAGAGTTCACTTGCAGCCTAAGTGCTGTATACAAAATATTTTTTAAGAGCTTTTGTGTAAAAGGAACTAAGACAGGATGATTGTGGCCACATAAAAAGAGTTCGGCAATGATTCTTCAGTTTCTACTGTATGGGACAGTCTGAGGAGTATTGGTATTAGTTCTTTAAATGTCTGGGAGAATTCTGCACTGAATCAGTCTGGTCTCAGGCTTTTTTCACTTGGGAGACTTTTATTAACAGCTTCAATTTCCTTTGGGGTTACAGATATGTTTATTTCTTTAATCTGATCTTGATTTAATTTTGGTAAGTGGTCCCTGTCCAGAAAGCTGTCCATTTCTTTTAGGTTTTCCACTTTAGTGGAGTATAGAATTTCAAAGTATGACCTGATAGTTCTCTGGATTTTCTGGGTCTCTGTTGTTATGTCCCCCTTTTCATTTCTGATTCTGTTAATTTGGATACTCTCTCTCTTTCTCTGCTTCTTGGAACAAATATTGAAAGAAGGAAATGGTTGAGTGAGAGGAGCAAAGAGGGAGATAGAAAGAGATAGATATCTTGATAGAGGAAGCCAGACTGATACTAGGGAAACCTCCAAGAACTCACAGGATGTCCCTGGCTATGTCAAACAATAGTGGAGGAGGAACCTAAACAGGACTTTCCCTATAATCAGTGAATAACCACCCTAAGTTAGTAGTACCACAGGAATCCTAAGCTACACAACCACAACATATATACTGAAGACTTAGGTAAGATCCATACAGGCTCTGAATAGTCAAGTGAATAACCATCCTAAGTGTCATCATAGAACCTACATCTAACAATGAATAGAGGTGGAAGCAGCAATCCATGGTTGAGCACTAGGCTGAGCTTCTGGTCCAGCTGAGAGCAGGGGAGGAGAGTCTGTATAAGCAAGGGGTTAAGGATTATGAGAAGAAGTCCACAAAGATGGCTGGCTAGAGCTCTGGGGAGCTCACTGAATCAAGAATAGCCATGGACATCCATCAGGAAAAGGAGCTAGGCCCTCCAAGGGTAAGCAACTGTTGATTGGCATGGGCAGTATGTGGAGCCTCTAGGACTGTGTTCCTGTGCATGGACTGGCACCTTGGAGCCTATTCCCTGTAGAGGAACATCTAACCCTGTCTTGACTTTGGGATGAGGAAATCAGACTTGCCTGGAGTGGATGTGCCATGCTGAGCTCACCCACCTTGGAACCTCTTGCCCTTTTGGGGGAGGGGATGGATGGGTGGTGAGGTAGAGGCTGAAGGCTCTCTGGGAGGGGTTGGGAGGAGAGAAGGGAGGGGTTGCAGGGGGATACATGAATGAAAAAATATTTTTTATAAAAAAGTAATAAAATAAAAAATAAAAATAAAATGATAGCTCATGCAAAAAAAAATGTAAGATATACTCTAAAATTTACACTTCCTAAATAAGTAAAGCACTGGATTTGACATCAAGTATAGGAAAGCAAATGCCTCTCCTTTGTCATTGCCAGCAAGGTAACTGTTAAAGAAAAGTGTAATAGGATTAGAGACAGAGCTCAGGAGTTTAAAGGACTTATGGTCACTGTACAGGACACAAGTTCATTTTCTAGCACCCACAAAGGCAGCTCACAGTTGACTGCAACTCTAGCTCAGCTCAAAAGGATTGTACACCCATATCTGGGCTCAATTATGTGCACACACACACATGTGCACACATATATACACATGCACACACACATCTATGTGTATTTACATATAAGTGTTATACATAATTTAAAACTAAGTTTTTAAAGTAATATGGTTATTCAATATAAATATAAAAATAGAATATCTTATTTTTAAGAAGCATAAGTTAATATTCACTAAGATAATCAATCACAATGACATTACAGTTTTAAACATATATATCAGAGGTGTTTCCAACTTCATGAAACAAACAACTATTATGAATAAAGTTACATACTGATCTCAGCATAGTAATGTTGGGAGATTTCAATACTTCATTATCACCTGTGCACAGTTCATCTGAACTACAACAACAAAAAAAAAAAGAACAGAGAAATGAAACCTTAAAAAATGGACATGACAGACATCTACAAAATCCATACAAACATTAAAGAATAAGCATTCTTCTTAAGAGCTCATGGATCCTTCTCCTAAAAAATACACACATTATTAGGACGTAAGGCAAGTGTCAACAGATACAGGAATATTAAATAACTTTTATATTCTCTCAGATCACAATGGGATAAAGCCATATATCAACAGCAGGAGATATCTCAGAAAGCACAAACTTGTAGAGAGTAAATAACATATAATTAATGATGAATGAGTCACTGACAGAACTAGAAAAACTGAATGAAAACACAATGTACCAAACCCTATGAGATACACGGAAGGCAGTCCTAACAAAAATGTTTAAATGAAAATATCAAAAACTTTCAGACCTCTTAAATAAAAAGTAATGACCCTGCAAACATAAAAACAAAACAAATTCAAAATCTGAACATGACAAGAAATAATTAATGAACATAAGTCAATGAAATAGAGTGAGAAAAACAAAAAAATAAGTGTAACAGAGTCTTTGCAAAACTAAATAATAAGTATAACAGAGAGTTGGTTCTTTGAAAAACTAAACAAGATTGGCAAACCGCTATCCAAATCAACCAAAAGAAAGGGAAAGAAAAATCCTACATTAATAAAATTAGAGATGAAAGGGGAGTGTTACAACAAATGCTAATGAAGTCATAAATCATAAAGACATAATTTTAAAAGCAAAGATTTCATTAACTTGGAAACCTAAAAGAAATGAATGAGTTTCTCATGCATATAACCTACAAAAATTAAAATAAGGTAAAATACATAACAGGCTTACAACTAGAAATTGAACCAATAATGAAAGCCCAACCAACCGAACAGCCTAGGTTCAGACTGAGTCATTCCAGAATTCTACCAAACATTCAAAGAACTACAACCAATATTATGCAAATATTCTATAAATTAGAAAATGGAGGGATGCTTCCAAACTCTTCTTGCAAAACCAGCATTGCCCTAATAACAAAACCAAATAAGGGCATTGCTGCGGCCTAGTTTTTCTGTACACTGTGAATATGTGTTTCTACCATTGGTTAATAAAGAAACTGTTTTAGCCTATGGCAAGGCAGCATAGAGGCAGGTAAGAAATCTAAGGAGAGAAAAGGGAGAACGGTAGAGTCAGAGAGATGCAATAAATCCACCCAAGAAGCAAGTTATGAACGTGCCAGTAAGCCACTGGCCACATATCAATACACAGAATAATAGAATAGGTTAATTTAAGATGCAAAAGCTAGATAGTAATAGCCTGAGCCATAGACCAAAACAGTTTGTAATTAATATAAGCTTCTATGTGTTTATTTGGGACTGAGTGGCTGCAGGACCAGTTGGGACAGAGAAACTTTCACCTACAGGGCATACACAAAAAGAAAATTGCAAATCAGTTTCCTTGATAGATGAAAAGGTTCTCAATGAAATACCGGCAAGCTGAATTCAGTGGTACATCCAAAAGAAACATTCTTCATGATGACCAATTCAGCTTTATTCCAGAGATTCAGCGGTGGTTCTGTATACATAAATAAACAAATGCAACACATCGTACAAGTGCACTCAAGGAGAAATCACATAACTATCAACAGAAGACCCAAAAAAAGCCTTCAAAAATTCTATATCTCTTCATGATAGATGCCATGGAATGCCTGTGCAATCCAAAAATATTAAAAATGGATGGGGTTCCTTGAGGGAATAGTTCAAAAAAAAGTAAAAGAGGGGGTGAAAAGGTTAAGTAAGGGAGGAAGAAAGAGGATTTGGAGAAAATTAGACTTGGGATAGGCTGTTATTAAATGGGATTGAGGGAGTACATTTCAACTATTTGGAAAGCAAGATATGCCCACCTGTGTAGGAGCAGCTTAACTATTGGGACAGTAGCCAACTGCTCTCTGAATAGATTCAAAACCCATGCCAGAGTTGTGAGGTTGGAGCCCTGCCTGGAAATGAAAGCCTGGCTAACAGTCCAGGTCTACAGAGGTAGCAGGACCATTCATGGAACACATTTCTGGTTATTAAGTTTGCATAACAACAATCTGCCTTTTAAACACCTGTTATGCCAATAGACATAAGAAACAGCCAACTTTAATCGGAGAAGCCTCTGCTTATCATGAACAGTGGTGAATGTAGAGACTTGTCACTTGCCAAGAGTAGGGAAAAAGGAGACTACTGTGGAACAAGTCCTTCATACCACCCATTCTGAGACTTGGGAAACACTGCAGAAGGAGGAGGAAGTATGTGAGAGTCACAAAATGCATTTCCTAGATTCAATGCAAGCACTTTAATCATTAACTCACATATACTGAAGTTGTCTGCACTGGGCGAAAAAGAAAAAAGACTAACCCTATTAACAGTCAGGTAAGTGAGAGGGGCTTAGAGGGCCCATCCCTTTACCTGATAAGCTCTGAGAGGGAGAATCGCCATCTTTTGTTTTATCCCCTCTGCTGAGCCCACCAGACTCTCATGGATGCTTACAAACCTTATTCACACAAATAGCCCTTCTATACAAAATTAATAGATATGAACAGGATTTAGAGAAAAGGGAAAGATTTGACAAGGATGGTAAGGAGGTAGGCTGATAGAGAGTGGCCAGTATGCAAGGCGTATGAATATGTGAAGTTGTAAAAGAAATACAATAATCAAAATTTTAATGCAAAACAATGACAGGAAACGGTATAAGAAGTGGGCAGCACTTTTAAGATCCTTACACCATACATGGGAAAATGTAAGAGTCATCACATATGTTCATTATATTTGAGTTCAAACATAACTTTTGAGAAACCCCTAAACATTTATTAAGGATATGATAGTAGTAAGTCAGTAGAAAAGATAAGGCATTAAGACGTGAACCTGGAGAACTACTCAATCCGAGAAGGTAGAGAAAGGAGGCAAGCGGGATAGTAGAGAGGAAGAAGCATCGCACTGAAGTAGAAGTCAACTCACATGCGTGGTGACTAATGTACCGTGTCCAATAGCAAATTTGTCTTTTACTTGGGATTGGTGGATTTTGACTGGTAATTCCATTAAGACACTAAGATAAGAGCATGGTAAAGAGATGAAATGCTGAGCTGAGCTGGAAAGAAAGGTCACGTCACTGATGGTGTCCACCATAGACACTTTCCGCTTAAACAGTCATAGGACATGAACGCTCAAAAAGTAACCATGACATCACTCCAACTACAAGTCACAAACACATATTGATGCTCTGTTGGGGGTGAGGATGCTTTTCCTTCTGTAGAAACAAAAACAAGAGTGCAGTGGGGTCTGAGAAGAAATGAAGTTTCCATAACTTAATGCCGAACTTGCACCATTGCTGTCACTGCTTCCGAGGAGAGGGTTCACATTTTACTGCTTTCAGGACACCCAGCGCTTTCTGATCTTCAGTCCTGACATCTCCTCTGCTACTACATCTTTCCATGGGTCCAGCTGTAAATATCCATCATTTCTCACCTCTGAAAGAAACTTCTAACTGACCTAAGCAAATGTCTCCTAATTACCTTTCTAAAAGAACATAATGCATTTTTAGGGATCCATCAAATGACGTATGCTCCAATCCTCAACCTTTCCTCGTACAGCAAGCAGTGACTTCCCCATCTTCATGTCTTACATAGAAGCGAACTATTCTTTAGCTCCCTTCTAACAGCCAGATGGCCATAACTTAAAGTAATAAAGGTTACTGCGCTGAGTGGAAGGGAAATAAATTTAAGGTAGAAGTGAGAATGAGTCTTGATCATTCATGCAGGTATTAAGCTCTGTGTAGGCAGTAATTAAAGAGGAGCTTCTGAACCAAAGAAACATAAATAAGATTCCTAGTAAAGGATCTTTATTGCAACAACATTGGCATGAGCCCAGAATAGCCTCATGGGCCTTTTTAAAGACCTCATAGATATTATAGAGATGAAAAGGATTAGAGGTCTTGTCTAAGCAAGACTTCCCTTGAGTATACACAGAAATACAAAAAGCTTCATTAGAGTGGAATTACGGACATGAGAACTGCGTTGGTTACTTTTCTGTTCCTTGAGAAAACACAATGACCAAGGCAACTCAAAGAAGAAAAGGTTCATTTGGGCTCACGGCTCTAGAGGTATAAGAATCTGTGAGATTGAGAAACATAAGAAGGCAAGAAACTGAGATCTCACATCCATTGATGCAAGAATGAAGCAGAGAGAGCAAACTAAAAAGTGTGGGGTCTTTCATTTCTCAAAGACCACCTCCATCGGCAAACTTACTCCAACAGGGCCACACCACCTAAATCTCCCCAAACAGCACTACCAACTTTGGACAAAGTGTGGTGATATATTTAGTCTGGAATATCAGAGAACAGAGCCATCTCTCCAGTCTTTTGTTCTGGGTTTTTTTGTTGTTGTTGTTGTTTTTTGTTTTTTTTTTTTGCTTTGCTTTTGTTTTGTTTTTCAAGGAATGTTACACACACAAAATCTCTGTCTCGTAAAAAACAAAAACGGGGCCTGGAAAGATGCCTCTGCCCTCTGATATCCCAGACTATTTTTATTAAATATGCAATAACCAGGCAGTGGTGGTACATGCTGTTAGTCCCAGAGTTTGTGAAGCAAAGGTAGGAGGAGCTCTCTGAGTTCAAGACCAGCCTGATCTACAAAGCAACTTCCAGGACTGTTACACAGAAAACCCTATCTCGAAAAAAAAACAAAATAAAACAACAACCAAAAAAAAGACTGGTGAGATAGCTCTGCTCTCCAATATTCCAGACTATTTTTATTAAATATTTATCACCACAACCAAGTGTTGTCATTTTAGCCTAAGGGGGCCATTTTTGTTCAAACTAGTACAAGGACCTTCTTGGTTTCTGGAAAGGAGCAAACAAGCAGAGGTTACTAGGTGTGAGTTGCACTTTTGATGTTTGATGGAGGATTGATGACTTTAATATCCGTTAAGTTCTTTTTATTTTATTACTTTCTATTTTTAAAAATGTCTTTGTTATCCATGTATCCCCTGCTATGCCCCATGAAGAAGTTCATCTGGCTGCAGGGAAGCCAGGCTAAGTGATGCTTTAGAATGAAAGATTGTACAAAATATTCTCACTTGGAATGACGTATCCTTCACTGAACATACATGATCTCTTCTCTTCATAGATATAGAAATTTTGAAGCACGTGTTTTAGAAAAAGAGACAAAATAGAAAAGATATTTCCTTCTACTAAACTTTACAACTATGAAGTATATAGTGAGAAAAAAGTGAATGGATGGAGAAGCAGTATGCAAGGCAGAAACTTGCTAGACACACGTCTTCAGATGTCCAACACTAGTATGAACCACTCACCTTCCCTAAAAATTGAGTGTAGCCAGTGAAATACATATGATACAAGGGATGAGGAGGAGAAAGAGGAAGCAGAGGAGAGTTATTACTGCATATCAGCTAGTAGCCAAAGGTAGAGATGCATAAAGGTGAGGGGCATTATCTCTAATGGCCCTCAATGAGGTCCAGCACATTTGAGGATCTAAGGGCTACACAGATCCTGCATATATCTGATTCAGGTTGGCAGTTTCGCTTTCTTCCTCTATTTTTACTTTTACAGGTAAATGTATTCACCCGCTATCCAGAGCATCTCACAAGTATCGACTTATGCCAACTGACTGTACTTGACTTAAAGGTAAAATGTAGAAAATAGATAGACCTATGGTCACTAGAACATTGGTAAAGGGCCAGTGTTTACTAACACTAAAAGTAAATACCATGTCAGCTTTCTAGAGGAGGATGGAAGGGACCCAAGGGTTGCTGGCCTTTCAGACTAAAGTCAAACAATATGTTAAAAATTCTAATTGTGCCACTGAGCAACTATTTGGATAAGTCCACTACAAAATCTCCTCTGAGTTTTAATAGTCACATCTATTAGACAAAAATAACAGCTTATTTGAGGCCGTCATCTTATTCATAATGCTCAATCTACAGAAAAGAAGCATTATCTGGAAGTGGAGTGAATTTTTAAAATATGTTTGACTACTTCGTGCCCCTCTTGGTTTGAATATATTGTGTTTTATTGGGAAATGAAACTATGATCTGAAGACTTGAGATAGTGAAGCATTTTACTTAGGGTTGGAAGCTGTGCTAAAACTCACAGGATGAGTGTAAAGAAGAGAAGCAGCTCAAACTAAAGAAAAACACTAGAAATACAAGAGCCTTCGAAGGCTGCATTTCCGCCAAATTCACTCCCACGAACCTGATGGCCCAGAATTCCATCAGTCCTCATAATGGAACTGGATCTAGCAAATAAAAATTAACATCTCTCTACTTCCCTCCCTCATTCTCTTTTCCTCTCTCTCCTGCTCCTTTTTTTCTCTTCACTGAGTCTTCATGGTAGAAAAAAAAAAGAAGGCACCTCCACTATAAAACATTGTTGTACAAGAAAAATACAGATAAAAAGTAGCTCTGTAGAAATCTCTCAACTTCAGTTCCAAGTTCTGAAAAGACAGAAACTGATTGGCTCAAATTAGTCAGCAAACAGTTTACTAGAAACAAAGATTTGAGTCAAAGATATGGTTACCAGTTCCTACTCTGAACCAGGAAACCAATACCCATTAGGAAATCCAACAAGAGCAAATTAAACAATCAACAGGGGATATAGTTTAACTGATAAAGTGTTAGCCTCTCATACACAAAGTGTGATTTCCAGCACCACAAAAAAGTAGGCTTGGTGGCACCCACCTGAAACCCCAGAACTTGAGAGATGAAAGCTAGAGGATCTGAAGTTAAAGGTCATTATCTGCTTCAAAGTAAGTTTGAGGCCAGCATAAAGTATATGAGACCGTGTCTCTTACACAAAAAAAAAAAAAAAAAGAAAAGGAAATAAGAAATGAATGGAAGGAGGGAGGGAGGGAAAGAGAGAGAGAAGGAGAAGGGAAAGAAGGTGAAATGAGCAAGTTATAAACCTGACAATTAACTGAAGCAAACCTAACTATTGCTCCCAATAATCAAAGATATAATACACTTTCCAAAATGCTTCTATGTGTGCTTCAGGAAAACGGATTAACTAAGGCCAAGGTCATGCTGGACTAAAGTTTATTAGAGGGAAGACAACATCCCGTGTTAGCTCATGGGAAACCTTCCTGCATTTACCCCATGTTTTCATTTCAACCTTCCTAATTCTGTGACCCTGTAATACACTTCCTCATGTTGTGCTGACCCTCAACCATAACACTATTTTTGTTGCTACTTCATAACTGTAATTTTGCTACTGTTATGAACCATAATGTAAATTTCTGTGTTTTTTGATGGTCTTAGGCAACCCCTATGAAAGGGTCATTCAAACCCCTAAAGGGTTCTCAATCCACAGGTTGGGAACCACTGTCTTAAAGCATTCTATAGTGATTTAATTAGCAATTTTCCTAACCAAAGGTCATGTGCAAATTCCATGATCCAGACTACATCACTCTAAAATAAATTACAAAGGCTGTGCATTTGACAAATCTATTTTCTCTAATTTCTGTATCAAGTTTAACCACACATCCCTATAACTGAAAGAGTAAATGCAATAAAACTTCTCCACACATTAAAACAAACTGCCATCTAACACTCCACAGCATCCACCCCACCCAGCTGCGATAACTTCTCCTATCATTTCCACAGCAGCACTTGTGTAAATCTGGATATTTTATTATCTGAGATGGTACACTGACAAATTTCCAAAATTAGCTCATTTTATGCTCTTGCAAATCACCACACTGGAATAGGGAAGACTGGGTGCTCGTGACAGGGAATGGGTCAGCAGATGCTAGTGAATGCATCAGTCATCTGTGAGCCCCCCTTCCAGCCTTAACCCCTTCTTCTGTTCAATTTCTTCATTCTACCATAGCAATACTACTGCCTGAATTGCTAGACTAAAAATGGCAAATGGGTTACCACTGAGCCAACCCTAATTCACAAAGCTGTCCTGACTGTTGAGAAGAACTCTGAACCTTTTATGGGCTCAGAGATATTGGGATAGTTGATTTATGGTGGTTGCAATTGTTAGGAATAGGAAAAGTTAGTAACACATGTACTCAGTATTTGCTATCCATGTACAAGTCAAAAAAAATCACCAAATTGGAGATACAGATCAATTGGTAGAGGATTTTCCTAGCACACAGAGACCCTAGATTTGATCCTTGGCATTGAATAAAGTGGGTATGATGGCATATGCCTGTCATTCCAGAACTCTAGAGGTAAAGACAGAAAAGTCAGAAGTTCAAGATTATTCTTGACCTTCTTTATATAGCAACAACTTTCTTATATAGCAAATTCGTGTAGTAGCATGAGACCCTGTCTCAAAAGATGTATTCATTAATTAACTGGTAGAAATAGAGAGAAATCATAGGAAAATAAGAGTCCATCACCCATCATAAAACCAAATGCCATGGAACTTAGCATCTGAGCTCATGCTGTTGCTATGATACCAGCTGTGGTGATATGTTGTATATTTAATAAAAGCAGTCTGAAATATCAGAGAAGAGATCTACCACAGTCAATCCAATGGAAACACACCTTTAATCCTAGCACAGGGAAATACTGAGAGTGGTGATCTACGCCTTTAATCCCAGCAGATCTGAGTCTGAAGCCAGCTTGGTTTACAGAGGGAGTTACAGTCTCCCAGGCAGGCAGTGGTGGTGCCAGGCCTTTATTAACCTGGATGTGAAACAACTGGGTGAAGAAGGTATTTAAGGAAGGCATGGGAAGGCGGATGAGGCAGTAGAAGCCACAAGGAGCAAGGCTGAGGAAGCTGGAAGACAGCTGGGTGAGATCTGTGGTGTTTCCTCTCTTTGATATCTCAGCCTTTCCCTGACTCTGAGTTTCCTTTATTACAACCAGAATTCGTGCAACAACCAGCATTAAATTATATGAACTATAGCTTAACCCTGACATCCTTGAAGGACATAACCAGAGAGTTTAACAGAGCTAGAGTCTTGAAAACAATCCTCAGTATGTATTGCTTAGTATTATCTAGGAACTTTTCTAATTGTTACATTTTTATCTTAAATTTTCAAGTCATCCTATGGATGAGGTAGGCTTTTTCCTTTCTCTATTGGTGTATATGGATTATGCAAAATAACTGGTTTCACTCCACCATTTTTATCCCCCTTCCTCTGAATTGTTCCTCTTCAAAAATAGACCTCCTTTCATTTCCTTACTTTTCCTTCTACATCTCGATTCTGTGTTTGAGAGGAAGCATGTAATGTTTGTCTTTCTGAGTCTGACTCATTCCCCTTAACATGAAAATCTTCTCCTTCATCCACTTCCTAACAAGCCATAATTTCATTCTTTCATATGACTGAATAAAACCCCACTGTACATCTACACCATGTTTCCTTTATTCAGTCACCTATGGTCACTGTTGATAATGCAGCAATATTCACTAAGATATAAGACATACAGCGTGTTTCATGCTGACTTTGATCCCTTTGGATATATAGCTAGGTACTGAAGCAGAAATGTCTTTCTATATATTGTGAATAAAGGACTGTTTTGGCCATGGCAGACACTATAGAGGTAGGCAGAGGAGTCTGAGCATAGGTACGAGAAAGAGGCTGGAGTCAGAGACAGATTGAGCCAGAGACCCAAAGAACAGACATGTAAGGGACACAGGTGAGCCATAGGCCACTCGGCAGTCAAATTAATAAGAATGGGTTAAGATGAAATAGCTAGCTATCAATTTACCGAAGCCATGAGCCAAACAACATCAAGTTAATATAAGTATCTGTGTCACTTTGGGGAGCCTAAGCAGTGGCAGGTGGCTAAGTGCTCTGGGACGGCAGGTCTTTGGGTCTGGGCCTTTGGTCAGATGGAGCCAGAAACCTCATTGTAACGAGGTACTCTTAATATTTCAAGTGAGAGGAAACAGAGAAGTGATCATCACACACTCAGAATTGGATGACTAAGAATCTAGGCCAGGCATTCTAAGACCAATGCTCTCTGCCCATGTGATGTTGGATTCTAGAGTCTATGGAGGTCACACTAACTGTGAGATACAAACACAGAGAGTTGGAATAAGGACACTCATTAGTTGCATCGTATGTCCCTTCACACGAGCCTCAAAGCCTTACACCCTCTTTCCATGCATCCGCTCAATTATCTAAGCTAAAAAATATTTCTATAGATTTACTGTAATTCTTCTAATGATACATTTTTAAGACTTTGAGTGGTCAAAATAGAGAATAGTGCAAATAAAATTTCCAGCAGGCAACCAGGTCAATTAACTCTTTCTACTGTATTTAGACAATCAAGAGATGAAGAATACACTATAGATCATTAGGAGAAAAAATAAATTTCCCATGCATTCCCAATGCTGAGCACTTGCAATAAAAATGTGAAAACATGATGTGCTGCAGAAAACCTGAGTTCAGCAGTGAGATGATCTTATTTATGTTCCAATTCATCAAATCCCACCTCACTCATTTGTATTTATAATTCACCGCACATCTCATCTATTTCTGTTCAATTATCTCTGCTTTCTTTTAAAGTGCATCCCTGAAGAGCCTCACTCTGAAGAAGCTGGTTAATCATGATACTGGGTCCTAATAAAAAAGATGAGAACAATCTTAGCAAGTGGAGAAACCACTGGAAAAGCATACCCTGTGCACTTTATGAGAAGCATTTAAGTCATGTGAGGCAAACTAACTAGGGAGAAACGGTGCATTTTTAGAAAGGGGCTGAGCTAAAGCGTTTAATGGCATTTAAGATTCATATCTTTATCTTAGACATGGCTATAAAATGTGGCTAGAGAGAAATCCTAATAGAGTCTCTAGTCTCAGCTTGTTTGTTCCATTGCCTGACCAGCAATGATCTATTTGATTCAAACAACAAGCCTGTGTTTCAGGAATGACATCTCTAAACAAAACATTCACTGCAATGAAGCTAAAGCCACAATCCGTGAAGACAGCTGGGTTCGAACTACACCTCTCTTGCAGTTGTTGGAAGACTGCACCGGTTTTCATTCAGACCCTCGGAAGAGCTGCTCTCTGTTATGGAAACAATGATAGGAAAGCATCACCAAGGCACCTGAGCAATAGTATACACTTCCATCACCACATTTGCACTCAGGGGACATATATCTTAGCATAAATAGAGACACTAGTATTGTTCTTTGACATCCATAAAAATGTGGCAGTCTCATCTTACTAATAAGTCTTTTGGCTTAAATTTGAGACATAAGAAATTAATTGTCAAAATTAAAATTTGAAGTTATTCATAAAAAAGATTTCTGATTCAATTTTGTAAGGCATATACTACAGCCTCCCTTTCCTATCCCATGTAAACATTTCTAAAATCCTGTATTTTAGCCACAATGCTTGAATATAAGAATTCAATTGATGAGAAGTTTCTTGGAATTAAGAAGATAGAAATGGGCCTGGGGTGGTAGATATCTCAAACTGATATAAAGTGTTTGCCTTCTAAGCATGAAGACTTGAGTCCAATCCCTCAGAATTCTTATTTTTAAAAGAGCCTGATGTGGTGCCATATACTTATAAACTCAGCATTGTGAAGGTAGATTGATGGAGTACACCAGCCCACCAGTCTACCCTACCTGTAGAGTCCCACATCCAGCATAATCTCTAATAAGAATCTACAGCCATTTGTACTCTACCCACAGATAAGTGTGTGTAGTCCTCACCCTACCTCCCCTGCATCAAGAAATCATCTCCTGTGCAACACAGGGAGAACATAATAGAAAACCTCAACCAATCAACATTCAGAATTGTGAAAGCTGGTCCCAATGGGGGACTCCGACACCTTAGGCTCAGAGAACAATGCAGAATGGGGTGAGGGGTGTAAAAGCCAGAGGATCAGGAAACCTACTGTGAGACTCTGTCTTATAATGATATCAGAAGCAATTGATGAACAAAGGAAGCCATGAATTTGAAGTAGAGCAAGGAAGGGTATATGGAATGAAATGTAAGAGAGAAATGTAACTGAATTATAATTTCAAAACCAAACAGAAAAGAAAATGAGATGAACAGCATTTTACCTCCTGAACAGAGCAGCCAAGCTTTAGCCAGGTTGTTGAGCCTGCTTACAGGAAGATCAGTCAAGCATTTGTCAAGGGCTGAGGCTACTCTGAAGTTTCATTGTAACTTGTCACTTCTTTTTCCCCCATTTAACTCCCATGACACAAACGTCAACAGTTAACCATGCCTGGGAGATGGCTACAAACCCCTAACATTTACTACTCACTCCCGTTGTGAACTTATTCCTATTTTTACAATCTGACTAATGTCCATGGCCTCCAGGTACACGAACATAAAGCCTGTTAGACATGGCTTGACAAGAAAATCAATCTGATATGTCTGTTACAATTTAAGGAGTGCTGAGGATTAGGTAAATTGTTGCTATTCATCCCAATAAGCAAGTAGCATTACATATTTTGTTCACAGAATGGGATTTTCAGCTATGAGATCAGCCAGTCAAAGCTCAGAGACTAAAAGAATGGAATCTTAGGTGTCACCACTCTACAAACCGGTGGAGAAAAGCAGAATCCACAATGCTGTATTGTACATCCAACCCTTTACACAAGCCACCCTGATTCACAGTGCGATTCTGCTGGGAAGGTTTTTAAGTGGGTGGCTTCCCTCCTGTCTCTTAATGTTTTAAGAATATCCCATTAGCTAGAGTAAAATTGGAGGTGTTTAAAAGAGCTTAGAAGTAAAGTGATTATATTGATTCACTGAGATTCAATATAACTATAAGGAGAAGGTATTTCCTAAGTGGCTGATTAACATCAAAGAAAAGCAAATGATTTGGCTTATAAGAATCCAGTATGCAGTCAACTGGAAGTGGCTTATGCATCGTAAGGCTTCACTTTCTTGTGGAGTCTTGCCATGTGTCTTCACTCAGAGGTCAAATTATATCATCCACTCTCTGCTGCCTCTTTATCATCTTGATGTGACAAAATGCTACAGGAGCTCCAAGAGGCACTTATTAAATCCAGAGAAAAAGAAGTTGCAGGTCAATTTCTAGGCCACCCCAATACAGGCCTAGTTCTCCTGGACTCAGGCTGGTTCCAGGCTATTCTTGCACCTACTTACTCCTCAAGTAAGAGGACGGAGGTTATTGATTGTCTCAGGTCTAAAAGCACACACCCTGCTCTGGAGCAGGAAATGGAAACAGCTCGTTTACAACATGCTCTGAGAACAGAGAAACTCCACACAAAGGAACATTGTTGTTGTTGAGGAGCAGGGTTGTATACATTGTATACACCACATGGATGGCAGCCTAGGGAAGGTTCAAAAGAAATGAAAAATAATGTTGGATAATTTTTAAAAATTAAACATTTACTCTTCGCGATATATACATAAAATTCCTGGGTTACAGGCTTAGAGTGAAGTTAGTCCCAATAAGGATTCTCACATCAATACATGGAATGCATGCTTTGATGCTTTCTGGTAGCAGACCAATGCTTGGCCTTGCTACAATACAGTCTTCAGAAGCCAATGTTTCCAACTGCTGTACTTCACCTTCCACTGAAAATCACAAGCAAATTCTTTAGAGGATAATTCAGTCTTCATGCAGCTACCAACCCAAGATGTTATACATATAGTCATATAAACTACCAACAATGCTTCTTATCATCTAGTCTTCATCCTCGGGCTGTATAAACAATATCAATCTGATTGCAGCATGGAAATGGGGACCTTTATTTTTTTTCATTGTAAAACTTTAAGAAAAAGTTGGTCTTGTATAAGTTTGGTTTTTGCTTTAAGATTAGCATAATAATATTTCAGCTAAGAAAAAAAAACAATTTGGGGGCCAGGGAGATGGTGAGGGCACCTGTTTCCAAGCCTGATGACCTGAGTTTCATGCCTGGGACTCACATGGTAGAAGGAAGAACCAAGTCCTGCACGTTGTCACCTGCCCTCAACACCTATGCTGTGGATACACTCACCCACACGTACATACACATAAGCATGCAAAATAAACAAATAAAATGTCATTTTAATAATGCAGTACAGGGGCGAGACTTCATGTCAATCTCTGTGCTGGGTTTTGTCTGGCTTGAGCTGTATATCGTGTGCACAGCTCTCCTGTTGTGTTCAGAAAACATTGTTTCCTTACATTTACCCTTTTGCTGTGGAATAATGTCCTTATACACTGTAAATATTTGTCACTCGTGTCTGTTTAATAAAACCCTGATTAGCCAGTATCCAGACAGGAAGTAGAGGCAGGGCAACCAGAGTAGGAGACTTCTGGGAAGAGGAAAAGCAGGGACCCAGTCACCTAAATACTGACCTGAGAAAAGGTACCAACCCACATGGCTAAACATATAAGAATTTTGGGTTAATTTAAGTATAAGAGCTGGTTAATAATACGCTTGAATTACTGGCTCAGTATTTACTATATTAAGCTTCCCAAGCAATTATTTGTGAAGTGACTGGTGGATATTTGAAAGTTATTGGCAGGACAGAAACTTCAGACAACACACTCTTCCTCGGGTTCTTACAATCTTTTTACCACCTTTTCCTAGTGATCTCTGCACCTTGGGGTGACAGATGTGATACAGATGTCTCATTTATAGCTAAGCACTCCCAAGTCTCTGATTCTCTGCACATAGGTCCTTTTGGATCTCTGTGTTACTTACCCTTTACCTCAAGAAGCCTCTCTAAAGAGACACCAAACTACAGATTTCACAAGTCAAGGGGAATCATTTAATGCTATGTCCATTGGCTATATCCTCTCAGTCCTATGACCTATCTAGCCACAGGTTCTTGACCCCAGTAACAGAGCCAGGTATGAATTCTATCTGGTGGGGCACAGCCTAAAAGCCAATCAAAAAGTGTTTGGGTAATTGATAATTTCTAGAATATTGAGAGTCAATTTTCTTTAAGAGTGTGACCTATGGTAGCCCAAGTCTCCTCCTGGGCAGGTCCCAAGAGTATTTGGGCAGCACAAATGGGAGATATATATATACACAAGTTTGGATGGACAAGAATGTGGAAACAGATCTTGGAGGAACAGAGTGGGGAGTGATGTAATGCAGGGGCTGGTAAGATGGCTCAGGCTTAGGTGGCAGGTGCTTGCTGTACAACTCTTACAACCTCAGTTTGACCTCCGAAACCCATAGTGAAAGAGTCAAATCCACTCCAGACCAAATGTTGTTCTCCGCCCACCCTCTCTCTCCCCCTCTTAAAAACACACGCAAAATGACAATGAATGATAGTGATAAACAGCTTTAAAATCCCTTTGTGTCCAGAAAATGAGTGCAAATCTGTAGGAGTATTTTTCTTTTCTCACTGCTAGTTCCCAAATAAGCAACACAGAGACTTAATAGTTAATATTAATTTTAAACACTCAGCTGATAGCTCAGGCTTATTACTAACTAGCTCTTACAACTTAAAATAACCCATTTATATTAACCTACAATCTGCCACTGGCATTGCCTATCTTTGATCGTGCATCTCGTTTCCTCTCCATGTCTGGCTATGATTCCTCTGACTCTGTCCTTCTTCTTCCCAGCATCCTTAATACGATTCTCTTGCCTAATCTTATCCTGTCCAGCTATTGGCCATTCCACTTCTTTATTAAACCAAGCACAGCAACATGCATTTACACAGTGTAAAGAAATACTCCACACAATTCTGTTTCAGTCTTATTAAAATCAATGAGACCATCAGTTCCCATTTTGGAAACAACATTTTACAGTACCAATCTTTGCAGGCAAATCGTGATACATAGATGGATTAGTGAAGACACCGGATTTGGGTTTTCAGAGGTGACAAAGGAGGTTAGGAAGGCAGTAGAGGCAATAGGTCTCTGGCTCCAGTGGTACCTGCAGTTATATGCACATACTCACACAAAGACACACCCATACATATAATTAAAAATAAAATAATTTTTTTTAAAAAGTTGAGACTTTGTAACCTTGAGGCTAAGAATCTTATATCTTGTCTTAACCCTTCTTAGAAGCAACAGCACAGATTATTTTTCCTGATCCTTTCATTCCATTCCTTCGTTTTTGCCTCCTTTCTCTGTAGACAGTTGTGATTGTGTTTACAATACTGCCTTTGCTTTTATCTCCATCTCCTCCTTTCTGAAGTGAAGCTAGACTATAGACTTCTACAGCAGAGTCTTTAGAGGACAGAAAAGACTCTGGGTGTCAGTGCCCAAGAAAATGCACCATCCTCTTGGGTGCCCTCCAAATAAATTGTAAATATATATATAATTTATTTACTTAAAATAAATATTTTATTAAAAAAATAAATTTGTCTATTATACACACACACACACACACACACACACACACACACACACACACACACACACACAATTCAAAAAAATTGAGTCTTTGTAAGCTTGAGCCTAAAGAACTTGGATCTTGCATTAACTCTTTTTAGAGGCAACATAACATATCATTTATCCTGATCCACTTATCTCATTCTTCATCATCTCTAAATACTATATGTGTAACAATAAGGTTTTTTGATGTTATGCAGCCAGAGGTCCAGACCCACAGACCTGCAGCCCCAGACCCCTTAGCCTCCCACA
The DNA here is from genome assembly GCA_033318265.1 of Phyllotis vaccarum. NCBI lineage: Eukaryota > Metazoa > Chordata > Mammalia > Rodentia > Cricetidae > Phyllotis > Phyllotis vaccarum. The sequence goes on along the minus strand of JARWLC010000004.1, from coordinate 8,621,155 downwards.
GCTGCTCAGGCCCCCAGAAATGATTCAAATGCTTATATTAACTTCATGCTGTTTGGCCTATGGCTCAGGCACATTGCTAGCTAGCTCTTACATCTTAACTCAACCCATTCTCATTGATCTGTCTGCCACGTGGCCCGTGGCTCACCTGTGTTCCTTACATGTTGCTCTTTTGGGCTTCTGGCTCGGTCTGTCTGACTCTGCCCTGCTTCTCCAACCTATGCTCTGATTTCTCCTCCTACTTTTTCTATGGTGCCTGTCATGGGCCAAAACACCTCTTTTATTTACAGATTGATATTCACAGCATACAGAAAGACCTTCCCACATCATATATGTGTTACCATCTCTTCACAGTTGCTGGTATTGCTAACAATCTGGAAATATCTTAGATCCCCATCTAATCCTTTAATTCCTAATTATATTAATTATAGTTAAGTCATATCATGTCCTTATTGTATCATGTCCTTCTCTATTCCCAAAAGTCCTGTAACAGTTATCACCAGGATCACCCATCCACAATCATAGTTAATCATACTTGCATAGTAATACTTAATGCCTTGTTTTGCTGTGTCTTTCCTACATTTTTTTCTTGTTTTTCTTCTAAAAGCCGGGGGATTGTATTTGATGGTCCCTATGCCTGGTGCACAATCACACCTGCTCTTCTCTAACTCTACAGCAGTTTGGGGGCTGACTTCTATAACAGTGTCATAAAGGAGGGGCAACCAGTTTGTTTTGTCTTATCTTTTGAGACAGTGTCTTATATGTAATCTGTCCATAACTATATGCAAACTTGAACTCACAATATAACTGAAGCCTGTTTCTTCCCATCTTCCAACTCCCCCCCACTTCACTTCCTCAGCACTAGGATTTTATGTACTTACAATTAGATTCAGCAAAGCCACTTGTTGAAAGACCTTCATTTTAATAGATCTTTAGTGATTTTTATCTGCCTTTGTAAACAATTCTCAAGTGATGCCAAGGCAGGTGGGGCAAGAAAACAATTCTGAGACATGCTTCCAAAGAAGCTCCCCAGGTGTGTCCTTCAGGTTCCTCGGTGTTAGAAATCACCATCTCCAATAGTGGAAATCTCTCTGCTATGCAAGTCTGAATTTCCCTCTGCCACACAGAGCTCCCAAATATCTACCACAAGAGCAATCAAAGACACAACTGGAGACGAAAGGCTACCTGTAAAGACATGAAATTTACTACTTTTCCCTGCTCCTGTATCTGGGGATGATTGATCGGCACAATCTGAAGACCCAACAAAGGCAAAGCCACAGGTTTAGATGGCCAATCAGTTGTGAAAGGCTCTCAGCATGATGTAAAAAAAAAAAAAAAAAAGCATCCGTAGGAATTCCAAAGCCATCCATTTATCTAGTAAAGCATGAAATATGATTATCTTCATCTGATTGGGCAGGAGGTTGAGACAGTTCAGTGGCTCATCAAATGCCCACCAGCAGCCCATAAAACAGTTTTATCCGTTGCCCCTGTAAGACCTTCTCTTTGCAATTCTCCAGAAACTGGAGTCTAGCAAGGCATAAGAGTAGAAGAGGTGACTCAGTTTGTCACATTAGGAGAGTGAAAATGGCATTTCACTTAATGTCAGATGGCTTCTATTCTTCTTCCCAGGCTGAGAAAGCTGACAGTTACCAAATTTCCATTCTTTTTTTTTTTTTTTTTTTTTTACTGACATCTTTTCACTGACTTTTCTCAGCAATGCTATGGGATAGACAATGCCTACTCCAACATCCTCATATTAAAGATAAATAAATTACCCCAGAGATATTACTTTCTTGCCTGCATTATACAAATTTAAATGATAGAGCTCAGATTTGATGCCTAGAAATTTTATTTCAGAGGTCCACAGAGTTGTTGCTATTCTCTTTCTCAATACATATTAGGGGACTAGAATATTCCTTCACCCTGCATCTGATATTATATCATGCATCATATGGTACATTATATACTGTATACTGTATCATGATGTTCTGTCCCTTTGTAGTATGAGGTTTCTGGCCTGGACTTTCAGGCCCAACCTCAAGGTTTAGGTCTGCAGACCCACAGACCCACAGAGACACACAGATGCTTACAATAGTTTTAGGCTGATCAGCCTCAAGCCCAGGCATATCACTTACTAACTCTTTACCCTTATCTAACCCATTACTCTTATCTTGTTCAGCCATGGGGCTCAGTACCTTTTCTCAGAGCAGCATAGTTGTCCTCTGCTTCTTCCGGTTTCTCTCTGGCATTCTGCTCTGTGCTTCCTGTTCTCAGAGTTTTCTTAGTCTGGTAGCCCCGCCCACACTTCCTGCCTGCCTTTGGCCAATCAGCACTTTTTATTAAACCATTGGGTGGGACAATTATTTACAATGTAACAACATAATATCCCACAGTATACCCCAGTATGGCTGATTATACTAGCTCTCTTTATTGCACTGACTTTCCCTAAAGTTCATGTGCAATTCTAGATAAACAACTGTCTTTAAAGCACACAACTCTAGATGAATGGAACTACAGTAAATGTAAACTACATGAGCAGGCAGATTATATAGTGTTTAAGGCCCACTGAAACTAAACCTAATATTCTAGTAGCAATGCAGCATGTGAAATGACATGGTTGAAGTTTCTAGGTCCTGCCTAGCCCTGATATCCAGCCATATCTCTTCTGCCTTCAGTCTCGCAGATGCCTATAAAATAATTAACTTGGAGGCTTAATAGTATAGTAAATGCTAGGCCAGTAGCTCATACATATTACTGACTAACTCTTGGGCTTAAATTAGCCCATGATTCTATTTATGTTTAGCCAGGTGGCTTGGTACCTTTTCTCATGGCAGCATTCTCATTCTGCTTCCTCTGTATCTGGCTGGTATCTGCTGCTCTGCCTTTCCTCTTCCCAGAGTACTCATAGTCTGCTAGACCCACCTATACTTCAGGCCTGCTACTGGTCAGTCAATGTTTTATTAAATCAATACAAATAGCAACTCTTTAGAGTGTATAAAAGCATTATCCCACACAAGGTTTGCAAAGAGAAGCATAAATCCAGGGCTTTGTTTGAATTGTCTTGACTTTTTATATTAATATTAAGCCATATTTTCAAGGGCAGGATGCATGCCCATGAGTGTGCCAGTATGTGCATGTGCAGGCCAGAGAAGGATCAAATGTCTTCCTCTTGCATTTGCTACCTTATAACAGACTTTAATACTTAAGTCAAAGTTTCTGATAGGCCAGCAAGTCAGTGAGCTTTCAAGATCCACCTGTCTTGAGCCCCCAGCACCAGAGTATAGACAAGCATAGCCATGCCCAGATCCTTATGTAAGCACCAAGATACTTAAACCCTGGTGCTGGTAGAGCAGGTTCTCTTACCCTCTCTGAGACATCTCCTAGGCCCCTCATATTTTTTTCTTAATGTTTATCTACTTATTTTTATTTATGTGTGTAATGTGTATGTGTGAGTATGTGTACACCACATCCACGCAGGTGTCTGTGGAAGCCACAGGACATTATATCCTCTAGAACTGGAGTAAGAGATGGTTGTAAACCAGCTGATACAATCACTAGGAACCAAGCCAGGTCTTGCAAGCGCAGTAAACTCTCTTAATTGCTATTCTATCTCTAGCCTCCAACTTTTCTTGTTAAAAGTCTTTGTTAGTCAATAGTGGAGGTCTGAAAGATTGGGATTAAGACATAATGAATATAATTTATAAAGCTTGCTGTCAAAATTATTCATACCTAAATATTGACTAGTTATTACTTAAACATAAATCTTCCGCTGTTTCTAAGTCTCTTGAGCTTCCAAATCTTACCTCAAGTCAAAACTACCTGAAATTTTTATTCTACACAAATTACAGGAAGAGATCCTGACTCACCAGGTCAACAAATAACCATGCAATCATCTGTATTTTTAGCAATAAACCCAAGTGATATTTTGGGATCACCTCCACACAGAGACTCTGCATTTTGATCACTTCATTACATACTTACCCATCTCTATGCACCATAGATAAAGTCAAACAAATGAAAAGTAGGAGTCTGAAAAGTCTTATAGCTGGTGAGTGACAGAGCAGAACGTAGATCTCAGACTTTTGTACCCCAAAGCTCTTAACTATACAATTCACGGTGTGTTTACAATTTTGGGTCTCCTCTTAAACTAAGAGTTCTGAAGGGATGGAAGCAAGGTGCCCCTGGAAAACAACCCCCTCCTGCAAAGTTTTAAGCAAAGATGTGATTGACAGTCTCTTGCCTTACCTATGGGCTTTAGGCTGCCTTCTAAGGTAGGGGCATGATTAACTCAAAGGTCAGGGGTGATTAAAAATGGGCAGGTGAGAAAGAAAATTTTAAAAAAAAAATTCCAAGTAGAATGTTATTTGCCTGATCAATGTCCTGGGCTCTTCACCTAGGCTTGGTGAGACTCTGGTCTCCGAGAACCACAGTTTTCTATAAGGAACAGACTGAGTGGGAATATGATGAATATGTAAAGCAAACCAATAATGTAAATGCACTCAGGGTGACCTGCTTTGGAGGGAGAATAGTGCCCATGGTGCTGTAAATTTCAATTTCCGATACTGCCTTGGTTGCAGAAAGGCAGAGCCAGCCCTTTGTGATGATCAGACCGCTCTATTCACCTCTTTAGTTTATTTTCCCCCTAGGATAGGACAAAAGAAATGGGAAAGTCAATTTTCTTTTCATTTCAGGCAGATTGAATTTTACTAAACTAAAATGGGCTCTGGCTAAGCAAAGGTCAGTCTAGCCTTGGTTCTTTTTTCTTCATTAACAACAAACAACAAAAAACTTCCAGGTCTTTTACCAGATAAAAGTACTTAAGATGCCTCAGCAAAGCCCAGTGAGGTATACATATCTTTACCAAATTCATGGGTGGCCAGGACAAGAACCAATTACTTTTTATGTCAATGCATTTGTACTTTTTATACAAACCATGGTAAATAGATTCTACCTCATTAAATATAATAGGGTAAAGACTAGAGTAAAAAAACTTCCTGTAAATATGATGGGACCAATTCTGCTGTACATTCTGCTTAAACAACTTTTTTTCTGTATCTGTGGAATATAGAGCTTTAATAAAAGAAGTCAGAAGTCCTGTGAGACATTCTCTATAGCATCACATTAGCAGAATCTGGAGCTGTGTTGTCATTGCATAACCTTTGCTGGGGTGAAGCTAATTTGTATTTGGGTTTTTATAGCTGTAATAATAACAGTAGGAAACACAAGAAAATATTTAGAAGCCAAACTTTGTCGTTCAATACTTGACTTGGCCAGTAGTTGCTATTATTGCTATAACTCAAAGGAATGGGGTAGGGAACGAGATCACAGGAAACTCTAAACTGTGGTTCATCATTACAACATCAAACAACTACCCTTGGAAAGATAACAGATAACTTGTAAATATTATCCTCATATTTAAGGGCTTTGGAGAGAAATTACTTTAAAAATTGTGAACTGAAAATTCAAGAGCAAAATATGGTGGTAAGTAAGGTAGGAAAAACGTCTGAAGATTACACAGACTAACAGGTAATTGTTATGATCAACTTTTCCAGTACAAGAAATAATTTTCAAGGAAAATGAGATCAGTTTTTCTGGATGATGTATCATTGTGCATCAAGTTGGAAATATAGTAATAGCATTTTATTCTAACAAAAATAACATAAGAAAGAGTGAAGTTGTTAAAAAGTCTTCAAGTAGGAGAAAGCCAAACTGCTCAGCAATAAAAGGCTACAAGCAAGGCTCCCGAGAAAGAACACAGAACCTCTCCACTGAAACCCTGTCCACCCATGTTTAAATGTTTCCATCACAATCTCCAGGCTTGTCTTTCTAATTAATGGCAACATAAATTAATGAGAAAACAATCTCAGCTTAATGTAAGATTCTAAAACGTCTCACAATTTAATTTAGGATTTCAATGATTTTCAATGAGATGACACCTTCAACTCTAAGAAATGGAAGACTGTTTGGGGGTCTGTGTGTGTCTTTGTTTTAGGGTCTGTGCATGTGTATTTGTGACATGTCTATGCTTCTCTCTCTCTCTCTCTCTCTCTCTCTCTCTCTCTCTCTCTCTCTCTCTCTCTCTCTCTCTTTCTCTCTCTCTCTCTCCCCAATCTGTGTGTGTTAGTAATTTTGAAATTGTGTATGTCTGCGTGTGTATGTATGCCTAGATTGTTATGGCAGTTAGTAATTTCAAAATTAAGCATATATTTACTGGAGATAATTTCTTTCTCTGGTTCTTAGAAGTGTGTTTTCATGAAGTATAATGAATTGTGTATATAAAAGACACCAGCATTTGTTGAAATAAGAATATAGCTGACTTTTTCAAAAAATATTCATCATTTATAAGGAAATAGTGAATTGAGGCCCAAATAAACCACATCATCAAATTTGTTTATAAATAAGAGTTCTGCTTTTCAGAATTTCTCACTTGGATGACTTACTATTATTTGATCATCAATCTTCTCCTGGTGGGTGGCAAAATACTTTTACATAAATAGTAGTTCAGTTATCCATATGCAGCAAGTTAATGAAATCAGGAAGTGAAAAAAAAAAACAGGTAGGTAAGTTGCTGCATGAGTTATTTACTATGTATAAAATGTGTTTTCTTAAGTAAGCCAAAGAGATTGCTTTTAAAGGGATTAATGTGAAATAATAGAAAGGGGTAAGAAATATGAGGAAACCTAGATTTTGAGAGCTAAACTACAAACTGATTGCACACCACCAGGGTTGTACACAAGCTCTTGTTGACAAACGAGTTCACTGGGAATCACTACATCACCTTAAACAAATGAGGTAACATTCCAAATATGGAGTTCTTTTTCTTCACTATCCTCTGTACCCAACTTTGCAGTAACACAAATCTCTGACATGACTCACAAATATGAATAGACAGTCGCTGGATATAGTGGGAAGCAGGTAATATCACCTTGACCTAAAGGAATGGCCTTTGTGTAGTATTTGGGTTCTGGCCCGGACTTTCAGACTTAGCCTCAAGGTTTAGGCTCACAGACCCACAGACCCACAGACCCACAGACCCACAGACCCACTGACCAGCAGACTCACACAGATGCTTACAATAGTTTTAGGCTGATCAGCCTAAGGCCCAGGTATATAACTTGCTAACTCTTTCCCTTTAATCTATCCCATGATTCTAATCCTGTTCAGCCATGGGACTCGGTAGCTTTTCTCAGAGCAACATAGTTGTCCTCTGCTTCCTCTGGCTTCTCTCTGGCATTCTGCTGTTCTTCCTGTTCCCAGCATTTTCTTAGTCTGGTAGCCCCACTTACACTTCCTGTCTGCCTTTGGACAGGAAGCCAATCAGCGCTTTTTATTAAACCAGTGGGTAAGACAATTATTTACAATGGAACAACATAATCCCCCTATACCTTTGAGCCTTGAGGCCCCAGTGTACAGGGCGTGGCCAGGCCAGTTTAGACCAGGTACATGCCAGCTCTCCTTCCTGTTGGCTCCCTTGCACTCTTGGAGAAAGGACCAGACCCTCTCCTGTCAACTGGACCAGTCCAACTTTCCAAGAATCATTCAACTGTTCAATCCTTTGTATCAGTGAGTTTTTTCCTATAATCCCCTTAATAAACATTAACGTTTTAATCAGCTAATAATCATTACCAACTATACCTGTCCTTATGAGTTTATAGTCCAATAAAAGACAGAGAAGTGGCCAAATGTTCACTATTAAATATGTATTCATACTGTTTTATGTTATGTGATGGAGAAACTGAAGCTTATAAGGGGAGATTTTCTAGGCTGGGAGCCAGGTAAGCTTACCATCAATCTGAGAGCAGAAGTACTTTAAATGAATGAGTTCAGTGACCACTTACTGCCCCAAAGTCTCCTGACATGAAGCAGCAGATGATGTTATTAGTGCATCGTCCAAGGAGAGGCACAGGTCACCAGATCTGTGTCCACTAACTCCCAACCCTCAGCTCCATTCTCCAAGGAGAGGCACAGGTCACCAGATCTGTGTCCACTAACTCTCAACCCTCAGCTCCATTTTCTCATGTATGCAGCTACAGTGTATCTTTGCAGCAAATAACTTGCTGACCTATATATGACTTTTGGCACAACAGGCAGTATTTTCTGTTTCTCCCAGTCTGCACTGAGAAATGAAGGACTTAGCATTTTGATGTATTCTTAAAAACAATAAAGTGAACAGAAGTAGCTATATTCACCAGAAAACACAGACTTTCATTTAAAAAATATAAAAATAGACAATGGTCAGTACATAGTTTTAGTATTGGCTAAGATCATTGGCTAAGAGAAAGTAACGATAATAAGTAAATATAATGCATCCAGTCTATAGCACCCAATTCCACCACACAACAAGTGGACCTAATAGACTTTTATAGAACAGTTCACCAACAGTCAAAAAATAACATTATTATCAGCATAAGGAATGTTCTCAAGGATGGCCCAACAAAAACTATTAAAACTGACAATTAATTAACTAATATCAGGATACATAAAATCATGACAGAAAAGGAACACTTTATATACCATTAATATATTTGTTAATAAAATGCAATCATAATTATAATTGCCTTTTCCCACACTCTCTCTTATTCTCTCTTTCCTGTACACACACACACACACAGGGGAGGGAGGGGGAGATACATTTAAATCACATGGTGTAATTAAAGTTTAAAATAAAACAATGGCGACGGAAGACTTGACCGGCTGGGTAAGTCAGGTATAGGGTATAAGATGATGGGGTGTGCCCAACTATGAAGACTATTTGAAATATTTCTCTAATGGACCCTTCATTTTCTTCACAGTGAGATGCAGACAATGTAGTTACACTTCAGGAAAAATCATGTTTGCATGGTAGTGATACTTCAAATTTGTTTAAAGTGAGACAGAAAAGAAACTATAACAATTTTCTGCTTTCAAGTGTGATCTACAAATATATATTTAGGCATTAAGTACAGAAGAAACCAAAACCATCGTTCTAGTGAAAATCGAATTTTTTTTTCTCAAGTTTTTCTTCTTCCACAACAAACAAGTGTTGTCAAAAATACACCCTCCTGCCTGGCAAAATATTCCCACTGTGCTAGGCTTGTTTGCCACTCGGCACATCATCTCTGATGTGTGTCCCAGCTAGTGCTGTATTCCCAGTGACATGATTAAGGCCCTGCTTTTGTTTATCTGCCCAGCAGTGGAACATTAGGTGTTGAGTGATTTTCTTTATCCTCCATTTCCCTTCGATGCATGTGGAATATATTTTCCACATCCAATATTTAGCACATTTACAAAGGAGCCAAGTTAAAAAAAAAAAAAAAAAAAAAAAAAAAAAAAAAAAAAAAAAAAAGCACATTTCAGGAAAAACGCAACGTTCACCATTTAAAATAAAGAGGCACATGAGCAAAAATGAGTAAGTAGACCTTCCTGGGAGAAGTTGATTAGGGAAAAAAAGCTCAAATTTATCTATTAATCTGAGACTTTTTGAGCCCCTTAAGAAGAGTCCTTGAGTTCACTTGGCTTCCCTTCAATGGTAGGATGACCTGTATCTTTAAGGGAATCCAGAAATAAGATCCAAAGCTCCACCTTATGAACTTGAGGCCGTCTTCTCCCTATATTAGTCACTACATGGACAGAACCAACAGAATGACTAGATGGAAAAACAGACAGAGGGAATAAAAGAATTTATGAGATCAGCTTTCGCTAAAATAGAAATAACAGCTGTCTTGCATCTTAGATGCTGAGGACCAACAGTTACTTGGTTCTGTCTCACTAGAGAAGCTAACAACTTGATTGCTGGTGCCTCAGTAGTCAAGAATATTTCAAATCATATCATGGAGAGTCTAAAAACCCAACTACCCAAGAAAAGCACCCATGGAAACATAACAAGCAAATGTAATCCAGTGTTCATAATAGACAGAAAGAGACATTAGGTAAAAACTAAGAAAAGTAGCTAAAGATGTAATATTGGAAGTAGAGTCTACTAGTAAGCTGTGAGGTCATTGGGGGTATTTCCTGAAGGAGAATGTGGGGCCCTGTATCCTTCCTCATTCTCTCTTGTCCTTCTTGGCTGTGATGAGGGTTCGCTCTGCTACTTGGCCTCACCATCATGGGCTGCCTTGCCACAGGGCCAAAGGCAGTAGAATTAACTGGTCCTCTCACTCAACCATCTCTTTCTCTCAAAGAGGGAGAAAAAAGGAGATGGATATCTTGATAGAGGAAGTCAATTTGGGTTTGGAAAGGGAAGAGGTGCTAGAAAAACCTTCAAGAACACACAGGATGTCTCTGTCTAGGTCTCTAACCAATAAAGAAAGGGGTGCCTAAATAGGACTTCACCTATTATCAAATAAATAGCTACCCTAAGTGTCATCACAGAACCTACATCCAACAATGAATAGAGGTGGAGACAAAGATCCATGGCTAAGCACTGGGAAGAGCTTCTGGCCCAGGCAAGAGTAGGGGAGGAGAGTCTGTATGACCAAGGGAATAGGGATTATGAGAAAAATTTTCACAGTGATGGCTGGAGCTCTGGAGAGCTCACTGGATCAAGAACAGCCACTGGAGATCCATCGGGAAAAGAAGCTAGGCCCTCCAAGGGTAGGCAACTGTCAGTTGGCATGGGCAGTATGTGGAGCCTTGAGGGGTAGGATCAGACTGTGTTCCTGTGCATGGGCTGGCACCTTGAAGCCCATTTCATGCAGAGGAACACTTAATCCAGTCTTGATATTAGAATGAGGAAATCAGAGTTGCCTGGAGTGGATGTTGAGCTGACCCACCTTGGGACTTCTTGCCCTTTTGGGGGAGAGGATGGGTGAATGAGGAGAGGGGAGGTTGAAGGCTGTCTAGGAGGGATTGGGAGGAGGGAAGGGGGGAGCAGGGGCATACATTGATTTTTAAAAAGGACACTTTTATTTAAAACAAAATAATAAAATGAAGATACAAAAAAAGAAAAATCAGATTTTGTTTAGAAAGAGAGATAGATAGATAGATAGATAGATAGATAGATAGATAGATAGATAGATAGATAGATAGATGATAGATAGATAGATAGATGATAGACAGACAGACAGACAGACAGACAGACAGACAGACAGACAGATAGATAGATAGATAGATAGATAGATAGATAGATAGATAGATAGATAGATAGATAAAAGAACTGGTCATAAATTGGACCCTCCAAAACACTGAGTCAAAAGACATTTTTTCTTTACATGTTGATAGTCTCAGGAACTTTATTTAGTACTAGAAAACTGACTAGCATCTCCACAGCCACAATGTCTGCAGGGATTAAACCATCTCCACCTAGATGGAGAAGAATCTCAGCATTGTACAACCAAGAAATTCTATCTGCTGCATATCTGTTGACATAGATTTGGTGTCCCCTAGTCTTGTCACCAGCACCATGCCTTTCCCATCCTCTTATACATCTGTCTGACGTGGCACATGGTTCATGCTTCTTGAGCAATCATAATAAACAGCACAGACTATGAGGCTTCAGTAATAGTTATTTAATATCTTAGAGTTCCAAAGACTCAAGTCCAACATCAAGATACTGTTGTAGGGCTGTTGAGACAGTTTAGTGATTAAGAACATCCACTGCTCTTCTAAGGGACCTGTGTTCAACACCCAGCCTAGCAGGTTACAATAATCTGTACCTCAAGCTAAAAGAGACCTGACACTCTTTACTGGCCTCTTAGGACACTGTTTACACAGTACACAGACACACATAGACAAGACACTCCACCTAGAGTAGATACATACCGGTGGGATTCTCTTGGCTTGTAGATAACTGCTTTCTTACTGTGCCTTTTGATGTTGTAACTTCTGAAAATGCTAGAAAAAAAGTATAAGGAGGAAGAAAAAAAGAAAGAAGACAAGATAAAATTCTAAAATCTTTGCTGCTTACCAAGACACCAGTTTTACTGAATTAGTGGCCTCATTTAACCTCAATTTTTTTCCTTAAAGACCCTAAATTAGCCAGATTTCTATTCCTATGATAAAGTATTCTGGGTAATTAACTGATAAAAATAAAAAGGTCCTTTGACTCACAGTTTTAGAGGTCCAAGTCCATAATTAGCTGATCTTACGGCTTCGGGCTTATACTGGGATAAAGCACACAATTAAAGCAAGTTTTGAACCAGGAAACAAGAAAATGAGATCAGTGTCCTACAATCTCCTTCAAGTCCTAAGAGATATAAAGACCTACCACAAGGCTCTACCTCTTACAAGTTCAACCATCTTTTAATAGGGCCATCCCCAGAGACCACCAAATCTTTACACATGTTGGCCTTTGAGGGACACATGACCAAACCCAGTTAAATATGGATGAAGGCTTTAACATATTAACTTTGAGAAAACACATGTCAGTCTAAATCAACATTGAAACACAGGACAAAATGTTTATATTATGTTGTTTTAAATATATAGGATAGAGTCAGAAAAGTTCAGATTACTAGAAAGATTCATAGAATTTTGCTTCCCTATCTTTTCTAACAGAATCAGCAAGATGGCTCAACACTGAAGATGCTCTCCACTAAGCCATATGATTTTTGATCACAGGAATCTACATGGTGGCAGGCAAGAACAGATTCCCATAAGCCATCCTTTAACTTCAGCATGAACGTCATGGCATGTGTACATTATATTATAAAAGATTGTTTAATTAAAGTATAATAAAAATAATAAAATTTGTAAATTAGAATTATCACAAAGTTAAGATGTGGCAAAAGTTCTAAAAATTCACACTTATACTTTTGTTTATTACTGTATTTATTACATACAATGCATTCCAACCATCTCTCTTCACTCCTCCAAGATTCCCATCTTCTCCGAATTCTCATCTCCCCAGTTCCTCTCTACTTCCCCAAATCCACCTCCTCTCCATATCCTATTCAGAAAAGAACAGGCCCCCAAAGACAACCATAAAAAAATGACTAAAAAAGACTCAATAAGACAAGGCAAAAGCCCTTATACTGAGGCTGGTCAAGGTAACTCAATAGGAATAAAAGAGTTCCAAGAGCAGACAAAAGAATAACACTGATGTGGGATGTCTCTGTGTATGCTGTGAATACCATTGGATAGTAAAGGGACTGTTTTGACCTATGGCAGAGCAGCTTAGAAGCAGCCAGAAAATCCAAGCATAGATACAGGGAAGGAGAGCAGAGTTAGGGGGTTACTATGTTATTCCTACCAATCCATGAGAATAAAAGATATTTTTCTGATATCTTCTTCAATTTCTTCAAAAAGTTTTAATCACATAAGTTTTTTATTTGCTTGGCTGGAGTTACCACAAAATTTTTTTTATATTATTTGAGACTATTTTAAGGATGTTATTTCCCTGAGTTTTTTCTCTTTTCGTTTGTCATTTTTATATAGGAGAGATATTGACTTTTTTTAATTAATTTTGTATCCAGCCACTTTGCTGATAGTGTTTACAACTGTAGGACTTCCTGGTGAAATTTTTAGGGTCACTTACCTATACTATCATTATCATTTGAAAATAATGGCAATTTGACTTCTTCCTTTTCAATTGCATGCACTTCAGTTGTCTTATTGCCCTAGCTAAAACTTCAAGTACTGTATTGAGTAAATATGGGGAGAGTGGACAGCCTTGCATTGTCCCTGAGTCTAGTGGAATTGCTCTGAGTTTCTCTGCCTTTAATTTGATGTTGGGATGCTGATTCTTAAGATTCATGTGAAATTTCTCAATTATAAACATGACTCAGGAAGCAAGTGCTGTACAAGGAAAGGATTCACATAAGAGATCAACAGTCTGTGGTGATGTTTCAACCCACAAAACTCCAGGGCAAACTCAGAACATGCTGATCGTGGTCCGCTCAGCACTTTCTGTATCTCTACATCTAAGTCAGTGCTTCTCAACCTCGTTAATGCTGCAACCTTTTAATACATTTCTCATGTTGTAGAGACTCCAGGAAATCATAAAATATTGTCATTGCTACTTCATAAATGCAATTTTCTACTGTTATAAACCATAATATAAATATCCGTGTTCACTGATGGTCTTAGATGACTTCTGTGAAAGAGTCATTTGACCCCAAAGGAGTCATGACCCACAGATTGAGAAACATTGCTCTAAACATTTCTCCACAGAAAGTTCTATTCAGTACAATTTTCACTCGAGAACATTTGCCACAGTGAATGGGAAGAATTTAGGAAATTAAATTGCAGCAGTTGAGTATTTTAATTGCCTGGATCTAAGCTTCTGAAAACTGAGACTTTCACTTAACAAATTTATCAGCAAATGGATTGAATACCCCAGTGGGCAAAAATTTTACATTGTACACATAAATTTCAATAATAAGAACAATTTGTTTAATTCATTAAATAATTCTTGTCCATAAAGTCATGTTGTCACCCACACAAAGCTAAGACCTGGCCCTAGGCCTCCTACTCTACAGCTATTCAATGTGTCTAATAAATACTGCTTGGTAGGGCATCAATGATGCTGGTTCCCAAAGCAACAGGGAAACTAATGGTATTTTTCCTGCCATTAGAAGAATGTGTCCTGAAAAAGATAAACATTAATCAATTATGCACATTCATAAAAACAAAATTATTACTCTTATGCTTCCATGGAAAGTTAAGGTGGGTGACTGGGAACATATGAGACAGAGTCTAAAGAATGAACACTCCTAAACTAGGAGGGATTGTGAAAAGGAAAGGAGACCAGGAGAGGTTACCATGCCAGGAGGGTGGACAGCAACTGAGGGGTCCAGAGGACTGTGGTAATATATTGCAGTGGGTATGCTTGAAGAAGAAGGAAATGTAGCCCTCCATTATATGAAACTACAGAGACAGGTTGAGGGAAAACAACACAGGCCTTAATATGTCTGTTAACTTTGTATTTTCTAGGAGTAATGAGAAAGTAGAATAGCCTGTTGCTGGAGATTTCTTCCATCATTAAATATGCATTGAATTACTCTGGATGCTTGGTTCTCACCAGGGTCTACGAGGTGAAGAAGTTTAAGCAGCAGCGAAACATAAAATAAGTATGGGTCACTGATGAATTGGAGATGAGCTGGAAAAAAGAAGTTATTGAGAATGATTTCAAGTGTGAAGCTCATCAGTTGTATGTGGATAAAGAACTAAGGGGTGAGTTTGGGGGAAAGATTGGTCATGTGGACCTGAATGCGTGGAGTCTTCAAATACTTGGAGACATTCTGAGGAGATATCAAGGCCAAGGGCATCCACAGCTGACCAGTGAGGAGTGTGAGTCACTTGCACACAGGAGTCAGGTGAAGTCATAGATGAGAGTATTTGGAGCAAGTACAAAGTGTGAAACAAAGTCTGAGACATGATATGACCATAAAGGACAATGACTGAGGTTATAGGAAAGTAAACCTGAAAATAGAGACCATTTCTCAAAAAAAAAAAAAAAAAGCAAGAAATGGAAAACTATGACTATGTGTGTGGTGCAAGCCAAAACCAGCAGGATTCAGTCAGCAATGGGAAGTTCTGCTGGTGATTCAAAAAGACTAGGAACTCATTTATCTGCGGGTTTACTTATGATAAATTCTGCTAACTACAACAATTTGAAAAGACAGTCATAAAGAGCTCTCCAGAGATGCTGGCTGTGGAGACAGAGGGGTATGCAAGGAGAAACCAAGAATGGCTTTTCTTCAGTTCCGATATTCCTGGATTTCTACGTCTACAGTGTCAGTTTCACAAGTGCTGAACTTTCACAGGCCACTACGGGGATCACCAAGGGATAGCCACTGTGCCTGTGAAATTCATGTTGAGGTTACCCTCCTCCGAGCTGGCCAACCAGGAGCTAGAACAGCCCCCAAATCTGGGCAACAGGGCACAATATTTGCTCCCAAAACCTATCACAGTTCCAGCTGCAGGCGAACAAACAGGACCCCTGCATTCATGCCTGACTATCAACATCCATCATGGCACCATCTAGCCCATAAGCTTCAATTTTCCAACCCACCTACCCCCAACTTCAGCCACTCCCTGAGGCACAGCTTCTAGGATTCCCAACAGAAGTGAGTTACCTTCCTCCCAGCCAGCCAGCCAGGACAACTAGAACAGCCCCTAGGTCTGAACAACATGGGACAATACATGCCCCCCAAACCCATCACAGCTCCAGCAGCACCCCCTGCTTGCAAGTCTGACTACCAACACTCCTTATGACACTGTCCAGACCATAAGCCTCAATGCATTCCCCAAACCCTACCCATGACCCCCAAACCTCAGCTGCTTCCTGAGACACAAACTCTGGAAAGCTCCTTCATAAGATCTCCAGCTGCAGATCTCAATTGCTCCCTGAGACACAGACTCCAGTGCCTCCAATTACACCAGACACAATTAGTAGAGCAAAAACAGTTCACCGAAACACAGACAACACCTGCACGAATAAGAGAAAGATATGGATAGATATCAATGAAAAAGTTCATCAAAATAAGGAATAAAATAGTACCACTAGAATCTAGTGATGCTACAACAGCAAGACGTGAATACTCCAATGGAGAAGAAGGAAGGGAAAATAACCTTAAATATCTTTATGAGGATAATAGAAGATTTTAAAGAGTAAATTAAAGAAGAATGAAAAACTCTTAAGGAAATAGAGGGAAAGACAAGCAAAAATGAAAGAAAACAATAAATCTCTTAAAGAAAGACTATAGAACCAAAAAAAAGCAATCAAATATGTGAAGGAAGCAGCGAAAGACTTAACAACTGAAATAGAAGCAGTAAAGAAGACACAAACTAAGCAATGCTGAAAATAGAAAATCTGAAGAAATAAACCAAAACTACAGACACAAGAATAGCCAACAGGATGCAAGAGATGAAAGAGAGAGTCTCTGGAGTGGAAGATTCAATAGTGGAAATATATGTGTCAGTCAAAGAAAACACTAAAACAAAAAAAAAATGCTATAATACAAAACATCCAGGAAGCATGGGACACTATGGAAATACAAAGCCTTAGGATAATAGGAATAGAAGAAGAATGCCAACTTAAAGGCAGAGAAATCATATTTAACAAAATCATAGAAGAAAACTTTCCCAGTCTAAAAACGGTAATTCCTATGAAGATACAAAAAGCTTACAGAACACCAAATAGATTAGACCCATAATGAAGTCTGCTCACCACACAATAATTAAAACACTGAACATACAGTATAAATAATTTTAAGAGCTGAAAAGGAAAAGGCCAAGTAACTTGTAAAAGCAGACCAATCAGAATAACACTTGACTTCTCAATGGAGACTATGAAAGCCAGAGGTCCTGGCAGATGTTATAAGGACACTAAGAGACCATGGATACCAGCCCAGACTACCATATTCAGCAAAACTCTCAATCACCATAGATTGAGTAACCAAAATATTTCATGATAAAACCAGATTTAAACAATATCTATCCACAAATCCAGCCCTACACTAAAGGAAAACTCCAACATACAGAAGCTAGATACACCCAGGAAGCCACAAGAAATACATAATTCCACAAAAGGAGACTCCAAAGAAGGGAAACACACACACATTATTGCCAAAAATAACAGAAATTAACAATCACTAGTCATTAATATCCTTTAATATCAATGGAATCAATTAATGTATAAAAAGACACAAGCTGACATAATGGATATGAAAACAGGATTCATCCTTCTGCTGCATACAAAAGACACACCTCAACTTCAAAGACAGACACTTCCTCAGAGAAAAGGGTTGGAAAAAGACCTTCCAATCAAATGGACTCAAAAAAGAAACAAGCTGGTGTAGCTATTCTAATATCTAACAAAACAGACTTCAAACTAAATTCAGTCAAAAAAAGGTTAGGATGGATATTACTTATTCATCTCAGGAAAAATCTATCAAGAATAAATCTCAATCTTAGACATTTATGCCTTCAATACCCTTCAATACAAGGGCACCCACATATGAAGAAGAAAAAAACAAAACAAAGTTTAAACTTCACATCAAGCCACACACTAATATCAGGAAATTTCAATACCCTACTCTCAGTAATGGATAGGTTTTCCAGACAGACACTTAACAGAGAAATAAGGGAGCAAACAGATATTCATACTCAAATAGACTTAACAGATGTATACAGAACATTCCACCCAAAAATCAAAGAATATACTTTCTTCTCTGCACCTGTAATAAGAGGTTTCTGGCCTGGCCTAGTCTCAAGGTCCAGACCTGCTCACTGTTGCTTAGCCCTCCTCCAAATGACTCAGACACTTATATTAATTACATATTTACATGCTATTTGGCCTATGGATTAGGCATATTGCTAGATAGCTCTTATATCTTAACTCAACCCATTTCTATCAATTTGTCTTGCCATGTGGCCATGTGGCCTGTGGCTTACCTGTGTTACTTTAACATGTTGATTCTTGGGTGGCTGGATCACATCTCTTTGACTCTGCCCTCCTTCCCCTGTCTCTATGCTCAGATTTCCCTGCCTACTTCTAAGATGCCTGCCATAGGTCAAGACAGTCCCTTTATTAACAGCATACAGAAAGACATCCCACATCAAGCACCCCATGAAATTTTCTCTAGAATTAACTACATACTCAGTCATTAAACAAATATGAACAGATACCAAAAAATGGGAATAATGTCTTGTATCCTATCAGATCATGGAATAAAGTTAGAGTTCAACAATAACACAAATCACTGAAAGCCTATGAACTCATGGAAACTGAACGTCTCTCAATAAAGCCACCTCTGGGTCAAGGAAGAAGTGAAGAACGAAACTAAGGACTTCCTAGAATTGAATGATAATGAATCTACAACACATCCAAACTTATGGGACACCATGGAAGCAGTGCTAAAAAGAAAGTTCATAGCACTAGGTGCCTACATTTAAAAATTTAAAGAAATCTCACAAAGAGACTTAACAGCACAGCTGAAACAAACTCAACCAGAAAAAGTAGACAGCAGGATGTAGTCAAACCCAAGACTTAATCAAGAAAATTGAAACAGGACAGTAAAAAGAGTCAATGAAACAAAGAGTGGATTGTATGAGAATATCAATAAGATATACAAATTCATATCCAAACTAACTAGAAGAGAATATCTAAATTAACAAAACTGGAAATGAAAAAGGGATTATAACAACAGACACTAAGGAAATCCAGAGAATCATTGGGTCATGCTTTAAATATCTGTACTCCACAAAATCAGAAAGCCTAAAAGAAACGGGCAGCTTTCTGGACAAGTACTACTTACCCATATTAAATCAAGACCAGATAAACATCCTAAATATACCAATAACCACTAAGGAAACAGAAGCAGTTATTAAAAGTTTCCCAAGCCAAAAAAAAAAGCTAGGGCCAGGTGGCTTCAGTCCAGAATTCTACCAGAATTTTAAAGAACTAATACCAATGTTCCTCAAATTGTTTCACACAATAGAAATAGAAGGGACATCGTCAAACTCTTTTTGTGAGGCTACAATCACCTTGATACCCAAACCACACAAAGATGCTACAAAGAAAGAAATTACAAACCAATCACCCTCATAGATATTGATGCAAATATGCTCAATAAAATACTATCAAGGAGAATTCAAGAAACTATCAAGAAAAAAAAAATCATCCAACTTGATTAAATAGGCTTCATTTCAGCAATGCAGGGATGGTTCAACATATGAAAAATTGTCAAAGTCATCCATCATCTAACCAAGCTGGAAGAAAAAAAAACTGTATGATCATCTCATTAGATGCTAAAAAAGCCTTTGACAAAATCTAACACTCCTTCATGATAAAAGTTCTGGAGAGATCAGGAATACTGGGGAAATACCTAAACATAATAAAGGCAATCTACAGCAAGCTGACAGCCAACATCAAACTAGAGAAATCAAAGCAATCCCACTAAAATCAGGAACAAGACAAAACTGTCCACTCTCTCCATATCTATTCAATATAATTCTTGTACTTTTAGCTAGAGCAATAAGGCAACAGAAGGAGATCAAGGGCATACAAATTGGAAAGGAAGAAGTCAAACTATCATTATTTGCAGATGGCATGATAGTATATATAAGTGTCCTCCAAAATTCTATTAGAGAACTTCTACAGCTGACAAACACCTTCAGCAAGGTAGTAGGATTACTCAACGCAACCCCAACACAATTCTTTACAGACCTCAAAAGAACAACAACTTTATATAGAAAAACAAAAATTCCAGGATTGTCAAAAAAAACATCCTGTTCAATAATAAAGCTTTGGAAGACATCACCATCCCTGACTTCAAGCTATACTATAGAGTTACAGTCATAAAACAGCTTGGTACTAGCATAAAAACAGAGTTGTGGATCAATAGAATCCAAGTGAAGAACCTGGCATTAATCCATACACCTATGAACATCTGGTCTTTCACAAAGAAGACAAAATATGCAATGGAAAAAAGTAGCATCTTCAATAAATGGTTCTGACATAATTGGATGGCGGTGTGTAGAAGAATGCAAATACATCCATATCTATCACTCTGCACAAAACTTTAAGTCCAAGTGGATTAAAGACCTCAACATAAACCCTGTTACACTGAACGTAATAGAAAAAAATGGGAAATACCTTTGAATGCATTGGTACAGGAAACCACTTTCTAAATATGACACCAGTAACAGAGGCACTAAGAAAAAATATAATAAATGGAATCTCCTGAAACTAAGAAATTTCTGTAAAGCAAAAAACATGGTCAATTAGACAAAAAAGTAGCCTAAAGAATGGGAAAAGATCTTCACCAACCCTACATCTGACAGAGAACTACTCTAAAATATATAAATAATTCAAGAAACTAGAAGACAAAAACCCAAATAATCCAATTTTAAAATGGTGTTCAGAGCTAAAAAAGGGAATTCTCAACAGAAGAATTTCAAATAGCAGAAAAACACTTAAAGAGTTGCTCAACATTCTTAGCCATCAGAGAAATACAATCAAAACAATTCTGAGATACCATCTTACAACTGTCAGAATGGCTAAGATCAAAAACACAGATGGCAGCCTATGCTGGAAGGGATGCAGAGCAAGGGGAACACTTCTTCATTTCTAGTGGGAATGTAAACTTGTGCAGCCACTTTAGAAATCAGTATGAGGTTTCCTCAGAAAACTAGGAATCAATCTACCCAATGATCCAGCAGTATTACCGTTGGGCGTATACCCAAAGGATGCACATTCGTATCCCAGCTCAACTATGTACATAGCAGCATTATTTGTAACAACCAGAACCTGGAAACAACCTAATGTCCCTCAACTGAAAACTGGATTAAAAACTTGCAATACATTATACACAATAGAGTACTATTCAGCCAAAAAAAAAAAGGCATCCTGAAATTTGAAGGCAAATGGATGGATCTGGAGAAGTTCATTTAGTGAGGTAACAGAGACACAGAAAGATAGATATGGTATGTACTCCCTCACAAGTGGATTTTAGACATAAAGCAAAGGATAACCAGGCTACAGTCTATAATGCCAGAGCAGCTAGGTGACAGGAGGAAGTTAAGAGAGACATCCGTGGATCCTGCTCAAAAGGAGAAATAAAGTAAATTTATTTCTGAGTAAATTGGAATAATTTGGGGAAGCGAGCAAGGGGAACTGGGAAGAGATCATGAGAGAATGGAATGGTTGAGTGCGGGGAGCAACAGAGGAAGAACAAAGAAAAAGATGTTTTGATAGAGTGCGGTGATGTATTTTATATTTAATAAAACCAGTCTGGAATATCAGAGAAGAATCACACACTGTCAAGTCAGGAAAGTCAGAGAATGGTAACTTGTGCCTTTATTCCCAGCATGGAAAAGAATAAGAGGTGACATACACCTTTAATCCCATAACTCCAGAGACAGAGATCTTTCTGTGTTTCTGTGAGTTCGAGGCCTTATATACCAAAGAGTTCATCTTAACTCTAGGATATGATGCAGAGTTGAACCATGAAGTGAAACAATCAGACAAAGAAGATACTTAAGGCAGGCATAGGAAAACAGAGATTTATTCTGTAGATACAATGAGGAGCCAGGCTGGAAAAAGCTGAAAGATAGCTTTTACCCTGAGAAGTTGTCTGGGTGATATTTGACTGTAGTCTGTTTCCTCTCTATGATATTCCAGCTTTTCCCCAATATCTGGCTCTGAGATTTCATTTAATACAAACTATAATTCTTATTTCAATAGAGGGAGCCATTTTTGACTTACAGAGAAATCTGGTGCTAGGAAAATACCCAAGAACCCACAGGATGTCCCTGCCTGGGACTCCAAGCAATAATGGAGAGGGCGCCTAAATAGGCCTTCCCCTATAATCAAGTGAATGACCACCCTAAGTGCCATTATAGAACCTTCATCCAGTAACTGATAGAGGCAGAAGCAGAGTTCCATAACTAAGTACCAGGTTGAGCCGCAGTCCAACTAAAGAGATGGTTGGGATATTATATGAGCAAAAAGATCGGGATCATAAGGAGGAGACCCACAGAGATAGTATACCTAAGCTATTGGGAGCTCACTGACTCTGAAATAATCACTGAGGAACCTTTATGGGAAGGAACTTAAACCCTCTGAATGTAGATGACAGTTGAATAGCATGGACAGTTTGTGGAACCTCTTATAATTGTACCAGAGTTTATTTTTGGTGCGTGAACTGGCTTCTCTGAGCCCATTCCCTACAGAGGAACACCTTACTCAGCCTTAATACTGGGGGGAGGGACTTGGTCCTACCTCAACTAGATATGCCAGACTGAACTGACTCGCCTTGCCCTCTCTGGGGAATGAATGGGGGAATGATGAAGTGGGGTAAGGTTGATAGAAGACTGGGAGGAGGAAAGGGGGGAACCACAGTGAGTATGAGAAAAAAAACTTTAAATAAAAAGAAGGAATTTTTAAAAAGAAATAAATCCACACTGGACTGTCATGAGGATCCCTGTGGCCACTGCACCTGTGAAATGCAGGTAAATGTACGATCTTTGCCAAATTCTTTTGGAAAAATGTCTCCAGAAAGGCAATGACCCACAATTAGGAAGCTGTTTGGAAGGTTCTAAGGCTGGGAAAGAAGCATTTGACAGCTGACATAAGGCCTCCATTAACAAAATCGTTGCTCTTGGTAATGTTTCATTATTCACAAGTGTTCCTAGCAATGTACCTGCATTCATAGAAACAAACCCCTGTTTCACCCAAGTGACAGTGACAGATTCATATTCCTGGGTATGTCATTTTAGGAACCAAAGCTGTCTACTTCCTTAAGCATTAACTCACTGCATTCTGCCACTTAGATTAAACTGCCTGGAGCAGATATATTTCTCTTACGATCCCTCAAACTTCGCCTCTCTACAGCTCCTTTGTGCTTTATTGCATGAGCTTTATGATGGTAAGAGATCACAAGCTGTCATTTGTCACTTTGGGGTGGCAGCAATTTGACATCTAATGAGGAAAATTCACAAGCCTCTCAGGAAATATAGAAGTTCAAGAGACAAAGCTAGGGAGGGGGCAAGTGGGAGAGATTTTGAAGGGCAGCAATTATTGCTTGTGGGTGGAAATCAGACTGAAAAAAAACCGGCTCTATCATACACTGGAGAAGGAAACACAAGAAAGAAACTTTAAAAGCAGGCTATTGATGGATTTTGACTAGACCACACAGGCGGTTAAGGCATGTTTGAAATAGGAATAAAAAATAGTAATCCCTTTATTGGGAGTAGTCCTCATTTATCAAGTGCTGTCTGTGTTCTGTGGTCCCATGCACTGTCCAGGTTCTGAAATATAATGCATTTGACCATTACAGCAATCCCATAGATGGTCAAGCCATCCAGCCTCTCTAGACTTCAGTTTATAAATCTGAAGAATAGAAATTATAATGGACCCGAAAAGCATCTACAGAAATAAAAAAGAAAAATGTAATGGATAACAACAAACTCTAAAAGCTTCTCTAGAGCAAAGAAAACATTAGCATGAATGAGAAACCTACTGAATAGAGGAAAATATCTGCAGATAATGAGTCTGGGAAGGTTGGTACTCAAAATGTATGAAAACAACTAAATAGCAAAAAAAAAAAAAAAAAAAAAAAAAAAAAAAAAAAAAAAAAAAAAAAAAAAAAGAAGCCTAAGACCTAAACAGACACCGTTCAAAGAAGACATGCAAATAGCCAAAGGGCATATGTTAAAAGTATTTAACAGGCAAATTAAAACTATCATGTGATATAACTTTACCTCTGTTAGAATAGCAGTTATCAGTAAAGATACATGATAAAGACAGTGCTAAGACAAGGTACATTATGGGAATGCAAATTATTATAGCCATCCTGGAAAATGGTACAGTGGCTAAACACACATACAAAACATGCACACATCTCACACGCACAGCATGTGTCAATCATAATTCAAATTCATAATCCTTCAATAGAATTTATCTGGAGTCGTAGAAGTTGTAATATGAGAGGCATGAGTTTTGATAGATCTGAACATATATCCTGAGCGATTGAAGAAAAGGGGAAATTTACAAGTTGGATAGGAACAAGGACTAGCTATAAAAAAGTAGAAAAATGATTTAAACCAGAAAATAAAGGAGATCATTTTTTTATGTTTAAGGCAACTGAAAACTATAAACACCAGTAACTTGTTGATAAAAACCTATAGCTCCCATCATCTGGACTTTAACTCTGCATTGAACTGTGTTTCAGTTTGTTAATTTTGAAAACCTCCTATTGGTTCTTTATTTTTCCAATGAAACTTTATTTCAAATCATCTCAACATATAAAGAGCCTTTATAGGGGTTGAGGGATGGCTACTGGTTCTTCTTCCAGGGACCAGGATTCAGTCCCAGCACCAACATGGCAGCTCATAACCATCTGTAACACCAGTCCCAGGGGATCCTACACTGTCTTCTCTCCAAGGGCACCAGGCACACTCACATGGTGTACAGACATACATGCAGAAAAAGCACTGTATACATTAGATAAGTAAGAGCTTTTACAAAGAGGACTTTGATCTTAGTGAAAGCCTGCTAGCCTCAAGATTCCCAAAAATATAACCTGCCAAATGGCAGCCATTGTTCTTAGAAGAACAAACTCTGGTCCATCATGAGAGACTCAGATAAAAATACAGAGATGGGGGGAGACTATGCTGTTGAGGGGGATTTCACAGCATCTTCTGATTTTCCATATTCCCTTTAACCACCCACATCTCAGATAGAGCAGAGAAACAGAGGAGACTGTGTCAGACTTAGTCAGTAAGCCTTTGTTTTCTGAGCCTCAGAGGGAATAGCCCTGTACAGTAACCATCTCTCTCCTCCAATAGAATTCTTGGTCTCAACAATATCTTCATGCCAGCCAAACTATGCATCCATAAGGGTTTGCCTTTCTGTCCTTCTACCTGATTTAAAGTCAAATTCATGAACCCCCTCCTCTACCTGCACATGATTTCCAACAAATTTGAACTTATTTAGTAATTAATCAAAACTCCAAGAATCATTTCCATCAATTCTGTCTTGTATTCTTAGTAAAACACAACTCTGCCTCAGCCCCTATTCTTAAAGATGTGATGCAGAAAAAAAAAATGTATAACATGCCTCTAGCTTTTACATTCTCTGGTCCCATCCATTATTACCATATCTCCTATTATTAAAGAAACACTTCATGTTTTACACACTTTCTATATTCTTTTTGTGATTAGCTTATCATTTTCTTCATAATTGCCCCCTGGAATTCTGTACTTTTAAAACAGAAGCACATAAAGAAAGAAGTGATCAAAAATGAAGAATGTAAATTCTATGGAAAAAAGGCAATAAGAACACTGCACTCTAAAATTTTTGTTATGCAGCTTGCTGCCAAACATGAACTTTTGCAAGTTAAGAAAACTTGTGATCATGACTAATGTTTAAAAGTATTCAAGTGTTAGCTTCACTAATAGAGAACACATAAAAACCTGGCATCCCCTTGGCTGTCTAAGGTACTGGTATGTGTTCCAATATTTTAGTCTCAATGGTTTATACACACTTTATTTTCAGGGATACTGCTAGCTGCTTCTACAGTGTATTATTCTCATTATGGATTCCCATTTTTGTGAGGATCATCTCAGAGTCCTGATGGAGATAATTAGGAGACATTCAGATTCTAACTTTCTATGGGTAGTATAATCAGCCAGCCTTGTGTGCTCATAGCCTCCTGACTCTAGTACCTGCCAAGAACTGGCTTTGATTAGCAAAGTATTCCATTTTAAATTGCTTCTGTTTGAATAACATGACTAAAAGATAATAAATAAAAAATGTCTTCCTTATACTGGAATCTTCAGAAATGGAACCAATGACCCCTTTGCCCCACAAGCTACGGAGGATTGCCAAGTTTCCCTTTAGGGAATGTGAGATAAAAGACATGTGATTTTAACATTTAATTTATATACCCACTTTGGACGCAGGACATAGAAAAATCAACCTCAACTAACCAGGAAACTCTCAGTGCTATCTATGTTACATAGTTCTAGAAGGTTCTACACAGCTTGCTGAGGGAAAAAGGATATCAGAGGTCTTATCCAGTGCTGGACCCTTTGCAATACAATATTGTCTGTCAAAAACATTGTGCCCACTTGTGTGATAATAAAAAGACTGTGGTAGGAATAACCAACCACTTATTAGATTTGAAGCCTGTTGCATGGGATAGATTTCATGAATGATTACAGATGACCCAATCAACAGTCCATAACTGGAGATATCATAGACTCTAGAGGAGAATATATTTGTGTTGTTCATTAAATGATAATTTTGTCAAACTATCTTCTTAATATTGTATTTACACCCATAGACGTCTGCTGCTGTTAACCTTGGTCAGAGAAGCTCCTTTTTGGCATAGTGTCTTAGTTAGGGTTACTGTTACTGTGATGAAACACCATGTCCTAAAGCAACTTAAGGAGGAAAAGATTTCTTTTACTCACAGTTCCATAAAACAGTTTATCATTAAAAGCGGGGAGGACAGGAACTCACACAGGACAAGAACCTGGAGCCAGAAGCTGATGCAGAGACCATGGAGGAGTACCGCTTTCTCATCATGGCTTTTTCAGCATGCTTTCTTATAAATCCCAGAACCACAAGCCCAGAGATGGTCCCACCTGTAATGGCTGGTCTCTCCTCCATCAATCACTAATCAATCGCTAATTAAGAAAATGCCCTACAGGCATCTTTCTCTACAGCCTGGATTATGAAGACATTCTCTTCATTGGGGTTCCCTCCTCTCTGGTTACTCTAGCTTGTGTCAACTTGACAAAAACCTAGCCAACATACATAGTAGCTTAGCTGTCTTTGTGGGTCTCCTCCTCATGATCCTGATCCCTTTGCTCATATACTCTCTTCCCTTTCTCTCTTCACTTGGACCAGGAGCTTGACCTGGTGCTTAGCTACAGATTCAGAGGCTTAATATCAATTACAAACTGTTTGATCTATGGTTTGAGCTATTACTAGATAAATCTTACATCTTAAATCTTAACTTAACCCATTTCTTTTCATCTATTGTATTGCTATGTGGCTGGTTCTTATCAGTACTTTCACATCTTGCTTCTTGAATAGCTGAATTGTGTCTCCCCTAACTCTACTTTTCTTCCTCTGTATCTCTGCTTAGATTACCCACCTTGACCTCTCCTACTTTGCCATAGGCCATAGCAGCATCTTTATTAACTAACAGTAGCAATACATAGTCACAGTGTATATAAAGACTATTCCACAGATTTTTGATGTTGCCAGGAACAATCATGTCTCACATTAACAGAATTCTAAGTTCTTAAAACATTTAAATGCTACATTCCCTGGATCTATAAAATGTTTGAATATTACCTACTCATCCAATATGTATTTATGTATATCAAGAAAACCTAAGTAACATGATTATAAATATGCCAATCATAGGTGACTATTGACCTGTAATTCTTATCAACTTAAATAACTTAAAGACTAAGATTTCACATTACAAAAATAAATTATCTGTGAAAAGATATATCATGGGTGACTATTAACCTGTAATTCTTATCAACCTAAATAACTTAAAGACTAAGATTTCACTTTGTAAAATAAAACTATCTGTGAACAGATATAACATATAGGGACAATGACCCAAATTTGTGACAATATACAAAAATATCTTAATCAGAGGTAAAAAAAAAAAAAGTATAGTGCAATATGACAACAATATCCTTAACATGTATCAATATGCAAAATATCCTAATAAGAGTAGGAATATATGTACAATATGACAGGTATAGTTTTGTATGGCTATCATTATA
Organism: Phyllotis vaccarum; assembly: GCA_033318265.1. Lineage (NCBI taxonomy): Eukaryota > Metazoa > Chordata > Mammalia > Rodentia > Cricetidae > Phyllotis > Phyllotis vaccarum. Next base: position 8,592,979 of record JARWLC010000004.1, on the reverse strand, counting down.
CAAATTATCTTAAGCAGAAATAGAAAATAATTTTACATTTGTATCAATATAAAAAAATCCATAACAATGTAATCAGCTGATAGTTACTGATTTAATTCATTAGCAGATACAAAAATCTACCTTATTATTCTATCCTATCTAGTCCCCTTTTCTCATTCCAGAAAAGAATCCTGAGTCTAAACTTTATTGTTCCACCCCCAACCGTATTACAGCTTATAACCACTCCCTGAGAGATGACAATTATCCATAATCCTGAGAAAACAAAACCTATTTGGAAAGTGGGTGTCATTTTCTTAAAATTCCTTCTGTTTTCTAAGGGGTGATGACATCTCTGTGGAATCTTGTAAAAAAAAAAATAGCTAAAACAATTATTAACCCTCATAAGGAGTAGCTGTAATGTTTGTAGCCATTCTCAGAGTAATGGATAAAGCTTATCTAAAGTTCTAGATAGATGTGTAAGATGGTAGAACATCTCAAATAGTCACTTTGAAATTGTCTTGGGCAGTTTGTAGTCCAAAAATAATCTTTAAGTGGTGTTTATCAGCTCAATAGCATCATTTATAAACCAGGTAGGATCATTTTTATTGGGCTTCACATTCTTCCTGAAAACTTCAGAGATCACTGTTAGAAAAACTTACTGTTCATTATGGAAAACTCAAACATTATTAATATTATAATGGAAAGTTTAAATTTTAGGATAGCACAATACCAAAAGAAAGGTTCCAAAGAGTTAAGAATAAAATATGGGAAGAAATAGAATTTTGACAATAATAGTTCCTAGATTTTTGGTTTTCTACTGTCCCATACCAGGTGGTTCTTCTGATATGGAAATCGTATCTCTTAATTTTTAACAACATTTTGTGTTTAGAGAAGAGAGACATACTCCTACTCCAAAGCCAACTTTGATTTACAGTTGAGTTAAGATTACAACTTTTCTTAGAAGTAAAAAGATATAGATTTTAGGTAGTGAGATTTTATTCTGTGGAGAACTGGTACCACTAGTTTTCTTTTTCTTTTTGCTTGTAAATTTTTTTCTGAATAGACTTGCCGTCTGCTTTGGACATCTAGATGCCCAAGGTCTTTATAACTTTTTGAAGAAGGGTATTTATGTTTTCTTGTAAAGACAAAAATGTACAGCATATAGAAAGACATCCCCACATCACTCAGGGTACTACAGTGGAAATACCCAGCCCACTGGGCATTGTCAGAATGCTGGTTGAAGCAATGGAAGCTAAAGACAAATTTTCCAGTTTCATAGTTTTGCAGAATCTATCCCTGACTCCTCACCAAATTTATCCCAAACTGAACTCAATTTCTCTCCACTTGAACAAGTTTCTTGATGTGAGAATGTCTTTCTGTTTGCTGTGAATATCAGTCTTTAAATAAAGGACTGTTTTGGCCCATGACAGGCACCATAGAAGAAATAGGTGGGGAATCACAATAGGTAGGAAAGGAAGAGTGGAGTCAGAGACAGATTCAGCCAGCCACCCAAAGAAGAAACATGTAAGGAGTACAGGTGAGCCATGGGCCACGTGGCAGAAAGATTAATGAAAATGGGTTGAGTTAAGATGAAAGAGCTAGTTAGCAATGTGCCTGAGCCGTAGGCCAAACAGCATGAAGTTAATATAAGTGTCTGAGTCATTTGGGGAGCCTAAGCAGTGGTGGGTGGCTAAGGGGTCTGGGGCTGCAGGTCTGAGGGTCTGGACCTCGGCTGGACCCTGGGGCCAGAAACCTTATTGTAACAAATGGCAATCCAAAGTGGGCTGAATACCCACATAAAGCCTGAGAAAGTTTAAAAAGCATTCTAGAGAAGAAAGAGAGCCAGTAGCAGATTTCAAATTGTGTATCTGAAATGGATCACTGTACAGAGACAGCATGGTATTCAGACCACGTTCAATATGGCACCAGCAGACTGGAGGCAGGGAGTGTAAGCTGAAACCAGACCAGTTCCTGAGTCTCACAGAAGTCTCAGTGGCAATGGGATTGATTTAAGGTTTCTGTTTACTTTGAACAAAGGGGAAACATAGTCAAACAATTTATTAGTAGCAGCATTTCTTGGTTCTGCTTTGTTTTCTGGTGGTAAACAGAAATGTGGCCCCTTTAAGAGAACTTACTGATTCAGCTTTATCTGCAAAAACTATGTGGCTCTTTAAGAGAGTGGTAGCATTTTAAAACCTCTTCTCTTTGGAATATGATTAAGGATTCACAATGAAACAGATTCAGATGAAAAAAAATCTGTAAATGGGTTACAGTGTATGTAAAATATACATAGATTTAAGAGATAAAGGAAAGAAGGTAGAGAAAGTCCATAAAAAAGAGAAATAGAGTAATAAAAATATAAGCCACGTAAAGATGGAAAATAGACACAGAATCGGGATTATGGTTATTATTATGTTTAATTTTTTAACTGTTAATGAGCTAACTGCAGAAAGGCAATGGGTTGCAAAGGCTTCTAAGTTAAACAAGAATATATATTTTAAAGGTATCTTGACTTTGAAATTTGTGTCTAAGGATTTATTGCTTTGGAAGAGTTCTGCTTTTGTTTCCACAGAAGATGAGACCCTGTGGATTGCTTGAAGGCAAATATGGTTTCATCAACCAAGACCACCTGAAAATTCTCTGATGGGAAGAGATGGTCACATCAGCTTGAAGGCTGCAGACTAAGATGATCCAGTCACAAGAACCTGTAAGATTGTCAGCACCCCTTAATCAGCACGAAGTAGTGATGAAAAACTACACCAAAATTCTCAAAATATTGTTTATAAATGTTTGTTTTGACTATAAATGGTTAATGGTCATAGTTAATCTCTTTCTAAGAAGAAAAAGGGAACGTGGTATATGAGTGATTTTAAAAAATCAGATTATTGAATTTACTTTGATCAGAAAATCAGCTCTTAATCTCAAAATATTTTAAATTGGTATGGATTTTGGTTTACTAATACAATATTAAGGTCAATTTTGTTATGTTGTATATATTTTTCTACTCTTGTTTAAGGTATGATGTTTATGTAATTGATTTAAAATTGTAATGTATAATTAAGAAATGCATGTTAGTTAGATTTAAAGGTATACAAAGACATAATTCAATTAGATAGGTAATCTTCAAAGACTTCTAAGACCTACAGAATATGGCATTTAAAATATTTTTAAGAACTTAGACTTTTCTGGACAGTGAGACAGATCTGCTCCTGGCAGCACCAATCTACTTCAAGAGAAAAATGGGCATTAAAGAAACTCTCAGTGGAATTTATTTTCTTTGTGGCAACAGTAAGCTACTGGACAAGAAACTGTTCTTGTATTGACTACTTGACAGTATGCTGTTTAAACTTGATGTGCAGGACCCATAGGAAAGTGATCTCTGAACTTTGGAAGAACAAGCTGAGATGATCTTTTAGATTCCTGCTTTACAGAGAAAACTGTGAGACATTCTTCAGGACTCAAGAAGAAGCAACTGATAAACTAGGCCAGAATGGGCAGGGCAGATTTCCTGCTTTACTGAAATTAAAAGAGACTCTGGGCCTGTAGGCTGAAGATGGATGCCCCAACTTTATAAAGGAAGTTTGGGTGACTGTCCAGGCAGACAGGTATCATCTCTGTCATTTCTAGACTTTGGAAGTTGCTTTCACTGCCTGTTTACTTGGGTAAATATTATATCCTTCTGTGGTCTTTGATGTAGTTGAAGATTAGATAGTTATAGATGTTTTTCTTAGTTATATTAAAAGGTATATTGGATATGAAACTTTAGATTAACAAAGATAAGGAATATGGTAGAGTATTTTCTTTAATTTTGCTAAATACAAATAGACTAGATATTGTAACTGTAATTCTTGCTTAATAGCTATTTTGTTATATGTAATTTTGCTATGTTAAAATTGAAATCTTCCTTTTTGATTCGACAGAAATGGGAGATTATGTGGGAATGTCTTTCTGTATGCTGTGAATATCAGTCTTTAAATAAAGGAGCTATTTTGGCCCATGATGGTCACCATAGAAGAAGTAGGTGGAGAATCAGAATACATAGAAAAGGAAGTGTGGAGTCAGAGACAGATTCAGCCAGCCACCCAAAGAAGAAACATGTAAGGAGCACAGGTGAGCCACGGGCCACATGTCAGACAGATTAATGAAAATGGGTTGAGTTAAGATGTAAGAGCTAGCTAACAATGTGCCTGAGCCATAGGCCAAACAGCATAAAGTTAATATAAGTGTCTGAGTCATATTGGGGGCCTAAGCAGCGGTGGGCAGCTAAGCGGTCTGGGGCTACAGGTCTGGTACCTCTGGCCACCCAGGGCCAGAAACCTTATTGTAATTTTAATTTAATTTAAAGCTTCTTTAAATCTTGCCCAGTCCATTACCTTAGAAGTTGGTTTTAGATTGCAAGAATGGTGTGGAAGAGGAACTCTAATATTGTATTCTCATCTAATAGCAGTAATGTGACTTTATAGACACATCCCATTCTAAGTCTCCATGATAGGCTGGGCCAAGGAGGTAATACTCTTGTATTCAACTATTTTTAAAGTGGTCCATTCACATCTTCAGTTATTCAACTATTCAGTGAGTACCCATCTGCCCTATATTCTCTGCTGGAGACTAGGGATAAGGATAAGCAACAGAGTCCTTCTAAATTTCAAGCTTTTCACCTGGACTTTAGGCCAAGAGTATGTAATGTCAATAATTCTAGCTTTTGTAGACTCCAACCAAAGACAATTTAATGACTGACAGCTGGCCTCTAGAGAAAAGATGAGTGAAAATTCATGAAGAGGTGACTGGGGATTTTTTTACTAAAGGGTCTAATTTTTTTCCATTTTTCATGGATTTCTAAGAATCTATTTTCTAGTAAATAGAGAAAAGGGGGACCATGTCCCCAGTGCTTTCTACATGAGCAGATTTCTTTCCCCAAGTATATAAATGAATATAGTGTTCCTCCAATAGACCTCCCTGATTTATAGAGAACTAATTTTAAATGGAACAGGTGAAGTGAGTTGATCAAGATGTCACAGTAGAAAAGAAGCAAAACATGGTGCAGTGCCATGCAAGGGTGTGAATTTCCTGACATCAGCACTGCACCAAATTGTCCCACTGGCATTGACATTTAGCACTTGGAGAAAGGAGTAGACCAGGAGGCTTGCTCTCACACAGTCCATTGTGCCCCACTAGCTTCCGTGTCTACCACTGCAAATATGGAAATGGTGTCCAACACAGACAATTGTGAAAGCTAAGTTCAGGCCACTGGTCAGACAAAGACGTGTAAACTGGACAGATCCCCACCCAACCACTGAGATCTTGATACCAGGAATGCCAGTGGTGATGATAGACATGTTAAAGCACAAAAGATAAATTTCAAGTAAGCCCACACAGTGTTAGTCCCTTAAATATGTGATCTTTGAACTACCTCCATGGCAGCCACACAAATAAACTTATTAAAGCTAAGTTATAGCTTTGAAGGAGTTTTTAAAATACTCCAGAGATCTGTAATATAAAATGGGGGTGTAAAATGTAAGTGGGCTCCCCTGTGTTCTAAGGAATGGGGTCCAGGGCAGATTAGACTCACTTGAGACTGACTAGAGCTCTTTTAAGTGTTTACTCCTTTCTCGTTCGTACATTGACTTTTTGTCACATTATAACAGCACTGTTGCTACCAGACAGTTAACATCAACATTTTTTGGAGGGAGGATCATGCCTCCCAGTGGATTTATACTAATATGCTACTGTCATAGTGGATTTTGTGCATCTATAACAGACTGACCCAAACCTATAATCAATAACAAACAGAAATCATAGTTATGGAATCTAAGAAGTCCCATAAAGTTAACCATACCCCACAAGGGCTTCCTTGGTGTTGCGTGACATAGTAAATGTCATTGCCTGGCAAATGAGTGAGAGAAAACAAAGCTCCTTCCTGCACTGATACCATTAGCCCACTGCTGTGAGATATTGTTCTCATACATTGTAAAGATTTGTTACTTGTATTGGCTTAATAAAAAGCTGCTTGGTCAGTAACCAGGAAAGAAGTGTAGGTAGGACGACCAGTCTAGGAGGATTCTGGGAAGAGGAGATACAGAGAATCGAGATGCCAGCCAGATGCAGAGGAAACAAAATGAGAATGCTGCTGCACTGAAGAAATGATACCAAACCACATGGCTAAACATAGGTAAGAATAACAGGTTAATTTAAGACATAAGAACTAGTTATTAACAAGCTTGAATTGCTGGTCTAGCAATCACTATAGTATTAGGCCTCTGAATAGCTATTTCATAAATTGCTGCAGGACTGTGGGTGGAAGACATTCCCATGTACCTCAGGGCTAGGCAGGACCCAAAGTCTTCTGACAACAGTTCATGGTTAATCAGTGTCCTTCACTGCAACAAGATGCCTAAGGAACTTAAATCCAAGTAAGTTTATCGCCAGCTGTTACCAGCTTCAGTCCACAGCTTGGCCCATTGATGTGGGGCCTTAGATAAACCATAATGTCATGGAAGTGGGAATGTGTGATGCTTAGCTCATGGCAACTAAAAGTAAAGACATGGAGATGTGGATCCAGGGCCCCACTACCCACTTCAAGGATGTATTCCTGGCGGCTTCAATTCCACTCTTTAACATTGCACTATTTCCCTTGGTACCACAAAGTGGTGACCAAGCCTTGAACAAATGTCCTTAAAAAACATTTCAGATCTGAATTCTAAAGACCATAAGGCTCTGCCCTCATGACCTGAACTGCACTGAAGAAATGATGCCAAACCACAGCCCTTCAAATCAAATGCACAAAATAAAAATGAAAAAAAATTCACACACACACATGCACAAGCACACACACACACACACCATACATAGGCATGTTCCACATGCACACACATGCAAATAGGACATTTTCTATCCCAACTTCCTATTCCCAAATACCTGACAGCCATTTCCCAAATTATCACACAGAGGCTTATGTTAACTATAAATGCTTGACTGAAAGCTCAGGCGTGTTACAAGCAAGCTTTTACATTTAAATTCAACCTAAATTTTTTATTCACACTCTGTTACACGGCAGTACCTTTATTAGCATGGCATGTTCATCTCCTGCTCCCTCTGCATCTGGCTGATGACTTCTGACTCCACCCTTCTTTTCTCACCAACCTTAACTTGGTCACCCCACATATACTTCCTGCCTGACTACTTGCCAATCAGCATTTTATTAAATTAGAGTGACAAATCTTTACAGTGTACAAGAATATTATTCCACAGCATTTCCCTCTTTTATCTAATTAAAGAGGAAGGTTTTAACTTTAACATAGTAAAGCTATCTACCCCCCCCCAAAAAAAAACAGTTACAAGTAAGAATTATAGTTAGAATATCCAGTCTATTGGTATTTGGCAAAATTAGAGAAAATATTATACTGTTATCTTTGTGAATCCAAAGTTTTGTACTTAATTTATCTTTTATCAAAACTAAAACTATACCTATGGCTATCTAGTCTTCAACTCCATCAAAGATCCCAGAGGGTGAAATGTTATCTAATGACTCAGTGGCTTATATTAATTATATGTTGTTTAACCTATGGCTCAGGCATATTATTAACTAGTTCTCTTATCGTAACTTATTTTTATTAATCTGTCTTGTCCCATGGTCCATGCTTAGTTGAATTAGATGTGTATTTGGTGGCTTGATCATGTTTCTTCTGACTCTACCCTTTTTTATAATCTATGCTTAGATTTCCCACCTACTTTTTTATTGGGAACATATTTTATTTTATTTTTGTCAGATTTCTTTCCCCATATGTTTTTATTTAAATAGAATCACAACATTTTTATCCTCCAGCTTTTCTCAAACCCTTCCTATGCCCCTCAATTTAAACTAATAGCGTCTTTTACTTTGTTGCGGATATATTAAAAAAATACAACTTGCTGAATCCTTTTTGTTGATTGCATGTATATGGTTTCAAGATTGAACAATTTGCATTGGCCAGCTCATAAGGGGGCTCAAACCAGGGAACATGGAGTTCTGCTCTTCATAACTGTAGGATCATCGACTTTCTAGGTTTTTAGCATAATTTTTATTCTGTTCTCTTCTCTTTTTTTCTTCATCTTATTATCTTTTTTTTAAAAAAATCTCTTTTTATCCATGCATCCCCCTGGTCCCCTCCCTTTCCTCCTCCCAATTCCTCCAGTCAGCCCTCAGCCTCCACCTATTCCCCATCCCCTCCCCCAAAAGGCCAAGAAGTCCCAAGGTGGGTCAGCTCAGTGTGGCACATCCACTCCAGACAAGTCTGATTTCCTCATCCCAAAGTCAATGTTGGGTTAGGTGTTCCTCTACAGTGAATGGGCTCCAAGGTGCCAGTCCATGCACAGGAACACAGTTTGATCCCACCTCTCAAGGCTCCATATACTGGCCATGCCATTCGACAGTTGCCTACCCTTGGAGGGCCTAGTCCCCCTCCTGATTGATCTCCAGTGGTTGTTCTTGATTCAATGAGCTCCCCAGAGCTCCAGTTAGCCATCACTGTAGGAATTTTCCTTATAATCCCTATCCCCTTGCTCATATAGACTTTCCTCCCCTGATCTCAGTACTTTTACGATGTCCTGCCATAGATTAAAATGGTCCCTTTATTAGCCAATGACATTCACAGCATACAGAAAGACTTCTTTCTGGTTTTGGCCTATGACAGGGCAAATTAAAAGAAGGCATGAAATCCAAGCATAGAGACAGGGGAAGGAGGGTGGAGTCGGGAAAGATGAGATCCAACCACCCATAAGCAATATATAAAAAAATTCAAATGAGCCACAAGCCATATGGCAAAAAAAATATTAAAAATAAGTTAAGATGAGAGAGCTAGATAACAATAAGCCCTGGCCATAAGTCAAACAACATATAATTAATATAAGCATCTAAGTCATTTTGAAAGGCAAAACAACTGTGTATGAGTCCAGACAACAAGGCTAAGACAGACCAAAAACATATACTGTTTGGAGGGAAGGGGGTCTGAACCCTTTTTTAAGCTTCTCTGGGTCTAATATGGAAATTCCTGCCATATAAGGCAAATTGGGCTACTATATAAAGCATAAATTGAATTAATATTATCAATATATGTACACCATATGTAAACAGATGTTTTCTTAACCTGAATATCTGGTTCCAAATAACTGACATGGGGGCTTAATATTGCTTATAAATGCTCTGCTGCTTGCTCCGGCTTGTTGCTTAGCTAGCTCTTACACTTAAATTAACCCATACTTCTATTTATGCTTTGCTACATGGCAGTACCTTAATTAGCATGCTCCCTCTGCATCTGGTTGATGACTCTTCTCTTCACCCTTCTTCTTTCCATCATGCTTAGCTTGGTCACCTGCCTACATTCCCTGCCTGGCTACTAGTCAATCAGTATTTTATTAAACCAGTTAAGGTGACAAATCTTTACAGTGTACAAGAGGATTATTTCATCGCACATGCACGCATACATGCATACACACCACACATACACACACATGCATATACACATCCTACCACCAAGTGAAAAAGTTAATTAGCCTGGGTTTTTTTTATTTTTCCTTTGTTTTTTTTTCCTTTTATAGAAATATCTAAAATGTAAATTATCTGAAACTAGAAATATTTCTGAAAATTCTTTAAGAAAAACATCCAAAATTCCTAGATTCAGACGTAGCTGAGGGAACCTAGAAAATGGGCATTCTTGTTAACAGTTGTTGGGAAATCAAAACTGAAATCCTGCAGGCAGTGGTCTCAGTGGGTTGTTGTCACAATCATTCCCTTAATTACCTAGATGCTTGTGTGTGTTAAGTACTCTATCCCCGAGGTTTAAGGAGGAATAATATACTTTCTTTTGTTGCAATATTGAGCTGTTACCTTTACTTTTGTTATTATTGATCATGTGTGCCACTATGCAACTGATGAGGTTAGAGATTGTGGAGTCTGCTCTTTCCTTTAACCTTTACATGGGTTCCAAGGATCATTTTAATGCTTACATGAGGGCTTTTTTTCCAGACTATCTCATCAACCCACAAGTCATCATTTTCCCAGTGCCACTATGGGCTGAGAAGTTTGAAAGATTATGCCTTTGCTATGGCTGCTGTTTTAATAAGGGGAGAATCAGACCAAAGAGGATAAAGAACTTGGTTAAGGTCACTGACCAATGAGTGAAGATGCTTCATTTGAGCTTGACAGTTTACTCTGGAGTTCATGATCCATCCCTCTCCTGTGAAACAGAGATTGAGAGGTGCATGCATGACTGAGCATGCTCCATTATTCCAGAATGACTCACGAATACATGCTCAGAAAGGTGGGTTTGGATGCAGACTGCCTCATGGAGGATGGGTCTCAGAACAGAACTACCCCATTCTCCCCACTATTAAACAGTGTGTAGGACACTCTGCAGCTAATGGAAATGGCCCTCGAGGTACAAGGAGTAATTTTTAAAAGGGTGTTAAACCTAGTTCTTTTCAAACTTGTCTATGAATACCAGGCCCCTGTTTATAGTTAAAAGTTAGTTCTACCACACTCAAAACTGCTCTGGGATATCAGGAAAAATGCATCCAGATCACTCCCCTTAAGTTTATTACCCACCCCTGGTTTAAGTGGACATCCATCCTGGTCCATAAAAACAATTCCTATAGTGTATCTTTAAGTTTTTCTAATAAAACTGGAAGCTTTCATTTGGTCCAGTAAAACTCTCAATCACCACTGTTCTATTTGCCCTTTTAAAATCAATTTTACACATTTCTAAATAACATAATTAGTGATTAGAACAAATGTTACTTTTGTTACCCTACTTCCATAGTTACTTTTTTAAAATTATAAATTGCCGACTTAAAAATTCTTCAAGTCTGAGATTTACCTAGAAAATGATTTATTTCTTTAATGTGTCTTATGACTTTTCCTTCATATTACTTAGGAGTTAGAGAAGAAAATGATGCAGGTTACAAAGCTCTAGTGCATAGCTGTAAGTCCATTCTTCCTGATGGAATCAAGAATTTTCCACCATTGCCAAGACCTTGGTTTCCTGAGGAAATATGTATTTTGCACACATGATTGTATATGAAAATGTATATGTGTGTGCTCATGAATTATGATAAGAGAAAGTACCTAAACAAGATAGATAAGGTAAGTTTCTGTGAGCAGAACGTGAAATCGGTGTCATAGGTAATAAACACCATCCCCTCCCTCTTGAAGGTCCCTCTCTGTAGTTCTTTTTTGTGCTGTTTATGAGACAGGATTCATGTAGTGAAAGCTGGTCGTAAATGTCTTGGTAAGATCAAGGATGACCTTGATCATCTTCTTCCTTTTTCCACCTCCAAAAGTAGGTGCCACCATATCTACTTTATATGATCCCAAGGAGCAAACCCAAGGTTTTACCAACTAAATTACCCCACCATATTTCTGGTGTTCTATCTGAAATGCATGCCTTGAAGCTAGTTCTTTCTGCCAGTATTGCAAAACACTTTGCTGAGTTACTAAAACTCAGTGAAATTTAAGTAAATCTGTAAGCTTGAAATAAAAAATGTAGCCAAGGGCTAGAAAGATGGCTCAATAGTTAAGAGGACTTACTGCTCCTGAAAAGAACCTAATTTCAGTTCCTGGCACCCATAAAGCAGCTGACAAGGAATGAAACTTCAGTTCCAGGGAATCTGATGCTTTCTTTTCACGTCTAAAGGTAGCTACACTCACATGCACAATCCTGCAGACATCCACATAAATATGTACACACACACAAGTCATGCACATCCCCACATATAAATAAAAAAACAAATAGAAGTCAAATAAATAAATAACCTTTTTATGCACCTGAGATAATGAGAGCTTTAGTGGAAGAAATGCTAGGATCTGAACTAGAGAAATGTACAGACATCTGAGCATCTTTGCCATGTTTCAGTATCTTATCTTCACTTCTTCATAGTCCTTTCCTTACATTTTAATTAGTCTCTTATTTGAGTTATACAGATGTCCATGAAGACCATACTGACAAGTAAGGTCAGTGAAAATTAAATTAAAGCCCTTAATCTCTTTGGCTAATGTCCAATCCTTCCACAGGCTTTCTGCTAATCCTTGAGGTTAGGAAATGAGTATGTTTCCAAAGGTTAGAGTATATATATGTGTATATCATTCCTTTTAGTGTGAAGTTAAGCTGAATCTTCTCCTGAATATGAAAAATAGCCTTTGATATATATTTTTGAAGAACTATTATTATCAATTCAATACCAAATAAGATTATCATAAATGAGACAGATACTAAATAGAATGAAGACTGCTGGTCCCCAATTAAGAATAGAGTAAGAAATCAGTTACTTTCTACCAAGAATTCTGTGGGTGCCAGACACTGCTCTGAGTTTTTTACCCCACTGCAGGACCGCAAATAAGAAGCAAGGTTTATATAGCTGACACAACTTAGTCAAAATCACAATACTTGAGCACAGAAAAGCTATGTGAATATAGCGGAAGCAGAGTAGACTATGAAACTAGGAAACAGACAGTGAGAGGAGGAAAGGGTATCTTAAATATGTAAAATGGGTATTAGAATACATGTCACATAAAGGAGAAAGGGCATGGTTGGCCGGGGGGGGGGGGGGGGGGGGCAGGAAGGTGGAGGACAGAGGGGGAGTGCGGTGGGATTCAGATGTCAGCTGATAAGGTCTGAAGACACTTATCCAGGGCCCCAGGGTCCCAGGCTCCTGAAAGGGTAGTGGCCAACCCCATTCATGAAAAGCTGCTGGGATCTTGACCCCCCCCCTCATTTATTTATTTTTTGTTTGTTGACCGGGAATTGAACCCGAGCCACGACAGTGAGAGCGCAGAATCTTAACCACTAGACCAAGCCAGCCGCCCTCCTGGTCTCTCTCTCTCTCTCTCTCTCTCTCTCTCTCTCTCTCTCTCTCTCTCTCTCTCTCTCTCTCTCTCTCTCTCCTCCCCCCTCCCTTTGGTGACCCTGGGGTTGGCCACTCCCCCTTCAGGAGCCTGGGACCCTGGATAAGCATCTTCAGACCTTATCAGCTGACACCTGAATCCCACCACATTGGAGCGGATCAACAAGAGCAAAGTAGGTATGAAAATGCCACAATGAACTAACTCCTCTGTGTACTGATTTTAGGAATCAGATTAGAAACCACCCTGGCTTGTGTGACTATGAGATCTCAAACTCTGTCTGTTGAACCACAATGTATTTTATTATTATCTCTTAGAAATCTGTTCTTTTCTAACAAGAGACAGAATGAGGTAAGGGTGGCACTGGATGGGATGTGGGAAGGAACTGGAAGGTGCTGTGGATTATGCTCATTGCTAGTAATAACCTAACTGCCATCAGAGAGTGAGCCTTCATTAAGTAACTGATGGAGGACGATGCAGATATCCATAGCCAAGCACCAGGCTGAGCTCCTAGATTCCAGTCAAGAGGGGAAAGAGGGATCATATGAGAAAGAAAGGGAGAGTCAAGATCATGATGGGGAGATTTACAGAGACAATTGAATAAAGCTTGTGGGAACTCAGAAACTCTAGACCAACAGCTGGAGATCATGGGATCAAGCTAGGTCTCTGCATGCAGGAGACAATTGTGTAGTGGGATTACACTGTAAATAATTGTCCTGCCTACTAGTTTAATAAAAATGCTGATTGGCCAAAAGCAGACAGGAAGTATGGGTGGGGCTGCCAGACTAAGAAAACTCTGGAAACAGGAAGAACAGAGCAGAGATGCCAGAGAGTTGCCAGACAAGCCAGAAGATGCAGAGGACAACTATGCTGCTCTAAGAAAAGGCACCAAGCTGCATGGCTGAACGGGATAAGAATCATGGGTTAGTTTAAGAGCAAGAACTAGCAAGTTATATACCTCACTCCCAGGTCAATCATCATATAATACAAGAGTCTGTGTGTTTCAGTGGGACTATAGGACTGTGGGTCTGAAAGTCTGGGCCACCAGGGTAGGCTGGAAAATCCGGGCCACAAGGCTAGACCAGAAAGTCCAGGCCAGGAGGCTATGCCCAAAAGCCTGGGCCAAAAACCTAATACAACACAATTGTGTAGCTTGGTCTGTTTCAGAGGCACCTAGAATCTAGCCTTGGCACATGAGTTGGCTTTTTGGAGCCCATTTCCTATGGGGAGATGCCTTGCTTGACCTTGATGCATGGAGGGAAGGGATTTGGTCCTGCTTCAACCAAATGTACCAAACTTTGCTGGCTCCCCCATGGGAAGGAAGCCTTACCCTTTTGAAGGAGAGGATGGGAAGTGGAGAAATAGGGAAGAGGCTGGAGTGGAAGAGAAGGAGGGATGGAGGGGGAACTGTGGTTGGTATGTAAAATGAATTTTAAAAATCTTTTTAAAAGGAAATAAAGTAATACTTTAAAAACCACATAAAGATGGAAAATGCACAGAGTCTGGATCCTGTATTGTGTTGCTACTGGAAGCCATGATTTTAAAAGGGACTAATAAAATATACCAACCAGGATATTTTAAAAATTACTTAATTTTTAAAAAGAAGTCAAAAATACATTTTTTTCCAAATGAAAATCAAAAATGCTTTGGAGAAGAGGTTTAACTTTTGTTTCCACAGGAAACAAGAGCCTGTAGATTCATTCCATGTTACTATAGATCAGATTTGATCAAAGGAGGCCTCCTAACTCTTGACAGGTGGTATCTATCAACAAAGGTTACTACTGGTCTTCCCAGGACTTGGTCATTATCTTAAAACTTTTTCAGGAACCCATGTGGATGCCTTCACCCACAGACAGCAGGAAGCAAAATGAAGAAAATTATGCCCACATTCCTAAGATTGAGGGTATTTGTGGTCTTTTGTGGTTATTCAATGAGTTATGAATGTTTGTTATAATTTAGGGGAATACAAGAATATAGGATAAAAAGAAACTATTAATCTTAGATATTTTACATTGGCATGGATTTTTGTTTAGTGATAGAAAATTAAAGTTAATTTTTGTTATACTATATATTAATACAAATTTAAGATTATTTTTGTTACAACATAATATATACATATGTGTGTGTGTGTGTGTGTATGTTTCTACTCTTATTTAAGTATTGTACCTATGCATTTCATTTAAAATATAAGGTAAAGTTCTAATTTTTGAAAGCCATTATTATTATCTATTTAGGACAATCAAAAAACACAGGTTAGTAGTCAGTCTTCTATAATAATCAAATTTGTAGATGTTAGGTATGTTTTCAGGATCACATAAAGATATATTTTAGGTAGATGATCTTCAAATACTTCAAAGATCTATAGAATATGGCACTTAAAATGTTTTGTTAATGTATAGTTTTTGATGACAATGAGACTCATCTGGTTCTGGCAGCACCAATTTAATTCAGAGATTATGAGCATCAAAGAAACTTCTTATAGAGCTTTCTTCAATGTGGCAAGGCTAGCCATTTAGGTAAGAAAATGTTCTTGCTTGGACTGCTTGACAATATGCTGTATAAACTGGACATAAAAGCCTGCTAAACTTTACTAGAGCAAGACAGGATTATCCTTCAGGTTCCTGCTTCACAGAAGGAACTTCCATACATTCTGCAGGACACAGAGGAAAGTGGCTGATGAACTTTGTCAATATAAGCTGCACAGTCCTACAAATTTCCACTTCACTGAAAAGTCTGCCAGAGACTCTAGGCCTGTAGGCTTAAAATGGATATCCTAACATTTCAGAGAAAGTTTGAGTGACTCTCCATTCAGCCAAATGTCTTTGTCATTTCTAGAATTATGGAAGTTGCTTTAAATGCACTTCTTGTTTACTCAAGCAACATTATATTCTTCTGTGGTCTTTGATGGGGTTGAAGACTAAATAGTTATAATTTTCTTTAGTTATGATAAAAGGTAAATTAGAAATGAAACTTTAGACTCACCAAGATTAGACAGATCATTGAAGTTTTCTCTGATTTTGTCAAATACAAATGAATTAAATGTAACTGCAATTCTTGCTTGATAACTGTTTTGTTAAATATAATATTAATATGCCAAGATTGAAAACTTTTCAGTAAGAAAAAAAAGGGGAATGCTGTGGATTATGCTTATTATTAATAAAACTGATTAGATGACAGTGAGGCAGGAAGAGACTGAGTTAGAGAGCCAAAACAGAAGAATTCTGGGAAGAAGGAGGGTAGAGTTAGCCGATTCCAACCAGCCACCAAGAAAACAAGACATATAGAAAATGAGATAATAAGCCATGTGGCTAAACACTGATAAGATTTATGGGTTAATACAAATGTAAGAACTAGTTATTAATAAGCCTGAGCTATTTGCCAAACATTTATAATTACTATAATCTTCTAAGTGATTATTTGGAAATGGCTGCAGGATGAGGCAAAAACAGAAAAAAGAAATCCTCTGGTTACAGAGGAGTAAAAAAAGGAGAAATCATAATCAGGATAAATATTATATGAGATAAGAATCTAGTTCTTTTTCCATTTTGTTAAAAATGGGTTCTTTCCTCATAGGATATATCTTATTATAGTTCCCTCTCCTACTGCTCCTCCAAGTTTCTCACCACCTCCCTTTACATCCAGATTCCCTCCCTTTCTGGCCCTCATTAAAAAAAAGATTTCTAAAAAATAAGAACAAAACATAACAAAATAAAATACAATAAGATAAAACACAGATCATCACGTCAAAGTTGGACAAGGGAAACCAACAGAAGGGGGAAAGCCCCAAAAAAGCACCATAATTAGAGACCCACTCATTTACATACCCAGGAGTCCCATAAAAACACTAAACTGGAAGTGATATATGCAAAGCTCTTCTAATGTTGATTCAGAGGGTCTTGTTCTGGTGTCCTCTGTCCCCTCTGGCTCTTACACTCTTTCTGCCTCCTCTTCCTTGGGGTTCTCTGAGTTCTGAGATTTCCTAGCGCGCTCTCTCTCTCTCTCTCTCTCTCTCTCTCTCTCTCTCTCTCTCTCTCTCTCTCTCTCTCTCTCTCTCTCTCTCTATCTCTCTCCACACACACACCCCCCCAGCTGTTCTGCCAGAGGAGAAAGCTTCTCTGATGATGACTAAGGTACTGATCTCTGAGTAAAGTAGAATATCTTTCAGGGTCATTTCATTGATACTTTTTTTAGACCAGTGCTGTTTGGATTTGCCTCAGGTTTCTAGCTGTCTAGTCTCAGGTTCTTGATCACCCAAGCAGAGTCAGGTATGAGTTCTGTGTCATGAAGTGGGCCTTAAGTCAAATCAGACATTGATTGGTTACACCCACAAGCTTTGTGCCACTATTGCCCTAGTGGTGAGAAGGGACTCTCATTACCTTGACCTAGAGGAATGGCATCTTGGCCACCATAGATCTGGGAATCGCCTATGACCTTGAGACACTAGAATTGGGGGTGTTATTAAAGAGCAACTTAAGATTGTGGTGCCTGTATGCAGGACCCTCTTATTCCTGTTCTCCCATGTTCTTAGATGGGTGACCTGATCCACTGGGTGAAGCCGTGGGGACCAGTCCAGCTTTCCAGAAACAGCACAACTGTTTCATCTCTTGTATCAATAGGTGTTCAGTGTTTCCCTATAAATCTCTTAATAATTATTAACTGTTACCAATCAGTTACCAATGATTATTAATCATAGTAATAATATTTTGCAGGATAACATTGTAGACCAAAGGTGTGTGGCTAATTTTATGTTTATATTTTTTTTCTGTGGCCTTCAGAATACCTTCCCACACCAAAGACACGTGGTTAAAGTTCTATGTAGGCACCAGCTCAATCTCTTTATGTTCAGTAGAAAAAAAATCTATTTTCTTTTTCCTCTTTTTATTGAAAATAGGTTGCTGTCCACAAATTGATAGCAAGATAATTGCTGAAGATAATACCCATATATGGGGGGCTCTAAGGCCCCATCTGGTACAGACCCATGTAGACCCTGTGCATGCTATTATAGTCTCAGTGAGTTCGTATGCAACATACCTTCATTGTGTCTAGAAGGCTTGGATTCCTTGATTCCCTCAGGCTCTTACACTCCTTCTGCCTCCTCTCCCACAGTTTCCTGAGCCCTGAGGGGAGAAATTTGATGGAACACCCCTTTTAGAGCTGAGTGCTCCAAAGTCTTTCATTCTCTGCATAATATCTTGCTGTGGTCTCTGTTTTGTAATAAGAAATTTCTGACCTGGCCTTTCAGGCCTAGCCCAGAGGTTCAGACTCACTCTCATCCCTGCTGCCACTTTGCCCCAAATAACCACAGAAAGGCTTATATTAATTTCATGATGATTAACCTATGGCTCAGACATATTGCTATCTATCTCTTTCATCTTAATTCAACCTATTTTCATTAATCTGTTTAGCCATGTGGCTTGGTATCTTTTCTCAGAACAGCATTTCAACTTCTTTCATCTGGGTCTGCTGGCATCTCTGCTGATGTTTCTCTGGCATCTCTCCTGGTGTCTCTTCTCTGCTCTTCCTGTTCCCGGAGTTTTCTTAATCTGATAGCCCCACCCACACTTCCTGTCTGCCTTCTGGCTAATAAGATTTTTATTAATCCAGTAGGAAGGACAAATATGTACCAGAACACAATCCCACTACAGGGTTTGTTCCCTTCTGCTACAGGATAAAGCTACTTTGATGATGGCTAAGCAAGGCATGGATCTAGAGTATATCAGAATATCATATGGTATCACTTTATTGCTATGTTTCTTTAGAATAATAATTGTATTTGTTTAACCTTTATGTCACTGGTCTATATAGTCTCATGTTATTGGCCACCCAAGAAGCTTTGTTCCACCTTGTATAATGGGCCTTAATGTAAATCAGATATTGGTTGGTTACTCCCACAATCATTGTGCCACTATTGCACCAGCATGTCTTACAGTCAGTTCAAATCAAAGGGTTTGGAGCTAGGATACTGTATACCTTTCTCCTTTAGTAGTACGCAGAGCACTTTCCTATACCATAGATACTATTCCACAGAAGTGAAGAGGCATATAGGTACAAGTTCAACTTCTTTGTATCCAATGAGTTGTAAGTGCTGCCTTCAGCAGTATGACCTTGACATTTTATCAGTTTGTGGAGAGTAACCCAAAGTCCTGGCAACAGCCTGAGTTGTTTGAAAATTCTCATCAAACCCCATTAGCCAAAAACTCAACTAAATATAACTCAACCTTGGAACTTGAAGCTTTATTTGAAGACAAGAAGGGTTCAGTTGGAGCTCTGTCTCCTTGGTTAATTTCATTTATATAAACTTTATCTATGTATATATCATAGAAAGTTTCTAGTGTATTGGTCCCCATATGACCCCTCAAATGGCTTTTAGCTTTAAATATCCTTCCCCATACACCCTTGCATACTTTTTCCTCAATTTTTGATCCTTCTGTTCCAGTCCTCCCACACTGTTCATCCATAACTATCTATTCTTTTTCCATTTCTTAGGGAGATTCATCTTCCCCCACCCCTAAGCCCTGTACACTATACCCAACCTCTGTTGTTCTATGGATTGTAGCTTGCTTATTAATGCCTTAACAACTAACATCTGCATATAAGCAAATATATACCATATTTATTTCTCTAGGTCTGAAAAACCTCACTCAGGATGGGGTGTTTTCTACTCCGTCCATTTACCTGTGAATTTCCTGACTTTTTTTAACAGCTTCGTAATATTCTTCCACACTTTATCTTTGCATTTATTGATGGGCATCTAAGATGTTTCCAGTTTTGGCTATTATGAACAGAGCATCAATAAAGATGATTAAGCAAGTATCTCTGCAGCAGGATGAATCATCCTTTGGATATGTACCAAAGAGTGGACAACTGTATCTTGGGGTATCTGTAGATGGATTCTCAGGTGCCTAGGAATGGTCGCATTGATTTTCTTAAAGGCTGAACAAATGTGTACTCCCTCCAGCAATAGATGAATGTCCCCCTTACTCCACATCTTTGCCAACAGGAGCTTTCCTTTATTTTATTGATTCTGATTGGTATAAGACAAAAGCTCAAAGTAGTTTTCATCTTCATTTCCCTGATGATAAAGATGTTAAATTTTTCTTTAAGTACTTCTCAGGTATTTTTTTGCCTCTTTTGAAATATCTTTTTAGATCTATACCCCATTTTTCATTGGATTAATTGCTTTTTTGATGTCAAGAGTTTCTAAATTTTTTATATAATTTGGATTATTAGCCCTCTATTGCATGAGCAGTTGGTAAAAAAAATTTCCCATTCTATTTCCAGTCACTTTCTATGAGCGATGATGTCCTTTGCTACAAAGAAGCTTTTTTATTTCATAAGGAAACATTTATTGTTGGATTTTAGTGCCTTTGTTATCAACCTCCCTTCAGAAAGTCTTTTTCTTATGACACTGAGTTTAAAGCTATTCCCCAATTTCTCTTCCATCAGATTTTCTGTATCTAGCCTTATGTTGAGGTCTTTGATATATCTAGAGTTAATTTCTGTTCATGGTGATAAGCAAAGATCTACTTGCATACTTCTACACAGAGATACTCAGTTTGAATAGCACATTTATTTAAGATGCAGTCTTTTTCCCATAGTGTGTGTTTCTGACTTCTTTATTAAACTTGGGTGCCTATAAGTGTGCAAACATTTCTTCAATCTCCAATTTTATTATTGGTCAATGTGTCTGTCTTCATGTCAATACCGTACTGTTTTTATTACTATAGCTCAGTGATACAATTTGGAAATGGTAATGTCTCCAGCAGTTCTTTTATTGTTTATTCAGGACTGTTTATCTATCCTGAGTATTTTGTGTTTCTATACAAGAATGCAAATTGTCACGTCAATATTTGTGAAGAATTACATTGGAATTTTGATGGGTATTGCAATAAATCTGTAGATTATTTTTAGGAGGATGGCCATTTTCACTATATTAGTTTTACCAGTCCATGAGCATGGGAGACCTTTCCATTCAATAATATCTTATTCAATTTCTTTCTTCAATGTATTAAAGGTTTTTCAGATTTTTTTACTGAAAATGGGTTCTTTTCTCATATGGCATATTCTGATTATAGTCTCATCTCCTTCTACTCCTCTGAATTTCTCCCTACCTCCTCTCCCCCTCTGGATCCACTTTCTTTCTGTCTCTCATTAGAAAATGACAGGCTTCTAAGGGATAAGAACCAAACATGGCAAAATAAAATATAAGATAAAACACAAACCATCATATCAAAGTTGGACAAGGCAACCAACATATGGAAAGAAGTCCCAAGGTTAGGCACAAGAATCAGAGACCCACTTGTCCTCACAGTCAAGAATCCTGTAAAAAATACTAAACTCATGGCCATCATCTATATCCATATGCTCTGGTGTAGATCCCTGTAGACCCTATGCTTGCTGTTTTGGTCTCTATAAAATCATATACACCTTTATTAATTGATTCATAAATCCTTGTTCTCTTGGTGTTCTCTATCCCTTCTGTCTCTTATAATTTTTCTACTTTCCTCTCAGCAATATTCTGAGGGGAGAGATTTAATGGAAACCTCCAATTAGACTCTCTCCAAATAATGTCTGGCTGTGAGTCTATGCTGCCTATAGCAGATGTTCCTATCTGCTGCCCAAGTAAACCTCTCTGGTGATGTCTAAATTAGGCATTGATTTATGTAGAATGATACCATTAGGAACTGCTTTATTAATTTATATACTCTTAGTGTTTGCTTTTACCCTAGTTCTCTGGTTCTTGGTTAGTCAAGCAGTACCAAGTATGGGTTTCATCTTATAGAGTGGCTCTTAAATCAAAACAGACATTGGTTGGTTATTTTCACAATTTCTGTACCACCATTGCCCATTATATTTTGCAGGCAGGACATATTGACATTCAAAGATTTCATGGCAGGGTTGGTATCCACATTTCTCTTTCTGTAACCTAGAGAGGACCTTCCCACACCAAAGAGACTATAATAAAGGGGTGAAGGTTCCATGTAGGCACCAGCTTAACTGTTCCACATTAAATAAGCTGGTTGGCTGGTGTCTTGACTGTGGGCCCCAGTGTTAGTTTGCAGAGAGTAACCCTCTGTCTTATCAACAGCCTGGGTTGTTTGGGAATTTGCATGGAAGCCCCCTTGACCTAAGACTTAATTGAATGCAACCCAGGCCTGCCACTGAAAATCCTGCCTGGCTACAAAAGATGATTCATTGAAACTTTGTATTCACCATTACTAGAAGTCCTCATTGGCCTCACCTTCATAGAATCCAGAAAGTTTCCACTTCACTATATGTCTACACCACTCCCTAAATGTCCTTCAATCATACCTGTCTCACCCCACAATCTCTCCCTCCATGCCACCTCCCCCAAATACCTGATCCCTTCCATTCCCATGCTCATCTGCTCCCAATAAAATCTATTTTATTTTCTATTCCCTGGGAGATCAATATATTCCCCCAAGACCCTGCCTTTACCTAACTTTGCTGCGTCTATAGATTGTAGCTTGGTTATTAATCTCTTAATCACTAGTATCCACTTATGAGCAAATACATACCATATTTTTCCTTCTATGTCTGAGTTACCATACTTGGGATGACTGTTGAAAATTATATCCATTTACTTTCACATTTCATGTCATTTTTTAAACATCTGAGTAATATCTTGTTGAGTAAGTTTTCTTTACCTATTCTCCTCTTGGGAAACATCTAAGTTGTTTCCAGTTTCTGGATATTATGAATAGAAAAGCAATGAACATGTTTGATCAAGTTTCATTGAGGTAGGATAAAGAATCATTTGAGTATATGGCGAAGAGTGATATAGCCGGATCTTGAGGTAGATTGATTCCCAACTTTCTGAGGAACTTGCATATTGATCCCATAGTGACTGTACAAGTTTACACTCCTACCAGCAGTGGATCAGTGTTCCCCTTTCTCCACTTGTCACTGTCACAAACTTTCACTTATGTTTAAAAAAATGTGTAACTCAGCTGCTTATTCATCTGTCCACAAGTTCATTTATTCAATAAATAGTTATGAGTATCTACATTATGCTGGGTACCCTTCTTGGAGGTTCAGAGGGAAAATGAGAACTGGGAACGTAATCCAGTAGGTAAAATGCTTTCCTAGTGTACATAAAAATCCTCAGAAGTATATAAACTGGGCATTATGACACATACATATCATCCTATTGCTTAGAATGAAGAGGCAGGTAGAGGAACTATTCACATTCATTTTTATTACACAGTTAAGTTTGAGCCCAGTCTGGCCTACCTAAGGCCTCGTCTCAAAACAAAAACTAAAAATAAATAAATGTAAAAGGGGAAACAACAAAGCTAAAACAATCAATCACCTCAAAGGTTAATAATCTATTAATAATGATGAGACACAAAGAGGAACTGAGACAAGAGTAGGTGTGTAACAGTGAAGAAATCTGTGAAGAAAAGGGAGATCCTCCTCCAGCCAAAAGAACACACAGACTGTCTCCTGAGCATGTAGCTAAGACTGAATGAAGGAGGTCATGGGAATGAAGCAAGCCCAACTCCACAAAACAGAAGACATAAATCCTGCAGTGGCTTCTTGGCTCTTCTTTCTACTGGGTTGTGCAATCTATTTACTTGGCAAGTACTTCCAGCTGGGCCTGGACTGTTTCAAACACTTTTTACAATGGCTGAAATCTGCACAAAGAGGGATTTTATGCTGTGTTGTGCTTCCTTTTCAGTATAGATGTCACAGTTCTTCTCGTGGAGGTGTAACAGTGATGAGGCTGTATTCATCAGTCATTCTAATGCCTTGTGTTCGGAGAGCACTTTGCAGCTCTTTTTCCCAAAGTGCTTAATAAAAGAAGATATTGCTTCAGACAGAGAAGCCTGTGCTCTACCATAGGAGCAAGTCAAGGGGCACTCTAGGAGGTTCTCATGCATCTTACTAATAATAATTTGTGCAGGGCAGGACAGGACATGCCACTAGTCATTACATATCAAAATGGGCACAAGACAAAGGGGGTATGTTCCTGAATTCTATTATCCAAGGAAAAAGAATGATCTTCATTTTTATACTTCTTGTGATACTGGAATAATCAGCCAATAAACAAAGTAGAAAATGATATTCATACTTATTTGAATCATAATTCTAAAGTTGTCCATCATCATTAAATAGCACAAAAAAATCCATAGTAATTTATTGTAGAAATAATAATATTCCTACATTAACCACCTATTTTGCAAGTTTAGAACAAAAAAATCATTGCCTGATATTACCCACATTCACAATTTAAAATGCCATATTTATATTCACACACATTAATTTATAAGACATGACTCCACAACCTAAATTATACTTAACAACCCTCACACTGCGCAGATGCATAGACAGAACCCAGATTTGCACAAACAAAAAAAAAATGTGTAGAGTGTAGAGGAACTGGTTGTCACCCTCGTTCTAGCACTCTTCACTTCCAGCCCCATGCTGCAAACTTCCCATGAGTGTAGGAAGCCACATTGATCCTTAACAGTAACTCAGGATAGCTGTGGGATCCACCTAGAGCTTTTGGGGATGAGTCTGAAATAAGTTAGTCCTTCATTCACAGATGGCCAGTACTCTGCCTACTGAACCTAAATATATCATACTGGTTGCTTTCCCCTCTGGGAAATTAAATCAGTGACCTATCATGTGCAAGTACAGCCATGAGTCTCTTTCCCATACAGAAATACTTCAGAGCTCTCATGTTTGAGTAACAGCTATTTTGTAAAAATTCATGGCATTAGCCATGAGAAACATAAAGCACATTGAGTAAAGAATAAAAAAACAAAATTTTAACTTCTCTTGAAATTTACAATAAAATGAAATAGAGTTCAGAGTTGCTTTGCTGGCTGGTTGGTTATTTGGCTTTTAACTATGGAGGAAAAGTAAGTCTATAGGCAGACTTGGAGTGACCACAAGTATTCCTGCACCCCATCACCCATTTTAGAAGCAGGACATTTATTGTTTCCTTTAAACCTGAGCACTGGTGTTAGATATAAACTGCTCCAAATAATAAGTTCTCTGGAATCCGGGAAAGCCCCCACTCAAAGACCTGTTTTCCACTTGCTCTTCTCCATGTGAGGGCATTTGGAGTTCCCACCTAGTCCTGTTCAGAGATCAGAGTTTCACATATGTTCTAAACAACACCAGCATGTCATTCTGTGGGATAAACAAATTTCGCACCACCAGGTTATCTGCCACTCAAGATGCTTTGGGTTCTTCCTGTATTCATCTTTGTGACAGGAAGTGTCATTTTTCCCAGGGCACTAATCCTCAGACTTGGGCATGTACCACTTTCCTTTGTTGGTATGAATTCCCTGGACTTATTGCATGTTAGTTATGCTCTCTTGGGATCCCACTAGATGCAGTGTTTATCATGCATTTAATCATTTCTTTTTCTTTTCCCATTGATGTAATAAAACACAAGGCAACTAAGGAAGGAAGCACAGAATTCAAGGCACAGTCCTTTGTGGCAGAGAATTCAAGGCAGCAGGAGCTTGAAGTAATTGACCTTGGTGTATGTACAGTAGGGAGCATAGAAAATTAAAGGTTTGTGTTCATCTTTATTTCTAAACTTTATACAGTCCAAGATCTCTGCCCATGGGATGATATTCCCCACAATTAATTTGGTTATTCCCACATCTTGATTTTATCTTGATTAAAATTAGTTTAATCAAGATAATCTCTCACAGGTATACCAGAGATCCATTTCCCAGGTGATTCTAGACCCTGTCAAGCTGATAATTAACATTACCTTTCACAATAGTTTTGCCACAGATTAGTCCTATCACAGAAACAACTTCCAGAAAACTAGCTGAAGAATCTAAACCTGCCCTTAACTGCCATGCCATCACAATCCATGGGTCACTGAAGAAACAGTTCAATGTGGAGATGGCCCCTGACCCCAAAGAATGTAAAACTGACAGGACGAGGGAAAACAAAGAGATGCAGGCCTGACCCTAGCTTGACGCCTTTGTATGATATGTTCATTTTGTGGACTGGGCATAGTCACCCAAATTCTTTGGGTGTTAATTTCATAATTGTTAAAATGAGAAGAGTAATAGCCCCATTCAATGATAACTATACCCCAGACATTGCTTGATATGACACATAGAAGGTTCTCAATAAAGAATAACTTTGGGTCCCAGTTCCAGCTCACCATTTAAGATTGGTGCTGTGCACTGCCTTCATCAGGGAAGCTTCTTACTAAAGCAAGTGGTACTTGATGCTCCAATTTTTAACTAGTCAAAGTGCTGTGAATAAGTAACCATGGAATGCTCGACCCTAGATAAGATAGCTGGATCACCCACTCAAAAGCTCAAGGAGCATCACAGGAGAGGTGGTAGCAAGAATATAAGAACCAGGGGAAGATGTTCTACTAAAAAGATGTCTTCTGAACATATCCTTTGCACTCAAAGGCTCACTGCAGCTGCTGTCTACACAAGATTTAATCAAGGATCAAGAAGGGGCCCATAAGGCCCCATCTCTTTCATACATATTGGCAGTTAGTGGTTGTTGGGAGAAAAGTGTCATTTCTGTCAAAGGTATAGTCACTAACAAGTTGTCCTTGCTCCAGTAAATAACCCTCCATCTGTGCTCAGGCAAGATACTCTAGCTAAGTGCATTACATGCAAATAGCATGAAACAGGAGGACCTGGGAAGAAGGATGACGTCAATGGGAGAAGGAAGGGGATGTGAAAGGATAATGGGAAGGGAAAACACCTAAAATTCATTGTATACATCTAGGATATGAGAAAGAAAGAAACTTCTGGGGAACATGGTTAAAATATGCTTCAGTGTCAGCTCATCAGAGGAAGCCAATTCAAATAAAGGATAATAAGCCAGTATTGTGGTTCACACTTGAGGAGGCTGAAGTAAGTGGACTGTTGTGAGTCTGAGGTCAGCTTGCACTATAGAATGAATTCTAGATACATCCTGAACAAGACTGAGTTCCTGCTTCATACGTGTGGGGCTGGGGGAAAGGAACTTGGGAAGAATAATAAAAGACACCTATGCCATTATTTCTTTGCAAAATATATTTCCATGCATCAAAGAAAGGCATTTGTATCACAAGATTCCTGGACAGCAGGAAGTTATATATATATATATATATATATATATATATATATATATATATATATATATATATGCATGTATGTATGTATGTATGTATGTATGTATGCATGTATGCATGTATGTATGTATGTGTGTGTATATATATATATAAGTACACATAACCAACCTCCCTCGGTGTATGTGTTTCTTGCCAGAGAAACTTCAGAATCTTATTTCAATGGAAATCTTGTACTCAATCTGCTATGCACTGAGATTCCATCAGGTAAAAATCCATTCAGAGAACAGCAACAATGTGTGATTCATTCATTCCCATCTCCAAGCTATTCAGAGGTAATTATCCATGGGATTTTATCATTAGTTTAAAAGTCACGGCAGTTGTTTTTCTGTGAGTATAATTTTAAGCTACATAGGATCATTAGCTGGGAAAACATCTTTGAAAGGGGTGTATAACTGGTTCCCTCACTGGGATGACAATTTATGATACAGAAACACAATAATGCAAATTGGACCTTAAAACACAGGTTGTCCTCAGGACTAACATCCGAGCCCCTACTTGACACTCCCCGCAGAAACCACATAGAATTCACGAATTGAAAGATTCCCATAAAATGCAAAGATATTTTTAGGGCTACAGAAATCCTCTATGAAAACAAAACCACTGCAAGATTATTGTGATGATAAATTATTCTTCCACTGAACCTGTACAGAAAAGAGAGAGAGAGAGAGAGAAATCCCAAAACTTCATTATTTACTTATCCATATCGATTTTTCATTAGGCAATAAGAACCTGAGATTTCATTCTAGATTCTGTAGCCCACTTGAGGGTAGTCAGCATCGAGCCTCTGGTGGCTTCCCTGGCCACCAATTGAGAGGCAGATGTGCCAATCACACCTTTGCCCAGTTAGATGATGCTACTGTCTTATTTTCAATCCTACCTATGACATTAATAATTTTATCATTTAGAGAGACTAGGAGAAATGTGTCTTTATAAGTGTTATTTTTGCTTCCTTTTACTTCCCATTTTTTAGTATTGGAGATTGAAACTAGGGCTTTGGTCATGCTTGAGGTATATCCCAAGCCTTTAGAAGCTTAGCTTCTGTGTGACCAGGGGGATAGGAATTATGAGGAAAATTCCCACAGAGATGACTGTCTGGAGTTCTGAGGACCTCACTGATTCAAGAACACCCACTGGAGATCCATAATAAGGGGAAGCTAGGCCCTCCAGGGTAGGCAACTGTCGATTGGCATGGGCAGTATGTGGAGCCACAGGGGTGGGCTGGAACCTTGGAGCCCATTCCCTGCAGAGGAGCACCTAACCCAGTCTTGATATTGGGATGAAGAAATTGGACTTGCATAGAGTGGATGTGCCACGCTGGGACTTCTTGCCTTTTGGGGAAAGGGGAGGAAGGATGGGGAGGGAAAAGGGTAAAGGCTGACTGGGAGGGATTTGGAGGAGGGGAGGAGGCAGGGGGATACATGGATTAAAAAAAGACTTTTTATAAAAAATAATAATAATAAAACAAAGAAAAATAAAATTGAAATCAAAAGAATTTTTGAAAGCTTAGCTTTTGCTTTCATTGTATTTCTGGCAATCCAAGCGTCAGCTGAGATGGGATGGAATGTGGTCAGAACTATTTCCACAAATTAAGCAAAGATGGGATATCAAGGGCAAGGAGAGCAAAACCAGTCAAAACTGGCGAATGTCAGGACTTTAATGTTTATAGCTTGCACATATTGGCAGTTACAGAGAGGATTCAATTACATTGGTTCTCAGGGAATTGTGACATCTGTTCTGTGACTTTCTCTGACCTCCATGTGACAAAGAGAGCTGGACATTCTGTTCTAGATTTGTCAGGTGAACAGACCGGTGCTTTTGAGTGAACTGTTCAACTAGGCTCGTGTAAGTCTAAAGATATGAAAACATAGCTAATAGAATGCTGAAAAATAATGAGGTAATGAGTGCCAAGTGCTAGCCCAGCAGGTAGGAACAATTTCAGTACTCAGAGACAACACTGTCACACACAAAACTCAGCTTAAGAATCATACAGTATAGTTACAAAACTATTTTTTATTTGTTTTCAAGGCAGGGTTTCACTGTGTAGCTATGGCTGTCCTGAAGCTTGCTTTGTAAACTAGACTGGCCTCAAACTCAGAGATCCACCTGCTTCTGCCTCCTAAGTGCTGGGATAAAAGGCATGCAGCACCATCACTGGGCGTTTACTATAAACAGTATATTGGGGGGAAAGCTCATAATGTTTAAAGTAAGTTTGTGGCTTTTGTGTCGGGCTGAAATAAAAGCTTTCCTTAGCCACATGTGGTCCAAAGGGCCATAGATTGGACACACTTGGTAGTGCCTAGATCATATGAAGAACATAGAGAGTTGTTGCATTGTTAGGTTTTTCCAATGATTGGTACTCCATATTAAAGACAAATTTCTAAAGTGTACAAATAAAGGATAACAAGTATTTTCAAAAGCTTATTTATCAATAAATTTAATCCACCACATAAACAAAGTGAAAGAAATAACACTCATTACACGGAGATAAGATCTTTGGCAAAATCTAACACCCTCTTCATGGCATGGTAAAAGTCTTGGAAATATTAGGGATATAAGGTATGTATAATGAAGACAATATACAGAAAACCTATAACCAGCATCAAATTAAGTGGAGAGAAATTCAAAGCAATTCTAAGACTGTCCACTCTCTATTCCAATTAAATAAAGCCCTTGGTCTTAACTAGAGCAATAAGACAACTGAAGGAGATCGGGGGGATACAAATGGGAAAAGAAATTTTCAAAGTTTCCTTATTTGCAGATAATGTGATAGTATACATAAGTGAACCTAAAAAGTCTACCGGGGAACTCCTACAAATGAAATACATATTAAGTAAAGTACTCGTTATGTATGAATAAAGATTAACTCATAAAAATCAGCATGCATACCATATACAAATGACAAACTGACTGAGAAAAATATCAGAGAAACAACACCTTTCATAACAGTCTCAAATAACATAAACTATCTTGAAGTAACTGTAATCAAGCGAGAGACTTCTATGTTTAAAAAAAAAAAAAAACTTCAAGTCTTTGAAGAACGAAATTGAAGAAGATTCAAAAGACAGAAAGATCTCCCATGCTAATGCATTGATAGGATTAATATAGTAAAAATGCTCATCCTACCAAAAGCAATCTATAGATTAAATGGAATCTCCAACAATATTCCAACATAATTCTTTACAAACCTCAAGAGGACAATTATCAGTTTCATAAAGTAAAAGAAAAATTTCAGAATAGCTAAAAAAATTCTAAACAAATTAAGAAAACAGCTGGAGGTATCACTATCACTGATTTCAACATGTACTACAGAGCTATAATTCCTTAAGTATGGTATTGGCATAAAAACAGATCAATGGAATAAAATTGAAGACCATAAATCACATGTCTATGAACATCTGACTTTTATAAAGAATCCAGAAATATACACTGGTAAAAAGACAGAATCTTCAATAAATTATGCTCATCAAACTTGATGCATATGTGTATAAGAATGAAAATAGATCCATATTTATCACCCTGCACAAAATTTAAGTCCATGTAAATCAAAGACCTAAACATAAAACCATATACACTTAACTGTATAGAAGAAAACAAGAATAACTTTGAATTTGTTAGCACAAGAGGTGACTTTCTGAACATAACACAAATAGCATGGGTAATAAAATCAACACTTAATAAATGAAACATCATGAAACTTAGAAGATTCTGTAAGGCAAGGGATGCCATCATTTGAAAAAGGAGGAACCTACAGAATGGGGAAATATTTTTACCAACTCCATATCCAATAAAGAACCAATATTCAAAATATATAAATAACTCAAAACTAGTTTTAAAAAAGTCAAATAATCCGGTCTTAAAATGGGCTATAGATATAAACAGAGAATTCTCAACAGAGGAAATTCAGATGTCTGAAAAACATTTAATAAAGTGTTCACCATCCTTAGCCTTCAGGAAAATACAAATCAAAATGATTCTAAGATTCCATCGTATACCTGTCAGAATGGCTAAGATCAATAGCAAAAGAGACAGCTCATTCTGTCAAGGATGTGGAGCAAGGGGAACGCTCATCCATTGCTGCTGGGAGTGAAAACCTGTACGGCCACTATGAAAACCAATAAGGCAGTTCTGCAGGAATATGGGAATTAATGAACCTCAAGATCCAGCTGTACCAATCTTGGTGTATTGTTCAATTTATGTGGTTTGCAGTTGATGTCTTTGACCCATTTTGTGTTGTTTTGTACAGGATGATAAGTGTATATCTATTTAGTCTTCAATATGTAGCCATCTAGTTTGTCCATCACTATTTGCTGAATCTACTGACTTCTTTCCAGTGTATATTTCCAACCTCTTTATCAAAAACAAGGTATCCACAAGTATATGTACTTATATGTACACCTTCAATTATATTCCATTGATCAACAATGCTTTTGTGTGTCAATACTTGCTGTTTTTATTACTATAGCTCTGTAGTATAATTTAGAGGTGGTGATACCTCCAGAAGTTCTTTCATCATTCATGAGTGTTTTAGATATACTTTTCTTTGTTTCAATATGAATCGGCAAACTGTCAATTCAAGAGTTCTGAAGAATTATGTTCTAATTTTGAGGATGGTGGGTTAAATTAAATAGGTAGATTAAATAGGTCATTTTTACTATATTAATCCATTCTACTCATGAGCATAGGAAATCTTTCCATCTTCTGATATCTTTTTCTATTGCTTATTTAAATGTCTTGAAGGTTTATTATTTATTTATTATTTATTTATTATTTATTTATTTCATATCTGACCACAATTTCCCCTCTCTTCTCTCCTCCCAGCCCATCCCCCACTTCCCCTCTGCCGCCCATCCACTTCTCCTTTGTTTCTATTCAGAAATCTTTCATTTGAAAGGTTAGAATTACCCCAGATATTTTATATCACTTGAGGCTATTGTGAAAGGTGTTGTTTCTCTGGTTTTTTCTCAATCAGTTTGTCATTTGTATATAGAGAAGCTACTGATTTTATAAGTTAATTTTGCATTTAGCTACTTTGCTGAAAGTGTTTATCAGCTATAGCACACTATTATACCATTTGAAGTCCATTGATTTCTTCCTTTACAATTGTATACCCTTGATCTCTTTCAATCGTCTTATTGTTCTAGCTAAAACTTCAAGTACTGAATTGAATAGGCATAAAGAGTGTGAGAAATCTTGACTTGTTTCTGATTTTAGTGTCTCCAGAGTAAACTGGGATCATAACAGGGAGTGAGCAAGGGGCACTGGGAACAAATCATGAAAGAAGATGGTTGAGTGAGAGGAACAACAGAGAAGGAGAAAAAAAGAAAAGTATTTCTTAAGTTTGGTTTTATCATGGAGTATCTTATTTTCTCCATTAATTGTGATTGAATATTTTGCTGTACATAGTAGTCTCAGCTGGCATATGAGGCCTCTTTGAATATGTAGACCATCTATCTGTTCAGGACTTGTGGCTTTTAGAGTCTTCACTGAGAAGTCAGGTGCTATTATAATAGGTCTGATTTTACGTTACTTGGTATTACTTTGATGTGGGAATGCCTTTCTGTATGCTGTGAATCTCAATCTT
This sequence comes from Phyllotis vaccarum, assembly GCA_033318265.1. NCBI lineage: Eukaryota > Metazoa > Chordata > Mammalia > Rodentia > Cricetidae > Phyllotis > Phyllotis vaccarum. The sequence goes on along the minus strand of JARWLC010000004.1, from coordinate 8,560,411 downwards.
TAAATAAAGGAGCTGTTTTGGCCCATGACAGGCACCATAGAAGAAGTAGGAGGAGAAATCAGAGCATAGGTAGGAGAAGCAGGATGGAGTCAGGCAGACCAAGCCAGCCGCCCAAGGAGCAACATGTAAGGAACACAGGTGAGCCATGGGCCACGTGGCAGACAGATTAATAGAAATGGGGTGAGTTAAGATGTAAGAGCTAGATAGCAATGTGCCTGAGCCATAGGCCAACAGCATAAAGTTAATATAAGCGTCTGAGTCATTTCTGGGGGCCTGAGCAGTAGCGGTGGGTGGCTAAGCAGTCTGGTGCTACAGGTCTGTGGGTCTGGGCCTCTGGCCGCCCGGGACCAAGAAACCCCACTGCAACATTACTTGGTGTTTTTCCCTTGCAGTTTTTAATATTCTTTCTTTGTTCTGTATGATTAGTGTTTAGATTATTAAATTCTAAGAGGACTTTCATTCCTGGCCCTGTCTCCTTAATGTTCAGTATGTTTTTGTACATTTATGACATCTCTTTCTTTCAGTTAGGGAAATTTTCTTCTATGTCTTCTTTAATTTTGTTGAAAGTATTTTCCATGTCATTGACCTGGATTCTTCTCCTTCTTCTATTCTTGTTATTTCTTCTTAGGTTTGGTCTTTTTACAGTGTTCCAGATTTCCTGGATATTTTGCATCTGGGCTTGTTATTGTTGTTGTTGTTTGGAGGGAGAGGGTATTAAACATTATCTTTGACTGAAGTTTCCATTTCTTCCATCATGAAGGCATGTGATTCTTTTTTCCAATTCTTTTATTCTGTTGGCAAAACTTGCCACCGAGGTTCAGGTTCAAGTTTCTAAATTTTTCGTTTCTCGTTTCTCTAGTTTGTGTTTTCTTCACTGATTATATTTCCACTTTCAGGCCTTGAAGAATTTTATTCATTTTCTTCTACTGTTTGTTTTTCCTAAATTTCTTGAAGGGAGTCATTTATTTCCTCTTTAACGACCTCTAGCATACTTGTAAAGACATTTTTAAGGTCTTTGTCTTATTATGTTGCAACTCTCGGAGTCAGCTGTGCTGGAGTCAGTGGGCTCTAGTGACTACATGTTATTCTAGCTGTTACTGGCTGTGTTTTTACATGGACATGTGGGCTTGGGAGGACTGTAATTCTAGGTGCTGATATCTGACACTGTCTTTGTTGAATCAGTGTTTTATTCCTTTGTTTCTGTTGCCCTCTGCGGGTTCCTAGGAGAATGTAAAGACTTTGTGTTGCCTGGTAGAAAATTCTTCTGGGATTCTGTTAGGTGTATCCACTGGGGATTCCTGGTAAAATGTGTTTCTAAATACTGGGGGCTGACACTAAGAAATGTAAATGAGCTCAGGGACACTGAGGGGGTTCACAAGTGGTAGGAAAGCAGTGTACTCCTCCAGGATCTTCTTAGTCCCCTGTGAATGGGGGCAGAGAGTGAGAGGCTGCAACAGACAGTTTGCTACAGAGCTGGGTTGAGCTTGAGAGAAGTGGATATAAAGGAGAGAAGAGATATTTGAAGACCTGTAATTAGGCTACCAACTTCCCTAGTCAAAGTCAATAAATATCTTAATACATGCAATTTAAACAAAATTTCCATGTAGTGTTTTTATTAAGAAAAATATCAAGAAATTGTCATGTCTGCCTGTTTGTCTATGTGAATGTGCTTATATCTTCCTCTACTATGCTCTACCTCTAAAAGCAAAAAAGAGTCTCTCACTTAGCTGGAGCTCTGAATTTCAGCTATTTGGCCAGCAAACCCCAGAATCAACCTCCAGCTCCAGCACTGGGATTGCAGATGCGCATTGCCACACCCAGGTTCTCACATGAGTGTGAGGAATCCAAGCTCAGGACTGCATGCTCATACTGCAATCTCTTTACCCATTGAATCATCTCTCCAGCTACTTTCTTGCATTTTTAAATATTTGTGTAAATCATTTCAATAGTGGTTTGCCATTCCAATTCTAAAACATACCATTTTTTAACATACCTCATTTCAGAAGGCTTAAATCATTTGATTTAAGATAAATATGGTGATTATCCATCAGAGAACAAGAAATTATTTCTCTTTCAAGCAAAAAGGCTGTATATGTCTGCATACATGCATAACATTATTTAAAAGACATATACCATAATATCTATAATTAAGCTCTGTAGAAAATGAAATCAGAGTAAATCTTATTTTTTTTAAACCTCAAGGAGAATTTAAAAAAATGATTTTATGTTACTTGCTACTTTTATGTAACTAAGGTGGGAAAACACAGAGAAGAAAAATTGGCCTAGAACAGCCTTGATGTTAAAAATATTTTGCTAATTATTACAATTAACAACATAATTCATATTTACAGCAGAATTCATTGAACTTAAATGAGGAAAAAATTCACTGGAATGAAAATTAAAATGAACCATATTCTTAACATAAAAAGAATAAGCATATCTTCTTATCAGTCCTTCTAGACTCATATATGTATCAATAGACAGTAATATATTATAATATGTAGTAACATTTTAACTAGTGCTCTTATTTGTAGAAAGAACGTAAGGTCTGTTATAATTTCATGCTATATTTAAACTTTTTTACTAATTTTTGTCTTAACAACTTGTTCTATTATTACCTTGTAATAGATCATAAATAACATTAACTACTGAATAATACCCCATAAAAGGTATGCAGCATTATTTACTTAACAAATTTTGCAAGCATTAGATTGTCTGCTTTTAAAAATGAAGAAATACTTCAGTTAAAACTTGTGCCTTAAGATTGTAAGATGTAGTGGTGTCAAGGACACCACAAGAAAACCCACACATCCAACAAACCTGGGCTCATAGGGACTCGCAGAGAGACTGAACTAAAAACCAAGGAGCCAGCATGGAACTGACCTAGGCCCTCTGAATATATGTGACAATTGTATAGCTTGGTCTTTCTTGAGACGCCCTACAGTGAGAGCAGAGCCTCTAAATACATTGCCTGCTTCTGGAACCCTTTTCTCCTACCAGGTTGCTTCGTCCAGCCTTAATAGAAGAGGAGATGCGTAGTCTCACAGTAATTTGACACACCGTGGTTTCCTGATATCCGTGGGATGTTCACCTGTGTCTGGAGATAAACAGTGGAGGAGGAGTGGATGGGGTGGGGATGGGAGAGTAAATGAAGGGGAAAATTTGGTTGGGATGTAAAAAAAAAAATTAAAAAAAGAAATTGTGCCTTTGGTGTATAGAATTTATTGGGGGAGGAGAGAAAGGGATAGAAACATTTTTCCTAGTACAAATGTTCACACTGTGAAGTAGTAAAGCTCATATGCTGACATGAAGCATGGTCTCTTGGTAAAGGTTTCCAGGGAACAGCACATCTGACATCCCAGCACTTTCCATCACTTGGATCCCTGAAGCAGGTACACCTGTTTTTACAGCCTAAGTTCCCTTTGCCTGGCATTTAAGGAGATATGTGTCCTTACAGTGATACAGTAAGCCTATAGGAATGATGCCTACAAAGTCTCTTCCAAAATGTTAGTGTGAGAGACTTGGGTAGAAATACAAAATCCAACTATATAGTCACTATGCAGTTTGAGAAATAGGTCACCGAGCCTTGATTAATGAGAATTCACTGCAGCATTTACAGCCAACCTCTCCACCACTTCCAAAAACACTCACATATGGTTTCAGAAGAAATGCCATTTTCTCTGGTTTCAAAATCTGATTATTTCCTGTATCTGGTGATTTTTTTTCTGGGTCACAGAGACTGCAGGCAGGTAAGCTAAAACAGGAAAACATCAGTTTTAGGTAAACATGACAAAGAAACACAAATAGTTCTCAAATATGGATCCTCTGCTTTAAATTATCGCCCACTGACATCTGCAAACATAAAGGGCAGTGTCTTCTCAGAGCTTACTGATCAACTGCTGTGTTTCCTTCTTGTAGTTCAAATGTTAAGGAGAATGGCATCTGCATCTTTAAGGATAAGCTCACACCCCATTTTTGAGATAATGTCCCTCCACCTGTTCTACCATATCATCCCTTCACTAGCCTTTCAGACATTTTCCTAGTTGCCATCCTCCAGCAACTGTAACATTTCAGATACTCTATTCATCTGTTCAGGTGCATATGTGTATATTATACATTATCACCACCCATCACAGAGCCAATTCTGCCCATTGAAGGTAATATCTCCCCACTAAGAATGAATGGACTGCAACATTATAACTCGTCTTTGGAATCAGAGAATCTTGGAAATAATAGAAAATTCCCAGCTTGATTTGTCATACCTTGACTTAGGACTTTTTTAACATAAAGATTTTTGAAGCTGTACCCAAGGGGTCCTATATCAGATGTTCTATATTAGGCCTTCATGATTTATTTAGTATCAGCTGTATTGTGTCTAAGAACTTTTAACCTCCTATTCTTTATAAAATGAGCCAAATCACACTAGGAAACAAAGTTGTTTGAGAGAGAAAATGAGAGAGCACAAATCCTAGTTAGTGAACACATAATATATAACCAATAAATGCTCTTGCCCTCCCTCCCTCTCTCTCTCTCTCCCTCTCCTTTCCTCTTTTTTTCTTTCTATGCTTTAACTTATTAAACTTACTAAATGCATTTTAAGCATTTAGCTCCCAGTGGTTCTCAGTGTCTGCCCTGACCTCTCTCTGTATCTCTCTTGATTTTCTGCCTGGCTATCCTGTCTTGCCATAAGCCAAAACAGTTTGTATATTAACCAATGGTAGGAACACACTTTCACAACTTACAGAAATACCATCCCATAGCACTTCCGCTTTTCTGACTAATGAAAAAGGAGGGTTTTCATTTTAACATAGCAAAATTCTATATAACAGAACAATTACCAGTGAGAATTACAGTTACAATATCTGTATATTCTAATATTACAATATTTGTATTTGGCAAAATTAAAGAAATACCCTACTACCTATCCTATTTTTTTGTGAGTCTAAAATTTTATATCTAATTTACCTTTTATCATAACTAAGTAAAAGTATAATTATAACTATCTAGTCTTAAATCCCATCAAAGACCCCAGAAGGATATATTACCTGAGCCAATAGGAAGTGCACTGCAGGCAACTTCCAAAATTCTAGAAATGACAGAGATACCTGGCTGACTGGACAGTCACCTAAAGTTCCACTATAATGCTGGGGCATCCATTTTCAACCTACAGGCTGAGAGACTCTGGCATCCTCTTCAGTGAAGCAGTAAATCTGAAAGACTGTTCCATCTAATGGCAAAGTTTATCAGCCACTTTTCTCTGTGTCCTTCAGAATGTTTGGCAGTTTCTTCTCTGAAGCAGGAATCTGAATGACATCTTACCTTGTTTTGGCAAAGTTCAGTGGGCAGTTTCCTATGGGTCCTGCATGTCCAGTTTGTACAATATACTCTCAAGAAGTTGCAGCAAGGGCATTTTTTCCCAGTGGCTAATTTTTGCCAAGAAGAAAGTAAACTTCATATAGAGTTTCTTCAATTCCCATCATCCTCTTAAAGTAATTGGTGCTGCCAGGATCAGACATGTCTTACTATTCAAAAAAGTCTAAATTATTAAAACATTTTAAATGCTATATTCTGTAGGTCTTTGAAGTATTTGAAGATTACCAACCTAATTGAAATATATCTTCATATATCTAGAAAACTTAACTAACATGACTATGTTTGATTATCATAGATGACTAATTACTGACTTGTATTTCTTAATTATACATTACAACTTCAAAAGAGATGAATAATACCTTAAACAAGAGTAGAAATAGAAATAGAAATTATGATAAAGTTGACCTTAAATTTGTATTAAAAAACCAAAATTTATACCAAGATACTCTGGGCTTGTGTGTGTGTGTGTGTGCGTGCGTGCGTGCGTGCGTGTGTGTGTGTGTGTGTGTGTGTGTCTGTGTCTGTGTGTTGGTTTAACTTGACATCCCCTATAATCAAATGTCTCTCTGCAGTTAAAAATCCCAAAGAGAACACAAATACAGTATCCAGACTCTCTATGTATTTTTCATTTTATGTGGCTTATGTTTTTATCACTCCATTTCTTTTTTAAGGACTTTCTCCACCCTTTTCTTTCCCAAGCCTACATATATATTTTAACACACTTTAACCAATTTAGATGTTTTTTTTTCCATTTGAATCTGTTTTACTGTGCATCTTCTAGCCTTTTTATGTGTCTGAGCAAAAGCCTAAATCTGCCACATAGCACACTGCCGAAGCTTGTGCTAATAGTTTAAGCCCACATGCAGTGCCTATGAGAATCCTCTGTATCCCAGCCTGCTGGAGAGACTGTGTAAATCCACCATGCCTCTTAACTCACGGTGGCTGGAGGCAAGTTCCATCTCTCAAGCAGTTGTCGGGAGACACATCTCCGTACTGCTGCTGACATGAGACTGTGAGACTAGGAAGCCTAGAGTGGCTTCATTTCTGTGTGTTCAGAATCTTTTTTTAAGATTTATTTTGTCTATGGTGTTCAATTCTCAACAATGGGTGTCAATTATAGTCAAAACTTTTCATGTCTATTAATCTATGTGTCACCACATGTCTTACGGCTTTGCCTATGTTCCATTACATCTTTCTTGCTTCCCAACAGCTCACAGTGTCTTCACCAACTCTGCCTTTCTTCTCCCTGTATCTTTCTTGGATTTCCCACCTGTCTATATCCTGTTTTGCCATAGACCAAAACAGCTTGTTTTTTAACCAATGGTAGCAACCCATGTTCATAGCATAAAAAAGATCATCCCACAGCAAATATGTTCATAATATCATGTACAAAAGTCTCAAAGAATTACTTTAAAATTATTTAAAAATCAGGCTTTTTTGCTGATTACCACAAAAAGAGGAATTTGAATTAGGAATCCCTCTTCACTTTCAGGAAAGTTCTAAAGAATGAATCAGCTGAGACTAGCTGCTGCCAACAATCTGAGCAACTGTCAAAATGAATGTCTAATACCCAAAAGAGCAGAGGCAAGGCTGGGGTGTGCATGACAGCATCCATCACAATTCTTGAAGTGGAGGAGATCTATTTGCTTTTATTGTAAGTGCTGGGAATATCTACAAGATTCCAAACTCTTCCACAGAAAGAACTTGGATTCATCTGAAGACTGTACTGATAATTATCTTCCATTTTAGTTCTGTTTCTTTATTTGGATTGGGTCTGCCCATGTCCTTTGTTTATGTATCAACTTATAGAAGAAGAACAGTAGTTATAAGTAGAGAAATGTGGGGAAAGTAGGTGGGGGGGATAGAAAACACAGACACCCATCCACCTATCAAGTTTGTGCAGGTGAATGAAAATAAGGCAAGTCATGAAAGGGACATAGTGAAGAAACACAGAGCTGGTGGCTTTAGTAGAAGAACTAGTAGACATCAAGGAGACTGACCTGGAAACACATAGACTACCAGTTATTTCTGGGCTTTCCCAGCCCAACTACTAGGCTTAGCTCTGAATATCTTCTGTCTGAAACCCAAGAAGAGGATTGTTATGACAAGGTAAATGACAGGGGTTGGCCATACAAATATTTAAGGAAAAAATAAGCCATAGATAGTCTGAGAAATTTTGTGGTCATTCTCTTCAATGATCCTTCTCTTTCTAGGCTGAGGCTTAACACTAGTAGAGCTGAAAAATGTTCTGTGCTCCGCACTTCTGATCATTCAACACCAATTTTATCTTTACTCTATGATTAAACTGTGGTATGTCTGAAATGAATAAGAAAAATCTGATCATCAGGAACCTTGTTGTAAACGTTTGAGTACTGACGTAGGATGCAAGTACTGAACAGATACTAGCATTGTGAAGAAAAACTGAAGAAAGATTCATCTGGGGGAGGTGAACTATGAAATGTGGGAAGAACTTGGCCAGGTGAAGAAGAACGAATTCAAAGGTGTAAAGATGGGAAAACAAGAACAATTGGGAGGTCTAGTCTGTGGGAAGAAGTCAAGCACACAAAGCCCAAGTTGGCTGACCAAGAACATCACACTGGAGCCAGCTCTGATTTTCTGAGTCCTTTTACTGTCTCTATTTTTGACTGTATCCTGTACTTTTGCTATCTCTACTGCAGCCATAACATTTCTTTAAAACTGCTAGAGTCTGAATATTTCACACTTTATATCAGCCCATTCTCAGGTCCTCGAGCTTAGTGACAAATGCCTTTGCCCACTGAGCTGCCTCACTGGCCCAGAAAAATAATCATTTTAATATGTTTGGGAAATGTATCCTAATATTGTATGCTGAAATAGAAAAGGCTGCTTGTTTTCCCTGCATCTCTAATCTCAAAACAGGCAGTCCATGCATGCTTATTCCATTCAAATATCTGAGCACCCATATGGATGTCTGTGTACATTACATCACTAATGGTTTGCCATTTGAGAATCAAAAATTCCCCCTGAAAAAAAAGATGAAGCTAACTTTCCATTCAACAAAGCAAACCAAACTTCCTATCACTGTAGTGATTGACTTTTCCTGACTCAGTAAAATTTTACAGAATATACGATTTGGACTCTAGTTTATTTCAATTTGTAGGAAGGGGGGGGGGTATTCAAAGAAAGCCATCCTGACCCTGAAACCAGAGCCAGTGAAAGAAACAGCCTTGATCTGGGACCCTAAGCCAGTAAAAGAAATACCATTCTCCTTAACCCAGAACCAAAGAAACAAGCCCTGACTCTGAAACCAGTACCAAAGGAGCACACTTGGACCCTAGAACCAGAGCCAGTGAAAGAAATATGCCCTGGCCACAAAATTAAAGTCCAAAAGCTAAAATGGGCCAGTGAAAGAAACACAGTTTGGCCCTGAAATCAGAGCCATCTCTGCCCTGGAACAACGAAACTAAGCAATCCCTGGGCAGGAATAACTAATCAGTCTTTGGGTATTTCTGGAGAAACTCTGCCCTAAGAAGCCCTATATAAACCCTTCTGCCTGTTCATTTGGGGGCTGTTCTTTCCCACCCTGGTGGAGGCAACTACTCTCCTGGACTTCTCCTTCCCAAATAAATCTCTTTCTCAAAAGAGTATTAGGTAAAGATCTTCATTTGCTGGCACAGAGAAGAACTTGCTGAGACATCTCCTAGTGAACTAAGCAGAAAAACCTTGCAGAGACCATCCCCTTAGGGGACTGAACAAGGTGTAGAACAGAAGAACATGCTGAGACATCCCTTAGGGGACTGAACAAGGCAGAGCGGAAAAGATTGCTATATCACTGAAGGGGTTTCACCTTTAGCAGAGAGAAACAAAAGAAGTAACATCTTGGTCCAGGGAGAAGCAGCAGAGCAGTGCTCTACTGGAAAGCTCCCTTAAAGGGGGTGGAGCAAAACTCAGCTATAGCAGCTCTCCAGGAAAGGAGCAGAATTGATATATCCTGTGGGGAAACCATCCCCCACTGCACCTCTGCTTCAGGTGTAGCCTGACTTCCTACATAGTCAAGATACCTTTCCCTCCAGAGCTGAGCTGTCCCATAGCAGCTCCAGCCATCAGAGCTGTCCTATCATAACCTGACTTCCTGAGCAGTCAGGATGCCTTTCCCTCCAGACCTGAGCTTCCCTCCCCAGAGTTGCAACACTTGTTTACACAATTTACATTCATACAAGTAGGTTTAAGGTCATATTTCACCTTAAACTTTGTTCTAAGCTTCTACTAACAAAGGTAGTGGCTGAAACTATGGAATAATACAGGTATCCTGCCACCAAAAGGAACCATTTTATTAACAATTCCACACTAAATGGCTTGATGACGATTAATACAAATAAATATAATTATGACATCTAGGAGTATGATTCTTTATGAAACATGTTCTTTCCAGTGTGGTTTTTATCTTGCTTCTAGGTGACAGAAAAAAATGTAAAAGGGCAGGCCAAACTCAGCTTTCTGTTTTGTGGCCTTCAACTTTCACACTGTAGGTCATGGAAACTTCATCAAACCCTTTCCAAAAAAAATCTCAGACCCTCAAGTTCTCAGAGTCCAAAGATCTGGGCCTAGTCTACCCCATGTATGGACCTCCAGTTTCTGGGCATCTTTATTCCAATGCTGTGTCTATTTCTAGCTGGAGATAGAGTGGTACAGGACAGTACAGGGTTTGCCATTCTTGTAGATCTATTTTCCAGTAAAAGGCTTGCCCTAATGAGCATCTCTGGTTATAGAAACTTTAACACTTATTGTAAAATATGCAAAAACCTATATCAGTTAGAGAGGATGAAGTGCCATCCACTTGACATACTAGCAAAAGAACAAGGAACGTGTCATCTCATCTCTCCTAGACTCTGCTCTATGCTTTCTTTGCCTTTGCTAATTGTAAATTGAACTGTAATAAAACCTAGCCATGAGTAAAACAGCTTTTCTCCATTATTCAAGAAAGGAATCAAATCTTAATGGTTGCCTTGGAGACACCCATTACATAGACAATGAGGTAGAGACAATTAACATGGACTTGGTACTGACATTTCAACCCAACAGGTTCCAGAAGTCTGACCACAGACAAGTAACTGAATTCCATTGCAATCCAGTTTCTTCGTTTCAAAACTTAGGGTTACTGTGCCAACAATAAAACTGTATGAAGTAGGAGGTTTTGTGTGCCATAGTGCCTAGCATGTGCCTGGCATAAAACAAATACTTGGTGTCTGGCACTTCCTTCTCTTAATTTTACTGCGCATTTTGCTGTTTCTTGACCATCTTTAGCTGGAATTGACATAAAGAAAACATCATTCTAATCTCAGAGGTCAGACTAAGAAGAAGCAAATAAAGTTCCCACAGATTCCCTTTGCCATGTCTACTCAAAGACTCTGTACTGTTATATTCTATTGCTGGAAAAAGTGATTGTGTTATTTTTCCATCAATAAAGGTTTACATGTATCTGATGTAAGACAGGAGTATAGTGGTAAGTAAAATAAACCTTAGTTCTACTGTCCCGGAGTTTACCCCATATAAAATAAATATTGATCTTTTTTCAGATAGTCTCAAAGGCTATGAGGATGATAAAGTGAAGGAGAGCAATAGGATGTTCCAGTAGGGATGGTGTTGGGCGTGCTGTGGCGTGGGAGGACTTATCTAAGAAGAAACCCTCAAAGCTGTGGTTGTGTGGTAAAGTCCATCTTTGTAAAGATGTTGCAAGGTTTCTTCCATCTTAAGGTATTGACATAATCAAGGCCTTGCAGTGGGAATGAATACAAAAGGAAACGGAGTAGAGAGATCTCACAAATAGATGACTGGGAGATCAGAGACTGGGCAATGGTGAGTCTGAGGACTGCAGAGCTTAGGGGCATTTCATTCAAATGTGTAGTGAGAAGCAGAGCAAAAGTTTGACGCTAGGGGATGATCAAATCTAAAATCATCTTCTCTCATAATTGTAAGTAATCCATGTGGCAAACTAGAACAACATGAAATATTAGATCTAGGAGGGATCAAATAGTTTTCTGAGCCCCAGACTCCTCTTTATGGAGAGGAAATTAATGAGAAATTAGAAACACAGAAAAGAGAACTTTCCCACATCCACAATGAGGTTTTAAAAAGTGCCAGACCCACATATTCACATATTGGACCGCCATCTCTTGGCCTACAGGTTTTTAGTAGTCACAGGCTGCTGCTCAAGTCCTCCATATTTCCTTGGTTATCAGAAAATGAGAGCTGCTCTGTAGGACGTTTGTTCAGATCTTTCTCTTTTCACGCCCTGTGCTTATAAAAATCCCAGGGTCTACACGTGAGATACTATGCCTTAAGGTTCCAGTGCTAGGGTTACTAGGGAGATTCTGTGCAGAAATATGAGAGATGGTACATCTTTAGTCAACCTAGATTTGTTCTCCTGGGTCCCAAATGGAAGGCTTTGAGCCTGCATCGCATCCTCACAGAGTCCCCACCACAATGACTGCCTCACTGTCTCCCCTATCTCTCCCTCCCATGACCAAAATCAGATCAAGTAATGGAAGGGGCAGGAATGGATGAGGGCTTTCCTTCCCTCTTTTGCTTGTGCACTTCATTTCATGAAAGCTTCTGTCAACCCAAGCCAGGTGTCCATGAGAACAGAGAAGAGTTGTCCAGACTGACACCATGACGGGTCCTTCTCAAAGCCTCCCATGATGATGAGACTTCAACAAGTGAAAGTCTATTTCCAAGGAATGTGTTGTCACTACAAAGAGCATCCTGTATTTCTCTGGGACTTGAACAGTATCAGCACCAGACAGAGACTAGGGAAGGGAGAGCTTTGTGGTCTGATGGCTTCTACATATCTCAGTGGCCTCAGCAGAAACACATGCCCATCATTTATGAATGGTAAATGATGAATGACTAGAAATTACATCCTGCTTACAAAACTGAATTTTTGGCTTCCTGTCATTCCATTCTGCTTAACTGGGGGTTCTAGGAAAGGACCTCTGAGAAAGCCTCTCTCTGTCATTGATTTGGTGGGTGGGGTACATTCTGTTTTAAACCATACAGATGAAAATAAAAAGCTTCATAATTCCATGCTTCACTACTCTGAGCTCCCTTTGACTCTTTCAACAGAGGCAAACTTGTGGTCATCACTTCCTAAATTGAAGGGTTATCAATGAGTTTCTGACCCTCTAAAAAGCAGGAAGGCTTGGACCAATAGGAACAACTACTAGGCTTGCATGAGGATCCTTAAATCTAAGCAAAAGAATTGTTAAGATCTGTAAGAATGGCTAAGATCAAAAACACATCCTATGCTGTAGAGGATGTGGAGCAAGGGGAACACTCCTCCATTGCTGGTGGGAGTGTAAACTTGTACTGGAATGCAGTATGGTGGTTTCTCAGAAAACTAGGAATCAATCTCCCCAACAATCCAGCAATACCACTATTGGACATATACCCAAATGACGCACATTCATACTCCAAGGGTATTAGCTCAACTATGTTCATAACAGCATTATTTGTAATAGTAAGAAATTAGAAAAAAAAAAAAACTAGATCCCCCCCAACTAAAGAACAGATTAACAAATTGTGGTACATTTACACAATGGAGTACTACTTAGCAGTTAAAGAAAAAAAAATGACATCCTAAAATCTGCAGGCAAGTGGATAGATCTGGAGAGTATCATCCTGAGTGAGGTAGCACAGACCCAGAAAGATAGACATAGTATGTACTCACTCATAAGTGGATTTTAGACATAAAGCAAAGAATATACAAGCTGCAAACCACAACCCCTGAACAGCCTGGGATCAGAGGGAACTTAAGAGAGACATCCAGGGATCCTCCTGGGAAGGGGAAATAGAGAAGATCTCCTGAGTAAATTGAGATCATATGGGGGAGAAGAGCAAGGAGAGGTGGGAAGAGATCATGAGAGAAGGAGATGGTTGAGTGAGAGAACCAACAAAGAGAGAGAAAAAAAGAAATGAATATCTTGACATAAGGAACCACTGTAGGGCTGGAAAGAGGCCCTGTGCTAGGGAAACCTCCAAGAACCCATAAGATGTCCCCGGCTGGGATATAGTAGAGAAGGTGCCTAAACAGGACTTTCCCTATAGTCAAGTGAATGACCACTCTAATTGTCACTATAGAACCTTCATCCAGCAATGGATTGATGTGGGAATGCCTTTCTGTATGATGTGAATCTCAATCTTTAAATAAAGGAGCTGTTTTGGCCCATGACAGGCACCATAGAAGAAGTAGGAGGAGAAATCAGAGCATAGGTAGGAGAAGCAGGATGGAGTCAGGCAGACCAAGCCAGCCGCCCAAGGAACAACATGTAAGGAACACAGGTGAGCCACGGGCCACGTGGCAGACAGATTAATAGAAATGGGTTGATTTAAGATGTAAGAGCTAGCTAGCAATGTGCCTGAGTCATAGGCCAAAGAGCATAAAGTTAATATAAACGTCTGAGTCATTTTTGGGGACCTGAGCAGCGGCGGGCGGCTATGGGTCTGGCGCGACAGGTCCATGGGTCTGGGCCTCTGGCCGCCCAGGACCAAGAAACCCCACTGCTACAATGGATGGAGGCAGAAGTAGAGATCCATAGCAAGCATCAGGTTGAGCTCCTAATCCAGTTGAAGAAGGAAAGAGGAGGCAGTACATGAGCAAAGGAATCAGGATCATGAGGAGGAGACCCACAGAGACGCTGACCAGAACTATTGGGAGCTCACTGACTCTGAAATGACAGCTGAGGAACCTTCATGGAAAGGAACTAAACCTTCCAAATGTAGACAACAGTCAAATGGCGTGAGCAGTTTATGGGGCCTCTTGCTCAGATCAGAGTATATTTCTGTGCATGAACTGACATCTTGGAGCACATTCCCTACAGAGAATCACCTCACCCACTGGGATGAGGAGCTACCTCAACTGGATATGCCAGACTGAACTGGCACACCTTGGAACTCCTTGCCCTCCTTGGAAAATGGATGGGGGGAAGGGGTGGAGGAGGCTGAGGGAGGACTGGGAGGGCCTGGGAGGAGAGAAGGGAGGGAGAGCAGTGGTAGATATGGAAAAACCTTTTTAAATAGAGAAATAATAATTATTATAGTTGATGGCCAGTCTAATGAGTAGACCCACTGAAATCACCTTTAATATTTAAACCCCCATGGAAGGTGGCCTCTATTCATACCTCTGTCTTATGTTCTACTGCTTGTGACACACATCTGGACCCTCAAACTCACCACCATGGCATCTGGTACCAGCACTTTGTACAAGCTTTCCTACTTAGAATTAACTCTCTCCTGCGCATGTACACCTAATCAGCAGCTCAACTTGGCCTTCATTTCTCTAGACAAGGTCAGACTCCTCTATACAAGCCTCCCCAACACTGAGAACCACTCTCCCAAAGCCTCATCTCTTTTGTCCTAAAGACCCTTTACAGTTTCCAGCTACCAACTGAGAGCTAGAGCAATGCAGGGGTAAGAGATACATAAACACAAAGCCACCGTCGTGAGTTTCCAAAGACAGTCAGAAAGCATTTGTGGTCCTAAGGATGACATGGTCTGTGTGAATCTGTTATAAATGATTGTGCCAGCTACTGTGAGGACACAGACTGAGGTGCAGGAAAGTTCAGGAACAGTTGTGAGACAATGCTATTCAGGGATGGTTAGTCATGCTAAGATTCCTTAGCAGAAATGCAGAGGCATTGATGGGCACAGTGACAGTTCAGGGAGAACTGACACCATAGGATATGACAGATTGGGTGTAGTATTTGAGGGAAGACTAGCTTTGGGACAAATGACTAGTAAATACAAGAGGAAACAACAGGAGTGAAAGAAGAATTCAGTACGCGGGGGTTGGCGAGTTAAATACAGTGTCTCTCAGATGCCCAAGTAGAAATGTCAGGAGAGCAGGAAGAATCGCTAAGAAAGGTCAGAGCTAGGAAAACACATTGGGTAATTATTGACCTGTACATAGATTTTTCAGAGTCTGTGCTGCTCCTGAAGTCCAATGAAGGGAGGCGCAGATATCAGTGACCTTTCAATGTGCAAGAACACACCCATGGAGCCTAGCCCAAGGAGAAGGACCAAGAGCAGTGAGATTATGGAGAAAATAATGAAATAGAGAGTTGAGAGTCTCAGTGAGGATGTGCAGTTGCTTGTAAGATACCAAGAGGTCCAAGAAAAAAAAAAATGGGTAATATAAATCAGGGTGGATTTAAGGAGGCAGAGACACTCACTGCAGGCTTTTCTAGTAAAGCTAGAATACACGTTCCAGACCCCCCCCCCATCCCCACCCTAGCCTGTGTCACGTTCCTGACCCTCTTCCAAAACCTGCTCCTTCTGTTAGGCACCAATCCACCCATGAATGTTGTCACGCACTCCACGACCTTAAGTCGGACTGTCGGTACACTGACTATTAAGAGGGATTAAAAGAGCGCCAACAGAATGTAAACACCTTCCCAGAGCGTTTCTCCGCGCTGCTTTCTACCGGAGCACTGGCCTGGTTGCACTGCCTCGCCTGTTATATTCTGGTGTCCTTTAGATTCTTGGTTCCATTATCCATGCAAGATCCTGCTGTGGACGGTCATTAAAGCTCCAGTCGGCTCCTTAAAACTAAACATCTCGCCCAACTGGTACCTCAGGTGGTTTTTGCTAGGGGAGTAGATTTTTAAAAACACCACAGTTTCTTAAGGATCGCTTCCACAGATGCACCGAGGAATTCCTCAGCCTGTTCCTCTGCTCTTGAGAGGCTGTTTCTTCAACTTTGTAAACATGTTATTTCCGGCATGCTTTAATTGTTTGCAGAAATGTTATTATGTTCCTTATTTCCTCCTTTTTATTTCTAACATCTTTTTATGGGATCAGATCTTAATCTTACATTGTGGGTTTGTTATGTTGTATTGGGGTGGTTTTCGTGGCTCGGGAGCGCCCTCTTCTGCTGATGTGCAGCATGTTCACCTACCTTGTCTTTTGGCACCCTCTCTTCTCCTTCTCTGTCATCCCTCATGGTGGTCGCCCAACCCCACACTCCCCACCCCGTTTTCATGGGCTTTTCCTTCTTTGTCTCTACTGACCTCCTGCCACTCGCTTTGGATCTTATTCCCAGGAGTTCTGCTACTGTGGGGCTTTGTTTTAGAACGCACTTTTGTCTGGGGAGTATCGAACAACCGTGGAACCAAACTCCCAGGCCCTTTCAGATCTGGTCACTGCTAGCGGAGTCTTCTCAAAGGGATCTCTGGAGTTTGCAGGGAATACCTGCCCCCTCTCTAGGTGTTCTGGCAGGTTGCTTTCCTGCACTTTCTCCATTCGGTACAGCTGTTACTACAATTAAGAGCTTAACATGGGAGTGATTCATCCTTACCTCATTTCCTAGTCGTTTTTAAGTCTTTTTTATCTAATCATAAAATTAACTTCAAATACAATTGGTTTGAATCATTTCCTTTTGAGTTTTCCCCTGTCGCTATAGATTTATTGTTAGCATTAGTATTATTAAATTTATTCTTGGCAATCTAATACATGTTTATAGTGTATTCTGATAACACCCTCTTTTATCCCACATATATTTAGAGTTCATGAGTCTAACTTGCCCATTAATTTTATGGCAGTTGTACACCATAGATTGTGAGTGGGCAGGTTTGGGGTTTTATTCTATCTAGTGGCTCTATTTAATTTTATCTGAGTGCTTAGAGAAATTAAGTTTTATACCAGCATAGCCAGTTTCCCAGATCCTCCCTGGGTTCTGTGTCTAAGCCATTTAACAGCCCTCTGAGATATATCCCCATTATAGAGATGGAGAAACTAATACCTAGAGAGAGAGTTGAATTTCTTAAGGTCAAACCTTATAAGCAGGATTCATATACAAATTCAAGTTCTTTGCCTATGACGCACACACCTACCAACAGCTCTGTGAGGCTGCATTTAAAGATAGTCAAGCCCTTGGGAACGCGGGCAGAAACTTACTCTGAGCTGTAAGAACAGGATAAATAATGGCTCTGGGATTTCCATGCACAGAGAGAAAAGAAGGAAGCCAATGAGGATAGAAATTCATGAGACATGGAAGGAAACGTGCATGAAACAGAGAAAGATATCAAATCAGGTTATTCATAACACTGCACAGTGTGGGAAGGAAGGATCTTAGGCTTCATCTTTTATATGATGCAAAATCCACTCTCAAAAATGTATGTGAAGCGTTCCAAGCTGACTGAGATTGCTTTTGTTCCCTTGAAGGACCAAATTGGTAGGGCAGGGGTCTTGTGACTGAAGAAAAAAAAACATTTGACCACAGAAAAAATGAATGCACATACACATCGTGGTATATATACTGTCAGCCAGTTAGGCAGAAAGGCAATATAAGCATGAAGCTTATACACAGGGGAATGGATGTTGTGAGGTGTAAGGCTGGAGAGCTGCAAGCCAAGACCATGATGAGAAGATGCTGAAAGGCTTTGCTCAGGCATCTCTTGCAGCAACTGCATTTCTCCATACCAATTGATAAGAGAAAAATAAAGGAACAGAGGCTGTGGCGTGGCCAGAACTGAAGAGATTCGTGGCTTTTGACTGAATGAGGCCACACAATGATGCTGCACCTGCTCTTACAATTTCCAGAATTCTGCCTCAGAAGGTCAGTCACATTCACCTGCCAAGATATTTTGGGCAGTAATGACTCCCTCCTTTGCTATTCTTATCGGTTCTCTTTTGTTACAGGCACTAAGGCTTTGTGAGATCGCTTTATAAGTCCCCTGTATAATGCAGTATTTGACACTTTTCCTATTCTGATTCAAACCAGCAAAAATTATTAGGAAACAAAAATGGAGAAAGGACTGTGCCTGCAAGCTAAGTCCTTTTTATATACATTTCAGGGAGGAAGTTGCTTAAATTCTGTGGTGCTGTCTTACTGGTGTTACACGTATTCTATAAACACACGAAGCACAGCCACATTTCCATGCTTCGCTGCCCACTTTAAGCTAAGAGCTGCTTTCTCTCACCACACAAAATTCTTCCTTCTTCACCCAGCTTAAAAAACCACTGGGAAGTGTTGTGGAAAGGCCACGGATGGTGAAACATGGGTGGACGCCTCGGGATAGGCCTAATCAGCTAAGAGAAAGCGCTTGGGAGAGATTAGGTTTGGCTCACAGCAGCCAGCGCCAGCAGGTGAGGGAAAAAGAGTGCATTGGTCCAGCCAAGGGAAAGGGTGATGCCCTGGTGGTGTCTGCTCCACAGGGCTTGGTGGAACCACATCCCTGGCATTTCTGGCAAAACTTTTGTCTAGATTCTGGTGTCTACCGGGTACTCCTTTGTTTGATTGGGTTTTTGTGAGGGTCGTTTGCTCTGAGATGTCTTCATGGTAGTGTACTGAAGATGACCTCAACTCAAGCCGTGATTAATGACCATGCCTTTGGAAAATCAAAAGCAATTTCACTCTGCAATCAGGCAGATCTCCAAATTGCTGAGATCTCTATAACTATCCGAAACTGTTTTCAACCTTCCTTTCCTGAAGCTGACCTCTGCCTTAAACTATTTTGTCAAACGTAACTGTTGACACTATCACACACATGCAGATTCATTATCCCAGTGCTCAAGTTCATTAAAAAGTTTCCCAGATTCCACGAAACTTTGGTCCAGACATAAAATGAGTTTCTATTCTCTCAAAATCATATAAGTTTTTCACTGGAATCTGTCCACCAAGAAACCATGAAAAGATTATAGATGGATAATTCTTAGAAATGGTAGCAAGAATTCAAGACCAATAACATAATTAACAGTCCACGGCCCAAGCTGGACCAGTAAGAATCCTTTCAATGAGGATGAGAATGAGAAACACTACCTCTGTGGATCTGATTCAAGGAGCTGTAGGGTGGACGACATGCCCTGCTTTGAGTGATCCGTTAGGTATTAATTCATTTTATATTTTCCTTCGGGTCCAAAATAGGGGTTTTGATTCAGGGTAAGAGAGAGAGAATTTACTTTATAGATGGAAGTGAGCTTGGAAATATCATTGACTGTCTGTGCGGACACACTGAGCTATACAAAGAGCAAACTGTACCGTTATGATATTTGTGCGTATTTTTTAAAAATCAAAGTCTTGCACGTACGGTGAAAACATTCTTGATGGAGGGAAGGGTGTAAAATTGTTGAATTTTGCATACCAGACTCAGCAGTAAATCATCTTTATTCATTTTTAACTTTTCCAGTAGGAAAACAGAAAGTGTTAAAAAAAAAAAAAAAAAAAATACAAGGAAGAGGTTGGAGAAATGGCCCGACGGCCCAATGGTTAAAAACTCTTGCTGTTCTCCCAGAGAACTCAGGTTTGGTTCCCTGGACCCTCTTCAGGCAGCTCACATCTGCCTGCAATTCCAGCTTCAGGAGGTCTGACACTTTCTTCTGATTTCTGTAGACACACGCACACACACACACAACTAAAAATATTATGACTTTTTTTTTAAGAATGGGCATAAGGAATTTGGGGACAATCCTGAGACAAGCAGCTAAGATACCTAACCCTGGAAGGGACCTACCTCAGCAGGGATCCACCACATTGATGCATGATTGTTTCCTAGTCAGACAGAGAGAGTCTATGGATGGAGGAAAATTTCAATTCTCTTCATAAAACACACATGAAGTTTCTTTAGACCTTTTCACACAAGGTGAGCCAAATAGACTTCTATTGACATATCTGTGGACCTCAACATAATCTGAGAATTTGAAGAAATGCCTCAGACCTGTTGATTAAGAAATGCTGGAAATGAGGCACAGCAGGCAGCTTTAACAAGTCCTCTGGGGAATGTTGAACTTCCCTGAAGATTATAAAATTCTGCATTGTACTACACCTCCCACATAAGATTGTCCCCAAAGGTGTATCTCTGGGGATGTGATGCTTTTCCTGTACAGCCTGTAGAGACCATGGTATAAATGGAAGTTTTTTGGTCCCACCTGGTTCTCCTGTCAGGTCCCATAACAGCCATTTTTATAATAATCATTAAGAGGCTTAATATTAATTACAAACTATTTGGTCTATGGCTCAGGCTTCTTACCAGCTACCTCTTACATCTTAAATTACCCATTTCTATTAATTTATGTATTGCTATGTGGCAGGTGGCTTACCAGTATTTTCACATCCTGCTTTGTTGCGACTCCTGGCTTCTCCTGTGATCCTGCCTTTTTCTCCCTTTATCGCTGCTTGGATTTCCTGCCTATATCCTGTCTTACCATAAGCCAAAGAAACATATTTATTAACCAATACTAGCAACCTATATTCACAGAGTACAGAAAAATCATCCCACAGCACCACAGCATGTGCACTCTAGTCAAGACAGACCCTATAGAAGTCAAAAGTCCCATTCAACTAAAAAAACACTTTCCAGAAACTTGATAGAGACTGTGCTCTCCACACAGTTACAAGGGACAGGCCACAGACAGGCCATATTTTCCCAAACACTTCCTTCTTCAGTAAATCATTGCATCATTCACTGTGGACTCCTCTCACAGACTAATGAAGATCAGTCCATCTGCATTTTCCTGAACTACAGTAAAGGATAATTTTTATACAGTAGGTCTTGGAGAGTTATATTTACATATTCCACTTAATCCGAGAGGATGGAAATGATTGACTAGTCTATTTCCCATTACTGTAATAAAATACGAAGCTAACTAACTCTATGCCAAGGTTTATTTAGTTCACAGTTCTGGATGTTCAGACTGGATGGGTCCTCACTGGTTTGGCCTCTGGTGGGAGCCTAACAGGTGGTTTCACAGCAGCAATAGTGTGGATAAGAAGGAGATATTGTCTTCCCCCAAAAGAGCTAGAGAGCTGGCTGGACTTGTACAGTCCCTTCCAGAGGCATCAACCAATGACCCAAGGACCTCCCAGAGGGCCCTACCTCTGAAACATTTGATACCATCTCCCAACAACACCACTTTAAAGACTATTCCAATCCATGGAGAGCAAATGATAGTAGTAATCCCCGTGAGAGAACCATGAGGATGAGACAGTGCCATAGGAAAACTATGTCTCTCAACCATAAAGAGATGCATGTACCAAATGGCATGGTAAACTCTCCTAAAATAGCATTTCCTCCAGAAATTTCGCTTATGGTAAAAATAAGGCATTATTTGTCACCTCTTGCCAGTCTCTCTTTGTAGAATCACAAGCCTCTCATTGCTTTGTAGTATTTTATTTTGTTTTTAAAAAGTTTTAGAGTAGTAACTTTGAAAGCACAAAAAGATGAACTTAAATCTATAATCTTAAGCAATTTACATAAGCTTAATTAATTTTCCTAGGCCTTACTTTCTCATCTTTAGAAGGAGAGTGCAGTGTCTGTGTTATAGAGTTGGGAGGGGTGAAAATGGGAAGTGCCTACTTCTCTCCTTCCTGCTTAGTCTCTAGAGTGATCACCCCTTTGCCTCTCTGCTGTTTCCCCTATTCCTTGCCTTTTATAATAGAATAGCTTTACACGTAAGAACCCAGAGGTGCTCGCTTTCTCTCTCAGGGGAAGCTGAAGAATATGGCTTTGTAGTTACTCAATTTTCCAGTGATCTTTGTTTTATTTGGGTCCAAATTGCCTACTGGATGAGGGCACTTCCATTCAACTACAAGCCTTTGAAGCTTATATACTGTTTTCCTAGAATGTTAGCACCAGAAAGACCTTAGACTAGGTCAATTTAGTATAATTTTCTCATTTTACAGATGAAAAACAATGACCAAAGAAGCTGAGATACTGGTTCACGGTCATTTGGCAAGGAAGCAAAGCACAGATCAAAATCTCTTTCTTTGTATTGTCCACTCTGTCATTCTACCCAAGGGCTGAAAAATGAAGATATTATAACAATCGCTTGGTTTATTCCCACCCAAATGTTTAATTTGAAAGTGAAAAAAAGAATCTGATTGTTTTCCCACTACATCTTGGCTGTGTGTTGTACACCTAAGCTTTTATATCAGAGTACTTTGGATCAGGCATGATTTGTGGATTTATTTTAAGCAGCCAGAAGAACAAAAAAAAATTCCTTGGAGTGTAAGGTTTTTCAAAATCAGTAATCCTTATCCAGCACCAGAAATATACATACAAGAAACCCTGACCAGATGCAGCAAGGTTGTATTTATATATTAATTCACTTAATATGTATATGTAACAATAGTTAAAGGAGGCTGTGAATTAAGGAGGGAGCAGACATAGAGGGGTAGGAGAAGAAGGGAAATAGGGAAATTGTATGATTACATTTTAACTAAATTTTTAAAAGTAATACAAACATCTGTAATTTCCAGAGTCTGGTACCACCCTTGACCACCCATAAGGCCCTGCCTGCAGAAACACCCGACGGAAAGCTGATTAGTGCACACAACAAGAAATGAAAATTAACGCTATGGTTTGAATGCATGTCCCTTGCCTCCCAACTTCACATGATAGAAACGTAATCCTCAGAGCCGCAGGACAAAACAGAGATATTGATCTCCCTTTAAGAAGTAAATATGTCATGAAAGTAGAACCTTGTAAAAGAATTAATGCTATTGCCGCAGGAGAGAACTTCTTAAGTATGCTTTTCTCCCCTCACACTCAATCCCTGCC
This sequence comes from Phyllotis vaccarum, assembly GCA_033318265.1. Taxonomy (NCBI): domain Eukaryota; kingdom Metazoa; phylum Chordata; class Mammalia; order Rodentia; family Cricetidae; genus Phyllotis; species Phyllotis vaccarum. The sequence continues at coordinate 8,537,510 of JARWLC010000004.1, read as the reverse complement.
ACCCTCTCACCTTTCAGGAAGGAACGGCACAAGGGGAAGACCTTCACCAGGTAATAGCTCCTTTGTGCTGGACTTTCCACAGAGCTGCAAGGAATATGTAGTCTAAGATACTTGGTCCTCTGCACCAGTAGAATATGTACAGTCAATAAATTGTGCCATTTTTTAAACGGGAGAAAGTAAAAAATAAAGGCTATTTTTTTCTTTCTGTCTAAAATCCATCTATGAGTGAGTACATGCCATGGCTATCGTTCTGGGCCTGTGTTACCTCACTCAGAATGATACTCTATAGTGACATATTTTATATTTAATCAAGACAGGGGGGTTAGAGAGTGGTAATTCATGCTTTTAATCTCAGTATGGTGAAACACCAAGTGGTAACCTACACCTTTAATCCCATAATTCCAAAGACAGAGATCTTTCTGTGTTTCTGTGAGTTCAAGGCCTAACGACTAAATAATAATAGCTCATAGTTTTAATCTTAACTCTAGAATTATGATGCAGAGTTGAACCCAGAAGTGAAATGTAGTAGGAGGTTTCTGTTCCAGTCTTTCGGGCCTAACCTCAAGGTCTAGGCCCACAGACCCACAGACCCGCAGACCTGCTGTCCCACAGTCCCACAGAGACACACAGATGCTTTCAATGGTTTTTGGCTGATCGGCCTCAGGCCCAGGCATATCACTTGCTAGCTCTCTACCCTTCATCTAACCCATGATTCTTCCTGTTCAGACATGCGGTTCGGTACCTTTTCTTAGAGCAACATAGATGTCCTCTGCTTCTTCCAGCATCTCTCTGGTGTTCTGCCTGTGCTTCCTGTTCTCAAGAGTTTTCTTAGTCTGGTAGCCCTGCCCACACTTCCTGCTTGCCTTTGGCCAATCAGTGCTCTTTATTAAACCAGTAGGTGGGACAATTATTTACCATGAAACAACACAATACCCCTACAGTGAAAAAACTGGGCAAAGAAGATATTTAAGGAGGCGAAGACATTTTTGTAGAAGCTACAAGGAGCCAAGCAGAGGAATCTGAAAGATAGCTTTTACTGTGAGAATACTCTCCAAATCCATCCATTTGCCTAAAAATTTTAGGATGTCATTTTTTTTAGTGCTGAGTAGTACTCCTTTGTGTAAATGCACCACACTTTTTAAATCCATTCTTCACTTCAGGGGCATCTCAGGTTTGTTTCCAGGTTCTGGATATTATGAATAATGCTGCTATGAATATAACTGAGCTAATGCCCTTGGTGTAGGAATGTTCATCCTTTAGGAATGTGTCCAATGGTGGTATTGTTGGATCATTGGAGAGATTGATTCCTGGTTTTCTGAGGAACCACCATTCTGCTTTCCAAAGTGACTGTACAAGTTTACACTCCCACCAACAATGGAGGAGTGTTCCCCTTGCCCCACATCCCCTCCATCACAGGTTGTCATTTATGTTTTTGATCTTAGAAATTCTGACAGTTATAAGATGGTACCTCAGAGTTGTTTTGATTTATATTTCTCTGATGGCTAAGGATGTTGAGTACTTCTTTAAGTGTCTTTCAGCCATTTGTAATTCTGTTGAGAATTCCCTTTTTAGCTCTGAACCCCATTTTTAATTGGATTATTGGTTTTTAGACATAAAGCAAAGAATAATTAGGCTGCAAACCACAACCCCCAAATAGGTAGGTAACAAGAAGAACTTAAGAGAAACATTTATAGATTCCTCTGGGAGGGGGAAATAGAGAAGATCTCCTGAGTGGAATTGGGATCATAACAGGGAACAAGCAAGGAGAGGTGGGAACAAACCATAAGGGAAGGAGACGGTTGAGTGAGAGGAGCAACAGAGAGGGAGAACAAAGAAACTTGATAGAGGGAGCCACTGTTGGGGTAGAAAAAAACCTGGTGCTAAGGAAACCTCCAGGAACCCGCAAGCAGTTCCTGACTAGGACTCCAAGCAATAGTGGAGAGGGTCCCTAAACAGGACTTCCCCTATAATCAAATAAATGACCTCCCTAATTGTCACTGTAGAACCTTCATTGAGCAATGGATAGAGGCAGAAGCTAACATCATGTTGATCTCCTTATCCAGCTGAAGAGAGAAGAGAGAGTACGTGAGCAAAGGGATCAGGATCATGAGAAGGAGACACACAGAGATGGCTGACTGGAGCTATTGGGAGCCCAATGACTAAAATAATTGTCAAGGAACCTTCGTGGAAAGGAACGAAACCCTCCAAAGGTAGATGGCAGTCAAATGGCCTGGGCAGTTAGTGGAGACTCTTGCAGAATGTATCAGAATATATTCCTGGTGCATGAACTGACATCTCGGAGCCCATTCTCTACAGAGGAACAGCTAACTCAGCCTTGATACTGGGATGAGGACTCTGGCCAACCTCAACTGAGTATGCCAGACCAAAGTGACTCACCTTGGAATTCCTTGCCCTCCTTGGAGATGGAATGAGGGAGGCTAAGGGAAAACTAAGCGGAACTGGGAAGAGGGGAGAGGGGAGGAGCAGTGGTATATATAGAAAAAAAAAAACATTTTAAATTAAAAAATGGAAAAAATAAAGGCAATTTGACAACAGTAGTCTGATTCCAAAAGAGGAAATTACAGTTCCTGAAGGTTGTAGCAAGTAAGATTTAGAATTGTTCATTTGAGAAGTCAGCATTGGGATGAAATGTTAACGTGAGAGACTATGTAGATTAAGCCCAACATTTTCTACATGTGTCAACCGAATACAGGCCAAGATTACTATCAGAAGTAAGACTTGTCAGCAGCCATCACTGTGTCATGCATAGAAGTGGCCAAAGCAGTGTCAGGAGATGGGCCACCAACTCTTTAATCTGACAACAAAGGCATATCAAAGCTCAACACTGGATAAGTAAACTAAACAGAGATACTAGATAAAGTCCAGCTGAAGAGAAGCCTAGGGTGGTGTGACAGAGGTTTCAAACAGAAGGTCCTTGCTCTCCTGTTTCACCTGCTTGTCTTATATGAGGTCCAACTATCTTATCTTAATCCTGTCAGCTTGGGCCATTATACACCTAGCCATTACTAGTCATGTTGTATTTCTTCATCTTCCTACTCAGAGATTAGCTAAAATGTCATAAACATGAGCTATGGTTTTTGTGTGACCTTCTTACATCATCAGTGCCAGCACCACATAACGGTGACATGACAGTACTCGGCAGACTCCTCAGGCCCCCCATCTTTCTCTCAAGGCCCTTTACACCATTCACTCCCATCGTGCCATGTCTTTAAGACTTGTTTCCATAACAAAGAACTAAAATAGCCTAACTTTCTACCAACAAGACCAGTGTGTCCATCTGTCTCAGTGACTGTAAACACTCACCAGTTCCCTTTACTGGTGACTACAATATTCTGCTTCTGGATAATTGTTTTATGTTTTATAGGATACTAATGAGGCTTTTCACTATCCTATCCACATTTAACTTACACTTTACTCTCCCAGTGAGTCCCCCACTATCTAAGAAAAATAAACGGGTTCTCTAAGAGCCTCTGAATTTTCCCAAGACATGCTATGGTTGTTATCCTTAAGTATTATTGTAAAAACTATTCAACAGCATACTGGCTGCTAGGAAGAACCTAAAAGAAACAAAGATAAGTTTATTTGACAACTTAAATAAGACAGAAAACACTCTTGTAGTTTTCCCTAAGAAATTAGGGAAATCACTTTTAAAACCCAAGAGATTAGCAATTGAGCATACTTTAATTGCACAGAGGGGCTTGTGTCCCTGGTCATGTGTCTACAAATAACTCAAACCCAACAGAAAGCATTTGTGAGTCCTTTGGTATGTTGTTTTGATTAGTATCACTCAAAAGAAACCAGTTATCCAGGTAGCAGAGGCTTCCTGGGCTCAGTGATTGGAACCACATCCCAGAGCCAGTTCTGGAAGGAACACCCCTGCTATGAACTGGCCTGTTCCACAGCATGGAACTGCCCAGGTACTTTCTGTGCAGAAAAGGCTAAGTCTCCATTGTGTGCACCACAACACCAGAAGGCCATTGAATAGTGGGTTGACTACAGAAGACTTTTTTTTCTTGGTGGGGTTTACAGTCAGTGGAGTGGACATCTTTACGTGTGCACAGTGTGATTACATGGATAAGTAGATTCATGCTGGAAACAAAGTCCTGGGAAGCTCATGATAAGGACCTGACCTAGACTATAGTCAAAGGTTGTTCTAGAACCTTCCTCTGAAAATAAAGTAATTAAACAATTGTGTCAGAGGTAACAGATGCTTAGAGATGGGAAGAGAATGACAGGTTGGTAGTCTGTGGGTTATAGAGGTCCCATAGCACAGGAAGGGTGATACCTGTAAGGACATAATTATGATTACTGTGGCCATAGTGCAAGCAAGACTGATTAGACTTGAATTTAGCCAAGCAAAGGGGCCTTGTGGCTCATATGGATAACTCTAGCATCATTGCAGAATTGATAGTAAATCAGAGCATGAGTATTAAATAAATTACCTTGGAGGTCCAGTAACAATGAAAAATAGAGCAAAGCATGTATTTTTTTTAAGTATGTTCACCTGTGGCTAGTAATGAATAGGCTTTTTTGGATATGTTTTTAATTTATGAATGTCTTTTTACAAAAGAATTCTAAAACTGCCATATGACACTTTACTCCTCTACTGCCCATCTGAAATCTCAGCACTTGACTGTGCTGACAGAGGCAATGTGGGGCTGGATCTGACTGCATTTGGACTCTACAAACAGTAGAGTCCTTTGTGTGCTACATGCCTGGCTTCTGCTGCTTCCTTCAGATAGCCAAGACTTGGTAAGCCAGAATTCAACAGTGAACATTGCAAAGCTGACAGGAGAAGAGAAGAAGATAGATCTGTGGGGAAAGCAACAGCTAAGTCCCAATGAGGAAGATTGCATCTATGGCCCTCACCATTGCTCTATATTCTCAAGTCATTCAAAACTAGGTTATGCAGGCCACATGAGTTCTCTCTCTCTCTCTCTCTCTCTCTCTCTCTCTCTCTCTCTCTCTCTCTCTCTGTGTGTGTGTGTGTGTGTGTGTGTGTGTGTGTGTGTGTGTGTTCATTTTATTTTTATTTTTTAAAGTATTTTCATCCATATATCCCCTTGCTCCCCCTCCCTTCCCTGCTCCTAATCCCTCCCAGTCAGCCTTCAGCCTCTCCCTCCACATCCCCAATCCCCTCCCACAAAAGGGCAAGAAGTCTCAAGGTGGGTCAGCTCAGCCTGGCATACCCACTCCAGGAAAGTCCGATTTCCTCATCCCAAAGTCAAGACTGGGTAAGGTGTTCCTCCCCAGGGAATAGGCTCCAAGGTGCCAGGCCATGCCCAGAGTCTGATCCCACTCCTTGAGGTTCCACTTACTCCCCATGCTAATAGATAGGCCCTTGGAGGGCCTAGCTCCATTTCCTGATGGTTCTCCAGTGGCTGCTTTTGATTCCGTGAGCTCCCAGAGATCCAGCCAGCCATCACAGTGGGAATTTTCCTCATAATCCCTATCCCCTTGCTTATACAGACTCTCCTCCCCAGCTCTCAACTGGACCAGGGGCTGATCCAGGGCTCAGCCATGGATCTCTGCCTCCACCTCCATTCATTGTTGGATATAGGTTCTGTGATGACACTTAGGGTGGTCCTTCATTTGATCATAGGGGAAGTCCTGTTTAGGCACCCCCTCCACTATTGGTTGGAGGCCTAGCCAGGGACATCCTGTGAATTATTGGAGGTTTTTGTCCAAATGTCAATTTGAAGCTTTCAGACTGAGCAATGTCCATAGAGGCCCATTTCCACTTGGAGAGAAGTCTAGTTTTGATCCTTGTCCGCTGCTACCTCCTTAGATCCATCATGAGGATCTGAGCTGTCAGCGTATTGTCATTATTTCAGTGAGATTAGCCCCCCATAGACTCATTTATTTGAAATTTTTGTCTGCAGTTGATATACTGCAGACAATGTGAAAGCAGAGGTGTGGCCCTGTTGGAGGAGATGTGCTTTGAGGCCCATGCTGTTCCCAGTTAACTCTCTCTCTCCTCTCTCTCTCTCTCTCTCTCTCTCTCTCTCTCTCTCTCTCTCTCTCTCTCTCTCTCTCTCTCTCTCTCTCTCTCTCTCTCCCCCTCTCCATTTCTCCCTCTTCCTTTCTTCCTCTCCCTCTTTTCTGCTCCCACTGTTCCAGTGCTGTCCATGCCTACGTGCTGCCAAACTCCCTGACCTTATAGCCTCTGGAACCGTGAGCACCCAAATTAAATACTTTTTTAGTCAGTTGCCTTGGTCACGGTATCTCTTCATAGCAGTTGAAAAGTATCAAGACACACACCCTGGTGCTGCCTCCTCCCACCATCCAAAACCGTTTCTCCCCTGCCCATCGCCTATTTTTCCCTTTCCTATTTTCTTTCACTTTTATTGATTCCTTTATGGAAGAAAAATTGAATAAGATGAAAATTTATGAAGAAATTATACACTATAATATTGTTATCTCAAGGAGAACATCCTACAAGGCAACTCCATTACACAGAAGAATGAATTCTCAAGAGAAATAAGGGAGGCCAATCTTTCAAGTTATTTAAAAACCAGCTGGACAAGTCACCAAGGATGTACTGAATGAAAAGCCCCAAAGTCAGACATGTTAGAATGAGCAAAATGATCCTTTGCTATTTTTTTTAGCCAATGATACTTTCTTCTCTCCTCATACTTCTCTCTTGTGATAAAAATCAGCTAAGAAATCACAAAGAGATTCATTGCTTTTGTGTGTCCAAATCCATCAAAAAGTAGAGCTAAGGGACAGGGCTATTATAGTATATTTCCTTCAGCTGTCAAGAAGCATCCTGGGCTGAGCATGATGGCACATGCCTTTAACGATGGCACTTGGAAAGCAGAGGCAGGCAGTTCAAGTACAGCCTGATTGACATAGAAAGGCTCCAGACCAGGCAGGGCTACATGGTGAGACCCTCACTCCAAAAGAAACTTTAAAAAGTAGCCTTGTCTGATGGAAAAAAATTAGGGTCCATCTCTAATCTTCTATTCTAGGCATGTTCTCCATCCTAGAATTAAAGAGAGATCTCTGGAAATAAGGAGCAAAGTTTTATTCACACTGCATGGTTCTAAAAATTCATTGTTATACAGAGATCCCTGCAGTAATTGAATATAATTTTTTTCAACAACAACTAAAGGCCCTTCCCCCAAACAGCACCTGTTTCCGTGTTTTAAATTTATTGTCATTTTTCTTTGTCCACTTATTATATTTTTATGGATAGCACTGCAGAGTACTGTAGAAGTCTCATCAAACTCAAAATTCATAACACATAAGCACTGTCACATGAGGAAATCACTGTCTTTACTGCCAAGTGTTGCAGGCCTTGTGGTATTCTACACTGACATTGTCAAGCCCACACATGCTTGACTTTACTCAAAATGTCCATGGAAAATCTACCAGTTGCACCTCATTCATGCAACACTTGTACTTCATAAGATCTTTCACAGTTATCCATGGTTTTGACATTGAGACTCTGAAGTTTAAATATAGGAAAAGAATGTTCTCAGTGCCACACAGTTAGTCAGGTAGCAGGCCAGGATACAATCCAAGATCTGTCTCCAAACCCCTAAATTCTTTATTTCTAACAACCCTCTCTCCTTGGAGCTTTTAAGTTTTGCATGCTGAACACATCTCTAAAATGTCAAAGGGGAAAAAACACACACTCAAGGAGAGACAATGGATTAATAAAAACAGTACTTTAATCAGCCCAGCTGAAACAGCTTCATGTCTACTTCCAAGCACTTTTTATTCACGGGGAAGCAATCAAGAAAATTAATTTAGACTTTAATCCCTGGGTTGCAGGAATTAAGCATTTACCTGATCACCCAAAACCTGAGTCTATTCTTCCTGTTCTTTCTGCAGAACACTCTTCCTCTTGCTTCCGTGTTTGACTCTGCTTTGTGTGCTTCCCTGGACTTTAGGAAGTGGCGCTTTGAAGCATCACTTTCACTTTTAACAGAAAGAGAGTGCACCAGATTCTAGAAGCACCTTGAACAGGAGCCCTCTGCCTCCTGCGTATGACAGGTTCTCACTGGCAGCCCCAAGGACCACCAAAAACTGAAGAAAAATGACTTTAGGTGTAATAAGCAGTATAAAATCCAACTCTGAATGTCATAGAACCAATAACCTCATACAAGCCTCAATAAAAGAGATAAGGAGACCATCCCCACCCACCTGAGAAAGGTAAGGGACCAACCTTCCCTAAGGCTATTAGTAGTTAAGCACCACTAAATAATATTAAAAATAATATTATTTCAAATATCCTTTAATGTTTCTTTTTCTTCAAATAAATTAAGCTAAATGGGCAGCTTGCTTTAACCCTTTAATTGACAACTACCAGACCCATCCTTCCCTTGTGCTCATGTGCCTTAAGAGTTTTTCTGTCAGCCAAGAAGCCTACTTGTTTAGCAACTAGTCAGAATGTCATTATGGTATTCTGCCTGAACATTTCTAAATACCTCAAGGAAACTATACTCCAACCACTGATACATTACAATCATGGCTGCTGCAGATATTAATCTATGCTTCATGAGGCCTGCCTCCAGTCAACCCTGTTCTGCTTTATACATACTAGTATCAGAATGTTTTACTTCATCCATGATCTTCCAATGACCCTTTCTGAAGCTGCTCCAAAAGAACACCTGCTTCTCTCTCTCTCTCTCTCTCTCTCTCTCTCTCTCTCTCTCTCTCTCTCTCTCTCTCTCTCTCACACACACACACACACACACACACACACACACACACACACACACACAACTCTCTGCTATAATAACAGGTCTTAATAAGATTTGAGAGGAATAAAAACACCTCTCCTATGACTCAGCGCAAAGCTTGTGGTTGACACAAAGCAGACTGTACCTATGCAAAGCTAGTGATTGGTCCTTTTGCAAAGCATATTATTGGTAGAGTTGGAAATTGAGAATATATGAGGCTGTGATTGGTGGAAGAACAGCCAAAACACAAACATGCCACATCCACTTATGACCAACATGTGGTCTTATCATGGGAAGAGTAGGTTCTTACTAGTCGTACAAAATCAGCCAAGCTACTGGGTCTTGGCATCTCAACAGGGGCAGCAAGATGGGAGGCAAAAAGCTCCAGAAAGTCACCAAGAGCTGAGGACCCTGGCAATGAGACACCAAGCAATGACCGTGAGATGGCAGCTGAACAGTTGGAAGGGCAGGAAGTACAATAAGCAGGCAGATGATGAGAGACTGGGAAGCAAAGGTGGTAGCTGGGACTGCGGGGCTTGGAGCACTTGTCACTAAAAGAATTTCAGAGAGATCAGCTGGAACTCGAGTTGGGGGTCTGTTCTCTATATATCGGGCAATAGAAACCTACTCTTGGATATCTGGAGCAATAATCATCATCTCTGAAAGCTTGGGACCATAAGCTTCCAGTTATCAGGGCTCAGAGCTAAAACCTGTGGGTTTGGGAGCCCAGCCTGTGAGTCTTTGGAAGGCAACAGTAAGGATCCTCCCCCTTTTCTATCAATGATTTCTATCCAGATGAATAAAACCTCAGTCAGCTGTTAGTGATGCCTTGAGGTTTGGAAGTACCTGACACTTGTTTCTAACCAATAGAATTTAGCACAGGTAATAGAATTAGAAGGGCATCATTCCCAGGGTTAGGTTACATCCTAAAAGACTCATATCATATAAAACTCTCCTGGTCTCAGGAAAATAAAAAGGCATGTTGAAAAAGTTCACATATCAAGAAAACTGAAGGTAACATCTAAGAACTGGGTGGCCTTGGGGAACCAGAAATCTTTTGGCAACTAAAAGCAACGTCCAACCAAGAGCCATAAAGATTTGTCCCTTTGTCCTATGACCATGGGAAAAAGATTCCTATCAATATAATAGAAAAGGTAGTGGTAGCATATGTCTTTATTTCAAACACTCAGGAGGCAGAAGCTCTGTGAGTTTGAGGCAGCCTGAGCTACAGAGCTAGTTCCTGGACAGCCAGAACTACATAATAAAACCTTCATATAAAGGCTGGACAAAGCAGCCCAATAAGAGGAAAAGGGTCCCAAGGGGAGACAAAAGAGTCAAAGACACCCCACTCCCACTTTTAGGGGTCCCACAAAAACACCAAGCTGAACAAACACAGAATATATGCAGAGGACCTAGCTGAGATCTAGAGGCTCTGTGATGGCTGCTCTATGAGCCCCTATGAGCACAGCCTAGCCCATTCTGTTGTCTGTGTTATCATGGCATCCTCAACCCCTTTGGCTCCTACAATCCTTCCTTTCCCTCTTCTGTGGGGTTCTCTGTTTCCACCTAGCATCTTATCTGTGGGTCTCTATATCTGCTCCCATCAGTTGCCAGAGGAAGCCTCTCTGATGATAATTGTGCTAGGTACTAATCTATGAGTATAACACAATATCATTAAGAGTAATTTCATTGACTCTTTTTGGCTAGTCTGGTTTAGTTCTACTCTAGGTCTTTAGGTCATTCAGCTTCTAGTTACAACCCATCTAGGCAGTGTTAGGTATGGGCAGTGTTAGGTCCCTCTCATGTCATGGCCTTCCTCTTGTGGCATGAACTTTACATCAGATCAGTCATTAGTTGGCCACTCCCACAAGCTCTGAGACACCATTGACTTAGCACATCTTACAGGCAAGACAGATTGTAGGTTAAAGATTTTGTGGTTGGGTTGGTGTCTCAGTCCCACCTCTGGAAGCCTTTCCTGGTTACAGAAGATGGCTGGTTTGGGCTCTGTATCCTCAATTACTAGAAGTCCTTGATAGAGTCATCCTAATAGGTTCCAAGAATGTTCTACTACACTATGTTTCCACATCACCCCCCCACACACACAATGCCTTCCAATTCCAGGTGTTTATCCCCATACTCTCTCCCTCCATACCTCCTTCCCCAACCTGGTTCTTTCTGTTTCCATCCTCACCTGCCTCCAGCCCGCCCACAAAACATATATTCTATTGTTTCTTTTGAGATGAGCCTCTTGGAACCAAGCCAAGCCTCTAACTCTCTATGGAGTCTAAGAGGGTCTTGAACTCCAGATCCTCCCACTTCCTAAGTGATAAATTATAGGCATGTGACACTACTCTCAGCTTGTAGTCTGGGGACCAAAAGGATGCTAGACAAGCACTTTACCAACAAAGCCTCATGATCCCTTTTGATTAGCTCAAAATCAACGTATTTGGTGTGTTAATTACATCTTTGAAAATCCCATCATACTAAGATAGACACAGTGGTATAATCCCAGCCTTAAAGAAGCTGAGGGAAAGGGAATACCAGCTTGAGGCCAGCCTGGTCTCTGTAGCGAGATCCTGTCTCAGAAGAACCCCTTTCATTTTGCCATGCTCTTGACTAGAAGCAAATTAGAAAGGCCTTTTCTCGTAGAAGAGGGAGTAGAAAGACATCAGTCATGGGACTCACCTGGGGCTGTATCCAAGACAGGCAGGGCATAACCTGAATTTTCACTCAATGTTAGTAAGTACTATACTTTCATTAAGGCATATTATTTTATCAATTTTTATTAACTTGAAGTACTTTCATTTAGCCATTATTACTGTACCAATTTTATTATCTTTATGACAAGAAATTATATCACATACATATTGCCATATAATTCTCTATTAGGTGTCAGCATCCTAATTAGGTTAGATCTGGACACACACTGGTTTCTTTCTTATTTAATATGCAGACCCAAATTTCTAAGTGAACCAAAGTGTCCTCTGCCCACTATACTTCATGGCATTTATCTTTAATCTTAAAAGGGGCAAATCTTAGGATCTGAAACCACAATGCCTGAGATGAGAATGCCTAGAATTTCTCATAATACACCACACTGACATAGTCTGTGATAAAAAGTACTTTTTTCCCACAGTTCTCTTTGAAAGAGTCTCTCTTTCTCAACACTGCATAAATAATGATCAATAGTCATGGAGTCAGAAGTTTCTCTGTTCTGCCCGATGGTCCAGCAGCCATTTAGTCCCAAATAATCACACAAAGGCTTATATTAATTATAAACTGTTTGGCCTATTGCTCAGGCTTATTACTTCCTAACCCTTACTCTTAAGCTAAACCATGATTCTTCTCCATGTTCAGTCACCTGGCTTGGAACCTTTTTCTCAGTACATCATTCTCATCTTCCTCTGTGTCTGGCTGGCATCTACTCTGGTCTTCCTCTTCCCAGAATAGGAAGTATAATCACCCTGCCTACACTTCCTGTCTGCCTAGCTTCTTGCCAATCAGCATTTTATTAAACCAATATTTATAGTGACAATATTTACAGTGTACAAAAGGATAGTCTCACAATAGTCAGGAGACCAGAACTGACCATAGGATTCATTTTTTCAATATTATTTTCTCATTTTCACTTTTCACTGGAGTATCTATCTGTCTGCCTAGTGTCTTAGTGGGAATTGGAGATTTTTTTTTAAAGTGTCCACACAGGGAGCCATCAATTCCATCTTTGGGGTTCTGAAGTGAAATCAAAGTTTTAATAGAAAGTGTTCCATACATGTTCCCAAAGTTGTAATTTTTGGTGTGTCTGATAAAGAATGTCCTAGTTGCTTTCTGGCACTGTGATAAGCATGATCACCAAAAGCATCTTTGGAAGAAAGAGGTATATTTCATCTTATAACTTACAGGTCATCATTGAGAGAAGTCAAAACATGAACTCAAGGCAGAAACCTGAAATCAGGAACTGAAGCAGAGGCCACACCAGAATGCTGCTTACTGGATTGCATTCTCTGAATTGTTCAGCTGCCTTGCTCTACACTGAGGTCCTGACCTTTGAAGTAATCCTATGGCTTGTATTGATGCATTTGACCAAGGGCTATACCTTTAGGCTTCACAAAACAGTCACCTAAGATTTTTAAGTGGATTTATTTCAAGAAAAAAGGAAAGAGAACAATAGATTCTGACAATGTTCCACGTGCCAACATCAACTGTGACTTTGAGGTCTGTAAGCCAGCACACTCTTAGCATAATTGAAGCAACTGGAGGATTGTTTTTTAGTTTCCATTATTTGCAACAATAATTTCCATAACTAATACACTGCCAGAGGCAAATTCAGATCATAAGTCTAGTTTCAACTAGCTTGATCTCCACAGCAGCATAGATCAATCAGAGTTATGGATTTTTAAGTGCTGTAAAAGAGCTCATTGAATTCCTAGCCCAACATACTCAGTTTATAGATTAGATAACTCAGCATCTAAAATGGATTAAAACAGGAAACACTAATTGGTGGTAAGCTGTGTAGCAAGGTCATATTTCTTGACTTGAAGTCTGAGTAATATTTTTTGCACTACTCCATGTTTCTTCAATAATATATTAGTAATCTGTTAGTGGTTTTTGAGAAACAGCCCATGTGCTGAGAGCTATGGGCTCTTTATTGCACATAAATTTGTCAACAAATATCAGCTATTCAACTATTTACTTAGTATACTCAATTGTTATGACCTTTGAATGTGGAGGAAATTATAAGATGGCTGTAGAGGTATTACTCCATGCTCAAAGAGTTTATATTTAATAACACAAGTAGAAAAGTATTTATTGAATATTTATTGTATTTTTCCTAGACCATTTGAGGACGAAAATAAAAGGAGCCTCGGACTAGTGACAAACCACAGTCTCGCAGTCAAGTCAGACTTACATCTGCCTCTCCTACCTGCTACTACTTGACTAACTGGTGAAGTCTAAGGGTGAGTATCCAAGAATGGTCTTAGCATCCTCATTTTTCACTTTAAACTCTAGTTAATGTATACTTCCATGTGGAAAAGTTTCAATTAAATCCCTCAGCACTTACTATGATATCTGATTATTATTATTCAATGAATTACTTTAGTTATTATATACATAATGATATATTTCTATGCTTAGTGTCTTAAAATATATTAGGTAAGATAAAGCACTCAGCTGTCAATAAACATCCAGGGGTGTTAAAAGTTAAATTTTAGATTTTGGCATTTACACTTGTCAGCCTGTGGGCTAAATCTATTTTCAGACATGGTTTGTGGGGTCCAAAAGCAATGTTTTAACTTCCAAAACTCAAACTTAGGACATTTTATATGAAAATCTGTATTTCTTTTTTTCTGACAACTCAGAAGAAATGACAGTGCAATAGGGCTGCGTCTCAGAAGGCGAACAATTAATTAAACATGGATAATATCAAACAAGTTTAGAAGATCCATTCAACCTCTATGTCACCAGAACTATTCAGCAAGAATTTTGGCTGACTTCTGAAAGCTTTCAAGTTTGGAAACTCAAATAAACCCTTAACAAAAATTAGTATTAGTATTCCCCACCTTGAGACTATACTAACATTTTATGCACGAGAGAGAGAAAGAGAGAGGGGCCATTTCTCCATAGTCACATGCTTTAGAAACTGTCATAGTGAATCCTCAGCCACTTAGAATACTGTAGCTCACTCATTATTCTGAAAATACAAGAAAGAAAATGTTTAAACTGTTTTAATTCAAATATACTTGACAGAAAAAGTAAAAATTCCTCCAAAGACCTAGTGACACTATCTGTATGAATTTTTTTTAAATAGATGATAATTATCAGAATAGACTTTTTTAAATGTGTGTATTATACTTGAAGTTACTCTGCAAACTCCCAGAGAGAGAGAACTATCAATTCAGGTACCAATCCTACCCACAAGATATGCTGGTGTAATAGTGGTACAAACATTGTGGAAATAACCAACCACTTTCTGCTTGTATTTAAGACCCACTCTGCAACCTGTGTCTGACACTGCTCAGGTGATCAAGACCTTGAGACTGGATAGATCATGAGCCTAAGAGAAAACCAAATGCTATTATTCTGCTAAATATAGCAATACATAGCAATAAATAAAACATAGCAATAAAGTGACTCCTAACAGCATTGTGCTATACCCAGAGGTCAATATCTTGCTCAAACACTATCAGAGATGTTCCCTTTTGCAGACGACAGGAACTGAAACAGAAACCCATAACTGGACAATATTCGGAGAATGAGAGACTTTAGAACACATAGCTTTAAATGAGATATCTTCACCAAACCCCTTCCCTCGGGGTTCAGGGAGCTATGGAGAAAGGAGGCAGAAAGAGTGTAGGAGCCAGAGGAGATGGATGACACAAAGAGCAGTGTCTTCCAGACACAATAGGACTGATAACATGTGAACTCAGAGACTGTGGCAGCCTGCACAAGGCAAACACATGTTCAAGCCAGATGAAGTCCTAACACTGAGAGGGCGAAGTAGACATGATGCCCCCCCACCAATCAAAAAGCTATCTGCAACTGACAAAGGAAAAATGAGTTTTCTCCAATGATGTCTCATTGGATATATTAACTCACCTAAGGGTCGGTCCCGTGCCCAGCAGTAGATGACCAGCACAAAATTAACTCAATGGTAGTTGTGTAGACTTTTTATCTCATATTTCTTTGTTTTCTGATCTTGTGGATTTTTTTGATCTTGTGTTTTTCTGGATGTGCCTATGTGAATGAGTGTGTGTGTGTGTGTGTGTGTGTGTGTGTGTGTGTGTGTGTGTGTGTGTGTTTCTTAGGTTTTTGTTTTGTTTTTGTTTTAGTTCTGGTTTGTTTCTTTGTTTGTTTGCCTGTTTGGA
The DNA here is from genome assembly GCA_033318265.1 of Phyllotis vaccarum. Classification (NCBI taxonomy): domain Eukaryota; kingdom Metazoa; phylum Chordata; class Mammalia; order Rodentia; family Cricetidae; genus Phyllotis; species Phyllotis vaccarum. The sequence goes on along the minus strand of JARWLC010000004.1, from coordinate 8,521,933 downwards.
AACAAGCAGAAATTATCTTCTTTTATCTAATAAGTATTTAACTTAGTAAAAGGAATGCCATGGGGAACTAAGCCAAAAAGATTTCTGGCTACCATTTCTTAAGCAAAGCAATTACGGTGATGTTCAGAAAGCAAACGTTCTACCACTTGGAACAGAACCTGTTTTGATCTGTTTGCCACCTCTCTCCTCTTTCTCCATATGCTGCTCTATGACCAGTAAGTAACAGTCTCCTTTTTGTAATAATTAGATGGGAAAATCCTAGGACTGGTGGTCCAATTTCTTTGGCAAAATCATCTCAAATTTATCTGTAAATTTTTATTTACATGGCTCAGCAGATGTCTCTTGTTAACTGAATTCCTTCTCTATGAGAAAACCTGCAGTGTGTCATGGTGTGGCCCGATGAGTCACCACGTGCCAACAATATCTGCCTGTGTTAGAGTGTTAGATTGTCATCCACTATTTTATGAATGTGTGTTTTATTGTTTGACTACTGGACAAATAAATATTGGAGAAAATTAGAATTATACGTAGAAGAAAGGTAATTTTTATTTTTAAATGTTTTATATTGTTTTAAAGTTTGTAAATTTATAAAATGTGTACTGATCCCATCACTTCACCAATTCCTGCCCCAACTCTTTCTATCAATTACCACTAGGATCTCCCTCTCAAAGAAACATCATTTTTTGTTGTTTTGTTGTTAATAACTCCCTGGGAGAAGGGAAATTTTAAAAATCAGTTTGAGGTAGTACTAAAGAATAGTATTTTGAAATATGTCCTACCTACTTTTTTACAGAGAATATGAAACATGTATTCAATATACCCATACCAGTATACAGATACATCTTATATAACATCAACTTTTAACTTTATAATTTAAAAAATTCTATATAACACTTTTTATTTTGATTCCACCTAAATGCCTATCAGTAGTAGACTGGATAAAGTGATTTGTCGTGTGTGTGTGTGTGTGTGTGTGTGTGTGTGTGTGTGTGTGTGTGTGTGAGAGAGAGAGAGAGAGAGAGAGAGAGAGAGAGAGATGTATATACTACATATACTACTCTCACTCAGTATGAAACAGTTCACTTCCTCATTATCTCATCAAAAAGCCAGTGATTGGCAAGACAAGAGATTGTGATTGTCCTTTATGCAATAATTTTACTATGTTCCATGGAATCAGGATCTGTACTGTTACCAATGAAAATAAAATCCTTTTTTGCATTCCATATCCATGCCACAAAGGCTATTCAGCTCGTTTTCAAGTGAGAATATACACATTTGGGAGTGGTATGGCCATAGCCTCAGCTCATTTTCAAATCAACAGGGACATGCCCTCCCATGATGCTTCTGGTGCTGTTTATCCCAATAAAAGCCTTCTCATAGATAGTCTTTACTTGCATCCTTTAGCACTAGAAGAGCAAGTTAGGCTGGTAACAGAAAGGAGAGGTGGCCTTGGCTGTAACAGAAGTGGTAGCCACCGTATCTATCAATGACACAGTGGCAGTAGCAAACCATCAAGAAAGGGCTGAAGGCAAAAGGGAGAGGAAATGTGGGAAACGAGGCAATTAAAACAGCAAAAGACGGAGGAAAGGAAAAGAAGACAGAAAACCAAAAGTATAGGAGCAGAAAGCTGTAAAGAGTTAACATGAGAGTTCCACGGAGCTGCCAGTACCTGAGGCCTAGAGGCTGGAACACTGGGCTCAGTTGGAACCAATGATCCTCACCCTAAGTGTTAGAGCTCAGAACACCGATAGCAAGAGCTACTTGTGGTGATTTTTATCGTATAATTTATACAATAGCTGCTATCAATTCCAGCTGCTGCACAAGCTGCAGATCACTGGTTGCTGAGAGCTGGGCTGGTGATAGTCAAATCCAGAGTGGTAAAGCCTCTGACCTGTGCTTTCAGAGCTGCACCTGTGCAACCAGAGCTGCACCTGTGCAACCAGAGCTGCACCTGTGCATCCAGAGCTGCACCTGTGCATCCAGAGCTGCACCTGCATATCCAGAGCTGCACCTGTGCATCCAGAGCTGCACCTGTGCATCCAGAGCTGCACCTGCATATCCAGAGCTGCACCTGTGCATCCAGAGCATCTATCCTCTACTCTTGGACATCAGAGCTACTGTTCTCAGGTTTGGGGATTCCAAGACTTAATACTAGCAGTACCATGGATTGTCATACCTCCAAATTTACACAAACTACACAGCCAGCTTCCCTGGTTTTCTAGCTTGCAGATGTCAGATCAAGGAACATAACATCTGTCATCATATGCACCAATGCAAGTGCCTGTGTGAGAATATGTGTGTGAGAGTGTATGCTGCTGGTACTGTTTCTCTTGAGAACCTAACTCATACGTAACTTTTGTCCTTGCATTGAAAATAGTTTTTGTTTCACATAATAAATTCTGATGAATATTTCCTTTCCCTCGGCTCCTCTGGGTTCCTGTTTCCCTACCCTCCCATGCAGACCCACCTCCTTTGTGTTTCTCATTAGAAAACAAACAGTATCCTATGAGATAAAAATAACATATAATAGAAAGTCGTAAGATAAGAGAGGAACTAACACATAATAATAGGAAACACAATGAGAGAGAAGGAAAAGAGTATACTCAGGAATCCCATAAAAATAATGCGCATGCAAAGGACCTATACAGGAGATGGGGGATATAAAGTAAAAACAAAATGAGATAAAATTAAAGAAAGAGGTGGATAGGAATGTAAGACAAAGATCTGCAGTGATGCCATTGAGTTCATTTCTGTTTGGACATCTAGTGCTGGGTACACAGCCTTTTCTTAACAGTAGTTTGTTTCCCCAGTGAGACTTCCTAGGAGAGAACTAAATTCTCATTTGCAAGTAGTTATCAATTGGAGATAGTTTCTGAGTTAGGGATGGGTGCATGTGTCCAGTTCTTCCAGCTCTAGGACGCAGTCTGGTGTAGGAACATGCAAGCCCTGTGTATGATGCCTCCATCTCCGTGAGTTTATATGTTCATCAAACCTGTTGATTTAAGGGGCCTTGTTTCCTTGGTGTCCACCATTCCCTGGCTCTTACATTCTTTCTTTCTCTTTTCTGGATGGATTCCATGAGCCCTGAGGGAAGGGATTTAATGAAGACATCCCATTTAGGGCTCAGTGTCTCTAGGTCTTTTATTCTCTGCATAATGTCTGGCTGTGGGTCTCTATATTTGTTCCCATTTGCTATAAAGAGAAGTGTCTCTGATGGTGGCTGAGCAAGGCACTGATCTGTGAGCGTAGCCTAATATTAGGAGTCATTTTATCGCTACGTTTTTATGAACAGTCCTGTTTGATTTTAACCATAAAGCTGTCTAGTCTCAGATTATTTGTCATCCAAGCAGTGCCAAGCATGGGTTCCATCGCATGCTGTAGGCCTTAAGTCAATCGGATATTGACTGGTTACTCGCACAAGCGTTGTGCCATTTTGCACCAGAGTATCTTGCAGGCAGGACACCATGGAAGATCAAAGGATTTGTGGATGAGTTGGTTTACATTTCTCTTTTGGTAGCACCCCAAGTTCCTTCCTGTACTTGAGGCTAGAAGTAAGTAGGTATGAGGGCTCCGTCTAAGTGCAAGCTTGTCTTCCATGTTCAGTGCATTGTAGGTGCTGTCTTGGGCAATAGGGCCTTGCCATGTTGTTGGTTTGTGGAGAGTAACCCAGAGTCTTGACAACAGTGTTGGTTGTTTGGGGATTCTCATGAGACCTCTTTGACCAACAATTCAATTAGATATAACACAATGCCAGTACTGGAAGCTTCATTTGGAGACAAGAGATACCTACTTAGGGTTTTGCCTCCCCCGTTAATGGGTGATTTCATTTAGATTGCCTTCATATATCTACACGTTTGTGAAAGCTTCTATTCTATTAGCTTTCCATCCTACCTCTCAAATACCTTTTAATTTTATGTTTCTCCCCATATTCTCTCCCTTTTCCTCCTCTCCTCCCACTTGAAACTGTGCATCCAGAGCTGCATATATGCATCCAGAGCTGCATCTGTGCTTACGGAGCTTCACCTGTGCATCCAGAGCTGTAATGTGCATCCAGAGCTGCACCTGTGCTTACCGAACTTCACCTGTGCATCCAGACCTGCTCCTGTGTATCCAGAGCTGCATCTGTGCTTACGGAGCTTCACCTGTGCATCCAGAGCTATAATGTGCATCCAGAGCTGCACCTGTGCTTACAGAGCTTCACCTGTGCATCCATACCTGCACCTGTGCATCCAGAGCTGCATATATGCATCCAGAGCTGCATCTGTGCTTGCGGAGCTTCACCTGTGCATCCAGAGCTGTAATGTGCATCCAGAGCTGCACCTGTGCTTACCGAACTTCACCTGTGCATCCAGACCTGCTCCTGTGTATCCAGAGCTGCATCTGTGCTTACGGAGCTTCACCTGTGCATCCAGAGCTATAATGTGCATCCAGAGCTGTACCTGTGTATCCAGAGCTGCATCTGTGCTTACAGAGCTTCACCTGTGCATTCAGAGCTGCACCTGTGAATCCAGACCTGCACCTGTGTATCCAGAGCTGCATCTGTGCTTACGGAGCTTCACCTGTGCATCCAGAGCTGTACTGTGCATCCAGAGCTGCCTCTGTGCTTACAGAGCTTCACCTGTGCATTCATCACTGTACCTGCACATCCAAGAACTCACCTCTGCATCCAGATCTGTACCTGTACATCCAGAGCTGTACCTGTGCATCCAGACCTGCACCTTTGCATCCAGAGCTGTACCTGTGCATCCAGACTTGCACCTGTGCATCCAGAGCTGCGCCTGTGCTTACGGAGCTTCACCTGTGCATCCAGCACTGTAACTGCACATCCAGAACTCATCTCTGCATCCAGATCTGTACCTGTACATCCAGAGCTGTAACTATGCTTCCAGAGAAGTACATCTTTGCCCTTAGAGTTTGTAACCATAAGCTTCTGGTTTTCAAGACTCAAGGGCCAATGCTCTGGGTCTGTCTGTTTAGCTCATTAGTCCTTATCACAGTAAGACCTAGAACCACAGGATGTGAAGGTACAGTGCTGGATGCACAGGTGAAGCTCCGTAACTGATCCCTCCTTTGTTTGTTTGCAAACTTCATCTGGACAGAGTCAAAAAAAAAACAGCCACAGATTTTAGCCATGAGTACAATTAAGTTTTCCATCAGCAAATGTAACACTTATCTAGAAGTTGTAAACTTTTCTCTGGTCATTTCAAATGTATCAGTTCTCAGTGAGATCAGACAAAAGATAAGTAATTGGCATGTTTCTTTTTCTTTCTTTTAGTGACCTAAAGAAGTTGCTATAGGGAGTCATTCTTTTCAGCAAGACACCAACTGAAAACACTGGGTGAGAACCAATCTCTAACACAGATCAGTACTACCTGATTCAAGTTGGCATTGGGACCTGTTTCAATCTCCTTTAATTATATCGTAAGCTGTCAGATGCAAATGAAGCCGATTATACTTCTAGCCACAGTAGACTAGCTACAGCTCATCCTACCTGTTTTATTCTATAATCAATTTGACCTAATAGATATTGCTAGAACATTTCTTCCAAAACTTCAGAATGAACATTAATTCAGTTTTGCACACTGCATTCACCACAGTAGCCTGGATATTAGGCATAAAATAAGCATCAGTATATTTTTAAAATTTGAAATCAAAACAAGTATATTCTCTAGTCACAATGGAATTAAACTAGAAATAACAGATGTTTTGAAAATCTCCAAACAACTAAAAATTAAGTGATAAACTCTAAATAATCTATGTGTCAACGATGAGATCACAAGAAAAAATAAGAATGTGTTAAACTGAATGAAGGTAGAAAACATAGCTTTATCAAAATATGTGAAGTGCTATACTGGAGATGTAGCTCAGTGGTAAATGCTCACCAGCATATGTGGGGTCCTACATTCAATTCCAGACAATACAAACAGACACACACACACGTATCTATAGGAAACATTATAATTTAAAATTCTTATAGTCACTTAAAAATAATAAAGGTATAAAACCCAATGTTTTCAGTTTTTAGTTAAAAATGTAAAAAAATAATAGTAATAATAATAATAAGCAAGTTCCCTTCCCCCATGATAAATAAAATTAATGAGGAATATATACTTTCAAATGTAATTATTTAAAAATTAAAAGAAATCTCTTTAGTGTACAACAGTGTAGATAAACCCTGAAGACATCGTGCTAAGTGAGATAATCCAGCCACAGAAGATATATCTTACATGGTTGCATTTATATGAAGTGTCTAAAAGATGCAAATTCATTGTATCAAAACATAGAATGGCAGTTTCTCAGGGATGTCGCAAGGCAAGATGGGGTTACTAACCAAGAGGATTGAAGTTTCACTAAGGTAAATATATTCTAGAGATTGGCTGTACAACACTGGATTTGTAGTTGACAACATTCAACTATGCACTTAGTGTCTGTTAAAGAAAGTAGGTCTCATGTTAAAAATAAACCTTTAATTAAAAGGAAAATTTAAAACTTGACTTGAAATGGGTCAGAAACTTCCATGATAAGGTTACAACTTAAAAACTTTTCCAGAAAGAGAACCAGTAAAAATGAATTGTGGCTGTATGAGACAGTGATTTCTTAGCTAAGGTACAAAAGTATGAATCGTGAAGTGAAAAGGTGGGAAATTGGAGTTAACTCAAATGTAAAACTTCTAGAGCTAACGTTATCAATTATAGAAACCTCAAATGCTTGGCATGCATGAGACCCTGGAGTGAGGAGTGTAAAACTGCTGCTCACTGAAAGGTCTCCCTGAAGATACAACATTAGTGATGCTCTGGAAAAGAATTTATGCATTGCGCATATCTGATAAAGAATGTGTATCTAACATTTAAAGAGAGATCAAAAATGATAACACAGACTATTCAATGTAATCACATCTTTGTGAAGACATGGTGGACAACCAGTGCTACCATGTAATACGAACTGACCTCCAGAAGCTTAGGCATTAGACTTTTGTGACTTGTTGGTACTGCTGGTTCAGGAGAGGCTGTTAAAGGTAGAGCCTAGATGGAGGCAGGTCAACTGGGCATGGCTTTAAAGGTTATATCTAGTCCCCTGAGCCTCTGCATCTCTCTCCTCCTTTTACCTTTGTTACCAACATTCCTGCAGAATGACATCCTGTTGAAGCATATGTGTCAGCCCATTGACTGAGACCTTTGAAACAATGAGTAAAAATAACTCCTTTTTTTCCTTAAATTATTTCCATAAGGTATTTGGGGATAAACTCAATATAGCCAAAAAGCACATGAAAAGATGTTTCAAGATTATTAGTGACCAGAGAAACGCAAAGTAGAATCAAAATGAGAAATCACTTCATATATACATCAAAATAAATAAAATTTTAAAATGTAAAATATCATGTGTGAATGAAGCTATGGATCAGTGTGGAACACTAGTAAATTGCCAGTAGAATATAAAGTTTTAAATGGAGTTAAGGGGAGATGGTGGGGAGAGAGCTGGAATTGAGGAGCATTTAAGGGGTGATGTGGAAACCTAGTACAGTAGAAACTTCTTAAAGTATATGAAAGCAATCCTAAGGAAGTCTCCTAATAATGGGGGAGACAGAGTCCCAACTGACTATCTCTTGTCACCAAATGAAGCTTTCAGTACCAGAACTGAGTCACTTTCAATGGGACCAAAGGGGTATCTTGTAAATCCCAAACAATCTAGGCTGTTGCCAAGACAGTAGGTTGCTCTCCACAAACTGACAGCAAAGCCCATTGCATGGACAATGTCCACACAACTCATTTAACATGGAGAGGTCAGGCTGGAATCTTCACCCCTATGTTCTAGTGTCTGGAGCTGGAAGGTTTTCCACAGGCTACTGAAAGAGAAATGTAAATGCCAACCCAGCCACAAAACCTTTGATCTACGATCTCTTCTGTATGCAAGATATGCTAGGGCGATTGTGGCACAAAAGTTGTGGGAGTAGCCAACATTGACTTGATTTAAGGCCCACTCCACAAGATGAAACCCATACATAATACTCCTTTAGTGACTAAGAACAAGAGTCTAGATAGCCCAGAGACCAAAGGTAAAACCAAATATTATTGTTTTTCTAAAGGAGCATTACAATAAAATGACTCCTAACAACACTCTGCTATACTCATAAATCTATGCCTTGCTCAGCCATCATCAGAGAAGCTTCCTCCTGCACCAGATGGGAACAGACAGATATTACACAGAGAGAGAGAGAGACCTTGGAACAACAGCTCTCAGAGACTAGGGATCCTCAAGGAAGAGGAAGCAAAATAGAGTGTAAGAGTCAGAAGAGATGAAGGGCACAAGGAGAACAAGACCCTGTGTGGGAGGTTGTGTTGTTTCATTTTAAGTAATTGTCCCAACCACTGGTTTAATAAAAAGAGCTGATTGGCCAAAGGCTGGCAGGAAGTGTAGGAGGGACTACTAGACTAAAAAAATCTCTGAGAACAGAATGCCAGAGCAGAATGCCAGACAGAGCACCAGAGAGAAGCTGCAGGATGCAGAGGACAACCATGCAGCTTTAAAGAAAGGTACTGAGCCGCATGGCTGAACAAGAGACATGGGATAGCTTAAGGGTAGAGAGTTAGCAAGCTATATGCCTGAGCCTAATCAGCCAAAAACTATTGGAAGCATCTGTGTGTCTCAGTCTCTGTGGGACTGTGGGTCTGTGGGTCTTTGGGCCTAAACATTGAGGCTAGGCCCAAAAGTCAGGGCCAGAAACCTTGTACCACAGCCCTGTGAATCAATTCTGAATCAACTGATCAAGGCTCATGTGAACCCACAGAGGCTGAAGCAGCCAGAACAGAGCTGGCACAGGTCTGTGTCGGGCCATTTTTGTGTATGTTATAGCTTTCAGATTAGCATGTTTATGGGACTCCCGAGTGTGTGAATGAGTAGGTCTGATCCTTGTCTCTTTTCCTCCTATTGAGTTGGTTGTCCAACTTCACTGTGAGAGGTTTTGATTTCTCTTATTATATCTTATTTCATCGTATTTTGTTTCTATCTCTTGATAATGAGAAACAGGAAGAGAATGAATCCAGAGAACAGGAGCGAGAGGGGGAGCTTGGATGAGTAGAAGGAGGGAAACTATAAGAGATATTATGATGTAGTGCATGGGGAAAAGATTTTTAATAAAAGGGGGAAACAAAGAATTTCTTAATAAACATGAAAGTAGGAGGGTCTTTTGTGACAAAGGGGTTCAACAGGAGTGGAGGGGAATGATAAAAAGGGAAAGGGAATTGGAAATCAATAAAACACTATATACATATATATATGAAATTGTAAAAAATAAAAAATAGAATAATTGCTTTGAGGATCATTTTACAGCTTACCAAAATTCAGACTTTTAATGACCATATGATCCATTATTTCTAGCCATAGGTGTTCATCTATCAAAAAGAAAAAGACACCTACAAAAAGGCTTCCGCTCCCAGAAACAGTGTTAATTGAATAAAGCTGACACCAGCACAAATACTAAAATACAGACATAAACAACCATGCATGTCCAGACATGTGCTAATGGAGCCTGAGCCAGCCATCTTCTGTAACCAGACAAGGCCTCCAGTGGAGGGATTGGAACACAACCCAGCCACAAAACCTTTGACCTTCTGTTTGTCCTACCTGCAGAGTGTTCTAGGACTGGAGCCTATCAGAATTGCCATCAAAGAGACCAGAGAGACTTCATCCAGCAACCAATGGGAGTAGATGCAGTCTCACAGCCAAACCTTGGAAGGAGCTCAAAGTCCCACAGAGGAGGAGGAGTAAAAATGGGAGGAACCAGAGGGATCCAGGACCCACAGAATCAACTGGCGGTGACTCATGGGGGCTCGCACTGTTCAGGGAGCCTGTGGGGTCTGACCCAGGTCATCTGCATATATGTTACAGCTGAGCAGCTTGGTGTTCTTGTGGGATTCCTGACAGTGGAGTGGGCACTGTTTCTGACTGTTTTGCTTGCTTGAAGGACCCTTAACCTCCTACTGGGTTGCCTTGTTCTGCCTTCATGTGATGGCATGTGCCTGGTCTTATTGGAGCTTGTTATGCTATGTTTAATTAACATCCCTGGAAGACCTACTCTTTTCTGAGGGGAGGCAGGGAAGGGGGGAGGTGGAGAGAGAGACAAGGAGAGGTGAAGGAGGAGAAATTCAGTTGGGGTATAATATATGAAAGAAGAATAAAAATAAATAAAAAGGAGCTGGGCAGTGGTGGCTCACACCTTTAATCCCAGCACTTGAGAGGCAGAGATAGGAGAATCTCTGAGTTTGAAGCCAGCCTGGTCTACAGAGTAAATTCCAGGACAGCCAGGGCTGTTACACAGAGAAACTTTGTTTCAAAAAACAAAAAGAAACAAATAAAATGTATCATTATTAATATTTCTTATTGATAAGTAAACGTATCATATCACTGTTAATGGGTTTTTATTGTGAAGAAAACAAATAAACAGACTTAATAAACCACATGTGCTAAGTCCACAAAGCCAGAAGAAAAGGGTAGAAGTCACACGTAATAGCTAATCTTGTCAACGTGACACTTGTGGGTGTCTCTATGGGAGTGCTCCCAGAAAGGATCAGCTGAGGAGGTAAGACCCACCATGAATGTGTGGAGCACCATGCCACAGGCTGGGATTCGGGCTAAATAAAAGGAAGAAAGGAAGCTGAGTACCATCACCCATCTCTCTGTGAAGTGTGACCAGCCAGCCACCTCATACACCTGCTGTCAATGCCTTTCCACCGTGACGACGGTGATGTGCTGCACCCTTAAACCATGAGCCAAAACTTTCCTTCAGAGGCTGCTTTCATCAGGTATTTGGCCACAGCAGTGAGAAAGTAACTAATATACTGCATTATTCATTCATTTATAATCCCTGAATTGTGAACGCAAATCCACAGTTACAAAAAAAGTGCCTGTTGGAGCTGGGGTGAGGGATTCAGTACAAGGTGCCTTGCAAGCCTTTTGGAGGATGTTCAAAGTGATCTACATCTTTCATATGCTGGTAGCTTCATGGGTGCCTATGTTCGCTAAACAATAAGCTGTATGTTTTAGATGATTTACTTCATTACAAATACATAGGTTGGATCTATTCCAAAAAAAAAAAAAAAAAACACATAAATGAAGGATCAGCTACCAGGGCAATGGTCTCTCTGCTTCATTTTTTCATTTATCTGTTTTGTTTTTAGATAGCCCAGGCTAGCATTGAACTTGTGGCAGACCTCCTGACCCAACTTCTTAGTGCTGAAATAACAGGCATGTATCGCCATAACCATTCTGACCTTCAGATTAATTCCAGTTTCATGTGTGGTAATTGTCCTCCCAAAATGTAATGTATTACTATGGGATAATGCTCTTGTACACCATATTGGTTTAATAAAAATGCTTATTGGCCAGTAGTTAGGCAGTAAGTATAATCTAGGCAACCAGATTAGGAGAATTCTGGGAAAAAACAGAGAAGCAATTGCCAGCCAGACACAAAAGAAGCAAGTGAAAATTTGGACTGAAAAAAGGAACCAAGTTATATGACTAAACATAGACAAGAATAGTGGATTGATTAAGCATACGGGCTAGTTAGCAATATGCTTTAGTTACTGGCCCAGCAGTTACTATAATATTAAGCCTTTGAGTAACTATTTTATAAGGGACTGGAGGACCGACCAGGAGGGACAGAAACCTTCCGACTACACGCTACACCCATAAATTCTCACCAACATGACTACGTAAAAATGAGATAAACAAGAAAGACACTACAGACATGCCAAAGTGGATGGGGAAGACTGTGAGACCACAGTCCCACACAAAGACTACACATAACTGATGTGGGAATGTCTTTCTGTATGCTGTGAATATCAGTCTTTAAATAAAGGACTGTTTTGGCCCATGACAGACACCATAGAAAAAGTACGAGGGGAAATCACAACATAGGTAGGAGAAGCAGGATGGAGACAGTCAGACTGAGCCAGCCACCCAAGAAGAAGCATGTAAGGAACATAGGTGAACCACTGGCCAGATAGCAGACAGATTAATGATAATGAGCTGAGTTAAGATAAAAGAGCTAGCTAGCAATGTGCCTGAGCCATAGACCAAACAGCATGAAGTTAATATAAGCATCTGAATCATTTTGGGGGCCTGAGCAGTGGCAGGTGGCTAAGGAGTCTGGGGCTGCAGGTCTGTGGGTCTGGACTTCTGGCTGCCCGGGACCAGGTCAGAAACCTTAATGTAACACATAACTACCACAAGAATTCTATTTGGTATACAATAAAACCCAGAGCTAGATATTGGGGGAAGCTTAAATATCAGAGAGACAGGGAACAAACTACAGCCAGTTCTCACCCAGCCAACTCCTCAGGCCGAAATGGAGTAGGTTCTATCATCACAAATCCTCAGGCTGATGGGTGTGCAGGCGAAGAGAAGTTCTGCCTTATCCTCCTTATATTTCTTTCCCTGACTAGCTATTTCAATTCCTAGATCAACTTTCCTAGTGGTAGGATTAAAGGTGTGTGCTACCACTACTTAGCTGTTAGGCCTTGAACTCACAGAGATCCAGAGGATCTCTTTCTCCAGAGTGATGGGATAAAAGGCATGGGCCTCCACTCCTTTACCTTCATTGCTTGGCTATGTGTGACTCTGTCCTCTGATATTCCAGACCATTTTTATTATATATTACCACACCTGACTAAGAAATGCTGAGAGCGAGAGGAATGGTCTTCTCCAAGGAAGAGCACCCCACTTGGTTACCCAATACCAATTGTTCAGCCCTGAAAAGGCCCATGCAAGTAACATTACACAGTGTGAGGAGGGGTGCATGGGAAGAAAGAGGAGGTAGAAATGTTGTAATTATAATCTCAGAAATAAAAGAAAAAAATTTTCAAAGGCAATGGGTTGGTAAACCTGTGTTCTGAGCCTGCAATTTTCAATTACGAACTCACAGCTGCCATAAGCAACGCCTGAGAGATATTCTTGCAAAGATCCATCAAACAGGCCTTGGGTACTTGTAGTTGTGAAATTTGGGAGCATGGGAAGTCCTCCCCTCCAATCACATGAGACCAAGATGGAATTTTGATTTGAAAGCTCAAGTGATTTCCTTGCCAACATAACTGGTATCTTTTCCCAGTGGCTGCAACCAGGAAGGCCTGCTTCTTGTAGTCTTTTGAGGAGGCAACCTTCATTGAATTTGTTAGGGTGCTATAGGAAAAGCTAAGAAATTGCACAATGCATCACCAGGGGTGTAATGTCACATTGTTGCCACATAAGCCTAGCACTTGTCAAGATTCATTAAACTGCTAAAACCCAGGCTTGCTTCTAAGCCTATATGCCACCTGGAGGAGGAGAGGTGGGATTGACCAGTTTCAACTGTATTTTAAAGAGTCAGAATGAACGCTGGGGTCATCTAACTCTGAGAATCCCTCCACGGAAGGCATGAGCTGGTGGTGTCTGTGTGTCCTGAGACTCTGTGGTCCTTGTTTCTTCACACTTGTTCAGAATCTTGCCTCCCTAGTCTGGCTGTGTGAAGGGCAGGATGGAGGCTAAGCCCATGAAGCTCAATGATCATGGTGACCAGCAGGGGTCGAGAGCGCACAGATGTTCTTTAAGGCAATGTCCTCTCTCTGGGCACCCTCATGAGCAGAACCCCTTTCCCTGGTCTTCCTGTGGCTTCATGATTCCCTATATTCTAGTGAAGAAGCACCACACAGAAAGTCTTGGGCCTTCTACAAAGGACCCTCTACACCGTTTCTGTGCTATTCCATGATCTAAGGTATGAGTGTAAAAGAACTAATGTTTGAGAGATTTTATTTCAAAGCACCACTCTGCCTTCTATGGTCTGTCTTTTAAATCGCAACAACTGCTCCTTTTTCATTCAGATAAGATGGGTTTTTCTCCGTAAGCAGATGGAAAACTTAGAACCTCAGAAACCTGAATGGAAACACAGAAGCACCATGCATAAGAGGTTTTTTTGTGATTCCTTTCCTATGTTCTGTCAGCTTTATGAATTATGAATTATTATGTCAGAATTATGGATGTAGTGTGTGTAAGCTCACCGCCAGGTACTTTACTGTTTGTCATCTCATCTCCTCTGTTGCAACAGCTCTGTGGTGTTTCTTCTGTGACTGAGAAAAGCCAGTCAGTATTTACTATTCTAAGTGCCATTATTTTGCTGAGCCTAGAAAACTGAACCGCCTGTTTTTAAACCATTTAGTCTTCTTATAGGGACTAACAGTTAAGCAAATAATCATACTACTGAGGCAGGAGAATAAGGCAGACTGAGATCTGGAAGGCTTACACAAAGACTTACAAAATCAGTTGAGTCAGCTGAAGTAGACTTAAACAAGCTGGTGCTGCTCACAAAGAGCAGGCATTCCAGAGTGGCTGATGGTGACTTAGAATATGAAAGTGTTGCTAGAGCTTTAAAACGCTAATAACACAAGTGATTCATGACACTGTACACAGAACGGCATGTAACAGAGCATGCTTATAAAGGCCTCACTGTTATGAAAATGAGCCAAAGAGCCTGTGTCATGTCACATAAAAACCCCGACTCTTTGTTTTTGAGCTTATAAATATGCTTTCTTTGTTTAGTCCATTTCCCCATTCCTAGAGATATACTATCTCTTAATAAACTGTCTCTGAACTATTCTTCGACCAGTAACAGAAGAACCTGGGACCCTTGCACAAATACCTTCTGAAGCCTGACAAGCTACATCTACAGAGATGCCATGTGACAACGATCATTCTATATTCTATGTATAGCATCATTCTGTCCTGTTCATACTGCCCTCAATCTTAGGGAGGAAATGGTAACATTCTCTCTACCTGCAGATCCCAGAGAGACATCTAACAAAGTAGATCTGTACCAGGAACTTGTAGGAAGACAACTGACCAAGCAGACTTTCAGGGGGAAGGGGGAGAGCAGTCTCTGCAGAGAACACAGCCTGAGACATCTGCCAATGTTGGCTGGCGGAACAGCATGTTTGCAGAGCTTCATAGCAGAGACCAGTGGGAACACCCAGTCCAAGTTTCTACTGCTCCTTAACAGTGAAGTGAGGGGTAAATTCTCCTTCCCTAATCTGAGGATCCCTGGTGGGAAGAGGCCAGGCTTTCTCAAACACACTGAGCTTCCTGAATGAAAAGTTTCCTGACTTTCCAAATGGATGCTTGCAGAAAATCATCTCTGTTATTCTTGATTTTAAACAGCATCTCTTTGGACAATCCAATTCTACACAATAGCAAATTGCAGTAGTTATGATCATCATAATAACATCACAAGAATAATCACATGCTATTGAAACAAAAATGATCCCATTTAAGCCAGGCTTCCACCACCGTGATGTGCATTTGCATTTATGCACATTTATGATTTATGGTGACGTCTGTGCCCCTTTATGGCTCCTCAGCTGCTATGATAGACTGGCCTCTACAATCCGGTTTGTTTGGCAATTTATCTGCCCTGTTCTCTGTCCTCCATTTGGAATGAAATAAACAACATTCTTTTTTTTTTTCCTTATTTTTTTTTTCATTTTATATACCAACCACAGTTCCTCCTCCTTTTCCTCCTCCCACTCACTTCCTAGCTTCTCCCCACCCCACCCCATCCCATCCACTCCTCAGAGAGGGTAAGGCCTCCCATGGGGTGTCAATAAAATATGGTATATCAAAGTGAAGCAGAATCCTCTCCCTTCACCCCCATATCAAGGCTGAGAAGGTACCCCTCTATAGAGAATGGGCTCCAAAAAGCCAGTTCATGCACTAGGGATAAATCCTGGTCCCACTGCCAGAGGCCCCACAAAGTGCCCAAGCCGTCATCTATATTTAGAAGGCCTAGTTTGGTCCCATGCAGGTTCCCCAGCTGACAATACAGAGTCAATGAGTTCCCAGTAGCTCAGGTCAGTTGTCTCTGTGGATTTCTCCGTCATGATCTTGATCCCTTTGTTCATAGGTGTGAAGAGAACATGAGGGAACCGGATGGTTGAGTTGGGGGAGGGGCAGAGAGAAAGCAAAGAAAGAGATATCTTGATAGAGGGAGCCATATGGGGAAACCTGGTGCTAGGGAAATTCCCGGGAATCCACAGAGATGACCCCAGCTAAGACACCAAGCAGTAGTGGAGAGGGTGCCTGAATGGGCCTTCCTCTGTAACCAAATGGATGGCCGTCCTAACTATTATCATAAAGCCTTTATCCAGCAACTGAAGAAAGCAGATGCAGAGATCCACAGCTAAACACTGGGGCGAGCTCCCAGGAAGTCAAAGAGAGGGAGGAGGGATTATATGAGCAAAGGAAACAACATTCTTGCTTCAATCTGAGAATAAGCAAATTAAGAGCTAAATCATGATGTGCTAATTGATAATTCTACTGGATCTGTCCTTTACTGGCAGGAACGGACTGGAATTTTGCAAGCAACCTCCATGTAGCAATCATTTTAGCTCCTTATCAATTTCCTGAAATTGGCTGCGTGCTACCTTCTCTTTCTTCCATATCTCTCAACCTGACTACTCTAGCAACTTTCAGATTCTTGAAACAGTTTCTGACCACAGAGCTTATTCTAAAGAAGCCATTTCCTTGGCTACACAGAAGCTTTCTAGTTCTATGTGTTTTATTTGTTGATTGCTAGTTTTAATTCCAGAGAGAATGGAATCCTGTTCAGAAAGTCCTGTCCTAGACTTGTCTCTTGCCTACGTTTTCTTCAAGCAGTTTCAGCATTTCCAGTCTCACAGTTAGGTCTTTGTTCTACTTGGAGTCCATTTGTGTAGGGTGCTATATATGTGCCTAATTTTATTCTTCTATATGTGGCTATCCAACACATACTTTCCCCAGTACCATTTGTTAAAGATTCTGTTTTTGCTGGTGTGTGGGGTTTGGGCACTTTGTTAAACATCAGATGGCTATAATTATGTGCGCTCACCTTTGAGTCTTCTATCTTGTTCCATTAATCTACACAACTGTTTTTGTACCCATACCTTGCTGGTTTCATTACTACAGCTCAGCAATAAGGTAATCCCTCCAACACAGTTCTTTTCCTTCAGAATTTCTTTGACTATTGTGGCTCCATATAAATTTTATGATATTTCTTTCTCTGCTTATGTGAAGGATATCATGGGGATTTTTATTGAAATTATGTGGAATCTGTATATAGTTTGGAGAAATTTGATGGTTTTAATAAGAATGGTTCCTATAGGTTCATATATTAAAATGTTTGGTTCCCAGTAAGAATAGTTTTGGAAGGATTAGGAGGTGTAGACTTGTTGAAGAAGATGTGGTCTTGTTGAAGGAGGTATATCACTGAAGGTGCCCAGTCTCCCCTCTCTCTCTCTCTCTCTCTCTCTCTCTCTCTCTCTCTCTCTCTCTCTCTCTCTCTCTCACACACACACACACACACACACACACACACACACACACACACACACACACACGGCTAAGAGAATTGAGTTTCCTATGCTAAGAACAAGTTGAACAGTATATACACCACAGGGGACAGCATCTGATGCCCAGAGCCTTTCTCTCAAGTCAAGTTTGAGGTTTG
Organism: Phyllotis vaccarum; assembly: GCA_033318265.1. Classification (NCBI taxonomy): domain Eukaryota; kingdom Metazoa; phylum Chordata; class Mammalia; order Rodentia; family Cricetidae; genus Phyllotis; species Phyllotis vaccarum. The sequence goes on along the minus strand of JARWLC010000004.1, from coordinate 8,504,430 downwards.
ATTGGTGTCTGACATTTTCTCCCATAACAGAGAGTCTGAATTCACAGGGAAAGGAAAATTGGGCTGGAAAGAGAAGCTTCAAACTAGAGCCTAGTCCCTCCAAGGCGAGGCTTCCAGAAGATGCCAAGGCTAAACCAATTAGACAATTAGAGAAACTTTAATATTTTGCTGTCCTTTGGGGGCCTTTGGGAAACAACTATTTTCTAGCTTTCCCTGGTGGTTTAGGAGGGTAGCTTGATGGGGATCTTTTCTTGTTCTTAAGTATTATTAGTTGATTAGCTCACTGAACATTAGTGTGGTCTGTTAAGACCTACCGAGAAAGACAATGAAATCTGAATAATTAATACCAGGGACATAGCAAGCAATCAAGATATGCACAAAACTATTTTTTAAAAACTATATACACAAGATATAAAAAAACAAACTGTGACACAGAAGCAAAAGGGACTCTCACCAATAGGGACAGATACAGGGATGAATAGGGTGGTGAATTTAGTAGCAAAGGCTTTAAAATACCTCAGTTAACTATAAAATGGAAGAAAAGAAAAAGGAAAGGGGGGTATGAGGGAGGGTGTAGAGAAGGGGAGAGGGGAGGAGGAAAAGACGAAGGGAAGAGGAAAAAGGAAAAATAACTGATGGCCAGACCAAGTGAAGCATAAATCTAACTAATCTAATCAATAAAAACCTGTAATCAGATATCAGGATAAAAAGCTGGAAGATCAGAAAAGCAGAGGCGCAGCTGCCAGTTGCTTCCTACCTCTTCTGTTCCTCCTTCTTAAGGCCTAGATGGGCTCTCTGCCTGCTTGATCACTTCCTGACTCCTCTCTGTACAGACCTCCAACCTCTATGATCAACTAGTGGCTCGCTCTACCCTCTGACTCTAAGCAACACAAACAAAATATCACACAACAATAAAGGGCAATTATAATCACTGAGGAACCTTCGGGGAAAGGAACTAAAAGTTCCCAAGAGAAACACCTAACTCAGCCTTAATCCTGGGATGAGGGACTCGGACCTACCTCACCCGGACATGCCAGACTGAACCGACCCACGGTGGAACTCCTTACCCCCTTCGGGGAATGGATGGGGGATAGCGGGAGGCTGAGGGAGGGCTGGGAAGAACAGGGAGGAGGGGAGAGAGGAGGAATGGTGGTAGATAAGGAAAAAAAAAACTTTTTAAATAAAAAAAAATCTCAAAAATAAGAGAGAGCAGCCTCAAACCCAATTAAAGGCAAGTGAAATAAATCCTCTAATTAAACGGTGGAAGTTGCTTGGCTGGGTAGACATTAAATTGAAAATATCACATAATACATTGCAAGTATCTAATTTGACTTAGATATCTGGTCAGAAAGTTAAGGTCTTAGAGAAAGACTGTAACTTTTGTCTGGAACCAAATAGTACTGAGTCATGATGTCAAATCTGGTATTTATTATGAGTACTTACGCCTTCTGTGTGCAAATAAATAGCCCAGCCTATGGGAGTAGATGAGTACTGGAAACCCAGGTATAAAGCTGATTTACTTTGCAGAATGTTTCACGCTATCAGAAAAGCAAATCCTTCTCCCACCGTGTGATACTTGCTTTCCTTGTAGTGAAGAAAACCAGCTATGATGGAGTATTCAGGCTGTCCAGACTTGCGATGTGTAAATAAGCCAGGTAGTGTACAGAAAGTTGTACTATATTCTATGATTCTTTCCTTTAAAAATGAAAATGTTTTTTAAAAGTGAAGAAAGGAATGTGCACAATCATCAGGTGTCATTAAATCAATAAAGAAATTAAAGCCATCCTTATGCAAACTGTGTTTCTTGGAAGATATCTGCCTTTTTATTATTATCATCACTGTTGTTATTTCATTTTTAGTGGCCGCTGTATATGAAGGTTCCTGGAGTTAAAAGCACAGTGAGATATAGAAAATATATTGCTTTTGCCTGAGTTTCATGAAGCCGATATCAATCTTTTATTTCATAAACCTCAGGCTGGTTATTGCTTTAAATGAAGGCTGGGATACATTAGCCGTGATAAGGACAGGAATACATAAGAGAATTCCCAGTGACAATGAGTGCTGGGGCTAAGAAAGAACTGGTATCCCTCCCGTGCCCCGGGGACACAAAAAAGGTCACAAAGGGACCAGAATTGGAGATGCATCTGAGCTCAGTTGACTGAGCCCAAGTAACAATTTTTGCTGTTGGCTTCAACTAGAGGAAGAAAGGTCAATGATTTCACTGTGCACAAGGACAAGATCTGGTAGCAGTGGGATTCAGTGTGCCTAGACCTCAGGTCCAACACAGAGCATTTTGCAACAATTAATCTCTAAAGTCACCTCTGGCTTAGAATTGTAAAGTCTGAGTACACATCTATCAGGAATAAACACCAGTATTTAAAAAACATTTCCCCTTCCCTCTCTTCATCTGAACTGGGAGCTCGACCTGGTGCTTAGCTATGGATCTCTGCTTTGCCTCTGTTCATTGCTGGATGAAGGTTCTATAATGACAATTAGGGTGGTCATTCATTTGATTATGGGGAAGTCCTGTTTAGACACCCACCCTCTCCACTACTGCTTGGAGTCCTAACCAGGGACATCATATGAGTTCTTGGAGGTTTCCTTAGCACCCGGCCTCTTTCCAGCCCCACATTGGCTTCCTCTATCAAGATATCATCTCTTTTTCTCCCTCTTTGTTGCTCCTCTCACTCAACCATCTCCTTCTCTCATATATTCCCACCTCTCCTTGATTGCTACCCGTTATGATCCCAATTTACTCAGATCTTCTCTAGTTTATCTTCCCAGAGGGATCCCTGGATGTCTCTTAAGTTCCTTCTGATCCTAAGCTGTTCAGGTATGTGGTTTGCAGACTGGATATTCTTTGCTTTCTGTCTAAAATCCACTTATGAGGGAGTACATACCATGTCTATCTTTCTGGGCCTGTGTTACCTCACTCAGAATGATACTCTCCAAATCCATCCATTTGCCTGCAAATTTGAAGAGAGAGAGATTATATGAGCAAAGAGATCAGGATCATGAGGAGGAGACCCACAAGAGACGGCTGACTAGAGCTATTAGGAGCTCAGTGAATTAGAAACAACTGCTGAGGAACCGTCATGGAAAGGAATTAAACCCTGCAAAGGTAGATGGGCAGTTTGTGGAGCCTCTTGCAGCAGGATCAGACTATGTTCCTATGCATAATTTGACATCTTGGAGCCCATTCCCTACAGAGGAACACCTAACCCAATCCTGATATTGGAATGAGGGGATCAGACCTAACTCAAATGGATACAATAGACTCAACTGACCCACCTTGGGGCTCCTTGCCCTCCTTGGGGAATGGATGGGGGATAGGGGTGGGGGGATACTGAGGAATGACTGAGAGGGACTGGGAGGAGGGAAGGGAGGGCGAGCGGTGGTATACATGGAAAAAAATAAATTTAAAAAATAAATAAAATTAAATAAGACATGTCTGCTCTTGGCAGCACCAATTTACTTCAGAGAAGATCATGGGCACTAAAGAAACTCCGCATGGAGTTTACATTCTTTGTGGTAAAAGTTAGCCACCAGGCAAAAAGCCGCCCTTCTCTCAATTCTGACAGTATGATGACCTAACTGGACAAGCAGGACACAAAAGAAAGTGACTTTGCCAAAACAAAGTCCTTCAAACATCCTGTCCCACAGAAAAGTCTGTCAGACATCCTAGGCATGGACTAACCCCTGACCTGTAAGACAGCCCCAGATGCTAAGAAAATTCCCAGAAATCCACAAGGATGACACCAGCTAAGACTTCTTACCTGTATATATTATATATAGTTATTATATTTATTGTATATAGTTTTACTATGTTAGTTAAAATCTTCCCTTTTATTAGACAAAAATGGAGAAATGTGGAATATTTCTTTACACTGTGTTAATATGTGCCACTATGGTTCATTTAATAAAGAAGCTGACTGGTTAATATCTGAATATTTAATAAATAAGCTGACTGGTTAATATCTGATAAAGTTAGGTGGAAAATCCAAACTGAGGATGCTGGGAGGAAGAAGGGTAGAGTCTAGAGTCACAAGCAGACACAGAGAGAAGCAAGGTGGGCATGCCATACTGAGAAAAGGTACCAAGCCACATGGCAGAGCATAGATATAGATATGGGTTAACAGAAATGTAAGAGTTAGCTAGTAACAAGCCTGAGCTATTGGCCAATCATTTACAATTAAAATTAAATCTCCATGTCAGTTATTTGGGAACTGGCAGTTTCTTCTAAATACAATGCTTCTCTCTCTTTTCTGCATTTTTATTTCTCTGTTATTGTTGACTTTCTTTATCTCCTATCTTTTTAAAGTATTTATCACATTTATTTATTTGTATGTATGTGTGTGCACATCATGTGAGTGCACATGCCATGGAATGCATGTGGAGATCAGAAGACAACATAAGTGAGTCTGTTCTCTCCTTCTACCATGTGGGTCCCAGACTTTGAAGTCACATTATCAGGCTCATTGACAAGTCCCCTTACCTGTTGGTTCACTCACTGGATCCTTGCCTCTTCTTTCAAATGATAGCTTCTGTAGTAATCCAAATGAAAATGTCCTCAGAGGCTCATAGAGAATAGCACTATTAGGAAGTATGGCCTAATTGGAGTATGTATCACTGGATGTGGCCTATGAGGTTTCAAGCACTCAAGTCAAGCCTAGTGATTCATTCTCTCTTCCTAGTGCGGATCCAGATACCTTTCCAGTATCATGTCTGCCTGCATACTACCATGCTTCCTGCCATGAAGATAAGGGACTAAACTTTTGAACTGTAATACAGCCCCCAATTAAATATTATTCTTTATAAGAGTTGCCATGGCCATGGTATCTCTTCAGAGAAATAGAAACCCCAAGATACCTCCTTTCAAGGCTTTTTTATGTAAACTTTCACAAAACATAGATGTAAAGAACCCCCGGGGAGATGAGAACATGAAGGAACAGGATAATTGAGCTGGGAGAGAGCAAGGAAAGAGATATGTCAATAGAGGGAGCCATTATGGGGTTAAGGGAGAAACTAGGTGCTAGAGAAATTCCAAGGAATCCACAAGGATGACAACAGCTAAGACTTCAAGCAATAGTGGAGAGGGCACCTGAACTGGCCTTCCCCTGTAGTCAAATTGGTGACCACCCTAATTGTCATCATAAATCCTACAACCAGTAACTGATAGAGGCAGATGCAGAGATCCACAGCTAAGCACCGGGCCAAATTCATGAAGACCAGTTGAAGAGAGAGAGAAGGAATTATATAAGCAAGGGAAGTCAAGATCATGATGGGGAGACCCACACAGACAGCTGACCAGAGCTACTGGGAGCTCATGGACTCTGGACTGACAGCTGGGGAACCTACCTGGGACCAACCTAGGCCCTCTGAATGTAGGTGACAGTTGTCAACCTTGGGCAGTTGGTGGGGCCCCTGGCAGTAGGATCAGATTTTTCCCCAGTACATGAACTGACTTTTTGGAGCCCATTCCCTATGGAAGGGTACTTGCGGGGGGGAGGGGTATCCTTCTTGTTCCTGCTTCAACTTAATATGCCAGAACTTATTGATTACCCATGGGAGGCTTTATCCTCTCTGTGGAATGGATGTGGGGGGGGGGGGGGGGAGCAGAAGGAAGGGAGAGGGGGAACTTTAGTTGGTATGTAAAACGAAGAAAAAAGACGTTTAAACAAAATTTTAAAAAGAACCAAACCAACTGTATTTTGATCTTGCCTAGATCTTAGCATCTCAAATTGGACATTTAATGTTTCATTACATAATACACAATAATGCTTAGTTTTTTAAAAGATGTATTATTTTAGTGTGTGTGGGGGGTGTGTGTGTGTGTGTGTGTGTGTGTATGTGTGAAGGTATCAGCAGAGGCTAAAAGAGAGTATCGGATTCCAATGGAACTGGAGTTACAGGCAATTAAAACCACCCACATGGGTCCTGAGAACCTAATTCAGGTTCTCTGAAAGAGTAGCAAGTCCTCTTAACTGCTGAGCATCTCTTAAGCCTCCTATTCAGGTTTTCTCTATTTTTATTTCAAAACTACGTCTACATTTATACATTAAAACTTATCTCCACACTTTATTCACTGTGGAGAGACATTATCAAAATCAAAACAAATTAGTAAAAAGGCTTGGGACTCTTAAGTATTTTTAACGGGGTTTTCTTCTAACAAATGGGTACACAAGGCTGAGACTCTAGATCCCGTTGCTCAGTTTGAAATCTATAGAAAGAGCTTTGATCTTGGAAAGAGAATTTCTCTGTGCTCAGTGGGAATTTCCACTGTGGAATATTTTTAAGCCCTAAATGAAAACACGCTGAACTGAAAGGAGTGTTTTTCATGTCAATGCATCAAACCATTATTCAGTTGACTACTAAAACACATGCCTAATCATGGCACATATTTAAGACCCTGAAATATTTATGATACAATTCCTGAGAGATGGTGTACTGTATACTGAGTCTACAATTCAGAGAAGTCTGGATAAAATTACTCAAATTGATGCTCTCAAATTATCATGCCAGTACAAACAATTTTTCCTTAAAAACAGTTTGTCTCCAGAATTTGGCTTCCATTCTGAAATATTCTCTGGGTATATCTTAGAGAACCTGAATAAATCAAGGCTAGCACTCTTTCCCAGTCATCAAAGCATATTCTGCCTTGTGGCTGTATCACTTCTGAACATGGAAGACTATTTTCGCTGCTCCTAACATTTTAGAATTATCCTATAAAAGGCCAGGTCTAAGTACATATTTGCTAAATGAAATAAAAATTCTCAGCCAGATTCCCTGGGGCTCTGAACGGCTCCTCACTGCTGTTCTGACATCTCATATGAAGCACCAACTACATCAGTAAGATTGAAAGCCTTGAGAAGTCACAGATAGTTGGTGGTGGGTAGGATTAGCAGAACAAAAGCCTTCCTTAGTCAGAACCTGGGACTGCTTTGCTAATTTCTCTATTTGGGGGTGGGAGCTTTGCCCCTTTAATCCTCTACGACTCTGTTTTTCCTCCCATGGTCTTACCTTTGGTGTAGCTTTCTTCCCCCATTTCATATAATGCTACAGGAATGCAAGTGAATGCCCAGTAAGCATTTCTTTAGGAACAGAAAATAGTTTGTGACAGTTTGACATGTGTGTTAAGAGATTAAAAATTTCAGAACAAACATGACATCTGACCAGTGAAGTTGGAGGTGTAATGGAAAGGGTGAAGCATCATTGAAATCAGCCTGTAGCTAAAATGGGGATGTGATACGTGCTAAGAAGCAGCTCATGGTTGTGGGCTGTTGTGGAATATTACTACATCTCTTTATGTTTCATTTGTTTAACTGTGTAAAGATATGTTGCTTTGTCTGCCTAGGCACCTGGTTGGCCTAACAAAAAGCTGAACAGCCAATAGCTAGGATGTACAGGGATAGGTGGGGCTGGCAGGAGAAGAGAATAAGTAGGAGGAGAGATCTAAACCAGGAGAGAGAGAGAATGAGGAGGAATAGGGAACACCCAGGGCCAGCCAGGCAGCCACCAGACACACAGACATGGAGTAGAACATACAGAGTGAAAGAAAGGTAATAATCTGTGAGGTAAAATATAGATGAAGAAAAACAGGTTAATTTAAGTTAAAGAGAAAAGTTAGCCAGAAATTATCATAAGCTAAGGCTAAGCATTCAAAACTAATAGTAAATATACCAAAAGAAAGCCTACTACAGTGGGCAGGGATATGATCAGAGTTCTGTGCTAGCCGGAAAGAGTGCTTCCTTGAGGAAATGAAGTGTCTGCTGTGGTCTAATTGTGAGTGAGAGGTAACAAGAGACAGAGCAGAGCATACCAGGCAGAGAAGGGACATAGGAGGATTACAGTGGATGCCACAGACAAATGATGGGCATGAGCCTAAGGCGCATGAACAACTGTGGAAGAGGAGGTAGAAAGATCCTAAGAACCAGAGGCCCAGGGCACTTAGAGTTAACAAATAGTGTCCCTCAGCATGACAGGTAAAATGCACCCATAAAATCTCAACAATATGGTTGCCTGAACACAAATCAGCATTATGACACCAATTGACATGCCGGTGTGGGAAGTGGGAATACTACATGGTCCTCCCCAAAATGAAGAGGTACCAGTGGCTGCTGAGAGAGGAGCAGTTGTTTTAATTTAGGAACAGGTTCCCTGTAGAATGGGGTTTCTGGCCTGTCTAGTCCCACAGTTGCTGCTGCTTCTCTGGACCAGCAATCCCAAAGTCCTAAAGAAACACACAGATGCTTATATTAATTTCATATTAATTTCATGCTGTTTGTCATATGGCTCAGGAATATTACTAGTTAGCTCTTTCATCTTAATCCAATCCTTCTCCGTTAATCTGCCCTGCCACGTGTCCCATAGCTTACCTATTATTTTCTTACATCTTGATTCTTGGGCGGCTGGATTGCTTCTCTCCTGACTCTTCCCTCCTTCCCCTACCTATGCTGATTTCTCCGCCCTCTTCTATAGTTCCTGCCATGGCCAAAACAGTCCTTTATTCACAGCATATAGAAAGACATTCCCACATCAGTTCCAACTTGAGTTATCCAGCTCCAAATGATCAACCATGGATACATGAACATACAAACAGTGATAAATAGACTTAGTAAGTTGTATATATGTATGTGCATATGTATGTTTGTGTATAGACATGTAGCAATAATAATTAAAGAAGATATGAATTCTGGAGACACAGGAGTTTGGGGGAAGTAGGTGGAAGTGATATAGATACAGTGTTCATGAAGGAAGTTCACAAAAATAAAATTCAAAACAAATATTTTTCAGGGTGGATATGAAGCCAATAAACAGATGGAGAGAAGTCTAGAGAGAAAAGCCAGCTTCCGGTCATACATACATCTAGTTCCCTTTCCAGATATCAGTTTAAGAGTCACAGAAGCAATGACTCTGCCAGATTTTAAGCAGAGGATTGCCATAATTGGATTTGGATTTCAAAACCAGTATGAAAAATTACTGATACAGAAGAGTGACCCCAGAAATGCCTGGTGAGAGGAGGGGAATATTAGCCAGAAGGTTAATGACAATGTACTTTCGTTCTATGCTAAATTTGTACATTTGTTTCTAAGGGAACAGTACATTTAAAATCGTCTCCAGTAAGGTGCTTGGCAGCCCACCCCTCCTGTACCAACCTTGGGGTGGGCAGAGGTACTATCTTTATAACAAAACAACGAAAGAAAGACCATCTGCTCTAGCTTCAAAAAATACATTCCTCATGTTCAAGCAGGGCTGATCATAATAATAAACACGAATGGATGAGTTTGGGAAGGAGAGAATAAGTCCATTGTAGCTGGGTCACTGGGTGCAGAGAGATGCAAAGCAGAATAAAGTCAGTTATATTGTGGGAATCTAGATGCAGAAATTTTAAAAGTATGAGTAAGAATTTGTTCTCTAGTCTATGGGTAATAAGGAGCCATAATGGGTTTCAGAGTAAGAGAGTGGCATGATCCAAACTACGCTTCACAGAAGTCTAGTTGCTCTGAACATAGAAAATGAATTCAGAAGGGAAGAGGCTTGTAGCAGGGATGCTGGTATGAGATCATTTCAGTAGATCAGAAGGAAGAAACAAAAGCATAAAATAGCTAGGGCAGCTGCAGAAGAAGAAAGGATGTGGGGGACCCACTAAGATAAAATAAATCCTAAATTCTTCCAAAGGAGAGTGGATAAAGTGGCCAATTCAGGATACCTGAGAAGTAGGAACAGTAACAAGCATTAAATGTATAGTACATTTTACCAGACACTGTCTTAGCCCATGCAACCCTCAGGAACATGCTATGAAGTGAGCTTACCCCTTTCAAGTGGAGTCACAAATACATCAATTGTGTTATGCAAAGACTTCAAGAGGTTATACAGCATGCCCAAGTATAGTCAACTGATAAGAACAGCACCTGCCACTACAGTGCTTTGCGACAGGCCACCTGTCACATGGCCCACCCTCTTCATCATAAAGCAAAGATAAATCTCCAAGACCAAAAAACCAAGAGACCCCATACACTTAGCTGGCAGAAGCCTTATAAGATGAAGAAGCAGGTGACCAAGAAGAAATGGCTTAGTTGGTAAAGCAAAAGGACTTGCTTTCAGTTGACTAGGACATGTGAAAGATTCAGTACAGTGGTACACACTTGGAGGATATGTAGACATGAGGATCCCTGCGATTCACGGACCACACAGTCTAGCTGAAGCAGTGAACTCCCAGTACAGTGAGAGGCTCTCTTTCAAAAACTAAAGTATAAAGTGATTGAGAAAGACAATATTGACCCCTAGCCTCCATATTCACACACATTCACTCATACCACATACAGGTACATGTGTTCCAACACACACACACACAGAGAGAGAGAGAGAGAGAGAGAGAGAGAGAGAGAGAGAGAGAGAGAGAGAGAGAGAGAGAGAGAGAGAGAGAGAGAGAGAGGATCCTAGATGGCATCCAAGAGCAAGATCAAATGTGTGGGAATTCCCCAAAGTAAAGGTGAAGAAGGAAGACCCTGACGAGTGTGACAGTACTTACTCTGTACCTAGAGCCTTGGCAAGCCATTAAAGCGCTTCCACTGCACCATGAAGCCATCCTAACTGGTAGCTACAGTGTTGTTCCTTGGATTCCAGATAAAGAAACTGAGACTCAGGCTTATACATAGATAAGGATTTGAACTCAGTCCCTGTTTGTTTTCAGAGTTAACCAATAAATCCAACACAGGAATCAGCACAAATGAGAAAGAGAAGAAGGGAATGGGATGAGCAGAAGGCTTAAAATCAAAATTAGAACACTTGAGAAGATAAAATGAAGGGCTGTTACTAACTGTGGTGATTTGAATGACCCCCATAGACTCAGATATTTGAACAGTCATGAGGAATTAGCATTACTTGAAAGGACTAGAAGGATTTAAGAGGTGTGGTCTTGTTGGAGGAAGTGTGTCACTGTGGGTAGGGTTTGAGGTTTCAAAAGCCTGTGCAAGGCACAGGCTGGTTCTCTCTTCTCCCTTCCTCTCCCTCTCCCTCCCTCTCTCTTTCTCTCTCTCTCTCTCCTCTCTCTGTTTGCAGATCAAGATAGAGATCTCTACTACTTCTCCTATACCGTGCTCCCTGACTTGATGATAATGGACTATGCCTCTGAAACTGTGAGCAAACCCTCAGTTAAATGCTTAATTTATACGTTAACTTGGTCATATTGTCTCTTCATGCAATAGAACAATAACTAAGACAATAATTCTTCTTGAACAATGGTCTCAACCTTCCTAATGCCGTAGCCCTTTAATACAGTTCCTAATGCTGTGGTGACCCCCAACTATAAAATTATTTTTGTTGCTACTTCATAACAGTAATTTGCTACTGTTATGAATCATAATGTAATATCTAATGTGCATGATATCAGATACGTGTCCCTTATAAAGGGTCATTTGACCCCCCACGGGGTTCCAGCCCAGACACTGAGAACTGCTATAGAAGTGATGTCGGTGGGACCATTTCAGTCTACTAGAAAATTTAAACTTTGGTAGCAAGGACTAAGTGATAGTGAATATGGATAAGAATGAGAGAACGTTTGGGGAGATCAGGAGACTTCATGAAAAAAGCCTGTTGATGTCAGCAGCCACCTCAGAGAAGCAAGGTCCACTAAACCTTGAACCAGGTAGTATCTTGTACAACATCGAGCCCCAGTGAAGGTCCATCACAAAAATCTGCTGACTCATTCACTAGGACCAAAGAAGGGATTTATTTTTCAGAAGGGAAGGATATAAAGCACATTTGTAGTAAGACAATAGGACTCTCCTATGGGGACGGAAGATTGCAGATGCAAATGCCATAGCAATCACGGAATAAGGAGGATTGGCAAGTTTTCCTCGAAGAAGGAAAGAAGTCTCTTCTAAAGAAATAGTGAAAATGAAGAGCACACATAAGAGAACTTACAGATGAGAGGTGGAAAAAGAATGAAGAGCTTCAGGCTGAGCATATGTGTCAGCAGACACCATTCCAAATTTACCAAGTGATGCACCAGGCTCAGATCTCCCAAGGCATTCTTCTACTGGAACAGCTTCCGGCTGTGTGTCTACTCAAAGACTAGGAGTTCCCGGATAAGCCATGGAGGTGAGACCCATCTCCAGGTTGGCCACTGGCTTATTTTGACTTAGAAATAGGCTGTCCCTAAGCAAGCTTTCTCATCTGACATTTTTGGGGGACAGCCAGTTCCCTCAATAATAACAGACTTATTATTAATTATGAAACTTGGCCTTTAGCTTATGCTTGTTCCCAGAAAGCTCTTATAACTTAAATTACCCTAGCTCTATTAATCTATGTTCCGTGGCGTGGCTTTTACTCCTCTCCCATTCTGTACCTTGGACTTGCTCAGCATCTCTCTGGAGTCTCTTTGCCTCTCTTCTTCCCAGAGTTCCTCTCTCTCGCCAGAAATCCTGGCTATCCTCTTCTGCCTAGTTATTGGCCATTTAGCTATTTACTAAACCAATCAGAAAGCACCTTAGACAGAGACATCTTTACTGTGTACAAAAAGATTGTCCCACAACACATTCCCCTCTCAGAGGCTCAGAGCCTCCTCTGTGAAGAATTAAGTACCCAGGTTAAATACTCGTGTGTGTATGAACAATAGTGCAGATGGGGAAATGCAGATATATTTCTCTGGATTTTCACAAATTTAATCTACAATGAAAAGAAGCATAACTAATAACTCAGAAGTCCCCCCTTGCTTCCTTTCACTTAACAAACATAAGTTAGAGTCATCCAAGAATATAAATAACCACCCTTTGAATCAGCCTCATAAGCTATCATGTCTTAGCTCTTTAATTTTAAAGTCACTGGGAACTTTACATTTTAATTAATGAGCCATGTTTTGCAAGGCAGTGAGAAACATTTCTGCCAATTAGCAGCAGGTCGTGTGTGTGTGTGTGTGTGTGTGTGTGTGTGTGTGTGTGTGTGTGTGTGTGTGTCCTCTTTCCTCAGGTTATTCATATGGGTTTTGTCACTTTATTATACTCACTTTCTGCTATCTCACTGTCAAGGGACAGCTAGAATATCATCACACCTGGTACCCTTTGACCCAGTCATGGCAGATACAATTTCCTTCATAACAGGGTCACCCAGAGTGCCAGCTCAGCTCACCAGACCTTTCAGCCAAGTTTGAAAATGGCAGCTGCCTGCATGAGACTGGCACCCATGATACGGGATGAGGGGTGTATAGTGCCACTTGGATTCCAGCCCAGTCTCCAGTGTCATACTGCCAGCTGAAATTCCTGGCTCCATGATTTTCTGGCTGTGCAACCTTGAACACATCATTTCTTTTCTCTTGGCTCTAACTTCTTGTTATGTGAGATTGGATGGTGGTTAGCACTCGCCTTATAGGAGGTTTAAATGACCAAATGAAACTGTACAATTTTTAAAGGACCTGAATTCTTAAGAGGAATTCAGCAAAAATAAATAATTATTAAGGCTCTGCTTTCTTACACGCACTTCATAGAGAGCCCAGAGGACTAAGCCAGGGCCATGTGGTGAAGGTGAGCCAGCTTAACAACCACAGGCTTGGCACTTCTGTTCTCTCAGAATCCCACAGCCACCTGAGGAGGGCTGAGCAAGAGACCAACACTGATCTCACGAAACAAGATGGTTCGGATGATCAGGCTCTTTCTTAGGAAGAACCGGGATGACAGAAACAACTCAGAATCCACACAGCATTCAGCTTGACAAAGGATGGACATGGTCCTGGGGCCTAGGTGGGAACATTTCTATAGACAGACAGACAGACAGACAGACAGACAGACAGACAGCTAAGGAAACTCATTTGAAAACTAAAGAGTTGAGACTGGGAAAGTCATTAGATGACCAAGGTTAAAGATGTGGCTGATCATAGAACAGAGGCCACCCATTGGGTCGCTGAGGTTTCAACAAAGGACTATGATTTTGTTGATTATAAGTACAAGCCCACTAAGGTAGACAAACTACCCAAGGCTACAAGGGGAAAACACAGAAGATGATTCTGTAGCTAGAGGCTGGAGAGATGCCCAGTGGCTAAGAGCCCTTGCTGCTGTCCAGAAGCCAAGAGTTCAGTTCCCAACACAGGGGTCAAGCAGCACACAGCTCCCTGCACCTCCATCTCCAAGTGACCAGACATTCTCTTATGCCTTCCAAGGGTACCTATGCATCTTTATAGTAAAGGGTAGAGACAGAAGAGACCCTTAGCGTCTTCTTTCCATTACAGGGAACAGAGTCTACCCCAGTTGTCCCATTTCAGATCAAAAGGGACACAGGAGTCTCAGAGGGAAAGAGAAAGGTGATAGATATTGTTGATGGTTCCAATAAAAAGGAAGGGGCATGGGAGCTCTGCTGCCCTGACTTCCCTTCAGGCTCATCATTGTACACAGAGCCAAAGGTGGTCTGTCCTCCCTCCAAACAGGCTCACCTGTTACCGGGGCAAGTCTAAGCCAGTGCTTGTCAGTGTGATAGAGCACCAAGACCCAGCCAGGGCACACTAGAGAGCTCCTACTGATGCCTTTCGGGAACAGCATACATCATAAGCCCTGTGCTTTAGCAGGACACACACTGAGACAGGCCCAATGAGGAGCGATGCCTGGCTCTGTTCCCATCACACTAGCTGAAGGGCCCGTGAGAGCCGGCACTTCGGTCCAGCTTATTAAGTGAACTCACCCTCTCTTCCTGCCTACAGTCACGGGCTGCACACAGTGAGCTTTCAAGGGACACTGAGTGGCAGCCTGTGGCAGCTCCGGTGTCAGAGATTTCCTGGGATCCTCCTAGGTCCCACTTAGTATGAGTAATTCGCCTCTCTTTCCAGGCCGGCCGGTGGTCTCTGCTCGCTCCAAAGAGCCACACTGCCACCTGCTGGCAAAACATGCATACATGCCTGGGATGCTATAGGATGTCCTAGAAAGTCCTGGTGCCTGCCTCTCCAGGTGATTGCCTGACCCTGGGTGTTTCCTCATCACCTACCACCCATACCCACCCACGCCCACCCAACGCACCCCTTTCTGCTATGGGAAACCCGTCAACTGTTCCCTTTAGCTTTCCCGCTTGCTCACTTTTCCTTATTGAGAAAGATGGGCTCAGGAAGCATGGTGGTAGAGAGGTCCAGACACCTTCATCCCCATACACATAACTCACCCCTTTCCAACGAGATTTACTGCACAACTTAACACCAGGTCACAGCACCCAGGAGGGCATAGTTGGGTGCTGTTATGAGAGTCTGTATGTTTGTTTTTCATGTCAATAATCAGGATGCACTTTACAGTTACAATGATGATGACACTTGTCTGGAGGTGGCAAGAAAGTACCACTGTATTTGGTCAATAGGCAGATGGCCTAATATGTTATTCACATCACAGTAACGATGTGATGACATTTTTTTAATGTATCAGGTTGAGGTGAAAGGCATGAGTGTGCTCAAAATTCTAATATGCAACAGCACAATTGACAAGTGCTTTCTCATTGGGCCCTTGTAGTCAAACAGGAGGCCGGGCACCAGTCTTCATACAGAAGGGCTTGTGGTGCCCAACGACATGGCTCAGACACAGTGAGGTCTGCCCTGGAATATGTATTCTTAATCACTGTAATTCTCTCTTATTATGTGTTACTTCTAGAACAAAAAAACTCAAATCAAGTTTTCTCTAGTAAGGAAAAACATACCCACACAGGTATGTATGTATGTATGTATGTATGTATGTATGTATGTATGTATGTATGTATGTACATGGCCTAGGAGCCTGGAGAGTTGTCTCAGCACTTAAGAGTACTCATTTCTCTTGCAGATGATCTTTGTTTTTAGCAACCCTCATGGAGGCTCACAGTCGTCTGCAACTTTGGATCCAGGAGATCCAACACCTTCTTCTGACCTCATCAGACACTAGGCATGCATATGGTGCACTTACGTACATGCAAAGAAAATATTCGTACAGTTAAAATAACAAAATATTTTTAATTAAAAATAAATAATTTTATGACTGGGGATTTAGTAGTTTAAAATGAACAGTATGTTAAAGGCCTTTTGTCCAATGCCCAGCAATGCAAAACAACAACAACAAAAAAAAACCATATACACAAGACAGGTAGGTAGATTTGTTATATATAATTATGATGTGGGAATGTCTTTCTGTATGCTGTAAATATCAATCTTTAAATAAAGGAGCTGTTTTGGCCCATGACAGGCACCATAGAAAAGGTAGGCAGGGAAATCAGAATAGGTAATAGGAGGGCAGAGACACAGACAGATCGAGTCAGATGCCCAAAGAAGAAACATGTAAGGAACACAGGTGTGCCACAGGCCATGTGGCAGACAGATTAATGGAAATGGGTTGAGTTAAGATGAAGGAGCAAGCTAGCAATGTGCCTGAGCCATAGGCCAAACAGTATAAACTTAATATAAGTGTCTGAGTCATTGGGGGGGGGGTGCCTAAGCAGCGGCAGGCAGCTAAGTGGTCTGGGATGGCAGGTCTGTAGGTCTGGACCTCTGGCTGGATGGGGCAAAAAAACCCCATTGTAACATAATTAATAGAAGGTAAAAAGGAAAATCAGTAGATATTATGATACATATATGATTTTTAAAAAGTAACCAAAATGCCCTTCAATGGGTAACTGATTTACAAATTGCTATATCTGTGCATTTGAATATTATTCGGTGATTGAAAAAGACAATATATTGAGCACTTGCCTACTATACACAAAGCTCTAAGTACAACTCTCCTCAATAGAGACAGACAGAGAGACAAAGACAAGGAGACCCTAACAAGTCACAAAAAAACCATGGCTGAACCCTAAATACATGTTGCTGATGAGAGATTCCCATCTGAATAACCCCTGTTCTGCACAAGTCCAGTTATGTGCCATCTGGAAAAGACAAAACCTTAGTAACGGTAAAAAAGATGAAGAGCCACTCAGAGCTTACAGGAAAGACAAGAGGGAGGCTTGAGTAGAGTTCAGGGGATTTTTCTCAGGTCGTGAAACTGTATCTGTAAGACATCATCATTATAGATTTTGAGCACTATGCACTTACCAAATTCATTGACCCTTACAGCCATAAAAAAGACTGAACCTTAATATGTGCAAGTTAAAATAAATACAAATGAATAGATAAATATGTCAAAAGAATACAGGATGGGGTGCAGAATATGACCTAATAGCCTTCATGGGATGAAACAATCATATTCAAATGACAGGGCAAAAAAGCTGGGTCTAAGCCACTTTTTTAAATGAAGAAATAAAGTTTATAAGCCAAACAAAGAAAGATGCATTAGACAACAATAAAGGTGCTCTCACAATGGCCCAGCTTACCAATCACAACACGGATACTCAAACTAACAGTCAAGTGCACACGAAAACTGAACAGTCAAGTCACATGCATGGAGGGCAATGGGAAGTCAAGCTTCTGAGGAGCAATGCTGCAGAAGAACAAGAAAACATACCTTGCTCATGGATTGGTGTTGGAGACATCAGTTTAATCATATTTAGCCTAACACAGACACATATACCTGGTTACATATAAAAAGTATTTGTACAAATATATAAATATGTTATAAGACTTTATACATATGTACAAATACACATGTGGCTTTATACCCTTGCACTGGCTGAAAGGGCCTAGAAGCAGTGATAATCCCATTGCCAATAGCCAACTTCATCCTTGGTACAGGAGCTGTTTTATATCCCTCCTTCCTAAAGAATCTGAACTCCTTGGAGAAATGTCTGACTCAAGGATTGGTCAGGAAATATACTATACAGATATGTCTGAAATCATGTCGTAACACCAAGAATGAGGCAGGTGTGGGGGAGATCTGGCAAAGGAACACAGAAGCCATTGAAAAGAGATTCTAATAACCAAAGACGAAACAATTTGAGAAAAAAATAAAGTAACATAAATTACCCTCCAAAATACAAAATATCCATAGATCTATGTGGGTAAGAAGAGAGATAAGCCGGGCAGTGGTGTTCATGCCTTTGATCCCAACACTTGGGAGACAAAAGCAGGCAGATCTCTGCAAGTTCAAGGTCAGCCTGGTCTACAGAGCAGAATAGTCTGGGCTACAGAGAGAGAGAGAGAGAGGAGGAGGAGGAGGAAGAGGAGGAAGAGAGGGAAAGAGAGAGATCTCCCATGTGGAATATTTTCAAAAGAGTTCTGAGTTCTGTAGAAGACTAAGTGTAACCCTGCACTCAAGTCTGGTCTACCTGTAGTGACATTTCCAGAGATTTTACGGTAGCAAGGCAGGGTTAGCTTTACAATGAAGAAGTAGGAGCCAAACCTCCTCAGTTAGACGGGCAGGATCCACACCAGTAGCAACAGGCTGTCTTGCTGGTGTGTTCCTTTGATCTGACACTGTAAATGGTGCTTATCTTTGTGTCTTACACTTGAAAATGTAGACCCACAGGTTAATCATACAAAAGTCCCAAGGTAGGGACATTCCATGGAATACATAGTCTGTATTCCTCAAAAGTCAACGTCGTCAAAACAAAGTGAGAAACTGTCACAAGATGGCCAGATTTCTGTCAGCTTGATAAAGATGTGGTTATCTGGGAAGAGGAGGAACTCAAGGAACTATCTCCATCAGATTGCCCCGTGGGACATTTTCTTGCTTGGTGATATGTAGAAAGAAGGACCTCGCTCGATGTAGGTGATGGTCCTGGGGTACAGGAGAAAGCAAACTGAGGAAGTTGGGAAGAGCAGACCAGTAAGAAGTGCTCCCACCTTCAAGTTCCTGCCTTTGCTTCTTTCCTCAGTGAACTGTGTGTGACCCAGGATGAGAGAAAACAAGAGAGCAACAGCTAAATGTGACCTCAGACCAGAAAAAAGTTACAAGATGGACACTAAGAAAAATTGAATAAAGAATGGTCTCTGGTTATTAATAATGCATCAATATTTGTTCATTGTAATAAAAAATGAATCTCTCTGCATTGGCTTTACAGTAAATCTAAGACTGTTCTAAAAAACATTTGGTTTCTTTGAGATAGATTTTTATTTATGTTTACTGAGCCTGGAAGTATGTGCACATGGGTGCAAGTGCCTGCAGAGGCCAGAAAAGGGTGCGGATCCCCCTGGCACTGGAGTCACAGGCACCAAACATGGATGCTAAGAACCAAACCAGGTCCTCTGGAGGAGAGCAAGCACTCCTCACCACTGAGCCATCTTTTCAGCCCCCAATAGCATTTGTTTTTTTAATAGTGATGTAGGGATGAAGAGGAAGGAATACAATACAATAGTGAGAGAATTCAATGCCGGATATATGCCTCTCCTTCTTGACTAAAACCTCAGGTACCCTCTCAACTTTATTGGGTGACACTATGTGTCCTACAGTAGGCCATGGTTTCTGGCCATGGTTTTGCTTCATCCATAGAAAGAAGCTATCAAGGATGCCATTACTGCTTCCATTTTATAAATGACAAGACTGGAAATCTGAGAAAAGAGATGTAGCCAGACTTGGAAAACAGAGAGAAGATGCCTATTCCACTGCATATCTTGTCTTCTGTAAGCCTGTCTGAAATGCCCTCACACACCACGACAAAATTTAAACACTTGCAGCAATCATGTTCCTAGCTGTGACCACAGATTGCTTGAGCCTCAGGAAGCCGTGAGTCTAGTAGGAGAGACACAAGGAAAGTTCAGCTTTCAAAGGGACATTTCTTACAGTTCTATAAAAAGGTGGCTTGGGGACTCCTGTGGTGGGCCATGGAAATCTGAGCTAGGATCTCAAGGGAAGGAGATCGGAGGATAAAGGGTGTCTCCAGATGTAACATGAGTTTCTGGCCCAACTAGCCCCATGGTCCAGACCCACCTGCAGCTGCTTTCCCCCCCCAAAACTGACTCAGATGCTCATATTAACTACGTCCTATTTGGCCTATGGCTCAGGCACATTGTTAGCTAGCTCTTACATCTTAAATCAACCCATTTCTATTAATCTGTCTGCCACGTGGCCCGTGGCTCACCTATGTTCCTTACATGTTGCTTCCTTGGGCATCTGGCTCAATCTCTCTCTGACTCCACACTCCTCCTACCTATGCTCTGATGTCCCCTCCTACTTCTTCTATGGTACCTGCCATGGCCACAACATCCTTTATTCACAGCATAAAGACATCCCACATCATCCAGGCAAAGAGGAAGCTTGTGGCACACCATCTGTTACAGGACAGATGTGTAGATAGCATGCGCTAACACAGTGAGTCCTTGGCCTGAGGCCCAGCAGGAGCTGTTATGGTGTTGGTCTCAACCTTCAGTCTGGCCCTCATACAGCCTTTCTTTTTCAAAAACTCTTTGGATTTCCCAGTAATGATTAAAACCTAGAATATTCTAAGTTGAGAGAGCCTTAACTAAATGATCTAGTATCTTTTGCAGCTTCTCTTGGATGATATAAATGCATAAAAACTAGGACCTGGGGAGATAGGTGAGCAGTAAAAGCTTGAAGATCAGAGTTCGAATTGTCAGAAATCACATAAATGCCAAGAGTGGCAGCCCTCAGAAGTCCAAGGCAAGAGATCCTCAGAGCAAGCTGACTAGTGAGACCAGTCACGATCACAGACTCTGGTGAGACACCTCAATAAGTAAAGTGGAAGAGCCAAAGAAGGGTAATCCTGACATCAACCTCAAGCCTATGCAAACACACACACACACACACACACACACACACACACACACACACGCATGCATGCGCACATGCACACACACGTACATACATGCACATATACATACACACACACATGCACACACATACACACACAGGAAAAAAAATGCTTAAAAACTAGGAAATGTCACTCACACACCACTCACATTAATATGCCCCCACACAGGTTCAGCTCCTCCTTAAAAATGTATTTTCTCTCTTCCCCTAAAGAACTCCCCCTTTATCCCATGGCAAACCATGGGATGGTGCTCCTGCCAATTTTATACTGGACACTGTTCCTTCCCCCATCCTACACCAATCCCACCAGCACTAACTCAATTATCTGGACAACCAGGTCAATGCTCATGCTACTTCTAAAAAGAAACCTTTGCGTTTATTAATTTTAGCTCAGATACCAAACCTAAAATCTAAGTGGAGCTTAATAAACTATAATTTCTTTTTCACCCAGTGTTGCTGTGAAAATGTCTGATGGCAACTTTGTACTTTTCCCACTGCACAGTCTATGGGAGTTCTGTTTAAATGCTAAGCAATGTCTTCCCTCCCTTTAAAGTCCAATAATTACTACTTTTCTGTACCGTTGGACATTATTGATTTACTTATATAGCTGTGAGGTGTGCCTTCTCAATGTATCATTTCAGACTTTTATTTTGTAATCTCAGGGACGTTTGTTTGAATGTTGTCAAATACCTGTTGCTTCTTTGCTTTAGATTCCATCATTGGAGAAACATGTATAAATGATCGATTTCTTGTCTGTCACATCCTCTTAGTACTTTTTCTTACTCATTTTGACTCTGATGTGTTTGTGCACGTACAGAGTATACGTTGATATCCGCTATCTTACTCAATGCTCTCTGCCTCAGTTCTTTTAGACAGCCCCCCCCCCCCAGACAGGGTCTCAAACAGGGTCATCAACCATCAGGATCATCCTGACTCTGCCTTCCGGGCTGGGACTGCAGGTACACCATGACTGGCCTGGTTTTTAATGTGAGTACCAGGACTCCAATCCCAGATCTTCAGGCTTGGAGCAGAGCTCTTGGCTGACAGACAGCTGTCCCACCCTGCACTGACTCCATGCCTTTTCCTTACGCCTTTTCTGTTTTGGTTAAGACGCTGTCTGCTAAGTTTCTCCATTCTTGTACTTGTGGTTTTGAGACGTTTTCCATCTGTTTTACTGCATATCCCATCCCTGAAGTGTGTCTCTATTCTTGGCATATAATTCTGCAGTTTTTAAATGTTTCTAATTTCTCACCTCCATCTTCCTTCTGTCATGTTTCTGTGACATTGACTGTCCTGGACTTCAGGAAAAAAGACTTTAACAGGAGCATTTTTTATTTTATTTATTTTATTTTTATTTTTAGGGGGGAAGGGAGCTCTACAACACTTTTTTCTGTTGATACTGTGAAGCATTCAAAAATATAGCACCTACTTGGGGAACCCATCAGCCTCTGATCAGATCTCTGCTGAACGAATGTCCTCCACCTGCCTGTCCTGCTCCTGTTTGGGTCTAGCCTCAGGAGTTTGCTGAGGCTTTGCCCTGCCCACTGCTAGGATTCTGGCTGCCACAGCTCTCCTCTCTTCTACAAAACCCACAAACATCACCGAAATGTGCAACTGTTCCTTGTTTTGGCCACACCTCTCAAATAGCTCTGGGAGACTGAGTTTCTGGTCTGTTCCCAGGCCAGCTGAGCGCCTGGACACCTCCTTCATGTTCCTCCAACACAGAAGTGGAGAGAACAGTCGTCCTGTTGAGTGTTGGTCTCCTGTGTTGTAAATCTCATTTCTGCATTTCAGTTTTACTAAACCACCTTCTCTGTTTTTATAGAGTGATTTGGAGAGATTAAAAACTATGGCAAAAGTCAGAATCTGCATTTTTTTTAACTCTAGATCCTATGAATTTGTTTCTTTTGGGGCTTGGGGGGTGTTTTATTTTGCCTGGTGTCTTCAGACAGAATCTCTACATAATTCTTACTGTCCTGGAACTCACTATGTAGACCAGGCCTCTGCCTCCACAGTACTGAAATTAAAGGTGTGCACCAACATGCCCTACTTTCCTATAAGTTTCTTAATCTGTATTCTGACTAGCAAGTGAGCATAGCATGGGCTTAAAAAAGGAGGTAGTTCAACTGGGAAAGCTTGCAGTTACAGGAATGAGGACCTGAGTTTCCTGTTCTTAGACTCTCGTGGAAAGCTAGGCATGGCAACACATGCCTATAATCTCTGTGATGAGCAGAGGGAGAAGGTCCCATGGGTTAGCTGACCACCAGTCTAGTTGATCCAGTGAGTTTCAGGCTCAATGAGTGTGAGCATTCAGGCATCTGTTCTGGCCTGCTCTTAGGGTCCTGACAGGATACATTCTCAGCTGCAGCCATGCAGAGCGCCCTCTGGGTGCATTCACTATGATCCCATCCAAAAGGTGAGCCTGGCCTACCTCCCATCTTTTTTTTAATCTTGCTTCACTCTCCTCAACACGAACCTCCCGCCCCCTCAATAAACCTCCCACGTGGGCCTTGTTGTATGGTTTGACTCCTTGGTGCCACTTTTAAAATGCAGTAAGATCCTGTGTCAAAGATTGCTGTGGAAAATAGAGGAAGACATCGAACACTGACCTCTGTCCTCCAGATAACACACACACATACATAAACATGTACACAAAATAAAAACTGCCACATACTTACCTCCTCTCGTGAGGCCCTCTAGAACCACGGCAAATCTCCCCAGAAGTGAAGTGTTTGGAACACTGAGACACAAGATACTCTAGGTCATCAGCGGTATAATAAACTCCTAGCCACTGAGAAACCCATACCAACACTTCCAGCCGTAGCCAGTCAGTAACCCTGGGTCTGCCTCCAAATCACTAACACAGTCTAGAGTTGGTGATGAGAAACAATGGAGGGCTGTTGCTTGGCAGTGAGATACCAGCCAACCTCTCAGACTAGAGAGATTAAGGGGAAGGGTGGCAGGCAGGCTGTCTCCCAAGTGCAAGCATCACAGAAGCATCAGAGACTGAGAAGCACCTGGAAGCCAGCCTCTGGGGTGTTCCATGCAGAAGCCATGCATCTGAACCATTCCTAGACCTTCACTACCTTGTATTTAAAACTTCAGCATGGAACAGAGCAGGCAGAACAGAGAAATGAGACTGGGTGCCTTGGAGTTCTATATTGTCACGTCAATGCTGTTTTCCCACTTAACATCTATCACTTATTTAAACTGATACTTCTGTTCTGGTTTTCTCTCATCCTCCCTCGAGCTCAGGCATATTAGAGCTATACGCGGTCCCGTCTGTTTGAAACTGTCTCACCTAGTTTAGGTCTCAGAGGCTTAATGCTAAGACAGCACAGCCCAGGCAGAAGCTCCAGGCACCTGTCACCTGTCACCATGGCTGGAGCCAATTAAGTTAGACTACTCCGAGGCTGCCTTGGGAAGTGACAGGCTGAACAGCCTGATGAAGCAGACTTACCGTCACACTTGAGTTATGGTCTGTTTAAACTTGAAATCGACTGTGATTCACAGTTCCCATTTCCATGGATAAGGAAGCTTTCAGGATATCAGGAGACAACAGACAAGTGTCCTAAGGGGATTGCCTCCTGCCTTCCAGAGGGATGAAGGATGAGAAACATGCCTAATCTGTTCTATCCTTTGGGGAGAGATTTTTCCTCTAAGACTCACTTCATGGTACATATTAGAAATACAATCAACTATGGGGGAAACAGTCGAGAATTCATCTTCAGGGGATCAAAATGCATCCTGCTATTCATTGGCAAGTATCATTTCTATACTTTTCTGACCCTGTTAGAAAATAACCTGAGGAGCAGATCTTGCTCCCACCACATGGCAGGTTGGAATTAGAAACTGAAATCAGACTATGCTGGCAGGCTTGTCGGTACTCTATGGATCGGGGCTCTCTTCTAGTAAAACTTGTCCTTGGTACCACCTTGGTTCTAAATAGTATATATCAATTAGTTCTTTTATTTTCCACTCCCCTTGTTGGCAAAAATAAAGGAACACTGCCTATCATGCCTTGATAAACAGCAAGTATGCTTGTATTTGTTCAACTGTCAAAGTCATTTAAATTAAAGGTATGGTTTTAGTACCGAGCTGTGGGACAGTGACAGAGTGGGCAACATTGTATTTCTTCTCACCCACACTGGCAGAACCCATCTGACGTGACCCTGTGGGAGCTTTAAGCAAGCTGAAGGTTTGGAACTTGCCAAGGGCTTGACAGCAAATTGAGTTAATTTTGGCCAATTTCAGCCTTTAGCCCTGTAGCAGTGACCTGCCCCCACCGGTCTCATACACAAATGTCTCTCTCCACTGACAGACAGCTGCACATTTATGTTCCTAGAGAAAACTGCAGCACTTGAAGGCATTTCAGTGAGCAAATCAGACCTTGGATTAGAGGAAGGTGTGCTCTGACAGATAACTGCTGCTTCAGAAAAAAAAGTACAGAGGTGGACAGCTATGTCACATCTCCCTGAATATTGAAAGACTTCTTCCTTCAAAGTAATTTCTTTGAGATTTAAGGAGCCATTTTCTTTGTTTTCCATTTCCCCTTCTGGGAACCATGAACTAAAACCTAAAACCCTTGAACTAAAACCTAAAACCCTAGAGAGGAAAGTTGGAATCTAGGAAAACTTAAAGGGAATAAATAGCACAGGGTAAATATGATCAAAATACATTGTACACATGTATGAAATTTTCAAATAATATAAATACATTTGTCTCAAAAGCAGATTTGAAAACAACAGCAATATGAGGAAAATATGAAAGCAAATTCATATGCCCAGGAAAAAGCTCAGGTTCCCTCAGAACAGACTTAACACCTTAAATTTACATCCCAAGCTGGTCCTTGGCCTGAAGCCAG
This sequence comes from Phyllotis vaccarum, assembly GCA_033318265.1. Classification (NCBI taxonomy): domain Eukaryota; kingdom Metazoa; phylum Chordata; class Mammalia; order Rodentia; family Cricetidae; genus Phyllotis; species Phyllotis vaccarum. The sequence continues at coordinate 8,478,933 of JARWLC010000004.1, read as the reverse complement.
CTGCAAAGGTAAACAGTAATCTGAAATAACAAAAATAAGAAGACAGTCTGAACTCAACTTCCAACAAGAAGGTTACATGCAACCAAGGAGCACAAAGTATGAGACACGAACTAACGAAACCCAAACAAACGCGTCTGATGACAGATGCCGTAAGATGCTGGAGAGCTGCGGGGACGCATAGAAAGTCAAGAGCACATGTGTATGAACAAAAACATAGAGAAAAGAAATTCTGGAGCTGAAAATTATGGTAGCCAGAAGAAACTGGACTGGTGGGATTCCAAGAAGCAAGCCGAAATAAATAACAGACAGGACGGTGGGAATTATGAAGTCTGAGGAACAGAAAGAGAAACCTACAGGACATCATCAAACAGACCAACAGACATGATTCATCTAGAAGATGGAAGTGGAGGGAATATTTGAAGAAGTGGTGTCTAGAAAATCCTTAAATTTGACAAAGGACATTAATATAAATCTAAAGTTACTGTAATCTATGAAGTTAATAAAGTCCAATAAAATTAAGTCAGAGACTCTCACTATTACAATTATTAACTTTTTAAAGCTAATCTTTCCAAAGATACCAAAATCAGAGGAAAACTGACTTATTCACTGTTTACTTATTCAGTAAGATTATCTATATATTCCTCATGAGAAACTTTTGAAGCTAGAAGGCCAACATATCCTAAAGCTAAAAAAAAAAAAAAAAAAAAAAAAAAAAAAAAAAAAAAAAAAAATGAGTCAACCATGAAACTTCCATCAAGCAAAGTTGTTCTTGAAAAGAGAAATTAAGGCAGTCTGGATTTAAGGAGAGACTCGACCTACCTAGAAAGAATGCTTAAGGGACCTTAAAGATCAAATGAGGGACAAGACTGGACGCCACATGAGAAGCTGAAGAACTCGGCGAGGCACACGGGCAACTGTAAGTCAGTGTTACTGCAACAATAGTTTGACTTCATTTTTTTCTGTATTACTTAAAAGATAGTTTTAAATTATCAGACTGCTGCACATACGAACTCACAGATGCTATGGTCACATGCACAGGTTCAAGCCAGACGAAGTCCTGACACATAGGCTCCCATCCCTCACCAAGATAGCCACTGGGAAAGGGAAAATCAGATTTCTCCAATGGAGTCTCCCTGGGTATAGTCACCACACCCCACGGCAAACCCCAAGCCCTGAGCCAATGGTCAACACAAAGTGAACTCAACGGCATTCTGCAGATTTCATGTATCATTTCTGCTTTGTTGGGCATTTTTTGACTTATTGGTCTTTGATTTTCATTTTTGGGTTTTTTGTTGTGGGTTGGGGAGTTGTGTGTGAATGTTTCCTGACCAGCAGCCATGGCAATCAGCTTGCCTGACTTACTGGGAGATAGCACCTTGAGGAAAAAGATGGCCAAAGCAAAGCAGTTTTGATGTTTTTATTCACTGATGAGAAGAGGGTCTCATGAACATCAAGGTGACCATGACCGATGTACTAGCACCTGGAGTGAGACCATCATGGAGCACTCAGTGTTCACCATCACTGGCCAAAGGGTTCAGGGTGCCTCCCCCTTGGCAAGTCTTCAGCTTTGTGGGGCCCCTCCTTCTGCTATAGCAATTTTATTCTTGGCTCATTCTCAACAATTAAAAATTCATAAAAGACTGTTTGCAAGAAAATATCAAAGTGGGTAAGAAGAGTTTCAGTTCTTCTTAGTGTCTAAGAGTAAAAAGGGGAGTTGGGAAGAAGAGGTAAGGAGAAAGAAGACAGGGTCGGAGCGTTCCTTCCTTCCCCCAGGGCATCCTACAAAACAACTGTAGGGCGGTATCAATGCTGCTTGGAGATGGGCTCTGTCTCTCTGATGAGCCACTCGAGAGCCTCCTGGCGGCCTTGTATCTGCAGTTCCTTCCCAATCACATCCCTGCAGGTCTGGTGGTAACTGTTGAGCCAGTCACACTGCAGAGAAAGAAGAAGGGCACCACACTGTCACTGAAAAGCTACAGAGGCCGACAGCGAGAATCCAGGTGCTAAGGTCACAGCTGAGACAAAGACACACAAAACTTTGTCCTTTTGCTCCCAGATTCCCTGCGTCTGCTTCCCTGGGAACAGACAGGCTGCACTGCTTCTGGTAAAATGTGCCAACCTGAACTAGCCATGACTGTGAGAGAACCAAAAATAACCTGGTGGCAAGCCAAGGCACAGGGCTTCCCTGAGTGCATGGCAATTTGTAACAGGGCTTCTCCTTGTCAGGACACCTGGAAGCCGTATCCATCGATGCTTACCCAGGGATGGGGTCATGTCATTAAGCTGAAAGATCCTTCTTAGGCCATATGGACATAACCCTAAACTACCTCAGGGTACTGAAAGACCCATGCAAAGCCTGAGAGCTATAAAGATACCTGCTGAGACCAGATGTTCCTCAGCTGTACCTTCTAAAGCTAAAAAATGAGTATCAGCTACGTCTAGGTGGCTCTGGTCTGCAGTCATCTAGAGGATACAAAGCCTTTGGTGGTCAAAGACTATAGTTCTTCAGAGCAGAGCTAGAATCAAGCTCGACTTTCAGGCCCTTGTGAAGCATGCCGCCATATCCAAAGGTTTGTTTTAAGGATTAAAAAGTAGATGCTGACAGTACTTGGTACCTGGGAACTGCTAACTCCAGACCTGTTATCAGAGAGTCTGTGACATGTGCAAAGACTGCAAGCCACTCCTGCTGGAAGTTGTGGGAAAGGGACAGGAAATGAAGTGAGGACAATGTGCACGGGATGGACCTGACCACACATCTGACTGGACCAAGTCTGAGGAGATTAGCACTGCCTTTGGTCTGACTGTAGCACCTGAGAAACATGCTACTCAGGGAGGTGGTATTATTTCAAAGGCTTCTGGGAATGGTCTGCACCAGGTACCAAAGCCTGCCTGAGAGACCAAGATGGGCACATAAACCAAGGGTAACATAAGGGATACTGTTGTCACCAGGCTCTAACAGAGCCAGGGCCCTAATGCCCACTGATAAAGCAAACTAGCCCCACTACAAGCTGGGGAAGGGGCGTGTCAAAACTAGTGAATCACTGTGTGTCTGTGTTTGCAGCAAAGCAAACAGAGCTATAAGGCTGCCAGCAGTGGAAACAGCTCAGTAGCGAAGGGGGTGGCTTGTTGTAACCTTGGGGCCAAAGGGACACTCCCAGAGCCCTTTTAGTTGAGGGAGAGAGAGACAAGACAATGCAAACTGACTCAATACCCTGATGTCTGCAGGTGACCAAATTCACATCAGACCATGGTACTCTGCTGCCATCTGGTGAGAAAAGGTAGACACACTCCAAACCCCCTAAAGGAACCGTCAAGAACAAGCTGATACTAATATAAGATGAGCAGGTATTTTAAAAGGACAAAGGACAAACTTGTTTTGAGCTGTTACCATTCCTCCAGAAAAAAAAAAAATGGTGTCCTAGCCTGTAAGGAGCCATATAAAAAAGGTGACCCAAAGAAAGAGCTATCCACAATAACCCTCTAGAGAGTTGGCCAGGCAAGCGGTATAAACAGCCACTGATATGGCAGAGCCCAGTGATCTGTGTCTAGTGTCACGAAGTGGGTTGTGAGTCTTATTAGTAAAACTCTATCAGGAAAATATAGCCTCACTTAACTTTTCCTCATGCACTACTTCCCTGAATAAAGTAGGACATCACGGACAAATACCTCCTGACTCAAATGTGCTCAGGGAAACTATGTAACCTACTTACCTGGTCATAAACTATAGCCTTGGGCTTTCAAGAGTCCCTTGATAAGGCCCTGAGTGTAGCCAAAGGATGTTAACAAGAGGCATAGGTCCCTATGGGACAAAGCTAAGCAAGTGGCTCTCACGAGGGGCTCCTGAGCTGCAGATAGGACACAGGACATCAGGCTGCTGTTCAACAATCTCAATAAAGCAGGATATCAGGCCCCTTTAGTGTTCTATAAACACAATGCTGGCTGACCCACGGGCACCATGATCAGAGAGGTGCCCAAGCACAAAGGGGAGCCAAACAGGAATGGATGAACTCACATGTTAAACAAACAACACAAGAGGCTTCTAGCTCGGTGAAGCCCTACGCCCAGGAGTGAGCCAGCACCCTGGGGAGGGGCCGACTGCTTACCTTAGGTACCAACCACCTTATTCCTACAGCATTGTCCTGCTTGTCCTGCCTTGTGTCCCATCAGTCGTCTGTTTTTTGCTGGGACTTCTACCTTGTCATGGAGCTTGTGTCCTGGGTTCCAACTTCCTAGATTAAAACCGGCTTTGCCTCTGACTAATTTTTCCTGCCCTTTCCAAGTCCTAGCTTCGTCTCTGATCCCTCAGTTGTCACTCGGGTACCTTGGCCTGCCATCTTCTCTGGCCTAGGGGCTTGAAGACTTACTGTAGCACTCGAAGGATCTGGACACCTCTAGACCTGTGAACTTGATAAGTGAACCCGCCTATTCCACACATGGTGACCACAACCCTAACAGACAAACTAGGACAACCTCACTCAACAAAGTCACACTGAGCCCGTGACTCACTCTGCTTCTTGCCTCCTTAATATTTCCTGCAGCAGCCTGTCGGGCATGTGCAGCAGCCCATAAGCTCCTGCTTTGACTCATGTCCCCAAGTAGGTGGTATCACTTTCAGAGGCTTTGAGACCTTTAGGTGGTGGGGTCTATTAGCTGGCAGGAGTAGGTCACTAATGGCAGGTCATGGACTTGTCCCTCAGTCTAATCTTCCTCACTGCTTCTCGGTCCACTGTGACATGAAAAACCTCCGCTAAACAGTCCAGTCCTCACGTGCTCTGTCTCCACTGCCATACTCTAGAACTGTTCTGTCCTCCCCAGAGGACCTGAAGCCTCCCAAAACTGGGCTAAAGCAAAGCTCTTTCCAGTAGTTGCTTTTATCAGCTCCTGAGCACACAAAAGGAGCTGATATATTGTCTCAGTGCACCTAAGCAGGAAGTGTAGAGCTGTTTCTCTTGAAAAGCTACGGCCACAGTGCCTACCCATGAGCACTGGGCCCCACAGCCTGTGGAATAGGACTACCTCTGCTCAGAGCCCAGCACATACCAGCTACTAGTCCCTCGGGACTTCAGGTGCACTTGACCCCTAAATGGAACCACGGGATGGTCTCCACCCTTACTAACATTTCCTCCAAACTTCCACCCCAAGTCTCCCCGTCCGTTACCTCTTTATCAGTAAGAGAATCCACATCTATCATTTTGGTCTGGATAGGAACCAAAGTTAGAGGCTCAAAAGTCAAGCTTCCTCGGTTATTGAAATTATACTGTAGGACAAGAGAGGAAAGAGCAGGTTACACTTCCTGTTTAGCACAGTGAATGGCTGAGGTTCCTCCACCAAGTCCAGCAGCCCTCAGAGAAACGTGTAGGTAAGACCTAACCAGTAGACACCATCAGGGCACCATCTTCACACAAGAAACACACATTCAGCTGACACAATTCCCACACACCTCTAAACTATCAGAAAAAATCAAACAGTGGTGCTGAGCGCACCCACCGGGCAGTTCCATAGCGGTAGTGTATGTTATGAGGGAGAAGATGGGACAGGACTTGGGGAACCTCTGGTTTGGGTTCTTGACAGTCTCCTGGGGTAGAAACCATCTAAATCAGATAGCTATGTGGCCTATGTTGCCCTCTTTACTAAGCTCATTTCCCTTCACGTCTGTCTGTGTGAGTAGAAAGACAACTCTCCACCATGTGGGTCCCAGGAATTAAACTCAGGTCCCCAGGCTTGCTGGCAGGTGCCTCTACCCACGCGGTCCAAATCTCATATTAATCCATTCATTAAGATTTTTTTATTATTATCCTGTTTTTAACAATGCTGTGATGAAACTTTGGGCCTGTTATACCTAGTCAGGACCCTACCACTGAGCTACAGCCTCTGCCCCTTCTGGTTTTACAAAGGAGAGAAGCTTCTGATAAAGCTCCTGCTCTGAGGGGAAGAAAACTCCATTTTGGCCCCACTATGGCACATTTTTGGTTCCAAAGACAAAAATGTTCATCTCCTCACAATAAGAGTGGGAAATCTTTAAGCAAATGTATCAACGCTTACCTTCGTCTTCACAGGAACCACCAGAACAACATTCTCAATGCGGATTCCAAAAGCCCCATCTTCATAATACCCTGGCTCTAGAACAAACAACTCAGTGAGAGCAGCCCACAGGAGGTAGCACACCAGAGATGCCTTCAGCCAGGACACACTGAAGGAGAGAGAGGAAAGGGGCCACCCCACACCATCTTCTCCCACTTATCCCCATCCTACAGGCATTTCAGGTACAAGAAGACAGATTCTTGGGTCCTGATGTGACCACAAGACAGGCTACAATGATGGGATCGGCTGCTGACTCATACTGTATCCACAGGACATACTGATGCAGCCCTGAGGCCTGTTTTCAAACACTGGGCAATATAAGCTAGCAGAATGCAATGTGTCCAGTATGACCTTAAAGATAAACAAAATGTCTATACCTATAAAAGACTGTACACTTTTTAAACTCTAATCTAGATCTTACCCTTTCTAAAAAGAACCCAAATCACTCTGATAGTCAAAAAAAAGTTGTTGTCAATTTAAGATGGGGCGGGAGGGCAGCCTACTACCAATGTCCTTTAAAATAACCAAAATAATAAAAAATAAGGAACAACAAAGAACGGTAGCCCCTGAGGAACACTTACCATCAGTGACAATCATGCCAGCTTCCAAGGGTTCATCAGAGAACGTTTTATAGCTGATGCCACAAGGACCCTCATGAACATTCAAAAAAGAGCCAACCCCATGTCCTGTTCCATGTAGGTAATCCAGGCCAGAATCCCACAAAGCTGACCGGGCAAAAGAGTCAAGGAGGTGACCTGAAAGACAAGGGGCCACTGAATATTCACACAGCACTTCAGAGATCAGTGTATTATGTCTGACTTCAAGACGGTGAAACAGAAACCAAGTTACTCAAGAGTTCAGATTTAAACTTATCACAAGGAAGAACTTCCTAACAACAAAAAATACTGAGAAGCCTGTCAGAGCTCAATCTAAAGCCAGGGGATCATTTGCACCAGCAAGTTGGGAAAGGGACACCTTGCAGGTTAGGACAGCAACGGGTAACATAGATAGTCCTTTCTGGGAGCTTAAGGCTTCAGAATTCCAAGCATGAGAGTCTCCCAGACTACGAGCAGACTGGTAGGCATGAACGATGGGAGAGTGGGAGAGTGCCCACCCGCCAGAGTCAAGGCAGTCCAACGCCTCATGCAACAGTCCTCAGAGCAGAGAAACCTCAAGTCAGGATCTCAGTAACATCAATTTAACAAGGGCCATCAGAGGAGGTGCTGGTTCCATGCAGAATTCAGACAGGAGGCTACCCACTCCAGCCCTGAGGCCTCCGTGCCCACTGTGCTCCGACATGTGTCAACCACTTCTGTTATTGATCAGAACTGACACCAGGAACCACTCTAGGCCTGAGGGCTGGCTCTTGGGGATGGAAGCAAGAGTAGGGCACTCACTCTATGGAGTATCCTGCATGTCCTGCATGGGCCAGAGATGGACCAAGGCTGACAAAACAAAATAAAGGGCACATTTTTCTTTTTTCCCCACCAAAGCTTAGACATTTTTGAACCCCAAGCCTGCCATATTACAGAACAAACCACCTACCTTTGGTTCCTGTCGGGAACACAGCTGCACTCACAGCTATGTGGCCTTTGAGAACATATGTAAAGCATTCCTAGGAATACAAAAAATAAATGAATGAATGAATGAATGAATGAATGAATGAATGAATGAATGAATGAATAAATGAATAAAAAAAACAGAAGGCAGTTGCAGGAGACAGGCATTTTAAGCCTACACAGTCTTCTAGCACTTCAGAACACCTTGCCTGTTAAACTATCTAGCAATTCTACAGACAATGTCAGAGAGATTTCAAAAACAAAAAATCCATCTGAACAGGCCAGTCACAGACCAATTTACCAGAAAAGTCTTGAAATTAAACTTAAAGCAGTAGGAGGAAGATGACCACCCCTGGCCTTCTCTTGAAGCATTCTGACACACTGTCTGCAATACGTGAGATGAGGCAACATTTATAGTCAACACATGCTGGAAAGCCTTCATGACAGAGAGAGACACTTGAGCACTGTGCCAGCCACCATTCATGGTGGCCTGGTAGCTGGGCCTCTGGGCTCCTCACCACCATGCTGTCTTCAGGGCGAGTCCTACCGGTCACACCAGAAAAGCACTGACTGAAGGCCAAGGACTTGCCAGAGAGGCAAGGAAAGCCTGGCACTGAACTTCCTCCATCTGACCACAGCTAATGCATCCTGCATACATGGCCCAAAATCTTCCAGGTAGGGGTGGCTACAAACGGCAAGGCCATATCCAGCAACCCCTGTAACACTCTTTCCCTCAAGACAGACATAGCACTCCGAGACTCAGCTGGCTGAGCAGACTGTCGAGTCTCCTCTGCCTCGTGTGCAGCCAGGAGGTGACCACAGTTGTGCCCACATTTACAATGAACACATTGTTCAAGGACACGGTGTCAGCAAGGGTGGAGATCTAAGCAGGATCCAGACTCCTGCAAGGATCTCTCCACCTCACAGTTCTTTCTAACTGGTCAAAGTAGAAACTAAACAGTGTCCATAACTCCACAAAGTCCCTTGAGGGGAGCTGTAAACAGAACGCTGACCTTGAGAAAGTAAGAGGGTGGCTTTCAGAATTCAGTCCAGACATTGCTGATACAGCACGAATTTTACTGCCCAAGAGAAGGCCAAAGCTATTGGAAGTTGAACTTGAGCTGCTTTGACCTTAACAGCGAGCTTTTAAATTTCCTCCAAATGTCTTATCACCAATAATTAATTATACGGATCTCATAACAATAAGCCTGACTCCACAAAAATGGATGCTTTACTACCCACTTATAATTTTTATTTATTTATGCAACCCTTTTGATAAAAAGCAGTGTCTTTTTAAGGAAGCAGAGAATCTGGAGATTCTGGATCACAGTACCTTCTCATAGGCTGTAGGGGTCCCAAAGTGCATGGTTCGGGTCACATCTGTGGTTCCGTCCCTTTCAAAGATAAAAGAAAAAAAAATTAAAAGGCTCTGTTTTTCCAGTCAAAATAACCTTTTCTCAACCAAGAAACAAGATGGGTCCGTGGAGAAATTTACACACAGTGCTAGTAGAACCAGGACAGGAAACAGCCACTTTGGAAAATTGCTTTGCCTGAAAGGTTAAGCAGAGACTGACTCCTAGACACACACCCAAGAGAACTGGAAAAGTATATGTGTACAAACACTCATATAGGGATTGACTGTAGTAATCACTGTACAACTCTATATACACATAAAAAAATTGATTTTATACTTTGAGCGGGTGGATTAAATCTCAATAAAATTGTTATAAATAAGACAAAGTGTGAATGCAAAACTAGTTTATAGAATAGGAATGAATTGGGCCCTAGCACACACTATTCTTGGTACATAAAGTGAGGCTACTCCATGAGACAGCCAACCCTGGGTTATGACAAAGAGGGCAGACCAAGAAGACAGAGGCTTGTAGTAAGAAAGCCAAAATCCATTCCCTGCTGCTCGAGAGCAGAGACTATTGAGCCGAGACCTAAACTACACAAAGGCATCTCTTAACACACACTCGTTTACATTAATCACACCAAAAATATAATTTCCAGAATCTTCCCACAAAATTCAGAGGAGGCAAGAATGTAGACTATAACCAGGTCATCCCCACATATCCCAAGGCCAAACGCAGTCAGCTGGTAACTGGCTAAGCTCACATGGTAACTGGCTTCCAACTGCAGTGGGAGGGAGCCTTTCTGTGCACATTGTGCACAGTGTCTACTCTGGCTCCTCTTGGGATTCAGAAATGAGACAGGAGCAAAGTTCAGCTTTCTTCTGAGAAAAAAATGCTGAAGTGGATAGTTGTAAAAGTGGCAAGGCAAGTTCAGAAGTGGAAAGGCAGGTCCTCAGTTCACATCCTCACATTCTAAATTAACCCATACAGCTACAAGCAGGAGCTAGCAAACTACTTCTGGGATGGAGCAGAACGCTTCACGGGTTCCCAAGGCTTTACTTTTTTTCAGTGGCTTATTTCATAATTTACCAATTTATAGCCATGGACTCATACACTGTTCTACCATCCTTCATACGAACAGCCACAACTGGGCTTTTTCAATGAGAGGTCAAAAAAGAAAATCAGACAGAAACCATCTATCAGCAGCCAGTGAGGGATGGGTGAACAGCTGGGTGCACTCAACTGGACACAGCTTGTCCACCTCCTCCAACTCTGGTCTTGAACTCAGTCTACAGCCACCCTGGTTTACTTACTTGTATTGAGCACCCGAGTCAATGAGGTACACTTCATCCAAAGACAGGGTCCTATTCGTCTCAGGGACTGGCCTAATAAAGTTAATTTTAAAAGTTAGTTATTCCGAAATTGTAATCATTTGGTAATTCTGAGGATATGAATATTGCAAGCTACTCTTACTTATTTATTTTAATTTATTTACTTATTGGGGATGTTTCAGGACAGAGTTCCTCTGAGTAGCCCTGGCTGTCTTAGAATTTGCTCTGTAGACCATTCAAAGAAAGAACAGAAGACAGTACAATTGAGCTGTGTCTAGAACAGTAAGTGTCTGAGAGATGACTTTCAAAGGGCAGCCAACAGAGCCCACTGTGGTTGCCATCCTCAGAAGGCTGAAGCAGAGGACTACCTCAAACCACAAACAAATGGGCAACATAAAAAGCCTGACAGAAGCATCAGCCTAAGCTTGGGTTCCATGGATGGGGAGCAAACAAGCAAGGTCCATGACAGGCTCGCTAGTCTTGGGGCTCCAGATCCTGCCTAAGAAGCTCTGTGCTGAGATCCTACCTTCCCCTGCAGGGACAGGAGTGGATATGGAAACTTCTACTGCAGGGCAGTACTCTTCAAAGACCCACCTCCCTGATCCCAAATTCTAGACAGTACCACTGTGCTAGGAAATGTCCAATGGGAAGACAGCATCCTAAGCTCACACTCTGCAGATACCAAGCCCTCTCCAACAATAACAAAATAATTAGACATGGGCCAAACCTCTAGGCAGACTTCTAACAGCCTAACAGAAACACAAAAAGAGGAACAAGCGACTTTGTAACTTTTATTGCTCTAATTGTATGAAAAAATCCAGCAAGGAATTCATCATCTGAGTCAAAGTGACATCCCTTTGGTATCTGTATAGGGGAGCAGGAGTATTTGTGTGAGAGAGCAGTAGTCACATCTGTATCTATCTCTTCCACACACAACTCTGAGATTTGCCCAAGACTAACAGCTCTAAAAGCAATCACTTAAAAGGGAGAAAAGTCTAACCCAGCTGTAGACTAGAGACAGACGGAGTGCCCTTCCCTTTACAGCACTAGGAAGACAGAGGACAGGTGCAAATGCCCTATATGTAGCAAAAGCACTGAGCTAGCTGGGTAAACTAATGTCCATACCATTCCTACATCACCAGCAGAGCTCAGATACTGAGTACCACAATGTCCTTCGTCTCAGAGTTCAGGGAAGCTTAGCCCTGTGGCTCCACAGACTCTCACAGATCATGTGGTAAAAAGGAAAAAAAAAAAAAAACTTAGGTTGGGATGCTGGCTTCAAGCCAGGAGTCAGGGAGAGACAGCTCTGCTACCCACGTCTCTCAACCCACAGCAGGCTATCCCACCACTTTAGCAGTGTGCTTTTGGATGTTGGCAGTGGTGCTCGCTCACACTGGATAAACCAGAACGGTAAGAAGCCTGCTGCTACCAGGAAAGAAAACTCCAGAATTCAGTCAAGATACAAGGGTTATAGAAAGTATCTGAGCCTCAAAAAGGAAATATGGTTAGTGTAGTAGCTCATCCCTGTCATCTCAGGCTGAGGCAGGAGGATCACCATGAGGTGGAGGCCAGCCTAAGCTATGTAGTTGCTTCCAGACCAGCCTGCACTACAGAGTGAGACTCTGTCTCTAAAACTGTTAATACTAATAACAACAGATAAGTAGGAGGAAATTCCTAAAAGGCAGAGGCATGAGGACTCAAGAAACAAGGCTTCTGAGATCTTATCTTCCCTACTTCATTCAGTCTCCACAGACCCACAGTGGTGGGCATGAAGCCTCCAGGAAACTGCCTCCCCTGCTCAAGCTGCTGTGCAGACACAGTGCAAAGCCTGTGTTCCTCCATCCCTCCGCACGCCTTACGCGTAGTGAATGATGGCGCCATTGGGTCCCGTACTGGAAATGGTTGGAAAGCTCAGGTCCACAAAGTCAGCCTGTTGCCTGGAATAGAGGGAGAGCAGGGTCACTCAAGGCTTTCACTGTGCTGGGAATCAAGGCCCTCCCAGCTCATTTAGACGGCCGAGAAAGTAGCACGTGGTTGACTGGTCTTCCCCACAAACATTTACCTTCGAAACTCCTCGGCTTTGTCGGCAGCCGAGATCTCAGTTACACCACCTTTGGGAACCTACAAGAAAAAAGTGCTTGTGACAAAGAGCCCCGAGCCATGTGAAGAGCGTAATTCAATACTTGGTTTTCCTCAATTCCCAGACCCCAAAGGCCCACACTTCAGGATGTACTGGTCTCCTCTCTAATAAGGAGAGAAGGGTGGCAGGCTCTCAACAAGGCAGTCTAAAGCAGAAGGGTTTCTAGTCACTTAATTTGTCCCCAAACTATTTTGTCACAACACTATATCCCCAAATCTCCCAAAATGTTTAAAAATTTAAAAGCATCTAAGTTTAAAATTTCAAAAGCATCACTTTAAGCAACTCTCCTATAGTCAACCATCCTGGAGGAAGAAAGCGGGTAAGTACAAAGATATTCTAGTTATAACAATCAAAAACAGGAAGAAGACGTAAGTAAAACAACCCAGCCATTGGATGCAATGTAGTCACCACATGGACAATGCTCACAATGCATGATCCTAAGAGTAAAATAAAACCCAAAGCCTATCTGTATGCTACAAGAAAAACAAAAATGATTTACAAAGATGAACAGCTGTAAGTATGGAGAAAAAATGGTCATACTAGAAGAAATTAGAATAACCCCCCTTTTCCAATTCTAGCTGTTCCCAGCTATTTAAATGGAGAGTGACGCTGTTTAATAGCAATGCAAAGAAACCAACATGTCAGCTCCAGGGATGGTTGGGCAAAAATTAATGGTCAAGTGTCCATTTAACATAGGTTTCATGGCTTAAAGTTCAAAATGTACAGACCAAGACAGCTTAGCCCCAGTATAACCAGCTGCCTGAATTCAGGACCACTTTTTCTTCCAATGAAATTCCACTTAATTATCACTGTCTACCACAAAGGAGCCACAGGGATGGAATTTCTTTCTTTCTCACAGAACTTATCAATCTATGTATGCACAAAGTTACAGAACACAGTGCCCAAGAGAACACTAAAACCAACTAAAGCCTCAGCGACAAGAGGCCCGGGAGGACACAGTTGTTTCAAGGAGTGTTGATATAAAAAATAGACTACAGCCACATGCTTCACAAGGGAAAGAACCAACCTCTTTCTCCAGCCAGCTGAAGAGTTCACAGAGGGCAACGGCATCCTTAATCTGTGCAAATAACAGTCAGGTGATCAGATCAGCCCAGTCCTGTGGCCACCCTCCCAGCAGTGCTCAGACTTCCACTCTGTGGACACTGTTCCTGGAAGCCCTCTGTGGCACTTCCCATTACTGGGAGAGAAAAAGGGCTGCCCAGCTAGTCGTCAACTAAGGCACAGTCAGTAGGGGCCCAACTTGAGTACACAGGCATCTCCTCTAGCCAGTGAATTTCACCCTACATGGGCCAGGAACGACAGGCTACCGTCAGCCTCTGCCAACCTCAGATCTTACTTGCCTCACCTGCCCTAACACAATCTGTTTATTTTTCTTTCTCATTACACCACAGCCACACTACCCTCGACACTACCATCATCAATGCCTCTCTCCTCGCCCCTTCCTCCCTCCCTCTCCCCATCCCTCCTTTGCTCCCCCACTTGTGTGTATTTAACACTTATTGGTGCTTTGCCGGCGTGGATGGCTATGCACGATGTATGCCTAGTGCCCAGAGCTGAAAAGGGTACCAGATCCCCTGGGACTAGTTAATACTGGTAGTTATGAAATGGTGTGTAGGTTAAACCTAGGTCCTCCAAAACAGCAGTCAGTGTGCTCTTGGCCAATGAGCCTTCTCTTCGGTCTCCTTTCTTTGCATTTTGTTTATAGTTCATAAGAATTTAACACAGCAATTTTATTGTTTTGTTTTTGAGACAGGTCCCACTTTGGCATACCTGATACTTGTAATGGGATTATGTTACATTGTAAATAATTGTCTCTACTTCTAGTTTAATAAAAATATTGATTGGCTGAAGCAGAGACAGGAAGTTTAGGTGGAGCTACCAGACTGGGAAAATTCTGGTAACAGGAAGAACAGAGCAGAGATGCCAGAGAAGCCAACAGATGCAAAGGACAACTATGCTGTTCTGAGAAAAGGTACTGAGCCCGCATGACTAAACAGGATAAGAATCATGGGTTAGCTTAAGGGTGAAGAGTTAGCAAGTTATATGCCTGGGCCCTGGGCCAATCAGCATAAAATTAATGTAAGCCTCTGTGTCTCTGTGGGACTGTGGGACCAGAGGCCAGAAACTATTACAACAAATGGTGCCCAACATGGGTAAAATATATCCACATAAAGCCATAGAAAGCTTAAAAACGGTCTAGAGCATAGAAACAGAGCCAAAAACTGCTTCAAAGTTGTGTCACCCAAGTGGCCCATGGTAAAGAAATGGAGTGGTGTATGGGGTTAAATTACAAAATGGCGTGTTTGCTGCACACAACTTCAGATGAACAAGGCCAGTTCCTGAACCTCAATGTAAGCAAGGAACTGTATATGGTAGATTTAAGGTTTCTGATAAGGACAAAGAACAGAGTCAAGGATAGCTTCTTGGTGGCAGTGTTTTCCTGGATTGGGTCTGTTTTCTGGAGGCACAGCTTTTTTAAGAGAAGCTTTCTGATTCAGCCTTAGAGGCAAAACGCTTATGAGTCTTTTAAAAGATCCTTCTGCCAAATACTTAAATGGAGTTCATGAGCAGCAGACAGCAGTGCTTTACTTGCTGATTATATGGACCCTAAAATTCCCCAGAGTGGTAATTGTGGGTCTTACCAGTATCTCAGCTAAAAAGATAAATCCTATGAAGCTAGACTAGGACCTGGGTAAAACCAGTCAGCCATTCTAGACAAGCCTTTAATCCTTAGCCATACCTTAGCAGATTAAAGGTGTGGACAGAAACAGAAAGTAATAGAGGGAGCTGGGTGGAGTCAGTCACCTTTGCCAAACAAAGGTGTGGTCAGAAACAGAAAAAGATAAGAAATAAGAGATAAACAGTAAAGATTGATTTTTAAAAAACTCTAAATGGTGTAGAGTGTGTTAAAAAAAAAAAAAAAATCCATATGCTTGAGAGAGAAAAGAGAAAAGGGTAGAGAAAGCCCTTAAAAGGAATAGAGTTTTTTTTAAAAAAAAAAGCCACATTAAAAATGGAAAATACAAAGAGTATCTGGACACTGTATGCTATTGTCTCTAAGTTTTTTGACTGAAATGAAGTAGTAAAAGCTGCTAGAAGACATTTGATTATAAATGCTGTTGGGTTAATTCAACCTATATAGATTGTAAATGAGCTGACTTTAAAATTGAAATCAAAAGATACGCTATTTTGGAGAAGACATTTTTCTCTTTATTTCAATAGAAAATGAGAGGCTGTGGATTTATTACTGGTTAAAGAAAATAAAGTTTGATAGAGGAAGACCCCCTGAAAAGTCTCCAATGGAAACAGATGGCCCAGATGATCCAGCATTTCAGAGCACCTCTGTTGCAGTTTCCTCTGAGCTCTGTATCCAGAACAACTTCAAGGAGACTGTCTGAGATGACCCAGCCTTAGAGACTACTCTACTAAAGACTTGTCCATAATCTTACATTTTTCTTTGTATCACCATGGGATTGCCAGCACCTCCATTCAGCAGGAAGTAGCCTAGAGAATTATGCCCACATTCCTAAAGAATGGATTATGGATGTCTGTGTTTGTTTATAATGTTGGTTATAAGTTGTTACAGATAATGGGGGGATATTAGATTTGGGGTTCTTGTTTTAAAAAGAGAAAGGGGGATATGTAGGGGAATTATGTTACACTATAAATAATTGTCCTGTCTACTAGTTTAATAAAAACATTGATTGGCTGAAGGCAGACAGGAAGTGTGGGTGGAACTACCTGACTAGGAAAACTCTGGGAACAGGAAGAACAGAGCAGAGATGCTGCAGAGATGTCAGAGAAGCTGAAAGATGCAGAGGACAACTATGCTGCTCTGAGAAAAGCTATCGAGCCTCATGATTGAACAGGATAAGAATCATGGGTTAGATTAAAGGTATAATACGTTATATGCCTGGGCCCTAGGCCAATTAGTATAAAATTAATGTAAGCATCTGTGTATTTCTGTGGGACAGTGGGACAGAACCTCAGGGCTAGGCCAGAAAGGCTGGGCCAGAAATTTAATACAAGAGATACTGGCTCAAATTCATAATCCTCCTGCCATAGCCTCACAAGAAGTCAGGATTACAGGTCTACACACCCAATGTAATAGTACACTTCATTCTCCCCTGTCCCTGACTGTGGAAGCCAGGAGGACTTGGCTCAATGAGAGTCAGAACTTGTACCAGGCACAAGAAGAGGAAGGAGCAGGACCCTTCAGAGCACCTCCTGCTCTGTTTCCCACATCAGCAGTTCTACTCACATGAGCCCGCCTCATGCCTTCCGACTCAGCTGAGTTCTTCACGGCTTTGGCAATGCAGATAGGTGTATAAGGCATACAGCAGCGATGATCCTGGGCAAGGCACAGGAAGGTAAGAAACAGAGTTTATTCAATAGCCAGAAAACACACTTTGAGGCAAATCACTAAGAGTTCCCAGTTGGACCCCAGCAGCTGCCCCCTGGGGCCTGGAGTCCCACCACGTTGTTTGATGCCCTGAGCATGTTCAACACAGCTTGAGCTCATCAAATGAGGCATCTTCCTCTACTCCTCGCCCTTTGTAGCTGCCCGCCTGTCAGCAGAGCTAACCAAACCAGCTCTCTTGCTGAGAAAAGGAACTTTGAAGGGGGTGGGGGTGACACACAAATGACCTGCAAAAGGACTCATCTCCCCGTCTGTCACTGTGACTACTCTCAGCTGCTGGCTCATCATAGTGACTGAAGAAGAACCCAACCCTGGGTGACTGGGTGATGGGGAAGGCACTCAGCACACCTGACACTTGCACAGAGCTTCTCAAATTGTGCACACTGTCCCCACACCACCCTCCTCAAACACACATTTCAGGAAACAGAGAAGGTAAGAGTGGTCTGTAGTGGACTTATGATGTAAATAACTGCCCCACCTATGAGCTTAATAAAAAGCACTAATTGGCCAAAGGCAGACAGGAAGTGTGGGCGGGGTTGCCAGACTAAGAAAACTCTGGGAACAGGAAGAACAGAGCAGAAATGCCACAGAGACTCCAGAGTTGCCAGACAAGCCAGAAGATGCAGAGGACAACTATGCTGCTCTGAGAAAAGGTACCGAGCCCCATGGCTGAACAGGATAAGAGTCATGGGTTAGTTAAGGGTAGGGAGTTAGCAAGTGATATGCCTGGGCCTTAGGCCAATCAGCCTGAAATTAATGTAAGCATCTGTGCGTCTCTGCGGGTCTGTAGGTCTGTAGATCTAAACCTTGAGGCTAGGCCCGAAAGTCCAGGCCAGGAACCTCTTACTACAGTGTCCCTGAGGGTGGAGGACATCAGCTCTGTGTAAATGAGGCACAGGAATGCTAATGATCCAAATCACTGCTGAGCTTGCCAAGGCCACTGATCTGCCAGGGCCCAGGAGCCAACAAGAGAAGAACCAGCTGAAGGGTATGAGTTCTAGTCCTGCCCCAGATTCTAACTAATGTGAAGCACACTTGTTGGCCGCTTAGCATGGCCCGGAAAGGACTCAGTGAAGGGCAAAGCTGTCACTACCATGTGACAAATCCTCCATTCCTCACCCTCTCTGGGCCTCAAATCTCTGTATCTAAAACACAGGAAAAGAGAAGAGGTGTGTCCTGGGACATGTACCCCAAAATTCAGGTTCCTGTGCTGCCTTTACCCTGGTCACTTAACACCTACACAGAAAACTTTCACAGCAGCCCTATCCCAGCACAACTTAGAGCTTTTCCTCGGTTACAGTGACTGCTATTAAATAAGCCTAAGTACTAATGTGTGCCACCTAAGACCATCTTTCATGCTACACCCTAGAAGACATGAACCTAAAGAGTTAAAGAGCCTCAGGCACTCCACTCTAGGCTCTAGTTCCGGGTGGGCCAGAGTGAGGCCACTTACCTTAGGGATGGCCTCGCTCACAGCATAGCTGGCTTTGTCACTGACCCACACTTTCTCCCTTGGGGAGAGGTCAGAACACAGGGTCTTGAGCTCACTCAGGATGGACTTGTAAGGAAGCACCTGGATTTTATATTCTGCCTCCAGGCCCAAGTCAAGGAGCAGGTGCTGCTTCACACCAGGCTCATCGATGCGGTCCCCATCAATGAAGAGCCTGCCGCGGCCAGAGGTAGATCAGAGAAAAGAGATCACACAAGAAGGTAAACATACACAAGGCTCACACCTTCTGGTGTTCAAAACCAAACAGCTTTTTCTCTTTCCCCACTGCCCGTCCAAACCCTGCCCTCCCAACTGCATTTCCTATCCCAGTAAATGCTGCTAATTCTTTCTCTAGGCTAGCAACTGGCCCATTGTCTTTGATGTCCTCCCCTGCACCCCCACCTCCATTAGCATCCCGAAACCTCCAGCCACATCCCCATGACTCTGTCCAGCCCTCTGCAGCCTTGCCTATCATCATCCAGACATGGGCCACCACCACCTCTCAGCCTCCAAATTCTTGCCTCTCTCATCCTATTGTCTAGCTATCACGTTTTATGGTTTAATTTCATGACTGTAGTACTTTCTGAACAGGTCACTGAATAACTTCCCGCTGTCCTAAGTTTGCCCTCCAGCCCTTTCATTTCTGTGACCCCTGCTCATCTTCTGGCCTTACTCTGTGCGGGAAAACTGAACGACTCCAGGTCCCCCACACACTGCTCTCTTGCCCCTGGCCTCTGAAAATACCACTGCCTCTGTATGCATCTTGTCCACTACTCCTCACTCCACCAAGACAGCTCGTCTACCCTCCATTTTTATTCAGTTTAACTTTCTCTAAGCAGCTGCTCTTACAAGTCTAAGCTAGGCTCTTAATATGCACTTATATCCACTCCTGGTACCCACGTATATGCCTGAATCCTTCAGAAAAAGGGGAATCAACTCAACTATAACACCCCTGCCATTAATATAAGCACCTAACACCAGCCTCTAACACAGTTTGCATTCAAAAAATGGGAAACCCAAATATGAGCTAAGTATAATGACAAGTATATATATAAATGTATAATGAAACCCACTATTTTAAACAAGTAAGTAAAAAATAAAATAGAAAGTACATGGTTTTGTTGTTGTTCATTGTTGTTGTTGGTTGGCTGGTTGGTTGGTGATGTGGGTTGTCTTTCTATATGCTGTTCTGGCCTATGGCAGGCACTTTAGAAGTAGGTGGGAAACCAGAGCATAGATAGGGGAAGGAGGGCAGAGTCACAGGAAACACCATCCAGCCAAAAAGAATCAACATGTAAAGTAACACAGGTAAGCCACGGGCCATGTGGGAAGATAGATTAATGGAAATGGGTTGAATTAAGATGAAAAAGCTAGATAGCAATATGCCTAAGCCATAGACCAAACAACATGAAATTAATATAAGCCTTTGTGTGATTATTTGGGGCTATAGGTCTAGGACTGTAGGTCTGTGGGTCTGAACCACAAACCAGACCAGCCAGAAACCTCTTTCTACATGTTGGTGCATTTTTCTGAGACTCACTTTATAGCTTTGGCTGTCCTGAAAATATGTAGATGAAGATGACTTCAAAATCACAGAGAGCTGTCTGCCTCTGTCTGTCCCTGTCCTAGGTAGTTTTATCTGTCAACCTGACACAGCCTACCACCATCTGAGAAGTACATCTGAGCTGAGGGACTGTCCAGGCAGATTAGCTGGCGGGCAAGTTTCTAGGGGATTGATTGTCTTGGTTTTCAATGGATACAGGAGGGTCCAGCCCACTGCCAGTGCCCCATTCCCTAGGCAAGTGGTCCTGTGCAGTAGAAAAATGCCAGCTAAGCAAAGCCTACCTCAAGCTCCTGCTTGAGATCTCCCCTCAAGGACAGACTGTGGCATGAAAGTGTAGGTCGAATGAGTCCTTTTCTGCCCTAAGTAACTTTTGGTCAGTGTTTTACCACAAAAGAAAAGAACTAGAACCCCACACAGTCCAAAAGCAGTGACAGGAGGCAATGTCCTAAAGTGATAACACTAACAAGTCAACAGCAAATACAGCGGTTTCCCATATCACTGCTGACCTTTAAATGACTGGGGTCAAGAGCTGAGCCTGCACAGCTCCCTCTGTACTGCTTTCCAGAAAATCTGAGATCAAATGTGACCCGGACAAGACTGTGCAACAGGCACCTCCTCAAGACCCTCATAGCAGCTTTGTTCTGTTGGCCTCATCTACTTATTTCTGTCTCCTGTTACTATAAATACTTCCGACAATCTCAAGACACGTGGAGGTTTAGAAGGAAAGAAGGGTAAAAATAAGCACCTGTTAAGGCAGGCGAGGGCAAAGGGGGAAGTGCCAGGGAAAGACAGAGCACAGCATGACGGTGGCCTGGGCCCTCGGAGCTGTGGGGACCAAGTTTAGTGAACACTTACATGATGTTCTCTAGTCCTACAATCGCATACGAGAAAAATACTGGATTGTGATCCACATCTGAGCCTCGGAGATTGAACAGCCCTAAAAGGAAAAGCATTTTCTTAAAAATGGTTTCTGTCAGATGTTCGGCTCCTGGGTCAAGTTTAACAGGTAGCTTGCGTGGAAGGGAAGAGTTTCTGCTTAGAAGGCAGCTCCTATCAAAGGATCACCGCTGAGCTGCGACTGCTGGAGTCTACCACCTGGTGGCACCAGAACCACTTCCTAGTTGGCCATATTGCAGGCCAGAGGAGGAAGCAGGATCAAGCACATGAGCAGCCCCCCCCACACCCCCCCACACCCCCCCCACACCCCCACACCCCCCCCACACTCCCCCCCCCCACCCGAGTTGAAATATTTGCTTTGACAGCACATACACTAAAATTGGAACATACAGAGAAGATTAGCACGGTCCCTGTGCAAGGGCGACATGAAAACTCCATATTAAAAAATAAAATAAAATAAAGTGAAATAGCTAACCCAGTTGTTGGGCCCTGCCAAGCTCAACTCTCTTGCATACAAACTCTGGGACCCCCCAATAAAGGAGGGTACAAATGTTCTCTCTATTCTAAGACAAATGACGTAGGACAGAAAAACTGCAAGGGGCAGGGGAGCACAAGGATCCTATGGATGCCCAGTTTCTCATCTGAGCCACAGTGAGCCGTTACCAGGCTGGGTGGAGGACCTGCCTCGCAAAGCCAGGGGCCTGAGTCTGATGAGGTCACAGAACATTTGAGAAGCCTGATGGACAGGCGCACAGAACAGCTCTGGTCACGGCTGCCAGCTTTCATGCTTGCTCTCAGAAAGATAAGAGAGCAAAAAGGGCCAAGTACCAAAAGTTGCTGCCTCTATTTTAAAATAATCATTTCTCAAAGCAGAGTAGAAAGGCAACATTTCTTTAACCTCTCATATGGGTTCCTTTTGGGGTTTGTTATGGTTTTAGTTTTGGTTTTGATTTTGGTTTTGGTTTGAAGATAAGGTCTTGTGTAGCCTTGGTTGGCCTCAAACTCAGAAAGATCTACTTGCCTCTACCTCCCACATCTGCCTTACCAGCTCTCCGTTTTAAATGACGGTACCTAGAGCTGCTGTGGTGTGGCACGATGGATGAGCCAAATGTCATACAACACACTTACCCTTAAACTCACAAGACTATCCTTAAAAGTTAACCAGAAACACAAAGACAAAAATGATCAAAAGCTAAGATGTAAGTGTATGAGTCATGATCTTGATGGAAGTATTGCAATAAATTGCAGAGAAACTGGAAATAGCCAAAGGCTTTCCATATGGAAACTGTAAGGCAAACTGTCATAACCATATGATAGAATTTTTAATGCTTAAGATATATTTACATTGCTCCTAGCACTCTGACACATTTAGAACACCAAGCTGAATGACAGACACACAGAACATCAACAATGGTTGTCACTAGGTAACAGGATTATGCGTGATTTGGCTTTTCTTCTACTTCCTCTGCACTTTGCAGGTTTCCATAATGAGACTGTGTTTTTCTTAAGCTTAAGGGGAGAAACGTGTGTGTGTGTGTGTGTGTGTGTGTGTGTGTGTGTGTGTGTGTGTCCTCTGATGCTGGGGTTAGCACTGACATCTGACAAAGACTAAGAGACTAAAGAGGCAGGGAATATGTTACGTAGTGGGCTTCCTTCCTCCAGTTGGGAGACATGACACAGAGGCCTCTTTCAAGCCTCCCTGAATCAAATCCAGTCAGAATGAGACAGTCAGATTCTGAAGATTCTGAGGGTTACAGGCTTCGAACAAATCCATGAGGACAGGAGTAGTGGAAGCTCTGAAGATTAAGGGAAAGGGCCTTGAGAGGAATTTTCAGTTTATGACTTTTCTGAGGTAAAAACTTTACTAGAAGGTTTCTTCTATAAATACATATGAAAACTACATAAGCATAAAGAAAGAATAACACAGGAAACATTCAGAAGAAATATTCTCCTCAGAAAAGCATCAATCCTAAGAGATGGGCCAGAGGCCGGCATTGTACATGGATTCACCATGAGCCCCTGGCTGTGTACTGTTCTGGCACATCTTCGGTCCCCTGTTCAACTCATTGTGATGCTTCTCCTTTGTGCTAACTGGCATCTGCTCTCTTGATTGGAAACACTGTCTGCTACAAATTTCCTCACCATTCAGAAAGCTGAATGGAATGAACACACAGATTCCCAGAGGCCCCAGAAAAAGATCAGGTAACACTCAAGCATTGAAACCAGAGAACTCACAAGCAATCTCATCTAGGGCAGTGATCACAAACCACACGATGCTCCTCTCCGCCATTTTCAACCGAAGGTCTGCAACCTTCTCCTTCCAGGAGATGCCTGCAAGAAACAAATATACTTTTGACTCCAGCTGTGACACCGTGAAGCTGGAGACCAAGTGAGAAGGCCTAACCCAAACACACACAACACCGCTTCTTATCAGAAATGAGACCTGCAGAGCAGGCAGCTCAGATTCAATCCCCACACAAGAGGAATGACCCTGCAAAGTCCCTGACTGTCATGAGCCCTGACTGCCTCACCAGGACAATGACTATGAAATATCTAGACTTGCCAGGCAAAGGTATCTACCTGGGGTCCTATTGCTCAATGGACTCATGATTGAATAAACCCAGTCCCTGCCCTCTTTGGACTTAAGAATCTACAAGGCAATGCACACAGTTAGATCAGTAATTAAGTGTACTACTATTTAAATGCTGGTGTGACCGAATAAACTGACTGAGTTTTAGGAATACATATGAATTTCTCCAACAGAGATATCTCGCTTGTGAAACCCACTTTATATTTCATGGGTCCTGAGACCAAATAGTCCCCAGCAGCCTAACTCACTGTGAGTATCACTTCCAAATCACACTTGCTCTTTCAGACACAGCCAACGCCTCCCTGCTGCTCCCCAGAATGTAGTATGGCACCAGAGGAAGTCATCTCACCATGGCAGCATCTGTTACTTAGCTAATCACTAGCTACGTATGAACAGCATAGACACACCTATGTGGTTCTCCTAGCACCTAGCAGAGTCCTGCCTATAGCAAGCATGCAACTATTTGCAAAACAGAAACTTTGGCAGCATATCTGAGATATCTTCTACAGTAATAGGTCAGAGGCTCTGTTTCAGTTTAAAAAAACCACGCTGATGAAAAATATTAAGTTGACCATGGGCCACAATCCTCCCCAATAAACCACACCCAATAAGGGTATCAACAGGAAGGCAAGCCTGAGGCTGCCCACAACCATGGGCTGCTTTGAAGATCAGCCCAGGAATGTGTTTAAAACTTGGCTCAGTGTCTGAGCTATGATACTTTATTCCCAGGACCCCTCTGGCAATCGGCCTACATTCCAGATGTCCCCCATCCACCTCCCTGTCTCTACTGCAAGGTCCCTCCCCTGCAGTCCCACCTCCAGTCCCCTCCCTCTATCCCTTACTGCCTTCAGTAATCCACACTTTCTTCTCCTACAAAAGATTCACAGAATACGCAGCTCACTCACTGTCATGAGCCAAGGAAGCAATCACATCTAAGCTTCTACAGCATAAGGAACAAGACAGTGAGGCTGCAAGGCAACCTACAAATGCCACCGTGGAGAAATGAGGCTAACATCCCTAGATGCTGCTCCCAGTACCAGAACCAGAAAAGTATCAGTTGGCAGCTATGGAAAAGCTTCAGGCTTCCCACCAGTGCCCACAAAGACACCCAGAGGAATACTGCAAAACCACACTAAGCCAAAGTATGTGGAAAGCACGTGCAAAGGTTGCAGGCAGCAAAACCCCAGGCTTGTCAATCCACCAGGTAAGGCACAATCCTGTGGCAATGTCAAAGGCCTGTGCTGAAGACAAGGCTACAAATGATGTGGTCTACCAACTCCATAGTAACAGGGTCTTTAGTATGACCTTGGAAAAGATGAGTTGGCAAGCCAGGGGTCCCAGGGTCATAGCCATGGCTCTGACCTGTATAATCCAGGCCCAGTGTGAGGAGGGGCTTGCAGGGGCGTTCCGGTCGGTCTGTCCAGATTTTGTCTACAAGGTTCTCCTTCACTGGTACAAGGTGGTGACCAGCACTTCGAAGTACCTTGGCCATCTTCTTCCAATAATCTGAAGAAAAACATATGGCCAGCCATGAAACAAACACCCATTTCTTCTAAGGCCAATAGCAGGGCCTTGGCCAGGCCCTTCAAAAAGGAATCCCTCAGTGCCAGGCTTGCCGAATAAAGAATGTCACCACCATGGCCTCCCCTGCCTCTGTCTCAGAAATGTCCTTCAGCTGAATCTTGATTATGATGTCAGGTCATACTGAGCCCTAAATGCCCCAGATCCAAGTAGCAAACAAAGAGAATGCAGAGAAGTCTAGAAGGACTGGCAGGGACCACGTCACTCACCTGTGGGAATGATGAGCGGGTCTACACCGACCCTGGATCCTTCAGGAAGCACACTCACCAACCAGTCCTCCTGAGTTGGTGTGTCCTTCAAACCTAGGAGGACAGAACTGTTAAGTGCCCTCTCTTCACCTACAAGGTCAAGATCACAGAGCAAAGCCCCTGCTCACAGCCAGCCTCTGACAAAAGGACTGAGCCTAAGTCTTGGCCACAAAGAAATCTCTCTGAGGATTCCAAGAGGGATACACAGGAGCCTGCTGCAGCCCTGGGACTCCCAACCACAATAGTGGACATCCTCTTTCTTTTACAACACATGACAAGGAATTAAACCACCAAAAAGAAAGAACTAGAATTATTTCAGTAAGTCAGTTTTTCTTTAATCAAGCCAGTATCTTTGGGATATCGTTTTTTAAGCCAATGAAATTTTTCCTAAATAAATAATATCCTGGCACCATGCATATCCATTCAGAGTAAAAGTTTGTGCATTCTGATGATTTTCTGTTGGCTTCTAACAGAAAGAAGCCCAAAGGTCTATAAAGCACATGACTTAATGGTTCTTAAAAACTATAGGCTGATATGAAGTTTTATTTTGCTATTTGACAAACCACTTTTAAACAAACCACTAAATAAACCATTTTATTAACAAAGATTTTCTTGAAACTCTTGGTATAACTTCTGTAGGATAAAGTCACATCATTTCCTAGCAGACAGATCTTTGGCAAATCCTTAGGGCTGAGTCACTCATAGGCAGTGAAAAGTCCTCCAGAACCTCCCTACACAGTGGCACACCTGAGGAAGGTGGGCGACAAACAGGAATAGTACTCAGGAGGGATAAGGACGCACCCAATGCCATGCAGCTGACATATTCCCGCTTTAATAGGCAAATGGGATTCTTCTCCTACTGCTCTGACCCCACAGTGCTACCAGATCTGCAGCTCCAGTTTAAGGAGCCCAAAGTCAGCTTTCTATCTGCAAAGTGAACCTGGAATCCTCCAAAAGTGAGTATGCAATAGTGTGTACACAAAAGGCAAACCACTTCTTGATTTTCCTTGGTTTTTCAAAGAATCAAAAAATGTCAGGAAAAACATTGAGATCCTAGATGCTTGTAGGATTCCACCGCTATCCAGACCAAGCCAATTACATAAGGTAGGTTGGTCATGCTTCTACCCACCCATCTTCATGAGAGTCCAGTTGTTATCCATCTGCTTGGCAGCTTGGAGAAAGTAGCGCCCATCAGTCCACATGGCAGCATGTTCCTCCGTGATGATGGCTGTGCCTAGGACAAAGACACAAGAAAAGAATAGTTTCTGACCACCACCAAAAATCTGTATAAAATATGGTAGTTGGCGGCAAGGGAAGTAAGGAGCACCTGCTCTCAGTGGGGCAGAGGGGTCCTAGACTCCAAGGCAACCTCCAGGTAAGAAATGTTGCCATGGCAGCTGGGGGTCAGGCTCTGTAGGAAGCAGTTGTGAAGCACAGACTTCCCAGGACGCTGGTCTCTGCACATGTTCGGCCTGAGTTAAGGCTGGAACAGAGGACCATTCAGCCAAGTCTCATAACCAACTACACAGGGTAGGAAAGGTTCATCTACTGCAACAGACACCCTCAAAGAGCTGTTTCACCTCCCCCAGAAGCTGCAACCCAAAATATGCATGGCCACAGGGACTTAGCAGGCACCAGCAGGAAGTCCATGCATCCCACCTCTATTCACCCTTAGTTCCCACAGACCTGGCAGACCTTGGGGCTTTCAACAGAGGTGACGGCCAAAACCAACCAAAATGTGCCAATCAACACAAGCGCTTAAGCCAAAGGAAGCAGAGGTGAACCACAAGTTGAGAGGAGTTCCCACCTCATCTAGCTTGCTCAAGGGATAGAAGCCCCAAGAGGAAACCACCCAAAAAGTCAAGGGTGTAACAGCTTTAGAAAAGTTAGGGCCTAACACCAAGGGAGCTCCATATTGTCCATTGCTATCTAAGTGCACTGAAAACAGAGAATCCAACAGTTAAGTACTCAAGAGAACTTTGCAGGGCTAGTAAGCTGTTAGCTTTCGGTCCATGTTTGGGGCACTACCTAAGCAACTGTGTTCAGCTTAATTAACACCACTTTCTGTGTGTGTGTCATAAGGAATACAAAGCTCAAAGTTTTCCTTATATTAGAAGCTTCTTTCAAAACAGCCAAGACATAGAAAGGAGCAGAGGGTCACTGAAAGGTGACAGTGATGAGCCAGGGAAATCGGAGCCCATTCCACCCTGCACAGGCTCAGTTGAGGAAGGTTCAGTTTATTTCTGGTTCTACAGCATAGGCTGAAACACAGTTCAGCTACCTTGGGAGGGGAACAAAAAACAAAGACAAAGGAAAATCAGAAACTTCAGTGACTCACCTGCAGAGCCATCGAATCCAGAGACAAACGCCCTCCGACAGTCACAGGGTGCAATGTACTCACTCTGGGGAAAAACGTGAGAGTTGGACCTTGAATGTTCATGTGCTGAAGTCCATGTGTACTGCAGAGGTGGAGGGTTCTTGGTACTTCTGCTCGTGGAGCCAAAAGTACAGGTAGCAAATCAAGCCAAACATTGTTTTAAACTAGCCAGTGGTGGTACACGCCTGTTATCCCAACACTGAGGCCAAAGGATCTCAAATTTGATGCCAGCCTGGGTTACACAGCAAGATACTGCCTTAAAAAGCAAAACAACAGTCAGTCAGCACACACTGTGAAGCAGTAATTGAAAGCTGCAGAGTTAATGCCCTTTAGCTCCACAGCCCCATTTGGGGAACAAAGCAAGTACAGAAAAATGTCTCAGCGCTGTTTTCCTCACTCAGATCTTACAAACACTGATGGCTTTCTCCCTTCCTTGCCTCTGACATTTAGGCATCTGCTGTTTTTCTGAAAAGTGAAGCTGCATTTCTGCCTCAGCAAGTCTCTCGTTAGACACTGGTGTCTTTCTGAACAGCCTGTCTGTGCCCCTCCCTGGTAATGTCAGTCTCACACAGGCCCACCCCTTCCTGTCAGGCTATCCCGGGAAGTCCTTTCTCCAATCCAAGGGGCTCCAGCTCAAAGTAAATAGCAGAGGCAGGATTCGAACCTGGGCAGTCAGCCCCAATACCTCAACTCTGAAGCCTATGCCAGGCTACCTTCTACTATAACGTATCATCCTCTCTAGGAGATGATCAAAAACAAGCAAGAGAACAACTGAGTGGGCTGGCTAATGCTGTCACTTAACAGGATCTAGAGTCACCTAGCAGACAAGTTCTGGGCATGTGTGTGAGAGAGGGGACTAAGATTAGGCTAATTACGGAAGACTAACTCACCCTAACTGTGGGTGGTGTCATTCCACAGGCTGGAGTTCCAGACTGAATAAAAAGAAGAAAGTATAGGGACCACCAGCATTCACCTCTCTCTGCTTCCCAGCTGAGGATGCAATGTGACCAGTAACGTCATGCTCCAGTGGCCACTCCTTTCCTGTCATGACCGAGTGTATACTCAAGCCCTTCCTTCAGTAAGTAGCTTTTGTTAGATATTTTTTTGTAGCAAGACAATAAACTACCACACTAAGGTTCAAAAAAAAAAAAAAAAAAAAAAATCTGTAAATAGCTTGCCCTTTGTCAGCCTGACAGTGGACCAGGAACCAAGACCGGCTCTGCTAGTACCCACAACTGAGTCGGTCTCCTGACAGTCTCAGCCGATTTTCCCATGCCAAGGGACTCAGCAAGATAAACAATGTCATGGGAGCACACACTGCAATGTCAGTACGGAAAAGAGGCTGAGGCAGGAGAATCATGAACCAAGAAACAGAGTTCCATGAATGGCAAGACCGCAGAGAGAGGGAAGGGACTTAGGGGCAGAGAAAGGGGCTGCTGGCCAGAGCCCAGGGCATTTGGAGACGGCCAGGACAATTGAGGGGGAAATGAGCCATGTTCCATGTCTGTTGTCTATCCTCTCGCCAGAGCTGCTGACCATCATTTGGGCATCTCAGAGAGAAATGGAAGCAAGAGCTGCTGACCACACGTGGCCCCAGCCTGGGCTCAAGTTCTGCAGCTCACTCAGCTCAATCCCACTACCAAGCCGTAAGAACACACAGCAAACAAAACATAAAAGCAATTCTCTAGACCTACAGCGATCTGAGGACATGGCCACCAGTCATTTAGGAATTGCAGAATCCTTATTTATTAACCCAGTGACTGCTGGGTATAAGAAAGGCAGAGGAGCACCAGGTCTAGTGGCATAGGCCAACATCAGCTGCTCAGGAGAGGAGGTCAAGGTAGGTCAAGTTCAAGGCCTGCCTGGTCTACAGAGCAAGTCCAAGGACAGCTGGGGCATCTTAGTTTAAAAATAATAATAATAATAATAATAATAATAATAATAATAATAATTTTTTTAAAAAACTATCTCAAAATAAATTTTTTGAAAAGTTAAGGAGAAAGGGGAGTTGGAGAGGAAAAAGGCAACATCTCTCTTATGCCTGTTGGGAAGGGCAGACTATGTTGTATGAGATGGTGTTCATGTTCTAAGGAATAAAGTTTGCCTGGAGATCAGAGGGCAGAGCTTGCCACTAGTTAACCAGAGGCCAGGCAGTGGTGGGGCATGCCTTTACTCTCAGCACTTGGGAGAAGGAAGCATGAAGACCAGGAGTTCAAGACCACCCTGGGCTGTATGAAATTGAACAAGTCTAAAAGAAAAACAGAGCCAGGCAGTGGTGGCTCTCACCTTTAATCCCAGCACTTGGGAGTGGAGACAGGATCTACCCCCTACCCTCATTCGATCTGAGATTTCATAGAAGTAAAAAGTCTCTGGTGGCTGCTGCTTTGCTTCTCTGATCTTTCAGCATTTACCTCGGTATCTGCAGGTTTTAATATAATAAGACCAATTAGGATCTCATTTCAAGACAGCAGAAGCCTAGAAGTGGTGCATGGACACAGAAGAAAATGCTAACCCATCTTCCTGAGAAAGCATCTGAGGAACCAGAACTGCAAAGCTAACAGAAATAACTCATCCTTTTAGCAAGATGCTCTCAGCCGACAACATGTCTCCCTGAATGTGGTCCTCCTTCCTGTGACAGAGTGAGGAAGCCCTGACAATAATGCTAATGATTCCAGATCTCTCTGAGACATAGGTCTCCAATGTAGCCCCATTACTCTGCAGGCAAGCGGGTAGAAGCTGGAGGGGAGGGGGAGACTCACGGGTTCCATCCAGTCCCCACCAGAGAGGCAGCGGATGATTTCTCCAGCAGATGAGCATGTCTAGCCTGGGACCCAGACATGACCTAAGTGGTCAACAAGCCAGAAGGACAAGCTGGTGGGACTGGCAGCAGCATTACGTCACACTGGAGGCTAAGCAAGGCCAGACAAGCAGAGGCCTGGCCTGTGCTCTTCCCAGTCATGAAGCTGGCAGAGCCCAGGGACATTCTTCCCAGATCAGGCTAAGGAAAAAACACAAAGAAGCAGACACGGCTGCTGGCTTTTCCTCCAGAATTTCCCTTCTCTGCATTTCTCTTAAGAGGACTCAAGCCCAAGCCTCATCATTTCCACTTGACCACTGCCCTGATGAAACCCACACTTAAGACACGCTCAGAGTTTCAAGCACACATATTTTTAATATTAACGTCCCATTACTACTGCCCTCCAAACTCTTTAATGGCTGCCTGTCACATTTAAGAGCAAATGTAAATCCTAGCCCAGTTACCACCTAACCAGGTCCTATTGTCCCCTGGGATCCCTAACACCACTCCAACCAGTGCCTTCTCATCAGTGTATTTGGGGTGAACGCATTTGGGCAAGCCTGTCTGAACTACCAAACAACACAGCCACCCTGTCACTTTGGACGTTCTGTACAGAAGCAGCTTTTTCTCATGGAACACTTTGTAATTATGCTGCACTTGTCCTTCATGACTCCCCAGAGTGTCCCTCAAGACAACTGTCCTTGTGCACAGAATAGGTACCATGCAGTGGGTTCCCAACCAACATGTGCAGAATAAATGAAGGACCTTTCTCCTTCTGCCCAGGGAACCTTACTCATCTCTACAAAAATGGAGGAAGAGACCATGAGCCAGGAAACAAAGGTCACCAGAGAAGCCAACAGCCAAGGAAGTGGATCTTTCTTGAATCCTTCAGAAGTAACACAGCCCTGCTGGTCCACTACAGACCTGGAGACCTCTGGAGCTGTGAAGAAATGCACCTGTGCTGTGTAACTTGTCCTAGCAGCGACAGGAAACAGGAAAATGGGCTGGAGGGATTTCTCATAGCTGAGGCTGCAAACCCAAGTGCTCACAACACAGGCAGGATGCCAGCAGACAGGCAGGCCAAGAGGCATCTTCTATAGGAGCAGCTGTTCCTCACTCTCATTTCCGCCATGCTGGGCTGCAGGCCACATGATGCCAGCCTTCAGTACTTGGGAAAGCTAGAAATGCATGTGTTCATGAGAAACCTCCCAATTTTGAGGTGCTGGTGTCTAACTCAAACAAGATAAAGCACACCTACAAACTACAAAAAGAATTTTAGTCATCTCTCAAAATCCTGCTCCAGAACCCCTCCCACACCCTGCTTCCCTACCCACTGCAGTTTGCAGAGGGCTTCCACATCTGTGAATCCTGGATGATGGTGACAAATAATATTGGCTGAGGTACTTGGCTCAATTCCTAATTGTTGCCAATGACTGTATTAGTCTGTTCCAATTCTAATACCACAGTAGGTCTAGAAGTAACCAACTCCCCCAGCTACAGATGGAAAAACAAAATTGAGGCTCACAGAAGTCAAGTCCTCCCTTCCACAGAAGGGACCACCATGATATGGTAGAGGTAAGATTTAAACCTGGCTTGACTCTTAAAAGCCCCATCCTTGCTGCACTGTCAAGCAATTTCCAGTTCTCAACTATGTATAATATATATAGTACAAGTGGATTATAAACTCAGAAGGAACAAGGGATACAAAGTATGTCCTCACCCTTTAATAACCACACACACGCCTATGACCAAGCCTAGAACTAGGCTTACTAACTGGGTAAACCTTGGGCTCAGTCGTGACATAGGGAGAAGACAGTGCCCACACTACAGGGCTGGGTATGAACTGGTGCTCAGCACTAACAAGGTGCAGCACTAGGCAGTGAGCCAGACTCAGGGAACCTAACCAGGCCGCTCAGAGTCAGCAATCTAGCCAGCCACAGGAGACAGGCATCCCAAGAAACGTGAGCTACATTCACATAGGGCATGCCAAATGTGCAGTACAAAGCTTGCTCTAGCTTCAGGGTTGCTTAGATCTGCCTTAAACACATCAGGCCACACTCAGAGGTTTAACATGGGCCACCCAGACAGGTGAGGAGGGGTAAGAGGAAAATTGAGAGGGAAGGCTAGAAAAGGCCTAAGCAAGAGACAACTAGCAATGTAGACAGCAGCAGAGAATTCTGGGAACAGTCTGAAGACATGGTCAGAGGCCCAAATATCACCCTTGAAAGGCTTGCACTCTATCCTGCAAGTTCTAGAAAGACACTAAGGTTGAGGACAGGGTAGTAACAGTGCTGAGTTTTAAGATCTGTCACATGACCACATGCAATGGAACAGGGCAAGGACAACTAATGCCTGAATGCCAAGAAAAGCAAAACTAAAGTTATTAGAGCCCACACTGAAGGCATATCTTCCCCCTCCCTGATCCTGCACTTCTATATGCCACATATCTGGAACATGCCTCAGATACATTAAGTTTCAACAGAAGTGAAACGGAATGCTTAGATATCTATACACAGAAATATGCACTATTGTGACATCAGCTCCTTATGCCCAAACACTAAAGAAATTAATGTTCCTAAATGGAACAGAGTCAATGGGAAGAAAATGCATAGCTACCCAAAGACTAACACTCCTGTCATTGTGTAGATAAGTTACTGGACAGTAGCTGCCCAGCTAGAACTTCATTTTCCAGGTCACATGATAGGAACGAGTAGCTGGGTCAAGAGTTAAAAATAAATATGTTCTCTCCACATTCTTCCTCTGCTAGCTAGAAAGGTGGCACCACAGATAAAGGACCCAGGTCAAGTCCCTCAACCAGGAACTCTGTACTTGGTTCATGTGGGAGATACTGTTTGTACTCTAACAAATAAAGCTTGCCTGAAGATCAGAGGGCAGTCAGCCATGGAATTCGCCATAGAGGTCAGGCAGTGGTGGCACAGGCCCAACCAGCACTAAAAAGGTTAAAACAGGAAGTGAAGTGGGTGGGATGAGAAAGGAATATGAGGGGGAGGGAGGAAACAGGAGGGCCCCTCAGTCTGAGGGTTTCTGGAGACAGGATCTATCTACCCTTTTTGGTTGAAGAGTTGGCGAGTTGAGAAGCGGTTGTGGCTTGTTTCTCTCTGATGTTTTAATATCTGGCTCTGAGTTTTTATTATAAGACCATTCAGGATTTGTGCAAGAGGTTCAAGACTTCACAGCAGCAGGCCCCTGAAGCTACACAATGCATTAACCATCACAAGCATTGGCTCTGATAAACTAGTAGGTAAAACCACTATTCTATCCCAGGATTAATTTTAAGAAACAAAACAAAACAGGAGACTGACCTCAGGAGGCATGGAAAAAAATACGAAGAATTTAGGAAAATCTGATTCATGTCTTCCAAAAGAACTACACACACACTGCCAAACAGATTCACTCTGACAAAAAATACGACTCTTTGATTAAGCCAAGCCAAAGAACAGAACTCCGGACCTTTCAGATGAGGAGGATGAGGAATTAGGATTTCTGAAAGAAAACCTTGGCCCTGTCCAGTGGTTGTCCTGGCTGGAAGCAGGAACTGCCTAGGAATCCCGGTGTCTGTCTGAGATAGTACACGAAAGCATCCAGATTACCACTGTAAAAGTTCCCCTAGGCCTTATTCTGGGAGTAAAGAGAACACCTTAAATCACAGAGGACGAGAGGCCGACAACTGAAGTGCCAAATCCTTGCATAATCACAAATTTGGGGTTCATCTGTTTCATCTTTTAATAGGGAACAGTGTGTGGGTGTGTTTGTATTTTGGAAGGACACAAGGGACAGATCAAGATTCCCCTCTACCTCTCTAACACCCTCCCTTCTCCACCCCTATGAGGAATCCCTCCAACCTTGAATACGGCTGAAATGAAACACTTAGGGTCAAGAGTGAGAAAAGAACCTCTATTGCTGAGGAGGCCGCTGAACAAGTCACACACAAAGCAATCCTTCCTCCCTGTTCTCAAAGTCCTGGCAAGGACCCAGAGCCCCACTTAACGGAGTCACCCCAACTGTACAGTGCCTCCCACAGGAACTCAAAAGCCAGGAACTCAGTTCTGCTGTTGCCATTTAATCAGCAATGGATCCTACACTTGCAGATTCTCTGCTACCTGCCTGCACGGTGCACACTTAAAGCATGCCCTGCATGGTACACACTTAAAGCATGCCCTGCATGGTACACACTTAAAGCATGGCCTGCATGGTGCACACTTAAAGCATGGCCTGCATGGTGCACACTTAAAGCATGGCCTGCATGGTGCACACTTAAAGCATGCCCTGCATGGTGCACACTTAAAGCATGGCCTGCATGGTGCACACTTAAAGCATGGCCTGCGTGGTGTGGTACACATTTACAGCATCCTGTAGGGGGATTATGTTGTTCCATTGTAAATAATTGTCCCACCCACTGGTTTAATAAAAAGTGCTAGTTGGCCAAAGGCAGACAGGAAGTGTGGACGGGGCTACCAGACTAAGAAAACTCTGGGAACAGGAAAAACAGCCGGAATGCCAGAGAGAAGCCAGAAGAAGCAGAGGACAACTATGCTGCTCTGAGAAAAGGTACCGAGTCACATAACTGAACAGGTTAAGAGTCATGGGTTAGATTAAAGGTAAAGAGTTTGCAAGTTATATGCTTAGGCCTTAGGCCAATCAGCCTAAAATTATTGTAAGCATGTGTGTGTCTCTGCAGGTCAGTGGATCTGTGGGTCTAAACCTAGAGGCTAGGCCAGAAAGTCTGGGCCAGAAACCTTGTACTACAGCATGCCCTGTTGTTTCTTCCCCAAGTCTTTGTTCTCTAAGGCCAATGCTCAATTTCGAACCCTCTTTACCAAACTGTGGGATTCTACCTTGGCCTGTCAACAGGCTTCCCAATTCTCTGTTTTCCTCCTCCAACCAACCAATCCATGCTCAACAATGTCCCTAATGGTCCTGTTACTTTCTTGTACCAAAATCCTTACTCAGCCCCTGCTAACAAAACCTTCAACTCAGCCAGACATGGTGGTACACTGTAATCCTTGCAAGCAGTAGGGTAAGTTATCCTTCACTACAACACTAAGCTTGAGACTAGCCTAGGTTATAAGAGAGTCTCAAAAATAACCCAAAAACTCCTGACTATGGAAATCAAGGTTATAAACAAGAATGAATGACTGACAGACGGCCTTGACCTAAATGTGCCCACAATGTGTGTTTTATGAATGTCTCTGTCTCTCTTGCTCTTTCCCTCTCTACCTCTCTCCTCACATCCAAATTCTAACCATTCATAGTTCAATTAAATGCACATCTTCAAGGAAGCCTGACTTTAATCCTACTGTCTTATGGTCTCTCTCACCTGGGGACACATCCCTTACTTAGACAAACTTATCCATGAAGTACTGCAGCTTCTGGCCACATGTGGCTACTAAGCACTTGAAAAGGAAAGTAGAATGAAAATTTAAGTATTTAGTTTTAATTTTATTTCACCTTAATCAATTTTCCCCGGAGACAGGGTTTCTCTATGTGGCGTTGGCTGTCCTTGAACTCACTCTGAAGATCAAGCTGTCTTCAAACTCAAAAAGATCCACCTCCTTCTACCTCCCAAATGCTAAGATTAAATGTATCACTACCCAGAAAATTGCAATGTAGTTTTACAACATATATTCAATTATTAGATTTAATTATTAGAAAACATTTAGGTAGGTATGCTTAGAATAACTCGCGTATATGAGTCTATAAATTTAATGAAAGGTAAATACAGACCAAATATTCAAAACCACATATTCAAATTTGTTTTATAAACATATATACTACCATATTTGAATGGTTCCTATAAAAAATAATCTTAATCTTTATACTGATATATAAAAATAATTATTCTGATATGCTGGAGTAAATAATTTATTCATATTTTACTACCTTATAGTGAGGCTAAAGATTTAAAGTTATATATGCCTCACAAATGTCTCCTGGATGGTGCCCACTAAACCTTTCCCTACAATGTGTGGAATTTTATATTTGTGTTCACATCTCCAATTGTGGCTTGTCTATTTTTTTTTTACCCAAAGGGGACTCTTATTTGTAGGGGTATTATGTTGTTTCATGGTAAATAATTGTCCCACCCACTGGTTTAATAAAAAGAGCCGATTGGCCAAAGGCAGGCAGGAAGTGTAGGTGGGGCTACCAGACTAAGAAAATCTCTGAGAGCAGAATGCTAGAGAGAAGCCAGAGGAAGCCAGAGGAAGCCAAGGACAACTATGCTGCTCTAAAGAAAGGTACCGAGCCGCATGGCTGAACAAGAGACATAGGTTAGATGAAGGATAGAGAGCTAGCAAGTGATATGCCTGGGCCTGAGGCTGATCAGCCAAAAACTAATGAAAGCGTCTGTGTGTCTCTGTAGGACTGTGGGACTGTGGGTCTGCGAGTCTGCGGGTCTGCGGACCTAAACTTTGAGGTTAGGCCCAAAAGTCTGGGCCAGAAACCTCTTACTACACTTATTACCTTCTATAATGGTGATAATAACAATAAAAGCAGCTCACACAATGAGACCTAAGGGTAGACTTGCTTTAAGTATTTGCTGACAGCAGCCCTGTGACTCATATGTCACTGTCCCCTCTCTGCAGGCAAGCTGAGACTGGAGTCTAACAACTAAGTGACTGGTTAAGTGGCAAATCTGACAACCAAGCTTTTGAACACATCGTCCCTCAGGACCACATGGGAGCCACCTGCCTCTGCATTTGTCCAATATCAGCCCCTGAGCAGGAGGAAATGGCAAACAAAGCTCAGCCTCACCCGCCCACAAATCCCTGACAGACAGCTAAGTTACAGCAACAACAAAAGCCAATGACAGATGAAAAAAACAGTAGCAGAGGGACAGGAGAGCAGAGGGACAGGAGAGCAGAGGGGCAGCTAGAGTCAGGAATATAACAGGGTCCAGAGGCCAAGCCAAGAGGACTGACTAAGGACCAAGAATTCAAGCCCAGGGACTACACAGATGGCTCAGCAGTTAAAGGTGCTTCCTGCTCCTTGCAAAGGACCTGAGTTCAATTCTCAGCATCCACATTGGGCAGCTCACAACTACAATTACTTATAACTTGAGCTCCAGGGGTCCGAGACCTTTGCCCTCTATGGGTACCTGCACATTCATACATCCATATCTTACACACACACACACTTTTAAAAAATAATTAAAAATTAACTCAAGGCCAGCCTGGGCTACATAGTGAGTTCCAGGCCAGCTAAGGCTATATAGTGAGACTTGAGACTTGATCTCAATTTAGAAAAAAGGGGGGAAAAAAAAAGGAATGTAAGTATATATGTTCATGAAATCTAGACAGCAACTTCTTTAATTAGTAGCTAGCGCTAAGCAAGCCTGACTTACTGATTTTAGGATACTGCTAAATGACACACTTTCCTGGAGTTCAAGCCTCAGCCTCCTTGTTGAGGGAAAAGCTTTAAACAATGATATTCCAGTAAAAGCTGAGGGGCTGAGTCAATCTGCCCAGCCTGTCCTTTGGTCTGCCTTACTATCATTACCAAAGGCCGTATTAGGCCACATCTAATGTCAATGGGTCACAAGAGAAAAATAGCATTGTAATAAAGAAGAAAAGCTTCTCGTGAACAGCACCCAGGACTGGAAACATCAAGAAAAACCTGGGTTGGCTTACCTGCTAGAGTGCTCTCTACAGATAGTACAGAGTGTAGCCTAGCACGGGTCTAAAGAGACAGAAGCCCAGACACACAGTCAGCCTAAATCAGACCCTTCAACTTTTAACTAGAGGTGCATTGAGGCTCAAATCTTTCTGCACTAGGCCACCCTTGGAGGTAAAGGGTCACAAATAAAACAGACATGTTAGGAAGAAGGGGGAGGAGAACACATGGAAAAGACAAAGACAGCATCTGAGAACAAGAGGGGAGAGGGGCCCTTATCCTCCATCAGCTCCTGTCATATGCAGGGGGGCCCTGAGGACACTTGGGTATCGCAATCTAGTCACAAATGGCAAACATGTGGTTCTGGTTCTGAAGCAGTCAGACTTCCAGAACCAGAAGGATAATGGTGGATTACAGGAACAGGGAGGGGAGGGAACAGAGGGGGTCCTTTAATGGGTAGAGTCTGCTTTGCACAGTGAAAAACTTGTAGAAATCTATTGTGTAACAATGTATTCATGTTGCAAACATTACAGTACTGCACTTTCTAAATGATTATCTGGTAGATTCTATGATTTTTTACTACAGCTCACTTCACCATTGAGATGACAAAATATGCATTTGTAGAACATCAAACAAGACAAACACCTTTGAACACATGTGGAGAGGATCTCAGTTTACAGTCACACCTTCCTTACCACCTGTCCCCTCATGGTAGACCCCAATCATTGTCACAGGGGATGCTGGCAGAGGGGACACAGGAAAGGGAGGAGACCAAGGGGCTTACAGCACTCACATTCTCACTTGGGACTCTGGACCTGGGATGAAGGGTGTAGCTCAGTCTAGTATCTTGAAAGTAAGAGATAAGGAAATGAAAGCCTAGCAGTTTATACTCCCGGTTCCATGGCCCCAGGGTGGGTGGGAATGATGTAGAACAAAAGGGTGGAACCACTGGTCTAAGCTCTCACAAAGCATTTTATTATCTGTGGTGTCTTGAAGCAGTTTCTGCCACTTGCAATTGAGAAATTTTCAAACCAGCCTTAACTCACACGAGTGCTTTTTACCGCCCTGAGACTTCCCAGGGAAACTGCCACAGTCCTAAGCTGTCTGCTCCCTACTTTTGCTCCTATCAACCCTCCTACCTGGAACCTCTTCCTTTCTCCTCCTCTATTTCCACAACCCATTCTGTATCTACCCTTCAAGCTCTAGTTCAACTGCTGTCTTGTCTCACAAATCCCCCAGGAGCATCCTCTCCCACCCTCCCACCTCCACAGCCTGATCAAGGTTTCTTCAGCTACCACACTCTCTCCGCCTTACAAGAGACACATGTGCACGTCTTTTTCTTTAATGTGTGCATGTCTGCAGGTGATGATGCAAACACACATGAGGGTACCTGAAGGGGCAAGTAGAGCTATCAGATGACCTAGAGTCACAGGCAGTCAGGACTACACTTAAATCTACTAGAACATCAGCTACTGTTCTTAGCCGCTGAGCCATCTCTCCCGCCACACAGACATCTTGACCCCC
The DNA here is from genome assembly GCA_033318265.1 of Phyllotis vaccarum. Lineage (NCBI taxonomy): Eukaryota > Metazoa > Chordata > Mammalia > Rodentia > Cricetidae > Phyllotis > Phyllotis vaccarum. The sequence continues at coordinate 8,439,327 of JARWLC010000004.1, read as the reverse complement.
ATACTAAATTGATTTTGTTTTCCTTTTTTATTTTTCAAGACAGGGTTTCTTTTTGTAACCCTGGCTGTCCTGGAGTTACTCTATAGATCAGGCTAGCCTCAAACTCAGAGATCCACCTGCATCTGCCTCTTCCTCAAGGGCTTGGATTAAAGGTGTACACCTCTACCACCCAGCTAGCTTGGCAGAAAGCAATTCTCCTACTGGCTTGAGGTATAACCGCTGAGGTAGTACCTGGCACATAAGCAAAGGCTGGAAAATGAACACACAGTTGCCTCAATGGGGAACAAAAGCATTTGTCCAGTTTCTTCTCTCTCTAAACCAGAACCACAGGAGAGCAGCCTTCTATCACTGTAGCCCTTTAGTAACCTGTCAGAGTGGACACGCATACCTGCTGACTTGCCTACATCACCACTAAGCCGGAGCTCTGTGATGGCTTTCTACTATCTTCTAACAATACCAGAGGGTTAGGTCCATCTACATAGGCAGAGAGACAAAAGAGACAATTCTGATGGGGTCAACATGGCAGAAGCAGTGGGATAGAAGACATCAACCATGGAAAAATCCAGAGCTTATGTCCTTAATTTGCCTACTGAGTTCTTCCTAATTTACTGAAAGAATTACATTCCCTGAGAACAAGGAAGTAAGGATCAATGCTGCGGACATTCAGTGAGACTTACTCGGGTACCATTCCTAGGTCAGGCCCCAAAGACACACTTAGGAGCTCACAACTACAATTCTATAAACATGTCAGAGCTGAGGGAGACTAAAAGGCAAGGAGAGCGAAGGGTCCTTTCTTCAGCCATCTCTACAGTACCTGGTGGGCATCTCCTGATGGGATGATATAGGCCTGGATTGGCTCTGCCACGTACTCAGAGTTCCTCATGGCTTGTCGCAGCTGCCGCAACAGCTCTGATGTCACCTTTGGAGCCATCCTGTGGTCTGCAACAACAAAGAATTTGCTCCAAAACAAGCTTGGTCCCTGCAAGTCCATTGACTAGTAGTTCAAAACAAGCTAAAGGAAGGTACCTCCCACACATCCCGTCTCCCTCCTCCCGTCTTCCCTCCTCCCACAGACTCATCTTCAAACTGACTACTCCACCAACAAACCAAGCCTGAAGCAGCCAGAAACACTTATGTTTATAGTTACTAAATATTACTTTCAAACAGCCATTAGCTGGCAAGAAAAAGTTTGCCACTAAGACTCATTTCCTGATCATTTTGCACTTCTAGAACATTATTCTAAGGAGATAATTAAACAGGTATGTAAAAATATAGGTGCCAATCTTTGTGCATAGCTGTGGAAGGAAGAAAGGATTATTGGTTACATAAACTATAATGAACAGACTACTAAGCAGACACAAAAAATTATAGAGAACTAGAAAATATTACATAGGTATATGTGAGAAATGCATATTGCAAAGATGTCCAGGCCTGGTAGGTAATTAAAAACATATTTTAAAGGGACATGTGTGTAGATTATTCTACTTTAAAATTGTGTTTTAAAATATACACATGCACAAAGAAGTTTCCAGGTCAATCACCCTTGTGTTAAGAGTGGTTACTTTGGGATGCCTTAATTTAGGGTTTCTATTGTTGTGATAAAATACCATGACCAAAAGTACAGGTTTATTTCAGCTTACACTTCCACCTCACAGTAAATCACTGAAGAAAGTCAGACAGACCAGAACCTTGGAGGCAGAGGCTGATGCAGAGACCATGGAGGGTGGGAGGGAGCTTACTGGTGAGCTCCTCATAGACTGCTCAAAGAAATGCCTAAGTGCCAAGAACAGTGATGATAAGTGCTCAGTTCTAATGGAAAATCTCTATCACCCACTCCAAAGCTCAGGGAACATCCCTGAAGAGGAGACCTAAAGCAAGTGAGAGCCAGAGGACAGAAAGATGTTTAACATATGATGTAACTGTTACACTCACAAACTCACTGCGCTGTGGTTATCCGCAGGAGACCTACACAAGTCTGAGCCTGTCATCATTTCATTACTGATAAGGCTGCATCCATCTCCAAGAGATTATTGCCAGGTGTGGGGGGGGTTGCCTATAATTTTCTTCCATGATGTAGCCACCGATAGTTGCCTATGTTTCAATAAGTAACTCACCCATACTTGTGCAAGCAACTCTTAATTAAACTAAGTATATCACACATAACATAAGATATGAAAGTAGGAGGTGATTTAATGAGAAGAAAAGTTTTAATGAGAAAGTGGGAGTGGGTATAATGGGGGTAAAAATAACTAAAATTATATAAATGTATAAAACTGCCAATTCTTTAGTTTTATTTTTGTATATAAATGTTTTGCCTACATGTATGTATGTATGTGCATCATATACATGCCTGGTGCCCTTGGAAGTCAAAAGAAGGTGGCAGATCCCCTGGAATGGGATTTACAGCCAGCTGTGAATGACCATGTGGGTGTTGTTATTCAAACCTGGGTCCTGTGAAAAAGCAGCCTGAGCTCTTAGGTGTTAAACTATCTCTCCAGCCACTGCTTAGTAGATTCTCCAAAAAGACCTGTACTCAACAGATACTGACATCATCCAATAGATGGGCTAGCAACCTAGCCAATGACGTCACAAAAAGCCAGCAAAGTTGTGGTCAAGCACACAGTCTTCAGCCATGCATTACTAGCATAAAATATGCCTCGAATGCTAGAAGTCAAAGTGGAATGACAAGGAATTGTTTTTTTGGGTTGTTGCTGCTGCTCATTAAGTATGCTGGAACAGCCTGGAACTCACAATTCTACTCAGCCTTCTAAGTGCTGGGACCTACATGAAAGAATCACTACACCCAGCACGCACTCTCTCTCTCTCTCTCTCTCTCTCTCTCTCTCTCTCTCTCTCTCTCTCTCTCTCTCTCTCTCTCACACACACACACACACACACACACACACACACACCACACTCTACATACACATCACACATACACACACACACCACACATACACACACACACACACACACACATGTATGGATGACTGATTGTGAGTGACCTGGAAGTGTAAACGGAAATAAAACCTTTTTCCCCATGTAGTGTTTGGTTGCAATGTTTCCCCAGCAACAGACATATGAACCAGAGCATCAGTCCTTGGATTTTGAGACAGGATCTCTCTTTATCCCAAGCTGATCTAGAACTTACTGTGTAACTCAGGCTGGCTCATGTTCACAGCCCTCCCAAGGGCTGAGACTGCAGGCCAGTACCACCATGTCTGCACACAGTATTTTCAATGATCCCCATAACCATTCGTGCTCAACCTACCCATCCCTCACTGTCCCCCAGGCCCTGGCAATCTCTGTTCTCTCTTACTGTCTAGTATAGACTTTCTCAGAATATTCAGCCAGAACCATACAGTAGGTAGCATTGGCCTCTCTCACTTAGCAAAATGAAGATAAGAGTACCCATTATCATTTTAGTGTGTGCTATCTCAACTCTTTAGTTTTAAATGATATTCTAATAACTAGCTGTACTGCAGCTTATTTACTCATTCACTTGTTGAAAGACACCTAGGTTACTTCCAAGTTTGGATAAGAAGGAATGAAGTTGCCATAAACAACCACAGGCAGAGGTGTTGTGGGGATATACTATTTCAACTTATCTGGATAAATACCATGGGATGTGATGCCTCAATTATGTAACAAGCATTTATTAGCATGTAAATAACTTTCAAACTGCTTTCCAAAGTGGCTTGGCCATCAGCACTGAACAAGTGCTTTTGCTGCCCTACATCATTGGCAGCATTACACATTGTTGGTGTTTGGGATTTCACAACTCATTTTAAGCAAGTAATGAAAGATGTTACTTATCAAGAAACAACCTGATTCAGTTATATATATTGGGGGAGGGGAGTCCCCTATGAAGCAGCTACATCAGGGGCTTTTCAAGGGCTGCCATGACTGGTCACACTAACGTTTCCATTTGCTTCTTTCTCGTCATCACAACCAGCACCATGGGTTCTCATACTTCAGTTCTTATGGTGACCTCACTAGACTTCCCTATAACATACCTCACACCAGTCAAAGGAAGAATTTCTGGAGACTGTCCTACTCATCACTCAATGTCCATACTCTGCATCACAGCTGCTTCTGAAGACTGGGCTTCCTTTCCTGTTCTCTCATCTATTTAGCTTATGTTAGTTCATGTCATAGAGAAAGAGAGACCAAAATATCTGGTCTGAAGCCAAGCCTGGAGGCCCAGACCTGTAATTCTAAGAAGAATAAGGCAAAAGGACCACAAGTTCTGGCCAGTCTCGGCAAATTAGTGATATGATACACCACTTCAAAAGCAGGGGTGACGTGTTTGCCTACCATCCACTAGGCTCCAGATTTGCTCCCCAGTAACACACATACACCCACAAGAAGTATCCGAACTACTGTGAATTAGTTTAGAACTCGGAATATAGCTCAGTAGCTCTTGCCTAGCACCATGAAGCACTAGGTTCAATACCAGCATTGATCCACTCCCCAAAAATCAAAACTCCTCCATGCATATGTTAGCACCTCTACTGCATCCAAAGTAAAACCCACTGTGAACTCAAAAGAATGCCTGAAAACATGGCTGTGACAATTTCCGAATTTCAGAATAGACTTATTTTGCTTCAAAACTATATTCTGGAGCAAATTACACCCATGCCACTGTGGCCGGGGAGGGATGTCTCACTGTTGCCTATGTTAGCCCAGACCTCTCCAATTCTACCTATGGCAGCTTTCTGAACAGCTGGGACTCCAGACAGGCCCCATTCCCGCCTATGTTAACATTTTCACACCAGACCAAAGTAAAGACTTCTTTTGGAGTTCCCCCTTGGTGCACATTAGAGCTACCTTGGGTACTTCTGATTTAAGTGGTCTGGAGTGCAACTTGGGCATATGTAATTTTAAAAGCCAGGTATCTGACAGAGTCCACTGATGTGGGAACATCTCTCTGTATACTGTGAATATCAATCTTTAAATAAAGGAGCTGTTTTGACCCATGAGAGGCACCATAGACGAAGTAGGTGGGGAATCAGAATAGGTAGGAAAGGAAGGGCGGAGTCAGATAGATCGAGCAAGCCGCCCAAAGAAGAAACATGTAAGAAACACAGGTGAGCCACGGGCCATGTGGCAGACAGATTGATAGAAATGGTTGAGTTGAGATGAAAGAGCAAGCTAGCAATGTGCCTGTGCCATAGGCCAAACAGCATAAAGTTAATATAAGCGTCTGAGTCATTTTGGGGAGAGACAAACCAGCTAAGGTGTCTGGGGCTGCAGGTCTGTGGGTCTGGACCTCTGGCTGCCCAGGGCCAAGAAACCCTATTGTAACAGTCCACCATACTTTCTCTCTAGATTATTACTTTTGTATAGAATTTGACTAGTTTTGGGAACATTCCAACTTCAGGGTTTTGATGGCACCACCTGGGAATTTACTGCACAGCATCAAATGTAGCAACTGGCAGTCATTAACCTTGTGGACAAATTTAACACGGTCAGCAGCATCAGCACCTCAGCTGTGAACTGAAAATGACCAAGACCAGTCGCTTCCCACTCACTCTACTGTGTCCTCCCCCACTCGCTGGCCTGCATCAGTATTTACTGCCTCTTCACTGTTATCCCTCTCTTTGACTGGGCACATCAGGTCTTCCTAGAAGCATAAGCTTCATCCGCTTATTACAATGGGGAATCTCCTCCCGTCCACCGCGACCTCAGTCCTCAGGACTATTCTCAACATCTCCCCTCTTCCCTGCTGCTTCCTGTCCTTCAGACTCATCACACTGGTTCTTGTTTGGGATCAAATGTAGCCACTTGTCATCTGGACCGTGAACATGCTAAGGGGTAGTGGTAGCAACAGTAAATGTAGAGACCACATCAACCATTGAAGTCAAGCAGAAACACCTCAGGAAAGATGGTTGAATAGCCTTCGCCACGTAAAACAGCAGTCTCTGAAAGTGACCGGTGGCTGAAGGGCAGAACTGGCACACTTGGGTGCCCCAGCCACAAAGGTGAAGCAGCAGGAAAGGCAGCAAGGGCATAGCAGCTGTGGCTGGTAAGCTCAAAGGGTAGTTCTGATGACAACTGGTTATTCTAAAAGTATAATAAGTCTCTGCAATTATTAGGGTCCAATACAGAATACATTAAAAAATGCAATGGGCTAAATGGTGACCAGGTATGTATCCTGCTTTTCCCTAAGGCAGAGACCATGTCATTTCTGTACCTGTGCATAACTATGCACCTTTAGGTGGCTGAATATCACAATCTCGTGTCTATGATCTTTTCAGAAAAAGCTACATAACAGTGAAATAAAAAGCTAGGAACTTAGAAGATGCTATATTACAGCATCTCACTCCACATCCTCTCATTTTTTAGAAATGTTAACATCTGCCAAGAGCTGAACAGTGTGCAGGGAAGTGGAAAGCCAAGAGCAACAGACCAGTTCATGATGTGACATTAGCCTACACTGCCAGGTATTTTTAAACCATGCCTTAAAGATAATGACTCACTGAAAACTCCCTTGCATATGAAGTAAGTTCTTAAACCTAAAGCCTTTATCACAAAGCTTCCCTGCTCAAACTCAAGGCTCAGCTCCTTTCCCTCAGTGGGTGGCTAGCACTAGACATGCTCACAAGTGTGAAAGCACCTCATGAAGGAACCTGAAGCTCCAGCTCCAATTCCCACCATCTTGTAAAAACAGGAGGGCTGAGACCCTACAATTTCGCATCTAGGTCATGCCCAGATGTTCTCACAAACCACTGGTCTGGAGAGGCTGAGGGCATTACATCCATTCATGCTTGATTCTCACAGTGATTCTTCCAAGAAGATTTCATTATTCCCATTTAGAGGAAGCGGGGTCAGAAGGAGTTAAGGAGTTGCCCAAGTCAGCTGAACCATCCAGAGCCAGAAAGCCGGGGGGGGGGGGGGGGGGGGGGGGGTGTTTATGACAATTCTCTAGTTCTCGCTCCATTACCAACACTGCAGAGGACTTCACAGAGGATTAAATGAGCCTGTGGCCAGTAGAATCAATACTTGGGCTCTGATCTCCAGCTGGGATCTACCACCTTAGCTCCCAGGAACTCTATGTCCTTCATACAGTTGGAAGTTTTCTTCCAAGCCCAAACTTGATTGAGCCTTTATGCCCTCCTTCCTTTTTTTTCCTACTTCTTTCCTCTCTTCTTCCTAAATAGAGCTCAAAATGAGCTGGACAATGTGTACTTTTAGATATAAAATCACACACAATACCATTAGTATTCCCACAGCCATTTCAGGATGGAGAGCACACTGCAATTCTGCTAGGGCAGCCACAGCAAAGCCAGGCTGCCCTAGGACAGGAACATAGCACTATCCGACTCCTTGTCAGAGTTCAGCTTTCTGGCAAGCACTGGATACATCACTAACAAGTTCTTTGAAATAAGGCTGACTTTGGAAATTTTCCACTTCCCCCCACATACAAAAACAAAAACCCCTACTTTTTGTAATTGTATATTAAATGTAAACAGCACAGTAATGTATCTCTAAATCTGACAGAAGATGGAAAGCAAATTTCTAATATAATTAATAAGGACTATGTTACAGATAAAGGTTGGTACTTTAAGAGATAACGGTTGGAACCATAAGGCATTTCAATAGCAATCTCCTCCACCCACCACCATCCATTTCCTATAAGATCAAGAAATGGTAAGGGAAAAAAAAAAGGAAGTGTAATCTTCTGGTTTGCCAAATTTTTAAAAATAAACTAATTGATTTAAAAAAAAAAAAAAAAAAAAAAAAAAAACCCTGGGAGCAGCAAGATGGCCCAGCGGGTGGGTGCTTACCACCAAGCCTGAGTTCCTGCCCCAGGACCTACACATAGAAGGGTATCAATTCCCACCAGCTGTCCCCTGACCTCCATCCACGCGCCATGAGCGCCATGACAGGCACACTTTTACACATATACACTATAAGCAAATATAGTACAATAAATTTAAGCGGTAAATGTATAAAAACAGTAACTGATCACTAAGAAAGGCAGAGGGCACCATGATCTTTAATTCCAGGTCCTCATCTTAGCCACACTCAATTATAAATCCCTTAACCGCTTTTCCAAGTCAGTATGACATTGGGACAGTGACTCGTGATATTCCATCTAATTTATAAGCAAAATTGTTGTTACCTCTTTCCACACTCTTGTCTCCTGAGGGTGCCACCTTGTTAGAGTCAATTATTCTTAAATTTCTCAGCTGAAAATCCTGGTGATTCGCCCTTAAAGAGAAAGAGCAGAATGCTGCAGACTTTGGCCCCAGGAACCGTGGCAAAGCTCAGTCAAAGAAGGTAGTCACACAGTTTCTTGTGTGAGTCAGAACTCTTACCCTGGTATCAGTGATGGCACAGTGGTTGCAGATAAACCACCCTCCAATCTAATCTGTGCACCCCAGAGCAAGGAGCACTTCCCCACGGGGCACATTAGATTGTCGCTGTCAAACATACCCACAGCAGCCAGACCACCTCAGCTCACTACCAATACATGAATTCTCTCCAATTACATCTATGAGACTTATTTTCAGTACTACGTTCTCAATGACTAGAGTGTGGTGTCCTATTCTTTCCCCTCTGGCTCTGGTTTCTCCTCCTACCAGCTTGATCGTTTTAGGCACTGATTTCAAACTTTCCACCTTGGATTACAACTCTTGGGCTTGTTGGCTAGGTGGCTTCTCCCCACTGGTGACTCATTTATCTTCATGGGCTGGGGATGTCACTCAGTTGGTAGAATCCTTGCCTAGCATGCAGGGAGCCATGGGCTCAATCCCCAGCATTGCACAAACCAGTAGTACAAGCTAAAAATTGGAAGTTCAAAGTTACCCTACCCCAATTAGTTCAAGGTCAGCCCCAGATACAAGAGAACTTGTCTCAAGGAATTGAAGTTTATCTTCAGCCAGGTATGTGGTACACACCTATGATCCCAGCACTCCTTAAGAGGCAGAAACAGGAAAACAGGAGGAGAGAGTTTGAGCCCACCCTGGGCTACAAAATAAATACCTATCTCAAAAAAGGGGGAGGGGTGGCTTATCTTAACCAGGAACTATGAAAAGCTGGTTCCTGGTTCATATAAGCATTACTGTCCGTTTGCCAATTTTCACATTAACTTTTTAAACAAATCCTCTATAGGGACCATAGATCTCAGACATAAAGGCCTCCGTCTGGATCTGATACCTTCCCAGTGTAAGTTCACCAACATTCTAGGCAAGCTTTAAATCTAAATCTGTGGCTCCTGGGCATTCTCTATCACATTCACTGGGGTACTGGCTGAGAACCTTCCAGTACCTAGATCTTAGTGTAGACACTGTGGTGGATGAGACTTCAGACTTGTGAGGTGGAGCAGAGAGACAGGACAGAGGCGAGAAAGCAACAGGTGTACTCTATCTACAACCTGAGATAGGAAGGAAGGCAGGGCAGGAGGTAAGAAGACTGTTTCCATGTGAGATACCTAAAGGAGGTCTTTCTGATGCTTGCCATTTTAGCAAAGAACGATCTTTAAAAAAAAAAAAAAAAAAAGTAAAAAGGCTAGCCATGTTCAGTTCTAGAGAAAGAACATTCCAGAAGAGGAGTATAACAATCCAATAGCCATGAAGCTCCTACAAGGTACAACACAGAATGAGGCCTTGAATTTGTCCAAAATAAGACATGCCAGGGATTTCATAGATGTTAGAGCATTTGACCTCAACAAAACACCAGACAAGAGCAAACACTGGTTTTATCCCAGTAATAGAAGATTGGTCAACATAGGGAATTTAATGTAAGACACCAGATCAACAGAATAAAGAGCAAAATCAACTTCTCAAGACATGGAAAAAAGTCATTTGTCAAATGAAACACCCATGATAATAAAAATACTCAGCAAACTAGAAAGAAATTCCTTCAACTGGACTCAAGAAGATGCCTCAGCCGGTCACGGAGCCTACAGCTAAGTCAGATTACCCGAGTTTGATCTCCAGGGCCACACAGTGGAAGGACAGACAGACAGGGCTCCTCAAGGATGTCCTCCATCCTCCATATGTGCACACACACAAGACAAATAAGCGAATTTTTTAATTTCCCAACCTAACAACTAGAACTACAAAATATGTAAAAACTGAATGCTCTGCCCTATGATAAGGAAGAAACAAGACAGAAATTACCACTCTCTACAAGATTCTATTCCTGGCAATTATAAAAGAAAACGAAACAAATATATCCAGATCAGAAAACGGGCTAAATTCTATTTGCAATTACATTGATTTGAGTACACAAAACCCTACAGAAGTCACAACAAAAAGTATAGTAACTGAACCAAAGACACAGTATGTTAAATTAATTATACTTTCCTACCCTTGCTCTCAACATCAAAAAATAAAGGAAAATCCATGTTCGATAGCATCAGAAACAATAAAATACTTAATACAGTTAGCAAATGAAGTGTAGAATATACACAAGATTGATGACATGAGTAAAGGAAGGAGCTGAATATACTCATTCATGGTCTGAAGACTATTCATTAAGATAATACTCGACAGTGTGATGAGTTAGAGGCCAGCCTGGTCTACACAGCAAGTTCCAGGACAGCCAGGGCTACGCACTGAGTCCCTGTCTCAAAAAGAAAATGATATTAATATAAGATTGAACATTTTCTATCAAATTTTCAGCTGGCCTCTATGCATAAGCTGACAAGCATATCCTACAATATACTGATACAAGGGACCAAGAGTAGCCAAAAGGGCCCCATTATCGAAATTCACCAATAAAAAAGATAACCATAATCTGAAATGATACAACTATGAACAGACTTTTCTCAAAATGGTCACAGATACACAAGATGTTCAACACTACTGAATGTGGTGACTCACACATGCAACCCTAACACTCAGGAGGCTGAAGCAGAGAGACTGCATGAATCTGAATCCAGCCTAGACTTAAATGCAATTCTACCTTAAGGAAAAAAAAAAAAAAATGAAAAAGATATTCAATATGACTTAGCACTGTAAATCTGCAGAAAGATAATGAAGGGTGTAGCTCTGAGAAAAGCATGGCTCTCCCAGCATGCTAAGTACCTGGATTCCACCCCAGCTCTGGAGAAACAAAGAAGAGGCATAAGGATAGCACTCTTACCCACTAAGAGTGTGATAATCCAGGGCTGGAGATGACTCAGCAATTGAGAGTGCTGACTGTCCTTGCAGAGGGTCCAGGTTCAGTTCTCAGCACCCACGCAATGGCTAAAACTCAGAGCTGCCTATACAAAACTCTAGTTACAGGGTCCAACACTCCCTTTTGGTCTCTGCTGGCTCCTGCGCATGCATATACTCAGGCACACACACACATACACATAAAATATAATTTGTTTATTTGTCTGAGACAAGGTTTCACTATGTAGCTGACTGGCCAGGAACTCACTGTGTAAACCAAGCTGATCACAGAAACTACCTGTCTGTACATCCTGGGTGCCAGGAGTAAAGGCATGGCATAAGACACTGGATTCAATCCCCAGTACTGGAAAATAAAAATAAAAAAATAAAATAAAATAAAAACTTTCATACACACCAAAAAATACAGTATATGACATGAATGACCAGAATGGGCAACCTAGAGAGACAAAGTGTTGCCAAGGGCTGAAGGGAATGGGAAGCTGGGGTAATGAGTTCTGATGAGAACTTGATTAGAGGCAGGCAGGGTTGGGGAAACGACCCACATGCTGCTCTTTGCAGAGGACCTGGGCTGTGTTCTCAGCACCCACATGGCAGCTCACAACAGTCTGTAATTTCAGTTCCAGGGGATCTAAAGCCCTCTTCTGGGCCCCAAGGGCTAATACATTCATGTGCACATAAAACTCATTCAGGAACACACATACATAAAATAAAAAAATAAGTAACTCTAAAACAATTTATTTAGGGAGAAAAATGTCCTAAACATCAATGACAGTTACACAACTCAGTAATTATTTAAAACCATTCAACTAACTATTCAGTAAGCAAAGTATTTCAGAACCAGAGTCCAGGCCTCTCGACGTCTCCCTCTCTCCTTAGTGTTCTATCCCTTCCAAGAACTTCTGAAGCCTAGACCTTCTCCAGATCATGAGGAGCCAAAAGGTGCATAAGTGGGAAAGAGTGTACAGAGCATTCCCTGATCCATCTTTGTATATAATGGTTATGGTCAGAACTAAAAACTTTCTCCCTCTCTTTTAAAAAAGAAATCCAAACAGAGTGCTAGGTATGTATCCAAACTCCATTCCCAGCCTGTGATAAGAATCACAGCTCTAATGCTCCAGAGACCAAATAAGAACCAAGTGCTCAGTCATACACAGTTAAACGAAACAAGACAAGCGTTCAGGGTGGGAAAGGAAGCAACACTATCTTCCATCACACAGAGCTCTCCCTCTTGATTTAAGGATCTTCTCCATTTCCATCCAAGACTTGGAATGAGTGTCCATCACTGATGCTCCACATCATAGATGCAGGCTTAGTTAGTGCACACCTCTGGTCATGACACGAATTTGGGTAACATTTAAAGTCAGGTGTGTCCAGTGAGAATAAGATCTAAGAGTTCTGCTCCAACCATGCCAAAATAAGACTGTTTCTATGTGACTGTCAGCCTGGGAGTCTCATTGTCTACAATAAGAAAAGTCTGTTCCCCACCCCTACCCCACCCCTCAATACTGTGTTATTCTATGGATCCAGCAATGACTATGGCCTGGTGCTCAATGCTTCTCTCGGCCTTTGACATTGCATTATTATACACCTGCCTAACCTTATTTCTAGCAGAAAACTTCCATAAAGGTCTATCCATGTGGACAGTTACCCACAGGCCTCCACAGTGCACATGTGAATTTTTGATGGCACTTAACATGCTGACCCAAAACCAGGTCCAGGTCAAAGTAAGATTGAAATCTGTCCACTTACAAAACACAAGCACAAAATGGTCAGAATTCCACAAATAAGTCGAGCTGCAGTTTCTCACGCGTTCACTCGAGCCTCGACTGGTCTTAGAGGATGAATAAGCTTCTGTGGATGACCACAGTTTTAATTCTGGCCTTTGTACTTATAATTTCCCACTTTTAATAGCTAAGTGTGCCTGGTTGGAGGGAGAATAAACTAAAACATGTTCAACATAAAGCTGAGAATATTTTCGCACTTCCTGTGTCCAAGCAGAACCCAGAGCAGGTTCCTGGTGGGATTTTCCGGAAGGTTATACCAATCTATTTCCTGATACAGCCCCCAGAAAGCCTAAGTGTGGAGAAGCCCCCAAGGCTGTCTGTCTCTGTGGAGGGCTTGAATCAAAAGGTAAAAAGCAGACATCAGAATGGTCAGGGTTGTAACTTTAGATTGCCGCAGGGGAGGATGGGTGAGGGCAGGGACACAACCACCTCTGGGTACCAGGGTGGATTCAAGAGGGATCAACTTCCTGCAACATCAGGGCCTTCCCTCCGGGTCGGGGTTGGTGAAGATCGCGGCCCGCCTCGGGCGGGAGAGGCAGTTCCTCCGACACACTGGTCCCGGGACGAGCTCCAGCCTCCCGGAGGTGCCCGCGGCCCCGCCGGAAGCCAGCTGAGTCCTGCCGGTTTGCACGGATCGATCCCCGGCTCCAGCTCCGAAAGCTCCCGCCAGTCTTGGCCATTTCCCCGACGGCCGCGGGCCCGCCGCTCCTCGCCCTCTCTTCCCTACCCTCCCGGGTGTGCAGCTCGCGCGTCCGGACTCCGGCCAGCCCGGCACAGTCCCCTCACCTTACTCGCGGTGGCTTTCTGGAGGCTGCCATTCGGCGGTGACGTGCCCCAGCCCACGTCAGGGGAGCGCAGACCAGCTGATCACCGGCGGCAAGGCGCGCGCACCGGGCAGGCCACGCCCCCCTCTGTGGCGTGCTCACGCAGAACCCCGCCCAGGTGTAGGCTCCGCCCGTTCGTCGGAGGGGGCGTGGCCAAGTTTCAGAATTCCGAACCTCTCTGCAGGCTCTTCCTTGCAGAAGGTGGTGCCCTGTGCGACTAGTTAGAAAGAGGGCGCCACGGCTGCGCGTCAGCAATTCTCTTCCTTCTCCCCCCCTCCCCCGCCCCCGAGGAAAGAGAAGAGTTGTGCCAGCTGATTAGGCTGCAGTTCTTCCCTAGTCTGTTCCAGACTTCAGGTCAGCTAAGATGAGTAGGTCGTGGCCAGCTCTGCAAGAGTCTGTTTTAGGGTCCTGGAGACACTGGACCGGGATATAACTTACTGAGACCTTAGAGATGTCTCCCAAATGATTTTTTTTTTCAAAGAGCTTCAAAACCTGTTGCTCACTTGACTTGGGTAACTATTGAGTCGTCAACGTCAAAGCATCCAAACCTAGCTCCTAATCCCATACACAGAAACGCTCGCCAAAGAGGGCTTTTTCATCTCAACGGATGGTTATTCCGTGCCCTTAAAGGGCAAAATCTTGAAATGATGTCTGCCTTCTTCTCAGACCATGTCCCATCTACCCAAAATCCGCGTGGTCCTGCCTTCAAAATAGATCTCTAACCCACCCACTTTTCATCATATCTACCTGTCATCTGTAGTTACTTCCACTGCACCTGTGTGACACCTGCGCAGCATCCAGAACAATCCTATCCCCGGGGTTCCCTGTGGTGTTTACTGTAGTTACATTGTCACCTGAGAGAAACATTTCTGGGCCTCTCTGTGACTATTGTCTTATGTTAATTAATATGGGAAGACCCATCTTAATTGTGGGCAGAATCACTCCCTGGACAGAGGATCCTAAATAATACAAATCGGTGGAAATGAGCTCTCTGCTCTTGACTAGAGGAATGGTAATGACATCAGTTCTCTGAAGCTTCTGCCCACTATGACTTTCTTGCCATAACTGTAAGCCACATAAACCCTTTACCCCTCACATTCCCTTATTAGAATATTTTATCACCGCAACAAGAAAAGAAACTAAGACATTCCCTATTTCATTCAGGATGAAATCATGGCTCACACCTAGCTTACTGCTGGCCTTAGCTGGCCTTGAAAAGATTGAGCACACTCACCTCCCTTCCCCCAAGTGTCACCTCCTCCATAAAAATTACTTAAAGCTGTAAACCTCCTCTAACACATCCACTCTCTCAGAGCCTGTTTTTCCAACAGCTTTTTACTATTTTTTGCATGACTTTATCTTTTAAAAGTATATTCTGCCCCTTTCTCTCAACCCTACACACATATCACAGCCATCAATACAGGGGTTGTTTAAAATGAGCAATAGCTGACATTTAGTAAATTCTCTCATGTTTTCTACAGAAAGGAATGTCCCCAAATTGCATGCTTCTCAAGATCAGGAACATTGCCTCCCTTGTTCATTGTTATGTCCCTAGTGCTTATAACAACACCTGGCACCAGATGGAACTGGCCACATTTTTTAAGCTCAGTGACCCCAAGTCCTAATACACCTGTGTCCAAATAGGTCCTGCTGTCCTCCAGTACTGGACGTTCTAGTTTATGTTGAGGGAGCACCTAGACAAACTAGAAAAGAACTATGTGGTATAGCACGTCTGTTCATTTCCTCAAGTTTACTGAACCAAAAAGGGAGACTGGAAACAAAGTGACTGGTTCCTGCCTACACCCAAAAGAAAGGCAGAGAGAAACCCAGAGGCACCAGGAGGCATTGTAAGTGAAACCAAAGGTAGCAAGCAATTGGTAGACATAGTGCCAAGGAAAAAGGAGCTGGCTCAAAATGTATGTCATTGGCTTTAGAGGAGAGAGAAGGAAGCAATGGGTATTCCCTGAACGAGACTTGAATTCCTGTTTGCAAGACAGCAAAGCCACCTTCATGGTAATGATGTTCTTTGGGGAAATGCCAGGAAGAAGATTGAGAATAATTTCCAGAGAGGAAGAGCAGGAAGGGTTAACTGTGGTTTGAGTCTGGAGACCTCTTGTCTTTGTAGGTAGACACACTGACACGAACTGATCGCTATCTGTCTAGCCCACAACAAGTGAACCAAGAGACACTTGTGCTCATTTTGTGGTTTTCAAAGACTGAAGTTTTTAGAGGTCAAGTTCATCGCCCAAAGTTCTTGAGCTCCTTCATGATGAAAATTGCAGTGTCCATTCTGGCATTAGGATGTTCTTAGCTCCTACACACAAAACCAGCGCACTGTACGTAGATAAGGGGCCCTTGAGGTAGCCTCATCCAAGCTGTTAGCTTACTAGTAGAAAGAGGGAAGCAACAGGTTGTAGCGTTTGAATGCAGATCAGGTGGGTCTTAGATGCAAACAGAAATAAATATGTGCATGAAAACGTTGCAAACTGAATTGTGTCTGCTCCCAACCCCCCCTCTCAATAGATTACTCCCAGCTCCTCTGATCTTACTTGGGCATGTGATTAGTGAAAACAAATTCTTTCAAAACAGACAGGTTCCTACTCTAATATGACTAATTAAAAAAGGAATCTGGACACGGTGTATACAGGGAGAATGCCATGTGAACATAAAGGCAGTGATCAGAGGGATGTGCCTGCAAGCCAAGCACAAAGATTACCAGGAGCCACACAGAGCCAATAGAGAAGTGTGACCAGATTCTTCCTTGAGGAAAAAAATTAAGTGATCCCATAGATGCTTTGATCCTACACGTTCAGATTCCCAAACTTTGGGACAATAAGTTTCTGGGTTTTGAGACACCCGTTTATGGCAGTTCCAGAAAACTAACATAAAGCAAGTTCTAGAGGCCCAAGTGTGTGTTCTGTAGACTGTTGTTTGGGCCACCCACCATTCACTCCGATAACCGTGCTATCCACGGGGCCCAACAGTCAATCCTGCCTGCTCTCTTCAGTTTTCCGTCTGGGCAGTTCAGGTGAGGTAAGTGAATCCCAGGGCATACTGTGTGACCCGGATGCAAACCCAGAGGAACGGATGCCACATGGTAAGCTTTGCACGATAAGGCTAGAATGGAACCTCTCTCCTCTCTGCCAGACAACATTAGAAGCTGCACTCCTGAGCTGCTGGCTCTGGTGTGTGCGACCTTCCAATGGCACAAACAAAGGCAGCAGAAGGACGCGAGGACAGAGGAGAGAAACAGACCTCCAAACAGCACCTGAGCCCCGAGTCTTGCTGGGCCTTGGACCACATCTTCCATTACACCTCTCAGAGGTCAGCCAAAAAACTTTCTTTTGTTCTTAAGCCGTTTTGACATGGGTTTTCTGTCACTTTTGATTAAAAGACTCCTTACTGAGTCATTTAAATAACTTGCACAGTTGGACTTTATGCATGGGTAGTTACAGCTTTATTAATTTAAAAAGATTATAAAAACAATACAATGCCCCATTTTTATAATGCATAGCTGTAGATTTAGATACAAACTGTTAGAGTGTAAATGCTTTTTCAGAATAAAAACACAATGATCAATAGTGTCCTGTAGCTTATCTTGGGATGGCAGACACCGAAACAATTTGTGTTCTCCATTTTCTTTGTTGTTTGTTTTGTTATTGCCCTCCTATATCCGGCTAGAGAGCTAAAGACATCTACCTCAAAGCCAGACAGCTTGCATTTGATCCCTGAGTAGGACCTGGAGAGAAAAATGAACCTTGTTAGTTGTCCTGAACTCCACACACCCCCTGGCACATGCTCGTAGGTACATAGACTCCCCCCCATCTTTTTTTTTTTTGTAGATGAAAGCTTGGGAATTTAGCTCAGTGGAAGAAAGCTTGTCTTGAACGCACAGGGCTCTGAGGTCAATACCCATCACTGCCAAAGAAGAGAGTATAAGTACTCCTCATTTTGCCTTTCTTTGGGAGACAAAGAGGGAGCAATTCACATCTTCTAAACGTAAGCATTTCAATAAATTGTGATTCTTAAGGATTTGCGTTGATAACAGGTTAATATTCTGACTATGTACCGATGGGGGCTATGGCAAAATTCCTTCAATAAACTCCCACATGCAGAGACTTTGAAAATGAAATCCTTGCAGTACATTAAATAAAAAATACTGCTTCTGAGAAGATTTTTAGCTTTTCCAATGTTTCTATGGGCGGTAATGAAATTAATAGTTATAAGAACAATGACGAATGAGGTCTGCACAAATGAATATAAAATGTTCTCTCTTTTTGTAACTTCACTAAAAGATAGGTTTATGGTTACACCCTCGAGAGGAATGGGGAAAGAGAGCCAACTTTCAGAGTTGTAGAGTCGGCCAAAGCACTGTACTGAATGACGGGTGGGAGAAGGCATTTGGCTCACTTCACCATCTCCTCACCCTTTGTCTTCACTGAAAGCTGAACTCAGACCATTTGATAGCGGAGTTCCATTTGCTCTTGGCAAAGTTCAGTTCTCTGGTTGAAATTAAAAAAAAAAAAAAAAAAAAAAAAAAAAAAAAAAAAAAAAAAAAAACCTAGACCTTATGAGGCCCACAGGGTTTCTTGGACATCAAATGGTTGATGCAAAAACAGTATTTTGATGAGCTAAGTGTGACTGAATCCCAAACATACAGAGTCAGTGCTTTCTGGAGCATACAGACCCTCCCATGCTGCTGGGGGAAAGGTGGGGGTAGTATGTTGCCCATCTCTCCCTTGAATCCTTCCTTAGAGTATTTTATTCTCTTCCCAAGAAGCCTTTGAGTAGAAGGGGAAGGTCCTCGCCAAATGGAAAGGAAAGCAAGCATGGACAGCTGTTGGTGATGCTGGTTTCTCACAGTCCCTTCCCGGTTAACACATGGCTCTGGACAGAGTCGGTATGGCCAGAGGGTCAGGAAATGATCTCTAGCCTGGGTTCTGCCACTACATGGAAGGATAGATTCAAGTAGGTACTACATTTCTCTTGCCTGATTCCCTAAGGAATCTTCTATACAGCTGTCAAGAACTATGCAGAGAATCTGACATTGGAAGATATGCTCTGTGTGGCCTTCATTGGATTCTTTCATAACAGTTTTATTGGGGAAATATTCACATACCAAACAATTAGCCTGTTTACAATGTGCAGCTCAGTGGGTTTGGGATATTCACAGCCATCACCACAATCAATTTTAGGCAATTTTCTCCATCTCAGAAAGAAATCCATACCCTTTGTATTCACTTTCCAGCCCCTAATTTCATCTTCCATACTCTAGGGAACTATTAATCTTTCTGTCTGAGTAAATTTGTCTCATATAGGAATTGTATATAAATGATGTTGGATAACACGAGAGCTCCTAATTGGCCCTTTTTATTTAGTACCGCATTTTTAAGATTTGGGGAGTTTGTTTGGTTTGCTTTGGCTTGGGTTTTGTGGGCTTTCTTGTTGCTGCTGTTGTTTTGTTTGTCTCTTATTGATTTTTCAAAATATGATTTTTCAGTGTATCCTGGGCTGTCTTGGAACTCAATCTGTAGACCAGGCTAGCCTCAAACTCGGAGATTCTCCTGTCTCTTCTTCCCAAGTGCTACACCACCATGTGTTTGTGTTTTTTTTAATAAATTTATTTATTTTTATTTTATGTACATTGGTATTTTGTGTCCATGTATGTCTGTGTGAGGGTGTCAGATCTTGGAGTTACAGACAGTTGTGTTACATGGGTGCTGGGAATTGAACTTGGGTCCTCTGGAAAAGCAATCAGTGCTCTTAACCACTGAGCCATCTCTCCAACCCCCCCCCCACTTTGTTTTGTTTTGTTTGTTTGTTTGTTTTTGCTTGTATTGTGAGAGTCTGTGTGGAGGTGTGTATATGTGAGTACAACTGCCCTTGAAAGCCAGAAGAGGGGATCAGATCCCCTAGAGTTGGACTTTCAGGTGATTGGGAACACTCTAAATGGCTTTTTAAAGTTTATCCATGTTTTGCATGTACCAGTGCTTGATTCCTTTGTATTTTGAAATGCATTAAATAATCCCACATAATGAGGAATTATCTTTTGCTGGTGAATGGACTTTTGTGATAGTCCCATTCTGGGACTACACGGATGTAGTGGTTTGAATGAGCATGCCTCCCATAAGCTCAGATGTTTGGATGCTTCCGTACTCAGTTGGTGGAGCTGTTTAGATAAGTATAGGAGGTGTGGCCTTGATAGAGGAAATATGTCACTGGGGGTGGGCTTTATGATTTCAAAGCCTCACACCATTCCCAGTGCTTCCCTCTGCTCTGCTTCCTGCTTGCAGTTTAAGATTTGAGCTCTTAGTTTGCTACTCCAGCCATTGTGCCTGGGCTTCCTTGCCATGATGGACTCCAATCCATCTGATACCCCAGCCCAAATAAACTCTTTCTTCTATAAGTTCCCATGGTCATGGTATTTTAGCTACAATAAACAATGTTAGTATTGAAATTTGTTCTCAGCTTTTTAGTTGCACTTATATTTTGATTGTTTTGAGTAGTTAGCTAGGAGATAAAGTATTAATCACATGACCAATTCATTTAATCCTTTGAGGAACTCTGCTTTCAAGGATGACTAGGTCATTACAGGTTCCCAGATCACCATGAGGGCTCTAATCACTATCGTTACCACACTCATTATTGTCTTTCTTTTCTAGCCATCCTAGTGGGTATAACGTGGTATCTCACTGTGGTTTTGATTTCTATCTCCCAAACACTAACGACGTTAGCATTTTTTATGTGCTTATTACATTTGTATGTCTCAGCAGGAAGATGTGTATTGTTTGGACCCTTTTCCAGTTTTAAATTCTATCTTTATTGTTGTCAGCATTGTTGAACTGTAAGCACTCTTTATATATTCTAGATCTCTTATCAAGTGTATGATTTGCAAATAATTTGCTCCCATAAATTACTGTAGGTCATTGCATTTCAAATTCTGACCAGAGGAACTGGAGACAACTCAGTGGTTAAGAGTACTTGCTGCTCTTGCAGAGAACCTGGATTTGCCTCCTAACACCCACTAGAGGTAACTCATAACTACCTGTGCCCACTTCCGCACACAGAGCACATACATACACACATACAATAAAATTAATAGATTAATCTTTAAATTCTAATTAAATGGCAACACTTTAAAGGAAGATTTCAACATATAAACATTACCATGTTCAGTTTCCTTTGAAAACACACATTGCTTTGGAGATGCCTCTCCTCACATTCAGTAACAGGCAGCACACAGGGAGCAGCCCCTCCCCCCAAAGATGAGTCAGAGAGCCTCCTCCCTCAATCTGGTAAGTGGGTTGCCATTCTCTACCTGCCCAACATCTGATTTGTGACCCCTCTTCCCAAGAAATCTAACAAAGCATGACCTGGGCTTCAACCCCACTGAAATTGTCCTTGCAATCAAATTAAACGGCTTCTTGCCAGAATGCTGTCACCTTTGGCACTTGCACAAACTTCCTCCCAACTTAACACCAACTAGCAAGTCCTCCACTCTTGCTATTTTGCAATTTTGGTTTTTCAAGTCCTGGGGCAAGTCACTGGGACTTGGCAGAATTTGGGCAGTTTGGCGAGGAATGATGTCATGAGTGTCCCTTGCCATATGCATTCTCATTACTAATCCAAGCCAGACACATGGAGCCGAAAAAACAGACCAACGGGCTGCTTGAGCTTCAAAACACAGCATTAAAATACTCAGGAAAAATAAAAATAAAACATTTTAGTGCTTAGGCCCACATCCAAGAATGAAAATTACCATTACTCATTATTAACCATCACTTGCCCTGGTCACAGTTTTCCTGATAAAAAGTCTCCTCTTGAAATAAAATAGGTAACCCCTAAATATATATGTGAATAAAATGGCTGTGTGTGTGGTACGTAAGCACATAAGGGTCAGCAGCACATAGAGGGAACACCCATACATATGGAAGCCAGAGGACAATGCTGATTGTCCTGTTCCATCTCCATCTTATTCCCTTGAGAAAGAGTCTCCCCAAACCTAAAACGGCAGCTACAAACCCAGAGTCTCTTGTCTCTGCTCCCCACAGCATTGGGTCACAGGTAGGCGAGCAGCCTGACCAGCTCTATGTGGATGCTGGGGATTTGATCTGTGAGCACTCTCACTTCTGAACCATCTGCCCAGGTCCCTTGTGCGTGGTAATTCCTATTCCTGTTTCTCACCAGCCTTTATCTTTTTATTTATCACTGGCTTCTCTTAAATATTCTTTTTCTTCCTTTTATTTCTTTTAAGCAGCTTTGTTGGGGTGTAGCTCAGACATCTTACAATGCCTCCACTAATAGACTACACTTCTGTGGGGGTTGTTTGTTTGCAGAGTTGCATATTCATCCCCAAAGTCCGTTTTGAACATTTTTATCATCACAAAAAGAAACATCATATCCTTTAGCATAACTCATTTCCTCCACCCTTTCCAGCTTTGAGAGTCCCCCAATCTGTTTTCTCTTTCTTTGCTGTTATCTTGACCACTTCATATAAACGGAATAGGTCATATGCCACTCTGGCCAGGTTCTTTCACTTAGCACTGTGTTCTTGGGATTGATGCACAATGTGGTCTGGGCCAGAACTTCTTTTATTGCAGAATAATCCATTAAATGGAATGTTACCTGTGTGGAGGCTGTTTCATTGGATTGTGTTTATTGTTTTTGTTGTGTGTGGTGCGCATAAATGGTACATATATACATATGTATAGATGTCAGAGGACAACTTTTGGAGTCAGTTTCTTCCTTCTACAGTGGATTCTGGATATTGCAGTTAGGTCTTCAGATGTGTGCAGCAAGTGCTCTTTCCCACTGAGCCATCTGAG
Source organism: Phyllotis vaccarum (assembly GCA_033318265.1). Taxonomy (NCBI): domain Eukaryota; kingdom Metazoa; phylum Chordata; class Mammalia; order Rodentia; family Cricetidae; genus Phyllotis; species Phyllotis vaccarum. Next base: position 8,416,762 of record JARWLC010000004.1, on the reverse strand, counting down.
CAGTCCTCATGTTACTGTATTTTTGGAAACAAATCTTACTGTGTAGCTGAAACTAGCCTCAGATACACTATATACCCCAGAATGACCTCAGATTCACAATCCTGCCTCAGCCTCCCATGTGTTGGGATTACAGATGTGCACCACCACACCAAGCCACATTTTATCTTTGCATTCTAACAGACCTTAGAGATTTTCCACTGTGGGGAGGGGGCACTATAAGTAATACTGCTATAAACATTTGAGCATAGCACATTTTGAAAACACATACCTCACCAGGGATAGATTGCTGGACTGTGTTGTAATGCTGAGCTTAATATTTAAAGAACCGACAAACTTTTAAAAAGTGATTTCTCCACTTTGCATTCTTAGAAGCTGATGGCTAAGGGTTCAGTCCCCTCCACATTATTGCTATTCTTGTCATACTTATTTAATATGGGTTCCATCATTCCATGTACTCTCCCCAAATTTCAGACAAAATCCATGACGGTATTTGTCATCAGGAAATTATAGTGACATTCAATTTTAGGGTGATCCTTATTTAGCCTCTCCTTCTAGGAAATCTATTGGGGGAAAAAAGCCTTCAGTCACTTCTCTACAATTTACAACCAATTATGTGTCCGTAGTGCAGCATAAGCCTGCAATTCTCAGTACCTAGTCTGAGTATATTAAATACAAACAAAATGAAGCTAAATTCAAGCCGGGAACATGGAATTTTGGAAGTAGAAGTCCTAACGATTCATTCATCAACATTTTCATTTCATAGATGAAGATTCTTAAACCAAACCAAGAGACTTGTGTGGGCAAGGCTACACAGCTCTCTATTATAGAGTAAGACTGAAACCTGATCTTATTGGGGCACACTGGGATCCCAGACAGTTCTGCTCAACAAACACAAGAGTGCTAATAATTTCCAGAGCAAGGAAAACATATATACACACACAACAAAGTTTATAGCATAACACATTCTAAAACCAAAAAGGAAAGCTGGGAGCTAATTCTAGCCAACTATTGTATTGAATACATGTTACATGGCATTTTAAGATTTTGCTTGGGGGATGAAGAGCTGACTCCACATTTAGGAGCCCTTTCCACTCTTGCAAAGGACCTCAGTTCAATTCCCAGCACTCACATGGCCTCAAACCATGGTCTGTAAAATCAGCTCCAGGAAAACCAGTGCCCTCTTCTGGTGCTATTCTCACATGGCACATACACACAGACACATACACACAGACACATACACACGCACATAATTTAAAACTCATGTTTTAAGAGGTCTTTGCTTAAATAGTTGCTGCTATGGTTTGGATATGACTTATTCCCCCAGAAGTGCTAAGTGCTAAATATTAAGCACAGCATTACAACACAGTCCAGCAATCTATCCCTGGTGAGGTATGTGTTTTCAAAATGTGCTATGCTCAAATGTTTATAGCAGTATTATTTACAGTGCCCCCTCCCCACAGTGGAAAATCTCTAAGGTCTGTTAGAATGCAAAGATAAAATGTGGCTTGGTGTGGTGGTGCACATCTGTAATCCCAACACATGGGAGGCTGAGGCAGGATTGTGAATCTGAGGTCATTCTGAGGTATATAGTGTATCTGAGGCTAGCCTTAGCTACACAGCAAGATTGTTTCCAAAAATAAAATGGGGACTGCTTAGTCCTGTGGGATTATGCTTTTGTACATTGTAAATATTTGTCACTCCTATTGATTTAATAAAAGGCTGACTGGCCAGAAGGCAAACAGAAAGTGTGGTTGGGGCTACTAGACTATGAAAACTCTGGAAAGAGGAGAGACAGACCAGGAGACACAGAGGAAGTGGGATGAGAATGCTGCTCTGGGAAACAGTACCAAGCCATGTGGCTAAACAAGATAAGAATCATGGGTTAGTTTAAGAATAAGTTATATGTTTGGGCCATAAGCCAAACAACTTGTAATTAATATAAGCCTTTATGCGATTATTTGGGACATCAGGTCCAGACCTCAGGATTAGGCCGGAACAAAAACTTCAGACTACAGTTTAGATGGCTCCTGCTGATGTGATGTATCATCTATACCCCTTCGTGACAACTGAGCAGAGGTCAGCATATCCTTGAGCCTATGGAACTATAAGAAAAATAAAACTTTTTTTTCTTTATTGAAAAACACAGCTTTTGGTATTTCGTTATAGAAATGGAAATTTGGCTAATATAGTTTGCCAATTCACAAAACAAAGAGATTTCATTCACAGAACCAAAACATCCATTGACATCAAGCCTATGGCTACTCTTTAAATTTTGTAACACCCAGACATGATGGTGCATTTCTATAATCCTGTCGCTGTTGAAGAGAGAGGAATCAGGAATTCCAGGTCATTCCCAGCTACACGGTGAGTTTGAGGCTGATCTGGGCTTTATGAGACTGTTTCAAGCAGAAACAAAATCAGCTAGAGAGGAGTACTACACTCCTGTGTTTGCCTGGTGGCCTTATGCATTGTTGTCGTCCATGCCCACCTGTTTCCTGAAAGGACCTTAACTTAGGAAACGTAACCCAGATGACTGGGACATATGTGAGATGCTGACACACGTGTTGACTGCGGTATTTACGCACAGAGCTCCGGGAGGGAGGCAGGGAAACGGGAGAGTAGGAGAGAGGGAGGCAGAAAGAAGACAGAAGAGGTAACACCATGGGCAGCAGATCTTTGCCTACGTGCAGGTTTGTCGGGGAAACAGGCGGGGTGGGGGGTGGGGAGGTGGGGCAGCCTCCCTTTGGCCTACATTCACAAAACAGCAGCAGACACAGCAAAACTTCTGCAGAGAAATAAAGACAGCATGTTGCCCAAGATCCCTCAAGAGAAGGTCTGGGAACAGCGTGCATTCTTTGAACTGAAACCCTTCACCTCCTCTCCTTCGAGAAGCTGGCTGTGTTTCCAGAAAGTGCTCTGCTGTGCAGCACATCAGCTCTCACCATCACTAACAACGGGTGACCTAGGCCATGGTAACACATGGCCCCTGTGGACTCCAGATCTTGTGGAGTGCAGCAGTGCACAAACCAGAGCCTGCTGTTCCCTCACACTTAGGGAGTCTGAAAGGAAAGCTGCCCATCATCAGCTTTCTTTTGGTCCTAGGAAGGGACTAAAGCTTGCCCTTCAGTGCAGTCCCGGGCATTAAGAGGAGTTCCAAATGCCAGGTGCCTGGACTGCTTCTTACGAGCTGTGGGTGCTTTGTTAACTTTCTTCTCTCAATGAAGTAAGGGAAAGAATGCCCAACTCCAAAGGCTGTTCTCTAAAGACCAAAGAAAGAAAAGTGCTTTGCAGTGTCTGGAGTCCAGGAAGAACTCCATTCCCACAGGGCGTTTTAAAAATCTCAAGTCTCTACATCTTCGTAAATCATATGCTGTCACAGCAGTTGTCTTTGGAGACCATCTATTTCACTGAACTTATGAGACAAGCAGTTTGATCTCCTGCAAAGTGAGGTGATGGCCCTGACCAGTGTGTGGTCCCATCAGTTTAAGGCTCTATCAATGCCCTCATTGTAGAAAACAAGGCATACCTGCACACACCAGAGTAGATTTGCCCCTCACCCTGGGGGTGGGAGGCCTTGCTATTATGCTAAGCAGTCACCTTTCCTACAGCGTTGGCTCCCTATTCAAACCAACTTCAGAGGCCCCTGAGTGAGACTGGGCGGTACATGAGCTCAGAACACACGTGGGCGAGCAAAGCAAGATCTACACTCAATATTCTCTTTCTCCTCACCAGCAAGCTGAGTGTGTGAGGAGTAATAGACAGCTCTGGGACTGGAGCACAGGGCAGCTGTGAAAACAACCTGTCCCAGGCTTTGCTCAGCTCGGCCACAAAGTGGCCCCAGCAGCTTCTCACCAGGGAGGACCTCCCATCCTAAACAGAAAGAGCAAAACAAAGTCTGCTGTCCTGTGACCTCAGCCCAACCAGGTCACCCCTCCTTCCTTTGAAGTTAAGTGGGGTAGAAATCATGTGGCTGTAAAGAAATGGAGGAAAGTAACATTAAAAGAAAAACTGAAGATTTTCTTGGGGCTGGGCAGATGATTCAGCGGATAAAGGATTTGCCATAAAAGCCTGAGAATCAGAGTTCAAATGTCCAGAACGCACTTAAAGCCAGGTGGGCATGGTGATAGACCTATAATCTAGAGACAGAGATGAAGCTAGCTACACTACTCATAGGGATGACTCAATAAATAAGATGCAGACCGACCAAGAACTCTCCACATCAGTTCCTGCCTCCACCCACACAGGTGCATCCACACATGAACCTGCACACATATACATGTAATAAAAATGATCTCTCATATACTTGGCAACTGAAAGTGGTCTTCAACTTTTGAAATAAGGATATACTGGTAGATAAACAAAAAAGTAAATTGTGGCACTATGTAATATATAACGTAATATTCATTCAGTCTTTTAAAAGGACATTTTTCCATTTGCAACAGTATAGATGAACTCATAGGACATGACCAGACATGAAAGAAAAATACTACATACTCAATAACACCCAGAATCAGAAAGAAAAAGGAAAAAAAACCCATAAAAACAAAATAAGAGGTAGTTATGGGGATGGGGTAGATAGCAGATGGGAAAGGAAATGGAGACATGTATGTCAAAGGCATTACAAAGTAGATCTTTGGGTAAATAAATCAAAAGATGAAATCCTCAGCGAGGGGACTGTCTTAGGCACACTTCTATTGCTGCTATGAAATACCATGACCAAGGCAGGTTATAGAAGGAAGGGTTTGTTATAGTTCCAAAAGGATGACATTTCATCACCATCACAGCCAGGAAGTGAGGCAGCACTAGGCAGGGCAGCAAAAACAAATGAGAACTCACACCTCCAACTGCAAACAGGAAGCAGGGAGAGCACACTGGGAGTGATGTGAGGCTTTGAAACCCCAATGACATACTTCCTCTAACAAGGTCACACTTCCTAAGCCTCCTCAAATAGCCACCACTGAGGACCAAATATCCAAATGCTCAGACTACATGGAAATTTTTATTCAGATGACCACAAGAACAATACCTACAATGTAACCAAAATACCAAATAGGGCTCATTATTAATTATAAACACTCAGCCTGTAGCTTAGGCTTGTCCCACTAATCCTTATCATTTAAATTAATCCATCTGCATATTTCCACATGACTCATGATTTTTACCTCTCTTCCTGCATGTCTATTCTCTCTCTGCAGCTGGCTGGCGACTCTGCCTTTCTTATTCCATAGAATAAGAAAGAGCTCTCTGTCCCCAGAAGTCCTGCCTAGCTAAATGGCCATTCAGCTCTTTATTAAACCAATCGCAGTGACACATCTTCACATAGTGTAAAGGGATATTCCAAAACGCTCCAGTCTCTCTGAGTTCATACGGATAGCAGCTCTGTTGTGTCTAGAAATACCTGATTCCTAAATGTCCCCAATCCCTTCTAAGTCTTATACTTTTTCTGTCTTGTCTGCAGAGTTCCCTGAGCCTTGAGGCGAGGAATTTGACAGAGACATCCCCTTTAGGGTTGAGTGTTCTAAGGTCTCTCACTTTCTGCATGTTGTCTGACTTTAAGTCTCTGCATCTGTGTCCATTTTCTGTAGGAGGAAGCTTCTCTGATGATGGCAGAGCAAGCGCCGACCTACGAATATAGCAGAATGTTGTTAGGAGTCATTGTATTGCTGTGTTCCTTTAGCAAAGCAATAGTATTTGGTTTTACCTGAAGTCTCTGGCCTATCTGGTCTCAAGCTCATAGCCACCCAATCAGTGCTGAGTAGTGTACCATCTCATGGAATAGACCTTAGCTCAAATCAAGTATTGGTTGGTTACTCCCACAAGCTTTGTGCCATTATTGATTGACCCAGCGTATCTTGCAAGCAGCTCACTCTTGTAAATCAAAGTGTTTTCATCTTTCTCCTTTGGTATCATGCAGAGTACTTTCCAGCTCCATCAACACTAGTCAGTAGGGGTAAAGACTCAATGTAGGCACCAGCTAGACTTCTCTGTGTTCACTGCATTATATAGGTGCTATCTTCAGCAACAGAGCCTTACTGTCAGTTTGTGGAGAGCAATCCATAGCTTTGGAAATAGCCTGGGTTCTTTAGGGGTTTCCATGAGACCCCTTTGACAAAAAACTCAATTATATGTAACGTATTGCTAGTACTGGGTACTTCATTTGGCAACAAAAGATGTCCAGTTGGACCCCAGTCTTCCCATTATTTGGAAATTTTATTTAGATCCCTTTGATTATATATATAATAGGAAGTTTTTACTGTACAGAGTTTCTAAACAACTACTCAAAGGGTCATTAGTTTTAGCTGTCTCTCCACCTGGACCTCCTCCCTCATCACTATTCACTTCCTCTCCCCATTTTATCCTCTCATCCCAATTCCCAACCCACATCCATCCATAAGTATCTATTCCATTTCTCCATCCTATGGAGATCCATCCCCTGCAGTACCTTACCCTCTACCTAACCTCTGTGGTTAGACAGATTGTAGCTTGTTTACCAATGACTTAACAATTAACATCCGCATATAAGAGCATATGTAGCATGTTCGTCTTTCTGGGTCTAGGATATCTCACTCAGGATTTTTTTCCTAGTTCCATTCATTCATCTGAAAACTTCATAATTTCATTTTTTTAAGAGCAGAGTAATGCTTCATTTTGTAAATGTACCATATTTTCTTTATCCATCCATTCATATATCAATGGATATATAAGTTGTTTTCAATTTGTAGCTATTATGAATAGAGCAACCATAAACATGGTTGACCAAGTGTCTCTGTAATAGGATGAAGCAATGAAGCATCCACTGGGTATATTTTCAAGAGTAGTATAGCTAGGTTTGGGGTAGGTCAGTTCTCATCTTCCTAAGGAACAACCACACTGATTTCCAATTTGGCTGTACTCACTCTAACCCATTAGGAGAAGAGAGCTCTAACCATGATTTCAATGCAGCAGCAGCATCATAATTGTAGTTACACACTCTATCTGAAAACATTTCTGGAATCTATGGGGAAAGGAATTTGGAATATGACCTATGACCCAGTCTTACCTTCCTATTTGGACTCCTAACCTTTTGTGTACCTGGCTGATAACAAAAGCCTTCAAGTCAGATCCTCCTGAGTTCAGTTACTGAATCGTATTTCCTACAGTTTACCTGTAAGTGGGTAACTGTAGTGGAATTCAGGCATTCCTTGGGGAAGCCCAGAAGTGCAGCTCCCGAGTTCAGGACCCCTGTGGGGCATGGCCAGAATAGATTGGGAACTAGGGGAGTTCCCCCTGTTTTGTTCCTGTGTTCTTGGTGAGCAGACCAGCAGCCTGGCATGGGACAGTTCCTATCTCCAAGAATTGTCTTAAGGTTCAATTTGTATGGTGACTGTTCATATACCCCTCAATAAACACTAATCCTTTATACAATATATTACAAGTGAATATTAAGGCAATAGGTAGCTGAATTTCTTGAAATATTAGTTTATCCATCTGAAAAACGGGGATGATCATAAGACTGTCCTGAAGAGGTAGTTACAAGGGTTGAAAGAATAACATTTACAAAGGATTGCCACAGATCCTGACAAGACGAATGTCAACTTTATATTGTTTCTTATAATGTTTACAGCTTCTTTGCTGCTGTTGTGTTATCTATCATACTGGTTGGTTGTGAATGAGAATCAATCTCAGGGCTTTGTGAACGCCAAGCATGGCATCCTATATCTCAGTCCCAGATCCACTAATCCTTTAAACTGGGCCCACTAATGGGGGCTGTAATTCAAGCTAGAAAGAAGTTAAGGCAGGGAGCTTCTAAGTTCAAGGCAGCCTGGGCAACTTAGTGAGACTTTGTCTTGAAAGTAAAAATAAAAATAAAAAAATCCTATTTGAGGATGTAGCTCAATGAATTCTTGCTTAGTATGAATAAGACCCAATGTTCAGTTAATCCCTCATATTTCAAACAAGAAAAAGAGAGAGAGAGAACAAAAAGAAAGCAAAGAAGTCAGTCTATGGTCTCCTCTTGCACCTTCTTCAAAAAGCACCTTAAAAACATTGTAGGTGGCACGTGCTACTCCAGGCTGTTCCATGAAGCTTTCCCCAGGGTGAGTGTTCATTGGCTATTCAGCACCTGCTATGACAAGTATGACTGGAAATGGCTGCCTATGGCTAGAAGCTACCACACTGGACAACAACTTCAGGCTACACTGACTATCTCATTGCTTTGATTAGATTTTGTCCAGAACTGAATACAGTGGGTTCAGTGGTTTTCTGTCTGACTTGTGTGAGAGAGTCTTGTCTTTGGATGTGATCCATTGGCATAAGAAAAGAATTAAAGACAGGAAAAGTCTACTTGTGTGGCCCTATGAGCCCAGAGGAGAATCATCACAATGAATTCCTATTAACAACAGTTTCTGGTTCAAAATAACAGAAGTAGAAAACACAGCCCGGGGCACTTGGAACCCTAAGTAGCAGATGTTCTACTTTCAAGGTCCAGGTAGAATATGGATTCCAGGAAGAAGCTGGTCACTTTATTGTGACCCAAGTCAGCAGCTAGGACCCAGCCAAGGCAGACATTACTTCTGGCCAAGTATTCAAAGTCCTCTGAAGCCTCTCTGCCATTACCTATAATTCTCCTGCAGCTCAGTGGTGGTTTAAGATTCCACAGTGAGTCTCAAGCAGGGTTTAAAGAGGTGATATATGCCACAGGCCAGAGGGAGCAGGGATGCCTGGGGGGTGCTAATTATAGGCATTCCTGAGAGCCTTGAACTCTGCTTTCCCTTTGCCAAGCTCCATAAGCAGTTGCTAAAATTTCCTCTGAAGTGATAACCTACTAGCAGAAGGTGAAAGAGAATAAGCCAGAGTGGGAGACTCTTTTGACATGTGCCCTATCACCCAAGCTTGTCCCTTAGTGCTGTTTCCATGAGACAGCAGTTGAGGGAGGGCAGTGTTAACCAGGGCACTATCAGCAGGAGACAGGGGAAGCTCTGGTTCCCTTAAGACAAGAAGACACTATTGAAGAATGGTCAGCAGAGCCACTCAAATCCCAGATGTAATAGCGAATCTAAATAGATGACAGTCATGTTGGAAGATGAAGGCAGGAGTGAACTAGAGATTGGGGCTCTGGGCATTCCGTGATCTGACTATACATTAGGCAGTCTAGAAGATGCCTATATGGACTTTGGAGAGGCTCTGGCCCCTTTCTTTAGGTTAAGATAAGAGAGAGATAAGGAGAGATAGCCTCTATCATACAGGATATCCTATCTGCTCATGGAAGATATCCCTAAGCTGGATCAGAATGGACAGGAAAAGCAGGAAGTAAGCTGGATGCCCACGCACTTATGGATGACACCCTCACACAGTATTAACCCTTACTGGTCTAGGAAGAGGAAATGTGTGTCTGGGATCCATATGCTACATCTAGCATGTGAAGTAGACTCCATATCTGCCCACACACACACACACACACCTAGCCAAAACAAGAAGCATTCTGAGGTGAAATGTCTCGATAAAAGAGGTACTTGCCATCTCTCTGTAAGCTCTTTCAGGAGAAGGACAGGACCTTCCCTCTTTCCTGACTTCTGACCTCTTCTGTCCTTCAACTCCAGGTTCTCTCTCAGCCACATGACCCCCCACCAACTCCTCACTTTATTTCTCCACAGATGCTCTCGACCCTTACATGCTGAAGTGCATTGTACTCACCAAGGGCCCATCTGGCCTCTGAGACCTCTTTCAAGGACCAACATTCTTATGAAACCTTCCTGGAATACTTTTGAGGTTCCCTGAGTCTCCTCTTTTTTTCTCTCACCTCTGTATACTTCAGGGCCCTTTCTCACTCGGCACACACTACCCTAGACTTTCACCTTGTACCCACTCACTTCCCCATTTTGCAATTTCCTCATGTATATCTCCAGCTCAAATCTGAATTTCTCAGTCGTAGTTCCCTCTTTTTCCTCAAAAGCCCTCTCCAAACTTTCTTCAGGCATTTTAAATACAATAGATCCAAAGCACAACTTCTCTCTCCTTGAAACACCATTCCCTTGTCTTATTTTCAAATATTGGTATAGGTCTACTCATTAACGAAAACACAACTCCTAAGATGTCTCTCTTTTGTGCTATCTCTCTCTGTCTGTCTCTCTGACACACTTATACACACACACACATACACACTTTGGTAATTTGAATAGGTATGGCCCCACAGAGTCACATGCTTGAATAATTGGCCTATAGGGAATGGCACTATTAGGAGGTGTGGCCTTGTTGGAGGAAGTGTGTCACTGTGGGGGCAAGCTTTGAGGTCTCTGTAGCATGAGGTTTCTGGCCCAGACTTTCGGGCCTAGCCTCTAGGTTTAGACCCACAGATCCACAGACCCCGCAGAGACACACAGATGCTTACAATAGTTTTAGGCTGATCGGCCTAAGGCCCAGGCATACAACTTGCTAACTCTTTACCCTTAATTTAACCCATGACTCTTATCCTGTTCTGCCATGCGGCTCGGTATCTTTTCTCAGAGCAGCATAGTTGTCCTCTGCTTCTTCTGGCTTCTCTCTGGCCTTCTGCTCTGTTCTTCCTGTTCCCAGAGTTTTCTTAGTCTGGTAGCCCCATCCACATTTCCTGTCTGCCTTTGGCCAATCAGCGCTTTTTATTAAACCAGTGGGTAGGACAATTATTTACAATGGAACAACATAATCCCCCTACAGGCCTCAGATGCTCAAAGTAGGCCTAGTGGGGTAGTGTCCTGTCTGCAGATCAGGATGTAGAATTCTCAGCTACCTCTCCAGCACCATGTCTCCCTGCCTGCCAAAATGATGGAAATGGATGAAACCTCTGAACCATAAGCCAGCCCCAATTAAGGGTTTCCTTTTTCAGAGCTGCTATGGTCATGGTGTCTCTTAAGAAACATACCATGTGCCTTTGGAGAACAGTACATGGTTATCAGCATTTCCTCTCCCCCCAGGCTAACAAGTTTGTTTTTTGGTAGGTAGACATTTATCCCCTCACCATCCCCTACCACATCTTATGAGGTAATGCTCCCTGGGAAAGAACTATTTTACTTGTGTAAACTCCTGGGAAACTACTTTTTTGCCTCATGTGTAAACAGGATAAGAAACTTCTGGAAGCCATCAAGGAATACTCTAGAAGCCACCCTATGATCAACAGGCAGCAGATAAGACAAGATAAAGTAGACATACTAGAAATTGGAGGAGGAGGAGGAGGAGGAGGAGGAGGAGGAGGAGGAGGAGGAGGAGGAGAAAAAAACCCAGGTCTTCAGTAGCTCAGTAGCTTCATTGAACTCTTAGATCAAGCCTTGCCTGACAGACATATGACCACCGGGGTTGTTAATGAATTCTTTGGGGGGAGGGGTTAGGATATAATTTAGTGGTAAATCACATGCCTAGTATACATGAGGCCTTGGGTTGGATCCCTAGCAACACTTAATAAATATAAAAAGTAAATAAAAACATAAATAGACCCTTTTGTTTTAATACTGCAGCATTGGCAGCTGTTTCTTGGAACCAAAGTCATCCTCAGCAATAGACTCACTAGTAGGTCCTCATTAACTATTTGTTGAAGTAAATTCAGCCCTAAAAGTTTGTTACCTCTGCAATTGCTTCTGGGTAATAAATTTTCACGGTCTTCTTCCATTTAGGAAGCACCCCAGTGCTGATAGATGGTTATTTTATAAGTCTGCAGGAATAGAAGGCCCCGTAAAGCAGCTCAAATCACACCATGACTGGATCTAACTCTGTAGCCTATCTGTGAGGCTGTCTTTATTTCATTCCTCTTTCTCTAAATCCAGGCGTGAAAACATATTTCCTTCCACCATCCCTGTAGTCATGTAAAAATGGAAAAGTAAAAAGTATTCAACCTTGTGTGGTTTTATTTTCCACATCAAGTGTGGACTGCATCTTTGCAGAGCTTCCTCACGTTTGCAAGGGCAATGTCTCATGAGAAACTCATGAGAAGCCTCTGTATTGGCTCTTAACATGGAGAAAAATCTCTAATGAGGTGTCAGAACCAGAGGTCAAACTTCCACTCTTTATTCCCATGAACTGATTAAACAGTCACACCTTGAGAATGAGTGTTGAATTAGATTAGTGACTTTTTAGCCACGTAATTCTTACACTGGTAGATCACGGCCCCTGCGAATGTGTTTTGTAAGTGTGTGCTTACCAATCCTCCAAGCCAAGCATCTTTAATGACTTTTAATTTACTTTACTGACTTTTCTTGAGTGACTGTTAGTTTCATCTACTAAGATTTCATTCAAGGGCTGAAAAAAAAATAGCTCTGAGTGCATGGGCATATTTACTGTTCCTCATACCTGAGCTTGGTTCCCAGTACGGCTGTTAGGAGGCTAACAGCTGCCTGTAACTGCCTGTACCTCCAGCTCCAGGTGATCCACCACCAGCTTCTGACCTCCACAGGCACGCACATACCCACATCCCTTGGCTTAGTCTAACCACCCTTGTCTGGACCTCAACGTATCTCTGGGGTTCTGCCAAAACCCATTCTTCTATCCCCTAACTGACTGGATGGACCTTCCCACACAACATGGAACTTTTCCATCCACCAAGATATACCCCCACCCTCCAGGCTTGTACAGGACTCACATTCTGTACTCTAGCCCAGCCTCCTCTGACTACCAGATTTCATTCCACTTAAGCCAATTCTAACCTCTAGGACAAACCCACCCACACATCCTCCCTTCTATCACAACCTGCTCTGTGCATAACAGACTCAGAACTAGCAAAATAAGTCCACACTCCAAGATCTTATTGGAAAAAAAATACAAAAATAATATGAACGATAAACTAGTATCTCCTCTCCAGTCCTGTAGAAATGTTTGCTAAGGAGAATTACCTGAACAAACTCCAAGACAGAGAATTTAAAAGAACAATCACAAGCTTCCTTAAAGAATTCAAGGAGTTTGAAGAAGACACAGAGAAACAGCTCAATGAGATTAAGGAGAAAGGAGAATAGACACTTGAGGGAGGCTCAAGAACACTGGAGAGGACTCAACCTGAGAGGAAGATGGGACTGAAAAACCCAATAGCCCAACTAGAAATCTCAAAGTCTTACAAGTAGAATGAATTGAGCAAAAGATGGGATATCAGAACTCATAGAGTGGAGGAGCTAATCCAAATAAACAAGGAATGTGAAAAAAAAAATAGCTGGGCAGTGCCAGCGTATGCCTTTAATCCCAGCACTTGGGAGGCAGAGGTACCCAGACCTCTGTAACTTTAAGGCCTGGTCTACAGAGTGAGGTTCAGAACAGCCAGAGCTACACAATGAAACCCTGTCTCAAAAAAAAAACCAAAACCCAAAACAAAGCAAAAAATTAAATACATCTTAGACTCCATTCTACTTGCTCTTTTATTGGGGGGGGGGTATTTTTATTTTTAACTGTGTGTGTATAAAAGTGTGGAGGGAATAGGTCCATGTGAGTGCAGGTGCCCTCTAAAGCCAGAGGCATCAGATCTCCCTGGAGCTGTATTTATAGATGGTTATGAGTACCAGCATGGGTGCTGAGAGTTGAACTTGGTCTCTGTGAGAGCAGTACATGGGGCCATCCCTCTAGCCTCTCTATTTGCTGTTAAGGTTTTCTCCATTCTTTTTCAAGGAATAGCCTCACCCAGCCTCTGTCCAGATGGCTCCAGTGAGGCTGAGCCCACTTCTAACCCTACACCTACCCTAAAGAAAGCAGTAGAGAAAAGAAACAGCCCGAGATAACCTTATATCCATTGTCTGGAAAACTGTGTCAGCAGGGATTCCAAGTCAATCCCAGGAGTCTTAGTTCTGAGACCTGTCAAGGTCATTAAGGGAAACAAAACACCAAAACCTGTTTTCATGGAAGATGCTGAGATTTGAAAATACAAGCCTAAGTCTTCTGGAAACCATTTATCACTTGGGAAGAGACTTGGCTGTGGTGATATGTTATGTATTTAGTAAAATCAATCTGGAATATCAGAGAACAGATCCACCCACAGTCAATCTAGGGGGATCAGAGAGTGATAATTCACGCCTTTAATCCCAGCATGGGAAAGACCAAGTGGTGACCTATATCTTCAATCCCATAAAAGGCCTAGCTACCAAACAGTAGTAGCTCACACTTTTAATCTTAACCTGGATGTGAAACAACTGGGCAAAGAAGGTATTTAAGGCAGGTGTAAGAAGACAGATTATTATTCTATAGAAGCCATGAGGAGTGAGGCTGAGGTAGCTGAAAGATAGCTTGGCTGAGTGAGATTTGACTGTGGTCTGTTTCTCTCTATATAATATTCCAGCTTTCCCTCTATATCTAGCTTTGAGTTTCATTTAGTAACAACCAGAATTTGTGCAACACTCGGCAATGCTAATAGAAAGAGCAGATCCTAGAGAAAGATCGAAAATCCTGAGGAACCCATTTGAATCCCTGGATCACCTCCTGACCAAAGCCTGGACTGCTACATATCCCACAAATCAATAAATTTCATCTTTCAGTCATTTTCATCAGCATTTTATTACACACACAAATCCTGTAGTAGTTGAGTTTCTAGGTCCCCAGCAGCCAGAGGCCCACACCCACAGACCTGCAGCCCCAGACCCCTTAGCCGCCCGCCGCTGCTGCTCAGGCCCCCAGAAATGACTCAGACGCTTATATTAACTTTATGCTGTTTGGCCTATGGCTCAGGCACATTGCTAGCTAGCTCTTACATCTTAAATCAACCCATTTCTATTAATCTGTCTGCCACGTGGCCCATGGCTCACCTGTGTTCCTTACATGTTGCTCCTTTGGGTTTCAGCTCGGTCTGTCTGACTCTGCCCTACTTCTACCTATGCTCTGATTTCTCTTCCTACTTTTTCTATGGTGCCTGTCATAGGCCAAAACAGCTCCTTTATTTAAAGATTGATATTCACAGCATACAGAAAGGCATTTCCACATCAAAATCCAATTTTGCATTTGCACGAAATATGTTGAAAACAAAATTGCTATCATCATCTTTGTGCACGGCAGTGGACAATGACCCAATACCAGCAATGACTGGACCTATATTTCAGGTATCTGTA
This sequence comes from Phyllotis vaccarum, assembly GCA_033318265.1. NCBI lineage: Eukaryota > Metazoa > Chordata > Mammalia > Rodentia > Cricetidae > Phyllotis > Phyllotis vaccarum. Next base: position 8,401,742 of record JARWLC010000004.1, on the reverse strand, counting down.
GAATGTAACCAAAAGTGAGAAACTTAAAAAAAAAAAAAAAATATGAGCCTACTAAAGTAATGTCTTGTCCATGCCTATGAGTCAGCTATCTTCACAAATTAAAGATTGGAAAAAATTTCTTCTAAGACAGCAACTCATGTAGCCAAGGTTTGCCCCAAACTCTCTAAGTAGCAGAAAATGGTCTTGAACTTCTGATCTTCCTCTGGGTGCAGGGATTACAGGCATGGACTGCCACGCCCAGTTTATATGAAAATCTCTTTACTGTGCTTTACTCATGTTCTTTCCATCTTGGTAACTTCTAGAGTGTGTAAATGACTGTTCCAGTCTGTTTCTATCCACATTTTGTGTTTCCCAAAGCACTTCCCTGCTGTTTTTGCAATGGTGAGCAGCCAACAGTGATTACAAAGACTGGATCTGAGCAGGGTGAAGTGTCCTGCCCTGAATCAGAGCAGAAAAACCAGCTCCCCATCCTCCTCTTGTGAGGGCAAAAATCACACATAGGAAACACTCTGGAAAAAAAAGGAAATCTATTGATGCCAGATGTATTATTACAAAGCCAAACCTAAGTACACAGTGACCTTGTTATCACCCCCAGAGGTGGGAAGCTTCCAAATCAGTCCTGTTAAATCTCTTCTGTCCTGAAGAAAGTATGTGGGACTTTATCCAGTAAGGTTAAACCTTGAATATGTCTGGCATCACCTTTTCCAGAAAGGACCCATCAGGAAGGAAAGAATGACATCTCCTTTATTCTTTAAGAACATCACCCTCCGATTACATTCAACCCAGGCCAGTCCAAACGTCAGAGGATAATTGCAGAGCTGTCAGAATTCAAAATTTATAGACAGTGTGGACATAGGTGATGGTTTGTTGGGGGAAATGGATTCATCATGTGCACAATCTATGGCAGCAGATAAAACACCCTGACAATATTACACACTTGGGGGTACAGGGGCTGAGCATATTATTTTGAAAGCATGCTGTTATGACATTTTGAAATTCCAGAGTCAGTGCTGAGCAGATCCAGAGGCTACAGCAGTGCTCCATTGTGAAGCTGTGTAGGACCACAGAGAACCATCCATTTCACAACACAAACTATTTTCTCATTTGCTCCCTGTCAAGTCATGGAGTTCATTAAAGGGGTGTTTCATAAAAATTTGAGATGTGTTTAAAATAAATTAGCATGAAAATAATAATATTCCTTTTTGAGGTTCTTAGAGTAATACAAATATTTAGTTTTAAATTCCAAAATTGCGAAATTTTTAAGCTGAAAGCCAGACAAACCATAAAATCTAATTATTTCTCTCCAGCTGGCCAATATGAATGCATGCCGTGTGTGTGTGTGTGTGTGTGTGTGTGTGTGTGTGTGTGTGTGTGTGTGTGTGTACGTATGTAAGTGTGCATATGCGTGTGTATGTATGTTCTCACTTGAGAGACTGTGTATATATGCATGCATTCGTGCATGTATGTATGTGAGCATTTATGCATATGTGTGTATGCAGAAGCCAGAAGGGAAGAACATCTGGCGTTCTCTTCCATCATGTTCCTTCCACCTTTTCTCTCCCGAAACAGATCCTCACTCTCTCTAAGCCTGGCGCTCACCTTTTTTACTTGTTAGTTTGCTTTGTTATTCTGGTGACCAACCATCCCCAGCAATTCTCTGGTCTCAATCCACCTCAGCATAAGTGTTACAGTTGAGTGTGGCCACATCTGACTTTTTTAAGTGTGAGTGGCCCTGGGGAATCTAAACTCAGGTCCTCATTACTACACAAGAAGTGTTCTTACCCACTCAGCCGTTCCCCCCCCCCTTAAATCTCGACCTTTCTGTCAGAAAGAACCTTGTATCCTGAGATGCATTTGACTTTCCCTGGAAGAGGTTAAAACATGCAATTTTCACAGAAAGCACAGTTTCTTCCTACTCGGTGCAGTCCATATCTCAGAGGGCTTGTTAAGTATAGACTTTCACTCATCTGCTATTTAAAACCTCATAACAGCCCAAACAGAGAAGCAACTATCACACCCTCATTTACAGGGGAGCAAATGGAAACCTAGAAGACTGAATTGCTTGCCCACAGTTGCTAAGCAGGTGGGTTTTAAAATTGGAATTCAGGGGTTTTCACCCAATGCTGTAGACATTCAACCTAACATAGACAGGGAATTTCTGCATGTACCAGGCCCTGTGTCAAGTACTAGTTTGATGAACACAAAAAATATGCCATAACAAAGATTTTTCAAAAGTAGGCAGTAGCACATGACACATGTCCAAAGCTACAAGTTGAAACCAGAAGGTGTTGACATTTGAAGATTTGTTTGATGCTAATACAGAAGTGGGTACATGAAAATTCCCTTCTCCTAGTGGGGTACTAAACAGCACAAGCAGCTGAGAAGCCTCTCCTCAGTGAGGTTAACTTGATCCCCAAAATGATGGCAGTTGACTATAAGGACAGAAACAGAAATAAAAAAGGCCAGCCAAGGAGGCAGCTCTGTCTGTGAACCAAAGAAAAGCTAAACATCAGACTAGTCCAGCTGGGCTTTAAAGTGCTTGGGTCCTGGTCTGGGAACAGGACAGTTATGGTTCACTCCCAGCAGCAGGCTATCTCTGGACTCCAGAACTAGGACTCACTGGTCTCCAGTGTCCTGGCATTGCCAAGACTCAGCAGATTCACCCCCCCACCCCCCCCCCCACCCCACCCCCGCCCGGCTCCTTTATAATGCCTCTGATGTTACTAAACAGCCCTCACCCCCCTTCTCCCTCACCAGAGCTAATTTTTAGGTCCTCTGCTGAGCTATGAACTTACCTTCCTGCTTCTTGCTCTCTCTGTGTCTTTTGGCTTCTCTTCCTCTGACTAGTTCGCTCACATGACAGCTTCAGACTCTTGAGAAGAAAAATCTGGTTGATGGATCCCATCACTGTTTCCCTTTCATGCAAACCTTCGCACCAGGCAGCCTGATGGGCTGTGAGCTGACCTGTGGACTAAATGTCCTGCCTGCAGTCAAGTGTTCATCAAAGATCAAATCAGCTAGAGCTCTGGAGATGAAGACGGGTAGGGTTCTACGGGCTAGAGCATGACCACATCTATCTGTGCACAAAAACAAGCTTTCGTGGGCTGGGGCTCTGTGGCAGAGTGCATTCCAAGCTTACATGAGGCCCTATATTCCATCCCCAGCAATACAAAACTAGTTAATATTACAACAATAATAAAGGAAGCTAATAAAGAAAGATTATTATTTATTAAAGGGTTCAAAGGAGAGAGCACTCACTGATACAAGGAGGACTCAGCCGTCGTGCAGTTCCTGGGAAGGCTGGACTCAGCAGGTCAGGTCCTCCATCCAGGGGCACTGGGAAGAAGAGCTACACATATGTGCGCCCTGATCTTCCTGGCCACACCCTGGGTACTGGTGCCCCCAGGCCATAGATTATTCTCAGATCTACACCTCTAGGTCAAGGTAATAATACCCACTCTCCACTACATCCCCTCCTTTGTCTAAATAAGAAAGTTTTAAACCTAGATAGAAAACTATATACAACAGGAACAATTATCAGGTGATGTCCAGGAGAGGGAAAGGACAGTAACAGGAACAAAGTAAAACTGCAACCAACAGGAACATCAAACAGGAACCATAGACAAAGGGGCCAGAATACTGCTAAGTGGCAAAACACAGATTACTCCAAAGCTTATCTTAAATAATCTGAGTCTAATATCTAAATGCTCTTAGTTACTATATGAGGTGGTTGTAACTATAATACCTAGTCTTTAACCCCATCAAAGACTTGAGAAGGAAAATATATTACTTAAGTGATCAGGAAGTCTAAGCAAGCAACTTTGGAAATTTAGCAAGAAAAAACACAACAGCCTAGACAGTCACCCAAAGCTTCTCTGTAAAGCTGGGGCATCTGATTTTTAGGTTGTAGGTCTAGAATATCTCACAGATGGTTTCAGAAGCAGGGTATTTAGGAGATTGCCTTACCCTGTCTTAGCAGGAAGGGGTTCAGCAGTTTCTTACCTCTTGTCCTGTTTGTTCAGAGTGGACAGCATGTGTACTGTCAGCAGTTGAGGCAAGGGCCGTTCTTTGTCCAACCAGCCATTTTCCACCAAGAGGTAGACAAACTCCATGTGGAGTGTCTTTGATGCCCAACATCATATTGAGAAAGGATTGGCGCTGCCAGGAGCAATCATGTCTCACGTCAGCCAAATTCTGAATAAGAAAACATTTAAATGCCATATTCTCTACGCCTATGAAGTGTTTGAAATTTACCTACCCACCTGACACATGTTATTGTATATCTAGAAAACCTAATTAACATATATAATATGGGTCACTATAACCTCTAATTTTTATCAACCTAGATAGCTAAAAGACTAAGGCTTACATTATGAAAGTAGACAATCTGTAAACAGATGCACAGTATAGGGACAATAACTCTGAGTATGACATACAAAATATCTTAAGCAGAGGTAGAAATGTATAGTACAAAATGACAACAATATACTTAGTATATATAAATATACAAAATATTTTAAACAGAAGTAGGAGCATGTGTACAATATGACAAATATAGATTTAAATTTGTATCAGTATACAAATCATCTTAAACATAGAAAAATAATTTCCCATTTGTATCAATATAAAAGAATTCATACCAGTGCAAATTATCTATGGCTGATAGTTGGCTAAATTTGTTTACAGGTAGATACAATAATCTACCTATGTCTATCCTATCTATTCCCCTTTTCTTTCCAAAAAGGGATTCCTGAGGCTAACTTTATTGTTCAACCCTCAATCCTAATACAATTTATGACAGAGAAACAATTATCCATAACCCTGAGAAAACAAAATCTGTTGGGAGAGAGGGCATAGTTTTTCTTAGAATTGCTTCCTTCTGTCTTGCGGGGAGGATGGGAAGTGTAATGAACCAGGTAGAAAGAATCGTTGAGGTGAAACCCCATCTTCTTTCTAGACATTTCAGAGATTGTTGTTAGGAGAATTTGTTGTTTACTGTGGAAAACATAAACATTATTGATATAAAAATATAAAATTTTAAATTTTTTGGAAAGAATTGTAAACAAAGAAATGTTTTAAAAGGTCAAGAATAGGGATGAAAAGAATTAGAATTACATAACAATAGTTCCTAGATTCCAGTTTTCTTCTGTCCCACACCAGGTGGCTTTTCTGATATGAGAAAGAATCTCCTATTTTTTTTTTTTTTCTTTTAACAGCATGCTTTGGGTTAGAGACAAAGAAAGCCACATACTCCAACTCCAAAGATATCTTGATTTGTAATTGAGTCAGGACCATAAATTTTCTAGAGGTAAAAAATGTGCAGTGATACAGCCAGGTAATGGCAGTACACACTGTTAGTCCCAGCACTTGGGAGGAAGAGAAAGGAGTATCTATGTATGGGAAAGGCCAGCCTGTTTACAAAGCAAGTTCCAGCACAGCCAGGACTGTAACACAGAAAACTCTGTCTTGAAAAAACAAAACAAAAAGGCAGGAGAGATAGTTCTATCCTTCAATATTCCAAACTAATTTTACTAAATACACAATATGTCACCACAATCGGTCCTGTAGAGAATATTGGTATCAAAAGGCCTGATTACTGTAAACTTTTTCAGGATTTCTTTCTCTTTGCTTTATATGCCTAGGTTTCCAACATCCTTTTAACTTCTTGAAGATGGTTATTTTTATTTTTTTTGTAAAGACAAAAACAAAACCCTGTCTCAACTTTTATTGAGTTTTATCTGCCTCTTATATAATTGTCATGTTGGTGGATGAGCCATTATTTCTTCTCATAAAGAGATGTCTCCTGTTTGAATCTTTATTAACCTTGTTGGTATCCATAGTTTTTCTTCCCCTGTGGAAACAAAAGTGAAACCCCTTCCCTAACATAGCACATATCCTGGTTTCTTTTCTGAGGTCAGTACATCTTTCTAAGTAGACAGGCTGATTTAGCTCAGAATTTTCTGTTGGTGGTGCTGTTATACAATGTCTCTCCACAGCTGTTGTTCCTTTCTCGTCATTATTAATAAAATTCAAAGTTAATGAGGCATTATTCAATCTATCTCTTGGTGTTTTACTTCTTCCTTTCTGTTTGCAAAGCATTTCTTTTAAGATGTAATTAGATCTTTTAACAACTGCTTATCCTGTAAGATTGTATGTATGCCTATAATATGCTTTATAATATGCAAAAAACTAATTTTATTTTATGGGAAACATATGCTGAAGCATTGTCAGTCTTAATTTGTACAGGTATGCCCATAATAGCCGTGTCTTCAAAAAGATGTGTAATTTCAGAATCAGCCCTTTCTGAGCTCGGAGGAGTGGCTCATTGAAATCCCGAGAAGGTTTTGATGGTATGGTGTGCATATTTTATTTCCAAATTCTGTAAAATAAAACACATCCATCTGCCAAATTTCATTTTTTTAATTAAATTAAAACTTTTAAAGCTTAAGCCCATGATTTTTTTTTTCCGCCCTGAAATTGGCCTTTTTTTCTGTGTAACCTTGGCTGGCTTAGAACTCTCTTCATAGACGAGACTGACCTCAAACTTGTGAACATCTTTCCTCTGCCTCTGAAGTGCTAGCATTATAAATATGCACTACCCAGTTCTGCCCGTGAGCCTATTATTTCATCAAGGAAAAATAAGCATAGGATGGCCAGATAAAATTCAAGATCCTTCATTAAATCTGAGTTTCTGATAAAGGGCATAAAAATATTCTAATAGTTATGTACACCAAAATACTGCATGGGACATACAAATGTTATTCATCGCATACTGAAGAGTTTGTGGAGTAACCTGTATTCTGACCTGTTAAATACGGCGACACTATATGAGGGAAAGAGGATTGCTATCATGAGATACCAGGTACTTGAGTTTAGGAAAACACAGCTCAATGAATGCCAGTGGTGGGCAAGATGACTCAGCTGGGAAAAAGCATTTGTCATACAAGCCTGATGATCTGTGTTTAATTCTAAAAACCCACATAAGAAAGCCAGACGCAGTGGTACATACCTGTAATCCCAGCATTCCTATGGCCATATGGGAGTAGAGACAGGAGCACCCAACTAATTGGAAGTACACAAAAGTACACAGAGAAGCGGAAATGAGAGAAGCCCTGCCACAACACAATGGAAGGAAAGAACACACACATACACATTCTCTCTCTCTCTCTCTCTCTCTCTCTCTCTCTCTCTCTCTCTCTCACACACACACACACACACACACACACACACACACACACACACACACATATACATGTGCACATGCACGCATGCATGCACCCCACATATATAAGAAGGCTTATCTCTAAAATATATTTTAAAAAATCAGGAAACTGGAAATCAAAAACCCAAATAATCCAATTGAAAATGGGGTACATATCTAAACAGAATTCTCAACAAAAGAATCTCAAATGGTTGAAAGACACTTAAAGAACTGCTCAACATTCTTAGCCATCAGGGAAATGCAAATCAAAACAACTCTGAGATACTATCTTACACCTATCAGAATGGCTAAGATCAAAAACAATGATGACAGCCTATTGTAGAGGGGATGTGGAGTAAGGGGGAAAACCCTCCATTACTTGTGGAAATGTAAACGTGCACAAACACTTTGGAAATCAGTATGGTGATTTCTAAGAAAACTGGGAATCAATCTACCTCATGATCTAGCAATACCACTCTTGAGCATATACCCAGAGGAGTCACACTCATACCACAAGGATATTTGATCAACTATGTTCATAGCAACATTATTTGTAATAGCCAGAATCTGGAAACAACCTAGACACCCCTCAGCTGAAGAATGAATTTTTTTAAGTGATACATTTACATGATGGCATACTACTCAGCAGAAAGGAAAAAAATATATCCCTAAATTTTCAGGCAAATGGATGGAATTAGAAAAAAAAAAAGTATCCTGAGGTAACACAGATGTAGAAAGTTGGTCCCTGTTTTGATACCAGCATACCACCCACTTCAAAGCTACAGACTGACCTTTCAACTTAACAGCCTACAGTGGTCCATAACCTATTTCTGGTCACGAGCAGAGTCTCTCTGGCATTAGCATTGACTCTACTCCAACTCTTTGCCTTAGGTATTTTCCCTCTCTGCTGTTTTCTAAATCTCTGTTACCTGATAACTGTTGTATTAGATTTCTGGCCCAGAATTTCTGGCCTAGCCTCAAGGTTCAGACCCGCAGACCTGAAGACTCTCAGACCCACAGAGACACACAGATATTTACATTAATTTTATGCCAATTGACCTAGGGCCCATTCATATAACTTGCTAACTCTTTACCCTTAAACTAACCCATGACTCTTATCTTGTTTAGCTATGAGTCTTGGTACCTTTTCTTAGAGCAACATTTCAACTTTCCTCTGCATCTGCTGACATCTCATTGTGGCATCTCTGCTCTGTTCGTCCTGTTCCCAGAGTTTTCTTAGTCTGGTAGTCCCACCCACACTTCCTGTCTGCCTTCTGCCAACCAACGTTTTTATTAAATTAGTACATGGGACAATTATTTAGAATGTAACATAATCCCACTACAGATAACAACTACTGAAAGCATGATGATGTATCTGGGTACTATAAATGTTAATGACTAAGAACAAAAGGATGAAACATAATCTGTTAAGTGCCTGTGTTGTAGTGGGTTTTCTCGGGTCCCGAACGCCAGAGGTCCCGGTCCCACAGACCTGCCGCCGGAACTGCTTATCCGCCCGCCGCCCAGGTCCCCAGAAACGACTCAGACGCTTCTATTTACTTCATGCTGTTTGGCCTATGGCTCAGGCACATTGCTAGCTAGCTCTTACATCTTAAATCAACCCATTTCTATTAATCTGCGGGCCACGTGGCCCGCGTGGCTCACCCGTGCCTCCTTACATGCTGTTCCTTCAGCGGCTTCAGCTCGGTCTGCCTGACTCCACCCTGCTTCTCCCACCTAAGCTCTGACTCTCCTCCCACTTCCTCTATGGTGCCCGCCATGACCCATAACAGCTACTTTATTTAAAGATACAGCACACACAAATGCATTCCCACATCATGCCTGCCACACAAGCATGAGAACCTGAGTTCAGGTTCCCAGTGGCCACAAACAGAATCCAGAATCAGCGGTTTGCATGTGGGGAGCAGAAGGCAAATGTAGGTCTTTACTGGGCAGCCAACCTAACCAATCAGTGAGCTAGAGTTCAGTGAAAAACTCTGTATCAAAAAATAAGACCAAAAGCAATTGAAGAAGGCATCCAGCATCAGCTGCTAACCATAACACACACATACACATTCACACACACATAGACAACACAAAGGGGAAAATGATTTTTTAAAATGGAATAAAGAATCTGTAATTTCATAGTAGCAACTACCAAGTGAACCTATGATGAAGTATAGCCAATTACAGTGATGCAGCACGTGGCTTTACTGATATGTAATAAGGTTGGACTGTAAGATCAAAACAGGAACAAGAACAAAAATACACCTTGCAAGTTACTGGGAGGCCAAAACATAAAAAATACACCTTTCAGGTAAGGGTTCTGTTTATAGACATATAAGAACAACTTTCCTATGGTTCTATTTTTTTTTGACCCATCCGCACTAGATGTGTTTGATCACATGTGGGTGGGAAGTACATAAGCAGGAAATATGTCAGGATGTGTGCTTGTCTATGATTGGACCTGTTGGGGTATGTGGTGAATTATGGCTTTTTAAGCTCTTACAACATGAGTTGTGGTTATTTCCTGGGAACCCGGGTATTGACTTAACCAAAGTCTATCCACTTGGCCAGTATTTAATTGACACTTGCTTCAAGTCTGCCTTTAAATTGTAGCAATAGTTTTATCCTTGGTCGGTGGGGTTAATACTGGCCTGTGGAAAGACTAGAGCCTGTTGATCTATAGCAATGGCACAGGTTTCTTAGAACACTTATTGCCTTTACAATTCAGGGTGCTGTGTGTTCCCCAAAGATAAAATGAATCCTTAGCAAATGAAGTTTTAGTATACAGTTGTAAGTCTGTTACAGTTCTTATGGACATTATAGTTTATTACCCCCCTTCCGCCCTCAAAAGACAAGCCACAGTACTCTTGTTCAGTCAGCATGTCTAACATAAATGTTACAACAAGGATGAAAATGTATCCCGGCAGTTGGGAGCCAAGGAATACCACAAAGTTACACCTCACAACAAACCTCTCACTGAGATTTATTAGAAGGGAAAAACCCAGGAGTGTGGCTGTCACTGCTAAAGTGAGAATTAGCAGGAAATTGAGCAGAAGGTGGGGTTTATGTAGAGTTTCATGGCCGGAGGAGTGTAATTTTTCAGGTGGTTTGGGATTATGTGGCTTAATCTTGAGGCAAACTCAGGGGCTAGTGATTTTTTTTCCTTGTAGGGCAGGACTGGGCTTTTAGGAGCATTAGAGAAATCTGGGGGTGGAGCCTGGCCATGGAGCTCTTCAGGCAGGGGCCTGGCCACTTGCACACTTTGAGAGTTAGCAAAGTTTACCAAGTATACAAAGTTTACAAAGGGAGTTATCTGTCAGCTTGAGTTGTCATGAATAGCCAATATCATCTAACTCAAAGTGTAGGATACTAGACCAAGAAAATGCAAGGTCTTGGCCACTTTTAAATGTGGCTCTTCTTGGTTCAGCAGTTATCTGTCCCTCTAACACAGTGGTTCTCATCCTTCCTGATGCTACAACCCAGTTCCTCATGTTGTGGTAACCCCCAACCATAAAATTATTTTTGTTGCTACTTCAAAACTGCAATTTTGCTTCTGTTATGGATTGTACTATAAATCCCTGTGTTTTATAATGGTTTTGGCAACCCCTGAGAAAGGGCCATTGACCCACAAAGGGGTTATGGCTCACAGGTTGAGACCTGCTGTTTTATCAGATCCACTATCCATGGTTGATAAGAACTTAATGGTAATTAAAGCACCTGCCACACAAAGAAGAATGAAAGAAAATGGCTGTAAAGATTCTCTCTCTGGCAGGCTAAGGCCCTCGGGATCCCTCTCCTGCTCTCTGGGGGGCATTCTTTGTCTGATTTTCTTTAGGGTCTCCTACCCTACTCTCTAAGGGATCCCTCCTCACTCATTATCAATGGGACTACTTCTGGAGAACCCTCACAAAGACGGTCCAGCCTCCATAGCCCACTTTCTGCTCAGATAAATTTAGGACAAAAGGATAAGGCTTGGCCAATCAGAGATGATTTGTCTGACCTTAGGATCTGTAATACAATCCCCTCAGTAACAATAACCTTCCCATTTCTTTGCTTCCAGTAAATTCCAAATGCTGGTGCCGAACACCCAGTCTTTTCCTAGAACTAGTTCTGAAGTCTAAATTTTGCTTTCTTGCCTCAATAGCTTTCTTTGGATCTACCAGCAGCTACCGTGAGACCATCCCAACAATGATTTACATAGAAAGGCTCCACACTTAATGTGAGCCGTGCTGTAGGATTGAGCTTCAATATCTAATTCTTAATGGTCTTTTCTCCTCTCCTGTGTGTGTGTGTGTGTGTGTGTGTGTGTGTGTGTGTGTGTGTGTGTGTACTTTGCAGTCTTAATCCCAATTTGGAATCCAGAATCAACAAGCTTTTCTAAATCTTGGGACTCTTTTTTGTCTCTATTTTTCTTCCTTTATAGTTTATTCTACTAATTTATTGCCAAAGATGATTATTTTTTATGGTAACAACTAGTCATAGGCATAAAGGAGCCCAACTGAAACACACACAAATTATGAAATTCCATCTTTCTATAACGACTTATTCTAGAAAGGCAGGTGCCTGGCTAGACTTACATGTGATGGCAAAGAGCCAATCTAAGACAGACTTTGCCCCAGCACACAACAGGTCACCATTTTTTTCCCAGTCTCTTCTCTTTTTCTGTCACCCACTTTATAACTAGCGAGAGCTACCTGTTTAGGGCTTTGCACCTGTTTAGGCTTTATTTATCTTCACACATTTTCATTCCTGTTAAGAGACAAGTTTGTGTATTATTTAGGGTAAATAATCTGCTGTTAAAAGAGATCCGAGTTATGTCATGACTCAGACACAATAGAAATCTGTTTCTTACTTACATGACTCTTGGGCAGAAGCTGCCGCACACAGTAATACAGGAATTGGACCCCTGTTCTTGTCCCTCTGAATCTGTGGACCCCGTAGTTGTTAAATCTAGCAACACTGTTTGGAGACAAGTGGGAGGGTTATTAGAAGGAGTTTTTGACACTTACCTAAGGCCTGGCTGGTACAAAGCAGAGGAGAGGTGTAAAAGGGACTCCTCTGTCTATTCAGAGAACACCCAAGATTGTCACTGAAACAAGAGACTAGGAAATCGGTACAGGATGCTGTGAGCATGAGACTGGAAGCCCAGAGCTCCAGAGAAGGCACACTCAAAAAGAAGAAGGAGGGTAGACCTATCGACATGGAAAACTGTTCCCTTAGCTAGTTCTTGGGTGATCTCCATGGAAACAGGAGAGCATGTGGGAACAGACCATACAAGTCAAGTCCGTGTTTCTTCATGATCAGATACACATAAAGGACTTAACCGATGCTGAGCAGCAGAAAATGGGATGTAAGAGGAATGTTACATTCCTAGAAGATAGAAGGGCCTTTGAGAACTTAGGCAGATACTGACTGTCTTGAGAGATCACGGAGTGGAAACCTTGCAGTAAAGTCCAAGTGCTTCCATTTTCTCTGAGAATTAGTTCCTGCTTCTCTCTTCAGGATGAGCTCTCCAAGAAAAGTGTGACTCTGGATCCACATATCTATAATAAGATGTTTCCAACTTGAGCATATCTGACTGGACAGGGACGGGCAACTGACCCCAAACAGATGACCAAGTGTTTCCCCTGGAATGTAAAATTGGGCAGTGAGAGATACTTAGTGAGTGGTAGGTGCTCCTTGAAAAAGGTCTAAGACATATGGTCATGTAGGTTGTGAACTACTTAACTTTAGAGATTACCAGATACATAGTCTTTTATGTAAATGTGACTTCTAGAGTCACATAATACAATTTGAACAAGTGAATTTAATAATCCTACTGGAGCTGTAAAACCAAAATGGCCACATTTGATTATGTATTTATAAAAAACATGTACATATTATATAATAATAAAGTTATGCTAGTAACAGCAGGAACAAGAATTCATGTGAGGGAAGACATTTTCTTTATATGGGAAAGTCCCCTGCTGATCTACCCAGAGAGTTCTTCAGAAGCCAAAGTGTATTGGTGCCATGACATCAAAAATGGGGAAGCCACTCTGCTGAGACAAAGGAAAAACTTTCAACTTCTGAGTTTTTTCCTGAATCAGGGAGAAAAGTATTTGAACAACACTGCTTTAGATGTAGGCTTGGTAGCCTATTATTAACATATCCATCTTTAATCAGAAGTAAAAGCTCCTAGGGCTAATAAAAAATGTCACTGAAAATATAAAGGAAATAGAAAATATCAGGTTTCCAAAACTCCTGAGACAAAGAAGAAGATATTTGTAAGGAATACTTTGACAAGCTGTACCACATTCAGATAAGCCCCATAGGATGTGGTTGCATAAAAATAGACAGCTGGTTTTGAATTAACTGCTTTAGCAGACCTTCCCAGACCAAGGGAACAGAGCACAGCCTAGAAGTAACCCTGCACATCTAAAGCTAACTGATTTTCAACAAAGCACTAAAAATATATATTAGGAAAAAGTATAAACTCTTCTATAAGTGATAATGGGGAAATTGGATATCCATATACACACCCATGAAGGGAGACCACTGTACCTCTCTAGTTCCAAAACTCAACACAAAGTAGATTGAAGACTGTTGGGATAATCTTTTGGACACTGGGTAAAGACATGTCTCTATTTTAACTCACCTGCCTAAGGCACCTTCTGATTGGCTTAGTAAAGAGCTGAATGGCCAATTTTCTACTTTACTGAAAGGTGTGTCAGAGACTCTGGGCCTATAGACTGAAGATGGGTTCCCCAACATTACAAAGGAACTTTGGGTGACTGTCAAGGCAGACAGATGTAATCTCTGTAATTTCTAGATTTTGGAAGTTGATTGCACTTCCTGTTTACTTGAGTAATATTATATCCTTCTGTGGTCTTTGATGTAGTTGAGGATTAGAGAGTTATGGTTATTAATTTTTCTTAGTTATTTTAAAAGATTTATTAGATATGAAACTTTATACTCACAAGGATAAAGTAGATAAAATATTTTCTTTAATTTTGTTAAATACAAACAGACTAGATGTTATAACTGTAATTCTTGCTTTATGTCTGTTTTGTTATATGTAATTTTGCTGTGTTAAAATTGAAACCTTCCTATTTGATTAGACAGAAAAGGAGAAGGGATGTGGGATGTCTATATGCTGTGAATAAAGGACTGTTTTGGCCATGGCAGGCACTGTAGGAGTAGGTGGGGAAATTGGAGTATAGGTAGGAAAAGGATAGAGTTAGAGAGAAATTAATTCAGCTGCCCATGATGCAAGATGTAATGAAATAGGTGAGCCACGGGCCACATGACAAGACAGAATAATGGAAATGGGTTGAGTTAAGATGGAAGAGCTGGCTAGCAGTGTGCCTGAGCCATCGGCCAAACAGTATGAAATTAATATATGTCTGAGTCATTTCAGGGGAGGGGCGGAGTGACTGCAGCCAGATCTGGACCATGGGGTTAGTTGGACCAGACACCTCCTGTTACATTTATGTTTTACTTATACAACAGTGAGAAGACAATCTTCCTTTGAGTAATGACTCAGAGCCTAGACTCCTTCCATGTTGGGGCTTCACTTTCCCCCAGAGCTTCATCTCTGTTGATACCCAACAACAGATGATGTAGTATAAGGGGGAAAGATCAGCTTCTTAGCCTGAAATGGCTCCCATTGTAACCATTTAGAGTCTCACAGCTAAAGCTCACTTAGATAGTCACGCCCAACTGTATAAAGCAAACTGTGCTCGCCTAGAGTTACTCTATTTTATACAGGGAGCAACAGTATCACCCTATGCCATGTTTTGCTACTCAGTGTTATAGAGCAGCACTTTGCTGAGATGCTCCACTTTGAATACAAGCGCTAACACAGAATCATCTGGCCCCATCTAAGCAGGTAACTAATATACAACTTACAGAGAAGAATAGCAACAACCATCTGAATGGCACAATTGTAGGCCACAGAATGATGAATAATGTCATGTTGATAAAGATTGCTATGAATTTACTGATTTAAATAAGATTTTCATAGGTATATGGATTTACTAGACACATGAGTTTAGGAGGGACAGCAGCCCAGGGAGCAGCAGAGACAGCTCGGCTGGTAAAGTGCTTGCCCTGAGAGCACAAAACATGACTTCAATTCTAGAACCACATAAAACAAAATTAAAAAGCCAAGCCTGGGGAAGTACATTTGTAATCCTAACACCAGGGAAGCAGAGACAGCCACAGCCCTAGGGCCAGTTGCCAACCAGCCTAGCCTACCTAGTAAGTTTCAGATCCAGGAGACACTATGTCTCAAAAAGACAAGGTGGACAAAGCCTGAAGAAATGATACCTGGAGGTTGTCCACTGGCTTCCTCACACACGTGTGCCACATGTGTGCACCTGTGCGCGCGCGCGCACGCGCACACACACACACACACACACACACACACACACACACACACACACACATGAACCTGCCCACACATCTAAAACAAGAACGGTATAATACTGCAAGTTTTCCATTTGAAGCATATGAAAAGAGGGGAACATTACCATGTGGGTCACTTCTGGAGTGACTCTCACAAAGACTATCCAGCCTCTGTAGCCCACTTCTGCTCAGACAAATTTAGAACAAAAGTATAAGGCTTTACCAAATCAGAGATTATTTGTGTGACCTTGGGCTCTTTGGAATAACATTCCCTCAGTAACATTATTACTTTCCCATTTGTTTGCTTCCAGTAAATTTCAAACACCAGTGACCACACCTATAATCCTTTCCTAGAGGTAATTCTGGAGTCTCAAGTATCTACTTCCTGTCTCGGTATTTTTCTCTGGTCTCAGTGGCAGCTGCATTTAGACCATTAGAAAAATTGGTTTGGTTAGAAAGGCTCCACCCTTAACCTGATCTTTGCAGGGCTGAGCTACTATAGTACCTTGTGTGTGTGTGTGTGTGTGTGTGTGTGTGTGTGTGTGTGTGTGTGTGTGTGTGTGTGTCTGTCTGTCTGTCTGTCTGTCTGCCTGCCTGCCTGCCTGCCTGCCTGTCTGTCTGTCTATGAATTTTTCAGTCTCACTCCCAACTTGAGGTCCAGAATCAACAAGATTTTCCCAACTGGGAGACTGTGTTTTCTTTCATCTTGTCAGTTATTTCCAAGAATCCTGTTTTTCCTGTAATCTGTCGTAAGCAGCAAGGGACTCAACTCAAACATACAAACATTGTGACTTTTGAAGGACTTTCCCTAGTACTACAGTCCCATCAAGTGTCAGGCTGTACTTTCAGATTTTAGTAGTCAGCAATTCTAAGAACTATGGTGCTACTACCAACCTGAGGCCCCATTTTTACAGCCTACTCTGTTGTTTATTGTTGTTCCTGGGGTTTGTTATTGTTTTGTCTCCCGTTGTACAACTACCAGTTGTAAAACTACATTTTACACAGTCTCTCTCCCTTCCAACAACGATTTCTATATTACTTAAGGCAAGTTAAGCTGCCTTAATCATGATGTGTGCTGCTCACCACAATGGAAATCTATTTTCCAGTTGCATAACAGTGTGATGCAAACACTCTTGGTCATTTGGTTGCTCAACTCCACACAGGGAGACTTCTTCACTGTGGGATGTTCATTGTCATATATACCCATTTGCAGAGGGTAAGGAGAAGGTGAAGGAGTATGTTTGCTGACTTCAACCTCTGGCCCAGAAAACGTCCCCATAACTTCCATTCCTGTCCTGTGGGCATTGACTCAGTCATGTGATCTTTCCCAATTACAAGAGAAGCCAGAAAATTAGTCCCTGACTGAGTACACTTTTTTCCAACAATTCTGTAGTTCCAGAGGTCAGGCTGTATCTGGCCCACTGCCTGTTTTTGTAAATAAAAATGTCTTGGAACATAGCCATGTCCGTTCATTTATGTATGATCTATGGCTGCTTTTACGCTATTGCATTGGAATTAAGTAGTTGCAACAGAAGCCATATAATCCCCAAATCCTAAACTATTTCCTATTTGGCACCTTCATGCAAAACAAAAATTGTCAACCTCTTGGCTGTAGTTTGAATCTTGACTGTCCTCCAAAGGGCTGTGTGTTACAGGAACCCAGCCTCCTGTGTTATTGGAGGTAGTGATGCTCTTAAGAGACGGGGCCTAGTATAAGGAAGTTATACTGGGAGCCTTGAATGAGGTTTTGAGACCCTGATCCCTCCCCTTTTCTGCCTGGCACCGGTAAAGTAGACAGCTCTTCTACCATGTGTCCCCACCAGGAGGTACCAAGCCACATTATTGTCCACAGCAGCCAAAGAGACGGTGGATTGAAACGTCTACAACCCCAAGGCAAATGTACCCTTTCTGCCTTATAAATTGACTCACCACAGGTTTTTGTTGTACTCACAGAAAGCTTCCAGCCACCGTGCAGGGTGTCTGGAACTTCTATGGCACCACAAGAGGGAGTCTAGAATTGCCCACCACCTGGAGGCTAAAAATAAAGCCAATCTAACAGAAGGTAAAGGGAAGAGATGGAGAGAAACCAAGTCCCGATGACCTCGTGTAAACCCGAAGCCAAGCTATCCTTGGGCTTTTCATTTAGTTGATTCGATACCTGTCCTTCTCCAATTAAACTAATGTGAACAGGGTTTCTCAGTTCATCACAAAGGGCCCCACATAATAACCCCTCACTCTCCAGCAGGTGACTAAAGAAATTGTTTCTCTATAATTAAGACATAGAGATGAACCCAGTTTGATTTAATACCCCAATGGTTCTGTCAGGAACCGTAGCCAAGTTGACTGAGGCATGCAACCCACACGTGACACTTGCCTGAATTAACCCTGCAAGTTTTTTGAGACACGGATGGCTGAGAGTGGACTCTAAATATTTTATGTCTCTGTCTGATTAGATCTGATTTCTCAAAAGCAGGTGAAGTGATAGTTAAGAGACCCAGATTCAGTGAGGCAGCTGCTTGTTGATCCCGAAGCCCTAGGAGACCTTGGATAAAACTTGGCTAGGAAACAAAGACAGAGATTTTTAGTCCAGTCTGCCCTGGAAAGACACTGTCATCTCACGCAATGAAACATAAGAAGCAATCTCTCTTCCAGGCTGAGCTCTGGGAGTTCTCTGCAGGTGTACTGGCAGAGCATGAAGGGGCTGGCAGAGGCCAGGTGGCTGTGTTCCCCTCCTGCCTCCTCCTTAGAAGCTGCTCCTTACATCAGGGGTTGGTGGTGTTATATAACAAGGCTTAGCCTGATTCCACTAGAATGCAAGAGAGAGAGGAAAATACCCAATTGTTTAAACACACCACAGACTGGGAAACCACATTCAGAACCCTTTAGACTTTAACAGACAGGGAATGCATTGAAGTCCTTGTGTGTGCTAGACTTCCTATGAGGTGCCCCTTATAAAGACAAACACTCATTCCATGATAAGAGTCTTCTAGAGTAGGGCCAACAATAGTAATGCCTGTGTTTCTAATAATTCTTGGCATGAACCAAACAACTTCCTTTCACAGATCTCTAAGAGCTTTGCAAACATTTTTTGTGAAATAACTTCATACATACACACACACAGGTCTATGCTTACATTTAAAAATAGCCCGATGAATAAGCAAAAGGTGATTACACACACTCCCTTTTAATTAATAAACATATCCACCAGTAGCCAAATGTTCCCTAAGACATGAATTAGAAATTCAACACCCAGGAGTTAGAAATGAATCCAGCTGTTTTTTGTTTTTTTTTTTTTTTTTTAACCCTCTGTAAAAGTATGAGAATATTGTGTAAAGAATGTGGCTTCTGAACTAAGGTATGTAGGGCAGGAATACTCTAAGATAATGAAGTACAAGTCAGAGGCTCTGAGCATATGGAGATCTGTGCTTGTACAGAGCTCGCTAGAGCAATAAAACTCCCTCTGGGTCAACCTGTGGGGTCTCAGGTTGGAGGCACATCAGAGGAAGTTCTATTCAGGAAAATAAACACATCCAGGAGAGAAAAAGTTTAAATTATGATTATCTATGAGAAAAACACAAGGCTATAGCCAGACATGTAGAGCTGAGGGGTGAGGGAAGTTTACAAAAACAAGACAAAATCTGAGAGGGTCGGGTAAAATGGTCAATACAAGGTAAATCAGGCAAATGGTTCTGGGAGAGAGCGTTCTTTTTGTGTGTGGCTGGAAGGCTGGCAGATCTGAAATCTGTAGGGCAGGCTAGCAGCCTGCAAATTCAAGTTAGAGCTGGGTGTCTCCGCCGTCAATCTAAAATTTATAGAGTTGGTCAACCGGATTTAAACTGCAGCAGAATTTCTCAAGTGTTAAGACAGAATTCTTCCTCTCTAGGAACCCTTTGTCTTTGCTCTAAAGGACTTCAGCTCAAGAGGTGAGACTATGCACAGCATAGAAAAACAAAACAAAAACACCTGCCTTATTAAAAACCCATGAATTGTAAGTGTGAACCATACCCACAAAGTGCCTTCACCACAGCATTTAAACAAGTGTGACCAAGCAACTCAACCTAGCCCAGATACTGACAGAAAATTGTGTATCAGCTCTGTGGCATTTAAATGACTGCTAAATTCTTGATTTAAAGTCTTGGAGCTCTACAGAAAGTTCTCTATAGATGGGAATCTAATAACCGAACAATCACTAGGGCCAGCCAAAGGCGAGACAAACATTTTAGTCTCTAAACTTCTGTTCTGAGTTTTTTCAAATTCTGTATCTGGGCCTGGAAAGCTTCTGTGTGCCAACTCCCACTCAGTTTCTGTTTTGATCAGATTTGGTTGGCTGCAAAACATCCATGTGCCTTTAAATGAGTGCCAGCTAGAAGACATTCTCATCATTCAAGTATCTATGTCTTCAACAGCCTCCGAGGAAGTCGGGGAGAGCAGAAGACCAAGTGAACACACAACAAAATTCAAGGGTTTCCAAAGGACTGGAAAGCATACGTGGATCCAGAGCCTTGCCCTGTTTCATTTTTCTTTAACTGGCCACATCTACCCAGCAATTGCTTTGGGAATTCTTATTTGCATCCATGATCATCTACTCAAAAAACTGGGTTGCATCAAGATAGGGATGTTCATTTTTCTATCCCTCAGCTTGTTTCTGACTTTCTGTGAATGAAATAACAGTGATTGCCGTGTAGAACCATCTGGCTATACATTGTTTGCCTCGACCCCCCACCCCCACCCAGCATCCCTCTGAGGTCAGAATTCTCCTAGGCTGGGGTGGTTCCAGGATATGCTTAGAGTAACAAATATCTTGGCAAAAATAATCCATAAGAGGAAATCAGTGCAAAAAGTCTTTCCACAACAGAACAGTTGCCTGAGCAGTATGGAACCTTCCCTTGGAGATCAGTGTGTACTTGAAGAAATCACCAGCGACTAAGGCACAGAAGACAGTCTCCCAATCTGACCTGCTTTTTTTGACCTGGTGTTACTACTCTGTCCTTCTCACCCCTGGGAGAATGACGACCAGGAAGACCTCTGTCCTTCAAATGAGGAAGTGCCTGAGGACTTGAGTGGTCTGCAGTGGACAGCTAATGGAACATTATGTGCTGAGGAATGTTTTGAGCATTTTACACAAACCGAATCATCACAACCACTTTATGAGGCAGGTTCCATAACAATAGTTATGGATAATAATCAGTTTTTAAACAGGAGGATGAAACAAAGTTAAGTTATACATTCCATTTCCTACACAAAATATCATAGTCTATAAATGCTAACACAAATGTTTTTGTAGGATTTTAACATCTTTTTGTTGCTGCTGATTTTCAGGACAGGGTTTATCTAACAACCCTGCCTGTTCTGAAACTCACTTTGTAGACCAGACTGACCTTGAACCCTACTGGGACTAACAGTGTGTGCCATCATGCTAGGCAAATTTGAACATCCTTGAGATTGGGAAGTGCCCCACAGTCCTTGGCTCACTAAGTTGTCCTAATTGATCCCTAATTGATCATGCAGCTTTATGTCTTTGTTGATACTGAGGTCAACAGTACATCTTAGTCTCAATGTCTCCTACACTCACTCCATGAGACAGGCTATGTGGTAAGCAGGGAAGGGCCAGGGGGTCTGGCCCTGAACTTTGTATTCTCAGGCTGCACAAGGGCATTCCTGTCTGCCTTAGAAAACCAAGGGAGAGGCTTTGACTTTAGAGTCAGAAGCACACTAAGTGGAATTCCTCACCTTAGTGCCTTCTACACTAAGTCAAGCAGAAGTCGTAGGCCAAGTAGATGGCTCAGGGGGTAAGGCATTTAATAAACAAGAGTAAGGGCTGAAGTTCAAATCCCCAGAACCCACCAGAAAAAAAAAAAAAAAAAAAGGCAGGTGTGGCTGCAGGTTCATGGGCCCCACTCCCAACTCAAATAAAACAAAAATAAACCGGTGAAGAGTGGAGCTGCATTCAGTCAGTAGGGGAGTGAGGTAGATCCAGGCAGTGTCTGAGTCCTTTGCTTTTGAACCCTAACTGATTTTCATCAACAAAAATTTTATACTGGTTCCCAGTCCACTACTTATGGGGATTCTGCCCCATTTACTCTATAGCTAACGGACTCAGAATAAAATTGTTAGCCAAAAAATGCCCCCAAATTCCTTACAACTAGGAGTGGTGATAGTGTGTGTGTGTGTGTGTGTATGTGTGTATGTGTATGTATGTGTATGTATGTGTGTGTATGTGTGTATGTGTATGTATGGTATGTATGTATGTATGTTTGTGTATGGTATGTATGTATGTATGTGTGTATGCATGTATGTATGTGTGTGTATGTATGGTATGTATGTTTGTGTATGGTATGTATGTATGTATGTATGTATGTGTGTATGCATGTATGTATGTGTGTATGTATGGTATGTATGTATGTATGTATGTATGTGTGTGTGTATGGTATGTATGTATGTGTGTATGCATGTATGTATGTGTGTGTATGTATGTATATGTATGTATTATTGACCAGTCTCACTGTGTAGGCCAGGCTGGCCTTGAACTCAACTAGGCAGTCCAGGATGGTCTCAAACTCTTCTCTTGCTTCAGTCTCCTAAGTGCTAGCACAGGTGTGGGTCACACCCTACCATAGGGGAGAGTTGATCTACCTTTCTTCTCTTTCTTATCTTCTCTGGAGTAATAATATTTACACAGCAGTAAATATAAATCCGAGGTGAGTCAAAGGCTGAAAAAGGACAGTCACTTTTAATGTGTGTTGTTTCAATTGTTCTGTTTTCTATTGGGGTTGGTAAGGAGCTCTATTTAAAAGGGGGGGAAAAGCAGAAAATGTGTAATTTTAGCCAAATTCTTCTTCCTGTTTTTTCTATCAACAGCACATTGATTTTGTTGCCCAGGAAACCGGCGGGAGTTTCTGGAGAACTAATTACCTCATTCCAAACCAGGAGGTCACTCAGCTCTGTCTTTCCAACTCAAGTTTTATAGGCAACAAAGCCCATTCCTTGTAGCTCACCTGAGTCTCCCCAGAGTCTGAAACCCGAGCCCCTACTCATTCTCGGGATTTCGCACTTCCTGCTGCAAACCATATGTCAGCTGTGAGGGGAAAACCCTGTAGTCCTTGCATCGAGGGCTGGGGGAGGAAGGATGAGGTCACAAATCCCTGCAGGAGGCAATCACAGCTCTATCCCGAGGCTGCTGGAAAAACACAGGCCAGTAAATTACATAGGCTGTTTTTCAAGTCTGTTGACTTCTCTCTAGCTCTCCCTGCCTGCAAGCACCTTCCCCTGCTCCCCCTGCCTGCAAGCACCTTCCCCTGCTCCCCCTGCCTGCAAGTATCTTCCCCTGCTCCCCCTGCCTGCAAGTATCTTCCCCTGCTCCCCCTGCCTGCAAGCACCTTCCCCTGCTCCCCCTGCCTGCAAGCATCTTCCCCTCTTCCCACTTCTTGTATCTTTGGCAAATGCCCCGGGGCCCTGACTGCAGTTCATCTGGATTTTGTTCCCTGCACCTGGAAATTTCTTTTAATTATATGCATTTGCTTCTCCTTCCTTTCTTTGATAGAGACACTCACTAGGGAGAGATGGAGCCTCGAAAGCCACTAACTCAGCTGAACAGAATCCAGTCTTACTATGATGGTTGAAGTGCTAAGGAACGAGTGAGGGTAAGAAAACATAAATGTTCAACAGCATCTTCCCACCCCCATATTGAAAGGAAGGCCAAGTGGCCAGAGTCTAGCAGAGAGAGCGCATGATCATCTTTATCCCTTGAACAGATAGCAGGAGCACTTCCTTTAAGCATGTCTAGTAGAGCCAGGTTTGCTGGCACATGTCTCTAATCCCAGCACTTCTAAAGCAGAGGCAGGAGAATCATTGCAAGTTTGAGGCCAGCCTGGTCTACTTAGTGAGTCCCTGGGTAGTCAGAGCTCTATGGAAACCCTGTCTCAAATTCTAAACAAAACCAGCAGTGTGTGACTGGCTTAAAAGTAACTCAAGTCAGGACGGTGGAAGGAAAAGGAAGTGAGACTTGAAATCTCAGCGACCTGAGTTTGAACCCCATCCTCCAGCTTGCCAGGAAAGTAACCTGCTGGAAATGGCCTGAGAAGACTCTGTTTCCCTTACATGATTAGAATCGTTGTACAGCATAGGAAGGAGCACTGTGAGAGTCAAGTTCTGGCTTGTATGCTCAGTGCTTGAAACTTAGAGAACCACAGAATGAATGCCCTCAGGCAGGAAGGAGCCTCTCGAGAGAGACCGTGGCTGTAATCTTCTCTTCTTTCCTACAACGAAAACTCAGACATAGCTATTTCTTGGCACACCTTATCAACACAGCTTATCTGCTTCTCTTGAAGTTGGGATTTATTTTTATTCCTCTATGTGGAGACAGAGAGCAGAATCGTCTCAGCAACTGGACCTCCACAGCTAATATGGGTTAATGCTACAAATGGATCACACGAGTTTCCTACACATCCACAAACAACTTAAAGAGACACCATTTCCTCATGTCAGCTTTGTCCTGTGACGTTGTTTTCATTATAAGAACTTTAGAAGTCATTGGCTCTGTCTCCGCTCCCAGTAGGCCTTTTAGCAGCCTACACACCTTCGAATGGACCGCTAATCCTTGTAAACCTTCGTAAGAGTTGTCTCCTGCCTTTGAAACTGTCTGGTTGCCCAGTACCCTGGGCCTCCTCTGCTCAGAACTGCTGTTGTGCTGTAATCACCACCATATGGCTTCACAGGGACTTAGCTGGGCTCTCTCTGCTGTGCTGTGCTTATCTGCCACGCTGCCGAGTCCTTTGACTATGGCTGTGGATAAAGTACAGGACACCCTGTCAAATTGGAATTTCAGATAAACAACAAATAACTGAATGCGGTGTCTCAAGAGTTGCATCTCATGTTTATTTGCTAAATCTGCAGCAGGAAGGCTAGACTCTGAGGCTCATGCACCTGATATACTCAGCATGGAGGTGACTATCTGGCCATTCCAATTCTGGCTCTCTCATAAATGAAAACTGACCACAGGAACAGCAAGAATGGCTAAGATTCATCAAGGAACAGCTACCATGAGAAAGAATTCACAAGGAGATGGTTCAAACGAAGGCATCATGAACGCTGTCGGCAATTCAAGACAGAATAAGATTGAGGGTTCTTTTTTTAAGATTTATTTTATTCTTTTATCTATGTGTGTGTGTGTATTTGTCTGTGTGAGTATAAATTACAGGTATGCAGGTGCCTATGAAGGCCAGAAGAGGGCTTTAGATCCCTGGAGCTAGAGTTACAGGTGGTTTTAAGTCATCTAGAGTATAATAGGAGGTTTCTGGCCCGGACTTTCGGGCCTAACCTCAAGGTTTATGCTCGCAGACCCGAAGACCCGCAGACCCACAGACCCACAGAGACACACAGATGCTTTCAATAGTTTTAGGCTGATCGGCCTAAAGCCCAGGCTAACTCTTTACCCTTCATCTAACCCATGACTCTTATCTTGTTCAGTCATGCGGCTCAGTACCTTTTCTTAGAGCAGCATAGTTGTCCTCTGCTTCTTCCGGCTTCTCTCTGGCCTTCTGCTCTGTGCTTCCTGTTCTCAGAGTTTTCTTAGTCTGGTAGCCCTGCCCACACTTCCTGCCTGCCTTTGGCCAATCAGCGCTTTTTATTAAACCAGTGGGTGGGACAATTATTTACAATGTAACAACATAATCTCCCACACTAGAGAGCGATAGGAACATAATTGGGGTCCTCTGAAGAGTTGCAAGTGTTCCTAACCACTGAGCAATCTCTCCAGCCCCCTCCCCCAAATATGTTTGTTTATTCTTCTATTTTGAAATAATATATTTTAAGGTGGGAGAGGCACTCTGAGACATATGGCCAGCAATGTCACTATCTCTCCAACCTTGGGATTTTTGTGTGTTTGGATTTTGGTTTTGAGGGGTTGGTTGGTTGGTTGGTTGGAGTTTGGTGCATGCATGCATCTGTTTGTGGTTGTGTATACATAAGTGCAAGTACCAGCATAAGCAGAGACATTGGATTCCCATGGAGCTAGAGTTATAGGCAATTGTGAAATTGTGAGTAATTGGATACAGGTATTCGGAATTGAACTCAGACCGTCTGAGAGGTGGTATATACTTTTATACTGAGCCATCTTTCCAGCCCAGACCTTGAGTTTTATATGATTTCTCCATATTCTCTCATAATTTATAAAATGATGATGGCAATAGCTCTTTCCTCCTGAAATTATGGGTAAATGTTAAATGTAAGTGTATATTCAGGGCTTGTCTTAGTGTTGGCACACACTAAGTCCTCAGACAATGGTGGCCACTGCGGTGGCATCAGTGAAGAGGGTGTTGTTTTTGTGAAAGCCAGGATAGAGCCTCTTTGGCTTAAGTAGTTAGTATAGCCTTCAAAGGGTCAGGGAAGGTCTTAGTTACTCTTCTGGCTATTACAACCAAATACCTGATAGAAGGTGTTATAAGGAGGGAAATGTGTTAGCAGGGCACAGTCCATCCCAGCAGGCAAAGCATGGCAGCGGATGCATCGAATTGTCTCCACAACCAGCAAACAAAGAGCAGATAGAAAGCATAGCCCAGCTAGCAAACCTTTATGTGTCTCATAGTGACCAGCTTTTTCCAGAGGAATTCCACCTCCTCAGTAAGTTCCAACCTTCCAAAAGAGTGCCACCAGCTGGGGACCAACTGTTCAAACATAAACCTGTCGGGGACATTTCCCATTCAAAGCACAAAAAGGAAGCACAGTGCATCCTTCAGATAAAAGAGTAGTCTTCAATGTGCTGCTTCAGCCTTCACGGATTAACTCAAAATCTTCATCATCAAAATTCAAATAAAACCTTCAGTTCTCACAGGTTTTGTTTTGTTTTGTAAACTTAACTAAAGCAATTACAGGTCTAAAACCACAGCTGAAATTTCAGTGATCTAATTGAAAGGCAAAATAAAGAATAAAAAAAGGAGACATCAGGAATATTCTAGTATTTGTTACCTGCCATGGCATATTATTTTCAAGCCTACCACTAACTATGTTCACCAAGGCACTGAGGGTCTGCCTATCCATTGAATAAAATTTTTGTATTAAAACCTTGAGGAGCCTCTCCAAAAATTCCTCCCTCTTCCTTCTTTTCCCCTGGAGGATGAGGGCACATAATCAGGGGCACGGCCCTTAGGGGGTTTTGCTACATCTGGGCTTCTGCTGAGGTTTCTACTCTGAGCTAGGACTGTGGGAATGAAACCAGAGAGGGTGCCAGATGGCAGGGTGTGGGAAGTCCCAGGCTGGAAAAGGATGGCCAAGATAAACAAGCAACTGGAGGTCTGAAAAATGAATGTATAAACATCCAGACCAAAGTCAACAGTGACAGAGAAGCCAACCTAGACTCCACAGCCAGGGAGGTTTTGACATATGAATTCAGTCCCAAGTACTTGAAAGAACTTATGCAAATCTGATTCTGCGGCATCCTTGCCTTTGAAGGGGGCTCAGGAGGGAAGAGGGGTGCACAGCTCTTGTAACATTACAGGAAACATTAGGTTTTATCATTATATCTTTCTGTAACTTCTGATAAAAATTCAACAAACAACTTCAAATGGGTTTACATTGAAGGGGTATTTTTAATTGCATGTATGATAGTAATTTGTTTACATTTTTAAAAAACCACTTGTATCTTAGAGCTACGTATGGGGTACTCACAAAGTGAAATGGTAGTTATGGAATGGAGGCTAGAATTGATACCTAAGCGCATAACTATCTAAGCTTAAAAAACATTATTCTCTCTACTATTTAAGACTTATTTTATTTTTAGTCAAATATATGCATGGTGGGAATCAAAGGGGATATGTTTCAGATCCCCTGGAACTGGGGTTTAAGGCTTAGGTCTTCTGAGAGAGCAGCAGATATGCCTAACAGTTCTGATCCATCTCACAGCACCTAGCACAGAAGCAGTGAGCTATGCTTTATTAATATGTTAGAAATGTGTGACTAAAATTCCAAAGTGTTGCAGGACACAGTGCTACACGCCTTTAACCTGGGCCAAGAAGGCAAATGCAGGTGGATCTCTATGACACTGAGGGCAGTCAGGTCTATAAAGCCAACTTCAGGCCAACATGGTGAGATCCTGTCTCAAAAAATTAAAGAAAGAAAAGAGTCTCTCTAAAATATCCAACGCCTCATTTGTGGGCTCCTGTAAAAGCAAGTTAAATACTTTCTTACTCCAACAGGAAGAACAAGGGCACAGTTACAATCTGAACAAAACAAATCCAAAATTCAATAGTATAAAAAGTTCAGAGCTTGATGTCCGGCACACACACATGACCTTCAGTCTGAGCAGCTTCTTGGGCTCTGTTCCCCACAGCACACACATACGTTTGTCTTATAGGCTCAACTGGCTCCACTCCATCATGACTGCTGATGTCATTGGTGGTCATCCTACACTACTAGCACTCCCAAATTGCTTGGATCTTCTGCCTCAGTTGGACTGCACTTTTACCAATGGCCTCTGCTGAGCTCTCTTCAGGGACTCTGACCCCACCACATGGGGCCAAACCTCAACTTTTCTCTGTGATCCTTTTAATCCTGGACCATCTCTTACACCTTCACCAATGGTCTCTCCTGGTCTTTCTTCAGGGACTCTAGCCCTGCCACATAGTGCCAAGCCTCAGCTCCTCTCTATGATCCCTTCATGCCTTCAAAGCCAATGCCATCTGTGTGACCCTCACTCATTACCATGTTCAACAGCTCACACAAAGGACAACCTTGGCCTCTTCTGGACCACAGCTTCTGTGTGATGATCTGGAAGAAAAAAAATCCCAGAAGTTTCTACAAGTCTTTCTCTGTCCTGCCAGCCAGGCTCCAAATAATGACATGAAGACTTCTTATTAATTATCAATCCCTGCCTATAGCTTAGGCTTGTTCCTAACTAGCTCTTATATCTTAAATTAACCCATGCTTTTAAATCTACATCTACAACATGGCTTTTTTCTTTTCTTTCCTTCTGTACCTCCGACTTGTTCGGCATCTCCTGACATCTCCTCTGAGCAACTAGCTAGATTCCCGCCCAGAAGTCCCGCCTATACCTCCTGCCCAGCTATTGGCCATTCAGCTTTTTATTACACCAGTCACAGCAAATACATCACACGGTGCACAAATATCCCACAACAAGATTCTGCCTCAGAGATGCTGGTCTCTTCTTAATCATGGATGGATTCTTTAGTTCCCATTCTGATCAGTACTTATTGTCCCAGTAAAACGAAACTTTAAAGTTCAAAGTTTCGCTTTATTGGTTCTTAATTCAAAATATCAACGACCCCATAGAGTATTTAAGTACTTCTCAAAAATTCTCTCCAAAACTTCCCAAGCCAGGCCTTCCCTGTCTGCACAGCTCTCGTGTTAGTCACCCCTTCAAAACTCCCACCACACTCCTTTAATCTCTGAAATTTACATGACTTTCCCAGTCTAGAGTTCTAAAGCCCCTCCACAATCCTCTCCAAAGCTTGGTCCAGTCTCTCACAGCAATCAATATCCCACCTGGTACCAGTTTCTCTCAGGGATTCTAGTGCAATGATTTAAATTAAAAAAATAAAATAAAACATAAGCAACTTAAGAAAAGAGAGATTTATTTCTCTTATACTTCCACATAGCAATCCATTATCCAGGGATGCCAAGGCAAGAACCAAGCATGGCAGGGAGCTGGAGGCAGGAACCGAAGCAGAGCCCATGAAGGAATGCTGCTTGCTGGCTTACTGGCTTGCTCCTCAATGTTTGCTCAGCCTGATTTCTTATACCATCCAGGACCACTCATCCAGACGTGACACCATCCCACATCAATATCATTCAAAAGCTGCACATGGTGGCGCATGCCTTTAATCTCAGCTGTTGGGAGGCACAGGCAGGTAGAATTTGAGGCCATCTAGGTCTATCTACATAGTGAGTTCTAATCTAGCCAGTCTGGTAAGGACATTTTTCTCAACAGCCTTGCTCACAAGTCAGTCTGGCGGGGACACTCTCTCAATTAAAGTTCCCTGTTCCAAAACGACTCTAGTTTGTGTCAAGTTAACATAAAACTAGCACACAGGGATTGAACAGCAGGCTTGCACAGCAAATGCCTTTTTACCCACTGTGCCATCTCACCCAACCCCTTGGGTTTTTGTTGTTGTTGTTTTTTCTGGGTTTGGGGTTTTTTCTAGACAGAGTTTCTCTGTGTAGCTTTGGGTGTCCCAGAACTCACTGTATAGACCAAGCTAACCTCGAACTCAGAGATTCACACGTTGCTGTTGCTACTCAAGTGCTGGAACTAAAGGTGTGTGTCACCACCGCAGGGCTTATTTTTTAAGACACAAAAGATACTGGTTCCGGGTGTGCAAAGAACACCGAGACAGAAAGCTAGCAAAAAGGAAACCAGCTGGAGCCAAGCACTAACCTCTTCCTCAGCTGAGTATTTCATGACAAGATATCAATGTTTTCCTGTAAACTCACAAGCAATATTTGTGTAATGCAGCAAGTACAGTGTTCTCACTTCTCTGATAACTCACTGGGTTGTGAGAACTGATCTCAGTAAGTAGAATTGACAGTGTGGATCTAAAAGCTATTTCAGCAAAGCAGCTAGTACTCAGTTGGCTGATGACCCCTTTGCAGGTCAGTGTGGTATCAACTCACACAGCCTAACAGTGAAGAGCCAAGCACACAGTCCCAGAAGCCCCTGCTGGCATCCTTCACTGACTTCATTCACTTCCTCCCAACTT
The DNA here is from genome assembly GCA_033318265.1 of Phyllotis vaccarum. Taxonomy (NCBI): domain Eukaryota; kingdom Metazoa; phylum Chordata; class Mammalia; order Rodentia; family Cricetidae; genus Phyllotis; species Phyllotis vaccarum. The sequence continues at coordinate 8,371,439 of JARWLC010000004.1, read as the reverse complement.
TCTGGGAAGATTGGGATTTTCTTGTTTATTTGGTTTGTCTTTTCAATGCCCCATAAATTTGAATTAAAGTCACTCTGTGATGTGCATAAAGTGTTTACAAATCCTTGTTTAAAGTAGAGTAAGTGATTTGGCTTGGAAAGTAATACATAATCATCCTTTCCTGACCTGAAAAAGACCCTAAATTCTCTGTGGACCAAAGTCTGTTTATTTGCTCATTGGGGTTGATAGAAATGTCCGACCATCCCTCTAAAAAATGGCCGGCACGATCATCACTACATAACCTTCTTTAGGTTGCACACACTGTTTAGCACACATCACGGCACACATATTAAGGTCGTGAAGACCTGGGTGACTTTAGCTTGCTCAGAGCAGGAAGGCAGGGTGCAGGCCTGGCTCTCTGCTTTCTGGACCCAAATCAATTATGCTTTAATCAGGACTGTTTCCGGAACTCGGCCGTCTGAGGTTCATAATGAAAGGGAAAAATTGCTATTTCTCCCCAGATCTTGTTTGCTTTAGCAGACTCCATCTGAGACACATCCTGTTTGACCCTGGCGTGTCCGGGGAGGGGACTGTTCTCTTTGACTTGACTGTCACTGATCTGAGACCTTTTTCTTCTTCTTTTTCATGAAAAGCTCACACGAGTCTTAAAACTGAGTCATCATACTCAGCCTGGAAGAGCAACGCTGGATAAGCTATCCAGGTTTCTCAAAGACAAGCTTCCGGTGCAATCGTCTTCACACTAGTCTAATCAGCTAACCAGATGATTCTGAGGTGCAGCCCAGCCGGAGAGCATCCATTAGACCGGGAACTGCTTAGACAGGGGTTCTTCCTCTGGCTACAGTCCCAGGCAGGCTAGGCTCCCCAGTTGTGACCCAGTGCTGGGAAAATGGGTTTCTCTTTCTTTATCTTTCTTTTTTGTTATTGTTTTGTTTGGTTGGTTGGTTGATTTTGGTTTTTCAAGACAGGATTTCTCTATGTAGCCCCAGCTGTTCTGGGAGTTGCTCTGTAAACCAGGCTGACCTCCAACTCAGAGATCTGGCTGCTGCTGCCTCCCAAGTGCTGGGACTAAAGGTGTGCACCACAACATCCAGCATAGTCACATCTTTTTTAAGGTGGCATGTGTTTTCTGTTAGAGATTCACTGTTTAATGTATTTTAAAATATTAACATGTAATATTCTTTGTACAAAATTCAAAATATACAATAACTTCTTCATTGACTATGTGGAAATTCTCTTTCACCTACTCGAGTTCTTGTCCCCAAATCCCCAAATCTTTTTTAAAGATTTCAGTCTTTTTTAAAAAAAAAAAAACAAAAACAAAACAAAACAAAAAAAAGTGTGTGTGTGTTTAGGATCCTGGAGTTGTCTGTAGACAGTTGTGAGCTGCCATGTGAAAACTGGGAATTGAACCCAGGTCCTCTAGAAGAGCAGTCAGTGATCTTAACCACTTAAGCCATCTCTTCACACCTTCTGAACGAGGGTGACAGTTGTGTAGATCAATCTGTTGGTGCACCACCTGGCAATTATCCTAAGTACATGATTTTTAGAACCCACTCCTTCTGGTGGGAGGCCTTACTCAGCTTTGATATAGGGAGGATGGCCTTGGCCCAGCTTCAGTTTGGCATGCTGGCCTTTGTTGACTACTCAAGGGAGTCCTTACCCCTTTGAGGAGTTGATGGGGGGGGGTAGTGAGTTGGGGGCAAGGTCAGGGGAGCAGGAGAAAGGGAAGGTAAAAAAGTTCTACCAATATGAGCAAAGTATAGACCTGGCTGTCTTGGAACTGGTTCTGTAGACCAAGCTAGCCTCAAACTCAGAAATCAGCTTGACTCTGCCTCCCCAGTGCTGGAATTAAAGGCATGTGCCACCACTACTTGGTGACTACAATAACTCTTATAAAGGAAATTAAGTGGCTTATAGTTTCAGAGGTTCAGTCCAGGCTAATCATGGTGGTGGCATGTTAGCAGACATGGTGCTGGAGAAGGAGCTGAGACTAGAGAAGGAGCTACATCTTGATCATGTGGGCAACAGGATGTGATCAGACTCTGGGCATATCTCGAGCACAGGAGACCTCAATGCCCACCCCCACTGTGACATACTTCCTCCAACAATACCACACCTTCTCCAACAAAGCCACACCTCCTAATCATGCCAATCCCGGTGAGCTTAAGGTGTCCAATTACACTCAAACCACCCCAGAGACTTTCTCATAACTATGAACTTCGATGGATTAGGCCTTGTTTTAATTTTGGCAGATGGTCCTCTCTATGTGCTGAGTTTACAGCCAGACTGGTACTTCCACCATGGAGTCAGTAGTTCTAAGGTCAGGGGCTCTGCTATGCTTTTTAAAAATATATATATTTATTTTTACTTTGTGGATATGTGTATACTTATGTGTACTATGTGTGTCTGGTTCCCATGTACGTCAAAAGAGGGTGTCAGATGATTTGAAACTGGAGTTTCAGGTGGTTGTGAACTGCCATATAGGTGTTGGAAATTGAATATGGGTCCTTACAAGAGCAACAAATGCTCTTAATTCTTGAGCCATTGCTCCAGTTCCCAAAGAATCTCCTTCCCCTCCTCCTCCTCTTCTTTTACTTACCCAATAACATTTTTGTCACTAAGAATCTCTGCTTTCTCTGATACTACAGCACATAGTACCTAGCTTCAAGAAAAGTTCAAAAGCTAGAAATATGTAGCTGGGTAGGTAGAGTGTTTTTTAGTACTAGTGAGGCCCTGGGTTTTGTTGGGGAGCCCTTCCAGGTGTTGCCATGGACAAGGGATGAACCTCAAAGAGCATGAAAATTTGGTACAATCAGACTGGATCAAAACTTCGAGATTCTGATATGTAGTTTATTTGTCTTAATGCATTTAAACACTATAAAACTTTGAAAATCATTTTCGTGTGACATGCTCCCATCACAACAAAACTTTAGGTCTAGATATCCCAAGTAAAGTAATAAAGTACCTATGACCTTTACAGTAAGAATGAATTCTGCTGGCTGATGAACAGAGTGGGGGGAGGGCCAAGAGGAAGAAGTTTTGATCAGTATAAGGATAGATTCTATTGGTTGGGGATGAAAAGTACATGGGGCTATTTCATAGGAATGAGTTCTGTCCACTGAAGAGACAAAGCTCGGGATTGGCGCCTAAATAATTCTCAAGATTTTGAGGAAATTCAGGTGGAAGCTGGCTTTAATAGAGTACCAAAGGGTCCCCATGTTGTTTGACCACTTTCACATAACATCCCAGGTGACCAGTATCATTCATTTCCCTCCATTGAAGAAAATAGTGTTTAATGATCCTTGTTTCTCCAACACTTACTCTGATCTGTGCTTCCTGCAGGTTTGAATTCCCCAGCACTACAGGAATGAAGCATGGTGGCACATGCCCGTCATCACAGTATCTAAGAGGTAGGGGCAGGAGGATTAGAAGTCCAATATCATATTTGACTACATAAAAAAAAGCTTGAGGCCACCCCAGGCTATTAGAGACTGTGCTGGCCCATCTCATGTCAACCTGACACAAGCTAGAGCTGTCTGAAGGGAGGGAACCTCAATGTTGCCAGAACTTTCTGGCCCGGCCTAGCCCAGTGGTCTAGACCTTCAGTCCCATAGCCACTTAGTCCCAAATAATCACACAAAAACTTAGATTCATTATAAACTGTTTGGCCCATGGCTCAGGTTTATTACTTGCCAACTCTTACCCTTAAACTAACCCATGATTCTATTTATGTTTAGCCATCTGTCTTGGTACCTTTGCTTACTGCAACATTCTGGTTTTGCTTCCTCTGCAGCTCTGGGCATTTGCCATTCTACTCTTCTGCTTCCCAGAATTTTCTTAGTCTCCTAGCCCTGCCTATACTTTTTACTGGTCAATCAGAATTTTTTTTTAAACCAATATGAGCAGCAAATTTTTACAGTGTACAAGAATATCCTCCCACACCTCAATTGAGAAAAAAATGCTTCCATAAGATCCAGCTGTAAGGAGTTTTCTTAAATAGTGATTGATGGAGGAGGGCCCAGCCTACTGTGGGTGATACCATCCCTGGGATAATTGTCGTAGGTTCTATAAGAAAGCAGGTTGAGCAAGCCAGTCAGCAGCACCCCTCCATGGCCTCTGCATCAGCTCCTGCCTCCAGATTCCTGTCCTGTTTCAGTTCCTGTCCTGACTTCCTCCAATGATGAACAGCAACATGGAAGTGTATGCTAAATAAACCCTTCCCTTCTTAACTTGCTTTTTGGTCATGGTACTTCCATCACAGCAATAGAAACCCCAACTAAGACAAGAGACTGATCCTATCTCAAAAAGGGGGCAGAGTTAAATACAAAATAAAAGAAGAAGAGGAAGAAGAGGGTCTAGATAAGTTACTTAGTGGTTAAAAGTACTTGCTGGAGCTAGGCATGGTGTCAGTCAGGAGGTAAAAGGAGTATCTCTGAGATCGATGTAAGTTCAAGGGCAGTCTGGTCTTCATAGTGGCTGGTAGCCAGGGCTATACAGTGAGACACTGTCTCAAAACAAAAACAAAAACAAAAAAACATACACTTGGCGCTCTTCTACTATGTGGGTTTGATTCCTAGCCCCCACATCGGGTGGTTCACAATAACCTGTCATTCCAGTATGGGGGATTCCGTGGCTTCTTCTGGCCTCTACAGGCAATTCCCTCCCACCACAGTGTACCATACATGCACCCAGGCACACGCTCATACACAAAAACAGGTACAATTTTTAAACAGTATAACATCTAGTACTACCCTTTTTTCTCGTTAGTGGCCATACACCCTCTCCCTGGTCTAATTTTGCCAACAATATTCCCCTGGGCTCTGTGGTTGAGTTCTTATTAACCTCTATCCTACTAGCCAGTTCCCAAATAACCAACACAGAGACTTAATATTAATTATAAATGTTCATCCAATAGCTTAGGTTTATAACTAGAGTTTACAACTAAAATTAACCCATTTTTATTAATCCATATTCTGCCATGTGGCATCACTTCTTTCATATTGGCACCTCTGTTTCTTCTCCATGTCTGGCTGGTGATTGCTCTGACTTTGACCTTCTTCTTCCCTGTGTCCTTTGTCTGGTTCTCCCACTTAACCTTATCCTGCCCAGCTATTGGCCAGTCAGCTTCTTTATTAAACCAAACATAGCATAAAGGAATATACACAACCTTCCCAGTCAAGAACCCTACTGTTCTTAGGTGGCTGAGTTCTCCAGTCTGCGGCTATGAGACATAAGGCCCAATGTTCCAGGTACCTTCTGCTCATTATCTAAACCTCAAAACAGCAGCAGGCAGGTTTCCAGCCCCTCTCCACCCTCGCTTAGCCAAGTGAAGTTGACTCTGAACCACAGTGGAAACTGTGAAGATAACAATTATGGAGATAATAACCATACCTACTTTATAAACTGTTGTGAACACATGTCTAAGGCCTTGTGCCAACAGAAGAATCGTTCAATAAATAGCTTCTATTGTTGTCAATAGGGGTTCTTAGAAAACTGGATGCATATGAATTGTTTTTTTCATTTTGGAATGATTTTAATCTATAGGAAAGTTGCAAAGGTAATTTGGAATTCCCATATGCCCTTTAAAAAATGTTAATAACATTGCCATAATTCATCTGTCATAACAGAAAGCCAACCTTGGTATGTTATTTTTGACTAAAGTCATTTTATTCAGGATACCATCTAAAGTATCCCATTTCATTTAAAATATGCTTTTAATTAGCACGACAATCAACATCATTAATCAATTAGTGTTCCTGTTGGCACTTGCAAGTTCTTGAGAATCATTTACTCTCTTAAGGAGCATTTACAAAAATGTAAGGGGCTGGAGAGACGGCTCCGCAGTTAAGAGCACTTGTTGCTCTTACAGAGGACCCAGGTTCAGTTCTCAGCACCCACACGGTGGTTCACAACCATCCTTAACTCCATTTCCAAGGAATCTTGTACCCTCTTCTGACATCCATGCACCGTGAAACAAAAAAATTAGCTGAAAAAAAAAAATGTGCTGGTCTCTTAATTGGCAGAACAAATCCTTTTTGCACAGCTAATGAAATAGATACTGGCCAGAATCTGCTTAAATTATCACAGTAATAATTTATTCAGATTTGGCCCAGCAAAATGGATCAGCAGTTTAAAGCTCTGGCTGCCTCTCCTGAGTGCTGTCCCAACTTCTACACTTCCTCTGACCCCTGTACATGTGTCATAGCAGATGCATCTCCGCACACACAGAAACAATAAATTAATGTAATGCGGTGTTTGAATTGACAGTGGTGTTTGGGAAGATTATGAAGCCTTTAGGGTATGAGCCCTTGCCAGAGTAAACATCACGAAGGTTAGGCTGTGAAATGTAGAATCTCACCCCCCCTCCTTGCTTCCTATCCTATGCATTCTCTCTCTCTCTCTCTCTCTCTCTCTCTCTCTCTCTCTCTCTCTCTCTCTCTCTCTCTCTCTCTCTCTCTCTCTCTCTCTCCCTTCTTATTCCAGCCACCATGCCATACCCTCTCCACTGTGAGAACCATCCTCTGGAACCATAAGCTAAAATTCAGCTTCTCTTCCTCAACTTGCTTTTGATCATGCTATTTTATTACAGCAACAGAAAAAAAAAATTGCTAATACCATCGTTAAAAAAATTGAAAGTAATAAAATTTGACTTTGCATAATCTCCTGCAAAGTGACACAGTGTGTGTGACACATAGTAGGCATTCAAAAAGTATGCGTTGCTCAGCTGAATGTAAAGGTGCACGTGTGTCTCTTAATGACTTGATCTGCTTACAAGCAGTTGAGCTTCCCACAGAGTGGCCCTTGTTCAGAATGAGCTCTTCTTGGAGCTTAACTATGCCTCTGCACATAGAACCTGTTTGTACAAGCCTAGACAGAATCTGAGCAAAGAAGATTTACTGTTTGGCGAACCACACATTTCACTATCCTTCACGCACCAAGGCTTCTCCCTTGAGGGAAATTGATTCTGATGTTGAAAATAAATGTTTTACTTTCATCTCCAAAGAAAAAGAAATACTCATGTGTACAAATTCAATTTCTGGGAAGCTGAAATAGTTTCTGTTTTTAATAAAAAATATTAACCACAGCTGATGAGACTCATCAGGGCCATAGTAGCAATGAGAAAGAGACAGAAAAAGGGTCCAGCTTACCATGAGATCCCCTGGTGTGACCATGTGGGTCTGCAGCCATCCTGCTGGGACCTCATGGCTGTGTTTATCACAACACAGATATGGCAAGAGAATGTGTTCCTTCACCCATGTTGAATCAGCAATGCAGCTAAGTAATTTATGTAACCATTCACTTATTCTATTTAAAGCACATATCAGGTAACAGTCGTAAACTATCTACTAGATCAGTACTACTGAAAGTCCTACCCCTGGATTACATATTTATCTGGAAGCTTATTAAAACTGAAGAATTTTGGGGCAGAGACTGTAGCTCAGTTGGGAGAATGCTTGCCTAGAATGCATGAAACCCTAGATGTGATGATGTCCACCTCCAGTTCCAGCATTTGGTTAGTGGAAACAGAAGGATCGCAAGTTCAAGATCATTCTTAGCTATGTAGCAAATTGGAGTCCAGCCTAGTATCTGTGAGACTGTTTCAAAAACACACATAAAAAAGAAAAAAAAAAAAAAAGCAAAAAAAAAAAAAAAAAGCAAAGAAATCTTTACAGTCTCAAATCAGTTAGCCCAATATGGGACTGTTGAATACATGTACATAAGGCCTAATTCCCCTGCCTCTGCCTCTTCCTCTGTGAAATTGAGAAATAATGATATGGAGACTTTCTATTAATTATGAAAGCTTGGCCATTAGCTTGGGCTTATTATCAACTAGTTCTTATAACATAATTAACCCATTTATATTAATCTATGTTCTGTCTCATGGCTCCTTTTCTCCACTATACCATATGTTGGACCTCTTCAGGATGTCCCCGGCATCGTCACACTACCCACCCCATTTCCTGTGCATCTGGCTGGCAATCCTGCCTTCTCTCTGCCCGAAAGTCCTGCCTTCCTGCCTATACCACCTGTCTAGGTATCGGACATTCAGGGCTTTTTTCACATCAAGCACAGAAATGCATCTTCACACAATGTGCAAACATCCCACATCTCCAGTGGTTGCTGGGGGACTGCAGTCTCTCTGGTGACAACTGCCTGGTTGTAATCACCAGCTTTCATAAATAATTTGCTAAAAATTAAAACCGTGCCTGAGTGGCAGAGGATCCAGAAGAGCAGAGAGCAGCAGGTATATGGTATAACCTGAACTAAGTCAATTAAAGGAAAAGAAACATAAGCAAACACTTGTGCAGTACATAAGGGCACTGACATAGCAAAACACACACGCTTGAGAACTATGTCCCCTGGCTTCTCTAGCTCCTGGACGGCATGCAGCCCACTAAATCCTGTTTGAAGGTTACTGGAGTCAAAAAGACACCCTATGATAGAGTCTACAGAAATTTCTGATTGTGAAGAAAATAAAATGTAAATTTGAACATAGGAGAGCTTTTAAGAACTAGAAATTAGTCGTATACTCAAAACTGCTAAAAGATTTCTAGGCATGCAGAGGAACCCAGCTACTCCGGGTATCAAGCTGGCAATGCACAAAAGTCATGCACATATATGTGAGGCAGAGGTTGTCTCTTCAGTGTTTATCTAGTTACCAATTGGCCAAGACTTCCAAAATTTCAGGCTCCTTTTGTTAGACGAGAGTTACTTTATTATTAATTTTTTTATTACTATTTTACTTTTGGATGAACTTTTGACCCCAGTTGTTTTTCCAATGTTCAGACATTTAGTGGAAGGCCATTAACAACTGTCTAAAAAAGACGTGTGCACATACACTCATATATTACATTTCCAAGCCAATTGAATTACAGAAGGAACCAATTTGAAAAGTTATTGAATTAAAACCCTAGAAGAAAGAGATAGGTTTTATTGTTAATGGTTGGCATGACAACTTGCTGTGCTGGAGAGTGAGATGTGCTGAGTCCTCCTAGTTGGAGGCTCTGACAAGTTCAAGGCCAGGACTTTGCCTCTGAATCTTGTTGCCAAGGTAATGGCAGCATAGGCCAGAATCCACTGAAAGGAATACCTCTGACATCTCATGCCAGCAGGAGCTATCTGATTAAAAGAGAGCTTTAAAAAGAAAAAAAAGAAACAGTATTTTTGCAAAACCCAGAGAAGAATGCAAAGGCGGGATAGTGAAAAAATGATCAGCAGGAAATCTGAAAGGGAAGCAGCCAGTGAGTGCCAAGAAGTAACTAAATAAGGGGGTTGTTTTATGAGCTAGAGGTTGGTGGTGTGTGAAGGCCCTCAGGCAGGAATTCCAGCCTGCCAGGCCATTTTGCATGTGAAATGATACTGCCCTAATTTGCCTCCCTGGCTCGAGTTCAGCAGAATAATATCTTGTGAGTCTTAGCCACAGTCCCACCCCATCCATTCATGGCAGACTTTAATTTGACAGATTTTCTTTTCTGATAATATATTAAGGAAAAGGGATCCTAAAGGACTTCACAGGTTACACATATTTTAAGATGAAAAGCAAAGCCACAACTATTTCATCCCAGAGGCTACCTAAATGTCACTGCCTGAGAGCCACTAGAATGGCCTTTTGGATGTTCATCTTACTTGTGTCTCAGTGATTTGTGAGCTGATTCACACAGGATAATATTCTTAGGTCCATGGTCTAATAGGATCTTCATTTTCCTAGTTTCTTGTGCCAATTTATCTTGGATTTGTTCATGGTGAAACTATGGTCCTTAAAGGTTTTTTTGCTCTACAAATGCAGGACAAGTCCTCAAATGCATTGTCATCTTTCCCTGAGGGATCTGATCCAGGGTCTGCAGGAGAAACTCCCCCTCACACTTCTATTATTACACTTAATGGTAATAATCAGTAAACAGAGAAATGTGGACAGAAAGATAAAGAATTCAGAACCCGAAACCAACAGTTCCAATCTAATGCTCCCAGCTATTCAATCACACCATTATTTCATAAACAAGTAAGGGGTGGGATAAGTAGTTTACAGTATAGATACTATAATGGAAATGATATTACCCTAGGAACTACAGCGGTTCCTTGCTATCAGCAAGGGATACCCTCTGGGTACCAAAGTCTTCAGGTGTTCAAGCCTTATGTATACAATTGTGTAATATTTGCATATAAGCCACACACATCTTCCACATATTTTAAATCGTCTTTGGATGACTTATTACACCTAATGCAATATAAGGAGATAAGTACACTATATTTTTTAAGAAATGATGACAAGAAAAGAAGTGTATGTGTATTTAGTACAGAAACCAATTTGGTTGCTTTTTAATTTTTTTTTTTTTTTTCTGACAGTACCAACAGAATTCCAACTCCTGTCTCTGAAAGTGATTTGCTAAATGAAATTCGGCCAAGTTATTTAACATGTTTGGTCCCTGATTATTAGGCGGTTTCTTCTGTGCGTGGTTTTTTTTTTGTTTTGTTTTGAAGACATACAATTTCAATATGTCGCACAGGCAGCAAAACCAACTTTTCTGCCTCGGCCTCCGGAATAGCTGGGACTGCAAGCATTCATCACTATGCCCAACAGGCTTCATACATCTTTAAAACAAATAAGCGATGCCAGCTTTCCTCCACATGGGGCACTTCTCTTCCTAGAATGTACAACCCAAGCATGTAAGAACTTCAAACAAGTGCAGATCCTCTGGCCTCACCCTAATCTTTACAGAGCCAGTGTGTGCTTTTCAAAAGCTGTACATATGATTCTGGTTTGCAGCTTTGTTTAAGTATCACCAAAGATTAAGGTAGCTTATAAAGATGACCTGGCTTATATATGTGAGTTGTCATAGGCTCATTAATCAATCAAAATGGGGTACAGTTAAGCCCAGATTTTTTTTTTCAGTTTTATCTTAACATGTAAACAGAACAAAGATATTTGGAATGTAGGGAAGCTGGCATGCATAAAGTGGTTATATTTCCCTCCACCACTTCAAGTCCTTATTGATATCTAAGCTTTGAATGAAAAGCTCTTTGAAGTGACTTTCTTTGTTCATGGTTTGTGATATTTCCTCCAGCCTTTATTGATCCGACAGGATGATAATGATATTTATCTAATACTCACTGGTGCTTACTGTAAGTGCTCTATAAGGGTAGCTCATTTGATCTTATTTCCTTGAATATGAGCACTGCTGAGAGATTGCAGGGGTTGTCTGAGAGCCCAGGATAAAATCAGAGGTAAACTTTGAACCTAAGAGCCCCACTCTTAATCACTGTCCTACATGACTGTTGGGTGGGTCAGATGTTTCCAATGAATAGACTGGCATTTTCTTACCCTTGAATTGTTTTTCAATCTGCAACATGTACACACTCAGAGGCCAGAGTTTGCTGCCAGGTGTCTTCCTCAATCATTTTTCCATCTTATTTTCTGAGAGAAGATCTGTCACTAAATCTGGGCCTCACTGATTCATCTAGAATGACTGGCAACTCCCCAGGGTCCTGTTTCCCCCTCCCCACATCGGGAATCCAGACATCAGATGCTGCACCTGGTTTTTGTTTGCCTCCCTCCCTCCCTCCTTCCCTCCCTCCCTCCCTTCCTTCTTTCCTTCCTTCCTTCTTTCTTTCTTTCGTTCTTTTTTTAAGACAGTGTCTCATTGTGCAGCTCTTGTTATGTGAACCAGGTTGGTCTGGAATTCAGAGACCCTTCTGCGTCTGCCTTCAGAGTGGTGTTACTATCACATCCCATTGCACTTGGTCTTCTGGTGTTTGTTTTTTTAATGATTTCTTCTATTTTGATATTATAATTACATAATCTCCCCGATCACTTTCCCCCCTTCAATCCAAACCCTTGTATAGATCCCTCCTTGACCTCTTTCAAATTGATATCTTCTGTTTTTCATCAATTGTTGTTATTGTGTGTGTTCGTTCCTATACACTCATAACTATATACAGACAACATATTCTGAGTGCCTAAACGTGAACTGGACAAGGACAATCCTCACAGGAATGCTAGCATGAGTGGGGACAGCTCAGGAGGCCTCAGCCACACAAAGACCTAATGAGAGTGGGAAAAAAGAGTCTCCCAGGGAAGAGCGCACCAGTGGGTTACCCAATGCCAAATGGTCATCTCAGAAAACATGTACATGTACTTCTTACATGGGTACTGGGAGCTAAACTCAAGTCTTTCTATGGCAGGCACTTCACTAAGTCATTGTTCCAGCCCAGATCATTATTTCTTAAAGTGTGTCCTTGAGGTGCAGATTCAAAGACCACTCCTGGTCCACCCCTACTAGAATCTCATGGTGCAAGAAGGCACTGGGGTCAGACATTTACAAATAGAAATACACCCCTCGGGTGACTCTTGAGCCCCAGAAGTTTAAGAACCACTGGCCTGAATCATTGTTTGAAGTTACTAACGTTAAGGACAAGGAAGAATATATTAAGGGTTGTAGGAACCAAAGTTGTTTGCCAAGATCCATCCTCAGATTCTGCCTGGGGCAGAGAATCAGTCCAGAAGTTCCTAGATGAGCTGTACAAAGTACAGGCTCTACCCGGGAGGGCTACTGTCCTGCACAAAGGCAGTGTGATTTTTCAGGGTCCAGACTCTGTAGCCAGACTCAAGGGCAGTACTCATGATTACAAGAGGAAGGGCTAGTACTGGCTTGGAACTTTTATGTTGTCCTTTTTGCTATCCAAATACCACAGAGGCTCTGTGTCTTGGTCCCAGAAGGGCAGAGGCGGAGCAGGCTATTTGGAATGCAGTCTGCCGACACCACCCCCCTTCCCCTGGGGCTTTATATTGAGCTGATCTTGCAAACTCTCTGAGAGTTCACTGGGTGTCTGTTTCAGATGGGTTATGAAAAGAAAACCCAAGAAGGTAACCTGGAGGGGTTATGTTTTCATGAGTATGAAAATTTTTACCAAAGCTTATTGAGATATAATTTTATACAGTAAGCATCACCTTGTTAAAATATAAAATTCCATAATTTAAAAATAATTTACTTGCTTTTATTATCCGTATATGAGTGTTTTGCTTGTATGTATATCTGTGTATCACATGCATTCCTGGTGTTCAGTTGAATCCCATGGAACTAGACTTGTGGACAATTATGAGCTGTCACGTAGGTGCTGGGAAGCAAACTCATGTCCTCTGCAAAAACAGCCAATGCTCTTAACCACTGAGCCCCTCCGTGAATTTTCAAAGGCAGATTTACTTGGTATCATACAAGTTTTATGAGTTTTGAGTATTATACTTAGTCAGGTACTGGACATCAGGTAAGATGCAGAACATCTGTAAGTCCTTAAAACGCTTCCTATACAGCTAGTCTCTAGTTTCTGGCGGCCAATAATCTGGTGTCTGCATTGCGGAATTTCACATGTATGAATCTCAGCCTTTACAAGAAGAGCTCATTTCCTTTTGGTACTAACTAGTGTCTACCATACTATGGTACGTAGGTTTACCATAATTTTTTTTAAATAAATTCATTGATGGGCCTTTGTGCTATTTTCAATTTGGGAAGACATTGGAATTTCAATAAGCAAGTGTTTAATGAGCCTGCCTACCAGGAGACTCGAGAAAAACGAGACTCTTTATGTTTACAGCTTCTTAAAAAAAAAAAAAAAAAAAAGTCAAACTAACACCCACTGAAAGAAGGAACCTGGGTCAATGTGATGCTTCAGTGGGAAAAGGCATTTGTGGCCAAGCCTGAAGACCAAAGTTCAATCCCCAGGACTCACATGATGGAAGGAGAGAACGGGCTCCTGCGAGCTTGTCCTCTACCTCAACGAGTACCCACACAGATACACACTAATAAATGAATATAATAAAATCATTCGAAAAATAAAAGAAAAGGAGCTTCGTGTGTGGCTCTAAAAATAAATGTGAAGGAGGAGAAAGCTAGTGGATGGGCACTGGACCAGGGTTAGAGAAAGTCCTCTTTGCCCTTAGAAACACAAAAGTGATGCTGAGGGGTTTAGACACATGGGGGCGCTCTAACCAACCAAGCACTACCCCACCCCCACCCCATGGTTTCTCCCTATTGTTACACAGGTTGTTTATTTTTTAGTTTGTTGAAATACTTTGAAACCCCTAAATGAATTCTCACCCTTACCCTTGGTCTCCTTGGCCACTCTTGGACGTCAGAAAAACAGTTTGGCACCAAGCGAATCTGCTTTTTACCACGAGGTGGGGGGGGCGCATAGGGATGGGAGTGGGGGGGTTGGACCCAACCGCAGTTTAATGGAGGCTCCAGTCAGTTCCCCTGCTTAAACTTACACGGAAGGGTTTCCAAGGCATCTCATAAATCACAAAGAGAACTAGGATTGTCCCTAAAGTTCCTTTTTCATTAGTGTTGTTTCCAGGCCTTCTCAGAACGTCCTCAGAAATAACCGCTGGGCAGTGTTTTGGAAAGACTGGTAAATAAGCCATGCTGGTGGGTCAGCACCTTGACCTGCAAGGAGCCACAGGGATCCTAACAGAGAAAGGCTAAGCAGGCTGGAGAGCTTATGGTTACGGCTTTGGCTTCTGAGGGGCTGTTCAAAGCAAATAACAAAAAGAAAAGAAAATGTTCTGGATATGTTTAAAATTTTTTTGAAAATCAATGACTCATTTGTTACAAAGTAACAAAGTACAAAATAAAAGACACTTCATAAAAATTGCATTCAAACTCTGCGGTGGAACTCTGGGTGAACTTTGTGCTGAGGGAACATAATTTTGGAGGAAGACCTGGTATGGTTAGGGGTCCCTGTCTTTGGAAAAGCATCTGATTGTAGCAATGCAACAATATCTCTGCACGCTGTGCCATTGACAATAAAGTGCTCATTTGAGAGAGGACTTTTTCTTTGTCAAATGGATCCAATCTAAAATATGACTAATTGCTTCAAGCAGAAAATTATCTCTGGCTGTTATATACAAATTATGCAATTCCACAGCCTGAACATTAGGAGAAAGATAATGAAGAGGTGCCAAGGACAGGGTGTGACCATTATACAATTTTTTAGGCCATTTTGCCCCTATCTCCTGTGCTGGGATCTACCCACAGGGACCACCCTAACATATTCTTTTTGTCTGCTGTTTGGCTTAAGATCTAAACCATTACTCAAGAACTGGGAGGGACCTTCACACAATCCCTTTCTCCACCACCCCCTTCAGATCCATTTTTCCAGTTGAGCTTATTCCTTGGACTCAAAGCGTATTGACTGATGAATGTTGTATTAAAAACATAAACCAGAGATAGGAATGTAGTTCAGTTGTAGAACATTTGTCCATTTGTCTTGCACACATAAGGCCCTGAATTTGATTTCCAGAATGATAAAGAAAATTAATTAATTAAATATAATGAATCATTGCTGATTATGTGTTCAGGGCTATGTCTCAATTTCCTTCTCACTATAAGCTGTCAAAAATATCTTGATTAAACTATTATCTATAGTTCAGATTGTCATAATTGACTGGTGGATATTATATGTCTAATGGTGATAACACAAAAATAGTACCATAATCTCTAAAATTGAGATTAAATAAGATAGTACATATAAAATAATAAAATCCAGGATCTATCTAGCACATGAAACCCTCAATACAGATCAACATTTTTATGTGTGTATGCTTGTATATGGTGTATGTGTGTGGCATATAAATATACATATATATAATATGTATGAATGTAGGTAGGTGTGTAAGCCTGTGCATGGAGGCCACAGGAGGACATCAGGTACCCTCTTCTGTTATTCTCCACCTTATTCTCTTGGTATAGTTTCTCATCATACTGAGACAGAGGCCAGCAGCCAGCGAGCCCCAGAGATCCTCCTGTATCCACCTCACCAAAGCACTGGGGTTATAGGTATACAACCACACCTGACTTTCTATTTGGGTTCTGGGGATTTGAACTCACATCTTCATGCTTGCACTTTCAAGTGCTTTTACCAGCTGAGCCATCTTCCCATCCAACTGATAATCTCAGCATTATTAGCATTAGTGTAATCATCTGCATTATTATTATTACTTTACATACTGATCCCTCTCATTATGATCTGACCTTCCTACGGTCATCCTCAGAACCTATGGAAAAAACCCTCCTCACTTACCAAGCCCCCTCGCCTCTTCTATCTGCATCTCTCTTAAGAATTTCTCTGCCTTCCCACCAGGCTTCACAATATATGCGCTCAACGCTAACACTGTTCTATTACCATTAGAGTTGTGCTGAGACACCAGGAACAGCAGTCACTTTAGCTAGCTGTCAGTTTGCACAGATTTCCCTTAACGTAGGCACACACTGTATTGCACTATAAATACCTGCATTAATCATCCATCCAGGGCCGAAATGAGAAGTCAGGAGCATACTCTATGCATCTCCACTCATCTGCTTGTAAACGAAAGGCAGTAAGAGCAAATATGAACAGAAAGGTATTCTGTCTGCAGAGAGGAAATGATGCTTAATATCATTCCAATTATGTCACCGGCAAGCAGTAAAGTCAAGGCACAAGCTGACAATTACAGCTCTGTTTGGCAAGAGAAATGTACCAGAGAGAAAGAAAACCCAAAGAGACAAAGATCCCAGTTTTTCAAAATCCTGCAAAGGACTAATGACGTAAGAGAAGAGCTTCAAAAGTAGATATGTTAACATTTCTTTGGATAATGAAAGGAGGTATCTTACAGACAGTTCAGAAGAGCTTACAGACCAGTTGTGCAAACATATACATATATATGTGTGTGTGTGTATACACATATATGTAATATATTGTATGTAACAATATATAGTCTGTGCTTTTACATTTACATATGTAATATATTTTATACATATATTATATATAATATAGTGTGTGTGTGTCTGTGTGTGTGTGTGTGTGCACACGCGCGTGCGCATAGTATCAGGGATTGAACCCAGGGCCTTGTGCACATTATACAGGGGCTCCACTGTTGAGATCTAGCCTTAGCCATCTTTTTATTTTTTATTTGGAGACAATGTCTCATTAATTTACTCAGGCTGGCCTGGATTTTGCAATCCTCCTGCCTAAACCCCATGACATTGAGTATTGAGAGCCAGTGCCACTAGGGCCTCCGAAACAAGTTTTCTTAATAAGTAAGCAGGAACACAATTTAAGAGTGTGGATTCTGTATTTAATTGGATTTGTATTCTACACCAACCCCTCACCCTTTCTAAACTTCAATTTCTCCATGTCCTACTCATTGGGTTGTCATTAGTATAAAATAAGACAAATTATTTACACCATCAAGTGGAATGACTGGAAATGGGTGAGGGGATGCGAGGTAAAAACAAATGGAGAGAGACAATCTGGGCCAATGACAGAGGGTGTTAGAACAGACAGTGGGTCAGCTCACCTCCGAGAACGTTAAGTCCAAGATAGACAGCAGAAGGACTTCTGGCAAAGACCCTTGCTAATGTGTTCGCCCATTAACAGCCTTCATCTCATTTTCCCATTCTATCAGGTGAGCTTGCTTGTTAACCAAGTTTCAAAGAAAATGAACGCCAAACAAGAGGTGGCCAAAATAATCAAAGAAAAGTAATCCACACATGAGAAACACTTTGTGGACTTCGAGTCGGCCCATGAGACTGAAGAGGTTAAGTGGCTATCTAGGGAGGCACCCCGCCAAGACTGGACACTAAGGGGGACTTAGGGTCCTCGCTGGTCCATCAGGAGGAGTGCTATTTATTTCCTATCTGATGTCCAACACAAGAAATGAAAGAAGAGCTCTGCCAGAAGAATCCTTTCAAGTTCCACTCACAATAGGCCTTACACTTTAAAAATGGGTCATTCTCCGTCACCATGGTGATTCCTCCAAGTTCTCCGGGAATCATCAACTGTTTCCTAATGAGGACACTCCCCACAACTTGCAACTCCACCGAACAGATAAGTATTTTCCAGTAGAAAATACTTAGTTCCTCATGAAGCTTACTCAGTAATTGCTTTTCCTCCTCCATTTCTCAGGAAAACCACCCAAAGTCTGCTCCTGCATTTGATTTGGATGTCACATAGTTTTTTAAGGCTTGATTATACCGATAGCAAGGGTACTTCCTTGGGGTTTGTGTGGTTTATGTATTGAGAATCAGCTACCGTCTTGCCTTCTGTCTTTCTAACTGAACATAATAGAACATTTGAGAAGCCCTGGAAGAGTATGGTGGCACCTCAAAAGGTTAAAAAAACAAAACAAAACAAAACAAAAAAATCTACCCTATGACTCAGCAGTTCCATTTCTGGAAATGACCCAAATGGGTTGAAATCAGAATTTTGAAGAATTGTTTGCATATGCATGCTCATATAACAGCATTATTTGCTACAGCCAAGAGGTAGAAGAAACCTAATAATGTCCAATTGGATGAATATGTATATAAAATGTAGCAGCTAAGAACACTTGCAGACAATCTGACTTGGGTTTCCAGTACCACAGAGCAGTTCACATTTGCCAGTAACTCTAGTTCCAGAGGATGTGACGCCATCTTCTGGCCTCTGCATGTTATAGTCATGATGACATGCACAAACAACCATGAAGGTAAGCATGCATATCGAACAAAAGTCAAAAAGGTTTAATGTAACAAATAGATAAAGATATATAGCCAGAGTCTGCGCTAACCTTCAGGGCCCATGCTGCCAGCAAAGGCCACAAAGAAGCCCAGGGTCTGGGCTAAAAGCTGTGGCCTTGTTGGTGTCCAAGTGTGCTGCAGTAGAAACCATACTGGTCTGGATGGCCTGTGCGGCCACCTGGGGCCATAGTTGGGCCCCAGACTGCTGCTGAGGGTCATGTCTGGGTCTCTGGACCTATAGCAGCCAGGGGCTGTGTTGTTATCCCTGGCTCCTATTGCCACTGAGGGTCATGTGGATTCCTGGGCCATACAGATCTGAATGGCCTGTGCTGCTACCCAATGCCGTAGTAACATCTGAGCCAGAACTGCAACTGAGGGCCATGTCTAGGTCTGTGGCTGTGCTGCAGCCATGTCTGCAGCTGAGGTCTGTGTTAATGTCTGAGGATTCTGTTACCATTGAAGACCATGTGGATGTCTGAGGTCTAGAGCTGTATTAGTTGTCTGAAGACCACACTGCCACTAGGGCTGTGCTAGTCTGAGTGTCCTGAACTGCCACTGGAGCAATGGTGACATCTAGATCTAGATGCTGCTGAGGATCATGTCTGGGTCTGTGGTCCTATAGCAGGCAAGGTTTGTGTTGAAGTCCAAAGCCATTGTTGACATCAAAGGTCACAAAAAGCCTAGGTTTGGGGACACAATCTGTGGCTTTGTTGATGTCTGAGGACCCTGCTGCTGCCAGAGCTATCCTGATCTAAGTGAACGGTGATTCCTTTCAGAGCCAGAATGTCATTCTGGCCGAGGAGCTGTTACTGAGGTCCCTGTTGATATCTGTGCCCTGTGTCACCTAAGGGGCCCATAGAAACCATACTGATGAAATCAGAGGGCTATCCTGAGCTGGCTCTGCTCCTCACTGGCCCTGGCCCTCACTAGATACTGCAGTGAGAAAGCTAACCCTGACGTTCACGGGAGAATCATCCCCCTCCCCATGCCCTCAGCACCCTTACTCAGGAGATATGGTCCCATCCCTCACCACAGGTGAGAGCGAATGAACCCCGATGGTATGGGCATAGAGGAGTTGGCTCTGGCTCTGCCCCCTTGCCTGAGGCGGGCAGTTCCAAAGCCCCCAATTGCTCAGCTAACACCCAGGCCCACAGCCAGGCCTTATATTGGTCCAACCTAACATCTACCCCATCCAGGATCTGCTGGAGCTCATGAAGGGACTGGTCCTGTGGAGATACCTGCAGGATCTTCAAGAGGCAGAGTGGCCGCAGGCTATCCAAGAGGAGTTTCGGTAAGGATTCAGCGATGATGGTTGTACCAGAAACCAGAGGCCTTGAACCAGACAATGAATATTTGGTTGGTTCGTTGCAATGACCATTTTCTATTACAGCTGATTGGACAGAGAGATATACTATGTGACTTACCAAGGCTCCCAATATCGCCAGGACAAATGAAGAGGTGTTGGAGAGAAGAAATACGGAGAAGTAAAGAGGCTTTTTGTTTGTTTGCTTGTCTGATTTGGTTTCATTTGATTTTTAAATTTTGGGGGGGGTGCTGCAAGGGTGAGGGGAGGGTATGGGGTAATGGCAGGTGAGTTGAATTAGGGTGTGTGATGTGAAATTCCCAAAGGATCAATAAAAATTATGTCAAGTTAATTATATGTATATATATATGTGTGTGTGTGTGATGAAATATACAGCCTTCGACAGAATGAACTTTGAAGATATTAAGCTAAGTAAACTAAGTCCCAAACAAAAAGACAAACGCTGTATAATCCCACTTACATGGCTAATTAGAGAAGTCAAATTCACAGAAAGCACCATGACTGTCAGCAAGAGTTGGGAGAAGTAGAAATGGAGAGTTGTTTAAAATGTGTAAAATTTCAGTCTTATGAGATAAAGACTGAAATTTTATGTGTGTGTCTGTCTCTCTCTGTGTGTATGTATGTGTGTGTGTGTGTGTGTGTGTGTGTGTGTGTGTGTGTGTGTGTGTGTATGCATGCATGCTACCACACAGAAGCCAGGAAAAAGAATAAGATCCCTTAGAGCTGGGGTAACGGGCATTTGTGGGGTGCCTGGATCTGAACCTCAGTCCTCATGATTTCACAGCACGTGCTCTCACCCTCTGCTCCATCTCTCTAGCCCAACTAGTAATCTTTCGTTGTAGCTGTTGTTTTTTAAGACAGGGTCTCACCATGCAGTTCTGGCTGTCCTAGAACTCACTATGTAGACCAGCCTAGCCTCAAACTCAAGTTCACAGAGAACTGTCTGTCTCTGCTTCCCAAGTGCTGACATTAAAGTCATGAGCCATTATGCCTGGTGGTGATTATTTGTATATTTTTAAGAAATAATAAGAAAATGTCTGGACAGTGGTGGTGTACACCTTTTATGCCAGAATTTGAGAAGAAGAGGCAGGTAAATCTCTGAGCTCAAGGCCAGCCTGGTCTACAGAGCAAGTTCCAGAACACCAAGGAAAACACAGAGAAACCTTGTCTCAAAAACCAAAGCAAAACAAAAGAACAAAAGACAGAGACAAAGGGTGATAGAGAGATAGACACTAAGTTCTACATAGTTTTTAAAAGCACATATGCAATTACTTTATTATTTTTGTAGTATTTCAGATTTAACCCAAGGCTTCATATATGCTAGGCAAACACTCTACAAAGGCTTTAAATGGGCTTTTCTTTCCCACCTGCCAGTTCCCAAATAATGAACATGGAAACTCAATATTAATTATAAATGCCTGGTTAATAGCTCAGGCTTGTTATGACTAACTCTTACATTTTAAATTAACCAATATTTTTATCTACATTTTGCCATGTGGATTGATGTCTTAGCATGACATGCCCATCTTGTTTCTCTCTGTATCTGCTTGCTACTCTCTGCCTTTGCCCTTTTCCTTACCAGCATTCTCTGTTCAGCTCTTCCACTAACCTTATCCTGTCTAGCTATTGGCCAGTCAGCTTCTTTATTAAACCAATCACAGTGACATATAGTTACACAGTGTAAAGGATTATACCACATTTACCTTGTTTTGTCTCATTTAAAAGGAAGTTTAAGTTTAGCATAGTAAAATAATATACAACAAAACAGTTATTAGGTAAGAATTATAGTTCCAATATCCAATCCATTTGCATTTGGCAAAATCAGAGAAAATATTCTATTATTTATATTACCTTTGTAACTCTAAAGTTTTATACCTAATTTATCTTCTACAATAACTAAGGAAAACTTTAACTATGGCTATCAAGTCTTCAACTATGTCAAAAACCTATAAGGGTGAAATGTTATCTAATGACAAGGACATCTGGCTGCCTGGACAGTCACTCTAGGTTTTTCTATAATATTGGGGCATCCAACTTTGGCCTACAGGCCTAGCATATCTGACAGACATTTTCTTCTTAGACATTTTTGAGAAGCAGGGAATTTTGAAGGACTGTCCTACCTTGTCTTGTCAAAAATTGGTAGTCTTTTTTTTTGTGGGGGGGGGCTTTTTTTTCTTTCAGTTTGCTGCTCCAGGTTGGACTGTATACTGTCAGCAGTCAAGACAAGGACAGTTTCTTTGCCCAAATGGCTAGCTATTGCCATAAAGAAAGCAAACACTTTATGGGGTTCTTTGGTGCTCATCATCTTCTTTGAAGTAAATTTGTGCTGTCAGGAGCAGACATGTCTCACTGTCAAGAAAAGCCTTATTTTATCAAAACATTTAAAATGCCATATTCTGTAAGTCTTTCAAATGTTTGAACACAATATATCTGGATATGCCCTTGAAAACATGCCTAACATGACTATAAATTTGGGTATTAGAGATGACTATTTGTCTGTATTTTTAATTATACATTATACTACTAAATGAGTCACATAAGCAAAATGCCCCAAATAAGAGTAGAAACATATACATAATATAACAAAAATAACTTTAAATTTGTATCAATAAACCAAAATCCATACCACTGTAAAATATTTAAGATTAATGGTTGTAGGGGGTTTTTTTGGATTAAAGTAGATTCAATAATCTACCCCTTTATCTCATCAATTCTATATTAAATCCCTCTTTTTTCCTTTAGAATGAGATCTTTGAATTTAACTCTTTTATTTAGTTTTTTCCTTTTTTAAAAAAAAATATGATCAATAACAACTTGCAAACAACCCCCCTTAAATGATAATAAACACCCATAACTCATCTTTTGGGACTGTGAACATTATTCTCTAAACTACTCCTGTTGTTTGAGGGTGTTGGTATGTTTGGGACCTGAGAAAAATGTAGAATAATGGTTGTCTTGGCTGTGGTAGTCTGTGAGGTTGAATCCTCTCAGCCAGGAGCTTTTTTTGTATGCAGACAATTCTTTCCCACCTTCCAGTTCCCAAATAATCAATAGGGGACTCAATATTAACTGTAAGTGCTCAGCTAATTGCTGAGGCTGGTTACTAGCTAACTCTTACACTTTAGTCCACATTTCTTAGCTAACTTCTCCCACATGTTGGCACCTTTATTAGCTGTCCATCTCCTGCTCCCTCTGCATCTACCTGGTAACTCCTGACTCTGCCCTTCTTCTTCCCAGCATTCTCAGATTGGCTCTTCTGTTTAACCTTATCCTGTCCAGCCACTCAACTTCTTGATTAAACCAATCACATGTCATAGACTCACAGTGTACAGAAATATTAAGTTCCAACCTATACAGCTATTTTAAATGATTAAATTAATTGTAATCTAAGAAGACTTGCTCTTCTACATTTTGCTTTCCTTTGATTAATAAGTTCCCTTAGTTTCATTATTTACCCATAGTCACAAGTATTCACTGTAGACATCTGTAGGAAATGAAGTCCGTCATAATCATGAGCTTAAAGAAACATAAATAGACAGTGAATGAAAGAACAGCCAAGGCCCAAAATTGCTCCAGTTTCTGCTGGTACCATACTGACCTCCCATCAGGTAAAGATACCTGTTGCAGATAGGGACTGAAAAGATGGCTCGGGGTTAACAGAACTAGCTGTTCTTCCCAGGTTCAATTCTTTCTTCTCCTTCTTCTCCTTCTTCTTCTTATTATATTTTTTATTTAAAAGTTTTTTTGACATACCCAACACTGTTCCCCTCCCTCACCTCTTCCTAGTTATCCCCTTGCTTCCCCCAAACCCACCTCCCCCATCCACTCCTCAGAGCTGCGGACTCCTGGGTGAGTCGATGCAGTCTGGCATATCCAGTTGAGGTAGGACCGAGCCCCTCCCCCCAGTATCAAGGCTGAACAAGGTGTTCCTCTATAGGGAATGGGCTCCAAGAAGCCAACTCATGCATTAGGAATAAATTCTGGTTCCACTGCCAGAGGCCCCACAAACTGCCCATATCATTTGATTGTCATCCACATTCAGAGGGCCTAGTTCAGTCCCACAGGTTCCCAGCTGTCAGTTTAGAGTTGGGTTCAATTCTTACAGCCATCTACAACTCCATTCTCATATGTAGTACACAGACATCACATGCAGACATAATACCCACATACAACATTAAGGGGAAAATTAAAAGATAGTTATTTGAATCCTTTAAATATTACAAAAGTTTATATGTATAAGTTATGGATTTAACCAAAGCCCAGAAATTAGTGTATTGAATTTAATTTTTTTTATTGTCTCCAAAATGGACTAACTAAAATTCTTGATATTAAAGATCTTGCTTAGGGCATAGTTCACAAAAGAATTTTTATGTCTCTTTTTATGAGATTCATATGTAGAAATTCTGGCCCCAGTTTTAGAATGTGACCTTTTGGATACAGAGATGTTGCAAATATAGTTAATTAAAAGGAAGTCATATTGTAACAACCGGGCTCCAATTCAGTATGACATATGTTCTTATAAAAAGAGATATTTGGATATAAGTACGTAGGAAGAATATCATGTGACATGAAGTTAGAAATCTACCAAGAAGGGAACACCAAAGATTTACCCACAAACTCTCAGGAGCCAGCGGGGAAGAACAGAACATAGTCTTCCTAAAGACTTGATGAAAAACCAAGTCTACTAAATCGTGGTCTTGGAACTACAGTCTTCAGAATCATGAGACCAGTACATTTCTATTGTTCAAGTCACAAACAAACAAAAGTAAGATTTTCCTTCACAGCACTGTTTGAGCTCATCTTGATTCTCTTGCCTCTTGCCCTACCCTGTGTAAGTGTGCTGAAAGACAAGACCTCAAGTAACCAAGAGAAATGGACCTGATCCTCCTGCCTTCCTTATCTAAGTGCTGGATTACAGGCATGCTGCCACAATGCCTGGCCCTCACTCTCAGCCACTCCACCCCATTTCTTTGCTTTAAACCCTCTATATTCCCTAAGGCTCTCATCTAATGCATCATAATGTGTGATGATATGCCTGGCCTTTGTTTTATGTAATTAAGTCAGCATGTCCACTTTGTTATGAAGTAACAAATATCTATTGTTTAAAAAAGTGCTCAAAAACTGGAAATCAGTCTACCCAATGACCCAGCAATACCCCTATTGGGCATTTATCCAAAGGATGAATATTCTTACCCCAAGGGCATTAGCTCAACTATGTTCATAGCAGCATTATTAGTAATAGCCAGAATCTGGAAATAACCTGGATGCCCCTCTGTTGTAATAAGGTTTTTGGCTTGTTTAGTTAGAGTAGGCTTATAGACTTGTCATCTTAGACTTTTAGCAGCCCGCCGTTGCTTAGGCTCTTAAAATGACTTAGACGTTTATATTAAGTTTATGTTGTTTGACTTATGGCTTAGGCACATTGTTAGTTTTCCTTTTATTTTAACTTAACTTATTTTTTATGAATTTATTTTGTTATGTGGCCCATGGCTTATTTGTGTTTTTTTAATATGGGTTTTTTTGGCATTTGGCTTGATTTGTTTTTGATTTTGTTTTTTGTTTTTTTTATTAATTTTGATTTTTATTTATTTTTTATAATGTTCACCAAAGACTGAAACAGCTTTTAATTTAAAAATCAATATTTATAATATGTAAAAAAAAAAAAACACATTCTCACATCATCCCTCAACTGAAGAATAGATTTAAAAATTGTGGTACATTTACACAATGGCGCAATGGAGTACTACTCATCAGAAAAAAAAATTATGGCATCCTGAAATTTGCAGGTAAGTGGATGGATCTGGAGAGTATCATCCTGAGTGAGATAACACAGAACCAGAATGACAGACACGGTATGTACTCACTCATAAGTAGATTTTAGACATAAAGCAAAGGATAACCAGGCACAGACCCTGAGCGGCTAAGTAACAGGAGGAAATTAAGAAAGACATCGATGGATTCCCCTGGGAAGGGGAAATAGAGAAGATCTCCTGAGTAAATTGGAATCATATGGGGGAGAATAGCAAGAAGAGGTGGGAAGAGATCATGAGAGAAGGAGATGGTTGAGTGGGAGGAACAACAGAGGGAGAACAAAGAAATAGGTGTCTTTATAATGGAGGCATTGAGGGGTTAGAGAGTAACCTGGTGCTAGGAAAGCACCCAAGAACCCACAAGATGTCCCTGGCTAGGACTCCAAGCAATAGTGGAGGGGGTGCCTAAACAGGACTTCCCCTATAATTAAATGAATGAATGCCCTAATTATCATTATAGAACCTTATCCAGTGATGGAGGCAGAAGCAGAGATCGATAGCTAAGCACCAGGTCAAGCTCCTACTAAAGAAAGAAAGGAGAAAGTATATGAGCAAAGGGGTCAGGATCACGAGGAGGAGACCCACAGAGACGCTGACCAGAGCTATTGGGAGCTCAGTGACTGAAATGACAGCTGAGGAACCTTCATGGAAAGGAACTAAACCCTCCAAATGTAGACAACAGTCCAACGGCATGGGCAGTTTGTGGAGCCTCTTTCAGTAGGACCAGAGTTTATTCCTGATGCATGAACTGGCTTCTCGGAGCCCATTTCCTACAGAGGAATAGCTTACTCAGCCTTGAGACTTGGGGGAGGGCCTTGGACCTACCTCAATTGGATATGCCAGACTGACCTGAGTCACCTTGGATTCCTTGCTCGCCCTGGGGAATAGGTGGGGGATGGGATGGGGAGGAGGCTGAGGGAGGACTAGGAGGAGGGAGTGATGGATTTGAGAAAAAAACTTTAAAAAATAAAGATAAAAAAGTGCATTTTGGTGAGGGCTGTAGAGATGGCTTAGTGGGAAATACGTGTGCGAACATGAGGACTTGAGTTCCAATCCCCAGCACCTGTGAAGGTGAAGTCTACTGGCAGCCTTCAGGGTCAGAGACAGGAGCATCCCAGGGGCTCTCTAGCCAGCCAGTCTAGCCAACCAGTGAGAGACCCTGTCTGAAAAGAAAGGTGGAAAGAAAACGCGGCCCACACCTGAGGTCTCCACACTTCCGTGCACAGGCGTATGCGACCGAATACACATGTACAGATGAGCACACACAAAATTGAAAGTCTACTTTCATACAATTCACAAAGTAAATACACTCAAAAGAAAGACGTTCTCTTCTCCTCTAAATCAGAGGCAGGACTGAGCTGTTAGGTGGAATCTAGATTGCCAGATTTTTGTTGTTGTTATCTGAGGCATGATAGCCTTTGTAGCCAAGGGTGACCTAAACTTCTGATTCTGTCTCCCAAATTCTGAGAATACAGGTGTGTGCCGCCATGCCCGGTTTATTCAAACCTGGCTATCAAATGCAGGACTTTAAACATGCCAAGTAATTTAACACACTCGAAGCCTCTATCTTTTATTTATTTATTGGCTTGTTTGTTTTCTTTGTTTGCCTTTTGTTCTGTTTTGGAGATAGTATCTCATTCTCTAGCCCAGGCTGTCCTAGAATTCACCATGTAGTCCAGGCTACCTTTGAGCTTGTGATGATCCTCTGCCTCAGCCTCCTAGTTTTAGCCACTTTTCTATTACTGAGAAGAGACATCATGACCAATGCAATTTAGACAAGAAAGGAGACTTGCTTATACTTTCAGAAGGACTGGCCACCATGGCGGGGAGCATGGCAGCAGATGGGCAGGTATGGTGCTGGAGCAGTGGCTGAGATTTACATTTGATCCACAGTACAAGGTAGAGAGAGAGAGTGTGTGTGTGAGAGAGAAAGCAGCTGTCCTATGCTGGTGTGAGGAATGGCTCCCATAGTCTCATGTCTAAGAAAGCAGCACTATTTAAAAGAATTAGAAGGGTTTAGGAGAAATGGCCTTGTTGGGAGAAGTTTGTCGCGAGGGAAGGGTTTTGAGGGTTCAAAACCCTACGCCAAGTCCATCTCAGACTGTAGATCAGAATGTGGCTCTCAGCCACCATGATGATAATGGACTAAGCCTATGAAACTGTAAACAAGTTCCCAATTAAATGCTTTATTTTATAACAGCTACATTGGTGATGGTGTCTCTTCACAGCAAAAGAACAGGACTAAGACAGAGCCCAAACTGGTAATGGCTCTGGTGTTTGAAATTTCAAAGCCCACCTCCAGTGACATACCTCCTCCAGCAAAGCTACACCTCCTAACTTCACAAACAATTCTATTAAACATAAGAGTCTGGGAGGGGGGGTATTCTTATTCAAACTATCACACATACTCCATGTCCTAGGATGTAGGCATGAACTAGCATGTCCAACTTCCCAGAAATTTTAGTGCAGATATAGCCTGTATATGAATATGACTTACATATGGTTTTAAAAGATAAAAATAATTTAAGAAAACATTGTCTGTACCTTGCTTTTCTACAATTCACAAAATATCCTAAATAGCTTACTGTACTAGGAGCATGAGTATTACTTCTTTCTTTGCCAAGGTTTCTTGCTTTATTTAACCAGTTTATAAGGAATGTTTACACAGATTTGAGTTTACTGCCATGTCAATCAGCATCAAAATTAATATCCTTACATTTGTATTTCTGGACATTTATTGGAATGTATCTATAGGATAAAAATCCCTAGAACTATCAGGTCATGCATTTAAAATGATTTTATTTATTTTTCTTATTTTATGTAATTGGTGTTTTTGCTTGCCTGTGTACACGTCTGTGTCAGATCTCCTGGAACTGGAGTTATAGAACAATATGAACTTGCATGTGGGTGCTGGGAATTGAACCCAGGTCCTCTTGAAGAGCAGGGAGTGCTCTTAACCACTGAGCCGTCTCTTTAGCCCTAAAATTGTATTTTAAATTTCCTCATATAGTCTCCATGGACCAATAAGAATGTTGGCATGTAGCCAAGGATGTAGCTACAACTGTATCCTGACAATTACTAGTTGTATTACTTCAAAGGAAAAAAAAAGGTTATTTTGAGCACATGCCTTTAATCCTAGCACTTAGGAGGCAGAGGCAGGTGGATCTCTGAGTTTGAAGGCAGCCTTGTCTACATAATGAGTTTCAGGTCAACAAGGGCTACATAGTGAAACCCTTTGGGGAGACCCTAACCAAAATGACAACCTCGGTCTTGTTACAAATAGGTTTTTTGGTCCCAGGAGGCAGCCAGAGGTCTATACGCACAGACCTGTGGTCCCAGACTGCTTAGCCTCCCGCTGTTGCTTAAGCCCCCAAAATGACTCAGATATTTATATTAATTTCATGCTGTTTGCCCTATGGCTCAGGTACATTGTTAGCTAGCTCCTTCATCTTAGCTCAACCCATTTTTATTAATTTGTCTGTCACATGGCCCATGGCTCACCTGTGTTCTTTACATGTTTCTTCTTTGTCAGTTGGCTCGATCTGACTCTGACTCCACCCTGCTTCTAACTATTCTGGTTCCCCCATTTACTTCTTTTACAGTGCCTGCCATGGCCAAAACAGTCTTTTATTTAAAGATTGATATGCACAACATACAGAAAGACATTCCCACATCATCTTCTCATTCCCGTCTAATCAAAAAGGAAGATTTTAATTTTAACATTACAAATTTATATATAACAAAATAGTTATCAAGCAAGAATTACAGTTATACTATCTAGTATATTTGTATTTAGCAAAATTAAAGAAAATACTCTATCATCTATCTTATCTATGTTAGTCTAAAGTTTTATACCCAGTATACCTTTTTAAATAGCTAAGAAAAACTATACCTATAACTATCTAATCTTCAACTACATCAAAGACCACAGAAGGATATATTTACCCAAGTAAACCAAAAGTGCAAGTAACTTTTAAAATCTGGAAATGACAGAGATGACACCTATTTGTTTGAATAAAGTTGGGGCATCTATCTTTAGTCTATAGACCAGAGGTTTTGTTTGTTTGTTTGTTTGTTTGTTTTTTAGTGAAGCAGGAAATCTGCTCTGCCAATTCTGATAGAGTTTATCAGTTGCTTCTCCCCTGAAGAATGTCTGACAGCTTTCTCTGCAAAACAGGAACCTGAAGGGCCCTCTCGGCTTGTTCTGCCAAAGTTCAGAGGTCACTTTCCTAGGGAACCTGTATGCCCAGTTTAAACAGCATCTGGTCAAGCAGTCAATATAAGAACAGGTTCTTGTCCATTCCCACATCACAGTTTCTTCAGCTTTAAAATAGATGTAATTTAGTCTGTCTCAGTGTTGTCCGTGGGTTAAATAACACATATAGTTTTTAATAACTAGCAGTTCACACACACACTCACCCCTTTCTTTATCATTCATTTCTGGTCCCCCCACAGCTATTTTAGCTTTGCAAACATTTGGCAAAAATACCATTCCATGTCAACAAATATTTATGGAGCTCAAATTTGTAGGGTTTAGTAATAACTGGAGCGATTCTGTTTTTGCTTTGTTTTCTGAAGATGCACAGTGTCTGTTTCAGAGTTTTCTGTACAGAACAGGAGAGGATTCTCCCGACTCTGATATAAGGTCATTCCAAGGAAGTGATTCTGAAAGAGTAACTGCATATGGTCTGAAAAGGAGCTGTGTGACTGTAACTGTTCAGCAGCTTTGCAGTGATGGAGAGGAAAGTCATTACAGGGCACCTCCACCTTGCACCTTGTGGATGGGAAAGGTGCAAGCAGAAGCAGAAAGCTGAAGCATTTGGCTGGAAATGAAGTCTTGTGCTTGCTCTTGGATTTCCACACACAGTTGGCATTCTACCCCGGAACACATTAATTGCTTCCAGATAAATGGAATCTTTCTCCCTGCTCCCAGGGGAACATGGAGATGCCAACACGACACGCCACTTCTATCATGTGGCTCTCCTTTTCTTTGAAACAGTTTCAGAGATGTTAACAACTGCATCTGAGAAATAAGATTAAACTTGAACCTGGTGAACTCTCACTTCTGCTTTTGTATGGGTGTGCCACATATTCATCTTCCTCCTTCCCTCAACTTTCTGCTAGGATTCTTTCTAACCCCTATTTTCTTCATCATCCTAGTCTTGTTTTACTTTTAGCTACTATAAATTTTATATTGAAACTCAACTACTTAAGAAATGCTTTGTTAGTTGGAAGTTTCTGTCCCACCTGGTCCTGCAGCCATTTAGTCCCAAATAAATACAAAGAGGCTTATATTAATTATAAATGCTTGGCCAGTAGCTCAGGCTTACTACTAACTAACTCTTACATTTAAATTGACCCATAATTCTTATCTATGTTTAGCCACATGGTTTGGTACCTTTTCTTAGCACCGTATTCTCATTTTGCTTCCTCTGCATCTCACTAGTGACTTCTGACTCTGCCTTTCCTCTTCCCAGAATTCTCCTAGTCTTGTTGCCCCACCTATTCTTCCTGCCTGGCTACTGCCAATCAGTGTTTTATTAAACCAGTTCAAGTGACAAATATTTACAGTGTAGAAGAGCATTATCCCACAGCAATGCTTAGGAAAGATAACTGCAAAACCTTTTTAATGGCATTCAAGGCCACTAAGATACCAGGGGAAAGTTTCATTTGTCCATATGGTACTGGCTTTTTGGCCTATTTCATCCTCACTGCCTATCACAATATACTCTTGGAGGTTTGCAACTTGTTTTATTTAAATCTTGAAAAGGTGTCAAACTATACTGTGGTCAGCTAATGCAGCATTCACAGAGCTTTTTGTGTTTGACCAAAGCAGGAGGTGGAACATACATTTTGAATTGTTTCTCCAGAGCTCTGATTTGTCCACCTCCAATCTATCTATCCAACCCTCTGCTTGGACTCTAGGTTAGGCCCTCACATTGGTTCACATAGGTCTTTCCTAGCTCCTTTCTTCAGTCTCTTTCCTTCCCACACTCCTTAAAGCTGTGAGGTTGATATTTATAACACGTAAATTAGTGCCTCTTGCCCTTTTCAGACTTAGATGGTAACAATCCCCAACTACACATTATACAGTCATGTTGTTTGCTTAGGCAACTGAGAGAAGATGGCTACCAAAATAAGTAAGTTAAATTTTAAAAAGGGGACACCACATTGAGTAAAACACAAAGCCCAGTAAAGCCAATCTACACTGTCGCACACTGGCTGTTCTCACTGAGAACCTGGATTTGGCTCCCAGTACATGCATGCCAGCTCACACTCCTCTGAAATTCCAGTTCTAGGGGATCTTAAACCCTCTTCTGACCTCTACAGGCACTTGGCACATATGTGGCACACTGTCATACATAAAGGCAATGCATTCATCCAATAAATAGATAAATAACTATTTTTTTAAAAGTAAACCAACTTGGTTTCTAATTCCAAAAAATTATTTTAAAGGTCTCTTTTTAAACATGTTATCTGTTGGAGTATGTAGCATGTTCCCTTTTGTGTTGAGATTCTTTTTTCAACATTAGGGTTGAGATTTACCCATGTTTCTGAATGTGGCAATTGTCTATTCATTCCCATCTCTGATGACATTTCATTGTATCAACCCAGCCCTGCTGGACTCTTCATTCTTTCATGGTGATTTAGTTTGTTTTCACTTTCTGATTTAGTGAATAGAGCTGCTGTGAACATCCACATGTGTGTAACGCATGTATGAGCTTATTCCAGAAGACTTCAGGAATACCTAAAATAATATGCACTGTGGCACAAAAGTCTTAATTTACAGTTTTCAAAATAAAAGGCAAGAATTAAGAATTAAGATATAGCTGTGTCTGAGCTTCTCCATTGGATAATTCTTATGTATAACAGTGGGTCTAATAATAATATGTATTTCAAAATAATAATGTGCAAAGGTGAAATTTCAACCAAGTTACAACTTGCTGTGAAAATGTTTTTGATTTCTATTGGTTGATGTATTGGATACGATCATAATTGATGGAAATGTTTCATTTAAATTTAATTTAATTAATTAATTAAATGATTCATTTAATTATAGGGCTTTATTTTGTTGCTTTGTTTGTTTGTTTGCTTCCTTGTGGTTCTGGTTTTGATTGTTTCAGTTTTTGAGACAAGTTGTCACTAGTCAAGGCTAGTTGTAGGGGTATTGTGTTGTTTCATGGAAAATAACTGTCCCACCCACTGGTTTAATAAAAAGAGCTGATTGGCCAAAGGCAGGCAGGAAGTGTGGGTGGGGCTACCAGACTAAAAACTCTGAGAATAGACCGCCAGGCAGAATGCCAGAGAGAAGCCGAAAGAAGCAGAGGACAACTATGCTGCTCTAAAGAAAGGTACCGAGCCGCATGGCTGAACAAGAGGCATGGATTAGATGAAGGGTAGAGAGCTAGCAAGTGATATGCCTGGGCCTGAGGCTGATCAGCCAAAAACTAATGAAAGTGTCTGTGTGTCTCTGTAGGACTGTGGGACTGCGGGTCTGCGGGTCTGTGGGCCTAGACCTTGAGGTTAGGCCCGAAAGTCCTGGCCAGAAACCTCATACAACAGCTAGTCTCATGTACATGACAATCCTCCTTTAGTCTCCTGTGTTCTGGGATTACAGACACACTACTAGAAGCCTTTTATATAGTAAGAGTTTCTGGCCTGGCCTAGCCCCAAGATCTGGACCAGCAGTCCCAAACAATCACACAAAGTCTTATATTAATTACAAGCTGCTTGGCCTATGGCTCAGGCATATTACTTGCTACTCTTACTCTTAAACTAGCCCATGATTAGCCAAGAGGCTCAGCACCTTTTCTCAGAGCAGCATTTTCGTCTTCTTTCCTCTGTGTCTGCCTGGCATCTCTGCTCTTCTTTTCCTCTTCCCAGAGTTTTCTTAGTTTGGTAGCCCCATCCATACTGGGCCAATAAGCATTTTATTAACTGAGTAGGAGGGACAAATATTTACAGTGTATAAGAGTATAATCCCACAGCACTTTATTTATTTATTTATTCATTCATCCATTCATTCATCTATCATTTATTTATTTAGACAGGATCCTGCAATACAGCACAGGCTGGCCTCAAACCATCATTCGCCAGCCTTTGCCTCCAAAGTGTTGGGATCATAGGCATGGAGACTACTGAAAAATAATGATTTTTCCTTTTTTCATCTAAGTTCAAGAAGCCCCTTAATTCTATTACACTGAGAAACCCTGATCTATGTCTAATCTCCTTAAAATCAGGAAATATAGTCTAAACAATTTGTCTTAGTTATTTATGTTACTATGATAAGACGTCATGACCAGGGCAACTCATAAAGGAAAAACCTTGTTATTCAGCTTATGGTTTCAGAGGGTTGGAGTCCATGACACTGGAGTGAAGGAACAGCTGACACACATATCTTGGTTCACAAACATAAAGGGGGTGGGATTACAGAAGCCTTCTGAAATCCCAAAGCCCTCCCTCAGGGACACACCTCCTAATGGTTCCACCAAGTAGGGAACAAGTATTCAAATCTATGAGCCTATGGGGGACCAATCTTATTCAAGCCACTACAATAATCAAATTTAGAGTCAGGTATAAAATTTGGTATACAATCCCAATCTCTGTGCAATAATTCATATGCTCAAAAACTCTGTGTGTGTGTGTGCGTGTGCCTATTTCTATACATGCAGCTGTGGGAGATTGTGTTGTTTCATTGTAAATAATTGTCCCACCCACTGGTTTAATAAAAAGTGCTGATTGGCCAAAGGCAGGCAGGAAGTGTGGTTGGGGCTACCAAAAAAAGATGCCAGAGAGAAGCCGGAAGAAGCAGAGGACAATGGTGCTGCTCTAAAGAAAGGTACTGAGCCACATGGCTGAACAGGAAGAATCATGGGTTAGATGAAGGGTAGAGAGCTAGCAAGGGATATCCCTGGGCCTTAGGCTGATCAGCTGAAAACTATTGAAAGCATCTGTGTGTCTCTGCGAGTCTGCGAGTCTGCGGGTCTGCTGGTCTGCGGCCCTAAACCTTGAGGCTAGGCCCGAAAGTCCCAGCCAGAAACCTCATACTACATGCAGGTGCCCATTTACACATATATGCACCCACATGGAGAAGCTGGAGCAGAGCTTCCTTCAGTGTTGTTCCTCAGGTGCCATCCAGCTTTTTCTCACTGACCTCAAGCTTATCTTGTAGGTGGGGCCTCCTGGTCCTGAGCCTCAGGGGTCTTCCTGTCTAGACCTCTCCAGCACTGATATTACAAACAGGCTGTGCACAGTGACTGGCTTCTTTGCTTAGGTGCTGGGGATTGAACTCAGGTCCTCATGCTTACAAAGCAAGTACTTCAGTGACTGAGCCTCAGTCGCTAAATACATATTTTTGAATGATAGACTCATAAGTGACAATAGTCAACTTTTTTGAGTTTGTCGGATGTGACAAGTACTATGTTAAGACACTTTAAGTATTTTGCCTTTTTATTTATTCCATTCTTTGTTGCTTGTTTGTTTGTTATCTGCTTGTTCTTGGGACAGGATCTCTCTTTGTAGTTCTTGCTGTCCCGGAACCCTCTATGTAGACCAAGTTGACCTCAGACTCACAGATTTGTTTCTTATCTGTGCCTCCCAAACTAAAGGCAAGCTACCTTTTTGTTTGTTCCTTTCTTTGGGACAGAATCTTTCCAAGGAACTCTGGCTGACCTTGAACGCACTGGCATCTGTCTGCTTCTATCTCACAAGTGCTAGGATTAAAGGCATTTGCTGCCACACCCAACTATTCTAAATAGCTGATAACAGTGATTTAAATCTTCTCTACAAATTACTGATTGCTGTCAGCAGTTTATTGATGAGGAATCAGAAACTTGAGTAGGTTATAGTTCTGTGCCAAGATCCTGTAGGCAGAAAAGGGTTGCGGAAGAATTCAAACACACACGTTGGTTCCCTTTAGCTGACTGCTCATTTCTATGCCTTATTGGTATTTATCAAATGAAGAGATTGATGCGCACACAAGGAACAAATAAATGAATGAATTTAACAAACCATATTCACCAACTAACAAAACAAGTTTCAAGAAGCAATAGGCTGGAGTTAGTGGCTCAGTGTGGCCATTTAAGGATTTCTTTGTGTAAGGCATTTTCCCTTTGGAAAGAGTTACAGCCCGGTACCCGTTATCACTGCTTTTTCATCATAATCAACTGAACAAGTTCATGTCAGCTGACATGTGTCTAAAAGGCTGACGTGGGCGAACTCCTGGGCCACAGAGTCACCAGTACTTAGCTTGGTTACTACGCACAGCCAAATGTTAGTGCATACAGGCTGTTTGTGGGAAATTAGCTGCGGACCACATCTTCCCTTCTTCAAGGATAACACTCCTAAGAGTCATGCTCCAGCCATAACACTTTGTTTTACTCAAACCCAGAGAAAGAGGTGAAAAGGTAAGAGGAAGCCCCTGAGGAATCAGAAATTCCAGATAAATCTCTTCTCCCGAGGGCTTGGATAGTGGGTTGTTTTTATAGAGGGCGAAACCACACTGTTTTTCAGATCTGAAATTCTTCTTATTCAAAGGAAAAAAATTAAGTCTGTTCTCTTTTAAAAGGTTTTCTCAGACTAGTAAAATGGCTCATCGGGCAGGGCTGCTCAATGGATAGGGGATTAATGGATAGAGATGCTCAACAGATAGGGCTGCTCAGTGGAGAGGGATGCTCAGCAAGTAGTGGTGCTCAGTGGGTAGGGGTGCTCAGTGGATAGAGGATCAATGGATAGAGATGCTCAACAGATAGGGCTGCTCAGTGGAGAGGGGTGCTCAGCAGGTAGGGGTGCTCAGTGGATAGGGGTATTCAGTGGGCAGGGGTGCTTGTCTTTGCCAACCCTAGTGAACCCAAGATAATCTCTGATTAATTGTGGGAAAATTAAAGGCATTGTTCAAGAAAAGTCTCCTAATAGTTAGGAAAAATAACCAAATGTTTAAACATATTTCTGAATATAGCTATTCTCATCTTATCATTTAAAAAATTACACAAAGAATATTCACATGTGTAGAAGTATTCAAATATATAAAAATCATATAAAAACTAAATTAGGAGTGAAGCCAGGTAGCATGGTGGTGTTCGCCTTTAATCCCATCACTCTGGAGGCAGAGGTAGGTGGATTTCTGTGAGTTCCCGGACAGCCAGGATTAGGTAAAGAGAAACTGTTTCAGAAAACCCTCAAAGGGAGCGTGGAGGGGCGGGGAGGGAAAATCACCATCACTGTCTAGATTCTGTCCTTGGGATCAACTAACGTTAATGCTAACAGTTTCTAAAGATTTTTCTAAATATATACACCCTACACTTGTGTCCATTTGTGCACATATAAGCAAATACGATTAGATATGCAAATGCAGCATCTTCCTGTACCATTTTCTTTGGCAGCATGTCATGGACATTGCACAGATTGACACCAATACTTCATTACTAGTATTTAGAATTCCACTTTGGGATCCAGTATAGTTAGTTGTTTGTCCACTATCCTAATGGAAAGCGTCATATTATGTCTTTGGTTTGGGCTTGGAAACGGCAAAGCAACAATCCACCTTGTGACTGTCTTTACAAATGCTCATGTTTGGATGTCTGTAGCAGAAGCAGAAGCAGAAGCACGGAGCTTACTAGGTCGGAAAGCCCTGTGCTTTGATGGTCAATAATTATGGACAAATTCCAGGGCAACCGTTTTGAAGCTTCTATCCTGAGGACATTTTCCATGATGTTTCAACTGACTGAGACCTGTACTTCTGGGTTATCTCACTCCCAACCTCATAAGAAAATTTGACATCTTTTTCCTTCAAGGGATAATTTAGTTTCTAACCAACCTTTCTTTATTTAAAAAAGATTATTGTTTATTTGCAGCAAAATCTTATAAACTCTTATGCTCTAAGTAAGAGATGAGATATCGCCTCCACTCTACGGGTTTTGTCCTTGGTCAGTATATATATAAATATAACTTCACAAGTTCAAGTCTGAGTTTCCATGTGCAAACCAAAAGCACTGGATTGAAAAGAATGAGAAACATTAGGAAATATACAGAGAGTGATTATTCATGTAAGACTGATACAAGTGGAAAATAGCAGAACCAACCACTGGAACAAGAATCTGCAGCCACCTCATGTGGTGGAGCACACCTTTAATCCCAGCAGTTTGGAGGCAGAGGCAGGAGGATCCCTAAGAGTTCGAGGTCAGCCTAATCTAGACAGTGAATTCCAGGACAGCCAGAGCTACACAGTGAGACCACGTTGTAGTATGAGGTTTCTGGCCCTGACTCTCAGGCTTAACCTCAAGGTTTAGGCCCACAGACCCACAGACCGGCAGAGACATACAGATGCATATGATAGTTTTAGGCTGATCAGCCTAAGGCCTGAGTATATCCCTTGCTAGCTCTCTACCCTTCATCTAACCTATGATTCTTCCTGTTCAGCCATGCAGGCTTGGTACCTTTCTTTAGAGCAGCATGGTAGCCCTCTGCATCTTCCAGCTTCTCTCGTTCTGCTCTGTGCTTCCTGTTCTCAGTTTTCTTAGTCTGGTAGCCCCACCCACACTTCCTGCCTGCCTTTGGCTAATCAGTGCTCTTTATTAAACCAGTGGGTGGGACAATTATTTACAGTGGAACAACATAATCTTCCACACCATGTCTCAAAAACCAAACCCAAAACAAAACAAAAGAATTTAAAACCATTCCATAAACTTCAAGTTTCATAAACATTGATTTTGTGGTATGCTACAGAAAAGAATCTTCATAATTTTATCTAGCATCTTTTATGTCAAGACATTTTATAGACATTATTTCTAACCTTCCCAATAAACTTTCTACATAGCTTACAATATCTCCATCATACAAGGAAACTGAAGCTCAGAATCTCATGCAATTTACTCAGGGTTTTGTAGCAAGTGATGTGTTTGAGTTGACTCAAGTTCACCTGATTTTTTTTCCTTACAACTGCATTGTCTGTCTTGCCACCCAAGTAATTGACTCTGACCTTCATGCAGATGGATATGCTGAGCCGCAGAGCTTGGCTCAGTCAGAGGGACATGCTAAGATAAGTGGTCCCTCCACCCCCACCCCTGTGGGAAAGAGGTTAATAGGTCACCTGTCAAAGAACATTATAGATGAGGTGCTAAAGATATGGCTCAGTTGGTAGAGCACTTGCCTAACATGCAGAAGAGCCTGGGTTCTATTCCCCACACATCATAAAACTAGATTAGATATGGTGGTGCAAGTAATCCTGAGCTTAGAAGGTGGCAGGAGGATCAGAAGTTCAAGGTCATTCTCAGCTAACTTGGAGTTTAAGACCAATCTGGTTTTTATGAGATCTTATCAAAAACAAAACAAAAAAAAAACAAAACAAAAAACAAACAAACAAAAAAAAAAGCCTATCAAATGGAGGAAGAAAGAATATTATAGATGAAATTCTGCAATTGATCAGATGCTGGTTTAATAAACTTTCAAACCCTCTTCCTCCAACACCCATCTCTTAAAAAAGAGACATAAGGAACAGTAAAGAAATTTGCACAGCTGACTGGCACAGAACTTTGGTGACTTTCCTACTCAACTAGCCACTCGCAGACCCAAGCTTCCAAATTTACAGACACACTTTTAACATATACATAGCCACACATATACTTACATAATTATAAGAAGCTGAGTCCCTTCATTTGTGTGTGACTTGGGCTAACCTGGGCTCCACACTTTTCTCTTGTTCCTGTCTCTTGAAGAAACAAAGCACAAGGAAGGGTCTAAGGCAAGATCATCTGGTGTCATCTGAATTCCTAATCCATTACAATAAACAATGAGAATCCTGATATACTCAAAGCTGCAGCATGGGGGGGGGGGTGGGGGGGAGTTGGTATATTTCCAAAAAATATAAAAGGCAAGCCTAACCACAAGTGTATTCTGTCAGAAGTCTCGTGCTCCTTAGAAAAGCACACAGGGCTGTGCCAATCCTACTCCCCCCAGGAAAGGAAAGAAAACTATGAAAGGTTTTACACGCCTTTAATCCCAACACTCAGAAGGCAGAGGCACTCAGATCTCTGAGTTCTAAACCAGTCTGTTCTACATAGTGAGTTCAGTTCCAGGACAACCAGAGCTCCATAAAGACCCTGTCTTGAAAACCAAAAAAAAAAAAAAAAGAAGAAGAAGAAAGAAAAAGAAAAAAGAAGGGAAAGAAACCAGCTCTGGGATGCAGCACGTGTACATGGGTAGACTTCAAGAATTCCCATCCTGTGGCTAAAATGGTCCTGTGTGTTGAAGAGTAGGCTTTTTGCATCACATTTATTCCATCCCAGGTACACGACAGACAAGAGGCCCAGCTGGTCTGTGATTTACCTCCCAGACAGAGAAATAAACCATCTCTCAGAAAAAAAGAACCCACTTTTTAAAGACAAAAAAAAAAAAAAAAAAAAAAATTCACCTATCCCTCATCCCAAAATCTTTGTAACAAAAGATAAGCCAAATCTGAAAACTGAGGACCTTGTTCTTGTATCAGGAGCTTGGCTTAGATTAGATACATAAATTCTTACTGTTCAATTTAATGTAAAACCCAGGTAAATACATTGCCGTTAAAGCTTTACGGTTATGTTAATGATTAACATCCAAGCAACCTCAATCTCAGAAAGTCTATTTATTTTGACTACCTACTTCAGAGAAGGTTTTTTTTTTTTTTTTTTTTTTTTTTTTTTTTTTTTTTATGTAGCTTTAAATAGTCAGAGGAAACCTCCAGTACAGGTAGATGGAAGGGCCTGGTTCTGACTCACTCAATGACCAAGCCCTGTTAGAAGTTGACGAGAAGGGGTTAAAATGCAGAATTCTGGAGCCACTGTGTTTTTAGGAATTCAAAATCCAACATCTGCTATTCCATGACTCTTTGATCTCAGGCAAATCACTCAGTGCCTCCATTGCATTGTTTCTAAGTGGGCATAACAGTAATGCCTGTTGGAGAGCTAAGGGTTAAGTGAGTAATAAAGAGTCTGCAATCACTCCCATCAGGGTAAGCTCTCAGCAAAGGTTAACAACAGTGCTCTGGGTTTCAGTGGTAAGAAGGAACCCTCCTGTTGCTTTCATGTTAAATGAGGTAACTGGCCAAACAGAATCCATCTAGCTTTGTGTCTAGATATTGTTGTCATGTTTAGTTTTCACAAATAGCAACCACTCCTAAAAATATAAAATAAAACATTCATTAGGCTGACTTTAACAGTTGATCTCCGCCAATGCTGCCTGCAATCTGCAAGTGATTAGCTTTCATTTTTTATTACCCCTGTTAAACTATAACAGGCTTGTTATCTCTCCCTGGGTGTGGTTTACACCCAGAATGCTGCTGGCTTTGTTCAGCATCCTATTTCAGTTATCATGATGAGTGAGATGGTGAGAAACTTGCCTTGTTCTGTTGTTCCTAAGACATGAGTTATTAATTTCTTGGAGTCTTAGAGTTACGGGTCTTTAAAAATATGGGGAGGAGAAGGTCATCAGAGGACTAGGCTTTGACCCAAATGATTGAAAGAACAGGATGTTCTTTTTTCCCCCTTGGGGGCCACAGAAGGAAATGAGAACTAAATTTGATGTTATAAGTTCTCATGTTCACAAATTGGTGTCTTAGGTTTATGTGTCCTAGTAATTATGCCCTGCTTTGGATAAGGTTCACCCTGAATGCTTAATCCAAAGGTAGAGATCCAGTAGTTGAGACAGCTATGTAAAAACTATAAGAGCTGGGAGTTTCCAGGGAGGTATCTATCGTCTGCATAAACAAACACAGGGCAATTGTGAAATGGGATCCAAGGGTTACACCGCAGCCTTTCTTTACCTTTCCTCTTTGTGGTGGAATGATGTCAACCTCTTATGCTGTCTCTCTGCCTGATATCAGACATTTACACTACAGTGAAACTTAAGACATTACTGCTCCCAGGAAAGACTTGCTATGAAATCCCTATCTCTAATTGTAGACTGCAAGATTTGTATCACCAGGTCATAGCTTATAGGACAAGTAAGTGAGACCACTTTAACTTAAGCAGGACAGGAATTGCCTGAAGGAGTAAGGCTCATAGTGTATACGTCCTGCAGGAAAAACTGAATAATCTGTCCTGGGAAAGAAAGGGTGCCAAGCCAGTTCTGGGAGATCTTTGAAGTCTTATCTATTTGAATTCTCTGCAGAGACCTCCCCTGAGCAGGATCCTGATCTTAAGTCTTTATGTAACCCCACTCCAGATTCACATACCAGGGAGGGAACATCTGGTTGGTCCAGGTTGGAACCCCTATCACAGGAAAGGGCAGGATGCCAGCATCATAGCAATGCAGTGAAAAGGGGTTTCCTTGAAAGATCTTGGAGCATCCCCTTCCCAGAAAAGAAACGTATGTTGTACAAATAAAATTAGACTTGCCGTCACCATTAAGAGAATTTCATAGATCTATATATATATAGTACATCTTGAATATTCTAGAAGTTAGGCACCTAATTTTCTTCATATGCCACCCCCTTCTAAATCACCCTATTCTGGTCTCCAAGGACTGTCTTTAAGTCAAATAAAATAGGAGAGACTTCAGGATTTTTTCATTGGTTTTATCTCAAAAGCTTTTAACCAATATGTTGTAACTTCACTGCATTTAAGAACATCATCATATTTATGGATGTATGTGTGTATGCATGTACATATGTAACCCAGGGTGGCCTTAAACTCATGATATTTCTAACTCAGCGGCCTTCAGAGCTAGGGTTATAGGTATCAAATATTTTAATATACCATTGAAATGTGATTTCTAAGGTGAGCGAACATCTTTGTGAACACCGATAGAGCTCAAGTATCACATTAACCCGCAGTCCACATCCATCTACAGAGCTGGTCCTACAGTTTCCTCAGTACAGCTTAGCCCACAATAGCAGAGGTTGGTAGGGGTGGGTTAAGGTGAGGGCTACTTTTAAATATTAAATAAGCTGGCAAGATCCTGTTGTCACTTAGCTTTGAGAACTCCTGAACCAGATGAAAAGGAATTCTGAAGTGTTTACTGAGCTCCTTTCCTGGTCTAGACTCAGAGCATACAACAGTGAACCAGATAAACTAGGGCTCTTCTAAGACTTAAGGGGAGGAAATGACTTATGAAAACGTGTTACAAAACAACCACAATAATTATAGGATGCAGTAAGTCTCAGGAAGAGAGAAGATGGAAATCTTAAGCCTAACAGAATGTTCATGTTGCTTGGCAAACTGTTAATTCTCAAGTCTTCTTCATCTCAAGTATTGGTCCATCAAATATCCCAGGTTGGGGGCCAAAGGCCTGGAGCCTGAGTCTCCTCTTCTTCCTTCTCTCACTCACCCTGTACACAGCACCAGAAAGTCATGTGGGCCTTGCCTCCAACAGCAACACCAAAGCATCTACCTCTGCTCTTAACCAAAGCTACCCCTGCAAGACACCAGTTACTCAGAAGTGTGACATCGGTGGCTTCCTAGATATCTTTCCAGCTTCTAACCATATCTATGTAG
The DNA here is from genome assembly GCA_033318265.1 of Phyllotis vaccarum. Classification (NCBI taxonomy): domain Eukaryota; kingdom Metazoa; phylum Chordata; class Mammalia; order Rodentia; family Cricetidae; genus Phyllotis; species Phyllotis vaccarum. The sequence continues at coordinate 8,328,313 of JARWLC010000004.1, read as the reverse complement.
CCTGTATTCTCTGTACTGCAGCAAGACAGAGATTTCAAATACAGGTGAGACTCCTTCCCTGGCCGTAAGGCTTCCGAAACTCAAACAAACCCCTCCTAGGATCTACTAAGTTTGCATGACCCGCTTCCCAGCCTCATCACCAGCCTGACTCTCCTCCATCACAGTGCTCAACTTCCCCGTGCTCCCTCCACCCTGCCTCTCAAGCACATCAAGCTGATCCAGCTTTGTGAACTTTGAACTGACTTGTTCATCCAGCTGCCTGACTACAGACCATTTGGGTCTCATCTCATCCTTACAAAAGTAGCACCCACCCCACCACATTCACTGTCCAGAAGTGTATTTCATTTCCATGATATTTTTATCTGTAATTTTTTTTTCTCATTTATTTCCACTCTAACATCTGTGCTTCGTCAACAGAGGAAAAATGTTACAAGTGAGGAGATCTTTATTTTGTTCATTTGCTCTGTCCCTAGCACCAGAAAACTAGTTGGTACATAGTAGGAAGTCAACCAATGCAGTTACCTTGGGAAGTGAAAATAAGCTAGTAGATTAATAAAAAGTACTAGAGGTGGACAACTTAGGCTGTCAGTAAAGGAAAATTATTTCAGGACTGTATGTTTAATGATTCTGGGCCTTTTCGCTAGATTAAGGGTGGGGTTATAAGTTTGTCATACATATGAGTTCTAACTTTATCTTTACTAATTTTACACTCCTGACAAGCAGGTTTATTGCTGTTATACTGACATACCTCCTTCCCTTCTTCTTCTGTCCCTCATAAGTAAAGAGACCCGAGTCATGCATTTGCCATGCATACATTCCTAAGCACAGTTGGGGGTGGACCTGACCTACAGAGGGTACAGGCCTAATGTCCTACTTTCTCCACCATCAAAAGACCATCTTGAGTCGGACTTTCACATTTTAGTGAAAATTTAGGTCAAGGTATTACTGCTCCCAGGAATAACTTGTTTCAAAACTTTATCTCTAATTGCAGATTGCAGAGTTTGTATCACCCTGTGTGCTCACTTCCCACTCATAGACATGTCCCTGTTTTCTCCACCAGAATTGATCCCCCACCTTCCACACACACTGGGGGTTGACCCAAGGACCTTGCACGTGTAGAAAAAGTATTTATCCCTGTAGTACGAGGTTTCTGGCCCAGACTTTCGGGCCTAACCTCAAGGTCTAGGCCCACAGACCCACAGACCTGCTGACCTGCAGACCCGCAGAGACACACAGACACTTTCAGTAGTTTTTGGCTGATCAGCCTCAGGCCCAGGCATATCACTTGCTAGCTCTCTACCCTTCATCTAATCCATGATTCTTCCTGTTCAGCCATGTGACTCGGTATCTTTTTTTAGAGCAGCATAGCTGTCCCTTGCTTCTTTCGGCTTCTCTCTGGCATTCTGCTTGGCATTCTGCTCTCAGAGTTTTTCTTAGTCTGGTAGCCCCGCCCACACTTCTTGCCTGCCTTTAGCCAATCAGCACTTTTTATTAAACCAGTGGGTGGGACAATTATTTACCATGAAACAACACAATACCCCTGCATACCCCCTTTACAAAATTTTATTTTGAGACAGAATCTCACCAAGCTGCCTAGGATGGCCTTGAAGTCACTCTGTACTTCAGGTTGGCCTTGAACTTGCCATTTTCTTGCCTCTGCCTCTAGAGTAGCTGAGGTAAGAGCCCTGTGCCAACAGACCCATCTCCTCACTCCTTGACTCCACATGTATATTCCGTGACTGGTGAGTGTGTTGGGGAGTTCTTTATCTTTTCTGGGCCTCATGTCTTCATGTCAAGAGCAGCCATGAAACTGACTTAAGCAGCATTGTCATCATGACTAAAGATACACAGACTCCCAGGACAGCACTTAGGCCAGCATCCTTCATGACATGGTGGTTACAGCAGTTGCTTCTTCTTCTCATTAATAAACTACAGCTGGATCATAATAATAATAACATAGAAAATATTATCTATAACATGACAGCACTTTATTACATGTTTATCATTTGCTAGAAGCTTCACATTTGTTATCTCATATGAGGTGATTTTGCAGTCTAGTTACTTCATACATTTGTGCTTTATTTCCCAACCAAGTTGCATATTTTTTTTAAAAAAAAATCCTCTCAGTGCCAGATGAGTATATTTCTCATAATAAGGGTTCAGAACTATTTGTAGTTATGTGTAGTTCTGAGATTTAGAGACTTGAATTATGTCAGAGCATAAGCTGATTTGGAAAGCGAAATTGGTTTTTCTGCAGTTTTGTTTAAAAGCATGAGTCTGGCTGTGCCAGAAGCTGAAGAAGTGTGCTTGTACATGACCCACCTTCCACTTGCTCCAAACATGCATGTGAGCACCTACTATGTGGTAAGCTATGTTACGCATAATTAGTATAATCTTCTAAAGCTAGGAAATTCAAGGATCTAGAAGCATAGCCTGGTGCTAAAACAGGTGCTTAGGACCCTGGTTACAATCCACTCCACTACCCTCAGACACACATGAACAAACAAAGAAGGAAATTATGGCATTAACTTGTCAGTGTTTCTGGCATGTTTATAAATGATACTTTGGCAGTTGCATTCTCCCAAGAAATGGGCTTATATGTTAGAATCTAGTGCTTAGAGAATACACAGAACGAACACATGGCATAATGAATGGTGAGGTTCTGGTGTTCAGAAAACCTGGGTCTGAATCTCAGCTCTGCTTTGAGTACCTTGGCAAGTTGCAGAAGTAACAATAAAGCTTTTGCCTCAGTTTCTTCATCTATAAACAACATACTAGTAATTACCTTTAACACTTATTCAGAGCATGAAATTAAGCATCCAAAACATTCGGCACTGGCATGCTTGAGCCTCGAGGTCTGGTGTATGCTAAATACTTGCTCTATGAACATATCCAGCCCAGGATTGGCATGTTTTAGAAACTCAAAATATGGACTAGAGAGTTGGCTCAGCCACTAAGAGCACTGGCTGCTCTTCCAGAGAACCCAGGTCCAGTTCTCAGCTCCCACATGGTTGCTAACAACTGTCTCTAACTGCAGTTCCACGAGGATTTGATATGCTTTTCTGGCTTCTGCAAGCGCCGATACATACAGCACAAACACCCACATATGTAAAATAAACCTTAAAAAGAAACTTAAAATATCCGTTATCCTTCTATCACCAGCTTATATGTACTCTACAGATCCCAACAAGAACAGGGATCAAAGAGAATGCAAGGGAATGGACAGCACACAAGTCAGTCAAGCATCAAAACAGAAGCTCTCCATAAATGGAGTTGTTTAGCCTCGCCTGTCAAGCAGGTATTATCTTAAGGGTATCAGGAAGTATCTTGGACAAGTTTTCTGCGAAGGAAAGGTGTGGCCAGATTAGTACCTATCTGAATCCCTTTCACCTAATGGAGAAAGAGCTGAGCTGCCTCTCCAATATTTTACTTAATCATGTCTCTGAGACACCATTCACGCTGCATAGATTCTATAGGACCAACCGCAGTGTTCAAATGGGTCCTATATATTCAAGACTCATCTGGAGTGATTTAGTCTATGGCCCCAGAGTTAAAAGTTCCGATTCAGCATAGTTGAGATAGAGCCTAGGAATCAGTATTTTAGGAAACACCGAATACTTCCATTGTAAGTGGTGCTGATTACATTCTATAAATACAGCCATGGCTGGTGAGAGAGCTCAGCGGGTCAAGACAACATTTGATAAGCTTGAAGACTCAAATTCAATCCCTGGGATCCACATAGTAGAAGGAGAGAATCAACTCCTGAATGTTTTCCTCTGACCTCCATGTGCAAACCACGATATGTGTGAACTCACAAACAGAGACTAAACAAATACAAATGGAACAGAAGGGACTGGGAAGCTGGCTCATTTTCATATAGGTATTGAAGATTAACAGGTGACACGTTATGACCATAATCAAAGATGTCTGCACAACTGATATACTTTGGATACTAAGCAACAATTACACCATTTGCATCTACTTGCCAGCATCTCTGTACATATGCTCAGGACTTTTTCACTTTCTTTTTTTCTTTTTCTTAATGGGAAATGAGATCTTTACACGTATCCCAAATAAGGCAGGCAGAGTGGTCGTTTTGAGGACTTGGGCAGACATCGAGTCCAGATTCTACCTATATCCTCATTTGATCCCTCTGCTTCTTCCTTGGCGTCAACCTTAGCTGGGTCCTCAGCATCCGCAGCAGAGGCAGCAATGATGGCAGCTGTTATAGGGATAGTGGCCACAAGTCCTGAGGGACATCTTTGAGCCTTTCAGCAAGTGGGAAGGTGTATTAAGTCTCCACAGACAAAGCCAGGACCCTCCTGTACTCAGTGGTAGCATCTAGAAAAGGTCTGCAGACAAAACATGGCAACATTGTGAATGGGCATCTGTTTCAGTTAGGGTTTCTATGGCTGTGAGGAGACACCATGACTATGGCACATCTTATAAAGGAAAACGTTTAACTGGGGCTGGCTTACAGTTCAGAGATTTAGTCATGGTTTAGATCATGGCAGATCCCAGGCAGACATGGTGCTGGAGAAGAAGCAAATTGTTCTACATCTTGCTCTGCAGGCAGCAGAATGTCACAATGGCCAGACCTGAGCTTATAAGACCTCAAAGCCTGCCTCAACAGTGACACACTTCCTCCAACAAGGCTACACCTCCTAATAGTGCCACTCTCTCCCAATGGGCTAAGCACTCAAACACATGAGTCTGTGGGGGCCAGATGTATTCAAACCACCACAGCAATACACACACACCCCATAAGGAAAATGAGAATGCAGCTTCCTCTTAGGATGTCAAGCACTCTTATGAAACATCTGCTGGATCGTAGTCTGAAGTTTCTCTGTTCCACTCGGCAGGTCCCATAGCTATTTAGTTCCAACTAATCACATAAAGTCTAATATTAATTATAAACTGTTTAGCCTGTGGCTCAGGTTTATTACTTGCTAACTTTCACTCTTAAACTATCTCATGATTCTTATCTATGTTTAGCCACGTGATTTGGAACCTTTTTCTCGGTGCAGTATTTTTGTCTCACTTCCTCTGTGTCTCACTGACATCTGCTGCCAGCTCTTCTGCTTCCCAGAATTCTCCTTGTATGGTCTCCCCACCTATATACTTCCTGTCTTCCTAGAATCTGGCAAATCAGGGTTTTATTAAACTAATATTTACAATGACAAATATTTACAGTGTACAAAAGCATAATCCTACAGCACTGGCCGATCAATCCAAAAAAGAGGGAGACAGTCGGCCCCTGCAATGTTGTGGCTATATTAACTCCCACTCAGTCTGCACACCATCAGAGTTTCAAATGTTCCTCTGGAGAGTTTAGTGGGGGAGGCCTGAAGCCTGGAAGAAAGAGGTATTTTTTGGACTCCAAACCAGTGTTCTGAGATGGTATAGTGACTCCACACAAGACAATCAATCACCTCGGCCCCAGAAGTGGCTAGTACCTCATTGGCTAGAAGCATGCCCTTGGTCTCAGTGAGGTCCTCCTTGGTGAATACAAAGCCCACATGCCCTGCATATGAGGCAACACTTTCTTCATAGTCAGCTTGCATTCCAGATGCCCTGGAATGACCGTATATACCAGAGTGTTCCCTCCAAGGGATATGCAGGTCTGCTGCTTTGCTTGGCGCCTACATTATCTGTTTCCACAAAGAAACATTTTGAATAAACCTCAGAAGTTGGATGAACTTAAGAAAGCCCTTGGGTTTCCAAGTCATACCATCTTCCCTAGACATCATAGAGGTGGGCATACCAGGGATTGCTACACAAGATTTAAAGATGGTGTCACTCTAATGAGAATAAACAATGAGAGAAGGCCTGATGGTTTTTTTAAAATCAGTGGTTCCCAAACTTCCTAATGCTTAAACCCTTTAATACAGTTCCTAATGTTGTGAGGACCCCGAATTATTTTCATTGCTACTTCATAACTGTAATTTTGCTACTGTTATAAATCATAATGTAAAAATCTAAATGCAGGATATTTGATATGTGACTCTTATGAAAGGGTCATTTGACCCCCAGTGGGGCTGTGACCTGCATGTAGAGAACCACTGCTTTAAGTAATGATGCCATTGTTTACTCCAAGAAATATATACATTCCCAGCACCACACCAGGGACCTACACCCGAGTCACATCATCCTCATTTGTCCTTCCTTTGATGACCAGAGGACTTGAGCTCTTGGGTGGCCAGAGCAGTCCACATCCAAGGCTTCCCACCTTTCTCCTGTTCTATAGGCATTTTCCTGCTAAGAAATTTTCACCCAAAACAGTGGCTGTGGCCAGGCACAAGGGCTAGACCTGATGACTCCTACATCGAGATAATAGGAGTTTGTATTGCTGTCTGTGGGGCCTTTCATTAGCTGATTCTTATTTGTGCCAGTTGTCTGCTTACTAACTTAGTGATGATGATTTTTAAGCCACCAAATAGAAAATATATACTTTTTTTTTTTTTTTTAGAAAAAAAGAGAGAGAGAGAATCCTGAGGGTGATGGCTCACTAAACCCACAGGGAATTATCATGCCTGATTTGAACAGTTGTCTATCAAATATTATTAGCTAAGGTAACTCCTTTAAAACAAACCATATAGGTCACATAGTGCTGATAAAATACGCTGATGAATCCTTGAGTATTTTGCCCTGATTACGTCTCCTTGGAGACTAGAAAACTCATTAGTATGAACTCCTTGCTAGTCCTTCCGGCCTCGTTCCTCAATTGCTTCCAGACAGCTTTGGCACAAAGGGGTGACCAGAATGTGTACAGTGCAGTCAAGCTGCAAGTCAGTGGCTCACACCCCAGGATCGCCCACATGGCATTACATAGTATGAGAAGGTTGCCATACTTTGTTAAGTCTACTTATCTGTCTGAACACATTTTAAAAAGTAAATTTGAAATACTGGGCTATGGAGAGTTCTATCGACATGTTTAGCACTTCATATTTAACTGTACACTGTAGTTCCCAAGACTGGGGAAAATCCTCAAAGGCTAGAAGTGACTATAAATTGGAAACAGCAGGGGTGTGTGGTGTGTGTGTGTGTGTGTGTGTGTGTGTGTGTGTGTGTGTGTGTGTGTGTGTGTGTGTGTAGTGTGTTTAGGGGGGTTGAGAGGGAAAGAGAGAGGGAAGGAGGGAGGAGGGAGAGAGAGCATGCGCTGTTTTCTTTCTGAAGCTATAAGTAGCAGAGCAGGTTGTTTAGGGAAAGTCTCTTGAACTAGATAATTGATTTAAAATGCATCTTCCTATAATAACACCTTATATTTTTATAGTGCTTTGAAAAGTTCAAAGCATTTTCACCTTATACATTTCATTTGCACTTCACAAAAAGCCAATAAAAGCAGTTAGTGCAAGGATTTCAAGTGACTTCTACCACTTGGCTCACCTGAAACCTAGGAGATCAAGAAACTTGTTTGATGTCACATAACCGGTTGGTGTCACGAAACCAGAACACCAAGATTTGGAAACTTAGGCCTATGTTTCCTTGGCAGAAAGTGTCTCTGTTACAGCTTGATCTAGCCAGAGCTCATGTGGAGGTTTGTGGCCACAATTTAATTGGAGAATACAAATCAGGCATGCTTAGAGCACTGTGTAAAGAAGGCTGTGTGTCCCTTAGATCGTGACTGTGTCAGCAAAGGAAGACAGAGAATAGACTCAGTTCTTCCAGACAACGCAAATTAAAACACAAACAAAAACACACTGTGATCAGTTCCAGGGCATTTGAGAGGCGATTCATTCACTAAATTGCGCATTCATTTGTTTTTGAAAAGTATCTAGTAAGTACCTTTCTATAAGATGCTGTGCTCAGCATTCTGGAAAGATACAAAGAAAGTATTTAATCTGGGGGTTGATTATGTCTTGAATCATACAGATAACCACTGTTTTATTGATTATTCACTACCACCTCATGGATGAAAAGTCTTGCAGGCAGAAAAGAAGTATAAACAAAAATATATGATGAAATTAATTTCCTTTTGTTTTCTCCTGGTAAGGACCCCCCCCCCCCATCCCTTTTGGTATCAATGTGATGAAAACTCTCTTGCTAGGTATACAGAGCACCGAAGTTGCTGTATCATCTAACATAAGGGATATCACAACACCAATGCTTCCTTGAAACACAGAGGACTGGTTCCTCACCAGGGATACTAGGTCAGGATTGGGATATACCAGTCTTCTGCCCAAGGCTTGCAGTATCTCAAAAGCTTTTTTGAGACCAGAAATACATTTATATGATGCTTTCCTTTCTTAAAAGGACTTAAAAAACAAACAAACCAAACTACTTTCCTTCACAGCAGGCATGCTTGAGAATGCAGACAAAAGCAAAGGCACAAACATGTGCAAAGAAACAACAGATGACTAGTGAAAGGTCCTATAAGAAACCATGAGCGAGGGGCTGGCGTGATGGCTCAGTGGTTAGCAGCACTGCTCTTCCAGAGGACCCAGGTTCAATTCTCGGCACATATAGCATGAATTCTATTTGGAGCCAAATGTTGTATGAGATTTCTAGCCCAGACTTTTAAGCCTAGCCCAGAGGTTTAGACCTGCTCTCAGCCCCACTGCTACTTAATTGTAGTAAGAGGTTTACTTCAGACCTAGCCTCAAGGTTTAGACCCACAGACCCGCAGAGACACACAAATGCTTACATTAATTTTAAGCTGACGGGCCTAAGGCCCAGGCATATAGCTTGCTAACTCTTTACCCCTAAACTAACCCATGACTCTTATCCTGTTCAGCCATAGGGCTCGGTACCCTTCCTCAGGGCAGGATAGTTGTCCTCTGCATCTTCTGGCTTGTCTGGCAACTCTGGAGTCTCTGTGGCATTTCTGCTCTGTTCTTCCTGTTCCCAGAGTTTTCTTAGTCTAGTAGCCCAGCCCACTTGTTTTAATTTTATGCTAATCAGCCTATGGCTCTATCATATTGCTAACTAGCTCTTGCTCTTAAACTAACCTATGATTCTTATCCTGTTCAGCCATGTGGTTCTATACCTTTACTCAGAGCAGCATTGGTGTCCTATGCATCTGCTTCTCTGGTGTCTCTGTGGCTTTTCTGCCCTGTTCTTCCTGTTCCCAGAGTTTTCCCAGTCTGGTAGCTCCACCCATTTTTCCTGTCTGCCTTCAACCAATCAGCGTTTTTATTAAATTAGTAGGCAGAATGATTATTTACAATGTAACAAAATCCTACTACAGCCAGATATGGGTGGGGAGCTAAAATATTGGAAAGACAGGTACAAAATCACAGCTAATTTGTACCCAGGCAACTCCTCAGACTAAACAGGGTAGGTGCTATCTCCATGAGTCCTCAGACTGACTGGACATTCAGGCAAATGGGGCAAAATTCTACCTTCGCCTGTCTTATACAACCCCCCACCCCTTCACTAAGCTCTCTCCGTTCCTGGTTCAACTTTCCTAGTGACAGTATTAAAGATGTGTGCCACCTCCATCTGGCTCTGTTCAGCCTTGAACTCATAGAGATCCAGATAATCTCTGCCTCACAAGTGCTGAAATTAAAGGCAGGGGTGGCCACTCCCTGACTTTTATGTCTTGGTTATGGGTGACTCTGTCCTCTGATATTCCAGACTATTTTTATTAAATATAAAAAGTACCCCACAAGCACCCACATGACAGCTCACAACTGTCTCAAAACACCAATGTATATAAAATAAAATAAAAAAATTATTTTTAAAAGATAGACAAGTGTTTGTTAGAGGAGTTTTTTGTTTGTTTTTTTTTTTTACATTCCTCTTGACAAATTTCTCCACTTTCTTGCATAAAACTGTCCAAATCTGAAGGCAAATAATTTGTATTGATACTATAAGTACTAGTTAATACATTTCTTTAGGGTGTCTTTTGTATTAATAGATAAGTGTCCTTGAGTGTGACTACTTTGTTTTTGTTGACAAGTCTTGTTAAGCCCCCAAAATGAACACATGAGACTGCATTTTCATGGGTATTATTTATCCGCCTTGCTTATGTGTAAAGAATGGACTCAGCATTAACCCCATCTCTGTCTCCTAACACTGTCTCAACTTTGCTTCTCTGAATTTCCAAGTTTCCCAGGTCTGAAAACAACAGGTGGGCTCTAAAATGGGTTCCAACTCATTAGATGATGCTCCAGCTTGTAAATAAATGTCAGGTTTATGTAGCAGGTGTCAGCAGGCTGAGGTAGTGTCAGCTCAGCTCCTTCATACACTCAGGCAGGAGGACAACCTAATGAGTTGTTAGGGGCAAGTTCCGCTTTCAGTTAAGCAGGCTCCCCTAGCTCATGCAAGGTCCTACATTCAGTGCCCAGCACAGGAAAAACGTTATTAATAATGATCTATATCACATAGAAATGCAAAGACAAACACATTAACACGGGTGACAACTGGATCTATAAAATAAGGGCTCTGCTTCAGGACATTGGCCATAGGCAGGCATACAATCCTAATTCATTTGAACTGGTTATTTATTTTACAAAATGGTTATTTGACTTGAAAAATAATTCTGGGATAGCATCCCACCCCACCCCCTACTTTGTAAATGAAGCTTTACCATCCACTCCACCAGCCAGGGTATCAAACCCAGGATTTGCGCATAGAATGCAGACACTCATCGCATTCCCAGCTCGCAGGGCTTATTTCAATACACATTTTAAGGAAAAATAGCGTAAGTGGGGCTTACTGGCATTAAACATATCAGAATACCATAATTTTAAGGAAAAATAGCGTAAGTGGGGCTTACTGGCATTAAACATATCAGAATACCATAAAGCATTTGTGTTGTTTGGAACTGGGAATAGCTCTTTAGCGTTTGCTTTTTCTTTTTGATTTTTCAAGACAGGATTTCTCTGTGTAACCAGACTGGCTTTGAACTCACAGAGATCAGCCTGTCTCTGCCTCCTGAGGGCCACCACTGCCACGCTTAACAAACTTTTAGTAGAAATATCAACAATATCAACCCAGTTTTCACATTTTACAAGATGGAGACCTAACACCCGAGTGATAGTTAGCTACTTGTTCAATAGCATACCGGTTATTACCAAAACTGTGGAAAGAAAATTGAGTTTTCTTTCCACAAAATATTTTTTTGTCTTTTTATCTGTTCTTATTTGGAGACCAGATCTCCATACTGAGTATGATGAATAGGGTAATAAATGCTCAGCGCTTAAATGAAAGAATATTAAAAAACAAAATTTTCTAACTTGTGGATTTTCACTCAATAACATAGTATACTCACTCTACTATCATTTTCTAAAAATATTCTAGATATACTTTATTCTATATATAATGCTGTGGTTTTATAACATGGAAGTAGACTATGAAATCTGTCACTAATATGTTTTTGGGTACTGAATACCCATATCAAAAATATGTTAAACTGGGAGTAGTGGTGTACACCTGTGATCCCAGCAGTTGGGAGGAAGAGACAGACAGATTTCTGTGAGTTTGAGGCCAGCCAGGTCTATATAGCAAGTTCCAGGCCAGCCAAGGCCCTGCCTCAGAGAAAAAAGTGTGTGTGTGTGTGTGTGTGTGTGTGTGTATTAGAAGTTTCAGGTATACTAGTAGTATAAGCACTCACGTGGCGTTTACATTATTCCTTCCATACTTAAAGTAAATAGTAAACAGCTCCTCTATGGTTATTTAGTACAGTGGTTGGAGATTAAATATTAGCACAAGTTGCTGTTCCGTTTCAAGGCACACAGCTTTATTTTGGCAATTAACCCCAATATTGGAAGCTGAGAGGGCTCTCTGAAATTAGTGCTTCTAGCATTTCTCATTGACTCAGTCCTGTAGCTCCCTCCCTTCTCTCGAGTTAATTTTAACCTTGACCTCCCACAGCTGTACTGCTCTGCTCAGTCAAAAAAAAAAAAAAAGAAAGGGAAAAAACTCCCTGCTTCCACCCCCCCCCCCCTTCCCATCTGATGAAGCAACAGTGGAGAGGAAAAACCAAACCCATTCCTTTAAGAGAGATTCCGCCTCCTCTCCTCTAAGCAAGCGCCTCGCGGCAACCGTGGAGTCTAAGTCACACACTTTACTACTCAGCATTGGGAGAAGCAGCCGCCGCCACTGCTCCGCGGCTGCAGTGGGTTCCCGTGCAGCACTGCAGAATCCACACCTAGCCAGGAAAGAAAGACTCACATCGGCTCCCCTGCACCCAAGGAAGCTTTGGTTCGTCTGCAGGTAAGCAAATCTCTTACCCGGTTTGTTCAGGAACCGTGGGAAAGGGAATGGTCGTGGAATGCGCTCTTCATCAGCCATGCTTAAAAACGTTATGTGAATCTGTCCTCCTTTGGAGGTGGGTTGGGGGCTACAGTTCTGTCTGGCTCACGTTCTGTGTAGTGGAAACTATTATATATAATATGTGCTCCTACAATACTTTGGGGGGGGGCTATGCATAAAAGACTAACATTGATGCATGCAAAGCATTTTTTTCTTTTAAAACGAAGAAAACACAGCCACTCCCAATCTCTCTCAAACACTGCAGATATTTTTAAATGGCAAATAAAATGACGGGCTGAGCTTTCCTAAATATCGTTTTCCCCTTAAGACTTAGCAAGACTTCCCCAGGATTGCTGAGTAGTATTTAAAAATAATAAGGCATGGTCAGGGATTTCTTTTAAATTTATTTATTTATTTTTTTTTAGAAAAGGAGAGACAGTGGCAGACTAAAATTTCTGTAGCTTTAGTCCAGCGGAGAGAGAAAAGGAGGATAAATGAATTGCAGTGTGTGCCAAAAATGCGATTCGGTCGCCTCTCTTCTTGTGTGGGCAGAGGAAACTACATTTTAATTAGCATATTTTTAGAGAAAGGGGATAAAGATGAGGGGGCTGGTGTTAAGTATTTGAGAGGGAAGACAGCCTGCAGATGAGGAAGGAAATGAAGTGGCTTGTCGCCAGTGCCTTGAAAAGGACGGGAGATAAGGGTGGAGAATGAAGTTTGCTGTGTGTATTAAGGTGGGGTTAACCTTAGGGACCAGGAATCACCAGAATGGCGCAGGGAGGAGTGTGTGCTTGGGGTAAATTCGTGCAGTAGAGGGCATGTGTGTTGGAGGGGTATACAAGTCGTGGGTGGCAGAGAAGAGCGTGTGCCTGGAGGTCTATTTCGAGAATGGGTTGGAGTGAGAAACGTGTCTACGGGGGGGGGGGGGTCACCTGTGGAGGGATCCCCAGCTCTGCAAACGAGTGTTGCAAAGTTTGCCTGGCCTCAGACTAATCTTGAAGGCTGCTGGCAGAGCCTAGATTTTGCATCTCCCAGGAGGTCAGCTCTCAGAAGGTTTAAAAGGCAAGGGGCCAAAGTAGGAGTGCAGACTTTGGGCTGGTCCAAATGAATTAAGGCCCTTGCCCTGTCCCTCTGCGGAAGTGAGTGGAGGGAGGCAGGAGGCTCCCCGAAAAGCAAATGTGCTGAGAAGAAAATCGAGGCCCAGCCTGTGGAGGACGTGCGGAGGTCCAACCATAGTGCTGCCCGGGAAAAGCCCAGCAGCCTCTGTGGGCCGCAGAGGCTCATCTGAAAGCTGCTGCCTGGCTTCTTTGGGTGGGGAAGCATGTTCCGACTGGGGGCGGCAGATGTTTCCGAGGAGTAACCCTCTAGCTTTCAATTGGGTTTCTGTCAGGGGTCGTTGTCCTTTCCTGCAGCGGATCGGAGCTGCACAGAGGGAGGAAAATCTTTCTGGAGCGCTCGGCAGCCTCCCCGCAATAGGCCCTCAGCCTGCAGAGAGCACATACAGCCCCCACCGCACAGATACCGAGCTCGCTTCCCTAAGGGAGCCTCGGGGGGCGGGGCCAGAGATCGTAAGGGGCACTAGGGGCGTGGCCGTGGAGCGCGAGAGCTTGTTGTGGGCGTGGCTTATTGGAAGTGGCGCCTGGATGCTCGCGAGCAGAAGTGGGGGGCGCAGAAGGGCGGAGTCAAGGCTAGTGAGCAACCAGAGTCCGGCCCGTACGGGGCGGAGTCAAGGGCTCTGGGGTGTGGCCTCAAGAGGCGGGGCCAGGGCTCTCAGGACCTGTGAGGCGGGGCCTTGAAGTGGCGTGCTGGGAGGGTCAAAACTGTAGGGGGCGGATCAAGGACGCTAAGGCGTGGCCTATGGTAGGCGGGGCAGAGGAGCTCGGACCTGTGTGAGTGTGTGTGTGGGGGGGGACTAAGGCTAAGCCTGTAAGGGGCGGAGTCATAGGCCCTGCGGAGGCGGGGCCCAGGGGGGCGGGGCAGAGGACGTTCGGGGATAGTTCGGCAAGTCCCGCCAGAGCGTGAGGCGCCCGCCGGTAACGGTCGCCCTGGTGAGGGGCGGGAGAGAGAGGAAAGGGTTTAAATGATCTGTTCTGAAACAGCGAGGACCAGACGCGTCGGCGACCAGGTGTCGCCGCTTCTTGCTGTCGGGGGCTCGGCGTCCAGGTCTCTCTCCACGCCCCCTCCCTTCCCGGCCCTCTCCTCGGGAGCAGAGCGAAGCTTAGGAGGAGGCTGCGGCTGAGCCGGCGGCCGCTGCAGCCCGGAGGTGGCGAAGGAGGGGGCACAAAGCCGGCTACGTTGCGAGGTAATCCTGCGGGAGCTGGGGGCCGGAGGTCCCGCCGTGCTTGCCACGCGAGGGGACTTCTTACTGGCTGGCCGCGGGGACTCAGGTGAACCGTGCCCGGAGCGGGAAGGCGAGCCCCGCGCGGGTCGAGGGGTCAGGGTGCGGCGGTGCGAGGTCGGGTCTGGGGGTCTGCAGAGCGGGCCGCGGTTCTCCCGGGTGTTCCCCGGTAGGCTACCCTCGCGAGCACATTGGGTTGTAATATCCTGTTCTGCCCAGAGCCTTGCTGACCCCAAAGGCACGCCCGGGGACGGTGGGAGGATCCCGCGCTTGGAGAAGGTGAAAGGAGACGGTGTTGATTTGTTTTCCTCCTGGTTTAAGAAACTTCAGTCGCAAGTTGAAATTGTTCAACCACTTTAATCAGTGTGACGCTCCCCGGCACACAGAGTAGAGGCGCGCGCGTGCACACACACACACATACACACACGCGCGCGTGCGCGCGCGCTATACCTTCAAGCATACTCCTCCTTCATTGTGGGGTGACAGCTGAGTTGGCAGCAGGTTTAGTTTCCTGCTGTTTGGGGCACTTCCAATCTCTTTGGAGGTATGTAATAGTGGAGGCAAGGCCATGGCAGGTAGTATAAACCAGGCCTTTATTAAAATGGTAAGAATGGCCTCAGGTGAACTTTTTTGTTGCAGAGATTTAATTGCAAGTAGGTGCCCGTTTAAACTGGGAGTGTAAGGAAAACCACTAAATATCCTTGGCACATGTGCTCTTGGAATTGACTTTGCTAGAGTGGTGTGGGATTTAACTCAGCCAAGAGGCTTTGGGTGAGGATTAGGAGGGAGGCTCCGAAAGGATTCGATAAGACTCGGGCTTGGGATGAACTACAAAAACATGTGTGAGTTCTTTATGAGGAATTATGAAAAATTTAGAGTGAGTAATGTGAAATGGTTGCCTTTTCTTGGAATGGACTCCCATCTACAGGTGCTGCAAATGTACTGATTTGGGTTTTAGGAGAATTCTTGTAAAGAGTACAATATAATGTGCCTTTTTAAAATGAAGTAACCTGACCTGTGTATTTAAGGTATAGGGCTGACTTATTGATAGGATTGTTTCTTTTCGAGCACTTTTGGAAAGATATAATAGCTAAATCTTCTTTGCGGTGTATTTACTTGCACAGTAACCCATTTTTCCTTAAATTGATAAGATTAATTTTACTGAGGAGTAATGTGAGTGTAGGAGGTTATCGCAGTTTTGCTTTATAGAATTGCAGTGGTTACTGGACAAATATAGCTTAAAAATATTAAATGGAAAATTTCAGAAATGAACAATTACAAGTTTTTAATAATTTTATAACAGTATGTTTTGTTAGTTATTGTTATTACTGTCATGTCTAATTTAAAAATTCTACCTTTTTAAAGATAGAATTCAGTCTTTGCTAACTTAAAATTAGCCAGAAGTGTTGGCATGCTGGTAATAGTAGCTTTAAAGGAAAAAAAACCCAAAACTCAGCAATTATTTTTTTAGATTGTTAAACATAATTTAAGGAGTTCTTTAGATACTTTAAAATAGTGCAGTTTTTTTGCATGTGGATATCAGGAAATGTTTCATAAAGTTTTGGCATTTGACATAGATGACCACATAACCCCCTGAAAATATATTTTGCATGATATGAGAGTATTTCCAGAATGTAAAATTTAGTCAGTAATTAAAGATGAATGAAAAATCGTATGCTTTACTCTTTCTTACCATTTTATCAATAATATTTTTCTGGAATGAATGTGAGCTCAGTGATGTGCAGTAGTTTTTAATAACTTGCTTTACCATTGTGGTTGATATATCAAACAGATTAATTATAAACTAGGAGCTACTCAAGCTGTGTTTAGAATTATTAAAGAGAGCTGATATGCCCCTTGCTGATAGTTTGATGCAATGTAAAGTTAGGGAAAATGCTAGAATAAATAGGTTAAGTAAAGGAAGTGTAGACTGTCTGAAAGACACGCACAGGTTGCTTATCTGTTTCTCACCTTAAATACTTTCATCCATGACCAATAGTGATGTTTTACGTTCCTTTGGAACAGTTAACCATGTAGAATTTGAGCAGGAGAACTGAACATGTCTGATCATCAGTGTCTTTCCCTTAACTGTAAGCCCAAGTGAACATATTCAAGTCCAGGTTGACAGTTGCTGAACAATCACAGTCACATAACTGACATCCAAAAGGAATGCTTTAGTAGTCCAGTTTCTTGTCTCTTAATGTTAATGTGCTATGGTCTGAACTTGGGTCCTGCCAAGTATTTGTAGTTGTAATTGATAGGAGGTCTTTGGGTTCCGCCGTTTGTTTAATTCCCTTGGCTGAAAGCCAGAACAGTTCAGCTTTACTGTAGTGGTTGCCTGTGCTGTCTCCCCTAAAGCACACGTTAGAATGCTCACACTAACAGTGATTTGAAGGGACAAGGCTTGTCTGCTAGAGCACATAGAATAATTATTGGTTATTACAGTTTAGCTTTACAAAATTCCAGTGGTTACTGGTCAAATATAGTTTAAAATATTAAATGGAAAATTTCAGAAATGGACAATTATAAGTTTTAAATAACTTTCATAACAGCATACTTTATGTTTTATTAACTATTATTCCTGTTTTGTCTAATTTATAAGTAAAACATTAGCTAAAAGTAACCACATAATACATTTATCAGTAATTTTAGTCTTTTACTGGAGTCTTGGAATGTATCCCTCCAAAATAAGTCAGATGTGCTGTAATTACTTTGTTTAGAGACAATAAATTAAACGGGGCATATGTGTGTGTGTGTCTGTGTGTCTGTGTGTATACATGAGATTCTATTACATTCAGGTAAAATTAATGTGTTTGCCTGGTTTTCATTCAGTAATGTTTACCTAGTGCCCGCAATCAAAATTTTTTAAGGATGAAGAAGATTTGTTTGTTTACTTTGTGTTTTAGTAATAATGTTGGTTTCCATAGACAAGTCTCAAAGTTCAAGATTTAATTAATTCCACAGCTGAAAGCATATTGAATGTTATAAAAATACTATTTAACTTTCCCCAAAGCCTGGTTGTATGAATAGATAATGAGACTCAGAGTCTCTTGTTTCCTTCAACTGTTTTGGTTCTGCATCTCAATGAGAACAACCCCTGCTAGGACATTACTTCCTACACTTAATGAAGAGCATCCTAGAAGCCTTGAAGAATGATTCTGACTTTCAGAATTGTCTGATATTCCCAAATGATCATGATCATCAAAAAAGTATAAAATGGACAAAACAATCTTTTTGAGACACAGTCTCATGTAGCCCAGGCTGGCCTCAAATCGACTAGGTAGCTGAGGATGACTTTCTTGAATACCTAGTACCCTTGCCTCTACCTCTGGAGTGCTTGGATTAAAGGTGCATACCACCACATGAACTTTTATATGGTGCTTGGGTTCATAGCCCAAGGCTGTGCCTATTAGACAAGCACTCCACCATTGAGTTATGTCTGTAGTCCCAATCTTTGATTTTAAAAAGACGGTGTTTGAAAGTTTGCATCTGGAAAGGGTAGCCTAGCTTAAGCTTAACTGTGCTAAACTAAATGTCATTAGGCTCAGCATATAGCTTTGTACAGAGGCTGGGTCTAAATTGAGCCTTTTAAAAAGCACCCACATCATTACCTTATACTTTATACCTTTTTAAAAGTCAGCTTTAGTTAAAGCTTAGCTGGAACTGTGAAGACTTGCTGATAGAAGATGAACTTTGAAATCTAGGTTTCAGATCCTCGAACCTGGGGGTGAAGATGCACATTGGTTAGCATTTAGGAATGTTACTTCCTCAGACAAGGTCATAGCATGGATATCAGGTTATAAAGTTTATTTTTTTGAGAGGCAATATTTATCATAACCAGCTGAAGGTAAAAATATATTTGAGAAATGTAAGGCATTAACAAGTCCTTGAAACCAGTGTCTCAAGTGTGTACATATATGTGTATGTTGACAAAACTAATTTTACTTTCTTCGTATGTGTGTGTGCACACAAGCTCTGAGGGTTTGGGTGCACATGTCTACATGTGGAGATTAGAGATTAACTTGGATATCATTTCTCAG
The DNA here is from genome assembly GCA_033318265.1 of Phyllotis vaccarum. NCBI lineage: Eukaryota > Metazoa > Chordata > Mammalia > Rodentia > Cricetidae > Phyllotis > Phyllotis vaccarum. Next base: position 8,309,737 of record JARWLC010000004.1, on the reverse strand, counting down.
AAGCCACCCACCCTGTTTGTTTTTGCTCTGTTTTCTTCGTTTGTTTTGAGACAAATCTCACTATGTAGCCCTAGCTAGCCTCAAAATCAGAGACTGCCTGCCTTGGCCTCTTAAGTGTTGGCATTAAAGGTATGCACCACCATACCTGGCCTCCTAGTTTTGTAATGGTCTCACACTGGGACTTGAGCCTCAAGCATTAGGTTGAGCTGGTTGGACAGCAAGTCCAGGTATCGATCTTTGACCACCTTGCCAGTGTTAGAATTATGGGCACATGGCACCGTTCTTGGCTTTTTCTTTTTTAATTTACTTCCTAGTGTTTTTAAACTATATGTATTTATCTAGTTGTGTGTACTTTTGTGGTCATGTTTGTGCTGTGGAGTACATTGTGGAGGACAGAGGACAACGGGGTTGTTACTTTTCTTCTCCCACCATGTACGTTTCAGGGCTCAGTCGTAGGTTGTCAGGCTTGAAGTTACCTTTACCCACGGAATCATCCTGCTAGGTCCAGCACCTGGCTTTTTACATGTGTGCTAAGGATCAAACTCAGGTTCTTATACTTGGTGGTGAACAGTTTATTGAATGATCTCTTAGTCCCTGTAAAATAATTTTAATGTTTACATTATTCATTAAAGGCAAATAGATATCAAGGCGAGCATTGAATTACAAACAGAACTTAACTCTGAGTAATATGCGTGAGCTCATTATTGTTTTAGCTATCCACTTTAAATTTATTTTGTGATATTTTACCCCATCCCCAAACAAGAAATTGTGACCTGATATGAAAATGGAGGGGGCAGCACAGATGTGAGCAAGTTTATTCTGCTGAACCCTCGGAGCTGTTGGCTGATTACCTGCTATTAAGCTGGAATTCCCACAAAATAGAAATGAATCAGGTTGGAGAAGTTTCCTTCTTCATGGGGATTTGGTTTATGTCTTCGTCGCATTGTCACCCTCATCAGTATTAGTATGAGTTCTTCCATGATGGCTCCAGTCATTCTGTGCAAGGACAACGCTTCTTTCTTTTCCATACAGTATTTTCAACTTTTACTCTGATGACTGGATGTGAAGGTGAAAGATGGGTTTACTCTGTCTCTTGATGGAAGAGATAGGTAGATTTACTTGTTATGTGTAAAGAAATATATTTGGGGTTCCCCACCCCATGGGACTTAGAAAAACACTACTTTTAATCCTTTAGAAATGAGATCGACTACATGAGTCTTCTATTTTCACTTTCTAATTATTCATGGGAAAAGGTTTTATAGGGCCAGTGTACTAGCCAAGAAGTGCTTGGGAAAAGACTGTAGTAGGACCTTAAGTGGAGTTTGACTGAGCATTGGAGCTTGATAAGTGGGACTTCATTGCTGCTCATGATCCAGGACAGATGGAAGGTGGGAGGAAAGAGATTGGCCTGGTTCAGCACTTTGCTCTCTACCTCAGGCTCTTTCCTAAAACATTAGAATAGTGTGCTGCCCCAACTTGCCTTTGCTCACGACTTCTGTTGTCAGGGCAGTGTCCCCTTTCCTAGGGAAAGGTAATCCCCCCCCCCCATTGATTCCTGTGAAAATTAGCTTCCAGCTGGAAATTGTACTAGGTGTTTCTTACATTCCCACAACTGACTTGCTTTTTAAGTCTCATAGAAAGATCTCTGAAAACAGAAGTGTAAAAACCTCACTCATCATCCAAGAGTTGGGAACAAATTTTTGTGTGTGTACACACACCTGCATGTATGCATACATGTTCATATGCACATATGTGTATGTACTTATAGAAGCCAGAGGTCAACTTTGCTCATTCCTCAGGAGCTGTCTACGTTGTTTGTTTGGAGGCAAAGTCTCACACTAGGAATTAAATGGGCTTTGCCAAATAGGCTAGGTTAGCAGCCAGCCTGTGAGCCCCAAGGATATTCAGGCCTGGGGTTACAAGTGTGTGTGTGTGTGTGTGTGTGTGTGTGTGTGTGTGTGTGTGTATGTATGTATGTATAACATACAGCTTTTCCTATGGGTACTGGGATTGAACTCAGGCTCTCAGACTTATGCAGTAGCTTTGCGTACTGAACCATCTTTCTGGTCCAGGAGCCATTAGTTATTCAAGTAAAATATTACCAATGAATGAGAAATTCACATAGCTTTGAACATACTTTATTTTTACAAAACTAGATTTGCAACTAGATTTGTAGTGGTTTTGTATCAAAATGTTTGATCTATTAAATAAATACCAAGGCTTATTTTATTTAAAAATGTTTTATTTTCTTTTATATGCATTTGTGTTTTGCTTATATATATCTCTGTGTGAAGGTATTGGAATCCTTGGAACTAGAGATAGGCGTTGCCATGTGGCACTAGGAATTGAAACCAGGTCCTTTGGAGGAGCAGCCAGTGCTCTTAATCATTGTTTCACCTCTCCAGCCCTCAAACTTAACTTTCAATCAGTGTTGAAACTAGTGCATTCTTTGTCTTAATAAGTGTTGATAATAACAAAGTCACAGTTCCCTAAATACTCTGCAATTATTAGTCACCCTAATGAATAACTCATCATAGACAAGGACCTACTCATCAGCCATGTAAATACTATCACCACTACCACTAAATGGAATAGGGATGGGACATTTTATGCCTAACTAAGAAAATAGTACTTGCTTGCCATATAAAGACTTTGAGAAACTGATATACTGAGTTCAAGTAATTACTGTTACTTGAGTTAGTGATTGTCTGTTGCATTTGATGTATATAATAATAAGCTCAATTTCCTTGGGATTTTAAAGAGCAGGGACTCAAACTCCAGGCATTGCACATAGGAAAGCATCCTTGGGCTATTTTAAAGTTTTGACTTGAGCCATCTGTTTTGATGAACACATTACAGGAGGATTTGACTATGAGCTATGTGTTTTGAAGAAGGAATCCCTGCTTTGTATCTATCACACCTGAATGTCACAGCACATGAGAACTTGCTTAATTTGACCCCAAAGAGAAGAGTGCCATCTACTGAATGGCCCGAATTAAGTTGAGGAGCATCTTAAGATTTTTTTTGTTTTGTTTTTGTTTTTTTTCAGAACTCAGGCAATTTCTGGAGAAAGCAGGTCTTGCCTCATTTGGAAGATTTGAAAAGCTTAGTACCAAGTGGAATTGTTGCCTGCTTAATTTTAATTATGTTTCCCAGCAGGAGGCCTGACCACACAATGAAGAACTAATTCAGCACTTGTTGGAATGCATGGGAAAGACAAAGCCTTAAGAAGTTGTGGGTTGATATTAAAAAAAAAAAAAAACAGTCTAGCCATAGTGAAAACTAGATAGTAAACATTAGGTATGGGGGGGGTATTTTATTAGTAGGTCTGGTTATTGATGGCTCCAGCAAATAGTTTTCCCGCTTCTTTGTCTCGGTGTCTAAAGCAGTGATTCCTACTTGAATGACTCATTGATTCCAAGGTGTTTTGTTGTTGTTTAGTTTTTTGTTTTGTTTTTTAATGTATCCTAGCTATCTTGTAGGGATTTCATTTTGTTTTCCTGTCTTCCTGAAGCTGTAGTGGTGGAGTAGATAAGAGCTGGAGTTAGTTAAAGCTGTCAGAAGGCACAAACCTGCCGCAGATAAGAAGGAACTTTGACAGTAAGAACTGACAAGAAGCTTTGAAATGGTTACCCTGGGAATACCCTTGATTGTTCTAGATTCATTATAACTGTTGCTGTCAGAATACTCCGGATTGTTCTAGATTCATTTTGTAACTAATTAGGTAGCCATTTTTATCAGCCCTTAAAAACTACCAGAATCATGGAAAAGTATTAAATTTATCTGAAGTTTAGTAAGATTTTAATGCAGTCAAGAGTTTTTTAAGGGACTCAAACCTGTCCCTAAACACCATGTCGTGATGCTCATAGGTTTATATGTCCTTGTGAATGCACAGAAGGTCTGAACCGAGGTTAGAATATTTCTGTCTTTGAATGGGTGAACAGATGGGTAGACAGTATTGAGTTTTCACTAGGATCAGGAAGCATTCATGAAGTAGATTTTGAAGTGTTGTTTGTTTTTTCTGTGCTGTTTGTCCCTTTGCTCTTTCAGTTTAACCCAACACAAAGAGTTTATTTAGCCATGAAGTAATTTGTTTCACATGCCATAGCCACTGTGCCTAAAATATTTGACTCTGGGAAGGGAGGGTAGTTTACTTTGTAGGTTTCTGCTGGGCTTATTTATGATAGGGAATAGATTAGGGGCTTGTTAATTGTCTTTTATTTTCTTTATCATTTATTTTGATCTTTGTGTGTGTGTGTGTGTGTGTGTGTGTGTGTGTGTGTGTGTGTATACAAGTGTCTAAGGAGGCCAGAAACATGAGATCCCCTCTGAACTGGAGTCAAAGGCAGTCATGATTTAGGTAGTTGCTTGATTGGCTACTGGGAATTGAACTGAGGTCTTCAGCAAGAAGAGTATCCTCTCTTGGGTGCTGAGCCATCTCTCTAGCCCTCATTTTTCTTACTCCTGAATCTTTTTAGGTGATAGGACTTGCAGTAGGGCCAAGATGGCCTATGTCCATGGCACAGTAAACTCCAACTGTGTTCCGGTCTGAGATCCTACAGGAAACCTCAGCATCTTGTGTATACCAGGTACGCTTTGCACACCTGTTACAATGAGGTTTCCTTGGTCCCAGGTGGTCAGAGGTCCAGACCCACAGACCTGCTGCCCCAGACCCCTTAACTGCCCGCCACTGCTTAGGCCTCCAAAATGACTCAGACGCTTATATTAACTTCATGCTGTTTGGCCTATGGCTCAGGCACATTGCTAGCTTGCTCCTTCATCTTAACTCAACCCATTTCCATTAGTCTGTCTACAACGTGGCTCATGGCTCACCTGTGTTCCTTACATGCTTCTTCTTGGGCAGCTGGCTCGATCTGTCTGACTCCGCCCTGCTTCTCCTACCTATGTTGTGATTTCCCCTCCTACTTTTTCTGTGGTGCCTGTCATGGGTCAAAACAGCTCCTTTTATTTAAAGAATGATATTCACAGCTTACAGAAAGACATTCCCATATCTCACACACCACTAAATATAATACACTGTATGTCATCTATATTCGGTAATATTTTATTGAATTCATGGAGGTTCATAATTGTCTGCGTGGTGGCTCATGTCTGTAAAACCAGCACATGGAAAGTTGAGATTCAGAAACAGGAGAATTTTGACCAGTTTGAGAAGACCCTGTTCTAGAATTCCTGGCTAGACAGGGATATCACAGCCTGTCTCAAAAATAAACAAATGACTTGCTTACTCTTGTGTGCTGTTCTTGTTTATATAATTAACCCTTAAAAGATATCCTTATTAGTTTAGAAGGTTGGAGATCATTGCTTTGATATAACTAAAAGCTTATTTTAAAAATGTGTGTGTGTGTATCTGTATCTGTGTATGAGTTTGTGTTTGTATGGTGCCTACAGAAGCCGTAAAGCGGTATCAGATTTCTGGATCTGGAGTTATAGGCAATTATGAGCTATCCTATGTGGAAACTGAACTCAGATTCTCTGCAATATTAGTTTTACCACTGAGCCATTTCTCCATCCTCTAACCAAAACCTTCTGACATTGTAGTTTAGCAACAGTAATGCTGTAATCAGTCAACACTTTAGAGCTGCTTTTTCTATTGTATGTAAGGGATATGACAATGTACCGTATAAGCACCTAGAAAACTCCCATAGATTGTGAAAAGCAAAACTCCTGGAGATTCTGATTTCTAAAAATAGGAAAAGTCAGGATCAACTATGAAAACAATACAAAAGATGTTACTTGCTAGTATGTATTGGATAACAATGACAGACACAGAAACAGATTCCATAGAAAAGAAAGCTGCATAAATATTTAGAAACAGGGTAGAGTGGGCCTAAAGGGCAGTTAAAATTTTACTAGTTAGAAACATCAGAAAGGATTTTGGGAGAGCTTTCTGTCCATGATGGAAATGGTTTTTGACTGTAGCTCTCGATCTTTTGTGGGTGTTAGGAGCTCACAACATAGAGCAGTGCTGGGAACTCCTCTCTGTGGATTAGAATGTGGCACATGGTGCTTGTAGTAATGAGGATCACATAGGCATTAGCAGTACTTTCATGGAGCCCAAGTGAAAATGACAGCTCAGAGGAGCAGTCTTCCTTTTTTTCTTAATGAACTTATTCTTACTGATAGGACGACAGCAAATCAGATCAAGAGCATATTGTTGTCTAGTAAGATAGAGGAAGGGTTTGGGTTTGGTTGTTTGTTTTTTAATGTGCTTTGGTGTTTTGCCATGGGCGTCAGGTCTCCTGGAACTGAAGTTAGAGACAGTTGTGAGCGGCCATGTGAGTGCTGGGAATCAAACATGGATCCTCTGGAAGAGCAGCCAGTGCTCTTAACCACTGAGTCATCTGTCCAGTCCTCAGAGGAAAGTTATCATGCTTAGGAAAGTTAGCATCAGCAGAAGACTTTAGAAATCCTTATTATTCCCAACACTCAATAAGCAGTGTCTTTTAGGGAAGAGGCATGTGTTTTTAAAAAAAGAGTATTTGTTGAACACTAGAGAATAGTTTTGCTGTGTTTTACTATAACTTAAGGAAGGTGGATAGATGGATGGAGTGAGTTGGTGATAGGAGATACAGCTATTTTAAAATTTTTATAGAATAACATTCTGTTTTAGAATAATAGAATGTCTCAATTGTCTCACGAGGACTTGGCCATGCTTATAATTAACTACTTGAAAAAGAGTATAACTTTTGAAGGCATATCTGGTGTTCTGTGTATTAAAATATGTGAAGGGTTGTGGTACATCCTCTTAAGATTCTTGAAGGTGATATGTTTGTCAATACAAAGAACACAGATCTCATTAGTTAGTGGTCTTGGTTGTAAGATAGTTGAGATGCCTCTGATTGTAATGTGAGGATTATGGAAATGGACCTAGTAGAAAGGCAAATACCATGCAAGCTCTTGGCATTGGGTCTCTGTGTCAACTAAGAGGACACCATCATTCTAGGGCCCTCTAGGAGTTTGAATTCTTCAGGAGCGGCCTTTGGCAGCAGCAGATCCTTTCCAATAACAATGAGACAAGCCAAGAGGGCAGCTTTTCCTAAAGCAAACTGCACAAACACTGTGGTGTATGTTTCCAGAAGTGGTGCTTTCAACTCTCATCCTGTCTGTGCTGGCTTAGTAGTATTTTCCTCATAAATGTTTCTGCAGCGTCAGGGTTTCCTTTTTTTGACCAGCTTGATGCTTCCTTTCATTTGTCCCTTTATTCATTCAGCAAATACTTATTATACAGTTAGTAATGTGCTGGCCCTGTTCTAAGTGCTGAGGACTCAGTAATCTGAACAGGTAAACCTTTCTGATCTAATGGACTTTGTGTTGGTGAGAACACATTGAAGTAAATTAATACATAATATGTCATGTTGTAGAGAAATGTAGAACAAGGAAAAAGACAAACAGAACTTTGGAGAATAAATGTCAGTTTAAGTAGAATGACCAGGTCAAGCCCTCACTGAGAAGCTGGCACATGAACACAGATATGAAAGGAAGACAGAGGATTGTGTGTGTGAGTATATGAGGAAGAACATGCAGGCAGAGAGAACAAGCCTAGAGCTCTCCAGGGGCACATAGCTGTCATGAATGAAACAGACTGGGAGAAAGGAGAAACAGGAGCAGAGATGTGACAGTCTGACAGGTGTTTTGTTTTGTTTTGAGACAGGGTTTCTCTGTGTAACCTTGCTCGCCCTGGAACTCGCTTTGTAGACCAGGCTGGCCTCTAACTCACAGAGATCTGCCTGCTCCTGCCTCCCTAGGGCTGGAAGAGTGGGCCACCACTGTCTGGCAGACATGTATTTTTAAAAGATGATTTTGGCTGCATTTTGAGAGTAGCCCATAGCAAGCAAGTGTGGCTGTGGGGAGACTGCTGAAGAGGCTGATTCACCGAACTAGATGAGGAATACATGAGGTAGACGTGGTGAGATTGGGTTGGATTCTGGGCATATTTATTTTAAAGGTAGTAACAACAGGATTTTATAACTAGTATGTGGAATATAATCGGGAGAGGAGAATCAAGCTTGATTGTGAAGTTTCGGTCCAACCAAAAGTCTGCAGAAGCTTTGAGAAAGGGTGATAAAAAAGAAAGCCTGATCTGAGAGCATTCCTGTTAAGAAAACTTATTAGAGGTTTGGAAGTTTCTGTAAGTGGAGGTCGGTCTTAGCTACAGGCTGACTATAAGTGTGAGAGTTGTCATGGTTTCCTCTCTTTTTTTCTTTTTAACAATGCGTACTCAATCCTTTTAATGACTAGTAGAATAATTTTGTTGTAGTAAGAGCTTGAAATATTATATATCCTAATGCTTTCAAGGCTTTTATCTTAACTAAACTTTAAATTTATTTTAACTTCTAATGATGTTTAGTACTCAGGATTTTTTCGTCTATAGGTAAAATAATTTACTCTTAATTAAAATGAAAAAAACAGATATATCATTGTTACTGTCATTTAAGAATGTCTGTGAATGTAAATGGAATAGCCTGGCTGTTTCTCAGTTAACATGGTTAAAAACAGTAACAGCTATCATTATGACCCAACAATTCTGACAGCTATAGAGTCACAAGAACACAAACATGTTTACACACACACATAAATAATTTGTATAGCATGGTTCATAGAAGCATTATTTATAATAGCCAAAAGGTAGCAGCTGAGCATACATCTAATCCTTGATAAACAGATAAATTAAGGTATTATATCCACAAGATAGAATGCTAATCAGTCATAAAATGGAGTAGTGTGTGTGTAAGATGGAATACTATTCCATCATGAGAAATAATGAAGTGCTGAGACAGACAGACCTATGCAAGTGAAGAAGCAGGCACCAAAGGACAGGCTGTATAGGTCCACTTATAAAACAAATTCTGGTGCAAAGCAAGGTGAAGGAGTAAGTTTGATACATAACAGGCTTCCTTTTAAAATGATGAGGTTTTGGAACTATATAGTGGTGAAGGTTGCAATGTTGTGAATGTATTTAAAAGCCATTGAAATAAGACGATTTGATAAGACAGAGTTAATGCTAACTGGTTTATACCTTAGTTTAAAATGTGTATCATGTGCATTCATATTCACCTTATTTCTCAAAACAGCTATACTCTCCCAGGAGGATGTTGGATGAAGCACAAATTGCCACACCCAACCTGGTTTAGCTTGCTTTGCTTTAGGAAGTTACTATGCTTTGTTCATACAAAGGGAACCAGGAGGTGTTCTTGGGAAGTAATGAGTGAGTCTCTTTAATGCCCATTTTCTGAGGATGACCTAAGCTAAAGAGAAGAAGGCTCTATGATGGTCAGTTCTGTGGGCCTCGGGGAGGAGAGCCAGCTTATAAGTAAGTTTGTGAGATCTTAAGTCAATAAAGATGATTTGTGTTTCTCATGCCTGTAATTAGAGATTATGGGGCACTCAATTTACAATATTTCTGGCAAGCCCAAGATGATATTTAGCTACTGAAAAATATTACTGTTGAAGATTTTTACCTGTTTAGAAAGTACATGAAAAGATTCTTTAGTCATATACCATCTATCTTAATATTTTAATATTTATTATTATATTACCATCATTAGCACTACTATTAGGACAACTACTACTATTTTGGGTTCTTTTAGGGTGTTAAATAGCCCAGGTTGGCCTCCAACTTACTATTTAGTTGAGTATAACCTTAAATTTCTGTTTTTCTCTGGATCAGATTACAGGGATATGCCACCATACACAATTCTATATGGTGCTGGAGATTGAATTTAGAGCTTTATCATGCTTGGCAAGTACTCTACCAACTGAGCTCAGCACTACCAACACTGTTTGAAACAGAGTCTCACTGTTTAGTCTAGGCTGGCCTCATTTTCAATCTCCCTGCCCTAATCTCCTGTATGTTAGGATTACAGAGGTACGCAACTAGGCCATCTAATTTTTTCCCAAGATATAATTAATATAGCATAAAATAACCCCCTAAGTTTATTTTAGAAAAAAATATTAGAATGAAATTTTGTGCAGAAGAGGAATATGTTATTTGATGTTCCAAGCTGAGAATTGTGCTTCACCCAGAAGATTAAGGAAGTGCATCCAAGCATGATAGCTTCACTCTTGTCATCTCAGTACTTGCTGAGGAAAGGAGACTGCCCCAAGTTTTAGGCCATGTGGCTAGATAGTGAGCTCCATCCTAGCCTGTGTTACAGTAAGGGAAGGAGGAGAAGGGATGGCAGGCAGAAAGGGCTGTTTATCCTGTTGAGGAGGAACTGTTCAGGAAGGACATGGCATTCGATTTGAATCTGATAGATCCAGTAGGATTTTAGCTACTAGGAAGGAAAGTAAGTTATCAGCCAAGATAGTGGAATCCCAAAGCCACAGGAAACTCCAGGATGGGTGTGGTGGGAAAGTGGGCACAGAGAGCACTCTTGTATTGAGGGCCTTGGGTGGTATTTTAGGACATTTAGATTTAATTCTAATAAAATGTGTTTTAGTTGGTAAAGCCATAATTGGATGTGTCAGAAATTTGGTGTTATGAATGTCACGACCATGAAGGGAATGGGTGCTGACAGTGTCAAATTAGAGGCATTTATAGAGCAGGTGAACTGAAGCCATGGCTTTGGGATAAGAAAAGAATGCTAAACTGTTTATCTTCACTCCAACTCATCTTGAAACCGATCTTTAATATGGTTGTATAGTCTGAACCCGACCACAGCTGTTTAGCCTCAAATAATCACACAAGGCTTATATTAATTACAAACTGTTTGGCCTATGGCTCTGGCTCCTTACCAACTAGCTCTTACAACTTCATCCATTTCTGTTAATCTATGTATTGCCATGTAGCTCCACAGCTTTACCTGTGTTCCATTACATCTTGCTTCCTTGAGTGGTAGCCTCCAGCTTCCCTTTGACTCTGCGTTTCTTCTCCTTTATCTCCACTTAGATTTATTGCCTGCCTTCAAGCTGCTTTGCCATAGGCCAAAACAGCTTCTTTATTAACGAATGGTAAGAAAGCACATTCACATCCCACATCAGTATTGTTTTCAGGTGGAGCTTTGGATGAGGTTCACAAGAATGGGATTAATGCCTGTACAAAAGGGACCTCAGGGAACTATCTTCCTGCATGGGAGGTGGCAGTTAACTAGCTATGAACAAAAAGCTGGCCCTCACCAAACACCAGATCTCTGTACTCTGGGATCTTGATTTATCCAGGCTCCAGAATTATGAGAAATAAAAGTCTACAAACATCTTTTCTGTGGTGTTTCAGAGGCCCCCACAAATGACAGGGAAACAAGAGATTTTGAAGGAAAAAAATTCATGCAACTTGCTGAAGATCCCTACAGATAGTTAATGGTTTTACTCCGTTTCCACCACTCTTGACTTGTGATAGAGAAAATATAGCAGTTGTCCTACTGGGCTTAGGTAGATTGAACAATTTTGACAATATCTCCTCCTCCTAGTACGTATTTTAGAAGTGTGACTATCAATCTCTTTACTACTCTTCAGCTATTTCTCATCCAGTCTTGGAACTTGTTTTCAATTGTACATTTAGAAATAGATGAATAGTCTTTTTGAAGAAGGAGTAATCTTTTTGTTTCCAAATGAAACTACATCCCCATGTTATGCTTTTGTGTTTATTTTAAACTGTTGGGAAGTAGAATAATAAAAAGGAAATAATTGCGGGCATGAGGTGCTGCAGTACTGTGTCTGTCCTGTCATAACCGTAGGTGTCATCGTGTCGTTTTAAAGTCTTTGATTGAAGTTAGTGGCTCCTCTTAAGAAGTTTAACAGTAAGCAAGCAGGTGGTGACACAATATGAAGCCAAATAGAAATGTCAAAAATTACCTGCAGGGTCGCTTTTGTTTTGTGAGGCAAGAGGAGGGCTCTGCCCCAGTAAATGGCATGATCTGCATAGTGAGACAGTTGGGTAAGATTTGGCTCCTCTGATGTTCTAGTAGCTTTATTACAGGTATGGGTGGGAGTTTTTAATGTGTCTCTTCATAGTAAGGCAAGTGAAAGGACATTGTGATTTTACAGCTGTAGAAAAACAACTGAATTTCACAAAATTAACTTCTAGATTATTTTCAAAACTTGCTTTAGTGCTTACAATTTTTAAGTGTTAAATAATGTTTTGGGTGGAAGGGTGGGCAGGAGAGATTGCTCAATGGTTAAGAGCACTTGCAGAAGACTTGAGTTCAGTTCTTGGCACCCTGATGCCCTCTTTGGCCTCCATAGGTACTGCACACATGTGATGCTTAGACTTAAATACATAAAATAAAGTTTTAAAAAGTTTGGAATATTTATCCAAAAATGTTCTTCATAAAATTTAAAATATTTATAAGCATAAAATATAGTGAAAATAAATTAGATGTATAAAAGGTACCCCAAGTGTTTAAAAACAAGATTTAAGTTTAAATTAAACTTAGTATTTTAACCAAACTTTTGTAAAATCAATTTGATTTTAAAGTATTTAAAATTATTTTTGAGTAAGAAATAGGAGCAGAGCCCATAAGGCACAAGACTTAAACAGTGCAAAGTTGTTGCTCCCTCACCAAATGGCCTAAATATCCCTTGTGCATTTTTCCAGAAATGCTTTCCATTACTTTTAAGTTTCTGAATCAAGACTTCGTGCTTACACCTATTCAACATATTACTGCATAATAAGTAAATCTAAATTTTGTCTCAGAATAGCCTGAGGAGGTAGGTCATCAGCAAGATGCCCCATCTGTTACTTCTTTCTGTTGAAATGTCCTTTCTACCTTCCCTTCCACTCAAGGCAGAGAGGTGTCAGAAGTGAGGGTTGCATTGCAGGTACTTTGCACTCACGCTCTAATTACACCCCATATTTGGTGGATTAAAAAAAAGTTTTAGTGGTGGTGTTGCATGCACCCCTTTAATCCCAGCACTCAGGAGACAGAGACAGGTGGATCTCTGTGAGTTCGAGGCCATCATGGTCTATGAAGTGAGTTCCAGGACAGCCAGGACTGTTATATAGAGAAACCGTGTCTCAAAAGAAGAAACAGTTTAGAAACTAAGGTCTATGTTTTGCAACAATAATTACATCTAATCTTCAAGTTTCTAGAGTCGAAACATGGACACAGAGCCTCCGTCCATTATTTTGAAGTGAAGACTCATGGGCCTCACAACTAGAGGGGCTCTCTACCCCAGCTAGGCAGACCTTGGGAGAGAAGGGAATTTGAGAATGAAGGAGGAAAGGATCTTCAGAGGGTGATGACCAGCTGATGTCTGCCCCATATCCCATTTTCTGGACCTACAAGTTTCTTTGGCTGCTAAAGGTTTATCTTTTACTTGGGGGTTTTAGTGACAGGAGCAAGAACGCTTTGAAACTTTCATATCTGGAGAAAAGGAAGTAGAGGAGAGTCTAGAATCTCAAGGCTCTCCTCTGTGGCCTGAAGCAGAGGACTCGGTGACTACAAAGTGACATTTGAGGCACTGCGTGGCTCACTGCTAGATGCCCACTTTGCAGTCCAGTGCTCTCTGCTGTATGGAGCAAGGAACCCCTTGATACAGTTCTGTTCTGGGGCTTATTCCACAGTTCCACTTGACCTTCCCTAGAGTAGGGTTTGTACTCCAGTTGTTTGGGCTTAGTGGGTTGTTGTTGTTTTTTTTTAAATAGTACCTAGCTTTCTCTTCAGGTTTTTAATTTTTCATTGAGTTGGACAATTATAATTCTCTCTCTCTCTCTTCTCTCTCTCTCTCTCTCTCTCTCTCTCTCTCTGTGTGTGTGTGTGTGTGTGTGTGTGTGTGTGTGTATCTCAAGATATGTATATATTTGGAACTTGTCATGAGCTTTCTTGTTTCCTTAACAAAAAGCCATGCTGACCTTCTGTGTATTGTTCCAATTTAGTATGCTTACCACGAAGCAAGTCATGTATATGGTAAATGTTTCTGACATGTTTGGGAACATTATATTGAAAATTCAAAATTCAGACTGGATAAATTTGGCTGCCTTGACTTTTTTTTTAAAGGAATGTATTTAAATGAGAAACAGTTGCACTCCTCCAAAGCAAAGGAAATGTTTTAGATCATTTATTTAAGTGAAATAGATTATAGAACTTTTGACCCCAATTTTCTATTATTTTCTGCTAAGTGGGCCATTACAATAAGGCACAGTAAAGAAAGAACACTGTTATGTTAGAAATGTTAGTGTTTTAAAGTTTAGTTTTTGTGGTTTGAGAATTTTAGATTGTGTTTTGAGACTTGGGAGATAGCTCAGTATGTGAAGTGTTTTCTCTATAAACATGAACACACAAGTACACACCCTGGCACCTAGGTTTTCCGATAGGGTCTCACTCTGCAGCTCAGGCTGGACTAGAACCTGCTTTAGCTTCCCAAATGTTGTCACTGCAGGCATGAGCCATCATGTGTGTCTAAAAGGATAGATGTTGACATTAGACAGATCTGATTTTCATTGCTGCTTGCTTTCAGCAAACTAGACATCTGTGAACCTTCCCGTCTTCTTCAAATGGAGGAGACCCTTGATAAAGAAAACCTCTCACATTGCTTTGAATATGGCATAGACATGTAAAAGTGTATCATAGGTAAAGTATCAGTAAATAGTTGATCAATATATATTGACTAAAGGTTTCCTGCTTGCTATGCATAATCCCTAGTGAGAAAGGAAGGAGGAAGAGACAACCATGGAATGAGTGTAGTATGTATGTAAGAATATTGGCCCATTCCTAAATTGACCAGTAGTCTGTATTTGACCAGAACAAAGTAGGCTGTAAGCATTGTGGTTGAGGTGAGTTTTTTGTTTGTTTTTATCTTTTGTTTGTTTGTTTGACAGGGTCTCACTGAGTAGCTTTGGCTGGCTTGGAACTTACTGTGTGAACCGTAGAGCTTTGCCTGTCTCTGTCCCTGGGATCAAAGGTGTACACCATTGCACTGGGCAATATTAAGTTTTTAAGTTAAAATTATTAAAAGACAAATTCAGAAAGTAATGATGTAAAATTGTTCATACTCTGTTTTGCAAATAGTAAACTGATTTTAATTTAATTTCAGTGCATCTATTCTATTAGTTAATAGCATCTATTTGTTCCTAAATTTGTTTGAAGTGCTTAAGACAAACATCATCAGTTTTCAAAACTGAATTTTTTATTTCTTGTAAAATTTTTTCTTTTTTTTATCAGAGAGAGGGGCTATTGTATTTAGAATTTAAGTTTACAGAGTAGAAGATTGTTCTGATGATTATAAACTTGTGTACTTTTATGAATAGAGGAGAACTTTTCTAAATGGAAGAGAGCCACTTGTTGGCTTTGAATTAACATTAATTTAGTGCTTTGTTTTCAATCAGCTTTTAACATCAGCTCATATTTTTAAATAGAACAGTGACTTTATGACATTAGCTGTATGATGTGTTCTGAATCTGTTTAGGAAGAGGGTGTTTTAAATCACTTATATTTATGACTTGCTATTTACCTTGGGAAATTTATTTTAAAATTCAGAATATTGAAATGTGGGCTAGAGAGTTCCAAATAGATGATTGTTGAATTAGATATGAACTCTTCAAAACTTTACCCTGGCCAGTGTGCTGAACTCATTTCTGGTATTGTTCTTACTGATCAGTCATGCTTGAAAACCCAGGTGTTTACCAATAACATCTGCTTGGTTATACTTTACAAACTTTGAACCATTCTCAAAGAAAAGCAAACCAGATGAACAGTTTTCTTTGATGACGGAAAGTTGTTTACAGTTTGGTTGAACTCTTAGCATAACTAAAGATCGGGCATCTAGATATGTGGGTACCAGGTGAAAGTTTCCTACAAGTATTGGCCTTTATTTTTCAAAACATTATTTCAGTGAAGTCCCTTAAGATCTTTTTTAAAATGTTCTTTTAGATTAAGGGTAAAGCTGATTAGAATGTGTTCCACTAGTGAGCAGTCAAAAATGATTTTGATTCATGTGATCAACATCTCTTCATCAATTTCTACAGTTTCAGCAACTGTTGTCATTTGCTTGTATGTATGTTGTCATTGCTGACTGTGCCAGCCTTTGGATATACTTGTCTTTCCATTTCTGGTCATAGAGCCTTTGGGCAGCATAAAGAGGTCTGAGAAATGATTATAAGTTGCTAGAGCTGGTCTAACTGAAATCTATTAGAGAGGAGAGATTCTTTAGAGTGGGCTGAGGCTTGCTGACAAATTTACAGAGCTCCACTGTCCAAATGAGCCACTAGCCACATACATGTGACTGTTGGTCACTTGAAATGTAAAGTACACAGTAGATTTTAAAGACTGACTACAGAAAAGAGTGTAAAATACCTTAGTTTTTAATATTGATTATATGTTGAACTGAACTTTAGGTGTTTCTTTAAACAGAATACATTAAAATTAAGTTGTGAGCTTATAGCCCCAGTATTGAGGGAGAAAGTACAATGATGGAGACAATTCTCAGGGTCTCATCAATCAGCCAGCCCATCTAGGCAAAGCAGTATGGCCCAAGTTCACAAGGTTCAACTAGAGACCTTTCCTCAAGAGTAAGTAAATAAGGAAGTAAGGTGGAGAAGCCATTGAGGAAAAGTATCCTGACACTAACCTCTGACCTCAGCATGTACCTTGGTTGGCAGGCACATTTGCACACAGGTTACATAATACACCCCAAACCCCCATACAAATTAAATGATTGCTTTGTTACTTTTTTTTTTTTTTTTTTTTTTTTAAATGGGACTCTCACAGATTAGCCTTGAACTCATGATGATAGGCCAGCCTCCCAACTGCTGGGATTATAACACACATCACCACACCTAGTCTTGCTGTTTACTTTTTATGTACCTACTAGAAAATAGAAGCGTGTATATGCTTTTGTGGCTCACATTACATTTCTGTTGACCAGTGCAGTCATAAAGACAATTCGAGTTCATGCTGTGCTCCTTACAGATGGGAGCTGGCAGAGATGTGAGAAATGGCATGGTCAGGATTTTCTAGTTTGCAGATGTCCTAGCCGACATGTTTGGTCAGCTTGTATAACACGTGCTATTTTGGGGACTGCTACCTTACATGCAGCTACTCCCACTCTGTTCTGAAACCTCCCCAGGAGAAGGTTAAAAACAGGAAATGGCTGTTCCACACAGTGAGTTCTTGATAACTCTTGACCAGCTTTCTTGAAGACAGATGACAAAGTAAATTTATAGCTACTGTTCTTGGAGTACTTGTCATATAGTTACAGTACAGATTCTTCAATCCCAGTGTTATCTGAGCCAGCATTATGTTCTATACACTATGTATTTGATTTTTCTATGTGGTTTGGTATGAAGCAAGGTGCGTGCAGTAGGTAAATGAGTGAAAATACCATTGTCAGGTGATATCAGCCAATCACCACTTAGGATCCTTGACTTATTTATTTTCTTCTGTGCTCCCCTCTACCTCCATTTGGTACCTGGTGAGCTGCTCAAATGTTTATGAAGTTTTCTTTTGAAAAATTTAATTGAGGAAAATTATATGTTACTTTGCACAACATGTTTTGTAGTAGTATTACACAGCAGCTAAGTTAATTATTTACATGTGCTCTACCTATGTTATTTACTGATTGTGTGTGTGTGTGTGTGTGTGTGTGTGTGTGTGTGTGTGTGTGGTGAGAACACCTCAGCTGTTTTCAAGAGAGACTTGAGTTTACCAGTGGCCTTTTAAGCAGGTGGAGCATCAGAAGCTTGTGAAGAGTGACCTTCTTACCTTGGAATCCATCACCAAAAGTTTTTCAGAAGCTTTCATGGAAAGATAGAAGAAGAATCCCTGCTAAATGCCAGGAATATCAAATCTGGGGCTTCAGAGACCAACCACATAAAGAAGGACTTTTTATAACAGAGTGTTGAAGTAAAAGGGATAAAATAAGCGTATTGAGCTGGATGAGCTTTGTGTAATCCTAGTTCATCTCTAAATGGCCATGTCCTTGACATTGTTGCACTAAGAATGAGCAGGTGGAAATGTCACAAGTGTTGGTGTGCTAGCTGCTGACTGAGTGCTGTACAGGGCTAGATACTGCCTCTGCCAGCCCCTGCTGCCTCCAGTCAGATTCAAGTATGTGTTTCTGACTTTGAAAAGGTAAAAGGAAGAACAAAGATAGTGAGTAAGGAAAGAAAAATCAGAAAAGAGATCAGTGATGATAACAGAGTACACACAGCCAGGCAACTGAGGCAGGAGGATTTTGAGTTCAAGGCCTGCACAGTTTTCGAAGTAAGTTTGAGAGAAGAGTGAGAAGTGTGGAGGCACAAAGTGGAAAGCATAATATTACAATGTACGTGTAATAACATTATAATATACAGAGCTATGCAAACTATGATTATTGCTATTTATTTCAGAAAAGAAACTGATGTATTAGAAAGAAAAAAGCATTCTGACTAGGTAATGTAGATTTAGTTCTCCTAAGTAGCCTAACTGTGTAACTTTAGGACATTGTAGAATCTGAGATGATCAGAATCTGTCATTTTCTTCCCTACTCTGCCTTTCCTTCCTTTCATACTCATATGCTATACGTGTTGGCATTGATTTTATATAGTTTATTATTTATCTGAAGAATCATCTACTTGAAATTTCATCGAGAGGAAAGGAATGTGTACCAAAGAACATCCACATTATGATGAAGAGAAGGAAGAGTTCAATCGAATGGCTCACTAAAATAGGGCTAACTTGGCTTCATCTGTAGGCTTTATAAAGAGACAGTGGCTGCCTGCGGGTGAGGGGAATATAAACCTAATGACTTACTTAATTCAGTCATCTCTGGAATCCCTTTAAAACTTGATTTTTTTTGGTAGATCAATTATATTTGGATGTATGATGCTTGTATATTATTCTGAGTGAAAAGCCCTGTTGAATGGCTATTTTTAAAGAAAAGATTTCTATATATTCATAGTAATAATAAACATGGTTTTCATTTCTGAGTGACTCATGATATTGAGCTTCTAATCAAGTTAGTGAAGGGTTGCTGTAACTACCAGATGGCAGGTGTAACATGAGGTTTCTGGCCCGACTAGCCCCATGGTCCAGATACGCCTGCAGCCGCTTTCCCCCCTAAAAATGACTCATATTTATATTGATTTTATACTGTTTAGCCTATGGCTCAGGCACACTGCTAGCCTGCTCTTGCATCTTAATTCAACCCATTTCTATTAATCTGTCTGCAACGTGGCCCGTGGCTCACCTGTGTTCCTTACATGTTGCTTTCTTGGACAGCTGGGTCGATCTCTGTCTCTCTTGGCCCTCCTCCTCCTACCTATGCTGTGATTCCTCTGCCTACTTCTACAGTGCCAGTCATGGGCCAAAACAGTCCTCTCTTCACAGCATATAGACATCTCACATGAAAAGATTTCTGTATATTCATAGTAATAATAAGCATGGTTTTCATTTCTGGGTGACTCATGATCTTGAGCTTCTAATCAAGTTACTGAAGGGTTGCTATAACTACCAGATGGCAGACTTTCCCAATCCAGTGTTAGATGCCAGCAGACTAACAACAGTAGATGTATGGTGAGTTAAAGCATAATATTGGAGGATTACTGAAACTGCTCATCTAGTTTAAACTGCAAGTTTAAAGAAGATACATTTAATACATTTATGTTGGGATACAACTGTTTGTTTTTCAGGACAGTCTTAGAATGCATCTTTAGTGTATACCCTATGTAAAATGCTGTGTGTATAAGTGGTATTTGCCAAGTGCTGATAGAAGTTTACTTGGGATCCATCCAGCTGGCAGATCAGATAGGCTCATTTCTGGAGAATGGAATTCATAGTGAAAGCAGTATTCCTGCAGTATAATTACTTTAAAATTAGTTGGCTTATAATTAAAAATTCTCAAATGCTATACTAAAAGATACACAGAACAAACATTAAATACCTAACAGAAATACTTCATGCTCATGTTATATTCTTACTGCTAGAAGTAAAAGATAGGAAAATAAATTCATGTCCTATCCTCAGTTGCCTTTAATGTCTAGTTTGAGCTCCTAGGATTATAACTTGCTTTTATGAATCTACAAACAAGAAAGATGCTGAAGATGCTTAACCTAGTAAGTAGGACAAGTGGCTGTCTTTCTGTGTGGACAAAGCTGTAGTTTATTATGGTAAGCAGGTAGCTGAGCTACCTGAACACCACTTGGTACAAGTGGACAAGGTCACAGAGAGGACTGGAATTACCTTTTTGACACCTTGAGGTGAGTTTCGCATAAGTATAGTAATACTCTACTTTTTCATACTTCATGCCCAGAGGATCATTTCCCACTGTATGTTCTATACCTCATTAGTTTTAGGATTTCTCAGCAAAGTGCTTCCAAGCATATTGGAAAAATTACTTTCTTGCACCTTCTCTAAAAGGTTCATGATGCACCTTAGCATAGCAAGAAGTGCTGCTTATGAGTAGACCTCTTTGTTAAAATCCAGTGTTTTCTCCAGAAGACAAGGGGACAAAACCAGTGTCTTCAAAGTTGCTAGTGGAGCTCTTGTTCTTGGAACATGTTTTGGAGAAACAATGCTAGTCAAGTTACAGGTTTGCATAATTAGGATTTGTTGTGATTATTTTTTGCCTTGAAAATTCACACAAAAGATAAAGTTGTTACAGTAATATTCCTAAGGCCATTTTACATAAAATATATATTTTCTGTGAAATAAATTCAGGGAATGCTCTTGAATTACTGTTGACGTGTGTGTGTGTGTGTGTGTGTGTGTGTGTGTGTGTGTGTGTGTGTGTGTGTGTGTGTGTATCTTCATACACATACATAAATAAATCTTTATTTGAAAGTATTTTGATGGTTTTTATTAAGGAAGTTTTCCTTTTGCTTAAAAAATAGCATTTACTTCTGATTATGTAATTTTCTTAAAAGCCATTTTACAAAATTATGTAGATAAAAGGATAAAATATAGCTATTTTAAATTTAATGATTACATTAAGACATGTTAATGGTATTTAAAGTAGACTTTGTTTAAGTTGAAGGGAAAATTAAAGATGTCAATTTTCCAAAATACTGCTTTATAATCAATTGAATTATGTGAGGTTTTGAGGTTCATCCTAGACAATGAACTCCAAAGGACATTCAAATTATGGGTGTGTGTGTGTGTGTATGTGTGTGTATGGATAGCAAAGATTACTATTTAGGGTCTCTGGTTTGAGTATATACATCAAAAATTTTAAGCAACATTTTCCTTTCCACGAATTCCTTAAGATGATATATGAGGGTGTTTTATTGGTTGGTTGGTTTTAATTTAACAGCTAAATATGGATCCTGAATCATTCCAGGGTTGAAACTTGTATGTCATTTTTCAGAGTAATTGAAAATCCTAAGTATAGATAAGCTAAGTATAAACCAGTGTATAAATTAAATTAAACAAAAAAAGCTTAGCTCACTATGTGTCATGTTTTGAGACATGTAGTTTATAACTGACTTCCTACCAAGAAATTATTTTCATTATTCACCACACCAAATACTGAGATGGTGTCTTAATTTCATTGTTTTTAGGGAATTGTGTGCATGACTTTGGCTTATGCTGTGAAAAAAATATTTTAACTATGTAAAGATAGGTTACATTTGTTTATGCTATGAAATATTACTTTAACTGTGCATGGTGTGTTACTTTTTGTTCATTCTGCATTTACTTAATGATGTAAGGATGTGAGTCTAGTTATGTAAAGATGTGTTGCATTTGTCTCACCTTGCCTGTCTAAGTTACCTGATTGGTCTAATAAAAAGCTGGACGGCCAGTAGCTAGGCAGGAAAAGGATAGGTGGGGCTGGCAGGGAGAGCGAATAAATAAGAGAAATCCAGGCTCTAGAGAGGAGGAAGAGAGAACAAGGGAGAGGCCTGGGGCCACCAGCCAGGCAGACGAGAGAAACAGGGAAAGTAAGGTACACGGAAGGAAAGAAAAGTAAAAAGTCCCAAGGCAAAAGGTGGGTAAAGAAAAACAGGTTATGTTAAAAGACTAATCAAGAGAACAAAGAGGGATGCATGGGTTCTCTAGGAAAGGGAAATAGAAGAGATCCCCTGGGGGGTGGGGTGGGAACTTGAGGGAGTGGGCTGTGGGGGCTGGGCTCCAGAGGTGGGTTGGGGGCGGGACAGAGGGGAAATTAATGAAAGAGACATCTTGGTAGGAGGGACCTGGTGCCAGAGAATCTACAAGGATCACTTGAGCTGTGAGACTCCTAGTGATAGTGGAGAGGGGCCTGAACTAACCATCTATTGTAATCAGATTGCTGACTACCCTCTTTGGCAACAGAGAGCCTTTCTCTAGTAACTGATGGAAGCAAATTCAGAGATCTACAGCCAAGCACTGGGCCGAGCTCCAGAATCCTCCGGAAGAAAGAGAGGAGGGATTGTACAAACTAAGGCCATGACCGAGGAACCCACAGAGACATCTGACCTGAGCTTGTGGGAGCAACAGTTAAGAAGCCTGCATATGACCAACCTAGGTCCTCTGCATGTCTGTGGCAATTGGGTAGCTTGGTCTGTTTGTAAGACTCCTAGCAGTGAGATCAGGACTGGTCCGTGGTGCTTAGCTTACTTTTGGGAACCTGTTCCTCATGCTGGATTACCTTGCCCAGCCTTAATGTAGAGGGAGAAGCCCCGTCATACCTCAATTTGATGTGCCATGCCTTGCTCAAGCCCACAGAAGGCCTGTCCCTTTCTGAATGGAGACAGAGTGGAGTGGATGTGGGAAGGGAGGAGAGGAGGGAGGGGAAACTGTGGTAATTATGTAAAATAAATGAAAAAAATGTTCTTTTCTTGGGTTTAAAAAAAAAAAAAAGGCAGAAACAAGCCTAAGCTAGACCAAGGATTCAAAACTAATAAGTCTCCGTGTCATGATTTAGGAGCCGGTTCGTGGCCTAAAAGAAAAAGCCTGGTATGGGCTCACAATTGCTAGACAACTAAAAATGGTGTCTTAATGCCCGGCTTTAAAGCAGTACTTAGGACTGAGACTAAGGAGTTGAGCAGAGCATTGAGGACAGGAACCTTTCTCCTGAAATGTGAGCTGCTTCTGTAGCATCATGGTGGAGGTTTCTTGGTGAGCTTTTCCCTAGGTTTCTTCATGCCTGAACAAGAGCTTTGTGGAGTCCGTCCATCTTTCCATTCAGCACCCCAAGCTGCTGTATCTTCATTAATACTGCTTGCATCCTGTATACCCAGCCCCACCCATCGCCAGTCCATAGGAGCATATAGGTTTATAAGGCAGTTAGCTTGCTTGCTGGCCTTTTGTATTTATCTTGAGAACTGTCTGTTTAAGTCCAGTACTCCTCACCCCTTCTTGTAGCCAAATTATTTGTTCCTGTGCTGTACTTTATGGATTCTGCATATTCAAGTCCATATTAAGTTTCAGAACCTCTCTCTCTCTCCCTCCTTCTTCCCTCCCTCCATTTCATTTCCTCATTGCTCAGAACTGTTTCCTTATTGTGCCGGGGCTCTTAGTGTGCTCATTTTTGCTTTGGCTCCCCTCCTATGATTTGGGGTCTTACCTCCTCCCCTTTTACCTGTCACAAAGTCAACAAGTATTTTTCTTATAGTAGTTTCATAGTTTCTAGTCTTAGAGTCCTTAATCCATTTTTAGTTGATTGATTGATTTACTTTTGAAGTGGTATAAATAGAATTTGATTTTCATTCCTTTTGCAGGTGAAAGAGTTTCTAAGATGTGGCCTCTGCCTTCCCTTGGAGTAACTAAAGGGATGCCAAGAGCATGGGATCTATAGTTGTTGGGTTAGGTTTTGTTTGTTTTAATAAAATAATACTGCAATACACTGTCTCTTCTGCATATTCTGTCTTTGATGGTAAAGCGTGAAAAAGGACTGCACAGAATATGAATAATAGAGAATGGAATCACCAGGGCAGCTTAGACCTTCCTAACATCAAGTATCGATGTTGTCATTGATGACTAATCTTTATTGTCAAACTGATTAGACTTAAAATTGCCATGGAAACATGCCTCTGAGTGTGTCTATGGTGTTGCTAGAAGAGTTTTGCTGAGAAGGGAATACCTGCCCTGGTCAGCATCATCCTTGGTCTGGGCTCTTGGACTAAATAAGAGTGATCTGAGCACCATTTTATCTCTGTCTGCTTCATGTCTGTGGATACCATCTAACCGGTTCTTCCTGCTCCATTGCCATGGCCAGGCTTTTCCACATGACACACCTCCACCTGAGCCCTTACGTTGCTTTTGTCAAGTGTTTAGTCACAGAAATGAGGAATACAATCAATACTGCCTTCAAACAAAACATTAGGAAAATTAATTTTTTCTAAAGATTTCCAAATTCTGTCATGTTAAAAAAAAAAGCATATTAGACATTGCAATCCTGAGTGAGATGGGTGAGAATATATAGAGTACTAGTGGAATTATATAAAACTTTTTATCTTTTTATACAGCATCTTAGCGTGCAGCTCTGGCTGACTTGGAGCTTGCCAGGTAGATCAGGCTATCCTAGAAGTCACATAATCTGTCTGCTTCTGCTTCCTGAGTAAAGAGGTGAACCTCCACTTCCTGCTTGATAGTGTAAGTTATTTCATCAAGATGAAAAGGTGATTTAATGGACTAATTTACCTGGGACATGAGTGAACAAATGAACAGTGTCAGGATCGCATAGTATACATGTAGTAGAACCTGATAATTTATGTATAATTGAAAAGTTATTTTTTTATAATTAGAACCCACTGTAAGGACTACTTAATTCCATATTTAACTATGCACCATTCTATTATAATATAAAGCAGATAATAGATTTACAACAAAGATTATGCCACAAACATTTATATGCCATGTTTTTGGATTATCTTCTGTGTGAAATAGAATGGTATTGAAAGATTTATAGAACGTAGAGTGATGTGGTGAGGTTTGTGTTTTTATTATCTTATTTTTGGCAGTGGGGTTGAGAGTAGCTGGAGAGGTATGAGGCTGAGGTAAAAAGATCCTTGTAAGATTCCAGAGAGAAGGAATTAAGGCCGGAAATAAATGTGTAGGGAAAAACTAGCTTAGGAGGAAAAGTAGTGATGTCAGAACATGGGAGGTCAAGTCAAGTTAAAGTCCTGGCTCAGGCATGGAGAAAGAAAACTAGGGCAGAGTTGGTACTTCTCTTGTTCTCTCTTTCCCACCCTCTCCTCGCTTCCCTCCCCACCTATGGGGGGGGCAGGAGTAGGAACTATAGCAGGCAGCTAGGAATTCGGATCTGTGAAACAAGGCAGGAGAAATAGTGCTGAAGCTGGTGTGGCTGCCAGATGTGATTCTCCAAGGTGAGTGTGCAGAAGAAAAGCAGCAAACGAATGTGTTGATCTACTAAAGATAACCATGCACCTGTTGTATTATATTATTGCAAAAGCAGTCACCTCACAAATAAGTTCCTAATCAGCAACAAGTTACTTACCATCAATACTGCCTATTTGAAAGATATGTGCCAGTGAAATAAATCATCAGACGAACTTTTAAAAATTCTTTGACAGTTTTATGCATGTGTAAACAAAGTAGTAATTTTCACTCCACATTCCTATCTCATGTGTCCCCCTCCAGATGAAACCATTCTTCCCAAATCTCCCTTTTATGTCTTATTTTTATGTGTGACCCACTGAGTCTGTTAGAATTGTTTGCACAGGGGAGATGGTAGCTGGGAGATGGAGGCACACATCTCTTTAATTCCAGCAGTCAGGAGGCAGTGGCAGGAAGATTTCTGTGAGATCAAGGCCAATCTGGTCTACAGAGTGAGTTCCAGGACAGCCAGGACTACACAGAGAAATCCTATCTACAAAAAAACCCCAACCAACCAACCAAACAAACAAAAACCCAAAGAGTTGTTTGCACTAGATCGGAGGGAGGGTGTATTACTAGAATATGGACAATTTAGCAGTGGCTGCACCCAGAAGAAAATAACAGCTCCTCCCTTAGCAACCATTAACTACAAATAATCCTTTGGGGAAGGGTGAAGCCTGTTGGACCCCTCCCTCCATGATATTCAGTCTTGGGAATATTATCACACCTGCAGTGAAGTTCATGAGCTCAACACCTATCTCATGTTTCTGAAAGACTCTGCTCCAAGTTTCTCATTCTGTGGTTTTTGCATTGTTCCTGTCCCCTTTCTGCATTATTCTCTGGACCTTAGAGGGGATGATATAGACACTCCACTTAGGGCTAGTACTGCATGGTCAAGCATCTGAATGTGTTTTCTTATCATCTAATTTCTTGAACTCTTAAGACTACAGATGCCCTTTGAGAATTGATGAACACTATGGATGCTCCTCAGAAAAGTTCATGGGTGATTTCCCTTCTCTGAGAGAATTCAAATCGAATTTTCTGAAAGATTATCCATGGAATTTGGGGGCTCTAATGGACCCCATATAAAGAACTTCCTTATTCTCACTGGTAGTTGTGAAAGTCACTTTATGACTTTATTTGTTGCAAAAGAAGTTTTTGAAATAGACTGATGTGATGACCATAAGTGAGGGATTCTAACTAGAAGGTAGTTGTCTGCTCTGTAGCTGATAGTGACACATGAACACTTATAAAATGAGGTGAATTAATGTAAAGTTATAGTGAGATGTATAAAAATAGTCATTAAATTTATAGTATATTTTGAGGAGGTGGAGCAGCAATGGCCCTGATGGGAAGACAGCCAGAAGGTAATAATGTGTCCTGGAGGCTTAGCCAGAACAAAAAGTTTGCTTGCTGTTCATTTGAGCTGAATTAGTACTGAAGTAACTTTGGTGTATTTACAAGTGTGTTAGGTGAGAAGTGATCCTGTAATTTGATTGATTGAAATACTGTCTAGCTGTGTAGCCCAACTAGCCAAGAACTTTTCCTCATGTTTAATCCTCCCAAATTCTGAGATTACAGGTGTACTGTCCCAGGGCCCACCTTATAAATCTCTTGACAAAGAAAAACAACCTTCATACTTTTGAAGGTTGAAACAGAAAAAGAATAATTCATTTTAATTAAGACATTGTCATTCTTAATAAAAAAAAATACCTGTAACATGAAATGTAGATCTTTGTGTGTTTATGAAGATTTTTGGTGGTGGTAGAAAAGCTATTTAGAATTAGCACACTACTGCTAATAATCTTACTGACCAGTGAGTTTTCTCTGATACTTCTTTTCACTACTGTTTTTACTTTTTAGACTGGGAAGCCAGTCTAATTCTCTTGATAATTATAAGCAAGTACGGTTGTATCCATTTTTAGTAATTATTTCAGGAGAGAAACTTCCCACTATTGGCAAAGCAATCTGACTGTTCTTTGTCTAAAAGTGTGCACACATCAGGGGAAATTTTCATTGATTGTGATCTAAATTTGAAAAAAGACAAAAATGCATATTTTCTACGTTAGAGCTTTGACAAATTTTCTGTTAGGTTTCTGTGGTTTGCACATGTGCTGTCTGAGGAACAGGAGCTGAGCTCTGGCTGCTGGTTTTGGTGGCAAGCCTCTTTAGAGGACTGGGTCATCTTGCTGCCCTCTACTTGAGTTTTAGTAGGTTACTTTATTATTATCATGCTTTTCATGAACTATTATTTGTTTCTGTTACTCAGCAAATTGTAAACACTGGGCCAGATAGATTCACTGGTCAATAGCATTGACTTTGAAAAACTCATTTTCAGAGTATAGAATAGTATAAAGCGCAAACAGCAATTGTGTTTTTTGAGACAGGATCTCATTGTGTAGCCCTGGATGTCCTGGAACTTGCTATATAGACCAGCCTGTCCTCAGAGATCCATCTGTCTATGCCTCCCAAGTAGTAAGATTAAAGGCATTGTGTGCCCCCACACACAAAATAAATAAACATAATGAACAGTAGTAGTTTTTAGTAAACATACTTGTTTGGGAATTGAGAAAAATATTTAAATACTGTCAGAATCTAGTATTTTTTTTTTTTTTTGAGTTTGTGTGTCAGCATTGCTGAGATCAATGTGCTCTCTACAACAAGGCATAAGTGTGTCCAGTAGGTCATAGATGTTCATCCCAAAGACGGTAGAGTGAAATTTTAACTAGATCACTTTCTGTGTTTAAAGACCCACTTTCCTAGTATGTACTAGGTGTCCTCACACATAGCTTATAGCAAAAACATGAAAAACTAGTAAATGAATAAATCGATGTTTTAGCAATCCTAAAAACAATTCCAAAGGAGATAGAGACACATCAGATAGTAAAGAAAATGGCTTGACATAGATGGGTGGAAAGGTCTTTCTGCATTTTTTTTTTTTAATTTTACATTTAGTTCATAATAAAAAGAAAGGTTTCGATTGACTTTCTGGTCTCTGCTTGGTTACAGTGTAGATATGTTCCTTTCTGTGGCAGATGGTAATGAACTAGCTTTTCAATTTTCAGTGAGCACATTTGTATAACATGTTTGGTTATTGCTATTAGAATGTCTGTTTGAATTCTACAAGGTCATTTAGGTGTTAAGTTAAATTTTATGTCTGCATTTCTAGAAACACTCCATTAGAACATAGTGCATACACTCTCATACTCTACTGTTTTTTATATAAAGTTAAAATAGTAAAATTTGTATTATACTATTGACCTAGTCACTGTTCTATGGCTGTGAAAAGACACCATGACCATGACAACTCTAAAAGACAGGCATTTAATTGCGGCTGCCTTACAGTTTTAGAGGGTTATTCCATTATCATCATGGCAAGGAGCATAGTAGTACACAGGCAGACATGTGTTTAAAAGTTACTGATAGTTCTACATCCAGATCCTCAGGCAGCAGGAAGAGAGAGACACTGGGCCTAGCATGTGCTTCTGAAACCTAGATAGCCCATTCTCCAGTGACACACTTTCTCCAACAAGGCCACACCTCCTAACCTTTCCAAAGTCCCTAAGCATCATTCCTTGATGAGAAAGTGCTCACATATGTGAGCCTATAGGGGCTGTTCTTATTCAAACCACCGTTATTGTTTTAATCAATACAGCAAAAATAAGAATGAGTGAAATAACCCAGAGCAGAGATGTTAAACAAAGCCTTAATTCTGACGTATGTGTTTTTAGAAGTTTGACTGTCATGTAAGGCAGTTTGTCAGTATTTATCAGTTTAATACCTCTATCACTTGCTTTATCAATTACATTCATGGGCATTTGCTTTGCATTTTATATCCGAAAAACAGCCAAGTTGTAAGTACAAAGAAATACATTATAGAGAGTTGATAATGGAACTGTTACTCTGCTGTCTTTGAGGGAAAGGCAGCTTCTTGATGGAGTCCATTAGAAATACTGTGCACAGTGTTTGGCATCTCGTAGGTGCTAATGACACTAGCTGTTATTATAACGCTGCTCAAATCTTCTCTTGACAGACATGATGTCAAACTGGAAAATATTCCAGCATGAAAAATAGGAATACGCTGTGCTGATACAACATCCAGGAAGATGTTTTCACAACATTTGATTGAACTGTTGAACTTTTTGCACAGGTGTTCTGAATTATGTTGGGTAGACATAGAATATGGTAGTAAATTAAGACCTTCCATGAGCTGTTCAGCTGCTTATCACTATATTTTTTAGTTTCAAAAGTATTGAATGTTAATTTAAAAAATATGGAATGTTATATTTCCTGGCTTTAGAATGCCCATATTTTGGACTAAGGACACTGAGGACAAAAACTCTGTATTTGGCATAGTTGCTAGAGAAATAAGTTGCCAAATTTCACAGACTGAGTTGTTAGAGGGATGGTGTTAAAAGCCGCTCGTGAACTTTACAGTGTTTTTACTGTATTTTTCCTGAGTCTTCATATTATATAACTTAGAAACACCTGAAACCTAAAAAAAGCAGGCCTCAAAATGCTTGGGTGTCTGTCCAAACGCTATTTGCTACCTTGATATCCCCGATTAGTCCATGAAAATGGAACTATAATACAAAGTTGACTGGAACATAAAATGAAATAATGGATATGAAAGTTGTTGTAAACTAGAGTTAGGAAGAGCCATGTCACCCTTTGTTAATTTAGACTTTCTTTGCGCTGTAAACTTAATTTTTTCAGATGACATAAAAGCCCATCATGTCAATTTTCTTAAAGGAAAGAGACAGTGATGGTCACGATGGAATTTATTGTAAATCCATACTAACCACTGTAATGTATAATAATAACTATGGATGCAAACTGATGTACAAAGCTTGCAGTAGCGTATGTATATGAGTTTAGAACGTAAAAGTTATTTTAATGAAAAAGGTCCTATTCACCCTTGTTTTTTGTGAGATAGGATCTTTCTATGTAGACTATGCTGGCTTCAAACTCAGAGATCCACAAGCCTCTGCTTCCCAGGTGTTGGAATTGAATGTGTGCCCTGTGTTAGCAAATTCTCATACTATCATGACGATTCCAAATGTTCCAGTGAGATGACTGACTATGTCGCTGCTACCCTTCCTCAGACCCAAAGTTTAGGGAACCTTAATACCCAAGCTAGCACAATTAACAAGGGTTGAATGATCCACAGACATATATATCTTTGTTTCTGTGAATGAATTGCATATGGGTTGCTCACTTACATTTTGTTTGTGCCTTGAGTAGCACAGCTTCCTGCTGGGCTTTGGGATTGACCTGACTGAAGATGGAGAGGGGTGTGAGAGGAGGGACAAGAAGCTTTGGTTTAAACTAAGCTCACTAGGGTGTCTCTTTAGGGAGCAGTCTTAAGACTAAATCCAAATGCAGAAGCTGTGCTTGATACACTATCAACATCTGTACTAGGACCAGGGCAACATCTTACTATGTCCATGGGTCTGAGGCATTGGGATCCTTGAAATGGCTGTGCTTGTGTCAGCAATACATACACATTCACTTGGGACTTTACGTGCTCCCACAGAATGGTCTTTTTTCTAATAAATTGGTTCTTTTATTGAACAATTTTGGATGTGACTAGTAATACTTAAAAAACAACGAAGTATGTGTGGGATATATTTCAAATATAATAAAAACAGTCGGAGATATCAGAGGGATCTACCCACAGTCAGTCTAGGAGGATCAGACAGTGGTAACTCACACCTTTAATCCCAGCGCAGGGAATATCCTTTGAGTGGTGACCTATATACCCTTAATCCAAAAAAAAAAAAAAAAAAAAATCTGAGTTTACAGAAGGATTTCCAGGCTCCCAGGCAGGCAGTGGTGGTGCCATGCCTTAACTGAGTATTTAAGGCAGACATAGAAAGACAGAGCAGGCAGAAGAAGCCAAGAGGAGTGAGGCTGAGGAAGCTGGAAGACAGCTGGGTGAGATCTGACTGTGGTGTTTCCTCTCTGATATCTCCACCTTTCCCTGAGATCTGGCCCTGAATTTTCTTCATTTGTGCAACAAGGATGAGTGAGAATCAGCAAAGATGGAAAATTCATAATATTGAGGAATAATATTAGACATTAATGCTGCAATATTGAGGCGTAAGATAAGGCATTAATACCACCTGGAGATGACTGCCCAGTTAAAATGAGAATGTCCCACAGGGTAGTGATAGTACATGCCTTTTATCCTAGCACTTAAGAGGCAGAGGCAGGTGGATCTCTGCGTTTGAGGCCAGCCTGGTCTACAAAGTGAGTTCCAAGGCAGCTGAGGCTACACAGAGATATCCTGTCTTGAAAAAAAAAAACAAACAGTCATCTCAGGCAACGCTAGATATACATTTCAGAATTAAACAAATACTTTTCCTTATGCTTAAGGTGAAGATAGGTTTTTTTGAAAGGGATTTGGAATGGAATATGAAAAGCTAGTTTCCATTAATTCACTCTGACCAGGAGTTCACAGGAAACACATAAATTGGGTATTTTTGATTAACACAAGTACAATTTTGAGAATATGGATTTTAAAATCATTGGAATAATTTTACATTCCAACATCCCAAATTTCAGCCTCTGTAGCCTACCTTCCCCAGTATCTTCTGTATGTACCAAAAGCATAAAGAGAACTTTGTCTCTCCTATTGATCTTTGTCTTTTTCAAGGATATTTTAAGACAGTGATCAGACTAGTGATGAACCTTGGTTCTTTCCAGACTCTTGTCTTTATTACACAGTTGTTGGATTCCTGCAATCAGTGTTGTAAGGATAGCATTAACAATTTCCAATTTGTTCTCAAGAATTCCTTTGGTTTAAGTCTTTTGATACATTTGTTGATAGAGGTGGAGTGTGGAGTCATAACTGCACTTATGAAATGCACGATATCAGTCCTTCATAATCTCAGCTCTTCCTTGAGCCCCTTCTGTAGTCAGCTCCATCCTTTTCTAGCTGAGTGTTCTGTAGCAGCTCCCCTGTCTGTCATGGAATGTATGGATTGTTGGAATGATTGCCAGTAATTTTCCTTAATGTCCACTCTAGATAGAATATTCTCTTTAAAAAGATGGAAGAAAGCATTTTTACTACTCAAGAGGTGTTTTTATTTTTTGCTACCAGATCTTTAATCACTGGGTTCATAGATTAGATAAATATATTCACCAAACTTAAAAGGTATGTCTTTGTAACAAATTGAATATATAAAACATGTTTTAAAACTTGGAGTATATTGTTTGATTACTGATATACTATAATGAAGACTCTTGACCATCTTAGAATTGAGGATTTTGTAGTTTTTTTGTTTGTTTGCATATGATGTATGTAACCTTTCCATTAGGTTTGTTTTTCTTAAAGAAAAAAAAAAATCATCTGGGTGGTGGTGGTAAATAATTTTAATCCCAGCAAAGAGGCAGAAACAGATGAATCTCTGTGAGTTTGAAGCCAGCCAGGTCTACATAGTGAGTTTCAGAACAATCAGGGCTACACAGAGAAACCCTGTCTCAAAAAACCAAAAACAAAACAAAACAAAAAAACAAAAACGAATATATGTATTCTGCATTTGCATCATTTCCCCTTCCAACTCTTGTGTTTCCCCCACTTCCCTCACAAATTTGTGACTTTTTATTATATTATGTATATATTAATAAACATAAATACAGCCTACTAGTCTATTTGATGTTTAATTATTGTTTTCTAAAACTCTTACTAATTACATTTTTTAGACATGTTAATGAAACAAAGTTTTTAGGATATTCTCAATGACAAAATAAAATACATACTAGAAATCATATAATGAGTACTGCCATACAGTATTTGTAACCTATCTGAGATTTTAACAAAAAAAATCAAGAAAGAGACTGGTGAGACATTTGCAGGGTTAAGAGGTAGCATCTGACAGGGTTTAGTGTATAGTGAACTGGATAAGCACAGGGTCTGTACACCAGAGGAGGCCTGTTTTCTACATAGCACATAGGAGGATACCAGGCATAGATATCTGTGCACAGGAACTCTTAAGAATTATGTGAATTTTATATATTGTTTTACTTAAACAAGGTATTTAATTAGAGCAAGCTCTTTATAGGGAAAAATTGGTTCTGTTGCCTATTGATTTAAATTGCTTTTTAAGGATTAGAGAGATGGCTCAGCAGTTAAGACAGTGGCTGTTTTCCCAAAGGACCAGGGTTTGTTTCCCAGAACCCACATGGCAACTCAAACCTCAGTTCCAGAGAATCTGACCCCCTCTTTTGGTCTCCTCCTGAATCAGGC
Source organism: Phyllotis vaccarum (assembly GCA_033318265.1). Classification (NCBI taxonomy): domain Eukaryota; kingdom Metazoa; phylum Chordata; class Mammalia; order Rodentia; family Cricetidae; genus Phyllotis; species Phyllotis vaccarum. The sequence continues at coordinate 8,276,293 of JARWLC010000004.1, read as the reverse complement.
ACATGTGTGGTGCTCAGCCAAACAAGCAGGCAAGTGACCCACACACATAAAATAATATTAATAAAATCAAATTGCTTTTAAACACATCTAAGGGAATATAGGATTTAAAATGATAATTTTGCTTTATAAAAGACTTATTTTTTATTTCATATCCTTTAATTTTAATGTTACTAATACTAGTTACTTTGGGACTGAAAACTTCCTAATGATTTTAAAAAGAATTTTAAAATTACAGTTGTGTTTGCATACGTGTGTCCTTGGGCATGTGTGGAAATCTGTTTGCCTTGGTGCATGTGTGGAGGACAGAACACAACTTGAAGTCTTCCTCTGCCATGTGGGCCTTGGGGAATAGACTGAGGTCTTTTCATTTGGTGGTAGGCACCTTTACACACTGAGCCATCTTGCCAGCTCCCTAACTATTTTTGTCTGCATTCTTCCCGTTACAACAAAAACATCTTGATTTGGAATTGTTTTTTTCTTCTACCTAAGGCTAAAAAGTCATTTTAAAAAGCAGAAATTTAAAACTTTTTGATGTACTAGCTTCTATGTTATAGAAGTACCCTTATGTACTCATGTGTGTCAGCATATCCGAAAATGAGTATTCTGTCATCCTTTTGCGTACTCCAGATGCTCTGAGCAGTACACAAAAGGGCAAGCTTACCAGCCCCTCCACAGAGATTATTCTTTATTTAGCTAGAGCCAGGGGACAAAAGTTGTGGATAGCAAGTGACTCACTAGTACCACGAGCACTATTCTATGTCATTAAACCTCCTTCCTCCCTTCCGTTTGAGATCAGAAGAATGCAGAGGATATTTTAATTATCTGTTTCCTAAAGTTGGGCACTGTGCTGTGAGACTCAGCATGATTTTTATGTGCCATAACCAGAAGCTTAAAAAAACTGGCACAAACCTGAAATACCAGAACTTGGGAAACAGAGGCAGGCAGATCCATGAATTCTAGGCCAGCCTGGTGTATAGCGTAAGTTCCAGGACAGTCACAGAGAAACCCTGTCTTGAAAAACCCCCAAATTAAAATAAATAATAAACTACAATCTGTGTTCATCCCTAAGATTCTCATTTAAATGTTGGCCACAGCAAGGATTTTTTTTTTTGAGTTATATACATTTTCATTAAAGTTTGGAAACTGATTAATGAGTAAAACAGTGAGCATATGAAAGAAAACAAGATCACTTCTAGGCTCTGTGAAGGCAGAGAGCTTGTTCCCCTGTATGCCTCCAGCACAAAATGATGTTATAAGCACTCAAAAGAAAATTGGCAGGATAAAGAAATCTACTCACTAAAAATGTATAGCTCAAATAATGAACCATTAAATTGTTTTTAACATAATCTGAATAAAGTCATGTATGCATGTATAAAAAATGTAAACTTATATAATCATTTTTAAGTTATAGACTAGGGAAATACTGCCCATCTCAGAGCACACAGGCCTGCTCCTCCAGATGGCCTTATTCCTGGCACCCACAGGGCAGCTCACAACTATGTGTAACTATAGTCCCAGAGGACCCAGGACCCTCTTTGTCCTGCACGGGCACCAGGCACACACGTGTTATAGGCATACGTAGTATACATGCAGACAACACCCATATATATTAAAGAAATGTAAAATAGTATTTCCTGTTTTAAAAAATATAAAGGGACTAGGTAGGAGATAAGACAACAATTGGGGTTTTATATGATTAAATATATATATATATATGTATAAAATTATCAGACTTAAGAAATGCTTGCAGAATATAAAGTAGAACTAATGGCATTTCTTTTAAGAATCTTTGTACTTGAGATAGAGAGCCCACTGAGATGAAAATGACTCTCCCACTGAGGCTAACTTGTCACTTCCTTGAGTTATTTTCTCTCTTACCTCCTGAAGAGATTTTTCCTGCTTGCTTGGTATGTGTGTTATGTTTTGTGTAAAGACAGTGCTGTCTTTTCCTTCAGGAAACACCTTTTTTTTTTTTTGTCATTTCCACTTTAATTGAATTAAGAAGTTACCCTTTTCCTATGAAAAGGATTTCCCAGCTGTTCACAAATTTGGTAGTTGCTGTGAGAGGGTAGAATCTTGGAGCAGAGTACCTTCTCCCTGCCATGTGTGCTCTGCTCCCTTCATGCATCTGTGCTCTTCACCACTCAGTGGCTTCCTGCTTCAGAGCTAACTGTTTTGTGTATCAGTCCTTTGGTGGTAGTGCTTCCTGTGGGGACCAGGGCTACACTGTTCAGTTGCCCTCTGAGGTAAAAAGTAAATTGGGAAATTAAGACATTGAAAGAAGTATTATTTTAAAGATAATTCTATAGCATTTTTTAAAAAAAATGTTCACCACTTCCTGCCTTCTAAGCACACCCATCTAGCACATAACTATTTTCTTTCTTTGGAGTTTGTCTTGTTTATATATGTATAATCATCACCAGGAGCATACACTCCTGCCCATAACCAGGGGGATCTCTAACCAACATGTACACATTCAAGCAGACTGATTTGAGTATTCTAAATTTATTCTAAAGTGGGGCTGGGGGAGCACTCCTCCATATTACTGTTATCATTGGCCCCCAAGTGAACCATTTTTTTGTGCTTGTTGCTCTAGTGCCCAGAACAATGTCTCAATGTTTCTTTGCTTGACCAACTTTTCTTTTTAATTTATAATTTATAGGACACATGATTTATAAATCAGATTTTAATTCCATATACTCCCTTTCTGCCACTGTTGTCTGGAATCTGGATTAAGTGCCTTGTCTGTGAGTCACATACTCTGATGAACAAAAAGAAAAATTCTGATTTTAAATTATATATGTTGCCACAGAAACATCTTTCAGAAGGGATAGACTACCTGTTTTGTGTTCAAATATGGATTCAAAAGCTAAAGCTAGTTTGTCATGCTTGCTACAACTCTCATTCAAATAGTACAAGCACATTATTCCCTTGGGGTTCTGTATTTGGGGACACCGTAGCTAAGGCTGCTTGTGGTGTCTCCAAAATACTAGTCATTCCTAGACTTGCTGATACTCTGGTCACAGAGGCTTGAGTGGGTGCATTGCGCAGGCACAGGTCAGAGGATGAGAGTTTGTTCAGGAAGTGAGAAGTGAGAGCAACAGAACTGGAGCCTGGGAACACTTGTATTTTCAGATTGCTGCTTCCTGTTCAGCTGAGGAGATAGCCATGGAACCTTGCTCTTAGCTAAAGAAAGTCCTATAAGCCTGACAGATCACAGCTGTATCCTGCACTTGGTGTGATGTATTTGCTTATTCCCCCACCCCTATTCATTTAGTTTTTCTGACTTCCTAATTCATTAAATTTTATTCCAGTATTTCATGGAGCAAGAGTTTGGATATATGCCCAGATGAGAGTATGTAGGCACATAGTGCATTAAACATGGAGTTTGTGTGTTGTTTAACTTGAATAACAACGCCCCCAGACTAATTTTTTTAGTTTTTATTTGTTGAGGTTTTGTTGTTGTTTGCTTGGTTGGTTTTGGTTTTCTGTGTGTAGCTATGGCTGTCCTGCAGCTCACCATGTAAACCAGGCTTGCCTGATCCGTCTCCAGATTGCTAAGATTAAATGTGCATCACCACTCCCGTCTTAGAAGGCTAGGGCTACTGCCCGGACATACCTCCATGCCTGGACTATTTGTTTCTTATGAGAGTTCTTCATTTTGTTTTTAGTGTGTATGGGTTTTTGCTTGCATGTATGTATGCACCACATTTGTGTGTGGTGGCCAGAGAGGACAGAAGAGGTCATTAGATTCCCTGGGGCTGGAGTTACAGACACTTGTAAGCTGTGATGCTGGTGTTGGGAACCAAAGCCCATCCTCAGCAAGAGCAACCAGTGCTCTTAACTGCTGAACCGTCCGTCTCTCCAGCTCCTTTATGTAGTATTTTTAACATTATATATTCACTAATTTATTTGCTCTTCATCTCAACTCTTCCTCACGGTTATTTTCTTCATCCACTTAAATAATTTTGTTGTGGATGCAGTTCTAAGCCAACACTTATTTCTGCTTGCAGTTGGAAAAATCTGTTTTGCCTTAGTTTTCTTTTAAGTCTGCTGCAAGTGTAGGTGAGACCTGTTTCTGAGCTACTAATCTGTTTTCATCAGTGGTCTCTTTGACTCTGGCTTCTTCTCATATACTCTTGTCAGTTCTTTAGGAGCTGCATTCCTTGTTTTATATTGTTTAATTATTCCACTGATTGCAGTTCTTGGACAGGAGGACGGTGTTTTGTTCCCCATTTTTCTCCTGGGTTTTGTTAAAGGATGTATGTGTACTTTGTTACTCTGAGTTCTAAAGCTGACAGGATTCTATCTATGGGAGTCCAGAAGCCATCTATTTGTTTGTTGTTAATTAATTATTAATTTTCTATACCGAGGGTGCAACCCAAGGCCTCCCATCTGCTATGCGTGTGTTCTGCTCCTGAGTCTCATTGGGACAAGATGGTCTGTTTTGGACACTACTCTTCTAGAAAGTTCCCTTTTCCCAAATGTATCAGATTGCCATGAGCTCAAGACAACATAGTGTTCTTCTCTTGGCTTAGACTTTTCTGGACCACCTGGTATATAAATTACAGATATAAAGTTGAAGAAATCCTTATAGGACAAGAAGGTCTCCTATTTCCACTCACCATTCTGGAGAAGAACAAAAGCACACGGCTCTGTCATTTGGAGTTTGAGTGTTTCAAGTGTTTTGTTTTAACAGGTGTTGCTATTCTAACCCAAGGTGGCCTCAACCATGCCCCATTCCCTAGGGCTGATGGGTAAGGACTACCATAGCTGTCTCTGTTTCTTTCGTTTATTTTCACATTTTCTTTGTTCCCAAGTTAGTGGGCAGATGACATATTTGTCTAACTTTCTTTGTGAGGCAGTCTTACTTTGTAACTCAGACTTACCTGGGACTCTAGATCCTCCTACATCTGCTTTCTCAGGGCATTGTTCATTTTTGTCTAGTAATGTAATAACACTTCATGATTCAGACTTCTTGTCATTTCTTTCCAACCCTTAATTATTAGTGAAGTTTAAAAATTGTTTTTAGGTAGCATACACAATGATCTGAAATATACACATATGAAATAAGAATTTCTACCTTCCCTCCTCCACTTTTGGTTAGAAAGATAAGGCTTCTATTTCCTGACTGAGACTGTCATAATCCTCTTGTAAGCTTTAGGCAGTTTATATTGAGGTGTAACTAAATGTCCAAGAGTTTCGGAACACTTATTTTCAGGGCTGGGACTTTGCTTAGTGGTAGAACATTTGATTGTGTTCCATCTCCAGCACTTCCTACCAAACCAAACAAAAAGCTGCGTGACTTGACATCAGAAGAGCTAGAGTCCTCTTTTGAGCCCTAACCCCACTTTCTAGTTTTAATCTGAGTCAGGATATTAGTAAAAGAGCTGCTTCTTTTCTGTATTACAGTGTTAGTCCTGGGGTACTGTCTGTTATGCTTTATCGGGTACATCATGACTTTTGTATCACAGGAAAAGCAAACACTGTTGAATGGATGGTGCCGCTTTCCAATTCTATAGACGAATATTAATTAATGCTTAGAAGAACGAACAGAATTGATTAATGCAGTAAATCATCCACAAGAAATGCCTCATCAAAAGCTTGAAGTACCTCCTCATTGGGAAGGATTGTGCAGCCTTCCAGTTGCAGAGAACCCTAAGTGTTCACTTTTATTTCTGACAGTGTAGCAGAGAGAATATTAAAGTTGAAACTGAAAAAAGTAATTTTCTTCTCACAGAAGGCCTTTCTAATATCCATCTGTGGTGTCTAGCCACACGGCTGAAAAAGTGTAGTAATAATTGCTTCACATTCAGAAGCTGATTGGTTGGTTGATTTGGGGTAGGAGGGATGGTGTGTGTGTGTGTGTGTGTGTGTGTGTGTGTGTGTGTGCGTGCGCACGCGGCGCGCACTAGAGCCTGCACAAGTTTATTTTCTTTCTTTTTGTCAAGCATATAGCCCCAGCATATTAAGTAGAACCCTTTACCATTGAGCCTAAAAACAACTCTAAAGATAGTGGACCTTCTTCGTGCACTCTCATTTTTTGTAGTTAAAGCATCACATACATGCAGTATCAGAGCTGCAGGGATGAGTTTAAAGTAGTCTGGAGCTGCTACAGATTAACAATTTGGCAACTTGGGAAAAAAAACAAAACAAAACAGCAAAGCCAAGTTCTTTTTATCTTGAAATAAAATGTAAAAACACAGCCATTGAGAGTTGTTCCTATCCGCTGTCAAATTTTGAATCAGAACAACAAAAGGCTGAACTTAGCTTGTACAGTAGAATTTACTGGGGTCTTGTTATTTCATGATGGTACAGTCCACAGGAGTAAAGGGTTATTGTCATGGAATGATAGATAATCTCCAGAGTTAACCTGGAGTTTTTGTTTCCTCTAAGTTCTCAGCTTTTCATTTCCCTCTACAAGGTGCACATACTACCTTTCTGAAGTACTAAAAATGCAGACATTTTTGCTTTGGCTCTCTTAATCCTATTTCTAAGATTACTCATTCATTAAAAAATTAATTCAAAGAGATAGTTTCAAAGATTTGTACATCTTAACTTGTTCTATGTTAGAAAACACCCTTCAGTTTCCTCCTTCTACTTGTAGGATTGTGCAACCTTTCAGCTAAACAAAACCAAAATTGTTCACTTGCTCAATGCCCTACCCCTCAAAGTCAGCACCCCCTCCCCATAGGTGTGGCCCACCATGATGGATCTTCTTATCTCCCGCCACCACCCTGAGGTTTACAGCCCTCCTTTTTGCTTCCCTTTCTCCACCCAGCTTTTGGACTGCCTCAGATGCTGTGGTTTATGTGATCTTTTCTTTCTATGTATTCTGAGGCAGTTGCTTATATGGTCTCTTAAAAATACATATTTCATCTAGAATTCCTGCTCCAGGATTAAACTGTATGAACTATTGAAAAGACAAAATAGTTTTTTTCCCCCTTGTCAGGGCTTAGATATTACAGATGTGAGCTCATAAATATAAATCACAGGTGGCTTTTTTTTTTTTTGATGTAAACTATTTGTTCCCCTAAGTTGGCTGCACCCCAGTAAATGTGATTAAATGAAGCAGGAGGTTACTATTTAAAAGAACCTGGCAAAGACTCTAAAGAATTGATGATAAGTCTTCTTTAATTTCTCTTTTGTAGGTTGCTTGTTTCTCATGATGATGTGCTGCAAATGATCATTCTGTTCTTTAAATTTTTAAATGGGAGACTGTTGTATACTTTGACATGTGAACATAAATATTGTGAAATTTTCATATCAAACATAGTTTGATCAAAATATTTAATTGTCAATGATCTGGCATAATTCCTTTTACCTTTAAGGATCCTTTAGCACCCCCCCCCCCTTTTTCCCCAGAGCTCAAACTGAAAGTCTTCCTAGAGCTGTGGCTGTCAATCACTCAGCTACATCCCCAGCCTACTCCACTCCAGATTTTCCTTTTCTTAGGTCCCTTGTTGGGCACCTTTGTTAACTGTGTCTTTTCCCTCTTCCCGGCCCTGCCTCTTAAGTCTAGCATGCTTTTGCTCGGCCACGTTGACCTTGATGTCCACCTCTAATATCCCTGTGTGTTTCTCTGTTGATGACTGTGTGTCAGAGTAAACTTCTACCGCCTTTCATGATCATTGGCTGAATTATTTGTAAGATTGGTTGGCTCAGAGTAAAAACAAGTATTGTTCGCAGACAGCATGAAAATGGCTCCTGGATTTTTTTTTTTTTTCCTTAGCATTTGGGTCAAAGATCAAAGTGGAAGTAAAAGCACATGACACAAAGTTGTATAGTTTGCTAATAGATTATGTTTCTTGTACAAACCAATTAACTATGAACTGTTAATTAGTGACAAATTCTCTTATTTTAGTGTTAAGTAATGCTGTAGAAGTTTAAGAAATATGTCAGCTGGGTGCCTTTAATCCCAGCACTCAGGAGGTAGAGGCAGGTGAATCTCTGAATTTGAGAACAACCAGGTGTGCAGAGCTTATTCCAGGACAGCCAGGGCCACTCGCAAAAACCCTGTCTCAAAAAACAAACAAACCGAGGGACATTGTCTTTGCATTTATTTTCCCTTCTCCCCACATAGCATTTATGTTTTTTCAGTTGAGCTCCAAGGTAGCATCCTTGGAGCTTTCCCAGTGCTTTCTTCCCTCTGAACATATAATACATGAACGGTACCAGCACAACACACTGCTGCTGTTAAGAAGTCTCCTCCTCCATACACTGACTTGCTAACATTTAGGGTCGGGGCATTCTCTCATTTTGTGTCTTGCAGTCTCTTCCATGCTGCTTGTTCTGCTCTACTGTGGTGCATAGTAGGTGTAAAATTCTTGTTAGTCGAATAAATGAATCCAAGCAGAATGTAGAAAAGAAATATTTTATTGGTTAACTGATTTACCAATTTAGACTTAAATATAAGTTTTAAACATGTAAATTCAAAGTGATCATTTGATAAGTACGTCATAGATTTACCGTAGATCAAGTTAAAACTTTAGTAAAACTTGGGGGCAAAATTCAAATCAAAGATATTCATAAAACATTTTTTCTTTGGTTAAATTTTGATTTGATTAAATCTCCTATCATGCTACCAGTTTGCCTAATAGTTGACAAATCTACCAGCTATAGAATGGAAAAACACCTCAAGATACCTTTCACTGAAGACGGAGTTGTGCATGGGCTGAACAGTGAGGGTGGAGATGGGAGAAAAGTGTCTAAACCTTTTTTCTGTCTCATGGGAAAAGCATATGATAGCATCTGAGGAGCAGTGTGATGTCAGTATCAGAGGATGAGGTGTGGCCTTGTGAGTAACAGTGCATCCTCTACAGCTCAGGCTCTCATTTAGTTGGATTTTTACTGAGGGTTGTCAGTTGTCAGCCTAGCCAACTCTGTCAACAGTGCTGGACCCTGTAGTATGAGATTTCTGGCCCGAACTTTCAGACCTATCCTCAAGGTCTAGGCCCACAGACCCGCAGACCCACAGAGACACACAGATGTTTACAATAGTTTTCAGCTGATCAGCCTTAGGCCCAGGCATATAACTTTCTATCTCTCTACCCTTAATCTGTCCCATGTCTCTTGTTCAGCCATGTGGCTGGGTACCTTTTCTTAGAGCAGCATGGTTGTCCTTGGCTTCCTCTGGCTTCTTTCTGGCATTCTGCTCTCAGAGTTTTTCTTAGTCTGGTAGCTCCGCCCACACTTCCTGTCTGCCTTTGGCCAATCAGCGCTTTTTATTAAACCAGTGGGTGGGACAATTATTTACCATGAAACAACACAATACCCCTACAGGACCCTCTTTCAAGGAGGACCTGTGCAACCACCATTGATAATAATATATGTATTTACAAGAGAGCATTTACAAGGTCAAATTATTGAAAGTATAAAACATCTTTTCAAAGTGATTTATTTCATAGAAAAAGCAGCAATAGTGAAAATTCTTCCATAACCCCATACCATTACACGCAATAGATCAAAGCAGGTGTGTTTTCATAAGAAACTGCAGGATGAGTGCATTATTATTTAAAGCTGCGGAACAAGAATGCCTGTCTTATTGACTGCCCTCAGTCGGGGACACTGAGCACAGACCCTCAAGAAGGTAACTTCCTCATTGTGCTGTCACAGTTGAAACAATTGAAACTTGAGCAGCAGCCTTAGACATGGTGTCTCATTTACCGCTGTAGTGCGTTTATTTTATTGTTTTGTTTCATGGTTTGAGTTTGGAGTTTTTGGTGGTGTTGTTATTGTGTGTTTCATTGGGGTTTTGTTTTATCTTTTTTTTTTTTTTTTTTTTGATCTGTTACCCCATCAGTTGGAGACTTAAGCAGAAGAATCAAGAGTTAATTGCTAGCAAAGATTTATATGTCAGCCAGGACTTACAGGCTGAGACCCTCATCTCAAAACTAAAACAGCCATATCTTAAAATCATAGGTGATATCATTCACTGCTATAGAGGTGCGGTGTGATATTTTGTTTGTGTCTGACAAATAAAGCTTGCCTGGAGATCAGAGGGGAGCTAGCACTAGTTAACCATAGAGGCCAGGCAGTGGTGGCTCACACCATTAATCCCAGCACCTGGGAGGAAGAAGCAGGAAGATGAGGAGTTGAAGACCACCAGTCTAAAAGAGAAACAGCCTGGTGTGGTGATGCAGGCTGTTGAATGAATCCTACTTCGTCTATAATACAAACCTGGAGCAAGGTGGAAGCTGAAAGATGAGGGAGACAGAGGAACAAGCCACAGCCACTCCTCACCTTCATCCTTCTGTGAATCTTCAGACTGAATGCCTCTTAGACCTCAGCTGAAAGGGCAGGCAGTCTCAGCATCAGGTATACCGGTGAACAGAAGGTGTGGATAGGTGTAAGGAGTGCAATGTTAGAGGTCAGCAGAGGGCTGTGAAGCTTGAGGCTTTAAACTGTCGAATAGCAGCCTTTCTTTATAATTTTCACAGGACAAGTAAAACCAGTGTCTTCCCTCAGATGAGAAATTGTCAGACAGGAATTGTAATTCACAAACCCCGAGAGGCAGCTTGTTTTCCTAAGTTACCAGGGTTGCCTTATCACATATGTCATCCTTTGAGAACAGTTAGTTTGAGAAACAACAACCATGAGACAATAAAAGCTGTACTTGAGCCTACTAGAGCTCAGAAGCATCTCTGACTCAATGATTGGACAGCAGACTGTTCTGTGAAGCCAACCTTACCTGGAACACACTGTTGTCAGCAGATTGCCTTTGGCTACCTTTGCCCAGCTAAATCTCCTGTACAGTTCCTCAGAACTAATCAAGAGTCACCACACTAAGTATAAAATAGGCCTATAAAAATCGTCAATGATTTAAGAGAAAACTTTAATCTCTGTGTGTGTGTCTGTCTGTCTGTCTGTCTGTCTGTCTGTCTGACTGTCAGTGGTCAGAGGATAACTGTGGAAGTTTGTTTTATCCTTCTACCATGGTATTGTAGTGATCAAGCTCAAGTTATCAGGCTTGATGGCAAGTGCCTTTACTTATGGAGACATCTCACCTACCCATGTCTCTGACTTTTAATTCTGATTCTACTGGTTTTATGACCTTGCTTGCTTAGCCTCTCTGGCTTTAATCTTTTCTATAGTGTTGTGTGTAAAGCACACAACAATCTCCCTTATTCAAGTGGCACTTCTCTGATGACAGACATGTTTACTCATTTACTTTACTATTCATTCTCCTGATGCTTTGCCTTCTTGGTGAGTGTTCCACCTTAGTTTGCTAATTGATTGAAACTGAATACCTGCTCCAAGATACATTCATTAGTTATATTCTGACAGATGATTCCAGTGGTGAAGCTCTGGGCTAGACTTGACAGGTGCATCCAGATAAATAGAGGAGCCCCTGGAAGCAGCTAGCCATCATGCGGAATTCTGTAATGTGAGTGTTAAACCACTGGTTCTCAACGTGTAGAACATGACCCATTTGGCAAATCTCTATCTCTAAAAAATATTTGTTACATTTCATAAAAGTAGCAAAATTACAGTTATGAAGTGGCAATGAAAATAATCTTATTGTTGGAGGTCAGCAGAACATGAGGAACTATATTAGAGGGTTGCAGCATCAGGAAGGTTGAGAACCACTGTGTTAGACAAAGCAACTATGGAGACAGATGAAAGAGCTTTAACTTTGTTCAGCAGGCCAAGAAAGGAGCTAGATTTACAATAAGGCCCAGAATGCTTCCTTGGTTCCTTGTTGAAGAAAGGGAAGATCACATTAGGCAAAGTGATCTTTTTATATAGATAGTTAAAGGGGAAAGTATTTATATACTATCTGGTCACTACACAGTCACTACTCTGTGCCTTCCCCATTCCAATTCTGGTAGCAAAAAGAAAATATCTCTCCCCTTTCCCCCTCCAGATACAAGTTTACCACTACCTGCTGTAACTGTGAATAAAGGGTTTTAGCCAGGCCCTGGAAAACAGAGACAGGAAGATTGCAAGCTTAAGGCTGACCTGAGCTACAGAACAAATTTATACAGGGCACCTAACTGTCTCAAGCCAAAAAGTTTAAAAAAAAAAAGTGTGAGGTGGTATAGCTCAATGATGGAGCCCTGGCCTAATGTATATGAGGGATTATGTTCAGTCTACTGTGCTGCAGGCAGTGTTCTGCTTTATGTGTATATACATTTTGCATCTAAGAATGAGAGCCAAACAGAGTGGCACAGAGTTGAGGAAGCATCATGTGATATGCTGACTCTTGACTTTTACAGTAGACTCCATATGTTCTTTTCTAACACATTCAACTTGACAAATTGATTTCTTGTTTATGGTTGAGAAAACTGAGTCTCAGACAGCCGAGTCCTTCTTCTGAGCCAGGGTCTACAGTCCATCAAGCTTTTTTCTTCATTCTTGTATGGAGCAAAAGCTGCTACTTGAGCTGTGTTTTAGGTTTCTGCCTTTCCAGGAACAGCTGACTGGTTGAAGGCTCTAGAGAAGTAAATCAGAACAGTCTAAATTTTGCTTTATTTACCCACAGTGTTGAGTGTTTGAAGTAGCTGACTCTGTCATCACTTTTAACTTGGGGTCTCTTCTTAGGTTCCTCCCATCTAAGTTGTTCATACCTGCCAGTTGTCATTCTTTGTGACCAGATACAAGCTATGTAGCACAACAGAATAGTTTAGTGAATTGATTTCAAAAGCCTAGCTGTTGGCATTGTTTGTGGGGCAATAAGACGGGAACACTCTAGAAAGAAGCATCAGAGAACATTTGGGGATACAGATACTATTGCACACCTCTACAGGAATTAGGGTCATTGCGGTACATTTAGCTTTTAAAATACCACTATTTAAATTTTACATTGAAAGAAAATACTGAACTGTAGCTAGTGAAGTAACTTGAAGTACTTGATAGAAATGTACAGATAGATGCCTGTAATTTACATTAAACTGCCCTAAAATGAAAACTAACAAAGGGATAGGGGAGTATTCAGAGAGATGTGACAACTGGTACAACACAGTGTTCTGAGCAGACCCCTATGCAATGTTTCTACGATGCTTGGTGAAAAATTCCTTCACATTTGCTGTTATGTTTAAGCTTTTTATAATGAAATAGTAAATGTATAATTAAAATGTAAGAGACTACAGTTAAAAGCCTATCCTGCTCTTCCAGAAGACCTGAATTTGGTTCCCAGCAACCAGATGGTGGTGGCTCACAACCATCTGTAACTCCAGTTCCAGGAATTCAGATACCTGGCCTCCATAGGCACCAGCACACATGTGTACATTCACATGTACAAGCACATACACACACATACAAACAATAGAAATAAAATTAAAATTAGAGTAAGTTATTTTTTGTGATGCTCATTTAAATTTTTCCTGTTAATGACCTTAATGAAGATTCTTGCTAATGTAGCCCCAGCCCAGAGACCATCATAAGTTGAGTCTAATAAGCAGCTTATCATCAGTTTATAAAGACAAGACCTTTTATAAAGAAGGACGTTCCTTCGCCCGAGTATTTTAAGCTAGACTGAGAGTCTCACAGAGTTGGTATTTGCCGAAGTTCTAGTCACTAATGGTTATATCATACTTCTAGAGGTAATGCCATGTGAGCAGAGATTAAATTAAATTTTCTTTCTTCCCTCTATGTCTTCAGCTAAATGACATTTACAGGGAAGGGAAAAGCCCTGTTTTTGGTGGTGCGTTTTATTTTCAGTCTACCATATATTTAAAGTGCATATATTTAACAAATGAAGCTTCAGGCATTCAGGACTCAAGCTGAGTTCCTTTTTCTAAAAAAAAAAAAAAAAAAAAAAATTGCCATCTTTTTCTTTTAACTTTCATGATAACGAGTCATAACCATTTTATGTACTGAAAGAAGAATTTATTTTATACAGGAAAATATAGTATAACAACAGTACTTTACAAGGATTTAAATGACAAATGTTTCAGATAAAATTGAAGTTGAATTGCAGAGAGGGCTTAGATTAACTTTTTGAGTTACGTGATTCCATGCTATGGTGGTTAAGCCCTCTTGTCACTCAATAAGAGGGTTTTTACTTAAAATCCACAAAGCTAATGCGAAAAAGGAAAGAATGGTCACTCCTTGACCATTATCCTAGAAGATTGGATCTGTAAATATATGTGAATCTTTGAAATTGACAGGTTTACATGTTTGTCAAATAATGTCTGAACTAACTAGAAGAACTTGCTTTACTGCGTGGTTTTGGTATGAGTACCATTTCCTGATGGCTTTTACATTAAATGTGTGTGTGTGTGTGTGTGTGTGTGTGCTCAAAAAGTATTAGCCTTATTTAACATCCTAGGGATATGTGGATTCCTAAGAATGTCACACCTTGCTTATACCAATAAATCAGTGTGTCTGTTCTTGTTACTAAATCTGATGTCATTGGCAGATTTTCTTCTCTATTAGATGGGTAATGCTCAGAAATGAGACTTTTTTTTTAATGTATTCTCTCTGTGATTGGGGTGTTTTTGAGTTTTTTGGAACTATGAAATAATACTGACAAGCTCCAAGAAAACTGAATCTGGATTTTATTTTGTCTCTTCAACTCTGTGTGATCTTGTGCACATTCCTGACATGTTACAAACAGCTTGTGTCTCTGAATGTGCAGTATCAATTTTCAGTGGTGAAAGCCCCAAAAGGAAACAGATTGATTCTCTGTGCACAAACAGCTGGACAGTTGTGGACGGAATTAATTGCTGATAGGTATTGGCTGTGTTTTTCTTCTCTTGTCATTTCCTTTGCAGCTGTGAAAGTGAATTTTGACTTGAAAACAGACATTTCCAGCAGTGCAAATCCAAAAAGTATCAAGACAAGATTCTTCTAATTAATATCCAGCTGGCACCCTTGAGTTGTTCAGTGTTGGGGGTGAGATGAGGAAAAGCAAAAGGATGCAGCAGGGATTAATAATTAATGTATGATAGAAGATAACTAAACCAGGCACTTGTACTGCAGAAGGAGCTTTTGGAATGGTTACTTTTCCATTTGTAAGAGGTAACCTCAGATCCAAGAAAGGCTATATTAATGAGTACCCCCTTCATAAAGTCCTTAAAGATGGTGTTTCTGACCATCTTTCGGAATTGTAAGATGGCCAGTATTCCATAGTTCTTTCAATCTGAGGGGAACAGTTGTTGAGAATAACATATTTTCCTGGTTTTCTCTGAAAGCCTTCTCTGTTGCTTGTTTAATTTATGACAATTTAAGAAAAACATGCTTAGCCAGGAAGTGGTAGGGTATACCTTTAATCCCAGCACTTAGAAGAAAGAAGCAGTTGGATCTCTTGAGTTTGAGGCCAGGTTAGTCTAGAGAGTAAGTGCCAGGACTACATAGAGAAATTCTCCTTGAAAACAACAAAAACATGTTTGGATATTTTAATCAAAAAACCCTATTCAATTGTGTGATTATAGAATCTGAAAGAAAAATTAATTTGCATCACTGAATGTGCATATGTAAAAAGTGGTATTTGTTAAAAGTAACTTTAAATAGTTATTGTGCAGTAATAACTTTAATACTGAAAACCTAAACACAGGTTTTTTTTAATATCACAACTAGATGTTTCTGGCCCAGCCTAGCCCCGGGGTCTGGACCCATAGTCCTACAGCCACTTAGTCCCAAATAATCACACAAAGGCTTATATTAATTACAGGCTGCTTGGTCTATGGCTCAGGCTCATTACTTGTTAACTCACACTTTAAGTTAACCCATATTTCTATTTATGTTTAGCCACGTAGCTCCGGACCTTCTTGCTCAGTGCAGCATGTCATCCTGCTTCTTCTGTGTCTCACTGATGTCTCTTCTGCTCTTTCACTCCTATTCTGGTTGCCCTCCTCTACTTCCCATCTAGCTATTTGACCAATCAATGCTTTATTAGAACAATATTTACAATGACAAATTTTTACAGTGCACAAGAGCATAGTCCCACAGCACTGTGTAGCTGTACTCTAGAATTTGTACTCTATAAAATATCTTATTTGGAAAAAAAGTTGTACAAAAAATTTAAACTAAAATACTTATGAAATTTGTAAGTAGATAATTGTAAATTTTAAAAAAAATAATGCATATTAGTGATCTTCATCAAAATTATCTTTCCATTTATGTATAGATTTTAATGACATACCAAGCAAGTCCGTACATCACATTCTTTTTCTTGTATATGTTTATATATTTTGTGTGTGCATGTATGTGGGGGGGGGCTTGCACATGTGTAGAGGTCTGATAACAGCTTGTGGGAGTCAGTTACTCTTTCCACATGTGTGTTCCAGGAATCAAACTAAGGTCGTCGGGCTTATTAGCAGCAAGTGACTTCACCCTCAGAGCCATCTCTACTCAGCCTGACAGCCTTGTTTTGA
This sequence comes from Phyllotis vaccarum, assembly GCA_033318265.1. Lineage (NCBI taxonomy): Eukaryota > Metazoa > Chordata > Mammalia > Rodentia > Cricetidae > Phyllotis > Phyllotis vaccarum. Next base: position 8,259,974 of record JARWLC010000004.1, on the reverse strand, counting down.
AAGCAACTCTTGCTAACTGGAACTGTAATGCTTTTATTTTATTTTTTCTGTGTTCCTAAAAGTAGAGGATTGGTGGGAAGGGAAAAATGGATGGGTTGTGTTCATGTTAAAGTTCTCCAAAGTAATATTCTAAAACAAGCTACTTCTGATGGCTTAAGATGTAAAAACTGCAGTTGCTAAACTTAGAAGCTAGCATGGTTGGACTTCCTTTAAAGTAGTCTACTTCCATCTACTAGTGTGTGTATGAGCTGCCTGCACTATCTATGATTCTCCTCTCAAGAGATGAACCTGGAGTTCATGCTCTGGCAGGAAAGCTGATCTACAAGCATGGACTTTTCCTCTGTTACTTTAGAGGAATTAATCCATGAAATTTGACTCTGAGGCCCTGGGAAATGCTGTGGCAATATTAATGTTCAGTTTGCTCTGACTGAAATCTGTCTGGGTGTGTTGCTTCCCCCAGAGTGGGCTCCACCCTACTCTAACCACACCACATAGATATCATGCTCTTTAAAACAAAGATCATTTTTAGGGCAGCATTGCATCAGAATTGCCACATGAAAATGAGTTTAAGAAACGTACAGAGACTTCAGGGGTTTTGTAAGTAGTGGGTTATGTATTGTTGTAACTGTACCTACCCAGTTAGGGGGAACAAAGCTGAGATAGAGGGTCAATGCTGTACCAGTTACTAATAGCATTCAGTACTTATCTTTGGGAGTTAAGCTATGGCTTCTCACTCAAATGATTGTTTTCTTTTGGGTCATTTGTCTGCTTTTAATTTCCTTATATCATTTATCTACTCACTCTTAGTTTTAACTGTTTGTGGGATCATTGGCTGTTTAAAGGAAGGGAAATGCTAGTAGTCTCAAGTGTGCTCATTTTCTAACATTTAAGTGATTAAAGAAGGGCTTTGTACTGAATTTATTAGTCACTGTTATAGCATAATTGGGTAATACCAAATTTCGAGACATCGTGGCATGAACTTTGTGTGTAAGAGTGGGTTCATTGAATTAAAAAAAAAAAAGGCAGCCTCTAAAGGGCCTTTATTTCTGTCATAATGATGCTTTGTCCTGTTGAGTATTTGTTGGAAGAGTTGGGGCAGGCTGTAGCCCAAAGTTCTGTTCCACGCTTGGGCAGTTCTGTCGGTTCCATGCCTCTGTGTTCTCTAGAATGTGTGACGTGAATGGTAAGTTGAACTGTATTGTTCACTGAGGTCCATGTTGGACAGTTTTTCCCCAACCTTTCTCCTCAGATGTCTGGGTATTGTTTGTAGCTGGGTTCTAAATGTCTACAAAGTGTTCAATTCTGCACTCACCAACATGGGCATGTTGGGAGAGGCTGAGATATGGATTTGTTCTCTGTGTTATCTGTTCATTGTGTGCTCTTTCAGGGGCAGCCACACCCATTCAGTACAACAAGTTTAGCAGCCTTCCTAGTCGAAATCACAATTGAATGTTGAAACTGGTGGATTTCTGTGAAGCTTTTGGGGTGACATTGTGTCAGCTTTCCTGTTGTTAAACTTCCTGGCTATCATCACCTTGCTTCACCTTCCTCTTCGTTAGTGTTTTTAAGTTATCTATTTGTGTCTGACAAGAAGGGAAAAATAAAGAATCACTGGTATCACCAAAGAATGCAGTCAAGATAAGCTTACTTTGGACATTACTTTCTTCACCTATAAAATTAGGAATTTGAGTTAGCCCTCTTGGATATTTTCCAGAATAGAATACTAAATCTCTTTGTAACAGCATATACTTGTCCAGAAACCTCAGTGGAGAATGTATTAGAACTGAGAAAAGATTGTTTAGCCCCCAATTCAGGTTTTCTTATAAATGACAAAACCAAAGCTGGGCTTTAGATGCATCTGTCAGGAATTTAAGACATTTGTTTTTTAGTATCTGGACTGTAGATCTGGCTATAATGTCACCTCCTCATCAAGAAAATGGATTCCAAGTGGAAATGAGGCCAGCCTGTCTGGTGTAGCTGTTCTCCTTCCTTGAGCACCCTCTGAACTTAGCATGCAGTTATTGTCTGTATGGACTTGGCTAAGTGGCTTTTAAACTCTTGCCCCCTAATATGTTTTGCATCAAGACCGAACCCACACATCTATCATTCAACCTTGGAAATAAATTTCTCGTGTAATACAGAAAACAGTCTACCAAACAGCTCTGCTGTGCCTTTACCTGTAGGAAAAGAGAATTGGACTTGAGTTTTTACAGTTGTGCCAGAGCAAAGTTTCACACCAACTTTGTTGTTAAATTCTTAGTTAAATTATTTTAAAGTTTATGTTTATTAATTAGTATCTTTTAATACTCTTATTTTTCTTATGATAATAACATCATATAAAAAGTGACTATTTTACCATGCCTTGTGTACCTGCTCCCCAAACCCTTCCTGTTTAATCTAGGAATGCTCAACTCATTCATGCCATGTGGTGATGTTTTCTTTGTGCTCTAATAAATAAAGTTTGCCTGAAGATTAGAGGGCAGAGACAGTCACTAGTTAACTCTAGAGGCCAGGCAGTGGAGGTGCACACCTTTAATCCCAGCACTAGGGAGGTGGAGACAGGAAGTGATGTGGCTGGGCAGAGAGAGAGAGAGGAATAGAAGGTGGGAGGAGACAAGAGCACCCCCCATTGGCCTGAGGATTCAATGGTAGAGGTAAGAAGTCTCTTTAGTGGGCTGTTCCTTTGTCTCTCTGGTCTCAGCACTTACCCCAATATCTGGCTCTAGGCTTTAATTATTAAGATGAATTAGAATTCTTGCTATAGTTCCATACCTATTTCATGAAAACTGATGCACATGCTATGATATTAAAGGGCTGTAAGGTCTTTTCTAGAGAAGTATGGTATGACTAGGTTTAACTGGGAGGTTCCCAGTGATAAATCTCTCCTTTACCCTCCTTACCAAGAGTTACTGCCCAGGGCTTTATAATTTCTTTCTGTGCACTAATGTAATTTGTTGTTGCTATTTATTATTGTCATTGTATACTTTGAATGTTTTTATATTAACCAAATTTTTCAATATATTATTTCTTTAAAGAGAAAATGCACATGTAAAAAAGTGAAGAAACTGTAGCCAGAAGTTTCTGATCCATCCCGGCCCATTGTTAGGATGAATCCCACACAGTCCCATAGCCACTGCTTTATATAATTATTCAGAAGCTAATATTAATTAAAAACTGTTTAGCCTGTGCCTCAAGCTCATTACCAGGTACCTATTAGAACTTAACCCATTTTTATTCATTCATGTCTTTCCACATGGCTCCTAGCTTACCTGTACTTTTACATCTTGCTCCCTTGGGACTCTACCCTCCTTCCCCTTTATCTATGCTCAGATTTCCTACCTGCCTCCAAGATGCCTTGCCATAAGCCCAAACAGTTTCTTAATTAACCAATAATAAAGCATATTCACAGCATACAGAAAGAGATCACATACACATCAAGGAATATAAAAGAATGTGTGACAAAATGTTTCTTTACCATCCTAATGGCCTTAGCTTTATTTTCCATAGGGTAATTTCTTTTCTATATATCCAGAATTTTTCAGTAAATATATGTATGTCCGAATATGCCTGTATATACTCAAATACTTGGATGACATTTTAAATCCATGTAAATTAAAGTTATAACTACTATTGTGTGTTTAGTACATACTTCCTAAGGAGCTGTCTTATAAGTGCTGCGTGCCCATGTGCTCAGTGGGCTCCCAGTTGATCACGCTTATTTGGTACTTATGGGTATCTGGATTATTTCCAACTTGCTTCCCATATATTCTCTGTATTGGATGTGCTTTTGCTATCCGTTCTTCTGCCACCGTCTTGGAACAGAGCCCACAGACTGTTGTGCTGGGTGACAGAGATTCCTCACCTATCTTCCTCATCTGATCAGACAATCAAGAGTAGGCCTCCTGCTCAGCCATGCATGAGAGGGTGAGAACTGCTCCAGAGGGGAATCATTTTCAGCACAATTGTGAAAGAATGTTGGGTTGGAAGTCGGAAACTTGATTGTAAGGTGATGGGCTTGCAGGGAGGTCACTTAACTTCTTTTTCACCACCTGTACACTGAGAGGTTGGATAGATGAGTTTTAATTTCCTTCCAGCTTTAATATTTATATAGATTTTTTTTGGAACAGTGGTTTAACTTTTAGGACCCAGATTATATAAGATTTCTGTTATTTAAATAAAACACACACATATATGTGTGTGTGTGTGATATTTAAATTTTTTATATATGGCTATTTATTTGACATGCCATATGGCCTAAACTATTTGAAAGTTTAAGGAGCTACAAGAGAGCAGTTGAATGTTATTCTATATTTTTACAGAAACTGTTCTTTTCTGATAGTTCTTTTTAAATAATATAAAACTCATTCCAGAAGTAAAACCAACTCTTTTGATGAAGCTTTAGTAGTTGAGAGAAAAAAAAATATGGGGGTGATACTTGCTTTTGAAGTATCCTTGAAACTTCAATGAGTTCCAACCTTAAGATATAATCCTAGGGCTTTTAACTTTGGCTCCAAGGGCCAGTGAGATGGTACTTGCAGCAAAGCCTGATGACCTGATTCAATCTCCAAGACTCACTTGATGGAAAGACAAAACCACTTCCTGCAAGTTACCCACTGACCTCTTCACTTGCTCTAGTGTGTGTACACACACAAATAAATATGATATATAACTTTACAAATTAGCTTCAAGAGTTGCATTTAAAATTATTTTAAATTTTAGTCCTCTCAGTCTATGGGGCTCCTTGAGTGCCGAAATCAGCTCTGCTTGACAAACTCAGTGTTTTAACTTAGTGCTGAGGAAGCAGGCTGAGAAGTGGACTATTCAGGGTTATCCTGCCAGTAGGGTTAAAAGGTAACAAGGGCTGGGATTTTGCTGCATCATGCATAAGGTGTTCAGTTTTGATCTTACTGGCTTGGATGGCTGTAGTTACGACTATGCGGTAAGACATCTCTGAGGGCCTGGAAATAGGGGAGTCTCTGTGTCTGCTGTACTGGCTTCTCTACGGAAGACTTGGCATATCCTAAGTGTAATTTAAAATCTGAGGTTGCCATTCATCCAAGTAATGTTAAGTACTGCTTTCTGTGTGGACTAGCGTATAAATGGCAGGTGTATTCCTGTCCTAAAAGCCAAGCACTGTGTACAAGATGAACCCTGATAACTGAGATGGCCCCACTGGAGTCTCCTGACCATTCCTCCTCTTCATTCTTGTTTTGAGAGGACCTCACTGCATAGAACGGGCCCTCCTGAAACTCGTAACCATCTTTGTCACAGAAGCTGGGACTGGGCTTGGGGCACTGTGCCTGACTCCAGTTTCTTTTTTTGTCTTTTTGTTATCAAATGGCTTGTATAAGTTAGAAAAAAAACTTGTTAAAATTTGAGTTTATGAAAACAAGGTGCCTTTTCAGTGTTTTTAAAAGGCTGCTAAAGCAGTTTCCATACTCTCACAGTGTTCTGTTGTGGATCTGCTAGGGACTATTTCTTATTAATCAAATTCTAAATGAATTAAACAGTGTTGTAGTACTTGGACTAATAAGTTCAGTTGTTTCTACCAAAATGTATGTAAGATAGGGAAGCTTGTGATTATTGTGCTTCATACATGATTTCTTTAAACAATTGCTTATGTGAGATTAAAGCTTGGAAATGATGATACTGTGCTTTGAGGACACATCCTGATAGCTTCTTTGTCAATTATTCCATCTATTGTGGCATTTACAACTAAGGAAGTTCTCCATGGTTGGGAATATACAGGATGTTTCTGTCTACAGGATGTTGACCAATCTTGCTTAAACATTTGAAGCGATTTTAGGAAAACAGTTGAGCAAAATGGGCAAGTAGATTATTGTTTGAGCTAAAGCAAAAATTCATTTTAAAGAGAGGGAAAAGAGGAGGAGGAAGCGAAGGAGAGAGAGATAGGGATAGAAACTACTCATCACTACTCTGGTCTGATGCAGCCCTCCCTGGGAGTCCAGTGTTTGCCTAAAGTCCTGTGACACACAGTGGGAATTCACTTCCTAGCAGGAAATGCTGATTTTCAATGTATTATCTCATTGAGACAACCACAGTGAACAATAGGCTATTAACATTTTAGAACAACAAGTGTCATAGCTAAGCCAATATTTGCTTTGTTTTCAGTATTATTCTAAAAAAAGCTTTGGCTGAGCTTCAGAATGCATGGGAACCATCGTAACTGCTGAACATAAAAGGCATGATGGTTAGAAGAGCAAAGCACAACAGTGCCAGTCAGGAGACCTTTGCAAGCTCACTCTCAACACTTGCAAAGAGACAAGAATAAATTAATTCAGATAAATCCATGAGGCATGAAAAATGTTCATTTAAAAGCCTACTTTAAATTTTAACACACATTATAAAATTGGTCTAAAGTGGGAAAGCCTCATTCAGTTCTCTTTGGAAATGTTAAATCCTCATGTGCTGTCATTTTCAGTTTCAAATTTTTAAAATTAAAATTTCATTTGTCAATACTACTAATTTGAGAGTTAACAACTTTTTTAAGATGCGTATGTGTGAGAAGCTGCATATATGTATGTACACCATATGTGTGCCTGGTACCCACAGAGTTTACACAAGAAGGTGTCAGGTACACTGGAACTGGAGTTTGGAGGTGGTTGTGAGCTGCTAGAGTGGATCCTGGACTTCCGTGATTCTCTGCTGGAGCAGCAAGTGCTCTTAACCACTGGGTTATCCATCTCTCCAGCCACAAGGTTTGGTAACTTTTTAAAACTCATATAGTTAGAGAAAGGCAAGCTGTATTCATTTTGGCGGTCAATTCATATCTAGTCACTATTACACGTATGTAATAAAAAGCATAGCAAAACCTGAGAGCCAGAAAGGGTGTTGAGGTCCTCTGGTCAAGCCTCTTTATTTTGTACATGAAGGAGTTCGAATCTTTCCCTTTCCATTCAGACCTTCCTCTGTTACCTTACTCCACGGTTTCAGGGCAGTCTTCAGCTCTGGTGCGTATCGTTCATTTGGCAACTGTGATAAACTGGTTTTCACTATCAGTTATCTTTTTCTCAAGGACTTGGGCTGGCACAATGCCTTCGGTGGCTTCACAAAGGTGCTTTCCCTGCCAACTGTGAAATCCAAGTTCTAAGCCCAGAGAGCACATAAAGGTGGAAGGAGAGAACTGACTGTGCACACACGCTATGGCATGCCCTTCCCCATGATACACATGATCATAAATTCAATTTAAACTAGAAGGAAGGAACCAGACTGCTGCCGTATTTCTTTATGCATTTCCCTAATACCTGAATTAATGTGTGCTATTTGGATCAGTGATGTTTTCAGGATTTAGTTTTGTTGTTGCTAACTTGTTTTGGTGTGTATGTGTGCAAAGTTCAGCATCGAGTCTCCTCCTCTGTACTCCCTGCCTTAGTTGTTGAAACAGGGTCTCTCACCCAACCTGATGTTGGGTGAAACCGGCTGATCACAGAGAGCCGGAATCTGCCTGTCCTTTACCCACTAGAGTGTTTGAGTTGAGGGTCTGCGTCTTAATTTCTGCATGGATGCTGGAGGTGCAAACTCAGGCCCTTTGAGTTCTGGAGGCACTTTATCTGCTAAGCTCTCCTCTTAGTATTGTTTGTATCTGGTCTCAAAATATGCAGTAAGTGTAGCTGTTCAAGTGCTTCTTTTATACTCTCACTTCTCTTTGATGACTTTAAAGTCAAATTAATATATTTCAAATGCTAGTCACAGTATTCATTACCTCAAACACCTTGGGAACCTAAAGATTGCTCCAGGTCTCTGTCCTGGTTCTTCTTAGGTAGAGTATAGTCTCATGAGTCGGTGGCCCTATTGAGGAGCTTTTAAGTGCATAGCAAAGTTAGTTGTTAATTCAATTTCTCCACAGACAAGGCTACAACTTTAGGAGCAGTAGGGTGGAGTGGTGAAAGGTTAATTTAGATAGAGGGGAGAGGTCTTTGAATAAGACCTCAAAATATAAACCGATACTGATAATAGAGATGAGAAGGGAAAACAGTCTAGATGTGTAAAACATGTGGGAAGCATCTGGGAGAGTGGCCATAAAAAATAAAACTACTTCCCACTAAACCTAGGAGGGACTGACCTTTGAAGCCTCTTATACTCATTTTACAGAGCCTGCATATTATTTTAGATCACATCACTTCTACTACCATGATTCCTAATGTTTTGTACATTTGTTTTGCTTAACACAGTTTGATTCAGCCCAGGCAGTCCTGGAACTCCTTACACCAAGAATAGCCTCAAATTTCTGATACAATCTCCACCTCCCAAGTGATACAATTACACGCAAGTACACCTCCCTTCCTCTTCCATGCAGTGCTGAGGACAGTGTTGGGCAGTGCATGCCAAGCCTTACACTCTATGACTGAGCCCATGGAAGTGATGTGTGCCAGCTTTAAACTCTGTGACTGAACTATAGAACTATATCTGTAGCCTCTGGAGGTTTTTTTTTTTTTTTTTTTTTTTTTTTTTTTTTTTTTTTTTTTTTTTTTTAAAGAGATGGTACTCCAAAATGTTTTTTCTACCTTATGGGACAGGCTAAGGAAATAGTATTCTGAAAAAAAAAATTGTAATAGATGACTTTGTACTTTCCAGTAGCAGCCAAGAATCCCAAGGATTATAGTGTTCACACTACCTTTACATATTTAAAATAAAACTTTTTTTTTTTTGCCTATAACAAGCGTATAGCATTATTCCTTGACAATAAAAATCTAAAGTGGATACAATGTATTTGCCAAACTTTGGAGAACTACTTAAATTACTGAGCCATGAAGATGGCTTTTTATTTGACAATGAAGTATTTAATGTAGGTTTTAAATCTAACTAAATAGACACTAAAGAACTAAGTTGAGTCTAGTATTTGTGAGCCTCAGAGAAACAAGATTCTCACTTCAAGCCCAAATATAAACAATAGCTAGCAATGTAAGTGGATCCTTCAGACATGTGAGTCACACACACACACACACACACACACACACACACACACACACACACACATGAGATTTAAGGTTTATTTTCTAGTGAATTACCATGAAAATGTGACTCAGTATTAAAAATAGCTTAAAATTGTTGTGAAAACAAACCTTCCAATTTTTCCCATTTTTAACCCAGAATACATATGTATAAATCCCTTTAAAATGAACTATTTTCAAAGGAACTCTATTTGCTGCCTATTGGTTTTAAAAATTAGTATCTTACCAAAACCTTTAAAGGAATTTCAAAAAGTATTATTCATATTTGAGAACATTTTTATATTGATGGATCATGTGGTCTCTAGTCTAATTCTGTGTATCTTCATAATATGAAAAGTATTAAGATTAAGTTGAGGAATCTGGGCAAGTTAGGTTCTATCTCTTAGGACTTTTTATTCTTCGTGGAAAAATGATAGACTAAAACAAAACAGTAACACCTCATGTTATTTTAACACCAGATTGTATCAGAAAAGCCAATGTTTCTTGTAGGAATTACTTATATCCTTAAATTAATATTTGTTTCTCAATATCTTTAATGATTCTTCGTCTTCTAAAATTAGCCTTTCTGTTGCTGTTTTTAAAAGGGATTTCCACAAATTAAATGGTGCATTGGTTTAATGATTATCTTCCCCCATGAGTTTGATAATGGACTTTTAAAATCCTCTTAGATTTTCCAATTTTTTAAAAACATGAGTTCTCAGACCAGTTTGGAAATTTAGGTTTCTACTTTCTCTTTGTCTCCTCACTATTTCTGTGTGCTGGGAAAGACTGAGTCCTTGAATGTGATGAGTTAGGTGTCCTAAAAGCACAAAGACACACACTTCCATTTCTTATTCTTGTCAGCTAGCCCTACTTTTCAAAGCTAAATCCTATTTCTGTATCAGATAGAAGCTAGATCTCTTTAAATGAATCTACAGATATGTACAGCAGTTTGTGTCAGGCATAGTCTTGGGTAAATAATAGGACACATAATCTAGATACCAGAAACTAGAAAAGGTCATCCCCTTTGAAGTTCAAAATTATAACTGTAGTCTATATTCCATTTGTGGGTCGTTTGACTTTTGTGAGTAACCAGGAGCTTTGTTTGCTGGTTACTGATTTTATAAAATTTCTTGAGTGCCAAACCCTTTGTTCATTCTTCGGTATTTAGATAAACTTCATTTTGAAGGAGGCCCAGTCCATGAAAAGCATTATTTTACATAAGAGTTCCTTATTGAAAAAGAGGAACCTTGATTTGAGGCTAGGATAAGAAAGATATTGGGAAAAAAAATGCCAAAAGATCTTAACAACTTTAGGTCTAAAATGACTCAAACTTTGGAAACATCAGTGGAGGTAAAGAGAATTCTGATTCTGGAGCCAAACATAAAAATGTGACCTTGGATATATAGTGTTTCATCTCTGCTTGTTTCCCATGAATGAGAATGGCCTCTATAGGCTCGTATGTCTGATTGCCTAGTCCCCAGTTGGTGGAACTGTTTGAGAAGGGTTAAGAGATGTGGCCTTGGAGAAGGTCTGTCACTGGGGTGGGCTTTGAGGTTTAAAGAGCTGGCACTATTCCAGTTGGCCAACTCTTTGCCTTTTACTTATGGATCAGATGTAAGCTCCTAGCGACTGCTTCAACACCATGCCTGCCCACCTGCTGCCACACCCGCACCCTGATGGTTATGGACTCGCCCTCTGAAACCTTAAGACCCCAGTTAAATGCTTTTCTTTTATAAGTTGTGTTGGTCATAGTGTCTCTTCACAGCAGTAGAAAGGTAGCTAAGACACTTCCTCATCAATAAGTTGAGATAACAGCACTCACCTCTCAGGATTATTGTGAGATTCAATGAATTAAAACATGCTCCATCATTAAAGCAGTTAAACAATAGTAGGAGCTCAAGAAATGGTGAGTGTTTAGTGAATATTACCCCCTCTTGTTATATCTTTATTCCAGTGTCATTTGGGTGAAAACAGACTAAAATAGGCCAGAGTGGCTGAACAAAGATTTAAAATTCAGGCAAATCAACTCTTGAGAAGAGGGCAACTTCTTAACAAAACGCGATTGGAAAGAGCCCAGTATATAAACAGTGAGTATGAAGGATTTGTCAAGTCCTGGCATGTAGACAGAACACAGGAAGAGGGTATTTTTTGGCAAAGGATGATAATTGGCAGAAGTCCACATAGAGAAGCAATGGGGGAGTTTTGATTTTGAGTATTTGAAATTACACAGTAGAAAAATATAGAAGGGATTTAGGTCACCCAGGAATGATTTAGGGGATCTTAAAAATTGTTAATTTAGCAACACGTTTGTCTGTTTCTTAGTAATTAAGTAAAATCAGATATCAGAGAGGGATCCAGTAGCAATATGGACTTGACACAAAACTGAACTGAGCCAGCTTCTTACTTTTCTCATAACCTGAAGGACCAGAACCCAGCATCTGCTAAAGCTTTAGATACGGTATAGTTTCTCGTGTAGAGAAAAGAGCAGACATGCATGCATATATGGCAGAATAAGCTGAATAAGTGGCATTTGGAATTCATCCTTAAGTGAAAAGGACATTTCATCAAACTAATATTTCATGATCTGACACCTGCTTTAATGTTTCAGCTATGGCAGAAGCAGTAAAACCTGTTACAACTTGTGTTTGATTGGAATTTATTTTTAATTATCTTCACAGGGTTTAAAAAGATATTTTTGTTCAGAATCTAACATGATAACATTTTTTTGGTTCACATTTTTTTTGGAAACTTTTTAGTCTAATATACTTAGCAAACGTTACAGCATGATGGGAAAGCATACTGTCCTTATATCAGATGTTTTGTTCAAATTGACTTCTTGAGTAGTTTTGTTAGTTCAGCAGAGCATTGGTCCTGCAGAAGGGTGCTCTTTGCACTATTATGAGAGTGAGTAAAACATTCCCTAAATACATATTTCATTTGAATAGATTAGTTTGCTATTGCTGCCATAACACAGTACAAAGCTGGATAGCTGGAAACAACAGCATTTTAATATTCCCTTAGAGTTCTGGAGGCCTGAAATGCAAGCTGTCTGCAGATTGGTTCCTTCTGGAGCACTGGTTCTCAACTTTCCTAATGCTGAGACCCTTTAATACTGTTCCTCATGTTGTGGTGACCCCCAACATAACTATTTATCATTATAATTTTGGTACTGTTATGAATAATAATATAAATATCTGTGTTTTCTGATGGTCTTAGGTGACCCCTGTGAAAGGGTCATTCGGCCCCCAGATGGAAAGTGACTCATAGGTTGAGAACCACCGTTTTGGAGGTTTTAGGGAAATTCTTTCTCTGCCTCTTTTCTGGCTTCCAGAGATGGCCACTGATACACAGTGTTCCTAGGTTTGCAGCACAATGCCTCTTGTCGCCTGCCCTTTGTTCACATGTTCCTCCTCTCAGAATCTTTCATTTTCTTACTAGAAATAAGGTTATGTCCAGAGGTTCTCAGGACTTAATAGAGCTTGTGGGCAGTTGTTAGTCTAACTCAGTATAAATGCTTTTTAATTTATGATGGGGTTACTTTCTGTAAATCCTTCATAAATTGAAAATGCATTTAATAAACTTACCTAGCAAACACAATAGCAGAGTAGCTTACACTGTGAATACTGACTGTGTAGGAATGGGACTGAGAGCAGTGCCTGATCAGTAGCAAGAAAAATAGCCCTGGAAAGAGCAATGGCTCAGTGCCTAGGAGCACTTGCTGCTCTTGGTTCCCAGCACTCACCTGGCAGTTCACAACTACCTATAACTTCAGTCCCGAGGCACCTAGTGCCTCTTGATGAGCTGCAAGCACATGGTACACAAGTGTACCATACACATAAAATAGAAAAATAAAGGAAGAAGTCTTTTTAAAAGGGAGAGAAATATCCTGTAGGGTGGTCAAAGCACCAATATTATATGTTTAATGAGTAGTATTTTGTTTTATGATATTAGAAGTTACTTAATAACGATTTTAATTAACTTGAGGAAAAAAGACTATCCCACTGTATAGTGCTAGGCCTGTTTTTTTAAAAAAAAATCAAAATTCAAAGTACCGTTAAGTACCATTTCTGTTGAATGTATATTGCCTTCACAATGACATGAATTTTAGAAAAATTGTGAATAAACCATCCTAAATTGGAAATTATCTGTTTACTATGAAATATCAAATTTTAGCTTTAGGGCTGGCAAGCTGGCTCAGTAGATAAAAGCACCAATAAACAAACGCAACAACCTGAATGTGACCCCAGAGAACCAGCTCCTGAAGTTTTTCTCTGCCCTCTACAGGAGTGCCTTGGCACATGCATGTGCACACACAAATAAGTGATAAAATAAAAATGTAAGGAAAGACTTGAGATCTAAAGGATGATTCTTTTGGCAAACGAAAATTTGAAAAACTGCTTTTGTGGGAGGAAAAGCACTTCTGGGGTTATGGAGAATCTCTTTTTATGGACTTCATAAAAAACATCATCAGGTTTCTGTCCTGGCAGGTTAGTACCAAAAAATAACTGAAGTAATTTCTAGGCACCATTTTCTGCACTTAACGAGTTGCACTTTTATGGCTCAGCACTAAGATTTCCGAGAAGAAATTAGATCATGAGGACCCTCTTACCAGCCCAAATATAAAGTCTGGAAGGTCTTGTTCAGTCAGACTCCTTTGTAGTACAAATACGTTGGCTTTAGCAGCAGTGTTTTTTAAGTTATGATAAAGAAAGTCAAAAGTCTGTAGCTGAAATACCTAAATATATCAAAGTCTCTGTTAATTGTGTGTGTGTGTGGTTTTGTTTCTGAGACAGAATTTTTCTGTGTAGCCCTGGCTGTCCTAGAACTCACTATGTAGACCAGGCTGGCCTTCAACTCACAGAGATCCACCTGCCTCTGTCTTCCCAGTGCTGGAATTAAAGGTGTGTGCCACTGCCATTGCCGAGTTTAGTTTTAATATTTTTGATTATGTGTGTGCAGACATGCACGTATATTTCTGATTGTAGGTGCCTATAGAGGAGAGAGGCAGTAGATCCCCTGGTGTGGAATTAACAGGTGGTTGTGAACTGCCCCCATACAGTGTTGGGAATGGAACTTGGGTCTCTGCAGGAACAGTGCATGTTCCTAACTGCTGAGCCATTTCTCCAGCCCCTTCTCCATTTCTTGAAGTAAGGCACTTTGTCTCAAACCCCCCCACACCATTCAGCCCTCTCCTAACTCTACTGTTCACAGTGACCACCTTAGGGATGAGACTCAGAAGTACAGTGGGTGGTAACAACTCAGTTCTCTGTACTTTGGGGTAAAAATTTTCTTTTACAAGCCCACTTTGTTTTAATAATGTGCTTTATAGGATTTGTATTTCCTCAGATTGTGTGGAACTAGAATTTATTATCAGTATATAATCCCAGAATTTGGGAGATGGAGGCAAGAGGATTAAAAAATTCATGGCCAAAACAAAACAAATCATCACAAAGCAAACAACCCCCCCCAAAAAAATTTTTTTTAATGAGATGTAAGCCAGGTGATGCTGACACTCACCTTTAATCCCAGCGTTTGGGAGGCAGAGGCAGGTGGTTCTCTGTAAATTTGAGGTCAGCCTGATCTACAGAGCTGGTTCTAGGAGAGCCAGAGTTACATAGAGAACCCCTATCTCAACCAGAAAGAAAGATGTAAAATAAAGATTTGGTAAGTTTTCTGGTATTGCTAGAAACCGTAGATGATAAATCTTTCTCTAACCCTTTCCTTATAACTCCTCACTTGTCATTAGCTGCAGTGTTCTGGATCACTTCCTAGGTAGATCTCACTTTCTAAGATGTCACTGATTCAGGGGGACTCAGTAACAGAAACTACACCATGAGAGGCACACTCGAGTCATCAGTCCACTGGTCTCTGTCATCTTTCTTTCTTCAACCATTCCCAGATGCTCCATGTTGAGAACAAATGATGACTAGAGAAACAGATACAAAATGGTCATCAGAATAAATGGAACACAATATCTACAAAAATGAATTGCTGATTAGACTTTTGGCATGTGTGTGTATGTACATAATTTTATATTTTGTGCCCATCTTTGATTTTTGTGGTTTTAAATTGTTTAATGTATGAATCCATGTGGGGGGGGGTGTCTAGAGAGTTGATTCTTTCCTGGCACCTTGTGGGATTCCAGGACCAGGGTGTCAGGCCTGTGGGCAAGCACCTCAACCACTTGAGCCATGTTATCTCTGCCCCCCACTTTTTTCCCCCTTACTTATATGACACAGTCACATACTATAGGTCAGGCTTGTATGGAACCCACTAGCTTTGACTTCACGAGTGCTGGGATTACAGGCATGAGCCAGCATACCAGACTCCGTACCTCACACATTAGAAGTCAGTTTTCTCCATTTCTTTGTTGTTGTTCTTGGGTCAGTGTTAACACGGTTGGCCTTAAACTCCCCATCTTCCTTCCTTTACCTCCTGAGCTCTAGGAATGGATCACCTATCTGCCTTCTCTACTGTCTGTCACCCCCTCATTCATTCTGTGCATTGTACTTAGTAGATCACAACATAGTCTTTTCCAAGCTCATTTCATGATAAAGCCCTCTTTCAAACCGATGCTTACTCAGTTTTAGAGATAAAATGGAAATTGGCACATTGGGCTGATCGCCTACAAATGATACTTAACAGTTATCTGTAAGATTAAACACCTACAATTTTCAAAATACTGAGCAGTGCTTGTATGATCTTCTGTACCTTTTAGCTAAAGGCCCTTACCCTGCATACTTCTATGTTTTGTTTAGAATTTAGAATTATATAGAATATACTGCAGTGTTTTATGATGTCATTATTGTCACCTACGTCACATTTTCTAGTATGCCCATCTCCTAATATTATCTGTCATTAGGAAGCTTATTTGCTTAGTATTTAGGGAAAAACATGTTCCTTCAGTATTTGGATCAAACCATTAAGTAATTATCTCACTCCAACATCTATACATAGTAAATTGATAGACCAATAAGGTCATTTATGAACCATTGGACTTTCCTTTAGCATTATTTATGTGTTAATAACACTAAAGTATAAAGAAGTGTGGTATGATGGGCCTGTTCACTTAAATTTTACTGAAGAAGTAAATTTAGACTGTGAAATAATCTGAAGGTGACATGTAACACTAATAGCATTGCTATGATTTTGTAGCAGTATTTGATACCTCAAGCACTGTAGTTTAAGAAGAAAAAAATCACCACTTTGAAGTACAGTTTGGTCTCATTTGCAAAATAGATCTTTAAATCGAACATAGGCCAAAAGAACTGGCACAGGATCAATAGCCACTGTGGCAATAAGATGTAGTCTGTTGTGGGATAATTAAATCTTCCTCTTTGAGGAACAGCAAGTGCCATCTGCATCGTCTGAGGCCAGGTTTGCTTGTTTCTTTTTTCTCAGCTACATGTTTTGATTATTTTTGTGTCAGTTGTATATAAAACTGTGGCTAGCAGATAAAAGCAACTCATGTCTTTTCAAGCATAAATAAAACTTCAGTGGGTAAGGATATGGCTTGTCACACTTTGTACAAGGTCTAAGTTGTTTTCTAGAACTTTAAATGCCCTCACCATTGCATAGTAACAGTCAGAAGAGCTAACACAATAAACAGCCTTGGTTCTGTATCAGGTGCTGCTTTGAAGTCTTGGTGTGTTTGGTTATTATTTCAAGTTTGGGACCGTAGGCTGAGACTTGAAAGCACAGCATCCCTCCTTATTGGAAAAAGTTAAAACTACCAAGAATTTGAAGTTTGCAAAGACTTTTTATGAGTAGTCTTTTTATTTGAATTGTTTATAGCCTAGGTGTAATGTGAACAGGTTAGTTAGGAGGAGGCACAAATGTATAGGCCTCACTCCAAATTTGTAAGATGGTCAGGTGCTTCTCTAGTGAGACTTTTAAGGTACTAATTTAATGGGGATATAAATCACACATCATATGCTTTTCCTACTCTTTGTTGTTGTTGTTGTTTTAAAGCAGGGTCTCGAGTAGCCCCACCTGGCCTAACCTGGAACTTCCTAGGATGATCTTAAACTTTTGATCCTCCTGCCTCCACCTCTCAGATCCTAGGATTACAGGCTCTACCAACACACTTGGTTTATATGATGCTGGAGACTAAACTGAGTTACACCCTGGCCTCTTAGTCACAGAATTGTACAATTAGAGTCATAATTTTAAGACATTTTCATCATCCTTTAGAAGCAACTCACTAGAAGCTACCCTTTATTTTTTCCAGCCTAAACAACCGATAATGCAGATTCTGCTTCTACAGGCCTGACTCTTTGAACATTTGATGTATATGTCTGGTCTGTGGTAACTGGATTCTTTCACTTTTCGTGGTGTTTCATGATTCAACTTGTTAAAGGATGTCGGTACTTTATTTTTTGTGTTTGTTTTGTGAGCTGAAGATTGTGCATGTGTGACATCGTGGATGTATGTGTGGGGATATATGTACCTGTGCATATGCAGAAGCCAAAGAATGACATTTAATGACCTGTTCTTTCACTGTCTCTTACTCTTTTGAGGCAGGGTCATTTCCCCCCAACCCCTTTCTAAGATGGGGACTCTCAGTAGCACTGGCTTTGTAGATCAGATTGGCCTAGAACTCAGAGATTTCTTTGTCTCTCTGCCTGTTCTGAGATTAAAGGTGTGCACCACCACTACTCAGCTGAAACAGAGTCTGTTACTGAGCCTGGAGCTAGGCTGGTAGTCAGCAAGTCCTAGTGACCCAATCACAATGCATTTGATGTCTTCCTCTGACCTCCCCACAGAGGTATGTGCAATATCACACATGCCTGTGCTCAAGTGGACCTAACCACACATATACATGCAAAAAAAAAAAAAAATCTAGGCATCACACCTTTCTCTTTTATCTCACATACATTCATTCTCATTCTGTGTGTCACACCACAAATGCACACCATATACAATCTTTCTTTTTTGGTTTTTCAACTGACTGTAACTTGGAATTTTTAGAGCAGCACTTTGAAATGATATGATACAATCCATTAACAAATTAGTAATCAGTGTATATTACACAAATTCTAATAGTATTATAACAAAACCCAGAGCCAGATAATGGGGGAAAGCTGAATTATCAGAGAGACAGGGAACAAACCACAGCCAATTCTCACCCAGCCAGCTCCTCAGACCAAACAGGGTAGATCCTGTCTCCACGACTCCTCAGACTAACTGGGCTCATAGGCAAAAGGGCAGAACTTCTGCCTTCTCCTGCCTTATATTTCTTTCCCTCCCTGCTATTTTACTTCCTCATTCAACATTCCTAGAGGTAGAGTTAAAGATGGGTGCCATCACCACCTGAACTCACAGAGATCCAGGGGATCTCTGCCTCCCAAGTGTCAACTCCCTGACCTTTGCTTGGCTCTGTCTTCTGATATTTTGGGCTATTTTTATTGAATATACTACCACAAGTGTCATCAGCATTTTTTTAAATGGGGCAGAGAAAAATTATTAAAATAGAAAATATCAGAATTACTGTCAAAATATTAGGTCACTAGTTCATTTCATTATATTTCTTATTGTTTTATGGGAATATAATAGAAAATGTTTTTCTCATTGTGGGTTATTTTTAAGCCACCATCTAGAATACCACATGTATTTGTGTCTTGTCCTATTCTGTCAACATTCATGCTGGATTGTTACTATACAGAAACTTGGCATACAACTTTTTAAAGTAGAGTTTTGTCTGTTCTCAGTATCTTCTCCTCACCTCTCTCCACCCCAATACTCCAGAGCCTTATGCTGCTAGGCAAGTGCTCTACCACAAGCCAAATCCCCATCCCCTAAATTGCTTTAAAGTTTTTTATTACTCCTTGTTTCTGTTCATGTGTGGATATCAGAGTTCAGATTCAGAAGTTGGTTCTTTGTCACGCTCAGGTCATCAGCGCTGGTAGCCAGTGTCTTCATGTACTGAGCCACTTCACAGCCCTTCTCCTGGTGATGTGGGAATGCCTTTCTGTATGCTGTGAATATCAATCTTTAAATAAAGGAGTTGTTTTGGGCCATGACAGGCACCATAGAAAAAGTAGGAGGAGAAATCAGAGCATAGGTAGGAGAAGCAGGGCGGAGTCAGGCAGATCAAGCCCGAGAAGCTCAAAGGAGCAACATGTAAGGAACACAGGTGAGCCACGGGCCACATGGCAGACAGATTAATGGAAATGGGTTGAGTTAAGATGTAAGAGCTAGCTAGCAATGTGCCTGAGCCATAGGCCAAACAGCATGAAGTTAATATAAGCATCTGAGTCATTTCTTGGGGCCTGAGCAGCAGCGGTGGGCGGCTAAGGGGTCTGGGGCTGAAGGTCTGTGGGTCTGGACCTCTGGCCGCCCAGGACTAAGAAATCGCACTACTACATCCTAGTGTCTTATTCCAGTCTGTTTAGCCAAAGACTGCACCAGAGGAAACCAGTAGGGCCCACAAGTTCACACATTAACTGCCGTAATTGGTACATTTTATATTAAAGGTATACTTTTTCAGCTGACAGAAAAAAATATACTGGTTTGCATTCTGGTTTACACTAGCTTATAGTTTATACTGTTTTTTAAGTACAGGTATACTAAAAGCATGGGTGGATATGTATGGTATTCTTTAAAGGTGTGGTCAGTTTTAAAAAGAAGGTATCATGGAGCTAAAATTTATCAGATATCACTGGACTTTTGGAGCTGAGTGGAGACTCCACCACAAAGGTATCTCTCTTGGAAGGCAAGGGAGCCAAAGAGAACATGCACAAACTCCTTAAAGGGGGGCAGCATTTGTTTGTTTTTGTTTATTGTTTTTGGATGGAGGATCAAGACTCTCCAACATTGATAAGGAACTGATCATTGAAAAAGATCCTACCTGCCAAACTCATTAATTAGAATCATGGGCTGCAGGCCTCAAAAGACCTAGCCACACATCCCATCAATCATTTGGTAGCATTTTTCCCTTCATTTCTTCATCTGTAATGCAAGGAAGATGTATACACATTAAATTTTGAACAGTAAATGAGCCAGTCTGTGTGTATCCCTTGGCCCAGTGGCTGACACATCAAAGTCTAGTACTCTGTGCTAGGCTGCTTTTTGGTTGGAAAAAGTACATAGATGGAAACTTTCAGAATTTATTAAAGATTTTAGGCTAGTAATCAGCTGAAATTCCTAGATCATTTCAACAATGTTTATCTGTGCGAGAGATCTCGTGAAGAGCCATCATGTTTAAACTGCTCTGACCACAAAGCAAGTTTCTATCAAGCGCATTTTTAAGTTAGTATTCCCCCTGCTGTATCTTTTGGTGTGTCTCCTGGTTGATTCTAAGATCTGAACACTAGCTACTAAATACCTATTCCTTCTAATGCTCACTTCACT
This sequence comes from Phyllotis vaccarum, assembly GCA_033318265.1. Taxonomy (NCBI): domain Eukaryota; kingdom Metazoa; phylum Chordata; class Mammalia; order Rodentia; family Cricetidae; genus Phyllotis; species Phyllotis vaccarum. Next base: position 8,239,668 of record JARWLC010000004.1, on the reverse strand, counting down.
GACGTCCCAGGGTGATTCATATTTTAGCTGTGTGCAGCTTAGGAAAGCTGTTATGTAACCACATTTTACATTCCACAACCCCTTGAGTCACCATGTTAAGTATTTGCAGTACTGTATTCTAGGTACTGTTAATAGGATCCATGCACTTCTATTCAGATGCAGTTTAGTTGTATTGGTTAAACTGTATCAGCATGCTTTCTGATACTGAAAATGTCTGAAGATAGGTATAGAATAAGCTTTACCCTCTGCAGAATTGGTCACACACTTACATCAATGGAAATGGAAACTCTTTAATTGTGATTTTAACATTCTTGGAATATTAATTTATAATTAAACTTTATTATTTTTCAGATAACTGTAGCTGCATGTGCAGTTATAAGAATCAGCAGAATCCTGTGTATCTTTCATGTAGTTTTCCCCATCAGTAACTCTTATAAAACTGGTACACTTAAGTGGGATGGGGGATTGGAAAACAGGTTATAGAAGGGAATCTAGAGAGATAACACTAAAAACCTTTGAAAAATCATATGGAAAAAGACATATATCTACTATTGTAAAAGCTTCCTAAAACCATATACATCTACATACACAAAAAGTTTAAATGGCATTTCTCTATAATAGGGGTAGAAAGAAGCAACTTGCCCATACATTATAGACCCAGTGCTAGGAAGGGTTACATCTCTGAGTTGTTGGTCTCAAGGACTTCCACACATTAGAGACTGTTGTCATTGCGTTGGTTACCCTCTAGAACATGACCCTATTGCTGAGTCATAGAACTTGAAGAATCAGGCTGGTACCAACTTGGAAGTGTCACACCTACTGGCTATTTTTCTTAGTGCTGGAAGATGCTGCATGCTAACAGAGGAGAAAAGTAATCATTGATCCTATCCAGATGTGAATGCTGAGAGCTATAATGTCTTGTCTGACAGGACATGCCCATGGATGAAGTAGTGACACATACATTATGAAAGTAACCAACCTCTTTCTGATTGGATTTAAAGCCCTCTTCTCATGAACTCATGCTTGGCATTACTGACAGGGCCAAAAATTTATGGTAGGACTTGGGCCCAGAGGCAGAACCTATTACTGTTTTTCTGCTAGATGAGTATAGAAATAAACTTCTTTCTACATTCTTATCTTTATACCCATAGATTAATTCATCTCTCAACTCTCATCAGAGAAGCTTATTTTTGTAGATGATGATGTCAGTGTGTAAGAAATAAGAGACTATAAAGTGGTCGGACCTCAGTGGGATAGCTATATCACATTCCCCTCCCAGTGTTCAGGGAACATGGCAGAAGAAGGTTCAGAAATATTCTAAGAGTCAGAAACAGTGGACAGATAGAGTGAAGCAGTGTTTTATGGACATTACAGAAAAGTTACACATATGAGCTCACAGTGGTTGTGATAGCACGCACAAGATATGTGTAAGATCAAGCCTCTTAAAAGTCCCACCATGGACCAGGGAGGTAGTCACTAAATCCCAGGCCTACCTACTGAGAGAAAAACAGTTTTCTACATGAATGTAGCACCTCAGAGAGTACCCTTGCTCCAATAGATAGCCCTAAATACAAACAAATACTGGTATCATAAAGTAGATTAAATGGGTTTAAAAAAACATGAAATTTCAAGGAAATGATGGAGGTGGGAAGTGATAGGGTAGGTATTGGAAGAGAGGAGATAGGAGGTGACTTGATAAAAAAAATGTGCATATATGAAATTCTTAATTAAAAATTTGTTAAAAATTGGGCTGCAATGCCTACTTAGTAACATTGCTGACACTGACCATCTTCAGGTCTTTCTAGTTTTGCTCATGTTTGCTTTATGCATATATTGAATCCTAACCCCAACCTGAGCATACCATCCTATCTTTCACACACCAACCTCTGCTCTGTTCTCTACTTCAACAATGTTGTTGTCTGAGGAATTTTATGTAAACAAATCATACACCATGTGGCCATTGGGATTAGCTCTTTCACTTTAATTCACTGAAAATTATTTAGGCTGTTACATTTATAAACAGTTCATTCCTGTCTTAATAGCTAAGTAGTCACCCACAATTGGATATATCTTTTTTCCCCTTATTTGGATGTATCTTAGCTGTTGACATGTTGAAGGACATGAGGCTTGTTTCCTGTTCTGAGCTGCTACAAAGAAAACTATTCTCAGTATTTGTGTATAGACTTGTGTGACTTGTTCTTTCTCTGCGACAAGTGGCCAAGAGTATGCCTTCCAGGTTGTATAGTAGTTGCCCATTTTGTTTTTTTAACGAAATCTCATCCTTTTTTCTGTAGTAACTGAACCATATACCTGCTGGCAGTGTCTGAGGATCTGATTTCTCTACATCTTTTCAGCATTTAGAGCTGTCACTTCCTATTTTAACCATTCTGATAGTCAGTGTAGAGCTATATTGGTGCAGCTGTATGTGTCCCTGATGAGTAGTGAGTGATACTGAACATTCTTCTGTATGCCTATTATGTGTATATCGTCTTTGGTGAAATATCTGTTTGCTTACTGTTAACCTGAGTGGACATATATATTCTTTTTATAACCCTTTATTACATATGTAGTTTCCTCATGGTCTCTAACTTGTCTTTTTATTCTCTCTCTCTTTTTTACTTTTATTTAAATTCTGGATGTGCAGATCTATCTGTGTGGTGCTGTAGGAGGGTGGAAGACAGAGGCCTATAATCTCCTAGAACTGGAGTTACAGGTGTGAGCCGACATGTGAGGTGCTGGAATTCAAACTGAGGTTCCCTAGAAGAGCAGCCAGAGCTCTTAACCCCTGAGACAATTTTACAGCCCCCTTACATTTTTTTAAAAGTAACTTATAAACAAATATTTTAAATTTTGATAGAGTCTAGTCATAGTTTTGGTGTTAAACAATTCTGCCTTACTCTGGATTCTGGAGATCTGGATGCTTCTTTTCTGTTTGTATGTTTTTTGATTGTTTTGGTAACAAGTTCATAATTTTAGGACTGAGATTATAGCTCAGTGGAAGAGTACTGGCTTAGTATTTTGAGGCCATGGGCTCCTTCCCCCACCCTTTACCCTCTTCCAGAATGGTTTATGGTTTACATACAAGTTAGTGTTCTCTTTGGAGCTGTTTAAAATTATGATAAAATTTACTGTCTTAACTAATAGTGCTCAGTTCCAGTGGTGTTAAGTTCATTTGTGGTTTTATGCAATTAGATCCTTACCATTAGTTCTGCTCCGGTTCGGTGCTGTCTTGAGTGGTTTCATTGCCCAAACCCTTTACCATTGAGTAAAGGTAAAGTACTCCATTGAGTACTCCAGTTCAGTGCTTCTCAAACTATTCCAGGGACTTTCAAACACTCTAAGTAACATTTTAGTAGAATGTGAAATAATGTGCTTATATATAAAATTGCAAGAAAAGTTTAGAACTGTTTGTTGTTAAATTGTGTACTTGCCACAGACTAGAGGAAGAAAGAGATGGAGTAAAATTCAAATACATTAGTCTTGATGCTATGAAGTTGTGGTATCCTCAGTATCAGTAGCAATCGTGATCACTGAGTCAATTCATTTGATGTCTGAAGAGTTTGAATTGTGTTTTTCTTGGAGTATAAAGTGCCATCTGCTTAAGTGGTATAGTCTGACAACCTTCACAATTCTGACATTCCCTTAGGAAGTTGTTGAATCATTTTTAAAAATGTAATCTAAAAGCATACATTAGGGAGATCCACTGATGCTACTTACCATCAGTAGACCGCACTTTACTTTGGGGCATTTTGATCATTGTTTCCTTTAAAAATTCAGTTTGACAGGGTTTAGACTGTAAACTCTGAAAATAGTAATTTTCAGCTTAGCATTATAATCGAAGATAGTTTTTATTTTCATTTGTTGTTAAGAAATGTTTTTAAATAAAAAAATGTATTTACATGAAAAGTTTTTCTAGTATTTGTGTAGAAGTTGCCTTCTTAATTTTTTTTTTAAGTGCTGGAACTCAAACCCAGGGCCACAAGTGCACTTAGATTGTTCTCTCAGCTCCTGGGCCTCCACCAAGCAACCTGCCTTCATGAAACTACCTTCTAATTTATTCTATGTTTTGTGTATGGGTGTTTTGCCTGCATGCATGCACCACGTGTGTGCCTAGTGCAGAAACCAGAAGAGGGTGTTAGATCCTCTGGGACTGAAGTCACAGACAGTTGTTAACTATTATGAGGGTGTTGGGAATTGAACCGAGTTTTTAATAAGCTCAGCCAGTGATCTTAACCTTAACCTTAACCTTAGCCCCTTAAGCTACTTTTGAAAGAAAGTTTAAGTGTTCCAAATGTGTTAAAGTTCTACTTGGCTCTGTAAATCGTCATAATAAATGTGCTCTTGTCTTTGTTTATTATGTAGAGAACAAAACTTGAAACATGAGTTCAGACACCAGCCAAGCTGTGATCACTACTCCTCCCCTTCCAAGTGTGCCTCACAAAGAGAGGTATTTTGACCGAATCAATGAAAATGATCCAGAATACCTTCGAGAGAGGAACATGTCTCCTGATCTACGACAAGACTTCAATATGATGGAGCAAAGGAAGCGAGTTACTCAGATCCTGCAGAGTCCTGTAAGTCGAAATAATTATAAGCCTTTCTTCTTCTTTGGAGCCCATGATATATAATGTAATGATATAGCTAAAACCCCTCTAAGTGAAAGAAGGGATGTAGAAAGAGTGAACTTTTGCTAAAAGGGAGAATGGACTCCCGCTATGGGATAATGTTCTTATACACTGTAAAGATTTGTCACTCAAATTGGTTTAATAAAATACTGATTGGCCAGTAGCCAAGCAGGAAGTGTAGACTGGGCAACCAGACTAGGAGAATTCTGGGAAGAGGGAAGGCAGAGCGGTCACCAGCTAGGCACAGAGGAGGCAAGATGAGAGTGCTGGATTGAGAAAAGATACCAAGCCATGTGGCTAAACATAGATAAGAAATCTGGGTTAATTTAAGTGTAAGAACTAGTCAGTAATGTGCTTGAGCTACTGGCATAGCAGTTACTATAATATTAAGCCTCTGCATCCGTTGTCTGGGACTCAGCTGCTGAGTATTAGGCAGTTGTAGAAGGACAGAAACCTCAACTACAGACTCATTTATAAATGTGTGTGAAAAGCAGTTATTTTAGTTATGTACGTTGTCTTGGTGTGCTTTCTGAGTGTAATTGCTATTAAAGACAGACAGATGGTTCTACTGAATGCTTGACAATAACCAGTTAAGATGTTATCTGAGCAGACAAGTCATGGGAACAAGTGAGGTATATTCAAGTGCATGATTTGTGCTCCTTTGAATACCTTACCTTCACAGTCATAGCGGAATAGAAAGACTTGAGGATTTGGGGGTGTTCTATGCTTTGGTAGTCTATTGTTAATATGTGAACACACTCCACATTAACTAGGTTAAAAGTGAATTAGAAATTTAACTTAAACTGAAAATTTTGTCAACAAAGCAGTTGACTTACATCATGTTGAAGTGATTTGTTAAATTTCTTCCAATGCTTTAGTGGAATTTCACAAGCCACATAAAGTGATAGGAAATGATAGAATTGTTTGATTTGAGATTTATAAGTTTATTCATAATGAAGATTGTCAGACTCTTAAGGCAGAGTTAGCACACTTGGGCACATAATATCTAGGTTAGGATTATATTAGGTTTCCAGTTTAGCTGCAAAAGTAAGCAAGCAAAGGCCATCTAGCTGCCTTACGTGGCCTTGTAAGTCATTTTGTTTTGTGCCCTTGTGAATTAATCACAAGAGTAGAGTCCACAGCCAAAGGGGAATTCCACTGTAAGTGATTTTTCTGTACCAGTGGCCTTGATAAAAAACATTGGAAAACAAGTTACAAAGCAGTGCAAGCTTTGATGGATTTTCTAAGAATGGTGCCAGTTTAAGAACCCTTTCAAGTGCAGCAGAGACTGAACAGATGATGGAACATGCTCAGTACCTTACTGTACTCAAGCCTGAACACCCCACGCTTGTGAGCTAAACTCACTGTCCAAATGATTATAATAGCCTAGATTGTAACATAATTGAACTAATGAAATCAAGGCCAAATTTTGTTGAGGATTATAAGATACTGACTTTTTTTTAAGAGTAAATGTCCTAAAGAACTAGTCACTGAAAATTTAAATAGTAAAATAACTACTTCTATCCCAGAATTTTTTGCTTTTTAGTATTCGTCAAATCATAACTTTGAGAACATTTGCTTTATTCTGTATATTTTCATTCTTAATTTAAGTTAAAAGCATTAATTTTATTTATATCCTGGAGAACTTAAATGATGGGAAAGAACAGATGAAGGTCATCATTTATTGACTCACCCCCCCAAAAAGTGAAAGGATAATAGTTAAATAATAATAGAAAGATGTCTTAGAGCTTTGCCTGATGGATTTTAAATTTTGTTCATGAAAAAATTGGGGAAAATATGTGAACTTTGCATTCTGCCATGACTTTAGACGATGATTTTTATGTTTCCTTTAAAGGGTCAGAAACTTCAACAAAAGAAACATACTTTTGAGTGTGTGGCCTTTCTGAGTTATCTATTGCCAAATAGCACATCACCCCAGTGCCTAACATCTCAAAGCAGCTAGCATTCTTTTTCCCTCATCGCTTCTATGAGCTAGGAATTCAGCCAAGTGGCTGTGGCACAGCAGCAGCTTTCCATATGAGCTTGCAGTCTAGACACCTGCCCAGCCTGCTGTCATCTGCAAGTTTGACTTGAGTCAAACTAGCACTATACTCAGAAAATTTATCAAAGCTTACACTACTTTGTAATGTGTCTTTCGATGCTTTCTTCAAGGCCACTGGTACAGGAAAATGACCTCTGTATGCTGTGGGACTATGCTTTTGTACACTGTAAAAATGTATCATTATGAACACTGAAATGCTGACTGGCCAGGAGCAGGCAGACAGGAAGTGGGGGGGGAGGGCAATCAGACAAGGAGAGTTGAGTGAAGAGGAAGAGAGAGCAAATGCAGGAAGATGAGAACACTGCGCTGAGCAAAAAATAGCAAGCATCCAGTGAAGTTGAAATCTTATCTAAAAAAAGTAATTTATCCTAATAAACAGGTATTACACAGGAGGAATCAATCCCCTGTTCAAGTGACAGACTGACAAGACTGTTTTCTAAGTAATAACCCATGAAATAAATCTTTACATCCTTTACTCAAACTAAGATTCTTCACTTTTTATCTAGGAAAATAAAAAGAAAATTTAGTATTTTGATAACAGAGATAAACTAAACACAGAGCATCTAGAAAAATAAAAAGCATACTCTCCTAATCATGAGCTCTCATGATATGGTAGAATAGGAAGAATGGGTCAGCAGTACAGATGTAAGACAGGCACTCTGAACATGATGGAAGAAAATGTAAGGATTTCAGAGTGGGTCATAAAAGAGACGAATACTGAGACTCCAAGAAGGAAGCTGCATTGAAGACAAGTGTTATATAAAGGGAAAGAATCCCTTAGGAAAAGGACCAGTGGGAGCCAGGACTTGCACTTGACAAAGTGAAATGAGCAAGCAAACAGGAATGCACATTGTGATGAGAGGGTACTGACTGCTAGACCTGGCCTCCACATAGTTTTCTATTACCTCCAGTTTAAATCTTTTTTTAATGTAATACATAATATATTTGTGTACAACACTTGCTTTGTATTGCTGTTCATCCATCATTTACTAGAAAGCTTGCACTCAGTTTCCTCATTGGTAAACAAGGAAACTATGAATTTTTTGTGAGAATCAAATGAAGCCACCAAGATGTGTAACTGCCTAGTACACTGTGTGTTTTGTAAAGTGCTTACCTAATTATTCTTTATCAATAAAAAGTTGGGAGACAGATGTTGGGATAATATCAGAGAAGCTGAAAAGCCACCAATGACCTCCTGTCTCTAATGTTCCTTCAAACCAAAGAGTTGAGATCTTCTCTCAGCCCCACCCTACTACTTACTGTCACCTGTCTGTCCACAGTCCTCCAAAACCTCTATGGTTAATTTTGGTCAGCTAGTGGCTAGCCCCTCTGACTCAAAGCAAGCTTTATTGACAGAATGCAATTAAAATATCACACAACAGTATAGCCTGATGTTTTCTAACCTATCTGGGCCTGCAATCCAGAGGAATTTCTCCCACCCTGGTCCCACAGTTGTTTATAAAATGATTACCAGAGGCTTATATTAACTACAAACTGTTTCCTCAGTGATACTCAGTCATATCACCAACTAGCTCTTACAAACTTAACCCATTTTTATTAATCTATGTACTGTCACATGGCTCTGTGGCTTTACTTGTGTCTATCATCTGCTTTCTGGGCAGCAGTCTGCAGCGTCTCCTTGACTCTGCCCTCTTTAGTCTTTATCTCTGCTTAGATTTCCCACCTGCCTCTAAGGTGCCTTGCCATAGGCCAGAACAGCTTCTTTATTAACAAGTGGTAATAAGGTAATTCACAGTGTACAGAAGATATCCTACATCACAACAGTTTTGTGGAAATTGTATACATAACTTGCTGAATTAAAGCACATCCTATTTTTGTGGCAATATTTGAAGATTTTGGTCATGATGTCCCGGATGATAGTCTGGTTTTTGAAGGTCTTAAAGATCCTGTCACTCTGATAGTATTTTGGATTGAATGCGCTGTTTATAGAATGGCACAATCTCCAGTTCCTCCTTTGTTAATGTTCTTCTAAGGAGGAAGATACAGTTTATGCTGTGGATTTGTATGTATGTTTATATAAGTATTTTGTATGTTACTAGAGACTTAATAGTTGGCTATTCCCCTTTAGAAGCCAGGGTATAACCTTTGCTGCCTCCTTATAAAGCTACTGTCTCGTTGTGCTTTTATGAACTATTGCTGTACAAGCCTGGTCCTTCAGAATTGCCATAACCCACCAAATATCCTCATTTGCTCTATCTGCATCCAACCAAATGCTCCAGTGCAGGGGCTCACTAATGACTTCTGGTCCCAGTATACTTGCTGCCTTAAATTTGCTTTCAGAGGTACACCCCAGCTATGATAAAGTTAGGAAAAGATCTTCTGCCCAAGTGAAAACTCTAGCTTTAGATTTTTATTTCCTTTACTTATTAGCTATGCAGTCTTGAGCAGGTCATTGTATACTTTAGGAATTTTTCATGTGTTCATTTCAGTCAGCTATAAAAAGTTGCTTTATTGACATTTGATTGTTGTAATAATGTAGTTAATAATTCATCTTAAAGACAAAGTGTGGTGATATAAAAAATAGCCTGAAATATGAGACAGAGTCCCCACCCACAGAGCCAAGCTATGAAGATCAGGGAGTGGTGACCCAAACCTTTAATCCCATCACTCAGGAGGCAGAGATCCTCTGGATCTCTCTGAGTTCAAGGCCAAACAGAGTCAGGCAATCATGGCTCCTAGCTCTAGGAATGTTGAACTAGACAGTAAAATAGCTGGGCAGGTAAAGAAATATAAGGAGAAGGTAGAAGTTCGACTTGTGTGCGTGAGGTCTGAGGACTCGTGGGCAGGACCTACCCTGAGAGTCAGCTGGGGAAGAATTGCCTGTGGTTCCTTCCTGTCTCTTCCATAGTTGAGCTTTTCCATTATCTGGCTCCAGTTTATACTATTTACTAAGTAGAATTCCTGTAACAGTAAATGCTGTTATTGGCTTCTTTATTGTAGTATAGGCTCTTACTATGTTGCCCAGAATGGTTGGCCTGGAATTCAGTATGTAGTTCAACATACTCAAACTCAACATCTCCCTATCTCAACCTTTTAAGTGCTAGATTTTTTTAATATTTAAAAGTTGGGTAAATTTAGTGACAGTTTTCTCAATTGAAACAGTTTTTATCAGTAGTAATTGTTATAGTTACTGCTGTTTATGACCTAAGGAGTTATCTGAATAGCCTTCAAAAAACAAATGAGACAAAGGTTGAGTTGTGAATATATGAAACAAAATTTAAATCCTTAGCTATCTTGATGTGTTGTCACCTGTATGAAAAGGCTAGAATATATTTATAGTGAAAATAGCTATTTTTTATAATACATAGATGCTGTTTAGACTTAAAAGAGACATTCATCCTTGCCTTCCCAAGGGCTTTTATACCCTCCCATGACACCACAGTTAATCCAAAACTTTAGGGCTGTGTTTACTATATTGTGGGTTCTATAGAAATGAGAACTTTTTTTGTTTTGGTACTGGGATTAAAGGTATGCACCACCACCACCAAAGCAAGATTATCTTTATCAACAAAAAAAAAAAACCCAACTTTGTCTGTGTCCTTACCCCTGACATTCACTACCTGTTTGACTGAATAACCTTGTGATCATCTTAGCATAAATTTTTGGTGAGTTTAACAAATACTTGTAACTCTCTTGAGCAGCAAGTTGCTCTAATCTTGAATCTGTTGTATCAGTACACTGAGCAGATTTTCCTGATTTATGTCTGTTCCTTGGAGATTATACAAATTTTATCCATTTCTAGCAAGTATATACAATGTTATGGTGTACACTTAATACCTTAAGTTCATTCTTGGTTCTTAATGGCCTCATTGAGTTTAATTTTCTGATTAGCTTGACTTTCTTTGCCTATGTTTAAATTATTTTATATTTGTTCATTGGGAGAATATAAGGCCAAGGACAAATAGAAGATTGTCTCTTCTTACAGCTGATGTATAGAATGAGTGATATACACTATAAGTGATATTTTTTAACTGAGTCAAAAATATTAACTATAGCTGCTTTAAGCTGAGGAATTTTCAAATGGTTTTGTTATAAAGGGAAGACAGTTTTACAAGAACAAATTGGTCTGTTACCATGTATCCAAGTGTTTTTCCATAGTTGTATAAAAATAATGAGGCTTTTAGAACTGCTTTTCTTTTCAGCCATTAGAATGGTAAATGCATACTTTACTCATCTTTATAAGGGTGCCAATCCTTCTTACACACACTTCACATATATTTTATCCACAGGGTCTTGGAGTTTTCTAACGTAGTGGATCTTAGAGGATTTTTATGGTATGATTGATCTGGTTTCAGTCATATATTTTAGTACAGTTATGTGTTTTTACATTTTTATAATTGTACTGGTGATTTGTATTTGTAGTAGAAGTTTCTGGCCTGGCCTAGCCCTGCAGTTTGGACCTTCCTGCAGCCACTTTTTCCCTCAAAAATGACACAGACTAAGGTTAAATTTTGTATCAGTGAGTGTATAAACTTAATAAATACTAATTCTTTATATAATCAATTGCTAGTAAATAATTTCTACAATGTATATTTAACAAGCCTTAAATCTATAATGGAAAAAAATAATTATGTAAACTGTTTCGTGGACTTAGATTCTAATATGGTCAGTGTTAATCAGTTTTTAAATTAATAATGCAAATACCCACCTGCCTTATTAGCAGAAAGTACAGCTTCTTCTATTGCCTTTTGTATTTTTCCTGAATCATCTCAAGAACTTCAAAGCTTATATCACCCAGAGGGTCTCATCGATGACTTCTGTATCCGTTGAGTGTGCATGCCTGTGCGGGGTGAGTGTATCTCCTCACCACGTTCCTACTGCACATTCTGCCACATGCAGATGGAGCTGAAAGAGTTTTCAACTCAAAAGCAGGAGCTGTTGTGAGTTCTCTTTGAACCCAGATCCTGTGTGGCCCCCATGGTTCAGTGGGAAGGGTTGAATTGTATCTCACGGTGACTAAACTTGTTCAGGTCATGATTGTGGAGTCCTCTGAAGTACTATTCTAGTAACAGCATTGAGTCAGGCCCGGGCCCTAACATGTCACCCCTGTTTTATATGCTTCCCCCACATTTCCCTGCCTATCATGGAATCCTATGCTGTTATTAATCCATCCTTTACGCATTGCTACATCTCAGTCACATCACTTCTTTTATTTGCCTTTATGAAGAATGTGACTGCCATTGTCTAAAAGAGACTGATTCTTCTAAGGACATTTCTCCAAGACATTTAAACCTGTGTCATTACTGCCTTCTCCCACTGAAGTGGAAGGAAGATTGAGTTTCATTTCTTCCTGGGCCTCCTACTGTGCGTGTAGCAGTCTCAAAAAGAAGAGCAGGTTTTAAGTGATGTATAAAAACTTTAGGTTTAAAGTGAGTGAAATGTACATGAGCAGGAGGATAAATGATAAATAACAAAGTTAAAGTGGATTGGATGTCCTAGTAAGACAAGACCAACTGTTTATCCAATTGGAAGGATTAGAAAAGTTTGGGATGACAAATCCCATTAACAGCTTGAATTACTGGAATGGCTGAGAAAGTAGCTCATTAGCAGACGGCTTACCTTGAATGTATGAGGCTCTTGAAGCTTGATCGCCAGTAAACCCCCCCCCCCAAAAAAAAAAGCTACAAGAATAAAGTTCCTTGTAGTGCTCAGGATTTGACTTACATATATATGATTTCTACCACCAACACTCACAATAAAAAAATAAATAGGAATATACAGAACCCCCAATTAGAAAAATGTGGGATTTCTCTGATAGGGTTGTAGAAGAAAAACACTTAGCTCCTATTAGTTTAAATTGGCATTTATGAAACTAATTTCAAAGGAACTGCTATGGGAGTCATAAATACCTGTGTTTTAAAATATTTTTTGGCAGTGGTGGTGCCAAAAGGCCTTTAATCACAGCACTTGGGAGGCAGAGGCAGGTGGATCTCTGCGTTCAGGGCCAGCCTGGTCTACAGAGTTCCAGGACAGCCAGGACAACACAGGAAAACCCTGTCTCCAAAACCAACATATACTTGTATGTTGCACCAGAAGGATATCACATTCAAACAAGAACTGAGTTTAGCCAACGAAGCTCCTAAAGAAGCTCTAAAACAGTGTCTGTTGGCATTGGTTTACACATGGTGCTCAAGTTATATTAATAACAGTTGTTGTACCTGTGCCTGTCTACCGTAGATATTATATCTCATTTTCTTTGAGATTAAAAATTCCTAACATTTTTTCTTCCTTAAAAGCTTCTTACTTTTTCTAGTGTCTTAACTTACTACTTTATGTTTTACATTTGATTATAAAGTGTTTATATATCTAAACATCAAGTTCTATGTGAGCTATCTGTGCTCAGGTGGTTGTTTTGTGTATTACAGGCCTTTCGGGAAGACTTGGAATGCCTCATCCAAGAACAGATGAAGAAAGGCCACAACCCAACTGGTTTACTAGCCTTACAACAGATTGCCGATTACATCATGGCCAACTCATTCTCGGGCTTTTCTTCACCTCCCCTGAGTATGTTGTGATTTTGCTTTCTCTACTGTGGAACAATAATTCTCTATCTACTTATTCTGCTCAGATTCAGCCCTTTAAGTATATAACATAGAGCTGGGTCTGATGGCACAAGCCTAAAGTACCAACTGCTCAGGAGTGGTAGCAGAAGGTCATAGATCAAGGCCAGCCTGGGCAAATTAATGAAAATCCTCAAAAAAAAAAAAAAAAAAAAAAAAAAAAAAAAAAAAAAGTCTAAGAATACTGTTCAGTGGCCATTAGTATGTACAGGACCCTGAACCTTTTAAAAGCTAATATCTGGCACTTATCAGCCAGCCACTTAGCAGACTTTGTGAGCCTTATAAACTATTATAAGACAGAGTCCTATCCAAGATGGTTGTATTTTACTTAACTCCACCATAACACCATAATAGTTATTTTTACTTTATTTTGGCTCACAGTTTCAGAGCAATTTCAGTCCATCATGGCAGGAAAGGCTGTGAGATGGGACCCTGAGGCAGAGCAGCTGCTTATAACACAGGAAGCAGAGAGAACAAGGTGGGCCTGTCCATGGTGGTCTACTTCTCAACATTAGCCTCCTTCCAACGACTGTAGAGCCTTCACAATGGGGCACAAACTGTTCAACACATAATCCTATAGTGGACATTTCAGATTCAAACTGTAACAGTAACCAAAGAGAAAAAAGTTAAAAAGCCATACACAAGAAGTTAACTGTCACCGCTGTGTGTCCTCATACTGTGAGCTGAGAGTTGGAGTTGATTATTGCCTGAAGGAGACTGAAGAAACATTTGATGAAAGAAAAGGCCCAGTTAGTCGTGATTTCGAAGGGTGTTCTGGTAAGAGCTTTGTGTAAAGGAGTGGGTGTTTTATTCATTGCATAGCTCATTAGCAAGACCAGCAGTTTGTGTTGCCAAACTCCCTCAAGTACTAAGACCCACCTGCCCTTAGCCCTGGTCTGTGGCTGTGTTGAGAGACTCTGCAGTGAAGGGCAGATGTGAAGGCACAGAGCTGACAGACAGTGCTTCATGGGGCCTGTAATGGTTCTTATATTTGTCCCCTTTCTCTTTCTTTTGTCAGTAGAGTTTCTAAGTAGAATTTTATTAAATTCATATCTTTTCCAAACACTTGAGACATGATGGTAGGAGAGCGCAAGGCGAGTTATTTGTAGAACTCCAAGTGCACAGCTGCCTTGGACCTGGGGGTCCTGGGATGGCAGTGTGGGGAAAGGAAGTAAGTCAGACTAAAAAGACCCTCCACTGTTGGACTGAAGAAGCTGCCGCCAGCATGGGAAGTGAGAACAGCGTGAAGAAGAAATGAATAGCTGATGATCTGAATGAGTACCAGGAAAGGAAAAGACTGAAGTCAGATCACTTAAAGACCATGAGAGGATCTCAGTGAAAGATGTCAGAACCCCAGTTAGAAGTTGGTCTGTGCCATGAGGGAGGAAAAGGAGGAGAAGAGAGAACTAGAGGGAGCTTAGTGGCAGGCTTGTGCTGGTGATGGGGGGATGTGAGTCACCTAGTGGCTGGCTTCTAGCTTCTGAAGAACAGTCTACCAACAGAAATAAAAATTCAAAGCTTGAGCTATTTTTAAGCACTCTACAAAAGTGGGAATTTGTATCAAGCACTGTTTTAGGAACAAGGACTACACTGGCAAGATTCTTTTTCTCTTAGAGTTTGAAAATACACTAAATAAAAATGACCAGATTATATCGATGCCATGCACAGAATTAGAGTATGGTTAAGTGCCAGAAGTGTCTGGGTACTACCACGATAAAATTATCAGAGATGACAGCCTCTTTGAGGAGGTTACATTTAAACTGATGCTTGAAGAGTAAGGTGTGTGGTATGTCTTAAGATGGAAAGAAAAGATCCAAGTCCCAGAAACTGGCAAAAGTGCCAAATGATGGGAAAAAACATGGAGATAAGTTTGGGCTCTTTAAAGAGCAAAAATAAAAATACTTGTTTTTGTTCTCTGAGGGGACAAATAAAACAAAATTAGATGATAGCACAGGTAATTTTATTTAAATGTGATGGTGATATGGCTGGATGTCAGTTACAGCCAGATTTGGAAGTTTCCATCTTGTTCCTACTTGTGGTAAGACAAGTTTAAACTGGAGAGTGATTTTTTTTTATCTTTTTTATATATAAAGTTTTTCCCCCCTCAGATCCGATGCTTTTCCTCCCTCCCTGCCTCCTAGTCCTCCCTCAGCCTCCTCCCTATCCCATCCCCCACCTATTCCCCAGGGCGAGCAAGGAATCCAAGGTGACACAGGTCAGTCTGGCATATCCAATTGAGGTAGGTCCAAGGCCCTCCCCCAAGTCTCAAGGCTGAATAAGGTGTTCCTTTGTAGGAAATGGGCTCTGAGAAGCCAGTTTATGCGTCAGGAATAAATCTGGTCCTACTGCAAGAGGCTCCACAAATTGCCCATGCCGTTGGACTGTTGTCTACATTTGGAGGGTTTAGTTCCTTTCCATGAAGGTTCCTCAGCTGTCATTTCAGTCACTGAGCTCCCAAAGCTCTGGTCAGTGTCTCTGTGGGTTTCCTCCTCGTGATCCTGACCCCTTTGCTCATATACTCTCTCCTCCTCCTCTTCAGCTGGACCAGGAGCCGGACCTGGTGCTTAGCTATCGATCTCTGCTTCTGCCTCCATCACTGGATGAAGGTTCTATAATGATAATTAGGGTAGTCGTTTATTTAATTATAGGGGAAGTCCTGTTTAGGCACCCCCTCCACTATTGCTTGGAGTCCTAGCTGGGAACATCTTGTGGGTTCTTGGATGTTTACCTAGCACCAGGTTTCTCTCTAACACACAATGGCTCCCTCTATCAAGACATCTATTTCTTTGTTCTCCCTCTGTTGCTCCTCTCACTCAACCATCTCCTTCTCTCATGATCTCTTCCCACCTCTTCTTGCTATTCTCCCCCATATGATCCCAATTTATTCAGGAGATCTTCTCTATTTCCACTTCCCAGGGGAATCTGTCGATGTCTCTCTTAATTTCCTCCTGCTCAGGGTTTGTACCTGGTTATCCTTTGCTTTATGTCTAAAATCTATTTATGAGTGAGTACATACCATGTCTGTCATTCTGTGTCTCAGGATGATACTCTGCAGATCCATGCATTTACCTGCAAATTTTAGGATGTCTTTTTTTTTTTCCTGCCGAATAGAACTCCATTGTGTAAAAGTAACACAATTTTTTAATCCATTCCTCAGTTGAGGGGCATCTAGGTTGTTCTGCTACAGTGGCATTGCTGGATCATTGGGTAGATTAATTCCTAGTTTTATGAGAAACTGCCGTACTCATTTCCAAAGTGGCTGTACAAGTTTAAACTCCCACCAGCAATGGAGGAGTGTTCTTCTTGCTCCACTTCCCCCTGGAGAGTGATTTTTAAAGCCCCACTAGGTTTCTGTGCAAGAGTGTACCTGAAGGTCTCAAAGAATTAATAAGAAAAGTAGGAAGGGCCAGAGTTTGGGATCCAGTTTGCCACAAAAATGAAGTAAGCACAACTTGTGGCATGTTTGCTCTAAGTGTATGAGATGTGGCTGAGAGAGCTCAGGAGGAGGACATCTCAGCAGGTAGATATAGAAAAGCACTGCCTGAGGAGCCTGCACTGGCTTCTCATAAGCAGGCAGAGCTGTGGTGGGAGTCCAAAGGGGAAATTTAAAAATTCTGAAGAAGGATGGCAGAGGGAAAGAACTAATAATGCAAAACTCTCCCCTCTAAGCATCCTAGACTCCATATCAGGAGCACACATTTGGGATTATAGATGTCAAAGCCTGGCACCAGGAAAGCCATATCCCAGTGGTGTCTGCATATTAGGAAGTAGAAATGGAGCAGTTTGGAAGATTTTTTTTTTTTTTTTTTGGAGTGGTGTTAAAAAAAAAAGTGAAGTTACTTTGGGAGTGGAAAGAGTAAAGAATAAAATAATGGTTAGTATAAAATTTTATTTAAAAATTAAAGTATTTTAGCTGGATGTGGTGGCACATATGTTTAATCCCAGCACTCAGGAGGCAGAGACAGGCAAATCTCTAAATTCTAGACTAGCCTAGTCTGTAGGGGGATTATGTTACATTGTAAATAATTGTCCTGCCTACCAGTTTAATATAAATGATGGTTGGCTGAAGGCAGACAGGAAGTGTGGGTGGACCTACCAGACTGGGGAAACTCTGGGAACAGGAAGAACAGGGCAGAGATGCCACAGAGAAGCCAGAAGATGCAGAGGACACCTATGCTGCTCTGAGAAAAGGTACTGAGCCGCATGCTGAACAGGATAAGAGTCATGGGTTAGTTTAAGAGTAAAGAGTTAGTAAGTTATATGCCTAGGCCCTAGGCCCATCAGCGCACAATTAATATTAAGTGTCTGTGTGTTTCAGTGGAACTATGGGACTGTGGGTCTGCAGGTCCAGGCCACAAGGCTAGGCCGGAAAGACCAGGCCAGAAACCTCATACAACACTAGTCTATATAGCAAGTTCCAGGCTAGGCAAGGCTACATAGTAAGACCTTGTCTAAGAAAATAAAAAGGAGTAAAGATTGCTAAGAGTTGAGCTTGTAAAAACTGTAATGTCAACATTAGAGAAATAAAGAGAAGGGAAAAAATGAGAGAGTAAAATCACTTTTGGACTGTAGGGTTTTGTAGCTGTTCTGTCATAGGCCATTGAAATAGAACAAACCTGGTCAGAGTTGAAGATGACCTCACAAGATAATACTGCTTTTCACAGAGAGAAGTAAAGTAAGGCAGGAGTATGACAGAAGCCTGAGCTCAGGGACTGACCTAGGAGGGAAGGGAGCCTGGACAGCATAGAGTCCCTGGGGACAAGCCCCAGAAAGAAGAGCATGGTCAAGAGGGAGCAGGAGCAGGCCAACAGCTGGACTTGGGATTTAGAAGAAGGCCGAAGCCAGAACATTATTTGCTTGAGTATTTTTTTTCCATGTAGACGCTCTTATACTTGAATATGTCAAAAGAGATATTAGACATCTTTCTATTGATGTCTTTTCATTATGAGAAACAGCTATGTTTCTTAGTAGCATTTTTTACCTTGAAAGTCACCTACCATCTTTTCCCAATGATTTAACTTGCAGTCTCTCTCACAGGTACTAGGCAAAGTACCTCTCGCCAACTCATCAGTGAAAATAACTTATTTTTGCTCTCCTCTGGAAGGAGGTTGAGCTGCTAATCTGTTGTTTACAAAGCCGGAATTCACAAAGCATGGGCTGCTTGCTGGGATTTAATTGCTAGGTCGAGGAATTATTTGACTCAAATCTTTCTCACTTTTTTTCCACTTAGGTCTTGGCATGGTCACACCTATTAATGACCTTCCTGGTGCAGATACATCCTCATATGTGAAGGGAGAAAAGCTTACACGTTGCAAACTGGCCAGCCTGTACAGACTTACGGATTTGTTTGGATGGGCACACCTGGCAAATACATACATCTCAGTGAGTTTTTTATTATCGGTTCCTTTTTTGAAATTCCAGCTAGATACCAACTGTGATCGTTCATCTTTACTGGAAAGTCCTCTTTTCAGATTTAATAATAAATTAAACCTCATCTCCAAGGAAGAGACCAATTCTCCAGCTTTTCTTTTCTCTCTCTCTCTCTCTCTCTCTCTCTCTCTCTCTCTCTCTCTCTCTCTCTCTCTCACACACACACACACACACACACACACACACACACACACCTGTGAAGGTCCTCTGCAGTCCAACTCTAGAGCCTGCCCAGGAAGAGGCCATGCACATCCTCCCTGTCCATAGTATGTAGCTGGGCCTCCATGGCACTAAGAAGCCCTGGGGCAGGGAAAGCAGAGGACAGGAAAGTTTCTGGGGTTTGTAAACTTTAAGTACACTTTTCCTTATTTGCATACAGACAAGCACTGAAGGTTAGGAACCACATGTGAGAGAGCATCTGATTCTTGTCTTTCTGAGACTGAGTCGTAAGTGACATGAGGCTAAAAAAGAGGCTTCCAAAGGTGAGAGAGCTCGGGAGGGACAGGGACCATGCGCTTTCCCTGCTCACTGCCATTTGTTTTCCCTTTCCCACACTTGGAAGGGCAACACTGGGAGAAAAGCCACTGGACTGTAATGGAGGTGCAGATAGACGGTCCTGGAGGTCACTGCCAGTCTTGTGTCTTCTGGCCGTTCTTTGGGTTCCCCACCCCATCTCTACCCTGATTTCTTCCCAGGAGAAGGTTTTTCCCTGCAGACCCCTGTGCACTAGAGACATAATCCCTCCATATTTATGCTGTAAATTCATGTGCCGCAGAGTAAGACCTTGTTCTTTCTTTTTTCCAGGTACGGATAAGTAAGGAGCAAGACCACATTATAATAATTCCCAGAGGCCTCTCTTTCTCTGAAGCTACAGCCTCCACTTTGGTACTGTTCTCCTTCCTGTTACTTTTTCTGGGTGCCCTTGTTTTTAAGAGAGGTTTTAGAGTTCAAGAGAAGTAGAGTGGTTGACAACACTAATAAAAACTTAGTTGGAATTACCTTAGCTGACTTTTTTTTTTGAGATGGGTTTTACTAGGTAGTCATGGCTGGCCTCAGACTCACAGAACCCTGCCTATTTCTTCCTGCCAAGTATGAGATTAAAGGTGTGAACAGCCATACCTGGCCCTGCCCATATTTTAAATAATAAAATTTCCACGTCCAACTTGTATACATGGAAAAATTCCAAATAAGGTCAAAACATAGTCCACAGTTCGATTTAAACAGGTTAGTTGGTGTGAAAATGGCCTCTACCCTACATTTTCTTCTCTGTGATTGCATGCCCACTGCTGCCATGGTATGGAAGACCACTGGAACCACACCAGTCCTGGGTACTGCAGTGTTGGCAGATGGCACACTGCCAGCCATTTGCAGCAAATGCTAGACTTTGGCCAAACCTCAGATGAAGAGCTTGTTAATCAGTTTCCTGGAGTCTGGGCTTCTTGCTATCTAAATACTAACTTGTGTTACATAGGACTTCTTTTAGAAATAAAATTTTATGGGAACAAAGCTGTACCCTTTCTTTTAAAAATTGTTTCTGGCTGCCTTTGTTCGGTTGAATGAGTTTAGTTGTTGAAACAGAGGACCATAATATCCAAAATTGGCCACTCCCTGGATTAGCTATGGGATACAAATGAAATTTGGTATATATGCACCAATTCAATATATCTTTCTGATTTTTCCAGGTAAAAGTCAATATAATAGGAGAAGTGGTTGACCAGGGAACTACTAATTTGAAAATTGACCACACAGGATTCAGTCCCCATGCTGCAATCTATTCAACACGTCCTGATGTGAAGTGTGTGATACATATTCATACCCTTGCTACTGCAGCTGTAAGTCCACCATGTGCCCAAACCAGAATGACTAGAGAAAGCACCGTTTTCATGATTCTCCTAACTGGGTCCTTGATGGTTTGTCCTTCTCTCATGCCTTGCTGACCCCGCCACACTCTCAAAAAGCAAGAGGTTCTTGGAACCAAATTCTATCATAGAAATAAGTGTGAATTTAAAAACTAAGCCGGTTAGTGCTGAACAGTGGCCCAGTGGTTATGACCAATCGCTGCTCTTCCAGAGGACCTGGGTTCAGTTTCCTGTGCTCACATGGCAGTTCACCACTGTCTGTAATTCAAGCTCCAGAAGTTCTAACACCTTCACATAGATGCACACGCAGGCAAAAGAGGTAGCACAAAAAATAAAAATAAACAATTAAAAACCCTAAAAACTAAGTACTTTAATAATTGACTCAATGAGAATTTGAGGGACAAACATCTTTGATAATATTTGACATGCATTTGAATTGTGTTGTATCTCTTTAAGTCCCCCTTCTTTCTAGAAGTGAAGAATTAGAGTGGGAGGTGGGTTGCTCTATAGTGGCAAGCACTATACGTCTAGTGCTTCTTGGGATACCTAAACAATCAGATCCAGTGAATGTGTATAATAACTAAATGTGTTATCTTGGACCCAATAAATAGGTATCCTCCATGAAGTGTGGGATCCTTCCAATTTCCCAAGAATCTCTTATCCTGGGAGATGTAGCCTATTATGACTACCAGGGGTCACTTGATGAAGAGGAGGAAAGAATTGAACTTCAGAAAGTTCTGGGTCCAAGCTGTAAGGTATGTAGTAGTCGGTATCTAAACGATTGCTCTTGGTGAAAACACTGAGCTGTGAAATCAAATGTTGCTCTGGGCCTCTGCTTTAGGTGCTGGTGCTCAGGAACCATGGCGTGGTGGCACTTGGAGAGACGCTTGAGGAGGCTTTCCACTACATTTTTAATGTGCAGATGGCCTGTGAGATCCAGGTAGGAGTCAGCCACTCCCTCTATTTCTTGCTTTAGATTGCCATTTGGATTGTGTTGCCAATTGTTGGATTTTGTGTTTATTATTTTCAAAGCCCTATTGAACAGTGGCTTGTTTTATCTTTTAACAGAAGTAGTACTCTATTTTGGTAACAAAGCTTGTCAACTCAGTTATCCTTTGAAGTAAAAAAAAAAAAAAAAAAAAAAAAGAAAAGAAAAGAAATTAAATTCACACACCCACAATCTTAAGAGCCTGAGAACATCATTTGGCCCACAGTCTTACTTTGTTTCTCCTCTATTGATGGCACTGACTAAGAAACAGAGGTGCTTGCAAATCAAGAGCTGGGTGTGTTGTGTAAAAGCTGAGACTAAGGCCAGATGTTTTATAAACTCATGCAGTTAGTAGCCAGCCAGTCTCTGTGTTACTACATGCTGGATATGAGAAATGCTGCGTACATGCAAAGGCTCTGATACCACTCTTAAAGTCAAGCAGATTCACATGAAGTAAATAGCAGTCATTTTCATTTATTTCAAGGACCAAGAAAAGAGGAAAGAATATCTGTTTACTAACTTGAGGAGACACAGTCTCTCTGTGTAGCAATGATAGTTTCAGACTTGACATCCTCCTACCGTAGCCTCCTAAAGTTAAAATTTCAGGACTGTATTACTAGGTTCAGTCTTTGTCCACTGACTCTTATGTTGTCCTGTCCAATTTCTCCTTTGCAGTTAAGGTCCTTCTCAAGTGGGGATGTGAGAAGCTTAACTAAGACAATGAGTGTCACCTTCTGCTTAAATGTCCTTAAGTGTGAACCACAATATCTCCATGTTATTTCTCACATACACTTTTCAACAAAAATATTAGCTAGATAGCCATGGCTCCCATTGCGCTTCTCAGCTGAAGTACCATATCTGGAAGGCATTGTTCTAGATGGACAGGGAAGGACAGGAAAGGCTCTGCAGCTACCGACTGCACAGGAGTGTTAGCTTGTCTTGTATCTGTTATGAGCATCTGATGAGTCCTGTGAACTGAACTGTTGCCAAGTCGTTCCCCTCTTCACAGTTTGCATATCTGTATTTCACCCCTGACTACAGGTGCAGGCAATAGCTGGGGCCGGGGGCATAGACAATCTGCTTGTACTGGATCTTCAGAAGTATAAAGCTTTCACCCATGGTGTAGCTGTATCTGGAGGAGGTGGAGTAAACATGGGTTCTCAGCAGAAGTGGAAGATTGGCGAGATTGAATTTGAAGGGCTGATGAGGACCCTAGACAATTTGGTAGGTACAATTTCAACGTAGATTTGAGTTTCATGTCTGTGGGCTCAAGGGCAGTTAATCCCATCTCCCCTTGGTTTTAGAACATACTTCTAACTTCTTCAGGACTAGACTTTGAGCCTACAAAGGCACTGAAGTGTAATTTCACCACATTTTTAAGAATCAGAGTTGGGAGACAGGTTGTCTGTCTTTAGACCTAGGAAGAAAGACCCCCAGCTCTGGCTTCCCAGAACCAGTTTCCTAATAGGAAATGTTTCTGACCATCAAGGTTGAAGTAGCTCTGACCCGGTGCCATTGAGTAGAAGTTGGAGGGGCAACTGTAGTCACTTTCAAACACATCTTGAAATGGGCTTAATTTCGACCCCAGTGTTAGAGTAAAATGTACAGTTTCCTTTTCCTCCTATTCTTCAACGGGGACTCTTGAGTCATTTGTTTAAAGAGTAGCCTCCAAGTGCTTGGTTGGAAGAGGGTAGTTGATTCAGTATAGCTTCTCCCTCCCACAGGGCTACCGGACAGGCTATGCGTACAGGCATCCTCTCGTTCGGGAAAAGCCTCGGCACAAAAGTGATGTTGAAATCCCAGCAACTGTGACTGCTTTCTCCTTCGAAGATGATTCTGTGCCACTCTCTCCTCTCAAGTATATGGCACAGAGACAGCAGCGTGAAAAAACAAGATGGTTGAACTCACCAAATACATACATGAAAGTGAATGTGCCCGAGGAGTCTCGGAACGGGGAAACTAGTCCCAGGACCAAAATCACAGTATGCCTCCATTCTGCATAGATTGTCTTGTCAAATGTTTTAGCCAATTACTCATCTGAATTATAGGAAGTAGGATGTACTGTAAAAATAATACCACTGTCATTTATCAGTTAGGCTCTGTTCTAAGCCTCATACATGACTAGTCTCACTTTCTGCTAATACAGAGTGGAAGCTTTTTCTCCTCTTTTTAGATGAGAAAACCAAATGAGGTTAACTGTTACGGTTAAATCAGAGTTTCCATGACAAGTGTCTTACCCACTAAATGACACTGCTGTGTGGCTGATAGTGCTCGACATTAAAACATGGACATTTCCAGCACCACATTGTGCCATAATTGCATGAGTCAGTCTACAGTATATACTTATTTTTAGAATGACCTTGTAGATTTTGACTGGGTTATTTTTTCTGTTTAAATTGTTTGGTTCAGATTTGACTTGGTTTTGGAGTACCACCAAACTTATTTGGGGTCTGGTGAAGAGAGATCTTACTGTATAGTC
Organism: Phyllotis vaccarum; assembly: GCA_033318265.1. Lineage (NCBI taxonomy): Eukaryota > Metazoa > Chordata > Mammalia > Rodentia > Cricetidae > Phyllotis > Phyllotis vaccarum. The sequence continues at coordinate 8,215,644 of JARWLC010000004.1, read as the reverse complement.
CTGGCTGGCCTAGAACTCACAGAGACCTTCCCACCTCTGCCTTCTGAGTACTGGGATTAAAGATGTGCATCCCAGTACCCATCTCCACCAAATAGTCCCTAGCTATTTAAAATTTGTTCAACTTGGCACATAAATAACGTTCAATGTGGAAATGTTTAGACATTTCATTCTAATTATCTAACTCAATTATCTCCAGGAAAAGATACATAATTGAGCTCATAAGTTTCCCGGAATTCGTTCATTAGTCAGAGATGGCCAGTCAGCCACCACCTATCTTACTTAGCCTTCTCTGGGGTTAAATCGAGTGTAGAGTGAGTGAGAGGAATTCTAGAAGGTCCCTATGGTTCCCATTATGCTACATGCTTAGATCACTCAATAGAGCATCCTAATTCAAATTCTTGTCCTAATTTCAGCCAGAACTAAAAGGCAAAATCTAAAACCCTGTACCTTAAATACAGCGTTTGCATCTTCCTATGACTTCCTGGCTGTTGTCACCTGATGAGATTCAGTGCAGGAGAAGGAATCCAAATGCTAGGTAGTGGACAGTCATGCTGGCTGGCTGAAGTTTACACATCCTGCTTTCAGCTGTCAAAAGGAGAGAGCTTTAATTAGAAGTGTAATTAATTACTCATGTACACTGTAATGGCATTTGCTTCCTCTAAAGTGAATATTTTTGGGAGGCTTCTCTAACTAACATGAGGTAGGGGTTAGCTGCCAAGGTACTACTGGGAAATATGTGTCCCCTTGAGACTCTACTCGGCCACTCATTATCTAATATTTCTTTAATGCAAAGCTTCACTCTAGAAATGATTTTATTCTTTATTCTCTAGTGGATGAAAGCAGAGGACTCCTCTAAAGTTAGTAGTGGAACACCTATCAAAATTGAAGATCCCAATCAGTTTGTTCCTTTAAACACGAACCCAACTGAGGTGCTAGAAAAGAGAAATAAGGTAAGACATGGCTTTTTGGCCAAAGGAGATATCTTTATCCTCTCCAATGGTGAATTTCTGGGAATGGAATCTGATCCAAGCTTAGAAGTGTAAAGACCTGAGAGTTAAATTCACCAGTTTTAGCTTGATTGGATACTTCCAGCTCTGTGCTAGTCATCAGTGAACAGGCTCTGTGAAAAAGAAATATTCAACATTTTTATGCTTTAAAAGCCTTCTTGTTAGTGGGAGGTCCAATTCTCTCACAGCATAAGGCAGTAGGAAACTGAAAGCCAAGAGAGTGAGGATTAGTCTAACTAGTTTTCAGATAGTGAAATGGGGCCTTACTTTATGGAGCTGAAAATTATAGAGACTCTTACTTGGGAATGTCAAACAGTAACTTTTAGGAAAAGAGAAAGCAGAGGTCATCTGCCTGGTGACCCCAAAAACTTTTTATTCCCATTCAGATTCGGGAACAGAACCGATACGACCTGAAAACAGCGGGACCACAGTCTCAACTGCTCGCAGGGATTGTTGTGGACAAGCCTCCTTCTGTAAGTCTTGGGTTTTGATCTGCCACATAAATTCTTTGCTTTTTTTTTTTTTTTTTTTTTTTAAACTGAGGTTGCCGTAAGTAAAAATCCCTTTCCTAGTTTCCAGAGGCAAAGACTGACTATTCCTGTAGTAGCTTCAAGCATTTGCCTTCATGTTTTTAAATGTCATCTTTGTGCACCAGGCCTGTACACGCCTGTAATTCCAACTTTAGAGGACAAGAAAGGAGGGTTGAAAAGTGTGAGGACAGCCTGGCAGCACAGCATGACACCCATCTAAAAACACTTTGTATCTGCTGCTGCTTTTTTTTTTTTTTTTTTTTTTGGTTTATTAGTTTTAGACTTTGACTCATTTTATTAGTTATCAAGTATTTATTTCCCACTTACAGAGAAACTGTGCTGCCATTTATATTGTATGAAGCTATAAATTATAATTTCAAATTTCAGAGATTGGAAAATATGGGGGGAAATTGATCTTAAAGATAAGAGCAACAGTGACCCTTTCATGGATGAACATGTAGATCAGCCTGTTTACACAATGCTTCTAATCCTTCCCTCATCCCCTAGGAGGTGTGTCATATTTGGTTTTTGTTTGTTTGTTAATAAATCAGCTTTCAAGGTTTATGTTATTATGTGTTTGCTGCTGACCAGGTGAGTCTTCCATGGTACATTATCCTTTCTCAACACAGCCAGCCAGCTCCCAGTGTTAAGTTAATAATTGCTTTCCTTTCACGTTAGCATAGTGCTCAGGGTCCATTGCCATAGCTCTCCACAGACCTTTTCACTTGACCCTCAGAACCACATACAAAAGAGATTACAAATGAATAGCCTTAATGATGAGGCCCACATCAAAACAAACAACTCCAAGTGTAGTAAGAGAAAAGAATAAATATCAGAATGGAAACTATACAGACAGATAGATGCATAGCTGCCATACTACCCAAATGCTAAAGGAAACCCAAATAGTGAAATTAGAGTTGAAAAGTGGGATATGGAAATTCAGAAAGTCACTAGGGATTTCTCTGAAATCATATATTCTGATAAGCTGGAAAATCTGAAACCTATGGCTTACCAAAATTGGCCCAAGAAGTTAAAAAGAAAAAAGGAAAAAAAAAAAAAACTTGAGCAGATCAATAAGAAGAAACTGTTACGGAGCTGTCCATTGTGTGCCGTGAGGAAGGAGACAGAACACTTATGGGTTCCAGAATCTTTTATAAATCACCACATAAGCAAGGTTGTCAACTGATCAGGGCTTCAGGACAGGAACTCAGGAGCATTGTTTCTCCTGGCAGCCCTGAGCCAGGGCAGAAGGGAGGTTTATAAGCACAAAACCATAAACACGCCTGTGCCAAATTACAGTTACATTTTTCACCAGTCAGTATTGAGGGGTTAGGGGCTTTCTTTATTCTGTCATTGTCAGCTGACACAGAATGTCCATCCAGCTATATTCATCTGTTTTTGTTTTGTTGTTGCTGTTGTTATTAGGAACAGGCATTATGTTTTGTGGATTGTTTCCTAGAGTGGAAGTTGGTTGCTTCTGGACAATCCCCGTGGGAACTTGGACTTTGTTTCACCCTAAAGTAAAATGGAGTCTGAAGTCAAAATGGCTGTACTTAAGTGAAGGTGCTTTTGCCTGCTCCCTTCAAAACAAGACTAAAGCAGTAATAGTCTCCTAACAAAGAAAACTTGTGCACTGGACAGAGTCACTATTGAATTCTGTCATACTTTTGAAGAAGAATACCATTGTTCCTTAAGCTATTAGCTCATACAATAGAAAAGGAACACTTTAACTCATTCTAAATAAACAATAATACCTTGATCCCAAAACCAGATAAAGGTACAATGGGAGAAAAAACTATAGGCCAATTTTCTTAATGAGCATAGATGCAGAAATCCTCAATAAAATATTTGCAGATCAAATTCAAGAACACATTGGAAACATCATTACACCATGATCAAGTTGGTTTCATTCTAGAAATGCAAAGATGGCTCAACATCTGAAAATCAGTAGACATATAGCACATGAACAAAACAAGGTAAAAATCACACGCTCATCTCAATAGATGCAAAAACAGCCTTTGACAAAATTCAATATACTTTCATGATAAAAGTCCTGAAGAAGGCAGGCATGGTGGCACCTGCCTTTAATCCTAGCAGTTGGGAGGCAGGGGCAGGTAGATCTCTCTGAGTTCGAGGTCAGCCTAATCTACAGAACAAGTTTCAGGACAGCACAGGGGTATACAGAGAAAACCTGCCCATAAAAACCAAAACAAATGAACAAAAAGTCCTGGAGAAATTAGGAATAGACATTTCATACCTTAACATGATAAAGACTATAAAATAAGGTCTCCACTCTTGAGCAGTAAAGCAACAGAAGAAATAAAAAGAATTAGAAAAAGAAGAAAATGAATTATCCTTATGAAAATAACCATTACTAAAAGCAATCTAAAGATTCAAGTGCAATTCCCATCAAATATCAAATTACATTCTTCACAGAAATTCAAATAGAAGCACAGACTCCAAACTGTCAGATTAGTCTTTAGCAGACACTACACAAGAGGGAGAGAGAGAAAGGGAGGAAGGAAGGTTGGGAGTATTATAATGCCAAATTAGTCCACCAAGTCATAGTAACAAAAAACTGGTACTGATAAAACCCTGCATGTAAATCAGGGGGATATGATAGAGAACCCAAATAAGCCCACACAACTCTATCCACATGATTCTTGACAAAGTGCCAAAAACATGAATAGGGAAAAGGCAAGGAAACTGCCTATCCACTTGTAGAGGGCTTATAACTAGGTTCCTGCTTCTCACCCTGCAGAGAACTCAATGCAGATGTGTCAGAGATCTTAATTCAGAGCCTGGAGTTCTGACACTGCTGTGATAAACATACTGGGGAACTTGGAGAGATGGGCAGTGACTTTATGAAGCGGACTGCAGTAGATCCAGAACTGTGCAGGACTGACAAAAGAGAAGTGACTGAGGCATCTGCCTGGCAGTGGGAGCAACAGTGTAGGAAAGCTTGCTAGCACCCAAGCAACTAAGAAGCTGATATATAAATGGAACAGAATAGTTTCGTGGGGAAAAAAAATGCAAGAAAAGTAAAATTCACCTGAAAGTACAGAAGACTCCAAATTGCCCCAGTAACCCTGAGCAAAACCACACACATACAGAAGACTGAGAATAGATCTCTACCCTCGCCTTGTACAGAGTCACTTCAGAATAGACCATATGCCTTGGAGCAAAGCCTGCAACTTTGAAAACTATACAACTTTTCAGAAATTATAGCTTACTAAAATGGCTTTTTGGCACAATTACTTCAGATGTGGAAATTTTATGCCATGAGTACAATTCCAAAGCTGCTCTGGAACTTTGCCATACACATGATTGTACTCACATCCCATTGTTTTTCCTTATCCCCTTCCCAACCCCATTCCTCATTCCAAATAGCCATCTTTCTAGTTTCATGATCCCGTTAACAGAGCAGATTTCACATATGAGAGATAACTTGGTGCTGTGCATCCCTTTGGATCTGTCATGTTTTCACATAACATGATCTCCAGTTACAACCATTTTCCTGCACTAATATAATGTTGTTCTTTGTGGCTGAATAATAAATAGGTACATTTTCTTTGTCCGCTCATTTGTTTCCATGTCTCTCTTATATTGACTAGTAACATCAGGTGTATACCCAGAAATTAAATAGTTGGGATCATATGGTAGTTGTATTTCTAATCTGACAAGAGTATTCTAAAAATTAAAAATCATGTTGCTTTGTCATTTCTTACAACAATTGCTATGAAGTGGGTAATCACAAGCATTTGTGTGTGTGTGTGTGTTGTATACATAGGTAGATAAAGATACAAAGGATATGTAAATCAGTTGACGATCAATCTAAGTTGTTGGGGTTTTTCTTTGTAAGACCATGCAGTTCGAAGATGATGATCAGGGTCCACCAGCGCCTCCTAACCCATTCAGTCATCTCACTGAAGGAGAACTTGAAGAATACACGAAGACAATCGAAAGAAAGCAACGCGGCCTGGACGGTCAGTTCCTCTTAAGTTAGATCTTGGATCACCACACTGGTATAGAGCAGCCACGCTGATGACAGTGGCAGTCAGAGCATTTGCACTCTATTCTAGCTCATCTGCTGTAGTCCATTCCAGGTGCAGGTGAGACTAAAATGAAGAAAACCACCCAAGACAAGGAAACCTGTTCTCAGAAAGCAATCTGGATTGGGCTGTGTCATCTTAAATTTATAGTACCAAGGCCCAGAAGAATAAAGGATTTCCAGACAGTAAATACTGGTGTTGCTTTGAACATTGCATGATATGTGGATTTCTAATCACAGATTCTCAAGTACATGATTTTAATGCTTTGTGGAATCTCTGTTCCTGCTGTCAGGACACCAGCATAGTCATTTCAGAATCAGCATTTGGCATAAACTGCTAGGAATTTAAAGTTACTTTCCTGGGGCACATGGGTTCTCTAGTGCATTGAGTTTTCCTGACTTTGGAATTCTTTGTAAGTTTATAAGTGGATAGTTAAGAACTGGTAATAAAGAGCCAAGTATGGAGGCACCAGAGGCTGAGGCAGGAGGATTGTAAATTGAAGACTAGCCTAGACTAGACAGGTAGATCTTGCCTCCAAAAAGTAAATAAATAAATAAATAAATTATTAGTAAAAGCCCTGGCAGTTGAGTCCTAGCTCTGTCCTGCTCTGGAGTAAGAGTTTGATCTAACAGGGTTTTTCAGGGCTGGGTCTTTAAGCCACCTGAAAAATAGACAACCAATTATATGTAAAGACTTCTGGGCAAGCAGGATTCATGGTGGAAAATTAGAAGTCCCTGACCCAGTAAGATGTGTTGGCTCATCTACAGTGTCCAGTTAGCATTTCTACCAAAGCGAAACGGAAGCCAGTAATAAAAGAATTGTCTGTGCGGCCAAGTTCCAGGATAGCCATGGCTAGGGGGTGGAGCCTGTGTTAAATACCAGGCTTTAGATATATATAAAATATATATATATATATATCTAATAATATTTGTACTATCCAAGAAACCATTTTTATCAGTATATTCACTTTATCACAAAAGCAACTTACCCTACTCATTAATGTACTTACAGCAAATTTTTCTAAATGGCATATTTAACTTGTTTGTTCTAACATAAGATGGAAACATTTTATTATATTTTATAAAATGTCCCTATTTAATCTCTTATTTTTGAATGCCTAAAGATGCCAGGTAACAAATATACTCTAGTCATCATTTTTATGTATAACTTGTAAGTGATTTCTTTTATATTTGCATTAGTTCACTAATACTGCTCTAACAGGAATCACTAACTGGAAATTGTTAAAAACTCAGTGAACCATTCTACCTCATTAATGTAGCACTGCTGATAAGACTGTAACTCTTTTCATCTGGCTGTGTAGACTTTGGTTTCTCATATTAGCAAAGCCTAAAGTGCATATATATTCTTTGTCTGGGCTGCCAATATCCATGCTGCTTTTAGCCACTAAGGAAAATTACAATTTATGGCCAAAAGTTTTAACACATTAATCTCAAAATCCTAATTACTGACATGTGGGATAACTCTTAGCGTGCTCAGCTCATAGCTGAAGAACTTAACTCTGTGAGCAGGCATTGAATGTGCGCACTAACCTCTGAAGCCGAAAGCTGCTTTGTTTTGTTTGCATGGCTTTTAACTGAACATCTTATTCAACAGACGCTGAGCAGGAGTCACTCTCAGATGACGCTGCATCTGTTTCTCAGATTCAGTCTCAAACTCAGTCACCGCAAAATGTCCCTGAAAAATTAGAAGGTATTCAATGTAATTTCCCATAGCCTTCACACAGTAAGTGTCCTGTCCATTGTGCCCATGTGAGAAATTGAACTTTATCAAAGTTTTTCTTAATTCCCCCCAAGATGTTACACATTTATGAAATGGGATGTCATTTTTCTTCACCATTTATATTGATCTACTTTTGCCTCGCTTGGGCTAACCCATAACTTTTAAGAATTTGTGGAATTAAAATTGACTTGCTATGTCATATATCTTCTAATCAATAGCATAAAATTCTTTACAGTTTTAAATGTCAAATGACCCTCAAACTAGAAAAAAATGTGTTGTCATCTTCATTTATAATGATTTGATTACAGTAAGATGACATGATGTCAAACTACAATTATCTTTGACTCTTTTAATACCTGTGTTCTCTTCCCCTTCGTATCAGTTAAGGAAATTAGCTTCATGCTAATAGATACATGAGTTATTAAAATAATAATTTGTCCTTATTAAAGTTAAAGCAGTGCCTCAGTACTTGCTAAACCTCAGTTTTGAGAACTAAGTAGAAAAGATGACTGTAAATAATAATCCCCCAAATCTTCCTCTCTTGTAGAAAACCACGAGCTGTTTTCCAAAAGCTTCACTTCCATGGATGTGCCTGTCATGATCATGAATGGCAAGGAGGAGATGCATGATGTTGAGGATGAGCTTGCTCAGCGGGTCAGTAGGTTAACTACCAGCACAGCCATCGAGAACATCGAGGTCACCATTAAGTCCCCAGAAAGGACTGAAGAGATCCTGTCACCTGATGGCTCGCCTTCAAAGTCACCATCCAAGAAAAAGAAGAAATTCCGCACACCTTCTTTTCTCAAAAAGAGCAAAAAAAAGGAGAAGGTTGAGGCCTAGGTAGTCTTTTGTAATTTGTGTGTTACAGTGTGACACTGCACAACTAAATACCACATGTTAGTTGATTGTTAATGTACAGTGGTAGTGGATGGGGGTATGTAGGAAACTGGACTTTAAAAACTGGAACGAGGTTTTACTAAAAGAAAAACATTATGGAAAACTTTTAAATTCATCTCTTTTTATATGTTCAAAATGGATTTGAGCTTTTAAACAGTTGATAGTTTTACTCGGCTCTACCCTCATGAAGTATTACTGTTGCTGATCACTAACAAGCACCTGTCTGTTACTTCAGGCCTTCTCCATCATTTCTGTTGGAAATAAATCGCCAGTGAGTGAGTGAGAAGCTTTACATCTCAGCAGTTGCTTCACTTGCTAATCAGGCTATAATTTATCATGGTTACTGACTGTATCTTCTGGGTCCTCTCTTTTTCAGTGGGCATTAATGGAATGCTTTAAAACCCTCTACAGCAGGAGTCTGTAGCATTAGTATACACTGGCACATAATTTTTAAAAATGTTTTAAGAAAAGATCTGTTTGGAATTCTATGCATAGTATGAAATTCCTTCACCTGAAGTAACTGTTTGCCAAAAAAAAGTCATTTTAATAAACTATAATTTTTGAAGAACTTCCTTTTTTATTAGTTTAGGAAGCCCCTTATTTTTCAGAGGGGATTTTGTATACATAACATGAGTTATTTAGTTTAACTCTGGCAAAAACAATTTTTGTATGTTGAAATGTTTGTATACCTTCAGTATAAGGTGTCATGTACATCTCTAGCCAATCAGTTAGCAGTAGAGCATACCTGAGGCTTCTTGGTAGCAAGTATAATTCAAGAGTCCTGGGACATGTCATCTAAAGGGCATATAAAGGTCTAGGCTCATACTTGAGCCGTGTAATGTATTTTCTCTTAGTATTGCCGATGGCTGAAGAGTTTCTCCTAAGGTAACCAAAGGAAGACTGAAAGAAAGGGAAAGAGTGGGAAGGAAGAGTCTGCTTTGATAATGATGTGCATCCACAGTGAAATGTAGAGCGTCGTTTACTGAAAATAAGTCCCAAATATCTAAAATGCTGTTTCTCTGCCAAAATCTGTGTCTTGGTTGACATTTGAGTTTTTAAGAGAATTAAAGGTATGTACCTTTAGAGGACAGCACTAGAACAAACCCGCAGGTCTAATCCCTCCAGCGAGAAAACTACCACTTCTTGATTTTTGCAAACTTAAAATTTCTTTTAACTTTCTTTCTATTGTAAATACAAATTTAAATCTAGGTTTAATATAGTTTTCTCCGTTTTCCCAAGTGACGTCACAGATCAATGTAAATGGGTAATCCAAAATACTCAGTGCATAAAAATAATGAAGGTGTCCTGGAGGATGAGTTGGCATGCAGAAGTTACATTGACCACAGTGTTCTCTGGGCCGATTCTGTCTGACTGTGGTGATGCAAACTTGAAACAGAGCCTGCAAATGTCATTCAGTTCTCACTAACTACTGGAGTCTGTTCATCTCGTAGTGGAAACTGAGTTGCTGAGCTGTGTATCTGAAGATTGTTTGTTCTACATCATTTTGTTGTATTACAACATATGTAGACACAGTAACCTGTGAACTACCCTTTTCCATAACTTTTAAAGAATATATATATATCTAAATGAATGCAATGTGCATAAATATTTTTTAAACACAACAGTAAACTATTGCACCTTTTGCTAATGCTTCTATTTACTTGCTTTGGCATAATGAATGAGCCAGTGAACTCAGTGTCCTGTGGAGAAGTGTGTAAAAGTTATCTGATATTGCTCTTAGATGTTATGCTAATTAATGTTAAATCACAAATAAACAGTATTTTAAATATATGCATTTGGTATAATGAAGTCTCCATTCAGGAGTGATTTCTTAGTTTCTATAGTATGGTCTGCCAAGTTTATGTAAACAGTGGAACTATAAGATTGTCTTCTGAGTAAAGAGGTCTTTGATAAATCTGAAGCACATCTTTAATCCTAGTACTCAGGGGGCAGACTATAGTAGTGAGACCCTCTCTTAGAAAAAACAAAAATATGTCATATGCATATATGTATCAAGTAGCATGTGTGTGCGTGTGTGTGTGTGTGTGTGTGTGTGTGTGTGTTCGTGTGTGTGTGTGTGTGCGTGTGCGTGTGTGTGTGTGTGTGTGTGTGTGTGTGTGTGTTGTGTGTGTGTGTGTCTGTGTGTGTGTGTGTGTCTGTGTGTGTGTGTGTGTGTGTGTGTGTGTGTGTGTGTGTGTGGTCTTGCTTGGATGTAGTGGCCTGAGGATACTGACAGGATAGAAGATGTAACCTGTGTGCCAGCTCAGAACATTAAAGTCATACAGACAGCAGTATAAGGGAAAGAGCAGGAAAAAGAGAAAATTCACTATTTTTCCTCATTAACGTTTTAATTTTTCATTCCCTTCTAGTTCTTGTCCAGTGTGTTTCTTGTATGTTGATAATCATAACAAATGTCATTTCTATCCTGTTTTCCTACTTCACCTATAATCCCCAGTACTTGGGGGATGGAGAACAGAGGCCTAGGAGTTCAGGCCTTAGCCATATAAGGCCCTGTCTACAAGAGAGGGAAACACTCTTGGAGGTTTTTAAGCAAATCCTTCATAGGAATAATTTATTTTGACTTTCTCTAACAGGGAAATGGAGTGCAAGAGAGATAAACCATGTAAATTGAAGGTTCTGGCTAAGCGAAGCTTTTACAGAAATTACCTGTTTAAAAATGAAGGATTTCACAAAGAATAGATTGATAGGCGTAGTAACTTGTTAGGCTTGACTTGGTGGTGAAAAACAATGTTTCAGATCAAAAGTCTGCTTTCCTGTGGTTCTCACCTGAGTGAGCACAGAGAGTGGTTGCTTGTGTCTTTAATATTTCATTATGTCTCATAACATTATCTTTATTTTTTTATATGAGCAGAAAACCCATAAAAGTAAATGAGCTATTTTTCAAACTCCCATACATATGCAAATCATCTTGGCCAGACTATCATTTTAAAGAGCCGTTTTCTTTGTGGCCACTAGGGGGTGGGACTAACCTGACAATCCAGTTTCCAGTCCTGGTGCTCCTCACTTTTTCTTAGACTGTAAATACTGTGTTTATCGTGAGGAACTTGCATGGCGCTCTTTTGTTGCTTATTCTCTGGAGACTGTCCCTCAGCCCTGTTTTAGCAGGACCTAGTTCACCAAGACAGGCATCACCGCAGTGGTTGTAGTGCTGTGGAGAGCGAACACATAGACCATAACACAGTGACTACCCACAGGTTTTATGTGACAATGTACTAACTTCCTAAGGAAGTAGTTGATACTTCCTGACCTTTTTATGTCTCTGTATACCAAAGGTTATGTTAAGTGCTTTTCACATATTAGCACACTTGACCTTCTCCCCACCAGCCCAATAAAGTAGAAGGTATTACTCCCACTTTGTAGGCAATAAAATAAGGTTTGTGGAAGGCAGACCTGCTATTTGACCATAGATTCAGTCTCCCAGAATTACTAGTGCCAGCTTCTTGCTTTTTATCTCTGTGTGGCTCTGGAGTATCTATTTATGGAGAGCCATGTCCCATAGTTTGGCCCAGCCACAGTGGACCAGTTTTTGTTTAAGTATATTTAGATAAAACACTGACTTTTGATTTGAGTGAATTTCTCCTCCCCAAGTCACCTGAGAATGAAGAACCTTTGGAAAAATAGAGATGAGCAGTGGTGATGGTGTCTGTCTGCATCAGCTCTTGAATCCCTGTGTCCTTCTGATTGGAGAGTCAGGAGACATTCAGAGACAGGTCCAAAAACCTATACTACACCTGTATAGATAGCTTGATTCAGATATAAGGGCAGATTCCAAGATGAAGTCAGCTACTTATTAAAGTGGATATTGAGATGGTCCTTCCTGGGGGAGGGGAAGAAGCATTTAAAGTTATTAGAGGCTGGAGAGGTGACTCTGTAGTTTGGAATGCCAGAGGCCTGGGTTCCATGGCCCTGATATTCCAGGGATCCAATGTCTTCTGACCTCAAGGGCACCAGGTACAAGTGCTACACAGATATACATGCAAGCAAAACATTCATAAACATAAAAAAAAGGTAAACCAGGAAAGTTTTAGATGTTTTTAAGCTATTAGATTCTCCTTGAGAGTTGTTGAAATCTTCTGTCAAGTTAATCATGGAACTTAAAATTTTTAAATGTCATTTGTGACTTAGATGACAAATGTACATTTTGTTATTTCTTATGCATAGCAGGAAAAAAAGATCTATTCAGTCCACAACTGTTTTTAAAACCTGAGGAATTCCTGTTGGGGAAGGCTGGACACCAAAGCTGTGCCAAAGGCTATTGAAATAAGCCAGCTTTTGCTTCTAGGTTTTATTACTACATGCTTTAGGTTTTTGTCCTCCAGAGCCAACCTTGACCTTGATTCTGAGGGCAGAGAAATCCCTTTAACTTCTGTCACTAGGCAGGATACCAGTTTCCTGCTGAACATCTTGCCCTAAAAGAAATAGCATTTTGTTCATTGAATTAGGATGTGCACTGAAGTAATCTGAGTTTCTAAGAAATCATTCCAAATTCTGGTGTTTGGTTTGGTTTGGTTTGGTTTGGTTTGGTTTGGTTTGGTTTGGCTTTTGGGGGGATGGTTACTCTGTATAACTTTGGCTGTCCTGGAACTCCCTTTGTATACCAGGCTGGCCTTGAACTCAGAGATCCTCCTGTTTCTGCCTCTCAAATGCTGGGATCAAAGGCGTGCGCTGCCACCACCCTAGCCTCTATGACTTTTTTAATGTAATTCTGAAATGTCAGCTATGATAGGTATCATCAAATGGCAGAACATACGGACACTTTATCTTCATTATTAGACTTCTCAAAAAGCCAGTCAGCCCAGCTTGATGTTCACATCTGTAATTCTAGCACTCAGAAGACAGAGACAAAAGGATGTGAAGATTAAAGCCAGTGTGATCTAAGGTCTCACCATAGACCAGATTGGACTAGAGCTCTGTCTAGCTCATGCTGGTCTCATAGTAGAGGCGATCTTGCCTCAGGTGCCAGGAAGCAGGATTATAATAGCTACCATGCCCAATTATAGATATGTTTTCAAGAGGGAAAATTATTTCCAAAGCAGTATTCAGGATTGTTTGACTAATTGGGATGAAAATGAGAAAGAGATATGTTATATTAAGTAGTAAAGAAGTAGCCTATCTGAATTTCCTTGGTATAGTCTTGATTTAAATTACATTTTTCTGAGATGCATATATTTTTTAAAAGATAGCACAGCAAATGATATAAAAATATCATTGAGTTCATTTTGTGTTGGTCAATGACTCCTGGGCATAGGGCCTGCCTTGGGCATGATTGATATGCCAGTGAGGGCAACATTATAGGAAACTGATTTTTCTTTTGCCAGTAGATTTCAATTGCAGATAGCTTATTGGTTAGGCATAGAACCCATGTCCACTTGCTCCGTCAGTGCTGGGACATGGTTTTAACCTGTTCAGGCCTGTGCCTGCTATCACAGTCTCTGTGAGTTCATATATGCATCAGTCTGTGCTGTATTTGGATACTTTGGTCTTACTGGTCTCTTTTGTTACTTTGATTTCTGGCTTTCTTTAGGAAGGGGTTTGTGTGTGTTTCTTGAGAAAAAAAAAAGGACAAAGTTAGGTTGTTAAGTAAGTGGGGAGGATCCTGAAGGAATTAGAAGAAAGAAAAAACATAAAAGACAAAAAGGGTTAGTAACCTAGTCCAGCCCTAGAGCCAGGGTAGTGCTGGAGCCTCTTGAGGGGTTGCTGGCCAGGCTGCTGCCTATGGAGGAGGGTTTTCTTCATAGAGTCCAAACAAACCTACAGAAGAGTCCCTTGTGGAGGAAGTAGCCAAGCTGTCAATCATCCCTTCCTGCTGAGGGGTGCATTGCAGTGGTGACCGGTGTGATGGACTGCGATTTGAGAGTAGATGGCCCCAATGTTAGAGAGAACATGTAGGTATAGCCAACTTGTTGCAGGTGCAGGCACACGCTCGCTCCCCAAGTTGTTTACTGGACTAATAGGGCTAAACATTACTTCCTACCTGGTTTCTATTTTGGAAATGTTGGCTTCAGTTATTTCAGAGGGAGGAAAGGTCATGTGAGGGAAAGGAACCCAAGAGTATACCCCGATCTAATGGAGAGGAGTAAGTCCCTGAGTGTCTTCAGTTTGTGGGTTTCTCAAGTCATTCAGTTTAAAAACTATATTGTGTTGAGTTTCAGACCAGCCAGAGTTACACTGTGAGACCCTATCTCAATTTTTAATTTAAAAAAATAAATATTTTGCCAGATGATGGTGATGCATGCCTTTAATCCCAGCCCTCAAGAGGCAGAGGCTAGAGGATCTCTGTGGGTTCAAGGTCAACCTGGTTCAAGTGAGTTCCAGGACAGCCAGGGCTACACAGAGAAACCCTGTCTCAAAAGGGGGGGAGGGTGCATATGCACATATAAAGTATGATAGAGACTTTGTTTCCAAGCATCTCTTAAATAACTTTGTGTCTTAGGACCGTGTATATAAAAGTGTGTTGGCTCCATCTGACCTTTAGGTTAATATTGAGCAAGAGAGTATATGCACATGTGTTTGTTAAAGCCAGGCAAGCATGGCTCAACTAACTGCAGAGCGGGGCAGACTGGGTGGGGCAACTCTGGAATTCTTCCCACTCACTGATCAGGTCAAGTGTTAGGAGACCAGCTTGAGGTGAAGAAGCTAGTGGCAAGTTCAGGCCAGCAAGTGCAACCTGGAACCTGGAAGATGGAAGTCTGTGTTGGGGATGCTCATGCCCCTGTTCCTCTCCTTTCTGTACACTGATGGCAGAGTTGAGGCAGGACCTCGGGCCCAAGGGTCCACGGTGTACCTAGCAATTTAAGATGGGAGCTTGAATGTAAAGAAAAAAATAATACATGGGGATCTTGTTACCACTGAGAAGCCAGAGAGCAGGCAGTGGTGAGAGCCAAGGCAGTCTGGTCTGGCTGAGTAGTAACTTGGCTTCGTGTGATAATTCAGAGAGAAGCTAGGTGCCTCAGTTTCTCTATCCCTCCTTCAAAAGGAAGAGCGCTGCAGGGCAGGAAAGATCTTTCACAAAGGAAGTTCCTTGTGACAACAAGGTGCCAGGCTTCAGGAGGGGTTAGGAGTGTTACACCAGAACCTGCCCAGAGCAAGAGGAAAGACTATTGAGCAAAGGCCAAGTGCTGTCCAGACTAGCTGTGAAGCTGCCCCTGTGTTCTTTACAAACTTTCTCTGTGTGGAGGTCATTTTCCACAGAGTACTGAATGCACTTCAGGAGCACTCACTAGCTGGGCAGGAGACACCAGAGTGTGTGGTCAGTTTTTCCAAGATGTGCCCGTGAGAGCCTTGATTGTTGGCTTGTCTTTCATAACCTGCCTGTGCCCGCTGCTTTTTGTTAGAGACCTCTCTGAGTTGGTTGCCACACTTGACCTCTCATTCACCTCTCGGGCCTGCTGTTAGAGGCTACCGTATAAGAGTAGATCTGTACCTACAACTGTCCACACAGCTGAGCCTGCCACTGGCAAGGAGGACCCCTCTTACACCCACAGGTCCTTGCCCAGGTGCCCACAGATTTAAACCTTCTCCAGCTTTCCGGGACCTTCTCCCCTGGCCCCACTGGAGGAAGATGTTTCCCATTCACCAAAATAACTTCTTCCAGTGCATACTACATATCTACCACTTCGCTTGCACTCTGAATCAAGGCATTCCCAAGTTCAAGTCCAGTCTGGGCTACAGAATGCAACCTTGGCACAAAAACAAAGGCATAAATACACTCTAACAAGGTAGAAGTTCACTGATATGTCTGACTAATTTCACATGTGATGTTTTCATTTACAAGTTATTTATAATAAGGTTGTAATAGTAGTCACCTAAATATTATCTTTATCAAACTTGAGCAGTACTTGATGACCATAGTCACCAGCCTGTCTTCAAACAGAACCATTGGTTTTGTATCTGTCTGAAGACATCTCAGAAAAGCAGGGACTCAGCTGTGCTTGGCCCAAATCAGTCATAGCTGTGATACTGTCCACCTTGCTTATACGTTAGCATGTACATAAGCAAGATACTCCAGACACATTCCATTGAGCAGGCTCAAATGCTGCCTCTGTTTGTATTCCATCTTGAGAAAGCTCTGCTTGACCACAGACTGAGACCAGGAGAAGATGCAGAAAGGCAGGTAGGTCCATGTCAACCCTGGGCTGGGCAGGATGTTTAGAAAGTAAACCTGCCACCACAGCCACCCCTGCTTGAAAGACATAAATCCCATTAATGTTGAATAGTAAATGTCACGGTGCAGAGCAACGGCAACCTTGTAATGAAGGGAGACAATTCATACATGAACATTCCAGAGGTGTGGAGTGAGATCACACAGTGTGCTCACTATTAAGGGAAGTAAGCCATGGAGATGAGAGAGAGGCTTCACAACCCGACCCTTGTGTTTATTGCTATGTTAAAAGTTAATCTTTAAGACACAGTACCTATTTTCTATTTCTATAATGCCAAGAGTCCCCAAAAACTATCAGAAAATGCTTTACTATGACAGGGAGCCATTGGTACAACCTTGCTGCCACTGTAGAGGCTCTTAATATGACCTGAGTAGGTAGACAGTATCACCAGTCCCACCAAGAGTTTATCCAAAGGCCATATGCCAAGTGGCTGTCCCCATAAAAGGATGACCTATCAAATATCCTCCTTATCCCTGGCTTACAGTGAGCTTAGAATTGTGTTTCATCTTCAACAAGTTTTCTGGTTCAGTCAACCCTCATTCACCCATCCTTTATATATTTATGACCCTCCTGCCTCTACCTCTTGGCGTTAAAGGAATACCCTTACTCACCTGGCTGACCCAGTTTTCAAATCTCCCCCAGTTTTCCAGGCTGTTACACACTTACCCGTTATATGTTAGCTACATGCAGTTCCAAAACCTTTTTAGAAGGTAGTGGGAACCTATTGCTAGATAAGTCACCCCAAAATATAGGTGCTTAAAACAGTGCACATTTAAGTGGAGCTGAAGGTGTGGCTTCCTGGTTAAGAGTACTTGCTGCTCTTCAAAAAGACCTGAGTTTGGTTCCTAACACCTACCTACATCGAACAGTTCACAATGGCCTCTAACTCCAACTCCAGAGAAATAGATTCCTCTTCTGTCCTCAGAATGTACACTGACATGCATGAGTCCCCACCTCCACCCAGCTCACATGTACATGCAGAGTAAAAACAACACACATTGCCATTGTATCTCAGTTATAACAATATAGGAGGTACAGGCTAAGGCTAAAACAGGAACCTTGTTTGGAGTCCTGAAGAAGTTGCAGTTAGGACATCAGCCAGAAGTGTCTGAGAACCTGGGCAGGCTTGAGTATCACAGCAGATGCAGACATTAGATGTTCCCCATGTGGAATTGTCCTTGTCTTCTCCAGTGTTCTACAAGTTTGTCTCAGAAGGACCCAAGTGCAAAATGGAAACTGCAGTTCTTGGGCAGGTGTCATGTGCTCTCACTTCAGCAGTGTTTTACCCATCAAAAATGAACCATTAGCTGCGTGGTTATGCATGCCTGCAATCCCAGCATTCAGGAGGCTAGCCTGAGCTCATAAACAAGACTTTGAGCTGGCTGTGACAGTACACACTTAAGTCCCTGGTACCTAGTTTTTACCCTTGGAAAGAAGAGTGTCAAAGGATTAGTGTCTGTCCTTATGCCTGATCTGTTGCTGTAAAGGGGCACCATGACCAAGGCAACTCTTATGAAAGAAAGCATTTAACTGGGGGCTGGCTTAGGGTTTCAGAGGATTAGTCCATTATCATCATGGCATAGAGCATGGAGGCATCAGGCAAGCACTAGAACAGTGGATGAGAACTACGTTCTGAACTGTAAACTGAGAGAGACTAAGCCTACTGTGGCCTTTTGAAATTTCGACAAGATCATACCCCCTAATCCTTTTAATCCTTTAAAATAGGCCACTCCCTGGTGACTAATCATTCAAATATATAGGCCTGTGAGAACCATTCTCATTCAGACAGGGTCCTACTTTAAAACCAATTAGTCAAGTAAGACACCAGGAAATAAAGAGAAGGCCATCTATAGCAGGATCAATCCTGTGTTTCCTTGCGTACCTGGTATACATTTTTGTAGACTGGGGAAAGTGGAACTCTTGAGGAGTTTGTTCAAGGTCACAGCTGGTTTTCAGAAGAGTGTATCACCCATGACAAACCCAGGTCCCTCCCCATCCCCCAGTAGGAACTTGAGCCAAGTACCTGCTGCTTTGACTTCTCTAAACCAAGGCCATTTGCCACCAGAGAGAGATGAGATTAACATATGAAGGTGAATATGTTCTGACAGTGCTGTCTGATGTTCTCTAACATTCAGATCACACCGAGCGGAGTGCCCTCCAGCCGCACAGCCCGTGTATAGTTTGCCCATGTCTGCTTCTTTTAACCCCTGGTTTTGAAATCCAGCCAGCTCCTTTTCCCATTACAGCTTCTAATGGTATGGAAGCCTATGGAGTCAACAGAGCAGGCTGACACTAATCCCAAAGGTATATGAGGGCAAGGCCCTTTACAGGGACAGAGCCTTCAAGTCCAGCAGGGCGGGTGCTGTGCTGTACTGATAAAGCCAGGGAACCACCACCCAACTCTTGTGTGCTTCCAAATATAGATTTCTACCCGCTCTGCACATGTCTGTAGTTACTGCAGTGTTTCTTCCCAAGATAGCTGGCTGTCTTTACTCAGCTGAAGATGGAACTAACTCTTGATGGTGACAGCTCTGTGTCCAGGAGCCATGAAATAAGACTGGTTTCCCATGGCCATTTCCTGTCCAAAGTAGCAATCCAATGCTCCTGGCAGACATCGAAGGCACAGAGACTAATTGTTGGACCTGGAGCCCAAATAAGAAGCTGGTCTACTGACCTGCTAATCGGGCTCCTGTGACAGGTAGGCAAAATGAAGAAGGGCAGTTTGCAAAAGTTTCTGTTAGGGAGAACGCTACCTGAAGTGGGATGATGACCGCTGTGCTGAGAAGCCCAGGGGAGGCCTAAGACTTCTGGCATCCATTGGTTGCCAAAGATGATCTAGTTACCAGCCAAAGTTGTTTCTGGGTGTGGTTCAACCTCCTCTCTGGGTAGAAGAGTAAAGGGGAGTAACCCGCCGGCAGAGGCACAGGCTTTCCTTCTGTAGAGGGTCTTGGTTGGTCTGGTTATGAGGCAAATCTGTTTGGGTAAGCTGCCCTGTCCCAGCAGGGACTTTATGGATGAGCCAGAGCCACCCTGTATGGAGTAGAAGCAGACTGGGAGTGACCGTGTCTGTACACCTGCTGCTGGCTTAAAAACCAGCAATTTAGAGCTGACTATCCACCCTTCTCACCTGGGTTGGTCCCTTCCTTGGAAGCACAGGACACTTGACACTGACAAGCAAAGTAAAGTGAGTCTATGTCTTGCCAGGAGGCCAGCCCTGAGACAATGCCAGTCTGTGCTGTGTGCCCCTGAACCAATCCCTGCTCAATGGCCTGTTACATGTCACCCTGAGCCCATGAAAGCATATAAGCCCTGGAGAGGTTACCTGATGGTAAAATGGATGGGAATGATAAGCAGTTCCAGGATGTATGGCGAGCCTGGCATGGCAAAGGCAGTGAGCACAATGCCGTCTGGACCATTACACTCCTCAGACGACAAAACTGTTGGCAGTCATAGCCACCTACCCTGTTCATGAGCCCTCACTGCAAGTCCATAGAGGCCGAACTATGCCTACACCATGGTTAAGCAGAATTGAGATTCCAAACCTGGTGTCTCTGACTCCTGAGTCCCATTAATCACACTGCATCCATAAGAGTCATGGTTTTTGTGCCTGTGATCCCCACCTCTTGCTCCTCTGCATCTCTGTTCTGCCTCAGCCCCTCCTTGAGGACAGGGGCAGTGCCCTCTCACCCTGGAAACTGCTCAGGTAGTCCCATGTGATTCCCTAAAGTAAGACAAGCTTTTCCAAAGCAAAACGGGTGTGTGTCCATCAGGAAGCACAGCCCAGCCTAGTAAAAGGGTGTTGGGTGACAAGTGCCCTAGACTGTGATTAGGGTTGATAAACTCTGCCCAGAGGATAGCAAGACAGAAGCTGTGGCTTCGAAGTAAGTGAACTATGGAGCCATAAGCCCTGCCCTGAGACAGCCAAGTGACCTCAGGCAAACGTCCTCTGTGCTCAGTTTTCTGGGCTGTGAAGTGGGGATGAACCTTATCCTCCGTGTGGTATTGGACAGGAAGCAAATGTGAGTCCTGATGTCCATTAAAGGCCCCTGTGAAGTGAGACCCCTCCTGGAGTCCTCCTGCAATCCCCATCCCTGCTGTCACCATTCCCTGCCCAGCCTCTTCCTGTCTCTTTACTTTGTGCTTGAGTTCTTTCGGAAGCCTTCAGTAGGCCAGGGCGAGACCAAGCTGAGCCTTGCCCTCACTCAGGTAGGCGCCATTGACACACCTATAACACTTTGCCCAGAAAGGTTAACTAAGCCAAATCCTGAGTCACAGAATGAACTGTGTCCCATGACAGTCAAGCCTATGCATCACCCTTCACCACAGGCCTCTGCTCCCTGTCACCTCATTCTCACCCCTGACCTCCACTGGGGACTCCAGGTCTGGCTGGAGAAGAAGCTGGATGATTACACAGACGGTGGCTATGGTCATCTTAGCCAGAAAGAGTGCTGCAGGCTTCTGCTCTCCCTTTTCGCCCCCCCCCCCCCCCCAGCCCAGAGGAAGGAGACATGTGAAGGGGTATGGACAACTAGCTTTTTGTTTGCAGGGTATTGAGGCCACCTAACTGACAGCAAACAGGGTAAGGCCTTGGGCAAGGTGAAAGGCAGAGGGGTCTTGGGAGAAGAGCAGACAGCTCTGCCATGTCCCCATCTGGGCCTCTGCTAATGGTAAAGCCAAGTGGGCAGGACCCAGCAAACAAAGGCTAGTGTGCACATGAAGGACCTGAGTGAGGGGAGTGGGTTATAGGAAGTCTGGGGGCTTGACACTCTACTCTGGATGTCACCACCCTAGGCACCAAGAGAGAAATACCAAGATCCTGATTCAGGTGAACCTTGCATCCTGTCCACACTGACCCTCAGCTCTGCCCCTCTTATAAGGAAAGCCCTGGGTATCATCCCATGGTCTCTGTATCATTTTTTTTTTTCTATTAGGGTCCTGAGCTCCATGCAGTCTTCCTGATGGCAGAGTTTCAAAGAGCCCAGGGCTGCCTGGGGGAGTCTATTCTCAACCACCTGTCCTACGACACACATCCTAAGCCTGGATCCCTGCAGAAGACAGGGTTTGGAGTCAGAAAAACTCCTCTTGCACATCCTTTCTGCTCTTTCCAGACCCATCCCGGGCATAGTGCAGCTAAGTACTTCCCAGAGAGAGAAAATCAATCTCCTCCTCACAGCCTGGGTTCTCTCCTCTCTGTACCTGGGAGAGTGAAGAGGGAATGGAGGTGGCCTTGCTGGCCCTCTGATTCTGGCAGGTGCCCTGGGACTGTAACTTGGGTCATAAGGCCACCAAACCCCATAACAATATCTCTGACATCTCCCTTTGGCTCCTTTTCAAAGACCATTGTCAAGGTCTAGCCTAAGTTCCTATGGCCTACCTGAGTCATTTAAACACTGAATCCATTGGCATCCTCCCAATGTCCACCGCACTCAGGTACCCCTACCACTATCACCCTCTATGTTCCTTCCCACTCCGAGCCCTTCCAGCCAGCCTCGGAGCTGGAGAAGGAGCTCTTTAAAGTATAACTCGGTCCTGTCACTATAGGCCCATTGCCCTGTGACTTACTAGAGATATGAACTCTAACCTCCTTTCCATTGGTGATCTGGTCCTACGTGTCTCCTGGCTATATTTCCATACTGCTACCCAGTCTCCTCATTCAGTTCCTTGCTCTCTCATGGAGGCCTTCAAACGTGCTCTCTACTTGGCATGGCCTCACCCAGCTCATGTGGGCAGAAGGGCACCTGCCATGTGCCAGGTATAAGCCAAGTACTTATTTGTACTATGAAAATGCCCTCTTGATAAAGCAAGTCTCAGAAGTTAACGCCCAAGTCCATCCCGCCCTCACCCACTGCTTTCTGTTTCTGCTGTCATCCACCTCTGGTGCCACCTGTCTCCACAACCTTCCATGGCTCCAGACACAGTGGCTGGATCTGACTTCATATTGTGGGGGATAGGTTATGTAGGTGAATTTCAGAGAGGCAAACTCGTCTGCTGGAGTCCATGAAGGGCTACCCCAACTATACAAGTTCACTAGCTCCTGTATCCAGAAACTAGTCTGGGTGCTGGGTGCTCTTCAGAACTGGCCAAGGAGCAACCCAAATGGCAGTGTCTGCCTTATATCTCGAAAAAGTGGCTTTGAGAAGAGAGATAACCTAAATGCTATGATATAAGAGTGCCTGAGAAAGCAACAGGGGTTGCTGGGGACCCAAAAGGTTGACTTGGAAACATTTAAAAAATGTTAAATAGCAACAAAGAAGTTACGGAACTCAGAGCACTTGATCCTGTGTGTGTATATATGTGTGTGTGCTTATATACATGCATGCATGCATGTGTGTAAGAAAGATCACCAGATATCACAGGTCTTTTCTGGAGCATTACGGGTGCATTTATCCTTCTGTGGGCCAGGTGGGCGGGGTTGATCTGAATTTCTAAGGTGTATTAGTTGGTAATTTCTAAACTGGAAGAATAAGAAGGTCTCTGTGTCTCTGGTTCCCTCCTGGTTCACGATGTAACCAGGGCTCCAGTGACACAGGATTCATTTAATTTTTGCCTAGCCTCTGTGTGAATGTTGAGAACTAAGATCCACCACTCCCTCTTCAAACTTAATGAAACTTTCCCTTTAGAATGTTCAACAGCCAAAGCTTTGAGGTCCAAGTTAAAGGGACCAAGAGAACAGTCAGTTAAATAGCTATTACCAACTTTATTAGATTTAGGGTCAGAATGGAAACATACCTCTGGGTGTGTCTAGAGGATGATTCTAGAAAGTTTTAAAGTGAAGTGGGAAAACCCACTCCAAATGTGGGCAGCACCATCAGTGAGTTTGGGTCCCAAACTGAATGTGTACCAGCATCCATCTCTTCTGCTCCCTGACTGGGAAGTGAGTGTGTACCAGCATCCATCTCCTCTGCTTCCTGACTGGGAAGTGAGTGTGTGCAGCATCCATCTCTCCCTGCTTCCTGTGGGTGCTGTGAGGCCGATTGCCTCCCTCCTGCCGCTGTGCCTTCCCTTCTGTGACAGACAGCATCCTCAAACTGTGAGCCGAAATGAACTCTTTCTTCCTTAAGCTACAACTTGCCAAGTATTTGATCACAAGAACCAGAAAAGTAACCCACCCCCTTAAGGTCATCCAGGACCCAGAGGATGGGAATCCTTCTAAAAGGGCCCTACAGTTCCAGAAAGTCGTCTGTCCTTTTGATCAAAGAGAGCCACAGAGATGCCAGAGGCTGACTCTTAACAAATGTACATTGTGCAAAGGATGGAGTCAGAGGAGAGAAAATGTTCCTTTTGCTTCCAAGGGAAGCTGCACAGTCAACAAGACTCCGAGTAGCCCCAGCGGATGCAGCATCTGGTGGAGGAAAAACTAAGCTCAGGGCTCAGCTGAGCCCCTTTGGAGCCCAGAATGACCTTGATGAGACTAGACTGACCTTGACAGGAAAAGAAGAAAACATTCACTTTGAAACACCCAGCCCACCAAGAACCATAACCTAGTCCAGTTCTGCCAGAGGATCAGGTATTCTTAAAATCTTACAAGGTGCCAGGTGTGATGGCACATACCTTTAATTCCAGCACTTGTGAGGTGGAGGCAGGAGGATCTCTGTGAGTTCAGGGCCAACTTGGTCCACATAGCAGGTTCTGGGCCAGCCAAGGCTACATAATGAGTCCTTTTCTAAAAACAGAAGCAAACGAGACAGGAAAGGCCTTCCAAACGCCCAGATGACCAGTCTGCCACTTTAAAGGACACTTTCCAGGTCTTATTAAATATTCCAAAAGCTATTGATCTACAGGGAATTAATTACTAACTAGGGTACTTTCTAGAATGTGAAATACAAAAGAACCCCAATAGAACCTTAAACTATTTCTTTAAAGGGGCAGCTTCAGACACAGTAAATCCATGAATCTGTACCTCCCCCCTCCACCACCCCCCCCCCGTGGCTCCTTTAGTATACTAAAGGGATCAAACTCAAGTTGGCAGGCTTGCACAGCAAGTGCTTACCTACCCAGCTGTCTCAATGGCATGTACAGTGTTCTATTCTCTTGTCAAAACTAATTTGTCTTGGTTCTGAGTAAATAGAAATCTAACTCCATTAAAAACATCAGAAATGGCATTTTTCATCAATGTCCTCAAAGATCCTGTGGACTGTTCTCCCCCCAGAGCTGGCACACCCCCATAACCATTGGCCCAAACCATGTTGGCCCAGGCTGGCAGTCTGGACCATAGTTCCTGGGGCAGCTGCATGGGGGGGGGGGGCAGCAGAGGGAATGGGGAGAGAGGAAGGCACATCCTCTTTCTCTAAAGCCTGTCTCTAAAGCTGGTCCCCCCACCACACACACACACACAAACTGGGGAAGTACCCAGTGGGCCGTGAACAGAACGTATAGACTATGAAATGGAACAGCCTTCATGATCATCAGCAAGCTCAGAGACAAGCCAGGAGGAGGCTAACTGTGGAGCAGGAACAGCGTGTGTTGGGTTCGCTCTTACTTTTAGTGGTCATGGTGGTCATGGTGGTGGGGAATTGGGGCCAGATTCAGGAAGCTGGGTTTTCCACCTTCAGCTTTTTGTTGGTTTCTGGGTCCCTGTGGGCCTCTAAGAGGCCCACTGAGGTGATAAACCAGCCCTTTTAAGTCGTTGCTTTGTCTCTGAGAGATCTATTATGATCAAGCAAAGCTGCGCTGAGAGGGCTTCCTGGGGTCTGGAGTAAGAGGGGTTGCCTGTAAATGTTCAGTGCTGAGAGTGAGCTTATTGTAATACTCCTCCGTATGCTCACTCTGGACTGGGACAGCAGCTTTCATCAGGCTTTCTCAGGGACCCACTTCCTGCATCCAGTTCATAATCACAAGCAAGAGCAAAGGGCGTGGGCTGGAAGCACCCTGATCTGCTTGACCACTATGACAAAATGCTACTGATTCAGCGGCTCATAAACAGAAGTCTCTTTTCTAAGGAACACAGTTCTATAATTACTTACTTTTGAGGTGCTAGGAGATGAACCCAGGGTCCCATATGCTATATACAGCATGTACCCTGCCACTGAGTGACAGCTTCAGTTCCAGAAACTTATTTTTCATTGTACTAGAGGCTGGAAAACTCAAGGTCTGGGGAGGGCCTTTTTTTTTTTTTTTCCTGGTTCAGAGATGACTGTTTATCCACATTCTCCTGTGGTGTTGAGATAAGGACTCCATCCCAGTTTGAAGTTCTGTCTCCAGGACCGAATCACCATGGAAAGGCTTCATTCCCTAACAGTACCACGATGGATGTTGGAAAATCAGCATATGAGTTTTGAGGAAAATATAAACAAGCCGGAAGTAAAATCAAAGCTTATATCTCAGTCTTGTAAACTTTTTGCTGTGTGATTTTAGACAAGCCACATGATGTCCCTGAGCCTCACTGTCATCACTAGAAAGTTATCTCAATGAGGTATTACATGCAAAAGTAATTACTTCTGATTTGAAAGAATAGTTGTTGATTTTGACTCCCCTGGGAGCATTGGAGTGCATTCTGGGGCAAGTGTGCAAACAGATCAAGTGACTCTTCAGGCACCTGTGATAAACTGGTCCTCATCAGAGTCAGTGTGGAGCTCAGGAGCTCTTCAGAGGCTCTGCCACAGCACCCCCCCCCCACACCGCTGCCGCCATTTGACTCTCCTCTCCTGACACTCTGTTCATGTACTCCACACACCCAAGTGTCTTAGTCCTTTCTAGCTGCCACATGATTCATACCGAGAGCTTCAAGGCTAGAAAGGGAAGGAGCGGAGCCTGACCTGGCTTGCAGCCAACTCGGAGCTGTGAGACCCGAGACAACCTTCTCCCTGCAGATTCTGTTTATTCACCTGTAAGGAAGGACTAATTAAGAGTACATTTCTCTTCAGCTGGGCGTGATGGTGCATGCCTATAATCCCAGCATCCTGGAGGATTGTGAGTTCAAGGCCATCGATGCTACACAGGCAGACCCTGTCTACAAATAACAAGCAAATAAATAAATACCCTTTTTAGGATGATATTTTGAAGATCTGGTGAAGTGTTGCATGTGAAAGTTCACACGAAGTGCCGTAAATTCTCAGTGAGTCTTGCTTACTTTTCTTTCTTTCTGCTGGTAGGTGACAGTAAAGCCCCAGTACGGCTGTGGCTCCTTAGCCAGGTCTCACTGCTACTGACAGGCTCGCCATTTTGGAAAGCATGGCTGTGCTCAGACATGTTCAGATTCTAGACTCAGATCACCAAGTCTCATACCCGGCTGTGTGGGTGTAGTGGTGCGTGCCTCCATTCCCAGAACCCGAGAGGCAGAGTTCAAGGCCAGCTTGGTCTACATAGTAAGTTCCAGACCAGCCAAGGCTGTATAGTGAGACCATGTCTCCAAATAAATAAATACCTTAAATAAAATATAGATTCCTAGATTCCATCTTTCCCGCTGAGTTAAGTTCTAGGAGTGGGACCTGGCCATCTACACTTAATCCTCGGGTGCCTCAGGCAGCAGGAGGCCACAGTTCTCCACAATGGCACCCTTCTCTCTGAAGCTCCTTGCTAACATGCCGTGGCTACTTTGCTTTGTTACCTAAAATGCTCACTGGCCATGGCTTGTTATTTTATTCATTCAACAATATGTGATAAGGGTTAGTAAAGCAAGTAAGAGAACTAACTCCCTGTGAAAGTTCAGATCCTCAGCACCCACATAGAAGATGAGCATGGTCACAGGCGTCTGGAAACCTACTATCAGGATGTGGAGACAGGCAGGTCCCAAGAGCTCAGTGGCCAGCCAGCATAGCTAAAATGGTGAGCATCAGGGACACTGACAAATCCTATATCAAAAACAAGGTAGACATGACATCATCCTCTGGCCTCTGCACGTGGGCATACCCAACATCCACCCCCCCAACACACACACACACTACTGCTCCAACACAAACATATTCAGTGCCTCCTGTGTAGAATAGACATAGTTTAGATTCTGGGCCAGTTCACACCCACTAGGATAATTGTAAACAAGACAGATATTGTAAGTGTTGACAGTGATCTGAAAAAAATCAAATCATTTCTGTACCACTGGTTGAACTGAGTCACTTTGGAAAACAGCCCTAGCAAGTCATCGCATCACTGAAGTGGGACGCCGTGTCCAGCAGTTGTACTCCCCGGCTACATACCTAAGAGAAATACATGGCCAGCCTAAATCTTGTTCAGATGTCAGCCGTGATGGCTCATGTTTATGATCCCAGAACTTGGAAGAATGAGGTAGTAGGACAGGGTTCCTGGACAGCCTGGGCTAAAGACTAAGACCTTGTCTCCAAAAAGGCCAACAAAATACCAGAACAAAACCTGTTTAACAAATGAAAACAGGAGCTAGAGCAATGGCTCAGCAGTTAAGAGTCAACACTCTTCTCAAAGTCCCAAGTTCGGTTCCCAGCGCCATGTTAGGCAGCTCACAGTTCCAGGATAACTCTAGCTCCAGGTGGAGCTCGTGAGAACGGATCACGAAACAGCACCAAAACCCATTTTTAGAGTTTATTAGGAAATAAAGAACAGAGGGGTGTGAAATGGCCCACCGAATGAGGCTGAGCCGAAAGAGAGCGAGAGGACAAGTAGGGCTCTTCCAACTCCTGCTTGGTCACGTGGTCACGCTGGCTCATGCATATGGATGATGGTGCATATTCATAAAGGGGCTTATGTGGTGATGTGCCACGGAGGCTGGGGTGACCAGGCATTTTGCCTGACTGTTAGGGGTGCACGTGCAGCCCTAGGACCCAGGAAATGCCAGCACCTGAGGTGACCCTGTATGCTACCTGAGCTATAGCAGGCACGTGCATTCCGGAAGTGCTGAAAATCCTAACACCAGGGGTTCCCACCCCCTCTTCTGGTCTCCACACACACCATATGCTCGTGTGCACACATGAAACACAGACATAAACACAAAATAAAGCAAATCTTTTTTAGAAAATGGTACTGTCAGCAGGGAAGGGGGTCTGGACCTTGAAAACAACTAAGTGAAGAAAACAGCCCCAAGGGACCACTGTTGCAGAAATTTATTTAACTTCGTAAAGATGTGCTGCATTTGTTTAATTATGTAAAGAGGAGTTGCTATTTTACACCTAGGTAAGGCACCTGATTGGGCTAATAAAAAGCTGAACAGCCAATGACAAAAGATGAGGCATAGACAGTACTTCCCGGCAGGGAGAGTAAGTAGGAGGAGGAACTTAGGTTGGAGGCCTGCAGGGAGATGACACAGGCCGGGCAGACGTAGAGGAAGCCGGGAAAGTAGAACATT
This sequence comes from Phyllotis vaccarum, assembly GCA_033318265.1. NCBI lineage: Eukaryota > Metazoa > Chordata > Mammalia > Rodentia > Cricetidae > Phyllotis > Phyllotis vaccarum. The sequence continues at coordinate 8,186,985 of JARWLC010000004.1, read as the reverse complement.
CAGAATGAAAGGTAAAACGCCTCCAGGTGAAGCACAGATGCAGAGAAACAGGTTAAATCAAGTTAAAAGAGCTAGTGGAACAAGCGTTCATAATTAATAAGTCTTTATTTGGGAGCTGGTTGGCAGCCCAAAGAAAATTCCAACTATAGACCACATCTTGCCTGGCTTCACTTCCATGAAATTTCACAGTCGGCAACTACATAGAAACAGAAAGTAGGTAGTAGATAACTTGTGAAAGACTGGGAAATGGGATGAACGGGATGACTACCAGCTTCCTGAGATGATGAGCTTTGTAGAGCTGAGTGATGAAACGTTCCCCAAACTGTCTCAGTATGTACTTCACATGGGTGGATGTTAGAATGCAAACTAGACCTCAACAAATCTGCTACTAAACACAAATGGTTAGTTACAACACACCTACCCAGGCAGTGGCGCATACCTTTAATCCCAATACTCAGGAGGCAAAGGCAGGTGGATCTCTATGAGTTTGAGGCCAGCCTGGTCTACAAATCAAGTTCCAGGACAGCCAGAGCTGCACAGAGAAACTCTGTCTCAAAACAAACAAAAAATGATTTCCTCTGTATTCTTTGACAATTTCATACATGTGTATAATGAACTTTGATCCTTCTCATCCCTATCCCTGTCTCATTCTCCTGAAACCTTTCCCCACCCTCCTCCTACTGTTCTGTCATCCGTGAGTGTGTGTGTGTGTGTGTGTGTGTGTGTGTGTGTGTGTGCATATGTAAATGGGTATATGCGTGTCTCTGTGTGTGAGAGTGGGTGTGGATGTGTTTCTATATGTGTTTGTGTTCCATTGAGTATGGGGTGTAGTCATTATGTTTCTGTGTCCCACCCAGCCATTTAGTCCCAAATAATCACAAAAGGCTTATAAATTATAAACTGTTGGGCCTATGGCTCAGGCTTATCACTTGCTGACTCAAACTAACCCATGATTCTTAGCCATGTTTAGCCAGTGGCTTTGTACCTTTTTCTCAGTACATCTCCTTCCCCTGTCTCTTCTTGGCATCTGCTGCTCTGCTCTTGCATGTCCCTGAATTCTCCTAGTCTGCTTGCCTGCCTCTACTTCCTGTCTAGCTACTGACCAAACAGCATTTTATTAAACCAATATGAGCGACAAATATTTACAGTGTACAAGAGCACAGTCCCACAGCAGTGGGGAGGTTATTCACCACAGTAATGATAGCCAATCAGTGGCTATACTACATTAGAAAGTAACACCCCTTCCCTCAACTACCATCAGCTCTCAACAGTTCCTGGACAAAGAAGGCCTCATGATCCCTCCCTCTTCTGTAATGATATGTAATACAGTCTGGTGGGTGTGCTGATTAAGCAACTGATATGAGCAGGTGAACATTTTACAGAAGTTATTCCCTCCTGGATAAAACTTTAAAATGAAGAAAGAGAGGGGAGAGGATGGGAGAGAGAGACAGACAGAGAAAGAGAGACGGAGGAAGGGAGGGAGGAAGAGAGAGAAAGTAAAAGAGGGTGGAGGAAGGGAGAGACAGAGAAAGATACAGAGAGGGAGAGAGAATTAGTTCAGGGGAGAGTTAAAAAAATCCACATTATTAATTTATCTTGAGAATATGTTTAACAGAGGATCAAAATAACTATTAAATTTATTTAATAAACTTTATAATAAGATTCTTTGGTTGGTTTTTGGGGTTTTTTTTTTGTTTTTTGTTTTGTTTTGTTTTTTTTGAAATAAGATCTCACTGTGTAGCACTGGCTATCCTGGAATTCTGTAGACCAGGCTAGCCTCGAACTCACAGAGATCTGCCCAATTCTGCTTCCTGAGTGCTGGGACTAAAGATGTGCACCACCATGCCTAGTTGACGTTGTTGAAAAACAAAATAGAGTTTTAGGTCTGAAGTCTGGCTTCCCAGGTTATTCCCAGCTGTCCTTGTCACTAGCTGAGTAATTTGGGCAAGAAATGTCACTCACAATGCTTTCCTCCTTATGTGTCACCACTGAGGTTGCATAATTAGATGGAGCTCATGTTAAGTGTTCAATAAATATTGGTTGTTACAGGTTATGCCAGGTATATTCTGGACCTGTGCTGTCTGATGTGGAAGGAGCCAGAAAAGGTTAGGCACTCTGAATACAGTCTAATGCACAACTGTGTTTCAAGGTATGCAAACAAAGCAGTACCTTTTAATATTAACTACATAGGTATGATATCTTGGGCTAAACAAACTATACAGTGGTATCACTTGTTTTGCCTTTTAAAATGTTGTTCCTAGAAAATTTAAAACAACAAAGTATGCAAATGAAGTCATAAATCATGGTAAGAGATGCAAAGCCTCCCCCTAAGACCACAAACAGGTGATGGCCGCCTGTTCATGTCACTTTTGGTGAGTATTGCACCAGAGGTTCTGGGCAGGAAAGCTAAGTGAAAAAATTAAATGAAAGGCATTCATCCTGAAAAGAAAAAAAGGAAGCTATTTCTCTCTATGTTCGTGTGTTTGTCTACATAGAAAAACGATCTTTTAGGAAGGTCTGGAGTCATCTCCATCTCCACCCTTCAAACAAGAGTGTCAGAGCTAACGGATGTGTCTAGCAAGGTTTCAGGATACAAGATCTAACAGAATCCATTCTATTTTCACACAATACCAACAAAGCATCCAAAAATGAATACTGAAAAAAATTAGTTTTACTTAAATAGTACAAAAGGAATAGAATGATTAGAAATAAATGTAATGACAGTACAAGATTTGGACAGTAAAAACTGGGGGGGGGGGAATGTGGTTAAAAGAAATTAAAGACTCAAATAAATGGAATGCTCTCCTATAGCAACAGCTTAGAAAACTTAGTATGGAACAGCCCACAGGTAAAAATTGAAAGATGGTAACGTTTTTGGAGCTGTTTTATAAACTCAACGCAAAAATCCCACCTGACTCCTTTTAGGCATCCATAAACTGATCCTGAAATTAATATTGAAACACAATCAACATAGATTAGCCAAAAAAAAAAAAAATTAAAGAAACACAGAGGTCACGCATTCCCCAAATTTAAAAACTTACTAAATCGATGGCCACCAGCACAGTGTGAACTGGCCTAAGGATAGACACACGGATCCACAGATCAATGGGATGAGGCTGGGCAGCCAGAAATCAGCCTCACAGTTAGGGTAATTGATTCTCTACAGGGTGCTAGAGCTGTTCAATAGGAGAAAAGATCGTTTCATCAAAGGATCTGAGGCAAACTGAGAGTCTCTCTCTCTCTCTCTCTCTCTCTCTCTCTCTCTCTCTCTCTCTCTCTCTCTCTCTCTCTCTCTCTCACACACACACACACACACACACACACACACACACACACACATGCGCTGAGGACTGAAACCAGATCTAACTTTGCACCGTATGAAAAATTAACTCAGGTGATCAAAGCTCTAAGCTAGCTCAAGAAAACTCCAGAAGAAAACACAGCAATAATAAGCTTGTGTTACCCGATGTATGATCCCAGCACCTGGGAGGTAGAGGAAGAAATAGTGGTCCTTTGAGGCTAGTCTTGACTATATAGCAGATCCTACTTTCAAAAAACAAAACAAGAATTTATGATTACAAACATTAACAATGTATCAGGCATTATAACTACTGGATAGGGAGATATGTGTAGGTTGTATGCACCCCACTTTATATGAGACACTTGAGTATCTGAGGGTTTTGATGAGTGTCTGTAAGGCCCTGGAATGGTCTTCACCATGGGAATATTCTAGGACCAGGTGGTGCTGGTAACTGTGTAGCCTTCTGAGTTTACTAAAATCTACCAAAAGGTACACTTTAAGACACAAATTATGCACAAATTTTGAGTTAATATCTCAAATTTTGCAATCAAAAATTACACATACATATGCCTCACATTTATTAAGACCCATCTTTAAATTCTTTTTTTTTTTTAATTTTTGTTTGTTTTTGTTTTTCAGGTCATGGTTTTTCTGTGTAACAGTCCTGGATGTCCTTGTAGACCAGGCTGTCCTTGAACTCACAGAGATCAGCCTGCCTCTGCCTCCTAAGTACTGGAATTAAAGGCACCACTGCCTGGCTTAAAATTCTTAATTAAAAAAAATTAATTACTCTTCTTTTTTTTATTTTTTGAGACAAGATACTGCCTTGTGGCCCTGTTGACCTGTGCTTACTATGTAAACCAGGCTGGCCTTGAACTTGCTATGATCCTGAAATATCTACCAAGATTATTGGCATATGCCCCCACACCCAGCCCAAGGTCCACTATTTAAAGCAGGCATTTAAAAAGAGCAGCTTCCTGGTCAGCACAAAATGGAGCAGAAGGCACAGAGGCTTCCCACATGGCCCTGCACAGCTCTCCACTGTCAATGTCCCAGAGTAGACCATTCCATACACTTATGGAACTACACAGACACACCCTCCTCCCTCCCCAAAGTCTGAGGTCTACACTGGGCTCATGCTTAGTGTTAGAGACTGTGTGCTTTGGTGACTGGCAGGCGTCCATCAGTGGAACATCAGATATGACAGCTTCACAGCCCTAAGAATCCTCTGCACCCCAATCCCTGGCCACCACAATGATTCTACTGGTTCCATAACCTTTCCTTTCCCAGGAGGTCGAATGGTTGGAATCATAGCAGGTGGAGCCTTTTCAGATTGGATTCTTTGCCTTAGCACTATGCACTCACGTTTCCTACATGTTTTCACAGCTCAATAGCTCATTTCTTTTAAAGCTAAATACAGTTCCATTTTCTGGATATGCCACAGTTTATTTTTCAACTCGTTTACTGATGGACACTTAGTTTTCTTCCAAGTTTGGACAATGAGGGCTAAAGCTGCTATAAATATGGGTGTGAAAGCTTTTGTGTGGACATAAATTTTCAGTTAATTTGAGTAAATACCAAGAGATGTGCTTGCTGATCTTGTGTTAGGAAAGTATTTCACTGTTCTTGTAAGACATGGTCGAGTTGGGTGTAGTAGCCAAATTGCTATGTTAATACATGCCTGTCATCTTAGCACTAGCAAGGCTGAGGCAGGAAGAGCATGAGTTCAAAGCCAACTTGGGTCACATGAAGAGACGTTATCTTAAACAAATAACCCTTCAGAGAAGCCCTTATTCAACTCTGAAGTAGCCAATGAGAATGAAGAAGAACTGTGAGGTTGGGAAGCCCCAGTCTTTCAAAAAGGAGGGGAAAAGATTTGATTTGGTCATGTGAATTAGCTGGGGTCAAACAGTTGGGGGGGAATATTTTATTGCATTTAACATTTTTTCTTGAGAATTTCATAAACACTGCACTGTCAATCACTCTCCTTCCAGTTCCTTCCATATACACATGTACACACACATAAAAACTACAGAGCCCATTTATATATTGCTCATATGCGTATGTGTCTGGGGCTGATTGGCTGTCCCTGGAGGAAACCGCTCCTCTCAGTAGCCACTGATGAAGAAGTCAAACAGCTGTTTCAGAGCAGACCTATGTTTCCTGAGTTCTGGGTCTGTGTGTGGAGTTGGTTGGGATTAGACATCAAACAAGAAAAGGAAAGCATTTACCTCATCCTGAGACCCCAACCGGACCTCAGAAAGTCACCAGGCTCCTAAGGAAGTACTGAGCTTTGAGCCAGCAACTCCACTTCTAGGGATTTATATTGTATGCATATTCACACGTTCAGTAGCTAGATGCATAGTTACTCAGGGCAGCCTCATCTCTAGCAGACACCCTGGAAACCTATGACGTCACTGGGTGGCTAGCCAAGTATAGTATGATACATCCATAACAAGCTACAACTTAGGTCACAGTAGAGTAAGGGAACTCTTGTGTACAAATAGGAAGCAATTTCTAAGATCTGTCATAGTGATGAAGTAAGGTGCAGCCAGGCCTGCTGACACTTGAGAGGCAGAGGCAGGAGGGTGGTGAATTAGCCATGCTACAGACTGAGTAGAAAGCCAGCCTGAGTGACTTGGTGAGACCCTGACTCAAAACAAAAGGAAGAATGGGGATGAGCACGTAACTCAGGGACAAACCTGCCTAGCAGGCAAGAGGTCTCGGTGGCTTAATTACTAGGCCCCCCAAAAGTAAGATGTCCAGAATGTATGAAGACTGTGGATTTGAGCTTTCCAGGTATGGGGAGAGCTTGGGCAGGGAGCCCAGAAAATGGACCAATGGGTAGACTCTGGGGAGGGACTGGGTGATCTAGAAACCATGACAGAAGTCTGTTAAGCTCAGGTTTGGGACCTAGGGTCGCAGGAAGTAACAGAAAAAGGATAGTGGCAGTTTGATGAAGCAAGGCAAGCTCGCCAGGAGATGCCCTCCCGAGGAGAGGGAGGCGGCTCTCACTTGGACTGGATGTGGGAAGTAAGACAAAGTTCCAACTGCTCTCCCAACTTCACCCCTACCCACCTGGACCCACAGGAGCAGGAGTAGGGATGATGACTGACCATTTTCTCTGGAACACCAGGGTTCCCACAAGGAAGGGAGCAGGGGCTTTCCTGAACGGAAAAATGGCTTTGTGTTTAAAACGTGCAGAAAAGTCATGCCCATCAGTACAGACCTCGAACCTTGCTAGGCTGAGCATGCTGTGACACGTCAGCTGTCCTGTGCTGTTTCATGTCGCAGATGTACTGGACCGCAGAACCACCCTGGGGACCAGTCTGGATGAAAGAATAATGACAGCACTGGAGGAGCACACCGAGAAATGCTGGGTGTCAGGTGGGAGCAAAGGAAAGGAAATTCAGAAGAGGAGGGAACATGAATCTGCTGCTCAAACTGAGCCCTGTGCGGTTTGTGGTGTTTTTGCTTTTTCCAGCATGAATCATAAACTATTAGTGAGCATTGAAATCAGCTTAGTGGGTCACAACCAGCTCTGAAACAGATGATTTGGATACGTAACAGGAGATGACATTTTTACCACACACAAGTGCACACACATGCATGCTGGGATGTGATAGAGACTGTGCTTCCCCTGGGGAGGGTACCCTCCTCCTGAAATGTCAGCACGCAGGAGGACAAAGCAGGACAGTCACCGACTCTGAGACCTCTTGAACTGCACAGTGAGTTCAAGGCCAGGCAAGGCTACAAAGCCTGGGGAGGGAGGGGGAGGGCGGTAAAAGGAAATGGGAAAAAAGGAAGATTGTTTTTTCCTACTGTGGGTCATAACGGAAAAGTGGAAAAGACACTGCTCGTGCTGAGGAGAATCATATGTGTGTGTGTGTGGGGGGGGGATCCTCCTCTTGCTACCCTCTGCCAAATGTTTGGGGTCAGGAGCTTCTTGTCCGTGGTGAGATGACAGGGTAGATTTTAGGATTAGCAGCGTCACTGCGCTGGACCCGGGGAGCCACAGAGGGCCCCTCTGTTACAGTGTATTCTTTTATTCCTTTGTCCCGCACTGAATGTTCTCGCTGACCCAAAAGGCAGGGTTGGGAGCCCCAAACTTCTCAGTTCCCCTGGACTATGTGGAATGCAGCTTCAGGGCCTTCAACCCTGAAAGCTCATTTAGAGGTTGTCTTGGTGACCTCTCATTATCAATTAACTCTTTCTGTTTTAAAATGAGGGGCCCTTAAGGAGCCTGGGCAGCTTTCTTTGTGGTTACAAACACATACCAGCACTGGAGTCTTTGGATTTTTATTTTTTTCTTTGTGTTTCAAGGAAGTTTGTAAATTACATTTTTGTTTTTTGCTTATTTTGTGTGACTACGTGCGGGTGTGTCGTAGCGCCTGAGTAGAGATGAGAGACTGGCTAGCAGGAGTCAGTTTTCTCTTACAATGTGGGGGCGCAAGGGCTTTGAACTCAAATCATCCTGCTAGGCGTTAAGATCTTTACTGACTGAACTATCTTGACAGCTTGGCTCTTTAAAAAAAAAAAAAAAATATATATATATATATAGTAGCATAAACCACTTCCTTGTCCTCCTTCTCCTTCCCCAGCATGGGAGAGGACTCTTCACTTAAACCTGGAGAAGTTTCATGCTGATCAACTGGAGCCAGAACCCTGCAGTGCCATGACATTCCTCTGCGAAGCTGAGTGTGGTAAAACCAGGCTAGTCATCTGCTGGGTGTGTGACTTCGGGCAAGGTGGCCTCCCCTCCCTCTGTGTCCACTTTCTGATTTGTCCACTAGAGACCATAAAACCTCCCTCACAGGGAAGTTATGAGGATTAGACGAGACAGCTTGCATGCCTATCACAGCCCCTGTACATATAAGAGCCCAGTTAATTAATGTAGGCACCTGCCCTTCTGTGGATTTGTGGTAGTGTAATTCACCTGGGTACATGGAGCCACAGGTGACTTGGTCCTGCATGTTAGGGATCTGTGACTCTTTTGTGAGCTTTGGAGGCTGGGGAGACAGCACAGTTGTAAGACGCCTTGAAAGCGTGAGGACCTGACTTAGATGCCACAAACCGGTGAGAAAAAAAAGGCCAGGCAGCGTGTGTTGATAATCCCAGTGTCGGAGACAGTGCACAGGCATGAGTTTTTGGTTACTTACAGGTGGTCGTCCCTCAGCCTACACTGGTCTCCTCCCCCCAGCAGAGTCCAGTACGATAAAGTGTTCAGGTGGGTTTTTCTGTGCTTTGGACAGCATACCCAGCTGTGGCAAACCTGCCTGTCCTTTCTCCGTCCTAGGCAATATACCCATCCAGTCGGGAGATGCAGACTCTGTATTCCCATACATCCCAGGTTCCCCTGCAGCAGCCCTGGCCTTCCTGTCTCCAGGCAGCACTGCCTGAAGTTCTTAGGATCCTCTCCTGCTGAGATGTGAGCTTGGACTTCATTTCCTGCTTTCAAATACTTCAAGTTCACTAACATCTCTTCTAGACTTCAGGTCTCTTGTAGCCGGGGACTGTGTCTTTTTATGTCAAATCTGGTCTTGTCTTCCTGCATAGCACAGAGACCAAGGCTTAGCAGAGGCCAGTGAGCAGCTGTGAGGTCTACCTCCCTCTATACTCACTGAGTAGATTTGCTTTCCTCTGGGATTCTATATTCATATGTTGTCCCAAAACATGAGGGATCAACCAAAGACCGTTTGACTCTAACCATGAGCATGGAGGTCTGGAGCCTTCATCAGTAGGTCATGCTATCAAGAATGCTTGTGCCAGGCCGCCTCTCTACTATGCTCAGAGTGGGACCCAGGAACCTGCTTTTTTTTTTTTTTTTAAACAGGTGACTGGTGTAAAAGTTTAGAACTCAATGACCTGGTGGTAAAACTTTCTTTATCCACCCCACCCAGGGTTTCCTTCCCTGGACTCTAGCTCAGGCTTACAGTTTAGCAAAAGGGCAAATGTTGGACCAGCAATTTCAGGACAATGAACTGTGCACTGCCCACCAGCGGGGTGAGTGAAAAGAAAATATGGGGCTGCTGGGATCTGGAATTGACAGCCTGGGTTTTCTTAGCAGCAAGCCAAATCACAACAAACAATAAACTACGCTTCAGTGTTGTTCACCTAGAACTGGACTTCAGGAAGAGTGTTCAAATCTTTGAAATCAAGTACACACTACACACATGCACAGTAGTGCATGCTTCTGTTTTGAAGTGACATAGAACAATGACTAATGGCGTCAACTATGGAGTCAAGATCACCATTGTGAAACCAGATTGCACTTTACAGCCAGTGCTGCCACCCCTGGGCCTCCCCCAGGCTGCTTGCTATCTCATCTACAAACCTAGCTAATAATCATACTTGCTTTATATGGTTGCCAAGAGGATTAAACCATCTAGTATATACAAAGGACCTAGACCTTTTTTTTTTTTTTTTTTTTTTTTTTTTGTATTTTGGCCATGACAGATATTCCCGATTAATAGCTAATAACAGCTTCAAGTATTAAAAAAAAAAAAAAAAAAAGCATATGATCTGGAGCCTAGTGACCACCAGTGTTCCCACTCAAGAGGAGCAGGAGTTTGAGGCTAGCCTGATTTCCACAGAGAAACGAAACACCACCCCCCCACACACACATACACACAACTCTTAATGACCCAAATGGAAGTTATGGAATGACATCCTTTGTGTGCCCCAGGCGCTGGATGGTGGGTTAAGTCTAGCCTCGGTGGTGGTGTGGTGCTGAAAATGGGTAATTTCCTCTCTCTGGGCCTGTCAGCTCATCTGTAAAATGAGCAAAATCATGGTGCTTACTGCAGGCAATCTACATGACGATTGCTGGAGAGCTGTGGTAGGCTAAGTGGTATAGTCCTTGACACACAGCAAAGAGAGCTCAGTGACTGCCACTGTCAATGTGGGTGCTGGAGAGGAAGACAGGACCGCAGTGTCTTCTCCACCCTTCACCCCAAACCATCTCCTAGCCACCAAACAGTCAGGAAAGTTATGCAAATCTCCCTCTCTTCACCCTTGGTCTTCACAGTGAGCATAACCTCTCTGCAAAGGGAGTTACAAGCACTGGCTCCCTCCTAGCAGGACCTCAGAATCACTGAAACTCCTCAGAAATGAAAGCACACACTTCCTCCCCTCTGCACCCCCCCCCCGCCCCAGCATGAGGCCCTCCCTTACATGGCTCCTCCCTGGCCTGCTCTAGGTATCTCTAGGGCATCAGGGCGGCTCCTAAGACAGCCCAGGTGCCTTGGAGCCTGTTAGAAGGTGCCAGAAAGTCTGACACAGTGTCTCAGGAAGGACTTGCCTAAAAATAGAATCTCAAAATCTCAGGCCACCCAGGAGTTAGGAACCCTGATAGGGCATCGGGCACAGAGGCTCTCAGGCTTCTCAGGCTTGCTCAGTACTGGGTAACAGCAGATTCTCGGGTCCTCCCTGTAGGCATAGCTCCTGCTCAAAGGGGAGGCCTAGGGACTGGGATGTTGAGGAGGATCTCAGGTGATTCCTACAGCCAGGCAAGTTACAGCACCTCTTGACTCTCCTGGAGAATGGGGACCTCACCATTGCTTCTCAAGAGAAGATGGGGTTAACGGTTAAGAATGCAGACTTTGGAGCCAGATGTGGGCAGGGGCCTTGGCTCTCCCAGCTGCTTGCTCAGCCACATTCATCCAGTTACTTAATGGTTTCTCCTCTGTGATGTGGGGGCTGTAATTAATTGCAGGCATCCAGCTCCCAGATGGTCAGTACGTTTACCGATGGCGCTGGAGATAAATATGCTCAGTGGAAGGCTCATGTTGTCCTCAATGGCAGCTTCCAGAATCACTGCAGCAATAAGAAATTGTCCCACATCTTCTTTTGAGTTGAGTTGATATCTGTGGCCCTTGGATGTAGATATACTCATGAGCACTTGTGTCTCAGAGCCTCATTTCCAGATCTCTCCTGGTGACATTCCTACAGGCATCTGGAGGCAGATGTGACACCTCCCTTTCGCCACCACCACCACCGTCCCCAACTCATCCATAGGATGCTTCCCTCTCTTTGACTCAAGGCTGGGTGAATCACTCAAGCATGATTCAGAAGATAGGATGCGTTCCCACCCAGAGACCATCCATGGTTTCCCAAATTCACAACATTTTATATCTATATTGCCAGAAGGTCCTAGTAACAGTGTACCTGAGCCAAAGGAAACTGGTGAGTGAACTTGGGACGCTCGATAGCATGAAATAACTGTGACAGTCTTAGAGGCGAAAGCAGATGCTGAACACCTGTGCACTGCCTGAGTCAGCAGTTAGGAGGCCTTCAACCGATGACCAGCACTTTCACCCAGGGGCTTCCCATGCCACCACAGATCCCCTTTTTTCTCCTGTGAAACACACGCCCTGGAGACTCTGGATGATTACTCCCCCTTTTTTCTGGAGGAAAAAGGCCCCTGAATGTGGCCTGTTAGAGGATGACTGGACTTGGCCTGTTTTTGAGGCACCTTCCCTTACTATTTTGGTGTTTCTCTGGCCTCTCCCATGAAAGTCTCTCTAATTCTCTAGTTGTGGAAGGAAAAGAACCTCTACTATCCATTTTACATGCTTTCTCTGTAACTATTCTGTGGTTCAGCTCTTGTGACAGAATCACCGCCGTGATAAAGTGAGAGGAGAGTACTGTGTGTGTGTGTGTATGTGTGTGTCTTTAACTTTGTTCCCAGTAGTGACACTAGCTACAGGCTAGGAGCCTGTTTCCACAGCTGTGAAATATTTAGTCTATGTTCTTGAAGGGAGTCAGAGCATTCCAGGAGGGCCCTGTAGAGCCTACAGGAGGGCCAGGAACACTAGATCAGCCACAGAGAGAGGCAAGTGGTTCTATTCCAGGAGTTAGGGCTCTGCCACTAATGTCCCCAACCTCAAGATGATGATTATATGTTGGAGTTGAAGTGCTGACCCTGGGGCTCTTCTCAGGGGTGGAACACTTGGGCACGTTTGTGATTCTAGACTCTGTAACTGCTGTCCAGGAAGGGTCTAGCCTCATCCTCTATTCTGTATTTGTGGTAGGACACTTTGAAGGCCCATGGGGTTGAGCTAAAGATAGAAGTAGATATGTCCTTATAATACAAGAAGTTTTCTAGTGCCCCAGAGCCTGAGAGGGAATCCTTTCACTTCCTGACAGACATGTGTCAAGAACAGGAAATAGCCCAGAGTCGGTTTTCTGATGTGTGGTCCTCCCAGGCTTTCCCAAGATATCCCCTGCCCTTTACCCTCCATCATCATTTATTCTATAGCAGCAGCAGGGCCATCAGTGACCAAAAGTGTTTGTATTATGTATATTTACTTGTTGTGTGTGTGTGTGTGTGTGTGTGTGTGTGTGTGTGTTGTGTACACCTATGCCACATAGTGATTAGGGGACAGCTTGCAGAAGTGGGTTCTGGGTATTAAACTTGGGTCATCAGCCTTGGTGGTAATTGCCTTAATCCACTAAGCCATCTCCTCAGCCCCCTAAATTATTGTTTTAAGCAGCTAATAAACAATGGTGTTTTTCCCCCCTATTCTACACTGCACTCAGCAGCAGTAAGCTTTCTAACAGACATAGGAACCCAAAAACAAAACCAGGAAAAAGAACCTCAGTCTGTGTCAGCCATTGGGTCTGCTCCAGCTTGCACAAAGGGGTGGATCCTGTCTACAGACAGCTGCTTTTTGGAAGTCTTTCTTAGAGAGTGAGACACAGTAACCACCACTGCTTTCTGGGTAGAATCTATAAGCTCTGAGGAGCCTCCAGGTGAAGTGAGGAGCCTAGTCCTGCTTCCACACATGAGAAATCTGAAGGGAAGTGACTCACCCACAGGGCACCTGAGAGAATCTATCCTCCCTCACTCAGGAGGGGAAAACCCTGCCCCGTGGTTCAGACTTAGCCAGACCCACATGCAGTCACCATTACGTGATGTTGCGCATGGCAGCTGAAGCTTCTGGAAGCACATTCATCTACAGAAAATACCTGTTGCAGGGTTTTGTGAGGACGTAATTATTGCATGTGCTCTGCCTAGTAGGTCATCACCTACTCATCACTTCTGTCCTGACTCCCACAGCATTTACATGGCTGCCTTAGAGCATTTCTCGTTTTATTAAAGTAATTGATTTAAGCCTGTCCATGCCTTTTGCTGTGAGCACCTTGAGAGAGATGGAGTACCAGAAAGACAGCATGCTTTTTCCTGTCCTCCCCCGTGTCGGTTGGTCTGAGTCTGTTCCTGAGGAACAAGGTGTCATATACCCTTGGGCCAAGGCCTTAACTTGGCAGATATGACATCACAAAGGCAGTGTGACCTCCTAGGGAAAGAAGTCTGTCCGCCCCTCCTTGCTGTCCTGAGACTGAATACGCTCCCTCCTGCCTTCAGTTTCCCTTTTTAAAATACAAGAATGACCCACAAAGCTTCAAGGGGCACATCAGCAGAGGAAAGCCAGGTTAACATGCAAACACCACAATGAATTGAAGTCACTTTGCTCCATGTTTCTTGAGGTATCAGACCACAGACATCAGTAGTACTTGGCAGCCTTGTTGACAAACAGCCCCTTATGAGAAGCAGGATCAATGGGTGAGGACCAGAAATCTTTGTTAGTACGTTTTGGACTAATGGAAAGCTAGAGGAGAGATGATTTTAATTTAAGATACTGGATAAAAAGCGAGCTTAAAGAGGAGATACCCTGGTCTTCCTTTGACCCCAGAAACAGCCTACATTGAGCTTCCTCATAAGATTGTCTGCAAAACACATTGAATACACAGATCACCTTCATCCTGCTCTCTCTCTCTCTCATACACAGAGAGAAAGAGAGAGAGAGAGAGAGGCTTAAACAAGGGAACTCATTCGTGTAGCATTTATATTTTGAAAACAGGTCATGGTGAGATGGCTCACTTGGAAGTGTGAAGACCCAAGTGTGGATTCCCAGAACCCTCATAAAAAGCTAGATGTGATAGTACATGTCTGTACTCTCAGTGACGTCTAAGTAGGCAGATCCATGGACACTCTAGGTTGTTTTCCACACTCATGTATGTACATGTATTATGTGTATATTAATATGTGCACGGACTCCCCACCCCGACACAGATGGACGACCTGTCTTTCTCGTGATGAATAAGCACCTGACTTGCTGATGTGATTGAGTGGTGCTGAGAAGCCCTCCCTGCCCTCTATTGTCTTCCAACAAGTTGGCCTCTTCTGTTCAGGGCATGAAATTCTGTCATACATGTTGCTAAATGTTCTCTAGATTAAGTTTGCATATTTGGGGTCCTTAGAATTATCCCCCCAAAGTGCCAGTTCAGCATTGGTACATCTTTAAGGCCCTCAAATTCAGGTCTTTCTTTTCTTGAAATGCTGGTGATTGGAGCCCAACATAACCAGCTCTGATAACCACTGTTCACTTCTGTCCTGTCCACATGTATAGTTCTGAAAGTCGGCGGCACATGTCACCATCTTAGAGATTTTTCATCATATATTAACCAAACATGACTAAAAATGTATAACAATGCTCATTACCTTTTATAAAAAAAAACTGCTGCTTTTATTTTATAATGCCTTCCCACGGTTATTATTCCTGGCATATAAGATTTTCCACCCGCATGATCAAGACTCAGAAACTGGCTTTTGCATATTCATCTGTCTGAAATTGTTTCATAAGCCATAGACCTACTTAAGCTTCATTATTAACCTTAATATTAGGAGAAAAAGCAATACATCAATTTGATAAGGCAAAGCATCTCAGCAACCCCATTTTGTTGAGTGGTGGACAACTTCCAAGCCTTGCCGTGCTGTATTGTGACGTTTTATCTTTAAACAAATAGCTTTTTAGATCTTGACCAATTTCTCAGTGATGGTTTTTCCAAGAAAGTCATTTCCCGGGATCCATTCCCTCTAGGTTTTGATGTTGCTGTTTTATTCACATCTCATACCCTCATAGCTCCACTCTGCCCCGCTCTCACTCACCCAGCCTGAGAGCTGTAGGCAAGGGTTGGCTGTCAATGCTGGGAAGCCATCTTGCTTTTCTTATGGTCTTCCTAGAAAAGGGCAGACTGTCTTCTCCAGGAAATACCATAGTCATTGAAAGATTTGGCTCCCAGAACACGGCGCGCAAGGGATGTGGGGGAGGACCTTCTTAGTGTGTCTAGAGGAGGAACTTTCAATATGCGGGCTGGCTTCTGTCGTGCTGGGGCACACGGGCCATGGATGATGCCCCTTGAGAACTGTTGTAAGAGTAGGTAATGAAAACAAGTAGAGGCTCTCCCCACAAATCTCCCAAAGCCCTAGGAAGAAAAACATCCCTAGATCAGAAGAGTCCAGACCTTTATGCTGTGTGCATGTCACCAGGAGCCTGAGAGCATCGTAAGGTTTATGTATCCAGTAAGCTAAACAGTAGAGGACACTGACTGATTCATGGAACTTCTAATAGGCTATCAGTACTACAACAACTGATATATTGGGGAGCAGCATGTGCACTTGGGGCCCCAGCTATACCACTTCCAGCTGTGTGTAAACCTCTCATCACCACCAGTTTCCTTGGGGTGTCTACAATGGAGATAATGCTGGTACTTAGGGACTCTGTAAAGTCATAGTAAATTTAACAGTGTAGTAGATATGCAAACACGTGGTAAATACAAACAAGAACACTGGATTTCTAACATTGCCTTTGGCTCTCGTCAACTAACAGAGGAGTGTTTCCTTTGTGCTTCTGAGTGGGGACTATGATGAGTGTCTCCTCTTCAGTGTCAGGTGACCAAGACTGACAGCTCAACACACACACACAGACACACACAACAGACACACACACATGCACATGCACACAGAGAAAGAGAAGCAGAGACATGATCTCAGTCATCATATGAAAGAGAAGAGATAAACGGAGTGAGTGCCAGATTTTCCCCCATCACCTATCTTATTCATCATTGTAGGAGAGATATTATTTCCATGGAAAAGGATTAAGTTCTTAAAGGTTAAATAACTTTTTGCATGTTAGAGCTGAGACTTGAAGTGTGTCTGTCTCTAGGGCCCGTGTTCTTGCTCTGATAACTTGTTTTCTCTGTTTTTATTGAGCAGGGTCAGCAGATCAGGAGAACAGGCAGGAGGCTTTCACCCTGCAGGTCGTGACCCCTTTGGGGATCGCATATCAGATATTTACCTTATGACTCATGACGGCAACAAAATGTGTTATGGTTGGGGGTCAGCACAACATGAGGGACCATATCGAAGGGTCACAGCATCAGAAAGGTTGAGGACCAGTGTTCTAGAGGAAAAAGACAATATATCATAGCCTCCTACATATATCAACTAGCTGCTGCTACTAACAAGCCAGTTCAAAATGCAGTGGCTTAAAATATCACACATGTAGTTAGCTCTCCAGTCTGTCTTCTGACCTGGAGATTCTTCTGGTCTGGAATAGCCCTGTGCATACTCTTGTGGTCAGCTGTGGATTAACTGTGGGCTGATTTGTTGATCTTGGCCAGGATTTCTTACCTGTCTGGGGCCTCCGCCAAGACAATAAGGCTGGCTGATTCAGCTCTGCCTCACCTCCCCTCTTATCATCCAGTAGGCTAGCCTGGGCTTGTCCTCATAGCCGAGTGTAGACGTGAGCAAGACCTTTTGGTGTCTAAGCTCAGAATCAGTCTATTGTTGCTCTTTCTAGCCAAAGAAAGAAGCAATATTTCTGTTATATATGCTTACCCTGAACTAAAGCTTTTAATCCCCTTAACATTTCTATAGAGAGAAACTACTAAGCCCTCCATTTTTACATATGGGGATATTAAGTTACAGAAGTATTAGGCAAATTTACCCAAAGGGGCAGAACTGCTCAGAGACAAGGGCATGATTAGAACCTAGAATCCACTCCCTTAACTACGGGTGGCTTACAATCAGCTATTTGTGACACAGTTCTCCCCTGAGGAAGGGTACACAAAGAAGCCGGGCTAGATTACACAGCTCTCAAGCCTGCCTGTAGGATAGCAGCGGGTAGCCAAGGTAACCAACTTCTATGACCTCCTTCTTGAAATAAGATACCAAAAGAAGAGTTGGAAATGACCTTGAAAGATGGCGTGGTCCAGCCTGGGCCATGGACCCTATATCTCTAGTATTATTTTTGCTTGTTTACATCTAAATGATTCAAAGAGTTGGAATTTCCCACGTCTGGATCAGTGACAGAGATGATGGGGTGATCTGGGAAGCCCTTGGACCTCAGAGAACCAAACTCTCTCTTCAGCTCAGCATTGTCACAAAAATAGCCCTTGTGTAGGAAGGCAGGTACTCCCTCCCCAGCATTTCCCCTCCAGCCCTGCCTGCCTCTAAAGAAAATGACACAGAGCTGACTGCACACGGGACAGGACCGGGAATGTGGGCTGGGAAGAGGGCTTTAAGGAGACTCACCATTAACAAAGGGAGGAAATGAATATGCAGTATTAGTAATTATACTGTACACGTCCCA
This sequence comes from Phyllotis vaccarum, assembly GCA_033318265.1. NCBI lineage: Eukaryota > Metazoa > Chordata > Mammalia > Rodentia > Cricetidae > Phyllotis > Phyllotis vaccarum. The sequence continues at coordinate 8,169,249 of JARWLC010000004.1, read as the reverse complement.
ATTTGTATTTCAATATGTCATTTCCATGATAAAACTGCTAAAGTGAGTAGCTAATGACACAGGCTGGTGTCAGAGAGTTGGGGGAAGGAGAGGATGGGCCCCCACCCCAATAACAAAATTGCCTTCAGCAGAAACTCTTCTGTGGCAGACTGGCTGTTTACAAGGCAGATGTATCCCAGGACATGAAGATGCATCCTGCAAGACCCCTAGACCAAATTAGAACGAACAGCTGTATCTTGGGCTCTGGAGAGCCCTCCTGATGCGGTAGAAGTTACCAACAGTCTTGTGCCTGTGGCTGCTCCTATAAAACTCTATGACTGAAAACTTCCACACATGCTTTTCCTTCCCTTATCTTCTTTGTTCACTTGCGTGTTTGAGCTTCAAATTATATCACTTCATGGGAACTGGCCCTGAACACACTTGCCAGCACCATATGCCCTATTTGGGGGGAATCTGCCCTTTACAGGCCCTGGTTTGGCACCTGCAACACTAATTACACCACAGGGTGATTGTTAGTTCCCATACCCCCTCCCCCAATTTACCTCCACTGACCTGAGAATCACCTCAAAATAAACAGAGGTCACACAGGGCTCTTCTGAGGGATCAAGAGAAGCCAGGAGCCAATAAGAAAATTATTCCACTTTAGGCCCTGAGATATAGTCAAATTCATCTACCTTTGTCCAAAGCCCATTTCCCATATTCTAGCTGGGTTAGAATGGAATCTTCTGGAAAAATAACGAATCAGTGTCCAGGCACGAAAAAGTAGTACTGGTGCCCTCATAATTGTATGGTACTTCACAATCACACGGCTCTTTGTTGGATACTGTGTCCTCTGCTTCTCTCATTACAGCATTGTGAGGTGAGCACACAGGTATTATAATGATGCTCACTTCACAGAAGAAGCCAAGGCCCCAAGAGTAAATGATCTATCTGCCCAAGCTGAGCATTGTGCCAACGTGCTTGGAACTGAGGCTTGAACCCTGGTCTCCAGCCAGGGCTCTGCGCACTCATAGGGAACCTGTCAGGGTAGCTTCATGAAGTACCACAGCAGCAGGCTAAGATGTTGTTGTCATTGTCCCCAGGACCAGAGGACTTGAGTTACTTTTAGCCCATTTTTTTTTTTTCTTTTGAAAACAACCATAGAAAACTATTTAAAACATTATAGACAAAAAGAATTTGACTTTTCTAAAAATGGTACTAGATGAATGGCCATTCTTTAGAAATAAACCCTCTACAGAATTTTGATCTTTGAGCTAGAAGTTTGGGGTAGAATGAAAGAAAATGGAGAAAGTTCTCTAGGTGGGAGACCTGGAGCACACATTCTTTTCAACTGGAGAATTTTATAATACAGTTCGATCTTTTAATTCCTCAAAATCTCCATTTCCATCCACTGTCTTATCCAACTAAAAATCAATTTAAGCTTTCCCTTCATAAAGAGAATAAAATCAAAGCATGGGACCAAGAGACAATTCTGGGAGTAACAAACAACATCTTTTCTCTGATATGCAGAATCTATTTCATTCACACTCTCTCTCTCTCTCACACACACACACACACATACACTCATGCACACATACATACTTACACACATGCACACACACACACAACAGTAAAACAGTAGGAAACTATTTGCAGGCAGGAAGAAGAAAGACAAGTGTAAATCAGGGACCATGATATACATATTTAAAAATGTCATAATGATCCCATCATTTTGTATGCTAACTAAGAACTTTAAAATGAAAAAGAAGCCAAGCAGTGGTGGCACACACCTTTAGTCCCAGCATGGAAGCAGAGGCAGGCAGATCTCTGTGAGTTCGAGAACAGCCTGGTCTACAAAGTGAGTTCCAGGACAAAAACAAACAAAACACAAGTAAAGAAAAGAAAAAGAGCTGATTCTAATGTGTGCTTACTAAACACCAGGCATTATTCTAAGCACTAGATTGGTATTTAGCTCATCTATTTATGGATTACATGTATATGGATGTTTTGTCTGCCTGTGCACATCAGCAGAGGGCATTGGATCCCATGGGACTGCAGTTATTCACTAGTCATGAACCACCATGTGGATCCTGGGAATTGAACTCAGGACCTCTGGAGAAGTAGCCAGTGCTCTTAACCACCTGAACCAGCTCTCCAGAGGATATTTAGCTCATTTAATTATAAAGATAGGTAGTTCAGGGTTATCAGTATACCTGATAACACTTCTTTAGGAGAAGAGCTTGAAGGAAAAAAGCCCAAAGTCAATCAGCAAGCAGAGAAGAGACTCCTCCACATTTCCACTTCTTTTTCTGCTCAGCGCTAGTCTCAGAGCTTTCTCAGAATCCCTGCAGCTCAGACTAGGGGCTGTTTGGCTGGTAAGGTACTTGCCACACAATCATGAAGGCTAGAGTTTCATCCTCAGCACCAACATGAAAAGCTGGGCCGTGATGGCTCATGCTTGTAATCCTCATACTGGGGAGGCGGAGACAGGAAGCTCTCTAGGCCAACTGGCTGGTCCCAGGTCCAAGGAGAGACTCTCAAAACACAAGGTGGATAAGAACACACCCAAAGTTGTCTTCTGCATTCACGGGTACCTGCCCCTGCCTCAAACACACACACACACACACACACACACACACACACACACACACACGAGAACACCTCTCTACCTCTCTGCTGACACCAAAGCCTCTCCTTTTGTTGCCCAGCCCTCATTAGGGGCTGCTCACGTTTCCTTTCTCTCTGCCTGGTGCACCGTGGCCACTGATTACCAAAGAAAGCTTCCTCAGGTCCCAGGCACACTCAGATCCTTGCTCCCTATCCTCCAACCCCTGTTCAAATATGACTTTTACACCTGGTTTTACTGCTCATGGGATGGCCAGGCCTCATGGGGGTGTGATCTCCTCCCCAAAGCTTGGCCCCCTGCTGACCTCTGTAAGAATAAAAAAGGGGGGAAGAAAAGCAGTGAGGAGGGGTTATATCCACGGTACAAACTATGCTGGCACATGCACTTGAGTGAGCATTCGACTTTTTGAGGGGTTCACATGGAACCAGGAAGCTAAGTGGTGTGTAATCGGGAGTGGAATGTTTGTGCACTAAGTCAGGTACGAAGGACACATTAATGGGCAAAATGGCCACAGTCTATTCGCCTTTGTACCATCGGGGCTCTCCTCTACGCTCATTCCTCTTCCAAAATCAAAATAGCCATCTTAAAAAATAAAATATGGAACAGAAGAAAGATGCACCCACACTATTGAACACCATGCACTTGTTCAAAAGAAGGGAACATAAACAAAGTTAAAATTTCACTGAAGAGAAAATTCAAACTGCAATAGTATATGCTGTGCTATTTTCCCTGTGTTTAAAGTGTCCATGTTCAAAATCCGTATGTCTTTGTTTGCATAGATAAATGCAAACATATGAAAAAAAATCTGGAAAGGTATGCTTAGTTGAAAGTGTGACAGAACACACAAGGATTGCAGTTTTAACAGTATTTTTATATCATCTCAAATGATTATGTAAAATAGAGACAGCTTATTAGACCTGAAAAGGGCCTGAGCCTGTAGCTGGTCTCAAAGAGATAGGATTCCTTGGAACTTTAATGGCCACCTCAGCCCCAGATTTAGATGGGCACCCCAAATCTAGCCAAAGCCTAGAAGTTTCTCCTCTTGGGAAGCAAGCAAGCCTGCTGGCTCTGAAACTCCAGAAACTGGGTACCTGAAGATAAGGTAGAGGCTTCAGCAAGGCTGGTGTCAGCAGGCTGGTGTGGGCGTGAGGCCCATGGAGGCCGGAACAAACCACACTGGTTGATGCTGTCGCCACAGCCTTTGCTCCAGGAAGCAACAATGAAAAGATATTGGCAACTTTGACAGAGAGGAAATTGCTTTCTTCTTGTAGGAAGGAGAAGTTCTGTGTAGAGGGCAAAAACCCGCTTGCCCTAACAAAATGTTTAATTAGAAGATAGGCCAAGGAGCAGTGGGAGGGTATCGCCTGCCTGGGATCCTGAGGACTGTGTGCACACGCATTCTGTTTTCTGAGTCCTGTAGTCAGGGCCAACCAGTGCTGTGTGTCCGCTGGAGAAATGGTATGAGAACAGTTACTATCTTGGCCCCAGAAAACCACTGAAGCTGCCAGAACCTTAGTTTACTAGGGTTTAGCCTAGGACAGTAATTGCCACCTTACAAGAGTAGAGAGGATTAGCTGAGTTCCCAGCATGCCACCAAAGAGCTGCTCACTGCTTAGAACCTGACAATGAAGCCACTGTGGTGATCACAAAGGCAGTTTGCACAGTGCTAAGGACATGGGCTCTAGAGCCAAAGGCTGTGGGTGAGATTCCCAGGTCTTCTACCAAGCTGTAGACTTGGGTGATCTTTTGAACTCTGTGCCTTGGTTTACCAACAGCAAAATGAAGATGATGCTATTATTCCATTCACCTTATAGACTCTGTTGCTAAGATTAATCAATACCTGTTCGCATGTGCCTGGACCACAGTGGTCAACACTGGCACAGAGTAGGACTGTGATATGTTTAATAATGATAAATATAAGAAAGCATGTCCGGGGAATTTGGAGTTTTTCTTATCAGATATTCTATAGAATATAGATATCTATCAGATATTCTATGTCATTTCCTGTTATGTTGAAAGTGAGACAGGGCAGAGAATTCCTTCCTTCTACAGTCAGACAAGAGAAAGCCGGGAGGAAAGAGGTTACCCTTCACATCCTTGGCTATCTCCACTGTAGAGTTGAGACTTAAGACTCATTTTTCCAGCTTCAGGACAAACACTTTTATCTCTAGATGAGGCTCTTAGATATATTGGCCAGCCAGAGATATGGACTAAGTGCTCACTTGCTGTACAACCTTGGGTAGCCCCCACCAGATGGAGAGTGGAAGCCCAGAGGCCTCTTGAGGAGAATTTTTCAACATCGATGGTCTGCAGGCATTGCTGGCCACACCCTAGAAGTCCAAAATCAGTGTCTGTTCCCATGGTTTGGCACCACCAAACTTGGACTCAGCCATATTTAGGAATCACCCCTTTTCTGCCAGCTCAAATGCTCCTAAAAATCACTGTGTGCTATGGTAGGGGTAGTTAGGGGACATCCAGTCACTAAGAGCCAGCAGTAGATGTTACAGGAGTAGTCTATCAAAAGGACCACATTGGGACTAGGGATGTAGATCTGCTGTTACAGTGCTCTCCTAGTAGCAGGTCCTGGGTTTTACCCTCAGGACCACATCAAACCGGGCACTGAGGCACATACCTGTAGCCCCAACACTACCAAGATGAACAGAAGGCTATGAGAAGTTCAATCACTCTCAGCCACATAGTGAGTTTGAGGCCAACCTGGGCTATGTGAGACCATGTCTCAAAACAGGGGAAGGGGCACACCACTTATCACCCTTCTCAGATATCATGTTTAAAGTGCCAATTTACATGGCAAAGGTCATTTGTTTCAGCCATTTCCTCAGTCATCAGAAACTGGCTGTCAGCGTCTTGAAGATTAGAACAAAGCCACATGATGCAGATAGTGTATTATGGTGTGTGAATAGGGTGGGAAATAGACATGTTCCTATATAGCCTGTGAAAACAAATAAACCACAGGACAATCGAACAATCACTCTTTAAAGATGTGCACCAGGCTGCTCCTGCCTAGGAACTAAGGAAAGAAATGAGAATGTGGACAAAGATTTTGCTGCAGGATCTTTACTGAGGCATTGTTTATAGCAAGAAAAGCTGTTTGAAAACATTTAGTGTCTATTCTTCAGAGGTAGGTTAAACAAATTGTTCCACAACAATACAATGGGATATTATATAGATTAGAATTAGAATGTTCAGGATTGCTGTAGGGATGTAGAAAAGTTTGTACAGTATGATACATTTCCGTTAAAAAAAAAAAAAAAGTTCTTGTGCTCACTTCAGCAGCATACACTAAAAAAAGTTCTTTTGCACATACACATATACCATGGGCCAGGGAAGGTGTTCTTTTAGGCAGAACTCTAGTAGTGGATCTGTAAGTCTAATGTACTGTTTGTGAGTTATGACAATAAGGTTTTTGCAGATTTTATTTTTATTTATGTATATATGCATGTCTCTCTGTGTGTGTGCGTGCCATGCATTAGATCCTCTGGAGCTGGAGTTCATGATGGTTGTGAATAACATGATGTGAGTGTTGGGAACTGAAATCTTCCTCTGGAAGAAAATTGTGTGCTCTTACTTCTAAGCCATCTCTCTAGCCCTGGCAATATGGTTTGGTTTGTTGTTAATATGGTTTTCAGGTACAAACAGTTATGAACTACCATATGAGTGCTGGGAATTGAAGTCAGGTCCTCTTGAAGAGTGTGTGCTCTTAACCACTGCATCATCTTTGCAAGCCCCAAGGTTATGCTTTTGTTTTGATATGTTTTAAGTTTATCCTGAAAAAGTAAAGAAAGTACAAAGTAAGAGCCTTAAGTGGGAAAAGAGTTATGGTTTTTGTATCATATCTATCAAAACTGTCACCAGTACTAATTGGGACTGGATACTATATGAATTATAGACTGGGGCTATGTGTGACAGAATCTTGCTGTGTAGCCCAGGTTACCCTCACACTTTTGATTGTTTTTGCTCCAGCATCCAGATACTAGGATCAATGTGTGTGCCACCACATCAGGCTTAGGCAATTTTTATTATAATATTTTATTTTTCACCTCTGTGTTTCTATGATGATTACTTTGGCAGCTTTTAGATTTTTTGTTGTTGTTGGGGTTGTGGTTTTCTGTGCTTTGTTTTTTGAAGACTAATGGCAAGTCAAGTTGGAAGCCCAGAGCTCTGAGACCTGGAGGGGGGGGGCGTGGGAGGGCTCCCAACTTCAAATGCTTTGGTGTTTCAGTGGTCAGAGCCCCAGCAAAGCTCCCAGCTTTCTGGCCCACTTCTTGGGGCACATGACAAATTGCCAAGTTCTCCTTCCTGTGGCCATATCTCCTCAGGGATGGAGTGGACATGTTGTACATTATGTTACTTGGCAGACTTTCACTCTGCCACATGGCTACCTCATTATCTTTACTTTTTTTTCTTTTTTTTTGATGAGGCTATTAGAAAGAGAGAGAGAGAAAGAGAGAAAGAGAGGAGGGAAGGAAGGAAGGAAGGAAGGAAGGAAGGAAGGAAGGAAGGAAGGAAGGAAGGAAGGAAGGAAGGAAGGAAGGAGGGAAGGAAGGAAGGAAGGAAGGAAGGAAGGAAGGAAAGTCGGACAGTGGTGGTGTACACCTTTAAGCCCAGCCCTCGGGATTAAAGAGGCAGGGGATTTCTGTGCATTTGAGGCCAGCGTGGTATACAGAGTGAGTTCCAGAATGGGCTACAAAACTAGAAAAACCTTGTATCAAAAAAGCAAAAATAAATAAAGAGAAAAAAGGAAAAAAAGGAGGAAAAGCAGAAGGTGGGGTGACAAGGAGGAGAAGGGGGGAGAAAGAGGAAGAGGAAGGGAAAAAACCCCAAGTACTGCTGCTCCAGAGAGCTGTGAGTGGGAGCCAGAGGTGGCGGTTAGTGATCCTACTGTGTAACGTGAATGTACATGTAGACAGCTTCTAACGATGATTCAGTTTAGAATTCCTAAACTCTAACACGGTGGAAAAGTGAAACACATTCAGAAGAAACTTCCTTCAGATTGGAAATTCTTATCTTTTCCCAGGCCAGCACCCTGAGGCAAGACACTGTGGTGTGGTGTAGCAAGAGCCCAGGCCACGTTCTAACAGGCCACACGCTAGTACTGCACGCTGTTGATGCGAGGTGTATTAGGTATCTAAACATATTTCTAATAGTTTCAGCATACAATGGAGATTATTAAGGTTTAACCCCACTGTAACTCAAGGAAACTGTGTGTGTAATATACACACACACCAGGGCCCCACATAATGGCAGGAGAGAACTGACTCCTCACCTGCACGTGGGTGCTATGTAATAAACCACACACTCACTCACACACACACACACACACACACACACACACACACACACACACACACACAGACAAATAAATATGTAACCAAAATGAAACAAAAATATAGCTACTTGTTTGGTGACTGTCTTTGGAGAAGAAGGAACCTCAGTTACAAAATTACCTCCAACTGACTGGCGTCTGGGCATGTCTGCAGAGGCATATTCTCAACTGTTAATTGGTAGAAGTGCCATCCCTGAGCAGGTGGTCCTGCATTGTATAAGAAAGTTGACTGAGTAGGAGCCAGGCAGCAATCCTCCACAGTTTCAGTTTCAGGTTCCACTTGCTAATATTTTGAAGATGCATTTTAAAAAAGCATTGCTAGAAAATGCATTAAATGCATATCAGTGTGGGAGAGCCAGTGCTGACTACGTCTAGTCTTCCAGTCCCCGGATGTGGATTCATCACTACTTATCTCGCTGTTCATGGTTCTCTTTGATCCATCATCGTCTCACTAACACTGCACACGCTGGCTGCAGTTCTGCCTTAGAAGGTCTTTCATTGGGAACGGTTTTTGCATAGTTGCAAATGGTATCGCATTGTCTTTTTGGTGTTTATGTGTTCATTGCTCATGTGTACAATTATAATACTGGGCTTGTACCTTCATTTCATATCCTGCATCACAACTGGACTCACTTATTCACTCTGGGTTTTGCTGTTCTTTCCCTTTTTGGTAGGTTCCTTGGGACTGTCTAAACAACCGAGTTATGTAGAGATTGGCTTAGTTTGGTCTTGTCCCTTCTACCTAGGCCCCTATTGCTTCCTCTTCTTGTTTTACTGCATTAGTGAAAACTTAGAGACATGGCCTCAGACTAGCATGGGATGCTGGCGATACATGGCCTCTGGGAGATGCCGTTTATCATCAAGTTGATGCAGTTCTGTTTTTCTAAAATGGGTGCTGCATTTTACCAATTTTATTTTTCTGAATGAATTGATGGGAGCATGTGTCTTTTCCTTAGCTTATCAGCATTGTGTATCACGAGTTTTCAAATTAGCATCACATCTCTGGATAAACCACTTGGTTAAGGTGTATGACTCACTTGACAGTACCGAATTTCACTCACTAACACTTCATAAAGGGCTTATGCATGTATGTACATGATGGATATTGGTGTGTATTTATTTTTTATATGCTGCCTTTAATTTGGGTACCAGACCACCTTCATAAATGACTTAAAAAGTATCCCTCATCTGTTTCCTGGGATTGTTTTGAAATGACGTTAATTTTTGTCTTTTAAAATATATATATTCATATGTATATATATATATTTGTGCATATGGGTACTTTGCTTAGGTGTCTGTCTGTGTACCATATGCATTCTGGGTGTCATCAGAGCCAGAAGCAGGCATTAGATCCCTTTGAACTGGAGTTACAGATGGTTGTGAGCCTCTGCGTTGAGGGTAGGGTGGAGGCACTCAAATGCTGGTCCTCTGGAAGAATAACCAGGACTCTTACCTCCTGAGCTACCGCTCCAGCCCTTGGTCATCTTTATAAGTTTTCTAAAATTCTATTGTGAAACTTTATTCCTTAGGGATGCTTTAGTTAATTCACTTCACAATTCAATTTGCATAACAGTTGATAGAATGTTTAAATTATTTCATACTAAGTGGCTTGTGGTTCTTGTATAAATGTCACACAGTCCCTTTATCTTGTTGATGTCTTAGGACCTCAATCTGTTTTATTCCTGATATTGATAACATGTGGGTCTCTTGCTTTTTTCATTTGCCAGCCTTGCTAGAGATTTGTCAATTTTATTGACCACTTCGCAGAAACAGCTCTCTATTTCATTAAGTTTTTCTCTACATGTTTTTGTTTTATGTTTTGCCATTTTCTGGCCTCATCTCCAACTTCTTCCTTGGAACTTGTTTTTGCTCCGCCTTCCCTGGGTTTGTGAAGAGTATGCTTAGATTATTGACTTAAGATTTCTCTAATTTATTCATGAGAGCTGTATATTCTGCTCACTGTTGTTTTAGGTCTTCCCCACAAATTTTGACATGTTATTATTTAAATTTAATTCAGCTCAACACATTCTTAATTTTCCTTGTGGCTTCCTTCGTTAATCCTGAATTACATAGGATTATAAATACATAGTTTATAAATGTTTGAAGTTTTTTTTTTATTGTGTTTCTATTAACGACTTCCAGCTAGATTCTATGACAGTTGAAGAACAGACTCTAAGGTTTCAATATTTTATATTTTTGAGGCCCAGAACACAATCTATGTTGATGTGTTCTGTGAGCACTTGAAAGCAGAGAGTATTGTCTTTGGGCAGGATGTTAGATTAAGGTCAGTTAGCTCATGGTGGTTGCTGGTGATATTTAGTCCTTCTTTATCCTTGGTGATTTACTGTTTAGTTGCTCAGTCAGTTATTGAGGCAGAGTCATCAAAAACTTCACAGTCTCCCAACTACAATTAAGGGCTTATACATTTCTCTTCCCAGTTGGCTTCACACATTTTTCAAGAATACTGTTCAGAAGAAAATCATTGGAATCACATCTTCGCAGCATTGGCCTTTTTATCATTGTATTACTTTACTCTTTTTCTCTAGTGGCTTCTTTTTTATTGTTTGGATTTGGAAATTTTTTTTATCCTCTAAAGTCTACTTTATCTGATATTTAGAAAGCCATATCTACTTTCCTTTTATTAATGCTCACATAATATGGTTTTTAAAATATTATTATCAACCACTTATGCTGTATAATCAAAGTGTATTTCTTAAAGACAGAAATATGATTATGTTTTGATAGTTTATTGAGTACATTAAAAAGTGGCAGCTGCCTGGGTAACAGCTATAAAACAATGTAAAGGGCAGTTATATTTTTAATCTACATTGGCAATCTCTTTTAAAAGATGGATGAATTAGTCCAAATATTGATACATAATGCTTAAAAATGGTGTTTTAAGCGTTTGTCTTACTTGAGGTTTCTGTTGCTATGAAGAGACACCATGACCATGGCAACTCTTATAAAGGAAAACATTTAATTGGGGTGGCGGTTTACAGTTTCAGAGGTTCAGTCCATTATCATCATGGCAGGTAGCATGCAAGTGGACATGGTGCTGGCTACATCTTGATCAGAAGGCAGCAGCAAAATGGACTATCATACTGGGAGGTGTTTTGAGCATAGGAGACCTCAAAGCCCACCTGTGTTGGCAAACTTCCCCCAACAAGGCCACACCTACTTTAACAAGGACACACCTCCTAGTAGGGCCATTCCCTGTGAGATTATGGAGACCATTACATTCAAAGTACCACAGCTTTGATTTCTGGCTTTTAGGGTTTTTTCCTTCCTCACAGGCTTTTAGGCTATACTTTTTAGAAGTCTATTTTAATTTCTGTATGTTATTTATATTATAAATATTTATTTATTTACTTATGCATTGAGAACATAGGGGCCACAGCATAATTCACATGTTGGGTTTACCATGTGGCTGCTATGTGCTCGGAATCCTTACAGCTCACCCTTACGTTTATTATAAAAAGAAAGTCTGGTTTATGTAGGGGGGCAGGGGAAAATGGATCGGACCGGAACAGAGTCGATGGATCTCTTAAAGCTGCTTCAAGCTGCCTTAAGGGTAAAGTTTGTCTTGTCAGAAGATGAGAGCTGTATCTTCCGGCAGTCAGTCTTCTGGGTTTGGCAGCTCATTTCCTGTAGTCCAAGTGAGTTTAAGGATTGGGTTGATGGTTTCCGATTTTCTGGAACTTGGGGGGAAAAAAAACCAACAACAACTATGAGTTAGTAAGAGAACCTTGGGAAGTGACCCACATAGTGAGGGTCCTCTGCTATTACAGGGCCTGAAGCTTAGCGTAAGAAAGAGAAAAGGAGACAGAGGGAGAGAAGGAAGGTCAGAAATTGGGACTTAAGTAGGCTTTGTCTACACTTTAAATAAACCTTAAGGTGGTTGTTTTGTGTTTCTTCCTTCTAAAAATTTCAGTGGCCGGTGGTTTTTCAATAAAGCTTGTGGATCTCTCCTAGGTCTGGGTGTGGGAAGAGATTAAAATGTCTCATGTTTTTTGTTTACCCGTTAAAATGGCTTCTGGTTCCTTTCCTCTGGTCCTGGGGGATGGGAGAACCATCTGTTTTACCTGTTAGGGGCTCTAAAAATGGCTCCTGGTTCCTTTTCTCTAGTTGGCGGTCAACCGTTGGTAAGATGGCTTCTGAACTTTTCCATTCTCCAGAAGCAGCGGGTGGAGGGTTAGTCTGTGGGGGAGGGAAGACGTGACCATGAAATACCTCGGAGCTTTTTGTTTCTGGTAACTGTTTTGACTTTGGCTCTGAGAGGCTAAAAGAACTGAAAACTCAGAGATGGGGAATTTTAGGGAAATGTGTCTAGTGGCATAAGTATTCTGGGTATTTCACACTTGGGGGTCCATCTGGGAGGTGGGGGGGGGTTCTGGTGCTGACAGGCTGAGTGGATAGCAAGAGAAGCAAGGGAGCGGCTGGCAAGGCTGGATTCAGGCAAACATGATGACTAAAAGAAGTGAAAGCTCCTACTTTAGCTAAAAATCCCTTCCCATTATGGTTACAGGACAGGTTGGTATGACTAAAAATGAGTGGGTGATAGGACATCTCTGAAAATGCAATTAAGTGGCGGCGTCTGATGAGGCCGGAATTGTTTGCATCCCACCCTGACAATGGGGAGGCTAGAGAGAGGGGAAGAACCCCAAAAGTCTGCAGGACAGAATATGTAGCACTGGTATCCACAAGGAAGGAGATGGACTGCCCTAATACCATTATGACTACCCAAGGCTTCCTTTTTGTGATGACGTTGGTCAGTTTAGGGCAGCCCTAGCAGCAACAATTGCCACAGCCAGGCCTTGGAGATCAGCCAATGAGTGGTCCATGTGTAATGTCCTCCTGACACGTGGAGCTTGGGAACAGTCACTTAGACCAGTGTTTCCCTTGATGGCACTTAAGACAAGGCCTGAACAGCTTCTGTGAGGTCAGGGAAGAGTGAGACCAGCTGGCTACACTTAAAGCACACTCTGGGAGGTCTAGGTCTCTGCCATGGGAGGAGCTGAAGGAACTGGTCAGATAGCTTTGGCCAGCAGGAGGTATCTTTCCTGGGGTGTTTTTTTGTCTCTTCTGTGATCCACCTTAAAAGCCAGTGCTAAGACTTCTGCCTGTGGAGTCAGTGGTCCCCTCTCAAGAGATGTAAGTTTAGCTCTGATGCCAGAGTAGCTCTGGGTAAAAAATGGGTCATGAGAAGTTGCCTTTCCTTAGCACTCTCAGGATTTAAGTTAGTATATTGTAAGAGAGCATTTGTGAGGCATTAAAAAAAAAAAAAAAACAAAAAACAAAAAACAAAAAACAACAACAACCTGGGATGGACTCTCCTGTTTATCCTGTACTATCTCTTGCATTCTTTTCAAAATTGACAGACTTCAGAGCATCTGTATACAGACTTGCCAGTGAGCAGGTCACAAAATTGTCCCTGGCTAAGACCCACCTTTGTGTATTGTAATTCAAATTAGAGTCTATGTATGGGACAGCCCAGCTCCTGGGCACAGGGGGTGGGGGTGGTGTGCTACATTTGTCTGATGAATCTCATCTGCAGGAGTTCTGTCCTGTTCCCAAACTTGCCTTTGCTCAAGAGCCCAGTTTTTTGCCACATGAGAATGTTCTGACAGGAGAAACAGGGTATAGACTTTCACTATCTCATCTACACCAGCCACTTCCCACAGAGGGAAAACTGGATCAGGAGGCTTAGGAGCAGAAGAGCTAATGACTAGTGGGGTAAATGTAGGTGCCAGGTTTGGAGTTCCTGGAGAGGAAGAAGTTGGAAGAGTTGCAGGTGAACATTGAGATTTGAAAGATAGAAGTTCCAGAGAAGGATCTGGTTGTGTGGCTAGAAACAGATGGCAGAAGAACAGGAAGCCAGAAGAGAAAGTTTAGAGCTGAGATATGAAAAGAGATAGAGAAATTCTTTATCTGCCTATACATTTGCAGAAGTTAGCTCCTGTAAAATATTGAGGTCCAGTGAGCCATTAGGCGGCTATTTTGAGTTATTATCTAAGGAGTACTTAGGCCATTTCTTTGTGCAATAACATATAAACTTGGTGATGTCTAGGTAAGGCAAAAAGGCTAAGTAGTTTGAAAATCTCAAGAACACATTCTAGAGGTGAGGATGGAGACTTTTTTTTTTTTTTTTTTTTTTTGCTGGCTCACTCTATTATTGAGGCCCAGAGGGAGGGATTCCACCCTAAATCTGGGTCATCACCCAGACAACAAGCGGTCCCAGGGGAACAATGCTAGCTACCACTAAGTAACTGATCAGTTCTAAGAGTAGGCGTTAGGACAAATTCCAAAACAATGCTAGCCACCATGAGGGTGGGCATAAACCACATTAGCTATCACTAGACACCCATCAGCACCTATGATAGGCCTCAGGGCAAAGCCCAAACTAGTACTTGCCACCACTAAAACCTCTTTAGTTCTTAGGGGTAGGCATAAAACTCAATGCTAGCCACCATAGGCACTTGTCAACAATAGTTCCCGTTTATGCGGACCAGTTGAAACTGGTGGTATTTGAACAAGGTAAGGCAGGGTAGATGAAAGGTGGCCTGGTAGCAAGCCCAGGATCAAGTTCTCCTAGAGCTTATGTGCACCTAAGCCCAGGAGAGAGTCTATGCGAGTCATGGAACCAAAATGTTGGTTTTGCGTGTGAGATCAGACGCACACTACCAGATGGCACATTAGAATTTTCAGGGGAGTTGCCGGGTGAGTACAAGGGCAGAGAAGTGGAAGAGAAAAAGAGACAGATTTTCACATGGAGGCTCCTTCTAAGAGGACTGGTGGGCACAGATTTACATGGCCACGCCCAGGGGTGTGCCCTCCCTAAGCAGCCGTTTTGCTGGTGCCATGTTGGGTTTACCACGTGGCCGCTACATGCTGGGAATTTTTACAGAGGACCTGTGTATTGATCTACATTACTTTTGCTTGCTATGTGCTTTCTTCTTTCCTGAAACTTCAAGTTTTCTTTAAAGTCTCTCCCACTTTTACATTTAGCAAACTTTGAAAGCCATTCTTTGGGCGTGGCTGCTGGTGACAGAGCCTTGGGATTTTCTTTTTCTGGGATGTTTTGACGCTTTCTCTTTATCCTTGAGTGCTGTTTTCACCGGGGATTCAAGTCTTGGGAAACCATTCAGCACTTGAAGAAGATTGTATCCTTTCTTTCTGGTCTCCAGTGGGCTCAGATGATAAGTAGATTGTCATTCAATTTATTATTTCATATGGATAAAGAAAGCACCATTTTTCTCTGGATGCTTTCTAGATATTTTTCTTTGTATTTAATTTTTAGAATTTTAATTTCGGTGAATGTTGGAGCAGATCTCTTTGGATGAAGGTTGTGGGGCTTTGCACTTGTTCCTGTTCTTATCACTGTGGCCATTACCAGCAAAAGGCAGCTTTACAAGAGGAAAGCTCTATTTTTGCATTGATAGTTTGACTGACATGTCCCTGTGATGGCAGAGAAGGCGTGACTGTGAGAACCACTGTAGTGGTGGAAGTGTGCAGAGCCTGCTTGCTCACACCTCAGCTCACCAGGAAGGCCTTCACCAAAGAGACATACTTCTTCCAACTAGACCTCACCTCTAAAACGGCATCATTTCCTGAAAGAACACACCAGCTGTAGACCAAGTATTTAAACACATGAGCTTGGGTGGGACATTTTACATCTAAAGTAGAACAGAGTTCATTAAGCTGCTGCCTTCGCCGCCTCTTCTTCCATTGACTTTTCTTCTTTGTTTTTATCTTTAAATTATGTGTGTCTGTGTGTGAGTATGTGCACACCAGCAGAGATACCCACAGAGTCCAGAAGAAGGTTGGAGCTCGAGTTACAGGCCATTGTGAGCCATCTGATGTGAAGGCTGGGAACCGAACTCAGGTCCTGTGGAAGAACGATAAGAATTCTTAACCATTGAGCCATCTTCCCACCTTACTTTTTGAGGCAAAAGTGCTGTGGGATGGTTTTTCTGTATTCTGTGAAGATGTGTTGCTACAATTGGTTAATAAAGAAGCTGCTTTGGCCTATGGAAAGACAGGATATAGGCCAGGTGGGAATCCAAGAGAGATACAGGGAGAAGAAAGGCAGAGTTGGGGTAGATGCTGCATGCAGACAGGAACAACATGTAATGGAACACGGGTAATGAGACATGTGGCCATACATAGACTAATAGAAATGGGTTAATTTAAGATAGAAGAGTTAGTTAACAATAAGCCTGAGCCATAGATCAAACAGCTTTTAATATAAGCCTCTGAGTGATTATTTTATAACTGACTAAGGGCCCACCAGACTGGGCAAGAGAAAAAAAAAAGAAAGCCTTTGTCTACATGGTGGGGGGAGAGAAGTGTCTCTCATCAAACCTAAAGCTCACTGATTTGACAAGACTAGCTGGCTGGCAAGCCCTGTGGAACCTCCTGTTTCTGTATCCCGAGTGCCACAGCTGGCTTGTGCAGCCAACACTGACCATTGGGCTCCTCATCTTGTCTCTGTTCCTTCATGTCACTTTTCTTCTCTCTGTGTCCATAAAGCTCCAATGTCATTTGTTTGTTTCAGCCATATTCTCCCAATTGTTCAGTATAGGAAATTTCTCTTTTTTCTATTCTCTGCTCACTGGTTCTTTCTCTGTACCACATCCCACCCACCCCACATCACCCCCTACCCCTCACCTCCCCACCCCCATGCCCATTCCCCCACCCCCTCATCCCCACCCCCACCACACCCCACCACACCCCACCACACCCCACATCACCCCCCACCCCACCCCACCCCACTCCATCCCCACCACACACCATTCCACCCCCACCCCACTCCACCTCACCACACCACACCATACCCCACCCACCCAACATCACCCCCTACCCCTCACCTCCCCACCCTGTAGTAGTGGCTTCCGGGTCCCGTGCGCCAGAGATCCGGGACCCACAGACCTGCCTGCCGGGTCCCCAGAAACGACTCAGACGCTTATATTAACTTCATGCTGTTTGGCCTGTGGCCTATGGCTCAGGCACATTGCTAGCTAGCTTTTACATCTTAAATCAACCCATTTCTATTAATCTGTTGGCCACGTGGCCGTGTGGCTCACCCGAGTTCCTTACATGTTGCTCCTTGGGCGGCTGGCTGGATCTGCCTAACTCTGCCCTGCTTCTCTTACCTAAACTCTGAACCCTCCTCCCACTTCTTCTATGGTGCCCGCCATGACCCATAACATAAAGATTGAGATTCACAGCACACACAAATGCATTCCCACATCACCACCCCCACTCCTCCACCCCTTCATCTCTCCACCCCATCACCCCTCACCCCACCCCACTCTACCCCCTCATTCTGCTTATAAACCCCCTATCCCCCCATGCTCCATTCTGCTTGTAGACCCATCTACAGAACTTTTTCTTTTAATTATTGTACCTTTTATTTGAAATATTTACACTTAGCTCTTTGTGCTTTTTATTTCTCTTCTAAGACTATTTTTTCATGTGTTTCCAACAATGAAACACCTTTTCGGGGAGGTATCTCCTTTTATCTAGGTATTGACATTTGTTTTTAAAACTGACAAATAAAAGATGTATATACAATGACAGGCTGAAACATGTATATTCTGCTGCATGACTAGATTACGTGAAATAATTCGTGTGTCACACACTTTTCTTGTGTGGCAAGACATAAGCTCCTCTCAACAATTTTCAAGTTTACACTACATTGTTATTAATTATAATTACTATATTGTACAATAGATCTCTTAATTCCTCTGTCCTAACTGAAATTTTGATCAACATCCTCCCTAACTGTCCCTTTGTCCATATATATTGCTCCTTTCCCCTTGAATCAAGACCTTCCTGGTTCTTGAGATAATAAATGATTTTTTTATATGCTGCTACTTAGACATTTCCCTGTTATATTCTAAATCTCGATTCTTATTTAATATTCCTGTTTCAAATGGCTTTTTCTGATATCATTTTGGCAGAGAAATGGGAAAGAAATGTGTTGTTACTGCAAAGCAAAGATTAGAGTTCAAGTTCTTTTCCTTTGTTAACATGTAGGGAAGATACTCAGTTAAGCTGCAAAAGTAGGAGAGGACCCCTTATGTGTGAGAGAGGACCCACTTATGTGAGAGAAGAACCCCAACATAGGAGAGTACTCCCTGTGGGAGAGGACCAACCTGCAAAGGTAGGGAACCACCTGTGTGGGACGGGAACCCCTGTGTGAGAGAGGACCCCCTGTATTGAAAAGGATTCCTATGACTCTTGGGAAAGGTGTTCATCTTAGGTTTGAAATGTTCTGTCTTGAGGGCAGTGGTGGTACACGCCTTTAATTCTAGCACTTGGAAGGTAGAGGAAGGTAGATCTCTGAGCTTGAGTCTAACCTGGTCTACAGAATGAGTTTTAAGACTGTCTTGAAAAACTAACGTGTGTGTGGAGTCCTGTCACACTGGTCTTTTTTAGTGTGTCTGTGTGTGTGTATTCATGCATGTATGTATTTCGTGTATGTATGTATATTGATGCATGTGTGTGTGTGTGTGTAATCATGTGTGTGAATGCAGGAATGCATGTGGAGTTCACATCACAACCTCAGATATCTCACTGTATATACAGCCCAGCGGGCTCCAAAGGTTCCTGAGTCTTCCTGTCTCCATCTCTCTGTCCAGCCTCAGATGGGTTCTGGGAGTTTGAACTTAGGTTCCCCACATCTGAACAGCAAGTGCTTTGCCCACTGGGTTGTCTCCCCGGCCCTAGTTTGAAGGTCCTGGCTCCTATTCTGTTTTCTCTGACATCATTTTGGCAGAGGTAGTGTTAGAAGCCGGCATTTGAAGTGGAGAATGGGTGGGATCACAGGTTTTTTGTGGTGTTTGGAGAGAAGAGAGTGATTATTACAGCAAAGCTTTCTGTTTTGGTAGGTCTGTCCCTGGTCATTTGGCCCTTTTTTTGGTCTATAATTCCTGGTGTGTCTGGGATGCTAGCTTCTTTAGATTCATGACTAGACTATATAAGGTGAAAATAAAATCTGGAGACTTGGGTCAGTGTTTCCTTCTGTCCTGAGCCCCCAGCCAGTCTACATTTCCCTCTCCTTTTCTTGTCTGTCTTATGTGTGTGTGGGGTTTTTTTTGTTGTTTGTTTTGTTTTTGTTTTTGTTTTTTATGTAATATCCAAGGTTGGAAGAACAGATAAAAGGACATTTACTTTATATTTCTGGGGTTTTTTTCCTATCCATTTTTGTTTATGTTTCAGCCAAGTCACAGCCACTCTAGAATATTATTAATTTCAGTTTTTGGTCTAACTCACTAACACCTCTAAGTTCTAGAAGTCTCTTGCTAACACAGTGTCTCCAGAAGATGTTTTGAGTCAAGTCTTTCCAGAGGCCTAGTAGTTTGAAGACCTTTCTGGGTAAATCTGATATCACAGTAATCTTAACCCTTTGAAATGGTGTTACATCTTGATAGCTCAGAGGGAGAAGATAGCATTCTATTTACAATGCTTGCCTCCAAAATTCCACAGTGACCAGCTACTGGATCTTGCAAAACCTCGAACCAGCGCCTGATGATGAGCCCCAATTTAATTATCTGTAACCCCCACTTCATCTTTTAGGTTTGATCTCCTGGAGATACTGTTTTAATTCCTCCACAGGTTCTTTTACCAGAGTTGACTCAGAAACAAACTTCTGGATTTGTCAATGAATAAAGGGGTTTCTCGGTTTCCCTGGAACCAGCTTCTCAGAGATTTCCTGTACAGCTTCGAAGGGAACATAACCACTCTGGTTGGTTTCTTCTCATGTTCTGATGGGGACAGGCTTTCTCTCAGAATATCCATTAGGAAGAGTGTTAGTACGTGTCTCCTTGTTAAGACAACAGTAACCCTCCACAGAAAGCACCCTAATGAAATGGTTTTCACCATCAATGAGAAGCAGCTGTTTCTCCAGCTCTGAACTCTATTGCGTGTGTGTTGGCAGGGGGCTGTTGGGGGGCTGAAAA
The DNA here is from genome assembly GCA_033318265.1 of Phyllotis vaccarum. Lineage (NCBI taxonomy): Eukaryota > Metazoa > Chordata > Mammalia > Rodentia > Cricetidae > Phyllotis > Phyllotis vaccarum. The sequence continues at coordinate 8,149,337 of JARWLC010000004.1, read as the reverse complement.
CCCAGTGAAGACTTTCTCCTTTGTTCCTAATTTGTTTTTAGGTTCATCCTCATATTGAACAAACATGGGCAAAATACTGCCTGTTGCGACTAGACAAAGTATAGTCTTTTATTGCACTATTACTTCAGTCATTGGGGATTTGGAGGAGGGTTGGAGGGGTGTTTAATGGAGACAGATGGCCAATGCAATTATCACTAGAAAAACAGGTTTGTCCTTCAAAAATGACAACAGCAGTGGACTCTCAATAGCAGGTGAAATTTGAAAAAGGATTAGGAAAGGATTACTAACAGTAAAAGGACAGGTGCATCCAGGGTGCTATGGTGATGGGGGAGGGGCTTCAACTTTTGAATGACACCTTCAAAATAGCCCTTTCATAACTCAGTTCCATTTGTATCCAGGGAATTTGGCAATGGTCTGTGTTGGTGGGCTTTGGGTTATAAATTAGGAAAGTCAGGAAGAGTATGGAAGTTTCTCCTCCATCCTTTGAAGAGAAAATGTAATCTGAATATGGCGTGTTGTACATTTTAGCAAGACAGATGTCCATATATGCCTGAAGGGAAGGCAGGAAACCCACAACTCTCAAAGTGCCCCACCCTGTGTGAGCCCTACTGTTCCATTTCAGAACCCTGGGGATAGGTAGTAAAAGCACCTTAATTCTCTAGGGATAGCTGTGAAGGCAAGGCAAGAATTTCCATAGGTGAGTCGATCATCTGGCCCAACCCTGAGAGATGCAATGGCCTGCCTTAAGTCATTACCAGTTACTGCAGTTGGTCCATTTATCACCACACCTTTCCTTTAGTCTGCGAGTAATCTTATTTCAGCGGATGTTGACTATGATTTAGTTTTCTTCTCAAAGCCCTAAAGGTAGGATCTAAGTCCTGTGTTCAGCAAGAGGACTTCCTATGAGGGTCTAGGCTGTAGCCACACCCACAGGGAACAACAGTCCTCTTCTTTTCCTAGGAACGAAATAATAATGATTACTTACTAAATGCCCCATCCACAGCCAGAACTGTACTAAGCATTTTGTAGATGTAATCATATTTGATGTATCTGGGTCAAGAAATGCTTTGGAGCTGCAGAGATAGTTCTGGATAAGCATTTACCAAGCAAGTGCAAGAGCCTTAGTTCAGATACCCAGCACCCCAACACTTCTAGTGAGAAGGAAGGTGGAAATGGGAATATTCCAAAAATCTCGGGGGGGGGGGTCTACTAACTTGGTATCCATGGCAGCAAACAAGAGACCCTCTTGACCTGAGGTTGGCCTCCGATCCCCAAGCGCACACACACACACACACACTCACACACACACACACCACATATACAAAGGTTTTTTTTAGAAAAGGAAATTCATATTTATTCAATTTCCATTTCTTCATCTATAGGAAGTGATGTTTATAACTCATGAAACAATTTTAAGAGTGAAGCAAATTGTGCATGGAGCATAGAGCTTCTAAGCATTACATGAATATCAGCTTTTGCAAGTATAGATCTCCCCATTCTTGAACCCCAGGCTTCATGTATGCTAGCCAGCTACACAAGCAGTAGCCAGAATTACAGGATCTTTAAAACAATGTCAGTCAGAGTAGTGGTGGAGGCCTGGAATCCCACTACTAGGCAGGAAGGTTAAGAATTTGATAGCAGCCTGAGAATCATAGGTGTGGACCTATTTCAAAAACAACAACAGCAACAAAAAACCCAGTGTAAGACCACATGGTGTGCATTTATTCTGTACTCAAAGGTGTGCAAAGAATGCGTTAAAATTCACAATACAAGAAGAGCTTTGTTGTGGAAAATTTTTTAAGCTGTGTGACACGTGTTTTTACTTGAACATCTGCTTAATGAAGCAAAGATATGTTGCATTCTTTATATTACATTTGTTTGACTGTGAAACTTATTTTCCCTGTCTAAAATGCCCGATTGGGCTAATAAAGAGCTGAACAGCCAATAGTGAGGCAGGAGAAAAACTAGGTGGGGCTGGTGGGCAGAGAGAATAAATAAGGGAAGAAGTCTGGGGAGAGAAGATTGAGCAATGAGGGAAAGAGGAGGAGAGAGGCCCTCAGGGGCAGTCACCCCGCTGCAGCAAGCCACAGAGTAAGATGTAAAGAAAGGTATATAGAATAAAGATAAAAGCCCAGAGGCAAAAGGTAGACAGGATAATTTAAATTAAGAAAAGTTGGCTAGAAACAAGCCAAGCTAAGGCCGGGCATTCCTAAGAAAAAATAATCCTTCATGTATTTATTTGGGAGCTGGGTGGTCGGGCCCCCAAAGAGCCAAAGAGTAAAGAAAATAACCAGCTACAGACATTTTTCTTACATCAGTTCAATGTAATGTTTGAGACAGCCTCATTCGTGGAGGACATTGAAGAGGGACCCGGAAATGAAGAAGACTGTCAACCTCGGTCTCTACCTTTGGAACTTTCTTCTTAGTTCGTCTGTAATAATGATGCAGTTAAATGTCACAGGTCTGGAACAGACTTCTGCATCTATAGGCCAACATGTTATTGTCATGTGCCTGCCTGTCTGGGATGGGTGTTTTTAGAGTGTAGTTATATGGAAATAGCCTCTGATTATGCTCCTGACTTTTGCAGGTACGTTATAATTTCTGACAGTTGTTTTGACGTGACTCTTTGGCAAGGCACACATATCTGTGAGGCACTTGGGCCTTTGTGCTTTAGGATGATGCATGACTTTCCTTAATTTAACTATTCTGGAGGTGAGGGTGTGGCTCAGTACTGGAGGGTTTTCTCAAAGTGTCTGAGGTCCTGAGTTCAATCACTAGCTAGGAAAAACAAATTATCTTTTCTGACATATCATACATTATGTTTTTGTAATGCTGAGGCAAATGTGATACATGATGTAATACACTGTGTGCTGTGGAGGTATGTGAACAGTCAGCTAAAACCAAGCAGAGTAAAGGGGAAATGTGGGGAAACCCTTCCTCATTTTCTTTTGCGGCTATTCCTGTGATCTATGGGAGAATGCAGTAGCCAGTCTGGGTAAACCCTACTCTAGACCCAACTTGGAGTTTTCATTTCCGTTGTCAGAGGAACACAGGAAACAAGAGACCAGTCTTTATGTGTCTGTGCGTGCCATGTGCATACTCTGTGTGCGTGGCTAAGAAATGAGTCTTGTGAGGGCAGAAGGTCTTGTCTGCTCACTGTTATGTCCTGGCACATGGTGGACTCTAAGTGTCTTCTGAATTAATGTGCATGCAGAATGCATGGTGGTGAGTCCCCGGTCCCTGATAAACATGCTGGCTGGCTTCAGAGCCCATTAGTTTCTTACCCAAGAGCGCTGCACTTTGAGTCAGGAAAGGGAGGCTGAGAAGAATTTGCATGACTTCAGGGCCTTAGGAAAAAGAAACCAGAGAGAAGAGAGGAAAGGAAAGGGGGGGGGAGGGGAGGAAAATGAAAAAGAGGAGGAGGAGGCAGCTATAATTTTTTACAAGGAAGGATAGTGGCTTATGCCTGTAATCCTAGCACTTGAGAGGTTGATGCAGAAGGATTATGACAAATCAAGGCCAGATTGGGTTATATAGTGAGTTCCAGGCCAGTCTGGATTACAGAGTAAGACCCCGTCTCACAAAACATATAATAATGTAAGCTAGGTGGCGGTGTGTAGTTAGAGGTTTCTGGCCCAGACTTTCGGGCCTAGCCTCAAGGTTTAGACCCGCAGACCCACAGACTCGCAGAGACACACAGATGCTTACAATAGTCTTAGGCTGATCGGCCTAAGGCCCAGCCATACAACTTGCTAACTCCTTACCCTTAAACTAACCCATGATTTTTATCCTGTTCAGCCATGGGGCTCGGTACCTTTTCTCAGAGCAGCATAGTTGTCCTCTGCATCTTCTGGCATGTCTGGCAACTCTGGAGTCTCTGTGGCATTTCTGCTCTGTTCTTCCTGTACCCAGAGTATTCTTAGTCTGGTAGACCCACCCACACTTCCTGTCTGCCTTTGGCCAATCAGCACTTTTTATTAAACCAGTGGGTTGCACATGGTTTTTATCCCAGAAGGCAGAGACCGGTGGATCTGTGAGTTCAAGACCAGCCTGTATACAGAGAGAGTTCCAGGACAGCCAGTAAGAACTATATAGTAGTGAGACTGTCTGTCAAACACACACACACACACACACACACATACACACACACACACACACACACAATGCAGAACGTTTGTCAGGGACTAGAGACGGCAGATTCCAATGTGAGAGGCCAGTTTTCCATGTTTAGTACCCGGAGCCTGTGGCTCACTCACATCCTTGGGCCTTAAGCTTCAACATCTCAAAGACTTTTCCTTTCTCTGTTCTGTCTTTCAAAAAGAAACCAGTGAGCCAGTCCTGTAATTCGGTTTTTCTGAGCTGATAGCAAGAGGCTCACAAGTCCAATACGAGGCTGTAGAGCGAGTCTGAGGCCAGCCTTGGTGGCTTACAGAGCGTCTCTCAAAATAAAAAGGTAAAATGGAAGTTGAGAATACAGCTCTGTGGGAGAGAGCATTTAATTACTGTGCATGACTCTAGGTTCCCTGAACAGAACAAAACAAAACCAATTGAGAAACAGGCTTTTCTAGAGATAAGGCACATCGGGACTACCCTGCTTTTGTCTAGAACTTTACCAGCTCTGTGTGGTCCTCTCTGTTCTCCTCAGGCTGGTGCAAGGCCTCTTGGGCAGTGACATTCCAGGCACAGGCAATGTGGGGGGTGGAGGAGAATGCTGTCTAATGAAGTCTTGCTACCTCATGTGAGGACAGTGAGACCCCAGGGGAGGCAGCAGCATTGCCCGAAACGACATGCAGTGTCCTGGAAGAAATGGCTCCTGACCCTGACCTTCTGACTCCCGCCCCTACCTTTTCCTAAAAACCTCCCAGGACTCTCAGCCTGGTCCTATCCTGGCTTGTGTGCTAACATATTAGCTCCCAAGCTTCCTTCAGCTCCTTTTTACAAGGCAAATGGGGTTCTTCCCATTTTGTAGATGAAAACACAAAGGCTCTGAGAAGTTAAATGACTTATGCAAGGTCACACATAGTTTATGAATAGGGAGAAAACCCTATCCTACTTGCCAGCATCCACTTCCTGTTACCTAATAGATCATTAGATCTTTGTTATCTTAGTTTGCAGCATAGGCCATTTTTTGTTGCAAATATCTCTAGGAAAAAAAATCATGTTTAAGCTAGTGCTACTTGCTGATACCTCACTGCAAAACCTTAGAATCTTCAGTAAAATTTATTGTGATGTGCATATCTGTGCACATCCATGCAGATGCAGGTGCATGTATGCTACTCTGTGTGTGTGTGTGTGTGTGTGTGTGTGTGTGTGTGTGTATGTGTGTGTGTGTGTGTGTGTGTATTTGTGCAGGCCAGAAGACAAGCTTGAGTGTCATCTTCAGAAATGCCATCCATCTTCTGGGAAACAGATCTCTGGTTTGGAGCTCACTGGTGAGGTTGGATAAAGCTGCCAAGTTCGAGCTCACTCTCATCTCTACCTCCCAACACTGGGATTACAATTTGCACATCACCACAGTTGGCATCTTTATATGGAGGCTGGGGCTCAAATTCAGGTCCCTGTGCTTCCAAAGCTAGTACTTTATCCAGCTAGCTCAGTCCGTAGAGCTGGGACTCTTAATTCCAGGGTTCTGACTTTGTGTCCCACTTTAGGCACCAGATAGTTCACAAATCCTAATTGATCCTATAATAAAAACCCAGACCCAGATGTTGGAGCAAACACCAAAAGATCAGAGAGACAGAGTAACAAGCCACAGCTGCTTCTTAGCCACAAATCCTCAGATTGAGTAGGGGAAGCGAAGGAAGCATACATGGGGAACTCCTGTTTCCTCCGGCCTTATACTCCTCCCTCTGACCAGCCATATTACTTCCTATTTCAACCTTCCTAGTGCTGGGATTAATGGCATGTGCCACCACTGCCTGGCTCTATTTGGCCTTGAACTCACAGAGATTCAGATGGATCCCTGCCTCTGCCTCCTGAGTGTTAGGATTGAAGGATGGCATGTGCCACCACTGACGGACCTTTATGACCAGTGGCTTGCTCTGCCCTCTGATCTTCAGACAATCTTTATTTAATACACAATATATCCCTTCACTTTACCAGCTAAGCTCTGTCCCCCTGCTCTTTAATTCATCCCCCCCCCATTTTTGTGTGAGTATGGTGTGAATGTGTGAGCACATATAGAAGCCATAGATTGATGTCAGGAATCATCCACAATCACTCTTCTACAGTATTCACTAAGGCAAGGACTTTCAAACAAACCTAAAGACTGCTATTATGGCTAGTCTCACTAACCAGTTTGCTTTGGGAATCCTTTGTCTCTGCCTTTTAAGGATGGAATTGCAGGTGGGCCATCATACCCACCTGGTATGTTATGTGGGTTCTGGAAATCTGACCTCTTGTTACTGAGCCACCTCTCCAGGCCCTGAGTATGGAAACATTAGTAGTCAGGCATGGTGGCATGTGCCTTTAATCCCAGCACTCAGGAGGTAGAGGCAGGAGAATTTCTGAGAGTTTGAGGCCAACATGGTCTACATATCTAGTTCAAGGACAGCCAGGGCTACATAGAGTGACCCTGTCTCAAATGACCCCCCCCCCCAAATATAGAAGTATTAAAGAATTTGGGAGATACCCAAATATTTTGATGTTGGAAAGGTTCTATGAAATTCCTGGTTTTGCCCTTGGCCATGTCTTGATTGTCTGATAATTAGAAGAAAAAGCAAACAAAACCCTTTCTATACCCGAGCATCCTATTATAGAGGGATCCTCTTGTCCCCAGATCTGTTATACAACAGCAAAGACGGAGGACAGTAGAACCTCTGTGCCTTTTGGTAAGAGAACCTCAACCATCTGGCTTCTCCACAAAGACAACATTTAAGTATTTAAACTTTAATGTGAGTGATACAGACTGTCAAATGCCTTTTCTCGACACACTGGGGCTGCAAAACCATTATGGCCAGGCAGGAAGGCACGTCCATTCCTTTGAGCCTTGTGTTATTCATGTTCTGTAGTTAAGGGCAGGGGTCAGAGGGCACTAGTGCCCTTCTTGCCCTTTGGTAAGCTCAGAGTCCAGTGATTCCTGTAAGTGTTAGACATTGGAAAGAAGGAGCTTGGAGCTCGGCTGAGTCAGGTCAGAAGAAAGAGAACAGATGTAAACCTAGGAGCAAGGACACCTAGTGAGTTTTCATGTACAGAACAAACTATCCTCTGCCCAGGTGGTCTCTACCCATAGCTGAGTGTGTCGGGGCTGAAGGTGGGGAGCATGTCACAGAACTGGCCAATGGCCAGTCAGACTGTCTAAACCAGTAACGGGTGCAGAGACCGGTGGTTCCTATCATTTTGCATTTTGTATCATTGTATTCTGGTCCCTAGTCCTCTATTCCATGGAGACTTCTTGACAGTCAAAGGCAAGATTAAGACTTCCAGAAGAGGAGGGGGTGTCTCAGTTCACTGGCAGGTGACTAACTGTCAAAGGCAAACATACACTGAGGTTGAGAAGCCTGGCTAGAAAAGTCCTCAGGTAACAGAACAGGGGACAGAAGACCGAGTACAAAGAGCACAGGGCAAGGAGCAGGGAGGTACCTGACTGAGACGTTCTGTTCATGTATAAGGAAAAGCCAGAGGTAGGAGCGGCGAAGGAGAGAGAGGGTGAGGAGGGAAGAACAGGGTTAATGAGTCCAGGAGAGCCCAAGTGGCCTAGGAAGTAGAGCATACCTCCCAATGCAAGATGGGGAACCTCAGTGGCAGATCTTCTATCGCCTTCTGGGTAATTTACCAGCCTCTGTGTATATAAAGGCATAATTACAGGCAAAACAACTCCTTTGAAGTAAGAGTACAGAATGTCTAGGAGAAGAGGGATAAATAGAGAACAATCTTGCTTCGATATGTAAATGAGGTTGATAAAAAAATACTACTAAGAAAATAAATAAGCCCAATAAAGAGGAGTTTGGGGAAACAAGGGCCGGGCTGAGCAGGCAGCCCACTGTCCTGAGCCAACCAGAGTGACCTAGCTGACCTCATTAGCATTTCTGCTTTTCTTCTCCATGTCACACACCTCCCTATCAGGGCGGTTGCATCCACATCCCCTACCTGTTCTCTGCAGATATTCTCAGCAAGTTTCCAAAGAGGCCTGTTTACTTCTGGAATCAAAGCCCCAGAGAGAGGAGGAGTTCCAGAGGGCTTGAATGGTTCCTCCTGGGGAGCAAAGCTAATCGGGAATGGAGCTGAGCTTGTAACCCCGAATCCTGGATGACTGTCCTGTGATATAGCCCCTGAAATACCACTCTTTCTGTAGGGGCCAAATTTTATTAGAGAATCTGTTAATTGGGGGGTAAAAGGGGGATGAGAGGGAGAGACAGACAGAGAGAGAGAGAGAGCAAGGCGATGCTAATATGATTTAACACTTGATGGGCTCTGAAAAAAAATAAGGAAGGGCTTCATGCTTTAGCTTGGCACATTCATTGTTCCACGTACATGCTACCAAAATGAATATATGCAACTAGACTTTATGCAAGGCTCTGGGGCAGAATTGCAGAAAGACTTTGGAAACAAAAAGCCGTTTCTCTGCCCTCCTCTGTGTCTCTTGTGTGTCATTGCCTGGTGCTAAGAACTCACATAATAACAAAAAACAATGCCCCTCCGATGGGGGAAACCTGACTTGGCACCAGCAGTGGTGTTTTCCATGGGAATGACGTTGGGGGCTGTGGCTGACTGTGGGAATAGTGCAGATCAGCACTTTTTTTGGTAGATTTTCTTCAAGCCATTGTTTATTTTGGCTTTGGTCAGATCCGTAGCCCAGCTTGAAGATTCCCACTGGGTTTTCTAAAGCCCACAGACCTATGAGACATGGAACAAAGATAAATAAATAATTACAAAACACCCTTCTCCTACCCCAGAACTCATGTGTGAGGTGTGTCTGTTTCAGTGGGTGTTACACACACACACACACACACACACACACACACACACACACACACACACACACAGAGTTTGCTGTACTGTGTATATGCAACCCATTCCACCACTAAGGAATTAAAGAGAAACTGTTTTTGTTTGTTTGTTTGTTTGTTTTTTAAGATTCATTTATTATGATTACAGTGTTCTGTGGCACCAGATCTTATTATAGATAGTTGTGAGCCACCATGTGGTTTCTGGGAATTGAACTCAGGACCTCTAGAAGAGCATCCAGTGATCTTAACCTCTGGAAACTCTGGATTCTTTATCTCTCTATCATCTTTAATCTGGTGGCAAAGGAGACCAGAGCTGTCTTTAAAAAGTATCAGTTTTGGGAACCTGACATTGAATAAAACTCATTGGAAATTGTACGTACAAAAGGCTTTCCTAAAGTCCTTAGATGTTTGGTGACATTTAACATGAACAGTTCAGAATCAGAAGGTTCTTAGAGGAACAAAGAGAAAAGTTAGTAATTGTGCTGCTAATGGAATATATATGTTTAATTTACAGCTCTTCAGAAGGTCCTCACTTACTCTAGCCAAAGGGTGCAGAGTTCAATTATGCAAAATCTGTCACAAGGTAAAAAAAGTGAACAAAGAATATGTGGACAATTGCTATATTCTGATCTAAATGTCAATGCGTTTATTTCTAAAATGCCATATACTGCCCGTTCCTATTTCAGAAGCAGGTTAGTTAATATTTAAGTCTTTTTTTTTTAAGTGTGTGAATATGTGATGCACACACATTTGTGGTATAGGCACATACATACTTGTGCCATGGCACACTTGTGGCAATGAGACAACTTGTGTGAGAATTTTCTCTCCTTCCATTATGTGGATTCTGGGGATTGAAGTCAGGCCACAGAGGTTGTCTATAAATGCCTTTACCAGTTGAGCCATCTCATCTGGCCATATATATATTTTAAGGGTTTATTTCATTCTATGTGCATGTGAATGTGTACCTGACTTTCTATATGTGCACCATGTGCTACAGGTACCCAAGGACCCAAGGAGACTGTGTTGGAACTGGAGTTACAGGGAATTGTGAGCTGCCTGGTGTGGGTGCAGAACTGAACTTGGACCCTTTGCAAGAACAGCAAGTGCTCTTAGCTTCTGAGCTGTCTCTTCAGCCCCTAGCCCAGAGGTTTTTTGGTTTTTTTTTTTCATTTATTAAAATTTTCTATACGTGTTTGGGTGTTTTGCCTGCATGCATGTCTGTGCACCAAATGCATGCTTGGTGTCTGCAGAGGTCAGAAGAGGGTGTCTGATCCCCTGGAATGTCAATTACTGATGGCTGTGAGCCAACATGTGGGTCCTCTGGAAGAGTAACCAGTGCTCTTGAGTGTTGAACTACCTCTTCCCTGTTTGTTTGTTTGTTTGTTTGTTTATAACATTGTTCAGAGTACACAAAGGCCTTCTTGTGGCCTCTATGTGAGGGGTGTGGATATAGCCTCTAAATGTTAAAGAGCATCTTGTAAAGGAAATATACTTTATTTTAAAAGTCACCATTTCAGCTTTGTGACAAATATATATGAAAATGTTTGGGGCTAGTGATTACAAGACTCAACTCCAGGGGACAGCATTCTCTGTGTAAGTGATTCCTGACCAGGTCCCCTTACAAGGTGAAAGTCTTTGAATAGATTTGAGATGTTTTCCAGTGAGGTGCAGAAAAGTCTTGTTCACCTTATTCATTCTGTCTTAGATTCAAGTTGCATCAGCAAAGAAGACGTAGGTTCCAGCGGAAAAAGGTCTCACAAAGGGGTTACCTTTGTAGCCCAGCATGAGAACACTTGCCCAGCATGCACAGAGCTTTGATCTTCAGCAACAAAACGAAACAAAACTTATGTCCCAGGATGTACTGAGGTGTAGTTTTAATTTAGTCCACTCATCCAAGCATCTTATGGAGGTTTCAGGGATTTGGAAATGTTGCCCAAGGTGGGTCCAAGGATTTGTCCAGTTTGCACATAACTAACCTATAACTCTACCCCTTCTTTATCTGGCCCCAGAAGACTTCTCAGCTCTCCGGGTGTCTCCCACCCACCTGTCAGGCCTGGTGGCTCACAGCAACAGCTGTGAAAACGTTTGCTGGGGTAGGGATAAGGAAATAGGGGTGTGGGAGTTGGGGAGAAGGGAGTTCCTGGCTGCTCAGAGGATAGAAGAGGTGGTTCCCAGCCACTTCTGTCTTTGGGCCACTCACATAAAAGGGAACCAGTTGTGGAGATATCCTACTGTGAGCTTTGCACAGCTGGACTGGGGAGTGTTGAGAGATGCTCACATCTCCTCCCCCTTCCTGGAAAATAACTTTGCATTTGAAGTGTTGCAAAGGAGTGGGTAATCTGTAACCTCGAGAAAGCAGATTTCTTCTGGCTGTGTGAAGGTACACACAGGTGCCTGTGTGTGTGTGTGTGTGTGTGTGTGTGTGTGTGTGTGTGTGTGTGTGTGTGTATGTACGTGTTCACGCGTGCGTTCACGTGTAAAATGTTTATGTTGGGAGGAGTTTCTAGTTACGTGTGCTGCTTCTATTTTCCCAGTCAGAATTGAGCTTTTATTGTTTGATTTTAAAACACAGTCTTAATATTTAGCTCAGGCTAGCCTTGAGCTAGCGATCATCCTGTCTCAACCTGCCGAGAATTGGGCTTTTATTTAATAATAGTTTTTAAAAAGCTCTAGCAGCTGTCATTTATTGGGGACCTACTATGTGCCAGGCATTGAGCTGAATTATTGTACTGTGAAGAAAATTGTTTTTGTGCCGTTGCACCCGGAGACACCCGAGTACTTTTATTTTCCATTGTGTTACCCGTGCAGTGTTTTCTACGCAGCTAGGATTTGGGGAGAGATCTGGAAGGGTGCTGGCATCGGCAGGGGGCGGGCCCTGCCTCCCCGGTCTGCATTTATTTTGACTGGTCAGAGGGCGACAGACTCGCACTAGGACCCAGGTGCCACAGCGCCTCCGTCTGTCCTGTAGGTTCATTCAATCTCCCATACACACAGACCCACACTGCGAGAGAGCGACACACACAACTGCACGCAGCGAGGCTCGGGAAGTCAGGCCCGCTCGTGCCCGGGCGCTTCCTCGGCTCCAGCAGGCCGGGTCTCCCAGGGGGGGGCCTCGCAGCTTGGCCGGCCGAGCAGCCCCGGACCAGGACCAGCTCGCCGGACCCCGGTGCCTCCATGGGCAAACGCGGGCGGCCGCGCAAGGAGGCGCGCTGCGAGGGCTCGGGGCTGGTCCCCGTCGTTCCCCCGGCCATGCCCCCGGCCGCGCCCGCGCCCCAGTCCCCGGCGCAGCCCGAGGAGCCGGCGGGGGCCAAGCCCCGGTGCCCCTTCTCGGACATTTTCAACACCAGCGAGAACTCGATGGAGAAGCACATCAACACTTTTCTGCAGAACGTGCAGATTCTGCTCGAGGCAGCCAGCTACCTGGAGCAGATAGAGAAAGAAAACAAAAGTAAGTTTGGGGGGCCCGGTTGCTCGCCGGCGCCCAGCTCTTTCTTTCTCGCCCCCCTTTGGCTACCTCTGTCGCCTGCTCGGCTCGCCCCCCCTCCAGCACACACACATGAACCCTCGGCAGTAAAGCCGATGACACCGGAGAAAGGACACGCACGCACGCACAAAGCTGCGAAAGATGTAACAAAGACAGCGAGGGGGAGAGGGGGCCTGCCGGTGCCTGGGTCTGTGGGGCTCGAGCAGGCCCGGAGGACGGCCTGGCCGAGGAGTGGGGGAGTGTTGTTGTTTGCTGACAACTGAGCTGCGGGGCTGCGAGCTGGTCCCTCCGAGTCGCCTTTCTTCCCTTTTCTTTCCGGAGCCTTCTCGGGCAGACAAGTGCTTTTTGTTGTTGTTTTTTGTTTTGTTTTGGGTTTTCTTTCTTTCTTTCTTTCTTTTGTCGCTCGTTTCCAGGGCTGGGTGGGGATTAGAAGCCGAAAGTTGGAAACGGTAAGCAGAGCTCAGGGCTTCCAGAAAGAAAACACAGACACACATTACAACAATAACAACCACCACCAAACAGCTCTCCACGCTGTGGGCCCTGGCTCCGGCTCCTCTCCCTCCCCACTTCGTTTTTCCTCCCTTCCCACAGCAGGACTGGGCTCGGGCCATCGTGTCTACGACACAGCTCCCCTGTTCCTCCTCGGCCCTGGGATGCCACGGCCTTTGGTCCCCTCAAAGAAATAGGCCGGTGGAACCAGGCAGCGCCAGCAGCTCTCTCTGGACCTGCGGTCCAGCGCGCTCTGGGTGTGGGGGAGACTTGGCGAGGGGGATGTGGCTAAAAGCAAACTTTAGGATTCCACAGAAACAATAGTTGGGGAAGAAGATGTGGGCTGTTGTGTGCGTTTTATTTTCTGAGCAAGCGCCTTACTGGGTACCGTGTCGTTTATCCCCCCCCCCCCCCAGGTGGAGACCGATGCTAGGAACCCCACCCGGGCCCGGGCTTCCTTTCTGTATTTGTTTCATTTTTGCCTCTGCTAGTCGGCTCCCCCCCGCCCCCAGCTCTCGCCAGGCATTTTATTGAGCACCCTAAGGGGGGCACGCGTGTGCTGCGTCTTCAGCACGGTCCCCAGAATAATAGCTGTGAGAAGGAAGACCGGGCCGAGAGGGGAAAGACTCAGAGAGAGGAGAAAACCGAGATGTGTAATCTGCCAGAACAAGTAGGAAGATCAATGCAAAAGAGCTGATTGCAACGTGTCAGATCTTGCAAGACACCGCCGCCCCCCCCCACAACAACAACCGTCAAAACACAAAAAACACCTTCACCAAATACACCCGGACCTTTAGGGTTAAAGTAACCGAGTGTTGGCAGCGCAATTGTGGGGACTTGGTAAGACCAAAACAAGGATCTGTGTCGGGAGGTCGGTGGTGCGATTTTTTTTCTTTCTCTTGTTGCCTCTTTGCTCCGAGTGCTTGGCTTGCGAGAGGCACAGCGCAGTCAGCCTGTGTAGCCGAATCTCTGAGCGATTATTCATTAGGATGTGTGTGTGTGTGTGTGTGTGTGTGTGTGTGTGTGTGTGTGTGTGTGTGTGTGTGAGGGGGGGGGTGCATTCGTCTGGAGAATAGTTTCTGAAAAGCCCAGGCTAGTGGGGAGCTGGGTAAAGAGGTGGTTTTGTTTGGTGTGTTTGCTTTTGTTGCAGGGGGAGGAGCGCAATTTCTTTAGTTGTCTCCCTCCCGGATCCCCTGTCTCTGGAGCCTGTCCCGTGGCGCCGACTCTGACTGGGGGTGGGGGTGCACCCAAAGAGGGCACCTTGGCAATGCTCAGCGAACCTCGTCGTCACCCCCTCCACCCCGCGCAATGAAATACATTAGGTGGACAGAGATTCCCCAGCGTCTCGTGCCTCCCCCCACTTCATACCCGCAGACAATCGGAGACCTACCCCCCCACACACACACGCCTGGCCGCCTCCACCTCCATGTTTACCCCGTGTCGGGGCTCCGGCGTGGCCACCAGTCACGTAAGCAGAGAGCCGGGCGCGCCCGACTGGGCTGCCCCGCGCGGGGCGGGCCCGTGGTGGCCGAGCCAAGGGTTCCAGAGGCCGGTACAGTCGAGGGGCTTCCTCCCGGCCCCTCTCCCGGGGTGTCTGCTCTGCAAGACCACCGGCCTGGAGAGGGGCTCCTAAGCTTCTGCACCCCAGTCAAAGTCAACTTCATGTGCGTAATCAACCCTTCGGCCCGCAGCCCCCCTCCCCCGACCGGCTCCCCGCGGGAGTATTTTTAGCACTCTCGCGTCTTTTCGCCGCTGCTGTTTGGCTCGAAATGACGTGATGCCAACAGCCCCCAGATTTCCCCGAGAGCGTGGGGCGCTGCGCCGTGCCTGGCTCGGCTGCAGAGACTCAGCTCCAGGCCCTCGCTCCCTCCGCGTCAGCTCACGTTGGAGGGGGTGACCCTCCTGCAAACTCGAGGAGACCACCCACCAGGACACCCAGATTATTCTAACCGAAACGACCCACTCTGCCCACTTTATCTGCCACACTCTCCACCTCCCCCGCGCAGCCAGGGTCCCCCCAGTACGGCAAACGCCGAGCCCTACATCTGTCTCGCTTTATTGGGGGCGCTTCTTCGCGCAGCCGGCCCTCGCCGTTGTTTTCTGCTCGCTGCACACAATGCCCGCGCGTCACGGCAGTCCGCGTGTGCACAGCAATAACGCGAGTCGGGGGGCGGGTCGTGCGTGCGCCGGGCTCGGGCACTGCGGGTCGCTCCGCGCGCGCGGGGCTTGTTTTGCTCCAGAGCTCTGCTTTCCGAAACGCTTACATCATTCAGTTGTTGTGGGGGGGAGGGAGAGTCTGGGCGTTCCGATAGGATTCCAGCATTTCACTGGCCCCTGGCTTTTTGGAAGTAAAGACCCCCTCCCCACCTATGCTTTGTAGTTATTGTGATGGGGATGGATGCCCAGGTTTTGTTTGTTTTGTGAGTCTTTTTTTTTTTTTTTTTTAGGTCACTACTGCAAAGGGCATGGCTGGCGGGTTCAGGTGCACAACCTCCCCGCCTTCATTTCTGCTAGTTCCCCTGTAATCACTTGATCTCAGTTTCTCCGCCTCCGCCTCCTCCCCCTTCTAGCTAGCAATAGACACATGGTTTCCACATGGAGACAAACTTCTTTCCTCCGACTGGACTTGACCTAGCTGCATCGTCCAGCCAATCGGCAGCATCCGTCTCTTCTGACGTCACGCGTTGCTGAGGCCCGAGGCTGGGGGGCGGGGTCAGGACGTGAGCCAGGAAATCTCTAGGCGCTGTAGTGCAGCCAGCTGGTCCAGTCTATTCTTAAAGGGACTCTCTTCTTGGAGACAGGCTTGCCCTTTTGACTCCATTTCGGGTTCCCTGAGCTCTTCTTGAGTCGATAGCGTCTGATCACGCGTTCACAAGTTTGGCTTTCAGTGTTTGCAAAATACTCACCTTACTTTTTATTGCCTCTTTGAAGTTTCGTTACTGGGAGTGTTCACCAAGTTTTGGCCGCAATGATGAATTATTTCCATTAGATGGGGTGATTTTCTTGAGGGAGGAGTTCAAATAGTTACTCAGTGTTGACTATGCACTATGTGCAAGGGAAGGGGTTCCCTAGATAATGCACCTAGGATTCTGAAATGTCACCTGGTATGAATCTCAGAAGCTTCCAGAGATATTTATCTCATAGGCACTGACCCTCCGATCACAGACTCAGAAATAGCCTGTGGCATCATCACCTATACACCTGTGGAATCCAATGGTAACAATTACGGAGTGCTACATAGAAAAAGGTTTATCATCTCTACTTCAGCAAAGCCTAAAACTTACAAGATAATAATTGTTATTTGAATAAAAACTGAAAGTTGGAGACTGGAGAGAAGGGTCAGCAGTTGATTGCATACTGCTCTTGCAGAGAATCTGAGTTGTGTTCTCAGTACCCATGCTGGGCATCTAACAGCCAGCTGTAACTCCATTTCCAAGGAAACCTAACACTCTGGCTTCCATTGGCACTTCCACAGATGTACACATACATACACATAAAAATCCTAAAAACAAATAAAACACCACCTGTAAGCTGGAAAAAGTTATGGTGGTAGCTAAGGCCTGGAGGAGAAAGATGGCTTCCAGTGTTTGAGGCAGGTGCTTTGGAGGCCATATCAGACAGGGGATTGTGGCTAGATGCGAACAGAAGCCTACGTTTACTCTGTGGAGCAGAATGTCTGGATTTGAGGTAGGGTGTGTTCCTAGAGACATGGGCAGGCCCTGAAGCAGCTTCCTTCTATTGGTACAGGAAGCTTAGGCTGGAAGTTGCTGCTGTGTGTTATTTGGCCCCACCCTGCCTTCCTGACATAATCTCTCTGCCTGGCCATGAAACCTCAACTCCTGTCCAGCAGGTCCACCAGCAACCCGCCTTCACAGTCATGCCCCTGAGCTTGACTCAGTGGAGGACACCCTCATTCTCCTACTCCCTAGGGTTTCTGTCTCCTACCCTTCCTTTGACTTAGACTAATTCCTATCGCCTCCTTGAAGTCTGTGGGCTGTTATAGCTCCCTGGGTGTTAATTCTTGAGTCAGACTAGTTGAGAGTCTGAAGTGCTTTGCAGGCAGAAGAAGCAGAGGTCCAAATTCCTACTCTGTTATTTGGACACAAGTTCCTTAGACTCTTCTGAAGCTGCATTTCATAAGTAGGGCATGTGAACACAACGATACCAACTCCCTTACATCACTGAAGAATGACCGAATCACCAGTTTTAAACATTTCAAAGACCTGAAATACATGCTCAATAAGTAGTAACTTATGGGGCTGGAGAGATGGCTCAGCAGTTAAGGGCTTGTTGCTGCTGCAGAGAGTTTTTTCTAGCACACATATTAGGAAGCTCACAACTGCCTGGACTCTGGCTCCTGGGGATAAAACACTTTTTTTTTTTTTTTTTTTTTTAAACCTCTTTGGATACCTACATGCACTTGGTACACACACACACACACAACCTTTTTTTAAAGTAATGTATCTGAGCTTGACAATCTATTTGTTTCCTATGTGTTTACTTTATTTTTCCAAGGAGAGTAACATGTGTATGAATGTGGTATGTACATACATACATTCAGTACATTCAGCTGAGTTCTTACTGTTTGAGGGTAGTAAATTCAGGGAAGCAGGGAGATGATGGGGCAGGCTTGGGCAGCTGAATCTACATTCTGTCAATAACAACATTCAGCTGTGATCTGAAGATTAAGTTTTTGCTTAGAAAGTAGGGCACTGGAGTGGCTTGTGCAAAAATGAAGGGCACTGATGTTCAAACAGGTCATATCTTTGTAGAGGAGGCATCTTTGAATGAATCCATTGACTCCATAATAAGCACTGAGTGTCTACTCCATGATTGTTTTATTTCCTCCTGCAAACACTGTAGGTTGATTCACAGTGGGGTGGAGAGGTAGGGGATTCGTTTTTAGAAGTCATGTAAAGATCCTTGCTAAACCAGGTCCCCATTTCCTCCATATTTTAGACAATGTTCTTGGATTTGAGGCAGGTTTAAAATGTAATAGATGCCAGATGTAGCCTGTGGAGAATATCATTATGGCTTTCAGAACTCCAGAACTTCTAGGTCCTGGATGCCCTGGGAAGGGGGCCCAGGGGATGAAGACAGGGTTGTAGGAAGCTGAAGAAGTTGAATTGAGCTGTGTTGCTATGGAGGGTCGGGGGAGAAGGCTCTGTCAACTGAAACAGCAATTGCTCAAACATCTGCTGTCTTTAACTCAAGCATTCCTTCGCT
Organism: Phyllotis vaccarum; assembly: GCA_033318265.1. Taxonomy (NCBI): domain Eukaryota; kingdom Metazoa; phylum Chordata; class Mammalia; order Rodentia; family Cricetidae; genus Phyllotis; species Phyllotis vaccarum. The sequence continues at coordinate 8,131,190 of JARWLC010000004.1, read as the reverse complement.
GGCACACCCTGATGTGGGGTCTTGCTTTGAAGACGGCTGAGCAAAAGTCTAGAGGTGAAACAGGGAAATAAAGTTGCAAACATACAGCAGCAGTAGCAGCTAATCACATTGCATAATACTAGTATTCAGTACCACTTACTGGATACTGAACGTGGTTAGCAGGAGACTTTTCCAATCTGCAATCACCCTACAGCATATGCAACTTTATTACCTCGATTTTGCAGTGGGGGTTGAGGGGCTGAAGAGTGAGGATGCTGGTTAACTTCCCCAAAGATCATGTGGCTCATAGGTGGCAGAGCCGAGTTTACCGTCTAGGCCTCCAGCTCCAGAGGCCATATACCTTCACCATATATACCCGTACTCATTTTATAGCCAAGGAATGAGGTCCAGACTGAAATGACTTGCCTAAGGTCGCCCAGGAACATGAAATGGAGCTGGTATCTGGAACACCCTGTTGGTTTTCCAACGTCTTCCTGTACACACCTTGTTTAGAAAAGTGAGACTCGAGACTGAATAGCCAATTAGAGAGCTTTTTTCTTTCTCTCTTTTTTTTCAATTCTTAGTTATTCAACTATCCTGGCCTTAACTCAAGTTCAGGGTTCCTAGGAAACACTACCCCCGCCTGCTGCCTTTCCCAAGTCTGTCCTCTGGGCATATTGGAGGACTTAGGGCTGTTGCTATGGTACTGAGGCCAACAGCAAGTTCATCAAATGCTGTCTATTGGAAAAAAAAAAAAAAAAAAAAAAAAAGCTGGCCCTAAAGAAGCAAATTGGCCACAAAGATTAAGATTTGCATTGGTCACTGGCTTTTTGTTGTTATTGTTTTAGAACCCCCCCCCCCCCCACTCCTCACCCAACTCCCTATTCCTACCACCACCACTTTCTATAAATACAGTTGGATAAATATTGATTTAAACTGGGTTTCTGGAGGAGAAACACATGCTTGCCCTGGCTTGGTCTTCACTTAGATCCCACCAGCAGGTCAGGCCGGACACACCTAACCCCGAATAGCCCTGGCTTCCAAGTGACCGTGTTTTGTGGGCAGGTGAGTTGTGGTTTTTGTGGCTTTTCAGTTTCTTTTTCTTAAAGGGAGGGAAGGAAAAAAGAAACAAACAAACAAAAAAGGCAGCAACCGAGAAAGAAATGAGTCCTTGTGCAGAACGAGAATGAAGCAAGTGCTTCCCAGCAGGCAGGAATCCCATTCTTTCTGTCCCTCCATTTTTGGCTTTGTGTTTAAGGGAGGCAAGTTTTAAAACATCATCTTGGCCACAGGGAGCCCCAGAAGCCACAGAGTACTCACAACAAGGGCAGAGGCCCAGAGGGGGACAGTGACTTGCCCACAGTGACACAGCAGAAGCAGAACAAGGCCTTTCTGTGCCCTGATCTTGTCTGTGTGATAGGAGAATAGGTCATAGATAGAGCCCCAAACAGCTCTTGTTTTACAGGTCAGGCGCTCGTAAAACCAGCACTTCTCAAGCCCGGCTTTCTGAGCCCAGGGTGTGTCTGGTTATTGCAAAGGTCATTGCAACATCCTCAGTAGTCTTTCAAAATGAAACTAATTTGACTTTTCTGTATGAAGAAAAAATATTTTCTCTCATAGATGAGGAGTGATGGGAAAGGAGACAAGGGTGGTGACCGTGACAGCCATTCTAAGCCTTAACTGAAGGAGGAAAATTCAAGTCTTCCGGAGGGGATTGGGTGGGATGTGGTTCCCCACCCAGAATGGGGGAAGAGAAAGAAGTGGTGGGCGGGGGATGGCTCAGGCCAATGGGCACCTACCACTGTGATCCTGAGCTAGTGGTCCAGTCTTTGCTTCCTCTTCTTGGCAGGATGCTGTGCTGGGCCCCTCATTTGTGAAACATTTTGAAAGTTCAGGTAACTCTTTAAGTAACAAGCCTCCAGGAAACACATATAAACAGAATCCCTTTCAAAATATTTTAGGCCAGAGATCTCCTCTTAAAAGCTTTTGTTTAATTTGTACTTTTCTTTGTAGACAAGGCTAGCCTTGAACTCACAGAGATCTTACTGCCTCTGACTCCAGAGTGGGATCAAAGGCATGGACCACTACCACCACTTAAAGGCTTTTGGGGTAAGATACTGAGTTACATTGTGGCCCAGTAATCTCCCTAAATTAGCTATGTGCTTTCATTTATTTGTTAAACGATTGCTAATGGAACTTGTCTTTGCCTTCGGCTTGGCCTGGTGTTGTCTTAGCTTCATGGCTGTTACCCTCGTGTAGTATGGACTCTATTTCAATGTCTGGATTATAACGTTTAGTTACTTTTTTTTTCTTTTTTGAGAGTCTCATATGGTTCAGACTAGACATGAAACTCCACTATGTGACTGAAGACCTTGAACTTCTGATTAACCTGCACCATACACCACCATATCTCATTTATGGGTGCTGGGGATCAAACATAGGCTCCCTGTGTGGTGGATAAGCTCTCCACCAACTAAGCTACATCTCTGTTCAGAAATTCAGTTGTTTCAAAGTGAATCTCAACAGTCGGTACAGTATCTGAACTGGTATTTGTGTATTTGGCTGTGTCCTCCATTATGGACAGAATAAAAACTCATCCTGAGGTTCCAGAAGGCATCCCAGCCAAGTGTGGTGGTACACATCTTTAATCTCAGGATTAGGGAGGCAGAAGCAATCCAGTCTCTGGGTTTGAGGCCAGCCTGGTCTACAGAGTGAGTTCCAGGACAGCCAGGGCTACATAGAGAAACCCTGTTGTGGGGGAGGGGTGTCCCTCCTACTTGCTTCCTGCCTCGCTGGGGGTGGGACGCTGTACTCTAGCCCCCAATCAAACATTTTAAAAGCTTTATGTTTTTGTGTTTACTTCAACTTTAACAGAACTGATGGACCCTTCTGCTCTCTGAGGATGGTTTCCAACAGGTCACAATACCCAGTTCATGGCCCAGATAGCATGTCCTTGGCCACGAAGCTCCAATGTCTCCATAAGGAATTGAAGCACAGCAAAATTAGAAAGATAAACACACTGCCCTGAGGGAGGAAGAGATTGGGAGATTCTAATTTAAACCAAAAAGGAGAGATTTGGGCTATCTAGTATTTGAAGTGTTTTACTTTGTATATTTATTGCCATTACAAGGACACAGTTAATAAAGATGGTTTGGGGATCTCCAATAGACAGGCTATTGTATTACAGTAGAGGGCAGGCCCTTAACTTCTAGCCATGAGTGGCAAACAGGAGTTGGCACTGTCCTTGTATTTATCTCTACAGGGGCCAAAGCAACAGAATGGCTCCCACAGCAGCCTGACCATCCCTGCCATATTTCTTAGTACCTTGGATTCTGAGTGCTTTGTGTACAACCTTCATTCATTCCTATTTGACCAGCCATGAAATTTGGCTTAATGCTAAAAGAAATACCTAAAATGGCCAAGAGCCAGACTCTGCTTGGTACTTGAGTGTGAAACATGTCAGCTCTCCAGGTCAGGTGCATATTCCAGTTCAAATATTAGCCAAGTAGAAAGCAATACCCAACTGTAGTCTGTCTCCTGTGAGTCCAGTCCCCAAGAGGGCTGAAGTGCAGTCTCCTCTCTGTTCTCCAGGGGAATGGTGCTAATGCCCCCTTTTACTGGGCATTTACTATGTGCCAGCACAGTGCTAAGCACCCACTATTAAATCCAATAGGCAGGTGCTGTAATCACCTTCATTGTTATAGCTGCCTAGAGCTTCAGCCTTAGCAAGGTTGGCTCAGTTTCCCAAGCCCACTTGCTAACAGTAGTGGGTCTGGGACGTAAACCCACAGTTCTTACTTTAAGGGTATGGGAAGAGCCTCAGGGAGCTTGAAGATAACAAGAGGCAAGAAATGGAGTCTGGAATGTTTGCAGATTGAAGGCTCCCAGAAGCTATCTCCCTTGAGTGATTTCTTTTTCTCTCCATCCATCCTAGAGTGGAGAGAAGCAGCCAGAGGCTTCCAGGGTTTTTCCAGCAGTGACACAGAAGCCATTCCCAGGAGACGAATGGTCTGGGGCAGTTTTGTTTACTTATATCACTTTGCAGGCACCCTCTGAGAAACTCACCCAACCAGTAGGGCACCTGAGCTGCTATAGGCTGGCTGTCAGGGTTGTGTATCCACACCCTGTCAGACTCCAAGACTTCCTGGGACGCCCCAGCTTGTAGGGCAACTGGGCTGGTACTGGCACCTCGGGCTTCTGCGGAGGTGAAGGAGAAAAGCAGAGCTTGATGTCCCAATGGCTGCCTGACAGTGTGGGCCTGCTGGTCCCTGTCAGACTGCATAGGCCCACCCTCCTCCTGTCCTGAGGAGAGCTCTAGAAACAGGAGTGATATTAAATATAGCTGGGTTCATATTGCTCAGTTATTGAAAATCCTTCCACAGATCATTTCCTGCCTCACTTAGGATAAAATCCAAACTCCTTGCCTTAACTTTCAGAGTGCTTTTCAGAGTATAGTGTTTTCTAGGACAGGCAGTCTTGCCTCCCACATGTCTTAGCTTCCCAGGCTCCATCCCATCTGCTAAGTCAGAATCTGCATTTGCCATGGTTCCTTATCATTTAACCCTTAGCCCACTTACTACTGTGATTTACAGTTTTACTTGCTTATCTTCAGTCTGTATGGCTAGACTATAAGCACCCTGGTTGTGTTCATCAGTGCATAGCAGCACATGGTGGATATCTAGGGAATATTTGCTGAGTGAAGGATGGATTTTCTGAGCTCGCTTTCAGCAAGAATGCTATTACACCAGTCATGGTGGTGATTCACAGCTATAACCCCAGCGCTGAGGACACTGAGGCAGGAGGATTTTAGATTCAAGAATAGCCTGGGATACATAACAACTTTTAGGATAGCCTTGGCTATATAAGGAGACCTTGTTTTGAGAAAAAGCCACAAACCAAACCAATCCAAAAGTTGAGAGCTATTGTTTAGACAGAAGTGCAGAATAGTCTAGAATACTGCAGAATTTAGCATCCTTGGTTCCCACCACAAAATACCATGGAAATCCAATTCTAACATTCTCAACGGCACCTAGAGGAATAAGTTGTGACCTATTTCAAGCAACTCAGGTTGAGACCATAGACCTAACCAATTTTGCCTGATCAAATGTGCTTGGACTTGGTCAGAAGATCTGGCTTTGAATCAAGTCACTGCCTGTGTGACTTTCTGGGCCTCATCTGTAAAAGCAGAATCTGATCTCAGAGATGTTCCCTGGGTGGGGTGGGGGCAGGGCTGGGATGGTGTGTGTCGTTAAATGAGCTGACTGGAGAAGCAGCACAAGTGGGTTTGTGGTAGTTTGAATGAAGATGGTCCCCACAGGCTCTTAGCGCACTTGGCCTTGTTGGAGGAAGTGCGTCACTAGGGGTGGGGTGGGCTTTGAGGTTAAAATGCTCAAGCCAGGTCAGTGTCACAGTCTCTTGCTGCTGCCTACAGGTGCAGGTGCAGAGATTCCAGCCACTTCTCCAGCACCATGTCTGCCTGCACACGTCCATGTATTCTGCAGTGATGTTAATGGACTAAACTTCTGTATGCCAACCCCAGTTAAATGCTTTTCTGTGTAAGAGTTGCCACAGTCATGCTGTCTTTTCACAGCAATAGGACAGTGACGTGGTTACATGGCAGCAAGTTGGTAAATGGATTCATTTTGCTCTAGGCTCTATTGAGACTTCTTACATTCTAGAATCAAGGTTGGAGCTTGAAATGGTGGAGAGGTGACATCATCTATATCTTCAGATGAGCAAGAGCCCTTGTTTTTATTATAAATGCTGCACTTGAGGCCGAGCCTGAAGACCTGAAGCAGGAGGGACTAGGCATGTGACTTAGTGCCTAAGACCTGCTGGGACTTACTATAACCCTTCACCAGTGTGTGCCATCAGGAAAAGGGTGGTAAAAGCAGCAGAGGGCAGGAGGAAGGGCCACTTCAGCTTAGCCCCTGAAGCAGAAAAGGAGAGTTGGCCAGACCTAGGGCCATGGCAAAAACATGAAGCCCAGTCTTAGCAGTGGGGTTGGTCTCTGGCAGATTTTTAGTTTTTAGGTTAGTTTGTTTTTGTTTGAGACAGGGCCTTACTACATAGCTTTCCTGGCTGGGAACTGCTATGTAGATCAGGCTGGCTTCATATTCATGGAGATATGCCTGCTTCTGCCTTCCAGAATTAATTTTTGAATTAAAAGTGCCTCTCCAAGACACTCAGCTCTTCTTACTGTTTTATTTCACTTATTATTTTTGAAGACTTTAAAATCAAGTTGCTTCTAATTGAGGTGGAGATAGTCATTAGGTAATAGCTTTCTGCAGGAGCCTTGGAACTGGGGTTCCTTGGGATCTCCAACACTCATGTAAAAGTCTGCATGACTGACTCCAGCACTGGATGACTGTAGGAAGACACAGGAAGATCCCTGGCTTTGTTGGCCATTCAGCTTGGCTGAAAACCAGCAAGCTCCAGGTTCTATAGGAGACCCTGTTTTACGAAGACACAGCAGAGAGTGATAGGGCAGGACACTGACCCCTGACCTCTGAATAGGCATACATATTCACATGCAAGTGTAGACACACACACACACACACACACACACACACACACACACACATTGAAGTCAATTTTTAAAACAAACATGGAGGAAAAGGATCTTTGTACTAGCAAAACTTGAAAAATGAGTTAGCCTAGTATGGTGGGCACATGCCTGCGGTCCCAGAACTTGAAGAGGTGGAGGCAGGAGAATCAAAGAGTTCAAGGTCATCCTTGGCAACGTAGTGAGTTTGAGGCTAGTATGGGCTATATTAGACTCTGTCTTAAAACAAAACAAAATACATTTTTTTTTCCCATGATGTTAGGGATCCTGGATCTTGCCTTTGCTAGTTTATTCCTGTTCTTGAATATAAGTGAAAAATTCTAATTAAAACATAAATAATAGGTTTGAGCAAGCCCCCCACCCCCCCAAAAAAAAACCCAAACCTGGTTGACCAGGTCACATGCACAGGCATCCCTGACTTCGTGAGATCTACCAGCATAAATGACCACAAAAAACAAATTTTAGGAGCTTCGGTGACACGAGGAACAAAGGAGAAGTTGGGAAAGGGACACGGGAGGCATTCCTAAGGAAGGCAGCTGCTTCATACAGCAGAGACCTGGGGGTAAGAACTGCATCGTTCAAGTGGGACCCTCATGTTGGCTCTGAGGCTTGCTTCATCACCAGTGAGGAAGCAGCTGACAGGCCACTTTTCTTTAGGGAAAAGTGAAATTTGAACAGAAAAACAAAGCAGGGATGCTTTTGGATCCGTCAAGAATGTGACTTAATGGTGGCATTGAAGGATTGAGTTTAGGGCACCACAGGCCTAAAAGATCTGAAAACTTGGTCCACTTTCAAGAGAGAAAGAGAGTCTTTGCCTGCCTTTGAAACATGAGTCAACCAGAAAAGAAAATTCTAGAGATGAGAAGGGAGCATTACAGCTTAAGGCCTCACCATCAGTAAGTTGGCTGGGTGGCTTTTGGCATGTTGACATACTTCTCTGAGCCTGGATATTCTCAACTGAAGAAAATGGTCTCTTGGGCTGAGAAGTCATTTTAGTGATAGAAACTTTCAGGACACAAATTATGAAACATTTGGGGGTAACGTACACTTGACATCAATCCACCGAAACCTTTTTGAATTCCTTACCACCACCCTCATGCTGCCCCCCACTAGGACTGGGTTTGAGGTATGTTCTCTGGGGTGAGCAAACTACTTAAAAGTGCAAGTTAACTGAATCCTGCAATGCAGACTTCTTGGATCCAAGTCAATGAAGAAAAGAAGAGGGGGAGGGGGAGGAGGGGGAGGGGGAGTAGGAGGAGGACAGTTGAGAGATTGATACACCATTATAATCACCTAAATAGACAGCCGTAATAAGGTCCATTTAATAAAATGTAAAAAGCCCTTTTCTAAGGCAAGAGATGGGTCAGGATGGAAGTCAAGTGCAGCTGTTTGAGTCTTTGCCAGTGGTCTGATCTCACCAGAAAAACTGGAGTTAAAAACAACAAACTTCTAGATTCAGCGATCTGGGATTAACCATCACCTCCTCTGCCTCTACCCGCTCCCCATCCTCTCCCATTCTCCCAGCCTGGGCACCTGGGTCTCTTGGTGCGTTTCCATGTGGTTGGGAAGTCAGCCGGCAGCCCTGGCGACTGGAGCTCTGGGAGACGGCAGCCACCTCTCGGGTTTAGCATTACGTCATCCCTTCAGACCCAAATTTATCTCGGCTGTACACAGCCCCGCTGCTCCGAGCTGCTGCTGACTTGAGAGCTTAGGCACAAAGTTAGACAAGGCTGACTTATTGGGTAGAGTCAGGATTTTTTTCTTGTAGCTCTTCACGTTTCTAGACCCTGGAGGAAGAGGAGGCAGCTGCCTTCGTGTGGGAGTGGCTGTGTTTGTGTGTGGAAAAATAGGTAACTGTTAATGCAGTTGATTTTTAGGAGCTCCGGAATTCATGCTCCCTGTCCAAACCTTGGTTATCTGAAAGCCTTACAGATAATTGCTGGAAAATGCCCACACTGCAAGCACTTTGTGGATTCCCACCCAAAACAACCTCAGTGTCACCAACAGCTTTTATAGACTTGTAACTGAACTCCGCGGACTTTTACTCCTTTCTCCATATCACCTGTCTGCAGAGACTATATGCTAATCAGCCTGGATGTGTGAGTTTGCAATATATCACGTGGGAATTAGCATTACTAAACTGTGCTCAGTGCAGGGAGTGCGGGGCCAGGGAAGACCCTAAAAGCAGAGAACCTGATGTACCTCTTAAGAGACAGATTGTCCCCATCCACCCTTGATGGTGGAAGAGCCGGAGGACTTTGCTATTTTCAAATGTAGAGGGAGAGGAAAAGAGGAAGGGGGTGGGGAGGCAGAGACAGAGTTTCTTTAGTGAGAGAGTGGACCCGGAGACTGGGAATATCCAGTTCTTGTATGTGTAGACATGGACCCTTGCTTTGCCATTTTCCCAGTCATGTTTGTAGTGCAGGTTGGCTCTATGTGAACAAAAGCAAAGCCATGGCTGCCTCTGGGCTCTTCCTAGCTAACACGAGCTGGGGGATGTGTGGATAGCAGCCACTTGAACTGAGATGGAAAGGATGAAGATTTCTTTATGTGTCAGCCTCCCCGTCACGTGTGCAGATGGCCTTCGGTGATGCTTAGTGCAACTTTCCACCTCTTGGGTCAGCGGTTCTAGGTTAGTTCATGTGGGAGCAGCTCTGCATTTATCCAGCCTTTTTACACTAACCTTCCTGTGGCTTTATGAATTAATCTGTGGGGTCAAAGCCATTTTCGATGTCAATTTATGGATATTTTCACGTTTTTACCACATTTCATGGTTGCATACCACACAGGTTTATTTGTCACTGGGCCCAGTAAACCGTCACTCGCTATAAAGGTGACTCATTCTTAGTCCTTAGGATTTGGAGTTGAAAACTTTAAGGGGGTCTGCAGGTGGTAAAAGTGAACTTTTAAACTCATAATCCCCCCTCCAGTTGCACAGTATAACCTTTGTTGACCTGAAACTCACTAACTCATTGTGTAGACCAGGTTAGTCTTGAACTCACAGAGACTCATCTGCCTTTGCCTCCTGAGAGGCTGGAGTTAAAGGCTTACACCACCACACCTGGCCCTAAACCTTACATTTATTATTTTTTAATTTTCAACTAACAGGTGTTCTGAGTGAATGATATTTATGTTTTTTGTTTGTTTTTTTTTTACTTATTAGTTTTTGAGACAGGTTCTCTCTATGTAATTCTAGCTGTCCTGTAATTCACTCTGGAGACCAGGCTAGCCTCCAACTCATACAAATCTGCCTGCCTCTGCCTCCTGAATGCTGGGGTTAAAAGTGTAAGCCACCCCACCCGGCAGAGTGTAATACATACAGAATTTCTTCCTACCTCTATCCAGTAATATCCTTGGTTATGAATGAAGGGCAGTTGTTACCAGTAAGCAATGGGAAAACCCGTAAGACCTATCCAACAGCTAAAAAAGCACAGCCCCTTCTTCAAAGTCTAGAACATTTCCCCACTGTAGCTTGTGAACACTTCTCCCTGAATTTGATGGACATATATTTCTTAAATGTTGTGCCAAGTGTAATATTTAAAAGTGCCTATAATCTCATTGGAGATACTGCCCATGAAGAAGGAGGGTGAGGAGAAAAGGAGAGGGGGAGAGATAGAGGGAGAGAGAGAGACAGCATAAAGCCCATAATGTTTTTGAGAGGGTAAGCAATCCATCCCAAGTTGTATTTTTTGCAGTAGCCATAACATGACCCCAAGGAAGGAGACATTTTCTTCTCTAATGACGGTGAAACAGGTTATGGCTGGTTTTCACAGCCCCCACTTGTTTCTAGAGCGTGCAGCACCTCCACCATCTTGTCTCTCTTTTCTCCAGAGAGTTCTCAACTGGCGTGGTTTTGTGTCTCAGGGGACATGTGGCAGTATCTGGAGGTATTTCTGGTTGTCATGCCCAAGGGGCGGTGGTGTGCTACTGGCATCTAGTGGGTAGAGGCCAGGGATGCTGCTGAACATCCAGCCATGCACAGAATAGACCCTGGCTCCCAGGAGGAACATCAGATCCAAAGTGTCAGTAGTGCCAAGGTTGAGACTAGGGCATAGAAAAGAGGGTTGGGAGTGGCTGCTTTTCAGTGTGCTCCCTGCCCTTTTTTTATTTGTGACAGAGTTTCTCTGTGTAGCCCTGGCTGTCCTGGAACTAGCTCTGTAGACCAGGATGGCCTCCAGAGTGCTGGGATCAAAGCCATGTACAGCCACTTCCCTGTTCTCCACGCTTTTAAAAAAAATCCCTGTTGTCAGTTACCTTTCAAGAGAGGAGAGCACGGGAGGAGCAGTCATCATCACAGCCTCCATTTACTGAGTGTCTAGAATGCACCTATTGATAGAATTATTCCATTTAAACTTACCAATGAAGCTCACTCAATATATGTTTACTGGGAACAGACTCCACGTCTGTTTCTCTCAGTACCATATACATAAAGTCTGGTTCAGTGCCTGGCATGCTTTTGGCCTCGACACTATGCATAAATGGAAGAGTTAAATCCATTTTAAATAAGAGGAAAAATGAAGCTTGAAGAGCCCACACAGCCAGAGCTCCGATTTGAACTGAGATCAGTATGATTCCAATGCCAAATATTTATGTCCTTTTCTTGTAGCATCCGAACAGATTTTCTGTGTAAAAACACTAATGAGACGCCGAGGAAGAATACAATTTTTTTAAAAAAGGTTAGAAAGCATTTTTGTTCGTGTTGCAGCTGAGGGGGAGGACCGCACGGACGTCCTCTCTGGCTCTCATTAAATGATCTCATGTTTCTGAACAGCGAGTTTTGCTTCTCAAGTGTATCTGTGACGCAGCTCTTGCAGATATGCCACTTTCCTGTCAGTGGCTGAGGAAACCGAGACCCTGGAGTTCCACAAGACAGCAATAGTTAAGAGGACAGATTCAGTTCAATAATGAATGCTCTAGGCCCTGAGCACCAGCTAGGAAATGAGTGCCCTTGGGAGCAAACCCAAAGCTCAACCTACTCATTCCCTCAGAAGCAAAGTCACTTAAGTCTTTTCATCCTTGAACGAGAAAAACGAAAGCCAAAGAGACTACATCTCCCAGAGGCCATCGCGGGTCCTTCTTGCGCAGGCGCACTGAGGCGGCTCGTGTCCCCAGACGTGCAGTGACAGAGGCTGGACTACATTTCCCAGGGGGTATCGGAAGAGGCGGGCGGGGGCGGTCCTCGCTAATGCTCGGGTCCCACCCCCGTGCTCGCGCGGAGAAGTAAACAAACCGCGCGGGGGCTGCAGGCTGCGCGGCGGGCGCGGCGGGCACGGCTGGGGCGGCTGAGAGCGCGCCGAGCCGGGGCCGAGCTGGCCCGCCCGCCCGCCGCACATGTCCCGGGGCGTCGTGGGACTGTAGCCGTCTGTGGCGCCTCCTGTCGGCCGGGGGCGGGAGCGCGGAGCCCATGGAGCGGGTGCGGATGATCAACGTGCAGCGCCTGCTGGAGGCCGCCGAGTTTTTGGAGCGCCGGGAGCGAGGTAACGGCTGGGCGCCGTCGCTTCGACAGCCGCCTCGGGCCCCGCGCGGAGAGTGCTGCGCGGCTAGTGAGGGGAGGTGCGCGCGTGTGTGGAAGTGCGTGCACCGGTGAGGGGAGGTACGCGTCCGCGCGCGCGGTAAGAGGGGCACGCGCGTGTGGGAAGAAGTGTGCGTACGTGTGTGGTGCGCGCGCCCGCGCTCGTGGAGAGGTGGGCGCGTCGGGAAGGTTTGCTTTGGGAGTGCAGGTGAGTTCCCGAGTGGAGGCGTGCGTGCAAGAAAAGCCTGCGGGCGAGGGCCGGCGGAGCGTGTGTGTGTGTGTCTGCACGTGCGTGCGTGCGTGTGCATGAGGTGTGAGCAGGAGGTTGGGCAGAGGAGAAGGGGTTCTAGGGGAGGACCTGATAGCCTCGTAGGGGCGGCGGCTGAACGGACTCGAGGAGAGGGCGGAGGATGCTTGACAAGAACTCTTGCAATTTGAGACAAGTGGGGGGAGCTGGGGAGGTATGGGTTTAGGAGGCGGTGCGTGAGAGCCCTGGGCTCAAAATGTCCCGAGGAACTGCAGAGGGACACAGTTTTCGAGGTGCTGTGGAATGGGATTGCATTGGCGGTGGAGACTGAAGGAGAAATGGAGAGACAGGAGTGTTGGGTTGTGATAAGAAGGAATTCTGTTTGAAGAGAGGAAGTCATTCCTAAGACTTTGTGATCGAAAGAGTTGAGACACACAAAAATGTGGAGCCTAGTCAAACGAAGGTTTTTGTTTGTTTTCATGAAATCTTTTGGGATGCATGAGTAACTTCTGTTAGAAATTAGGATTTTTAAAAAGAATCCTTGGTGCTTGAGAGATGATGGCTCAGCGTCTAAGAGCCCTTTCTGTTGTAATGGGGACTCAGGTTCAGGTCTCAGAACCCAGGTTGGGCACCTGTCATCAGCCTTGTAGCTCCAGTTCCAGGAGAGCCATCATTTTTTCGGGCTTTCCAGAAAACATGCAAATAATATGGTGCAGGTATCCAGACTCCTGCATATTTATGTGCACATAAACATTTAGATCTTTCTTTTTTAAAAGAATTCTGGGATAAAAGGGTTTTGGAGAGGAAGGGGGAATTTGATTTAGAAGAGGTATTGATATACTCTGTTGGCAGTCACCAAATTGATGTCTGGACAATGAATGAAATTTGTTCTTTAGGGTAGAGTCTTGTCCTATAATCCAGGCTGGCCTTGGACTCCAGATCTTCTTGTCTCAGTCATCACCGACCCCCCCTTCCCCGTGGGGGGTGGGGATTAAAGGGATGTACCAACATTGCTAATGTGTTATTGCAGGACCGATTTGTAGATCCATGGATTTGGCTGTCTTTATTCTTATGCCTTTTTTTTTTCCTTTTTTTTTAGAGTGTGAACATGGCTACGCCTCATCATTCCCCTCCATGCCGAGCCCCCGGCTACAGCATTCAAAGCCCCCACGGAGGTTGAGCCGGGCACAGAAACACACCAGTGGGAGCAGCACTACCAGCACTGCTAACAGGTAGAAATTTTGGGAATGTAGGGAATGAGAGTGGGGTGGAGACTCCAGGGACAGACAGTACTGTTCACCTGTTTGCCCTCTTAATACCAAATCCACAGCAATACCGCTCTGGGGATTTTTCTCTTTAAAAATTAAATACAGAAACTATACCCTGGCTTTTCATGGAACAAAGGGAGTAGATTCTTAAAAAGTCAATTAAAATGTTCTTGTTGGTGTTATTACAGTGTCCCCATCTTCAACCTAGAGGACATAAAGTGGAGACTTGGTAGGCTGTGTCCATACTTGTAGCCACATGCTAAGAGTAATCTTGGACCAGCTTTAATTTTTCTTTCCAAGTTTATGATGGTTAAGAAACATTTTTAAAAATCAGAAATAGCCCTGGTGAGATATAAAAGAGAATCAAGGCTTTGTTAAAGAAATACAAATATTTACATATGTTAATGGGCATAATCTATTTGTTAAGGAGGAGGGGAAGGACCAAGCAGAGTAACATTTGGATCTTATTTAATGGAAACTGGTTGGTAAGGAGGTTTTAAAGCAAAAATAATGAAGATTCCTATCCTCCAGGACGGACTTCCTTTCCAGAACATGCTTGTCTGGAGGTGCTTAGGCATAATTGACTTCCCTTTTTGGTTAGTGTCTGGCTGACTCTTCGGAATTTTGGTTTCAGAAAACCAGTAAACCCTAAGGATTTATGCTGATATGCAGTTTTCAAGAAACCTTTCTTAAGAGAAGAGTATTTTTTCATTGATAAGAGAAAGTTAAATGAAACATTTTTTTTTTCTCTTACTGTAAACATAGTCTAGGGAATAAAAAGAATGATTCATTTGACCAGGATTGTGTAACAGATTCCTGCAGGCTGTGGGGAGCTCTAGCCAGGTGGCTTGGGTTGAGGAGGTTGACAGAGTAGCATCCAAGCTCTCGGAAAACCCTAGGTTCCTGTAGATAACAGTTGCAAATCATGAAGTTGCACCTTCCATTCTGCACTTTGACACCCTGGAGACAAAACTGGATTTATCTTCCTCCCTTTAGTAACACCTGTAGATCTGTCAGTTTCTCAAGACTGATACTTTTTAAATTATAAAATACCTTTATGTCTAATATATTTATTTGTGAGTCTAGATGATGTGTTATGATATATGTGTATATGTACATTTAAATATATAATGATACACATTTGGAACACATTTGCTTGTCTTTGTAGTATTTCTGGTTACACTGCAAGGAATTAAGGTGTATTCAGGAATTTATCTTTTAATCCCTATGTAGATCTGTCATAGTTGCTTTTCTGTTCCTGTGACAAATGCCATAACCAAGACAACTTTAGAAGCATTTGGTTGGGGGCTTCCTTATTGTTTGAGAGGATGGTGTGGAGCATGGTAGCAGGCAGGCTAATCTATACGCATAAGACACAGACAGACAGAGCGCCTAACTGGGATGGTGTGGGCCTTTGAAACCTTCAAGCCTGACCCCAGTAACACACTTTCTCCAATAAAGCCACACTGCTTAATCCTTCCCAAACCTCCACCAGCTGGGACCAAGCACTCAAATAGTTGTGCCTAAGGGGGCCATTCTCATTCAGATCACCACAAGCAAAAAATAAAAGTGTCTTTAAAAAACAACAACAAAAAACTATGGAAAGAGTACCCTTAAGAAATTGGGCTCAGGTCCTGTCATGCTGTGTTTGGATCCCTGTCTTCTAGAAACTGGGTCTGTGACCCTCTCTTCCGTCTCTTACTGTTTCCATGTGTAAGATAAGGTATATTAGACACTCACCGGGTCCGCTGTAGGTAGTTACATGTATTACCTCATCATTGCACATGTGTATTTTTACTAACAACTCATGGACAGCAGAGACATTCATAAGACACGCATTTCTAGATTTTACTAGTTATGATGCATTAATTTGAAGATTTTGGTCCCCCTTTTTTAATCACTTGCCTGGCTAACTTAGGGTTTTGACTAAGATTTTCATTTATACTACTGTTATTAGGATTCTTATATATTATATGAAGGCACCATGTTAATTATTGTGTCTTAGCATAACATGCCAGATACATTGTAAAACTATAAGCATTTAAGGTTCTGATAATATCCACTTAAAACTGAGAAGGTTTGTGTTTTTAATTTCAAGACAGGGTTTCTTTGTGTAGCTTTGGCTCTCCTGGAACTCATTTTGTAGACCAGGCTGACCTAATACTCACAGAGTTCTGCCTGTTTCTGCATCCTAAGCGCTGAGATTAAAGGCATGTGCTACCACTGCCCTACAAGAGAGGTATTTTTTTCCATGGGAACTTAAATAACAAGCAAACAAGAAAAAGAAATTGACTTTATAATATATCATCTTATGGTATGTCCAGGCCTAGGTATGTTAGGTGGAGGCCTATGATGGAGAACTACTTTATTAAAGTAAGCACTAGAAATTATTTCTTCTTAGCCATTTATATAAAATTTATTCTCATGAAAATAGAGCTACATATAAATTTCTAATACCGGGTATTTTGGACATGGTCTGTTTGTCAGAGGGCACCAACCTTCCTGTCATCTTCAGACTTACCATTAGAGCAAATAAATTTATATTTTTACTAGCTATATAAAGCAGAAAGATGGTGTGTAGAAATTTCAGCTTACTTATCACTTCCAGTGAGAGAACAGAGCTTGTATGATACTATTTCCTGCTTAGTTATCTATGTAGAAGCTGTTCCTTTTTATGTCTTAAACATTGATAACCTTTTCTTTTTTTCTTTGAGTTTGGCACTGGGGATTGAACCTATGGATTTGGGTATGCTAGCTAAGTACTCTGCCACTGAGCTGTGAACCTCCCCCAGCACTGATGTCTTATGTTACCAATGTTACCACACCACATATCATGTAGCAATATTGTTTTCTGATATTGTAGCATCTTTAAAGATTCAGTGGCTGCCTTTCCCCCTAATGTTCTTAGTTATACTGTGATATTCCTGATATAAAATGTTATTCTATAAATTTATGTTTAGAGTTATTTGACTCATAATATAAATTCCCTCTTCCTCCTCCCCTAAGTCTTGAAGTCATATTTTTACAGAAGTGCAAAGGAAAGGAATGATATAATACAGTACTATAAATATATATACCTTGCAAATGCTAGTAATTTTATCTAGCAGTTGGGAGATAGGACCTTTAATATGTAATTATTTTTTTTTTAATACATGCTTGATTTTACTGTAATCTTGGTCATACCTTTTGGCACATGTCCTAAAATTGAACTTGCTAAGATGTTACTACTGCCTCTAGAGAAACTTGTGGCAGAAGTTGTCTGTCTCCTTGAGAACAAGGAAGCTCAATCTCTGCATTGCTGCTTTTGTCTCACAGTGGAGAAAAATCTCAAGATTCGTCATCTTGAAAAGTCTACTAACTGAGCCACAGCTTTAGTGCCACACTGGTGTATTCTCGAATATCTCTTGAAGACGTCTTCTTTTGAGTTTATTGGAAGTCTTATAGTCTCAGCCATTGTCTCAACCAAGCAAGTGCAGTAAGCTCCTCCCTGACAAACTTGGAACTGTGACGCTCAAGAGTTAACGCTGGCGGCTTCCTTTCAGTGCCTGTAACATACCATGTTTTCTTCTACTCCAAGTTTTGTATATTCTCTTTTCCCTGTTGGCAGACATTTCCTCCTTCCTTGCCCAATTACCTCTGTCCATTAGCAATCTTTCTTCAATAGTCATAACTTCCTGTGGGAAGTCATTCTTCATCTGCCGTAGTAGACCACCAGGTATTTTTGAGAAAGGATTTCATGTTATGTTAGCTGGCATCAAACTTGCTTTGAGGCCAAGGCTGTCCTTGAGTCCCTGATCTCCCTGCCTCTGTCTTCCAAGTGCTGAGATTACAGGCATGGGCCAACACGCTTGGCAGTAGATCAGATCTTTAGATATCCATGGCATCCCCACTTTTCTTTACCAATAGCCGTTACACTTGTAATACCACCATTTCATTGTTTCTAATGTTTGTGGCCCATTTGTTGGGTTAAAACGTTTCATAAGGACAAGGTCTGAGCGTCACCTGCCATTTTCTTTTTCTTTTTCTGTGAAATAGGGTCTTGTGTAACCCAAGGTGGCCTCAGATTTCTGATATTCCTGCTTGAACCACCCACACACTGCTGAGATTATAGGTGTGCACTGTTTGCCTCACTTGCTGTGGCATTTATCTCTACTATCTATCAACATGTAGGTGTTACTCAGAGTATGGAAGATTGTCAAACTCCAGATCAGTAGCTCATAAGGAAACTGAGTATCTTTTGAGCCAAGCACCATATTAGACAGGAAGGAAAAACAATGTAAGAAAATTTCTTTTATGATTGTATTGTCAGAAATATTAAGGATAAGACATTTTGAGAGGTAAACAACATGTAGCATATGAGGATCAAAAGTCTTCACATTGAAACAAGTGTATATTGTTCATCTAAACAAGTGTGCTACTGTAGACTACAGAGTGTTACATTTAATTTTAAAGAGCACGCATTCTCACCCTGTGTCATGAAAAATGCTATCAGAAGAACTGTCAAGATTGTTGGTATAAACCTGGGATACATACATATTGTATGTCACATTGTAACTGTTTTAGGGTGAACTAGAAAGAAGTCATTAGCTAGTTTCCACTTGAACTTCAAGTTGATGTATGATCTCCTTTATTATCATGTGGATA
The DNA here is from genome assembly GCA_033318265.1 of Phyllotis vaccarum. Classification (NCBI taxonomy): domain Eukaryota; kingdom Metazoa; phylum Chordata; class Mammalia; order Rodentia; family Cricetidae; genus Phyllotis; species Phyllotis vaccarum. Next base: position 8,112,975 of record JARWLC010000004.1, on the reverse strand, counting down.
TTCGAGAATGCCAAAACACCAGTAGTATTCCCGCTGCAACTGCTAAGATAAAGGACATTAAAAGAAAATGTTTTCTTGTGCTTATACAGTTCAGTTTAACATTCTTTAAACAGAAAACTTTTTTGTTTATCTTACTTTAGAAGGAATGATTGTATTTTGATTTTTAACTTTATTTCCCAACTGATTGTCTTCAAGAGTGAAGGGAGAGTTGGAGGAAGTAGCCCTAGCTAACCTGAAACTCTGTGTATTGGCCTCCAAATTAAGTGATCCACCTGCCTCTGCTACCTGAGTGCTGGCACTAAAGGTGTGTGGCATTATGCTGAGCACTTTCTCTAAAAAAATATTTTTTTAAATGTGTATTTTTTTAAATGCAGGCACTTTGCTTATGCACCACATGTGTGCAGTGTCTGATGGCCAAGTGAGGATGTTGGATCCTTGGAACTGGAGTTAAAAACAGTTGTGAACCACCATGTGGGCCAGCACTTACTTTTAGAGAATAGTTATAGAGGATTTTTCTCAGTGTAACTTGAGTGTTTCATCTTTAAAAATGTTTCTGATGTTTAAAGAATTGCATTGGTGTAGTATTATGTTTCTGGCCTGGACTTTCTGGCATAGCCCTGAGGTTCTGACCCACTCTCAGCCCCACTGCTGCTTAGGCTCAAATAATCATGTAGGTGCTTGTATTAATTTTATGCTGATATGCCTGTGGTTCTGGCATATTGCTAGCTAGCTCTTGCTCTTAAACTAACCCATGATTTTTATCCTGTTCAGGCATGCGACTCAGTACCTTTTCTCAGAGCAGCATAGTTGTCCTCTGCATCTGCTGGCTTATCTGGAGTCTCTTCCTCTTCCTCTTTCCAGAGTGTTCTTAGTCTGGTAGCCCCACCCACACTTCCTGTCTGCCTTCGGCCAATCAGCATTTTTATTAAACCAGTTGGCAGGACAATTGTTTACAATGCAACAGCATAATCCCACTACAGTTGAGGCTTATATTTATGAAATTTCTAGTTTTTAGATTTTTTTTCATATTAAAAATAGTCTCTGGGTCTTTATGCTGTAGAAAACTTGAAGTTAGAGGACAAAAATGCAGATAGATCATCAGCAGTTAAATTCTTAGTGATGTTAACTGTCTTTGTCAGGACTTTCTGCATGCTGAATAACAAACAGATCTTTTGAATATGTTTTCTGATGTTGTTTTCCCAGGATTCTCATTCAGTGCCTTATTGAAGCCCAAGTTTGCTCCTAGGTTTTGAAGACTTGAAAGTTTAAGTTTTCTTGTAGGTCAGTAGACAACTTCTTTCCCTATTTGAAGAGGTACTTTTTTATTCAAATATTAAGCATATGACATGGACTACATCTTAAAAAGGTAACTCTAGGTTTTATCTTATACAGTCCTCTGCTTGAAATACATGTGGCCAAGAGCTGCTGTGAAGACTTAGCCATGGCACAGGTAGTGAGTAATGTTAATAATGGGGGAACATTGCCTCCCTTAGACATTGGATATCACATAAAAGGCCTAGTCCTGGCTTTGAGTGATTTCCTTTTGAGTTGTTGGTCGGTGAGGTGCATGGATTCCCAGCATTACAAACTGTTGCTCTTGGTTACTCTTTAACACTTGATGGTTAGACCTAATTGCTGAGGACACCACAAACCTGGGACATAGGACCTGGAAAACAAACAGGAACTGACCTAAAAGCTTCTTTTTTAAAAATTCATTTTACATACTAACCATAGATCTCCCTCTCATCCCTGGCTAGCTTTCATAGAGCTACCAGGGAAGAAAAGTTAGTAGCAGCCTTACCCAGCTATGACTCTTGAGAGCTACAGTATTGGCTGCCTTAATATGGTATGCCCACCTCATAGTAGTGACACAGATGTTACAGAAGTAACAAACCACCTTTTCATTGAGATTAATAAAGCTCACCCCACAAAATGGAGCACATCCTGGTGCTGCTAATTGTGGTTGGATAGGCCATAGACTCTAGGAGAGAACCTAGTACTATTAATCTGCTAAATGGATATCGTAGTAAACTGCCGTCTAAGATTGTCTTTCAACCCTCATCCAAACTGCTTTTTTAAATAGTAGGTGGTGATTAATACTGAAACCCACAACTGGTAATATCAGAAAATAAAGATATTGGAGTACTCAAGTCTAAATGAGACAACTGTTCACATCTGTTCCTCCTCAGGCTCAGGAACTATGGCAGAATGTTTGGAATAAAGATTTTAAGAGCCAGAGGTAGTAGTACCTCTTCAGCAAAATAGCATGTGAACTCACATTGGCTGGTGCTACCTGCACAGGACCAACACAATCAAAATCCCAACGTGGATGGAGGAGGGAATCAGGAATTCCCACCCTTCTCTGAGGAGAGAGAGTAGGCTGTGAAGAAAGCTTTCTCACCCTGATTTCTTCTTAGAAATGAGGCCCCATGGCTCCTTCACTTTTTATATACTTCTGGTGCCAATAATTTTCCAAATATTAATCTAATCAAAGAAATTTGATAGTATGACTGACAAAGTATTTCCAGATAATAATTTTAGTTTGCTATAGAGCTAATGTAATTTAGATGCATTATAGAACGTTTCTCTTCTCTCTCTTATTTCTTGGTTATATATATTTTGATTTAGATTTCCTACTGTTTCTGTTGCTGTGATAAAAACACCATGGCCAAAAGCAACCTGGGAAGGAAAGGGTTTATTTGACTTACAAGTTGTAGTTCATGATCAGGGAAAGTCAAGACTTGGAGCAGGAACTGAAGCAGACCCAGAGGAGGCTGCTTACTGGTTGACACTGTACAGGGGGCTGGGCCAATCATGGAACAAGAAGATTCCCTGTGGATTTGTCTATAGGCCAGTCAGATGATGGTGATGATGGTGATGATGATTTCAGCTGAGTTTCCCTCTATCCAGGTGAACCTAGTCTGTGTCAAGTTGATGGGGAGGTGATACTAACCAGAACATGTACATTTAAAAATGTCTGCACAGTAGTGGGTAGTGGTGGCACATGCCTTTAATCCCAGCACTTGAGAGGCAGGAACAGGCATCTCTTGATTCAAGACCACTCTGCTCTACCGAGTAAGTTCTAGGACAGCCTGGGCTACACAGAGAAACTCCATCTCAAAGACAGAAACAAAATGTTGACACCCCTTCCCTTGGCATATGTATGTGTATTTGTGTATTTAGATAAATACTGTATTTCTGTTCTCACTGAACTAACCATCTAACGATGATACTATATCTAATGATAGTGAATGTCTTATTTCAAAATAGGAAGTACAGAATCCAGTAAGGTAAATAGCAGAGGACCTGGTTTTCTGGTCCCCGAGGGAGAGCTTCATGGCACTGGACCTTATAACCTTGCTCTACTTATCCTGAACATATAAAAGACTTACTCAAGGATATGTGTGTTACGTTCCCTTCCCTGTACCTTCCCACTCACCCTTTGCTTCCCTCCTACCCCCCCCCCCATTAGTAACCTTTGTTTTCCTGGGCAGTTTTACCTCTACTCAGTGATTTTATGTGTATGCACATCTATGTGCATATACATATATACATCTCCAGCAACTACACGAAGGAAAACACACTTGTCTTTCTGAAACCGGCTTAGTTCGGTTAATGTATCTACAGTTGTATCCATTTTCCTGTAAGAATATGGCTTTTCTTTATGGTGGAAAAGTCCTGTTGTTCAAACATTTTTCCATGTTTATATGTGTGTGAGACATCTTACATTATTATAGGTGTCTGGCTTTGTGTGTAATAGTTTATGAAGCCACTTGTCTTGGGCTTTTGTTTGTTTTTCTTTTTTATTGTTTCAAGCAGGGCAGAATTTTGTTGTGCTTTTGTATATGTAAACATGGAGACTCAGAATTGGGTACCAACGGGTGCATTCTCGTGGGCACAGAGGTGTATGCCTGTATTCCCAGCACCTAGAAGGTGGAGGCAGGAGGATTGTGAATTTTAGGCTAGCTTTGGCTACATAGTAAGACTTGATCTAGGGAAGAAAAAGGGGAAAAAGTTAGGCTTTAATCTTATAAAAATAGTAATAAGTGTCACCTGCATGTCATATGCTAGCCGTGCATTTATAGTCTGTAACTTACATCATCTCATTTTGATTTCATTAAATTGTATGAAGTGGATTGATTTTCTCTCTTTCTCCCCCCCCCATTTCTTTTATTTCAGGTAGCATCTTGAGTAGAAGTAGGGGATGAATTAAAGACCCTAGACTTGTTTCTCCAGGATTAGCAAAACTTTTAGTAATAATTTACTTGAACATTAGGACTTAACCCCCAGTTTGACCTGTCGGTGTTCTGGCTTTCCATCGGATGCCTGAATCGTGTGCTCTGTGCCCGCGGTTTGTGAATCTTCCCAGTGGAGCTGTTTGAACCTCTTAGAGAGGTTTTATTTGTTTGTTTGTTTCCATTACTGTTGGAATTTACTGTTGGAATGCCTAAATTTGACAAGCCACGGACTATCTTGCATTCTGAATTCAATTAATGAACCAATCTAGCAAATCTTTGGACTCTAATAAAAGAAATTACAAGGCTGTACTTGTAGTAAGTTTGCTTCAATATTAAGAAGGAATGTGAACTTCCAGGTGTTTGGGTTTGAGCCCTTCCATAGTTCTGCCATCACATAGAATGAGTAACCTTTGGCCTTTACAGAAGCTGTGTTCTCATCACTGTGAATGTGCTAAGATTAGTGTCTGTGTTTGATCTTATGCTGTGGCCCAGGCTGTTCTTGAACCTGAAGTGATACTATTGCTTCAGCATCCCACATGCAGGGATGATAGGCATACATCATCACACTGGGCAGCAATATTATCTCTCTAACATCTGCACTCAATCCAGTAAGTTGTCCTCTGAAGTGTGTCATAGTTTTGGTTTTGTTGCTGTGGTGAAATGCTTGATTACAGAATCAACTTGGGAGAGAAGTTTAGCCTGGCTTTCGTTCCAAGTTATGGCCTGTTGGGGTCATATGTACCAGGGTCTTCTGACAGCTGAACCCATTGCATCTGTCGTCAAGAGGTAGTACAGGATGATTGCATCCCTCTTACACTAGTGGGTGGGTCTTCATTCTTACACAGTTCACCCTTCCTAGGAAATGTTGCCTTCCATATTCAGGGTGGGATTGCCTGCCTCAGTTAACACAATGAACAAAACCTATCACAGGTATGCCCACAGGCCAACCCAATCTAGACAGTTCCTCTTTGAGACCCCTCCCTACCAGGTTAACAATCAAAACCAACCCTCACAGGCAGATTATATTCCTGAAAGTGGTATCATAAGACAAAAGAAAAAAAATAATTGAATCTCATTTTCCTGTGGAATTGTTGACTATTAGGGCTTTTAACATTATTAAAACTTCCACTCCAGTATTTTTAATAAAACCTTTATCGTAATACTCCATCCTGGGATTCTTTACAAGATTTACCTATATAAAATATAAATATCTCATAATATATGGTTCTTATCTAACAATATAAGTGTGGGGGTATGTGGAAGAGGGTATGTGTAGCTTTGGCTGGCTTAGAACTCAAGAGATCTGCATGCCTCTGCTGGGACTAAAGGTGTGCACCGTAACAGTTGATTCTCTTATATGAATGGGTATTTTACCTGTGTGTGGGGTGTGTGTGTGTGTGTGTACACGTACTACATGTATGCCTGATGCCCTTGGATGCCAGAGAGGTGTCTTCTCTTCCTAGAGTTGGAGTGACAGAAGCTTGTGAGCCATCATGTGGGTGCTGAGAACAATGCAGGTCCTCTGCAAGATCTACAAGGGCTTTTAAACACTGAACCATTTCTCCAGACCTCTTTCTCCCTCTCTCTCTCTCTCTCTCCCTCTCTCTCTCTCTCTCTCTCTCTCCCTCTCTCCCTCTCTCCCTCTCTCCCTCTCTCCCTCCCTCCCTCCCTCCCTCCCTCCCTCCCCCCCCCTTTCTTGTGCCAGGGGTTTCAATTAGCTTCTTAATGAGTTCTGCCTTATTTACTTTTTGGTGAAGGTCAGTGGGAAGTCTGAGCTCATTGATAGGAGTACTCTGTAGTTTTGGAGTACTCATATTCCCAGTGTAGATATTCAGAAAACAGGAATGTGGCTGTGCCTTACAAGCTCACAGAAGCCAGTGTTTTTGTGGAGATGTTTGAGAACTTTGAGACTTCTAGAGGAACTTAGTTGACTGTACTCATTGATGATAGTTGGGTTTCCTTCTTTAAACATTTGAAATCTGAAGTAGAGACAGGAAGACTCTTGGCTTGCTTGCAAGTCAAGATGGTCAAGTTGCTAAGGTCCTTGTTCAGTGAGAGACCTTGTCTCAAAAAATAAGTGGAAGAGTGATTGAGAAAGCTACACACCCCCACACACACAAAACTCAGAGATTGATACCACATACATTTAGGATATATTGGCGGGTCTCAGTAACTGAATCTAGGTAATCCCTCATAGACATGCCTGGGGATTTATCTTCAAGGTGATTCTAGGTTCTGTCAAGTTGACGGTATAAACCATCACATTAACTCGTTTCCTTTAATATTTCTACAAAACATTTACCTCCCACATACCAGTATGCATCTTTCATTGTTAGCCATTTTCACAAGGGTAATACTTAATGATAAAGTGTAAGAAGGAGCACAGTCCTTGAAGATCTTCATTCAGTATGTTATTCAGAGTTACCAACGAGCTGTAAGCAGTTGGCATGTGTGCCAGCCAATGGGAGGGCCAGGATGGGGGTAATCACACAGTGAGCAGTTGTTATGTGTGCCAACCAATGGGAGGGCCAGGATAGGAGTTAATTACTGTGAGTTAATTACTGTGCTGATTGTGGGTTTTGTTATTAAGGGAAAATATAAGATCTTTCCTCAAAAAAGTTTACAAAATTCAAATTTGTCAGTTTTAATGTCTTTTACTGCCTTTTTCTCAAAAAAGAAGGAAAGAAAGAAAGAAAGAAAGAAAGAAAGAAAGAAAGAAAGAAAGAAAGAAAGAAAGAAAGAAAGAAAGAAAGAAAGAAAGAAGAGAGATCTTTAGTGGAAACATGGATGTGTGGTGCATGAAGAATGATAAATCATACACTTTGAAGTTTTATCCCCCCAGTTCCCAGTGTTCCTTGAAAGTCCTTTTTGAATGTAGACTCAGAGACCCTTTCACCCAACTACAGCTGCAGTTTTCTGGGTTTTGAATGTCTGTCTGTCTGTCCGTCTGTCTATCAGTGGGTTACAGACTTAAAGTTATGAGTTAGAAGATACTTTTTACCTCATTGCATGAGAGCAACATTCATTAGGTACTTGAAGGTTTAAAAAAACAAACGAAACAAAAAAATGTGAACTAATTGAAGGCTGACTCAATAATTAACCAGGATATGTCTTCTCTGCACTGCTAACAAAAGTTTTTGTTTTCCTGTCTTGGCAGTGACACTTTTGAGTCACATGTAACCATTTTATGTAGGTTCATTTCTCTCCTAAGTCCTTAAACTGCACCTAAACATTGTTAGAGTTAATATTGTAGTCAGAGAAAACTTGGGAATCTACTGGAGATAATGGTGCCTGTTTACATAGGTGCTATACAGAATGTGTCTCTTAAAGTGATGTTATTGGTAAAAATTATGATGCAGTGCTAAATCAAAGAGGTGTTTCTCTGTCCTTGGAAGTTGAAGCCGAGAAGAAGACGTCTGGAAAGAAGAGTTTGCTGGTGTTTGCTCTCAGCTGAAGGCGAACATGAGCTCACCAGATGGCTTTTCAGAACACCTCAACCTTGCAGGGAACTTGTAGTTGAGTGGAAGGGCTTGGATGGACACAGGTCGTCACAGAAGCAGAAGGGTTGTTTGGGAGCGTGTTCATATGCAGTAGATTAATTTACTGATTTATTGCTAGCATCATCTGAGCTACCTATCTTCTGTGTGTATATATAATTAGGCATCTCTGTCTCACGTTTCTAGACCTCGTATCATCCACATAGTTGGCTGAATGACCAAGTGGCTTTAATCCCTTGTCTTTGAGTGTCTCTTTTCCTTGTTAGGATTATTTGTTTATTTCCAGGCAGATTTCATGAGTTACTGAACACCTGTCAATTTGTCTTATGCAGTTTACTACTTAACTGTGCCTAGAGTAACATATTTTCAGTTTAGTTAAAAAAAATAAAATTACTGGGCTTGGAGAGATGGTTCAGTGGTTCAGAGTGTCAGCTGTTTCCCCAGAGCCCCAGGGCTCCAGTTCAAGCACCCATGTGGTGGCTCACAACTATCTGTAACTTTAATTCCTGGGGATCAATGCCATATTCTGGCCTCTGAGGGCACAAAGCACATTCGTGGTACACAGACGTACATGCAGGCAAAAAACACACATAATTTTTGTTTTAATCACTTGAGACAAGGGTGATATGTCATACAGTTGTAGCATTTGGGGTGCTGAGGCAGGCAGATGAGGAGTTGAGGCCAGGCTGGGCTACATAGTGAGAGCATGCCCCAAACAACGAGGAGCCAATGCTTCTTGTATGTGCTCCGGATGCTTTTGCATATTTTTGTTTTCTGTAGTTCTCCCTGTCACCTAGACGACTTCTGCACTCAGCTTGTTTTCCTTAAATAGGTTCCTAACTACTGTCCATCATTTAAGCCCCACATCAGATGTTTCCTTCCCCCAGCTATGGAAGTAACTCAGCTGTCTGCACTCCTGTGACAGTTTGTGTCTGTCCTTGTGAACTTATTTTACCCTTAGTTACAGTGACTCCTGTACGTGTCTTGATATTATGTGGAAAAGCTAAACAAAAAGGGAGTAAGCATTGGAGGAAGAAGGCAGTATGGGAACAGTTAGTGTTTGCGATCATCTTGTTTCTTGTCATTTGGGAATCATGTCATGGGTTTCCTACTTCAGTCAAAAGGCTCAGATTCTTAGCATTTTTTTTTTTTAATAAGACAAATAATAAGTCTGTTCAGGAGAGGCAGAAGGGACCTGCTGTTTTAATTTTGTTCACAGCAGTGGGCCTGATTATGCTCCCTTGGTCCTAGCTTTTTATAATAGGCTCAGTATTGTGTTGGAATTCCACCACTGGTTATCATTGAATGTATTATCCTTTTCGTTTATGGCTACCAGTGGGATTACCAGATAGTTTAGAATGAGTTTGTGGTAAACTGGCATCTACTGCTCTTCTAGAAATATAATACTGCTGTTGATGGTATGCTATGGAATTTTAGAGAGATTCCCTCTCATTCTGGGTTTCCTTGTTATCAGTTTTATTTTTAGAGAAAGGCAGCTAAACCCAAACTTTGCTTGCCAAGAGGTTACAGGGAGTCTCACCATTGATTGTGAAAGATTTTTAAAAAGTTAGATGCCTAAAATATGCCTTTTGGGAATTGCTGGAATGGCTTTTGTTGCACAAGCCTGGCACCATGTAAAGGTGGATGGAGAAGACTACTCCACAAAGTTGGTCTCTGGCTTCCAAGTGCACCACGGTACATGTGCAACTCCCACCATGCACAGTATTTGTAATGGGTAAATAATTATATATTTTCCTTTTTAACCTTTCTGCTTGAGCATTTCATACACAAAAAAAAATCAAAACTTTGAGTAAACATAGAGTGGTAGAAGTTTCACTGTAATTTATTGAGCTTTAAGCTCTGAATTGTTCTGGTAAAAGTTGTATGTTTTTCTAGTGTCTTCTGCCAGAATTGTACGTATATTAAGATAATCTCTGAAGTGTCGGTCTTCATCATGTGGAACTTTATGAAGTTGCCAATAAAGCAAAAGGGAGGGAAATAGACAGTACTTTAGTCCTCTGGCTATTGAACTTAAGTAGAAGATAAATTCTCACAAATTGTAAGGCTCACAAAAATACTTAAGATTTATAAATCTGCCATTAAATATACACAGAGATGGGGGATACAACTAAAGCAGTCAGTAAGATAATATTTTGAAAGCATTTGATATTAGCAGGGGTATGTAAAATGATACATAGGTGGTTGTAGCTCAGCTGGCGAGTGCTTGCCTAGCATGCATGAGATTGGGCATTTGGTCTCCGCACCATATAAAACCATGTGTAATGGTACATGCTCATAATCCTAGCACTTGAGAGGTTCTCTGGTATACTGAATCTGAGGGTTCATGGACTGTGTGAAACACACCAGCCCTCATTCAATGTAAAATGATCAAAGTTTTAATTCTAATGATAAAAACTTAAATTCTCCTTTATCAAAATCATGTTCTAAATCCTGGATTATTGTATTAGTAACACATTTATTCAAGAGAACTAGTGTAACATAATTCTGAAACTTGCTAAGTTGCTCATTGTATTTTGCTTTTAAGTATAGATTTGTTAGCCTTCATAACAGTCATTTGAGGCAGTATAATGACTCATGTCAGATGAATTGAGGTTGTAGAAATCTGTATGTCGTTGCATTGTTAATTGACTGGTGTGATAACTACTGAGGTGCGGTGCCTTTCTGTAGCCTTGTTAACAAGCCTGGCTAACGCTCTCTTTTTCTTCTTTCAGATCTACACACAATGAGTTGGAAAAGAATCGGTGAGTCAGTGACAGACGCAGCTTTCGTTTGTTTCAAAGCAAACTTACTGTGTTACCTGAGAGATTAAAGAGATTGATAGTGTACATATAGTTGTTATTTTACCTTTAAGATGTACAAGTGATTGGTTCTGATACACTGTATTTTCTGGAACCGATGATTTAAGAGGCAGACATGTTACTAAGCTCATTTGAATTTGAGTTTGTGGGATGGCTTCCTTTCTGTCTTTGATAGGTTCATGGCTTAAAACATGGCCTTGCTCTAGGATTAGGTTTCTGGATTAGATAATAAGTGTGACAGACTTGAGTACATTTAGTCTTTGCAGTTTACTTATTTATTCAATCAACAAATACCTAGCAATCACGAATTATAATACCTCATTGCAGATGTACTAAGTGGTTTTTGTAGAAAATATAAGAATGTTTAAGGTCTTTTTTTTTGTCCTTGAGTTTTGTGGGTAAGAGAAAGTACTGGGCATGGTAATAGAGAAACAGAGGGTACTCACTAACGATCATTTTGGAAGGCCACTTAGTTCTCACTTGAAGAGTGTCTTGGAATACTCTACACGAGACAGTGATTGAGTACTGTATACTTAGAAAACCACAGAAAGTTCAATATGAGCCTGAGTGAGGCACTGGGTTCTGTCAGTAGAACTGCAGTAAAGTAAAATAGAGACTGAGAGCACAGTGTCAGGCATGGTGGTACACATCAGAAAACCCCAGCATTCAAGGCTAACCTGGGCTACATAATAAATTCAAGACCAACCTCCTGACCTGTTTCAAAGCAAATAATGTCTTAAAAAATAAAATAGGTTTGGAGATACGGCTCAGCAGTTAAAGAGTATTTGCTAATCCTACAGAGGACCAGTTCAGTTTCCAGTGTCCACAACCCCCATCACTTCAGTTTCGGGGGATCTGATGTCCTCTTCTGTCCCCTTGGGTACCAGGCACACACACGATGCACACACTTACAAGCAGGCAAAACACTCAAACACATTAAAAGATAATACAAGAACAGCAAAACAGTAAGAAAATTAAAATATATCTTGGGCCACAGGAGTTAAATACTGATAAACAAGTAGATTTTGTAATTATTTCATCCATATGGATGTGGCTCTCATTAGGCCTCGGTTAGAAACCTGCCAAAACTTTTAACATGAGTGAAGACAGTCACTAACTATGTGGGTGAGAACTTTCAAAGTCTTGAGTGGTTTTATTTATTAATGCATGTTCATCCGTGACTTAAATGTGAGGATGGTGTTTATCCCTCATGGTACTACTGCTGTGATAGGGGTATGGCATTTCAGAAGTCTCATGCTAGGACCGTACTTAAGGTGTGCTCCATGGTCTTCAGCTGAGGGTCTCAGAACCTAACAGACAGCCTTCATTTCTTTGTTTTTTCCTGTTGATGCTGCTGTTTGCATAGTGTCTTCTCCTCTCCCATCTCCTGGGGCGTCACTGATGACACTAAATTTTCCAAGATCTTAAAGGACTTTCATCATTAGAAGTAAGATTATAACGTAGCAGCATAAGAGGGCCAATGCAAAAATAAAAATCAGATTTAAGAACTAATGCCCTACTTCAGGAAAGCTACCAGCTTGTAGTCAGCAAGACACAGAAAGACTTAAGGGGCTGGGGAGGGAGGAGTGTTTAGCAGGGAAGCAGCACAAGAACATTCTAAAGCTCAGCTCTTTTTTCTTATTTTATTTCTGTCACTCTACCAAGTATTATTTAATCGTTGTTATTTCCAAGGCACAGTTCTTATTTACACTGTTAATTTAAAAAAAAAAGGTCAGCCTAGATTTTAGTTCTTTTTAGTTAAGTGAATTCTGGCTTATGTCTCATTGGCCTTAGAACATACTCTTAAATAAGTAAAGTCAGTCAGTATGAAAGCAACAGTTCAGTTTGTGTGCATCCTGAAAAGGTATTCTTGGAGTAATCTGTATTCTTGAAATTTTGCTACTATACATACACGTACACACACATATACATGCACACACACGTACACACACATATACTATACATATAGATTTACAATACATACATGCACATGCGCGCACACACGCATGCACACACACGCACACTCACACATCCACACACTATACATATAGATTGTTTATGTCATAAAAATGTTCTCTTTTTAGTTCACTCTAAAATCTTGACATAAAAGCCCTTGTGTCAGTGGGTTTTTACTGAGACAAAGCAATGAGAGTAATAGGTGGTGTACAATGTTAATGAAGAGAAGGGAAATTTCAGATGGTTTTCTTAGAGCCCTGGGTTATGGCCTTGAAGAGATACCAGCTAACACATGTTGAGGGATGATGCTACTAGATCTCAAAGCCCAACAGTGGAGATGTGGCCAGGACCACCCATAGTACTTTGTTCAGACCTGCCATTCATTACCCAGATGACTTCCTCCTAGCATCACCATGGATGTGCTGAGCTGGTGCATCACTGGGCGTGGTGTCTCCACACAGGCCCTGACAGGTCCATCAATTGCATGCTCAGTGGCTCTGCCATTACCCAGGAACCTGTAGGAATTATCACATGATAAACTTAATGAGTCTTTGAGATCCAGGTATTAGGATTTACATCGTCTGTTGGCTTGTCTTAGGAGTTTGGTCCTTTGGCAGAGAAGGACCACTTCATTGCCACTTCATTGGTTCTTCATTTTCTTAATTCAAGTTACTGGTGATGTTTACAACAGAGTCAACAACTTCAGCAGGACTTTAATGGTCAAGACCCTTAGCGCTGACTGCAGGGGAGGCCATTTAACCTTAGTAGCTTCCATTCAACTGAAACACAAAGCTTACCCTTATTACAGCTTTGGCAAAGCTGGGAGGGCCAATTGAGGACACCGAACTAAGAAGAATGCCTTGCTAGGCAGGGAGGGAATGGCTGTGATAAAATGGATGATAATAGGTGTACTCCTTACACAAAGACATTCACGTCCCCTGAGAGAACTAGAAGATGTAAAACTTCATGAAGTATCTGCTATGCTCGTACAGGGGGTGTTCTATGATTTCAGAAGGTGGGAAAACAGAAACTGTGGGACATAGTGTCATTGAAAACTGACCATTTTGGCCACCACAAAAATTTGAAAAAAGATGGATATGAACATAGAACAGTCCTGACCATGATCCTGTCTAATCATAAATATGATGGCTATGTTTATTATTGATCTTTTTCTTTAGTGATGGCTAACAAATAGTGGCATTGTCATACATGAAGATTATGATCAGGCTTTATCCTGTATCCTTAAGGTTGAAGTCAGCATGGCTTGGTATTCATAGGTTTATCATCATCATCTTTTTTTCCCTAAGATTTACTTATTTATTATGTGTACAGTGTTCTGCTTGCATGTATGCCTACAAGCCAGAAGAGGGGACCAGATTTCATTATATATGGTTGTGAGCTACCATGTGGTTGCTGGGAGTTGAACTCAGGACCTCTGGAGGTGCAGCTAGTGCTCTTAACCTCTGAGCCATCTCTCCAGCCCTCATAGGTTTATATTCTAATGACATGATCTAGTTTAGTGACCAGTCAGTATCTGGAAAAGGTGCACAGACAGTGTTTTCAAACTGAAAACTGAAACCCATTAGTACTGTGTGATTTAGTGAGTCACTGCGAAGACAAGGTAGGCTAGAACCCCAGAGTACATTTCCTTAAATAAATGTAAATTGTAAAGCATGGTGTTAAAATGCTGTATGTTGTAGTTAAAGATACTGCTGGATCACCAAGAGGAGTGTGTGCTGAACTGTAAAGCCTTAGGAAAATGGTCAGTGTGAACAGACCTACAGAAGCAGAATGTTGCATGATAAGTTAGGTCCATGGGCCAGTGAGATGGCTGAAAGTGTATAAGAGCCTCCCACAAACGAATCTGACAGCGTGTACTGAAGCACAGGTTTCTGTAGGGGATTGTGTTGTTCCATTGTAAATAATTGTCCCACCTGTCCCACCCACTGGTTTAATAAAAAGTGCTAATTGACCAAAAGCAGACAGGAAGTGTGGGCAGGGCTACCAGACTAAGAAAACTCTGGGAACAGGAAGCACAGAGCAGAATGCCAGATGAGCCAGAAGATGCAGAGGACAACTATGCTGCTCTGAGAAAAGGTACCGAGCCCCATGGCTGAACAGGATAAGAGTCATGGGTTCGTTCAAGGGTAAAAAGATAGCAAGTTATATGCCTGGGCCTTAGGCCGATCAGCCTAAAACTATTGTAAGCATCTGTGTGTCTCTGTGGGTCTGCGGGCCTAAACCTTGAGGTTAGGCCTGTAAGTCTGGGCCAAGAACCTCCTACTACATACAGAAAACTCTGTCTCAAAACAAACAAACAAACAAAAAACAAAGACTGAAAATGGCGGATCTGTCCTCTGATATCTCCGAATGTTTTTATTGTATTTGAAAATATCCCCACAGGTTTCCACTGTGGAAGGACAGAACTTTCTCTCAGAGGTTACCCTCTGACCTTCACATGTGCACTGTGGCATATGTGCCTACACTCTCATATACATCAAAGCATCTGCATACACAATAAAAGCTATGTCCAGAAAAGAATAGACCACATTGAGTGGTGGAATAACAAAGTCTATCATATGAGTAATAAAAGGCTAGGCCAGATAGGCTGTTTGGGATTGGACTGTGGAATGGTATTTGCACTTCATTTTGTTAGCAGTGATGTTTGAGGCTTTTGTTTGCGTTTGTAGTACTGGATATTGAACCAGGGCCCCAGGCTAGGTAAGTGCACCACTGAAATAATTACCCAGTCAGGAGGGTTTGAGATTTTGCAGGAAAGATAAAGACATGATCAGAGCATTGGCGGAGGACGGGCAGGAGGATCAGGACTTGGAGGCAAGCCCCTACTACATAGCCAATTTGAGGCTAGTCTTGGAATAAATGATGAAATAAAATGTAGCTGTAGAAAAACAAGTTTGGGTGCTTTTGAGGTGGTCCATGAAGAAATGGAAGTAAGAGCCAGCACTTGGTCCAGGGACAGAAAAGGATAGGATGGGACATACTTAAAGGGGAGTATTGTCAGCTGCTATTACCCAGTCTTCTTGCCCTTCACAGAGCAGCAAGTATAAAGCTTCCCGGGTGTACCATGGACCATGACATTTCTCTGTGTGCAATTCTTCAACTGCTTTCTAATTAAATTACATAAAGCCTATGGCCTGCTTGTCCCATCGGAGAGTCTCCATCTCCTGTGGTCCAGCAGATATGCTCCACACTCCACAAAAGCACTGTGCTTGCTTCTATCTTGGGACTTTTGTGTTTGCTGTTTTTTTTCTTTTGCGAAGCTTTTCCTTTAGTTGTTAATCATTATGTAGTTCTCAAGCCTTATGTCATCTCCTCAGTGGTGTGTGAGGCCCTGGGTTCACAGACAGGCACACTCCCATCTACCTAGTCGATATATCAAATTAGAGTTATTACTGAAAACAGGAATATGGAAAATACTCGATTTCAACAGGAGTAATAATTTCATAGAGGGAAAATTTAATTATTGAAATGTAAAAAATTACATGATCTAAGTTTATGAATGGGAACATTTTAAGGTTTTTTTTTTTTTAAGCTGGCAGGAAATAAGTAAATTATGTTTTTAGATGCTTGGTGCCTCTTTTTGTCTACTGTGGTATTATGTACCACACAATTAAGGACTAATATAAGAAACCAATGTCCTTGATAAAGTTAATTTTTAATTTTTATTGTATTTGCAAATAGTTAAGTATTTTTATAAAGAAAATCTGTATATGTATATTAAAAGGATAGAAAAGTCCCTTAAATAATTTTAACTTTTGTCTTAAATTTTTTTAAAAAAATTTTTATCTTTTGAGATGGTCTTACTCTGTACCTAGCTGGGCTGGAGCTCACCAACATCCACTTGCCTCTGCTTCCCAAGTACTGAGATTTTTTGTTTTGTTTATCACAAATGTTTGGTCATGATAGTGAGCTGTGTTTCTCCTGTTCCCCCCGCCCCCCCCCCCCCCCCCCCGACCTTCTGGACATTCAGATAGACTTGATTTTTATTTTGGCATTGGCTCTCTGTATGTGTGCTGCTAAAGTAGAATTTCATTCCTAGAGACCATGGATTCAGACATTTCAACAAAGTCACTTTTTTCTGCCTTCATCATCTGACCGTTTAGGATTCCTTGGTGGGAAAAGCATTTCTTAATTGGTTTTAGCTATAGGCTCTGTAATCTTGGATAACATTTGTTTAAAAAAAAAGACTGTACACTTTTATTCAAAGCAAACACATTCTGGAAAAATATGAACACTTGTTTTATTAGGAGGAAAAACAAAAGCAGGCTAGGCAGAACTTTCAGTGATGATGCCTCAACTAATAGTATTTAAAGCAAAATTAAAGTGGGTTTCTGTAGTTTTTTTTTTTATCATGCTTGCCTTACAAAGCAAAATTAATGTGTTTGTATATTTAAATGTCTGAGGAAGGTGAATGACCAAAAAAGGTACCTGAGTCAGTATTCCTGTTAATGAGGAAAATACCATGTTGGCTTTATTTCTGGTTGGAATCGTGTGTGTGTGTGTGTGTGTGTGTGTGTGTGTGTGTGTGTGTGTGTGTGTGTGTGTGTGTGTGTGTGTGTTTAATAGGTTTTAATAGTAAACCTATCTATAATCTCCCTAGGTCATCAAGCTGAAAGGGGTGTTAGAAAATCATCTGTCCAAGACTAGTCCTCAGAGCCTAAGCCCCTCCCCCAACTCCTTGACTATACACCCCACCCAGATGGCGAATTACAAAGCCTGGTAGAAGCCTAGATTTCCCAACCCCAAGCTAGAGCTTACCTTCAAGGCACATATAAAATACTTATTTTTCACAGCCTTTTCTGGTTAGTGCTGGCCTCTAAAAGTCCCCTTTTGTGTCCCTTCTTTTACTTATAATCTGTACTACTTTATCTCTTTAGAGAGCAAATATTCCTTCTAGACTGGACATTCCCTGTGAGAGCATAGGCTTCTATACAACGTATACTACCTTACACTCGGTTTTTAAGTGCCTGGTCAATAACTTTTTGTAGCAGGTTACATCTTTTGTTAGATTAAGAGAAAAAAGTTAAATGTCAAGTCAAATTTAGCTGCACCTGCTCCTGTTCCCCCCCTGCTCCTCTTCTGTGTGAATCCTGCCACTTCAAGATAGAAAATATTTTAGGAAGACACAGTGACACATTTGCAACCCTGCAAACATCTCTCCTTCCAGAAAAAAATAGTTTTGTTCTCTACTCGTGCTTCAGAGAGAACAGTTTGTCCCCCTAGGATATTCTAGGTAATATGACCCGTTTAGGAAGTGTGTGGTGACGGTGTTTCATAAGGGACCTCTACTAAAGCAGGCATATGATGGGACAGTGCCTCTGGAGTGGGATGGTTTCACAGATGTCGTAGTACATCATGTTTCAGTTGGTAGAGCTGACCAAGTACTCAGTTATAATTTAACTTTTACTAAATGGCAAAAAAACCAAGACCCCCCCCCCTTTTGCTATAAAAAAAAATATATACACATTCATTTACATCATTTTACTTTTTTGAGCCAAGTCCAGTTATGTAGCATGGGTTGGCTTTAAAGTCATTATTTAGACATCAGCAGTTAAATATTTGGCTCATCTAAAAATTGATAGATTAATTTGTTTAAGATGAATTGATGGGCTGGGAAAGATAGCCCAGTGGTTAAGATCATGTACTATTCTTCCAGGGGATCCAAGAGTTCTGTTTAAAGCACACAAGTCAGGTGACTCAAAATTGGCCTGTCACTCCAGCTTTAGAGGGATCTAGTGCTTCAGGTTTTTTTCTGGTCTCTCTGGGCACTGGCACTCATGTGTACATACTCACTCTCTCTCTCTCTCTCTCTCTCTCTCTCTCTCTCTCTCTCTCTCTCTCTCTCTCTCTCACACACACACACACACACACACACACACACACAATTAGAATATTTTAAAAAATGAATTTGCATTTGTGTATCATCATGACATGGTGGATCCACAAGTTGTCCTCTGACCTTCAGATGCATGGCACATGAGTGTTCCACACACAAATAAATGGTAGCAAAAATACATTTTAATTGGCGTTAGAATTTACCCTAATAAAATTGAAGTGGGTGGCAAGATGGCTCAGCAGCTAAAAGCACTTTCTGGGAATTAAACTGAGGTCTTTGTGTTTGTACAGCTAGACCTCTTAACCCTTGAGAGGTGTGTGTGTGTGTGTGTGTGTGTGTGTGTGTGTGTGTGTGTGTATGTGTGTGGTGTGTATGCATGTGTGCCTGTTGTATGTATGTATGTGTGTGCACGCACCAATGAGCTTCAGGTATCCACTTGTCTCTGCACACCTCTTCAAGCAAGACTGAATGTACAGGCATCAGCCACCATACCTAGCTCTTATGTGGGTTCTGGGGATCTGAATTCAGTGCCTTGTGCTTGAGCAGTAAACATTTAAACTAAGCCATCTCCCAGCCACCCTGATGTTAAAAACGGTTTTTTTTGTGTGTGTGTGTATGCATGCCATGGTGAGATAGAAATGTTTTTAAACATTAGCTTGAGAACAGAGCCTCTTAGCACTTCAGTTGTAAGTACCATTTTTCAGAAGATGGCTTTTTATTGAAGAAATTTTTATAAATGGTTTAAAGAACTATATTCTACTCCTGTCTAGAATTCTTTAGTTTAAACTTGGGAAATCTGGATTGTAAACATGTCTAAATTTCACTTTGCAGAATGAACTGGTATTTCATTTTGGTAGAAAGTGACATCTACTGTCCAGGCTTTCTCAGTACTCTTGGGAGAGCGTGGAACTGTTGAGTACAGAGGGGTTGGGTGTTACTACAGGTCCAGCAGTGGGTAGCAGGAAAACAGCAACTTTTCTGTTCCCAGTAAAATACAGTTTGGTCGCTGCACCCCATTCCTGCCTTCACATTTATAGGTGAAATAAGTAGGAAAGACTAAAAATGCAGGCTTAACGATTTTTCTTCTTGGGTTTGTTTTAACTTCCTTTGAACACTTAATCTATGACAACTAATAACAGGTAGTTGTCAGATATCTATGCTGCTGTCTTCTGTATACCATTAACCTCAAGATCATGTTTGCGATTTGAAATCTTGGGTGGAAATGTGGAGTTCATTTGAAGTGGTTTGGTTTTGGTACTGACAGACTTCTCAAGGTAATTACAGATCAACTGACAAGCAGTTATTAGCATGGACTCTGCTAGTTACTAGAGAGAGAATAAAACGAGGCCCTGGGTCCTACTCTTGATTACATCCTAACCAGGTAGAAGACAAAGTATTATTACAGAGCCCCTGCAAAGGATATAATTAAGTGCTGGGTTGTGTGTGTGGCAGATGGGAGTTAAGGTAAATTCATTGTGGGGGGTGGTGTGAAGCTGGTGTGAAGAGCCTGGTCATGCATGCTTGTTTTTGTGATCTGCATAGTATTTTAGTAGTTTGCCAAAACTGGTCATATGTTTTCAAAATTTGTTTGAATTCAAATATTATAGTTTGTCACTTGCTCTGAGTGAAGTCAAACCATTCAGCACGGGTAAGATGATGAGTGCCTGAGTATTTTCAGGGAGTGGGATACAGCCTTTTGTGTTAGTTTTTAGTTGTTTCTCTGCTGTGTCTGAGGCTAAAATAGAGTCTTCTGTGTTTACGACACAAGGTCTCACTGTGTAGCCACCAGCGGCCCTAACCTTGTCATCCTCGGGTCTCAGTTTTGCAAGTGCTGGGATTATAATTTTCTTACTTTATGCTCATTGGTGTTTTGCCTGCGTGTGTGTCTATGTGAGGATGTCGGATCCCCTGGAACAGGAGTACGGACAGCTATATGGGTGCAGGGAATTGAACCTGAGTCCTCCAGAAGAGCAACCAGTGCCCTTAACCACTGAGCCATCTCTCCAGCCTGATGCCCCCCCCCTCCCCCGTGCTGGAATTAAAGATACTATCATCACACTAATTTTATACAGTGTCATTTTTTAATTGAAAGAAACTATTTTCATACAATGTATTATTCTGGTCACGTTTCTCCTCCCTCATTTCCTACCAGATCTTCCCACCCCTCCAACTCCATGCCTTCTTTCTCTTTCTGTTAAGAGAACAAACAAGCAAATAAAAAAGATAAAGCAAAACAAAGGGGAAAGACAACAGCACAGAAATGCAGCAACACACCCCTGCACACACATACTCAAAACACACAGACACATACAGACAAAGCCCATACAGACACATACAGACAAAGCCCATCAAAACACAAAATTAAGAGGCTGATATAAAGGCAAAAGATAGATTTTTAAAATGCCTAGACAGAGTATTATGAAGTAAAAGAAAATCTCCAGTCCTCAAGTGTGGTTCATATCTCTAGTAGATTCCCTTAGAGAAACTAGTTTTTCTAGAGTGGGGGGAGGATGGTCCTGCAGGATCATATTTAATAGTTACTGTTTGCTTGTGAAGAGCTCTCCCTGTTTTTGTGGTGGAAATGTTGGTGATGGCCCAAGTGTCAAACCTTGAGATTGCCACACTCTACCTGAAGATTTAGTTGTTTGGGACTTACTGGAATAAAATTAACATTTACAACAGAACTCTGAAACAGAATGATATTTAAGAGATTCTGGAGAACCAAGGAAAGGGGTGAACATCTATAATGGGTACTTGCTGAGGCTCCTAGAGTCTCTTAAGCATCATTCTGTTTCAGACTCTTGGTGAAGATGTTCATTTGAATCTATCTAGCAAGTCCTACATGATGCAGGCTTTGTTACTTCAAAACATGTCCAAACCTCTCTCTCTTAAGTTTGTATGAGATGTGATGTCAGAACCACATCCTCTCTCTTTCTCTCTCTCTCTCATATGTACACATGTGTGTACACGCACGCACGCACGTATATGCTTCACAGAATGTTCTACTTTTCAGTACTTTGATCCAGAAGTGAATAGAACAAGTCTGGCTCATTTAAAAGATCCTAAAACTACATGAGAAAAATTTTCTTAATCTAACCTTATTAGAATATGGGAGCCATTTGTAAATTATAAAAGTACACCTAGATTTCTTCACCAAAACTGAAACTGAAATTCAGGAAACTTTAAAACTAAAAGAGAAATTACAGATTTTTTTTTTTAAACGACAGTCCTACTTAATACAATGTATGTTAACTATAAGGGTCTCATTAACACAAAAACAAATGTAATCCCATTTTTAAACAGTGTATTTTGGGCTTTATAAGAAGATGGACAGGCATGTGTAATATTTGAGTCATGGTCAGGTAGGAGCCTCTCTGAGCCATTCCATCCGTAGGTGCCACTGACAAGCAGCAAACCCTTGCTCATTTGGATTGTTGCTGTGAGTAGGATCACAATGTCTTTATGTCTTTAAACTCTTTGGCTCATTTTAGTGTAGCATAGTTCACAATTAATTTCTTTATAGATGTTGGTTGTGAACCATGTACTTACTGGGAATTGAACTCAGGAAGAGCAGCCAGTGCTCTTAACTGCTGAGACATCTCTCCAGCCTCCACTGTTTTGCAAAACAAACAAACAAAAGAATATTTTTCAAGTAAGTTTCTTTTTTGATTAGAAATTCCACCTTTGCAGTGAAACATAATGGCAGGGAGGTAGAGCCAAATGACTTGTAAAGAAGACGCTCTTCTACAGCAGTTGGATGCTGAATTCCTATGACTCTCTTGAAAGCATTTTTTATTGCTGTATGTTGAATCACACGAGGAGGGAGCATGGTTTTCTTGGCTTGCAATGTTAAATTCTGGTATTTTTAAAGAAAATTGAATAAATAATTATTGAGTATTATATCTCACATTTCAAAAGATCCTGCACAAATCTTTTGAAAATAAGAGATGTTAGTGACCTTCAAGTGCTGTTTCAGGACTTTAATTCTGCATTATTTGAAAGGGAATACAGACAGGCTTAGCAGACATAATCTCCAAACCTTATTGGCTTCTTTGCTGGGACAGTAGTTTTATTTCTTGTTGGAGTGGTGTGTGTAGAGCAGACTGCCATCTCATCTGCTCTGATGAATAGCGAAGCTCTCACTGGCAATGGTCACAGTGCAACACCTTTCCCTCCATCTGGCTTTTTCTTTATCTCAAATTTATGGAATTACATAAATTTTTCTGTGTTGCTCTCCAGAGCCATTGATATACTAATCAAAGTATACAATTAACTAAACAAAGTTAATTAACAAAGTATACAGTTAACTAAAAGGAAATGAAACCAAGGAATATTTCACTCATAAAGCAAGCTATACGGAAAATTAGCAACAGTGAACTAAGAGTGGAATGATACAAGATTAATACTAGAGTTCCTGTTCCTCTCTCATTTTATGTTCCCTGAGCTTTTCCAGAAGAATCAAACTAAGATTCACACAAAAGCAAATAGAAGCAAGTCAGAATACAGAGTTAGGACAGTGTCCTTTAAGTCAACCACTTTGACTCAAATCTTTTAGGGAATTGTTAGTTCTGTGATGATATATTGTAATTTAATAAGAATAGTCTGCATTATAAGAGGACCGAGCCATCTCTCCAGTCTTCTTGAGACAGGGTTTTCTGTGTAGTCCTGGCTGTCCTACAACTTGCTTTGTAGACCAGGTGTTCTACTGTGCTAGGGTGCTTCCAAAAGAAATTCAGAAGCTGCTTTCCATTTGAGCTCTTTGTGGTCAGGAGACACACACACACACACAGGACATAGGATAATGAAAGATAAAACTCAGGCAATTAAGTAATTTAAAAATAGGACAGTATATCAAAACATCAGTTTTATATCATCACCAAGATGGTGGCATATCTTACATTCTGTGAGTTTTATTTTCTCAGCAGTTCTAGATGGCCATTTTTTAAGTTTATGAAGCAAAACACATTGGCCAACATTTATTCTGTGTTGTCCTTTGCCTGTCACAAATTTCTTTACCCCTCCCCTCTCCCAAACAAAACCACAACATTTTGATTTGGGGGAAATTATGATAAAATGGGACTTTAAAAATAATCCCTAGCTAGCTTGACTGAATTGGCAGATGTCCAGCGATGTCCAACCATTTGCCATCTGGTAGGAATGAGCACCCTTCCCACTGTTAATCACTCGGCTCTCCATCTCAGGTTTCTCTTCCTCAGTGCAAACCAAAAACCTCTTTGCTTCACTAAACATCCACATTTTGGGGATGTATTAGTTCCTAGGATCTCTCTTGTTCATTTACTAAATCATGTTTTCCCTCTTACGTTTGTACACATCTGAGAAGTGGGACCATCATCATGTCTATCTTCTGAACAGTTGTAAAGCAGTCTTGAAGGCTATTTGTACTGTGTAAGATCATTTTTATTGAGATCTGTAACAGAACTTGATGTCACTGTCATTTTGAATGGTAATTTGTTTACACCAAAACAGTTGTCCGGCTCTAGATTGGAGTGGTGTTGAGAGAGTTAGACATAAACTTGTGTAGGAGAGATTTAATTCTTGTGTGCATATTGTGTAAGAAACTAACGCAGTGTCTCACAGCAGCTTATCACTGTGTCTCATATCTGATTTGCCAGCACGTAAGAAGTTTGTTTTGGTTTCAAAATGTACTTTACCCCATGGTTGCTGGCAGGGTACAATACTATTGACATCACTGTGTTTCAAATAGAAAATTAACAAGTAGCTACTGTTGTGATTGCAGATTGCTTTCCCAGTCCCTGTGAGAGAATGCTTTTTCCTCTGGACAGTAATACTTCTCAGCCCCTTGGTACCATTAAGTCAGCCAATGGGAGCTGCCAGAAAAGGGATGAACACCCACAAAAGACTGAAGAATAGAAAACTGTTAATAA
This sequence comes from Phyllotis vaccarum, assembly GCA_033318265.1. Lineage (NCBI taxonomy): Eukaryota > Metazoa > Chordata > Mammalia > Rodentia > Cricetidae > Phyllotis > Phyllotis vaccarum. Next base: position 8,088,702 of record JARWLC010000004.1, on the reverse strand, counting down.
GCCAGAAGTCTTTAATCTGTTTCCAAACTGATGTGAAAGATAATTTAAAAAAAAAAAATTCTCTCCCACCCACAGCTAAGTTTTGACAGTAGTCCAGGTCCAGAGCCCGATCCTCCAGAGAGCAGCGTCCTTTCCCTCCACCGAAACCCTGGAGAATTGCCAAAAGAAAATAAGCTATTTTGTATTTAGAACAAATTGCCACTGTTTTCTCCAGTGATGTAGCCCTATTTCCCAGACCTTGAAACCTGGAATACAGAAAGTTCTTGTGTGACTGAAGAAATATGCTGAATGAATGATGAAGCTAGTTTTTGTTTTTGTTAGAAGAAAAAAGAAAGGAAAACCCAACAGCCCCCAAATCCTTATAAACAGGTATAGAGAGGGTGCATGCATAGAAACTAGATTTAGCACAGAATGCACATGAGTGAGCAGTTCCTGTTAAGTCTGAAGCTCTGGAAGCTCCTGGTAGGAGTTCCAGTGAAGAGCATTTGCTTCTACAAGATCTTAATGATTTTTTTTCCCCCAAATGAGGCAGGTTGTCTAAAGTGAAGTCTTGAGCCAGGCATGATGGCTCAAGTCTACAAATTGAGCAGCTGTTTTGAGATGGCAGCGAAAATGATGAATTTCAGGCCAGCCTATGTTTTGAAATTCTCAGTTTTTTGTTTTTTTTTTTTTAAAAAAAGGTTTTTTTTTTTTTTTTAAGAGATGAAAACAGATCATTTTTTAAAAAATAATCATTTATGTGTTTTACCTTATAGTCTTGTAAACCCCATGTAAAGATAAGGCCATCTGCACATGGTTGCACACTGTTACTCCCAGCTCTCAGGAGGCAGAAGCAGGTGGGTCTCTGAGTTCGAGGCCAGCCTGATCTACAGAGTGATCCAAGATAGCACTATGTAGATAGACTTTGTCGCAAACAAAACAAAACATAAAAATAAAGATAAGATTAAAACTATGAGGGTTTTATTATTGTTTTCTTCTCTTGCATCACTGAATATGAATTTTTAGACTTTTTCATGTACCCGGGTTTCCAATCTATTTGTCTTCTATTTTTTTCTTCATGGTTGCCTTCCTACCATTATACTTGTAATTGTTACTACTACTTGAACTTAAAATTATCTTTAAAATGTGTCTCTCTCTTCATCCTAGGTATGTGGGTGTTTTGCTTGCATGTACGTTTGTGTATCACATGTGTGCCTGGTGCCCATGGAACCAAACCGCTATCTTCTACAAGAGTAGCAAGTGCTCTTAACAACTGAGCTGTCTCTCCATCCCTTGAACTTAAAATTTTAAATTTAAAACCAGTTTTTTGCTTTCTAGAAAATACAGAGTCAGAAACTTGAAATTGACCCCAGATAGACTTGAGCCTTTATATTGTATCTGGCGTTGTTACACTAGGCTTTTGCCACTGTAAATACTTTGATAAAGTCTTTCTGTTCCTGAGTAGAGCTTTAAAAGTACGTGTGAGAGAATATATGAAAACAAATATGAATTTGGGTACCCACAGTAGTCAGAAGGAAGCATTGGATCTCTTGGAGCTGGAGTTAAGAGCATTTATGAACTACTCAGTGTAGGTGCTGGGACCTGAATACCCAGTCCTCTGATAGAGCAGTAAGCCCTCTTAACTGCTGGACATCTCTCCAGTCCTCACCATGAGTCCTGTTCTAAACTCTCTACTGTTTATTAAAAGAGATACCAACTCTTATCAGGAATTAGGCTGAAGACTGTCAGTTGTTTCTCATTTATTTGGTAGCTCATACCTTCACATATATAGTGATTATAATTACATCAGAAAAACACAGGTGTTTAGGGTTCAGAAGCAGATCTCACAAATGCTGGCTTAACATCTAATTATACTGTTTATAGACTCTAGAATTGATTATTAGGTCAACCTTAGTGAGATAGAGTTCCTGATACATGTACTAGAAATTATATTTTTTCTCCTTTCTATGTGCTCATTCTATTTAATATTAAAAAGTTGAAATAAAAATAGAAATTTAATCTCAGCTAGAACTGGGGTTAGAAAGATACTACTTGTACGAGTACTTGATGCTCTTGCAGAGGAGTGGCGTTTGGTTCCCAGCATTTACATAGTTGGTGTCACAGTCCCAGGGGATCTAATGCTGTGGGCCATCCATAAATACAGTGGTGTTCTTACATACCTGCAGGCAACATACACACACAGTACATCTCTGAAAAACAGTGTAATTAACATAAAAACCCAGTACTAATTACCTGAAGTCACATGTAAAGGGAAACAGTTTGACTGTGCACACTGTGCACACGATTATAATCCCAACATTCAGGAGACTGGGGATGGAGAGAGGTCAATGTGGTTTACATAGCAAAATCTAAAAAACAAAATTGTATTAATTGCTCACCATTTGGATAGTGGCAGTAGGGCAGTCTAAGTGGTGGGCAGGGATAAAAGCATGTTTGGATATGGATGACATATATAAGGGTGTGAATATGGGAAATGTGGCTGGAAAGGTGGGAAGTAGAGACCAAAATTACATCTTCAAAGGAGCAAAGATTACTATTGTCAACTTTAAAGATCTTTATAATATCTAGTTCAGCAGCATGGCAGGCGGGGCGTCCTGTTTCCTGATGGTCATTGTTTGTGACTCACTGGTACTTGAGGTTCTTCCTACCTCTGAATTATATAACGGCTAAGTAACATTCCAGCCTACATGAAATCTTTCTTGAAAAGAATACAAGTTTGTCATAATTTGTTGAGTACTCAGATACCACTTTTTAAATATAAAACACACACACACACACACACACACACACACACACACACACACACGCCTCTTGCCTCGTTCTCATATCTCCCTAACCCTGCCCCTGTTGTATGAGGTTTCTGGCTGGACTTTTTGGTCTAGCCTTGTGGCCCGAACCTGCAGACCCACAGTCCCATAGTTCCAATGAAACACACAGACACTTAATATTAATTGTGCGCTGATTGACCTAAGGCCCAGGCATTTAACTTGCTAACTCTTTACCCTTGAACTAATCCATGATTCTTACCCTGTTTAGCCATGTGGCTCGGTACTTTTTCTCAGAGCAGCATAGTTTTTCTCTGCATCTGTGGCATCTCTGTGGCATTTCTGCTCTGTTCTTCCTGTTCCCAGAACTTTCTTAGCTGGTAGCCCCGCCCACACTTCCTGTCTGTTTTAGGCCAGTCAGCGTTTTTATTAAACCAGTAGGCAGGACAATTATTTACAGCGTACCAACATAATTCCGCTACATGCTCCCTTGTCTATTCTTTCCTACTTTCCAAATTTTGGAGATATATAATCTCAGTCATTGGTCAGAAGTGACATTCTCAAGTCCAAAACTCTACTTGAAATATTTGAAATAATGTGATGTTTGATTACATATTTTTAATTAAGTTTATTTATTTATTTATTTATTTGAGACAGTTTCTCTATGTGGTCCCAGCTGTCTGGATCTCACTGTAGACCAGGCTGGTTTCATACTCACCAGGATCTGCCCGTCTCCATTTCCTGAGTGCTGAGATTAAAGGTGTGCACCACCACCACCCAGCTTAATTTTTTTTTAATTGTGTGTATGTGGATGATCTATATATATATATGGGTATGTGCACATGAATGCAGGTTCAGTCAGAAGGGCAGAAGACAGCATTAGATCCACTGGAACTGGAGTTATATGTGGTGGTAAGCAGCTTGACATGGGTGCTGGGAATCGAACTCTAGTCTTCTGCAGGAGCGGTTTGGACTATTCACACTGTTAATCCCTGAACTACCTCTGCAGCCCCACTTCTTTTACTTTATATGTGCATTTTGTATTATGTGTACTTATTTGTATATAAAAGGTTTTCTCAGATTCTTTTGGAGAAAAATAAGACTTCTGAAAGACATCATATTTAACCTTAGGTCTTCAAATATCCTCTGGCTCAATGAGGAATACCTCCAGGTTTTGCATGGTTTCAGACACACACTACCAGCACCACACTAGAGTTTATTCAGGAGAGTTGTTGGGCAGTACAAGGGGGAGAAACAGAAGAGAAAGAGGCAGACTTTAGGGTGGGTGGGCACAGATTTACACAGCCATGCCTGGGGGCGTGTTCTGCTGGCACCATGTTGGGTGTGCCAGGAATCCTTACATAGATAACCTATTCCCTGAACTACTTAGGCTTATTGGAAGCAAGTGATTTCTAAAGACTTGGCAGTAGATACAGTGGTACCCTTAGTGGGTCTGGGTAGAGGTCAGAAAGGCCATGACTTTGAGGCTAGCCTAGCTACATTGCAAGTTCCAGTTTATATAGATGAGCCCTTTCATGTCAGAGTTGAAAATATGCACACACATGTTACAACTTCATTGTGACAGCTGTTGATACTTCTGTGAGGTTATTTTATGATACACACTGAGAAGAAGATGGAGTAAGAGCAGTTTCTTTTTGAAACTTCATTTCCGTTTGTGTTTCTGTGGTCATCGGGCCTCTGACTCTCATAGTCAAGTCTCACACGAGGGAAAGGAAGGTCAGCTGCGGGGTTCTACCCGAGTGTGAAGTGGGGCTGTGAGCTGTGAGTGAAGCATAGCCACCAGACCCTGGTGTATAGAAGCAGCCTGCCAAGCATCCTTGTTTCATAAACAGAGTCAGGTGAACAGAATATGATCATATATGTTTTCATAAATAAAATTCATGAGCAGAAAGCAGTGTGCTTGATTTATCTGGATCCATTTTTAATGCATTTTTAAAAGTAAACAGACAGATTTTTGTCTATCTTTAGATTCTCAATATATTAAATTGCATAGAAACTTTGGTCTATAGAATGTGTAGGGCAGCAGCTAACTGCCGTCATCGCAGACTGGGGAGTGAGGAATGGAGCTCATACAAAGGACTCGCAGCCCATTGCAAAACTTGGAGCAGAGAGGAAAATACAAGCAGTGTCCCTATTGCCTCACTAGTTTTCCATTTTGATTTAGTTACTTGGCAGAGTCCTGGCCTCCCGTAGAGGAAGAATGAAAGCCTGTGCCTCCAGGGGCATGGCGAGGCGGGCTTGGGTTTCTCATTGTTGGGCAAGCGGATTAGTTTCTAGAGGACTCAGAAAACACCAGATCAGAAAAACCCACTGCGGATGATGTCTGTTGTTTTTCTCTGCTAGGGGATTCTTCCTGCCCCTAACTGAAGGCGCTGCTTTTAGTTGATGAACCTACCCTTCAAAGTGACCTGTGCTGTAGAAAGTCTCCTTCATGTTTTGTGATACTGTGTTCAGCCCTGAAGTTTATACAAGACGACATTTTTTAAAAAATGACATTGGTTCCTTCAGGGAAAAATCCCACTGCACCAAAATAAAGGCAGACAGATGCCAACTGGATTTTCCTCGAACATCAGCCCCTGGTGCAGTATCTGCCTCTAACCTTGCGGTATACTGTCGTTCCTGATGACTTACTTATAAGAGATTTCAAACATTACAGTCTGAGGATAAACGTGCATTAACAGAGTATTCATGTGTTATATAAAACTTAAATAAGTACTAACCAGCAAGTTAGCATTAAAAAATTTTTTCCCATCAATTGTATAATGTGACACCGAGGTCCATACCTTTTACAGAACCTTATTGTGGGTGTCAGTCCTTACAGTCTTCGAAAAACATCATGTATTCATTCGGTTTTCCTCAGTGAGTATGATTTCAAATCAAACCAGACTTTCTGTGCTTCTTTTGGCTCACGATTTGGCAACCCCTCACAGGTGGTTTCTGAGTCACCAGTAACATGGGAATGGAGGCAAGAAAAGACTGGATGGCATCAAAAGGTAGTCCTCTCTAGGCCGTTGGTGGCTAAGCTTGCAGTCTAGTGACCAACAGAGACACAGGGTAGAGGTACAGAGAGGCAATGCCTCTTCCCTTAGGAGTGAGCATGACCGATCATCCTTCATGCCAATAATTCCTTTGCAGAGCTATATTCTCCAGATGTGGGGAACGGTATCTCTGGCTCATGGGCATGACATTTCTGGATATGCTTTCTTGGCACATGCTGATCTTGGAGTATATTTAGAATGACTTGTCTGAAGAAATGATGGCCAGGAAAAAAACTTTTTCAGAATGGAATTTTGCCTTTCCTATTTATTTTGGGCATCAAACTTTGGCTCTTGCTTTATTACTTAATAAATTAAAGTAATTTATTAAGACTCCAAGATTATTGAACATAGTTAGGACCTCCTTATAGAATGTTATCTCAGCTGGTTTCTTTTGTGTGAAACAAACGGAGGTATTTATAATCTTGCGGTCTTGTTTTAGGGTTTTTTATGTTGTTTAGCTGTTTTCAGCCCTGAGGATTGAACCAGGTCTGTGCATGCTTGGTTGACTTATCACTAATCCTTGTCCTCGGCTTATATACTTAGCCGCTCCCCCATTACCTGGAAAATCCTTGCTTCTTCATAGACAGATTCAATATCCTTAAATTTCCAAAACTAAGTTTCAGCTTCCTTTACAGGCCTCCCCCATCCCCAGCAAATCTCCCTGTATTCAGAATGTTTGCTTGGTGTCTGTGTGGCCCTTCAGTTTGAGTTTAGTGGAATACTCTGGAGTCAGGACTAAAAACTCTTCAAAAGTTTTGTTTTATTTCAAGTTATTATTGTTACTGCTGTTATTATTATTTTTATCTTATTTTCCACAACTATAGAAATGCTTGAAATAGTGCTGAGTATATAAAAGCAACACAGTAAATAAACAATTGAATAAATTTTAAGAAAAGGGAGAGATGAAAGCGCCTTAAACTGTTGGTTTAAACATTGATATTGGCCCTTTTCCTATCTCTCCCCTTTAGAATGTGATGTTCTGGGGCTGACACAGCCCTTGCCAGCTAAGCTCCCTGCTACCGAGTTAGTCAGTCCTCAGTTCTGCCATTTTCACTGAAGGCCTTAGCGTGACGAAACAGGAATGTGCCCTGCGCTTTCTTTCTCAGTTTAAAACTAGCTTTAAAAACTAAAATGTTAAAAGACAATTTGCTGCATGTGCCATCTTTCTGGAGCTGAGTAATCTGAACAAAGGCAGCAGAGCTGTTTCTCTGCCATGCTTCCTTGGATGTACTCGTAGCTGTCTTTCATTTGTAGAAGGCTGAGTTCAGAGCTGACCCTCTAGTTATCAAGGAAGTCACAGCCTCCATCACCCTTGAGCCAGGGCATAAGAAGATATTGCTAGGTGGGTACCATGGCCATCTTAATGAATTGTTTAAAGGTGCTTACCCCTCATGTGGGGTTTTGATCTGGATTTTGGTCTGCTTAGCAAGATGAGTCTGATCATGGTCAGTTCCCCATTTGAGAGGCTTAGGAGTTAGCACAGTAGAACAGTTTTAAAATGGTTAAATATAGAGAAGTATAGACATTCCTTCATCTACACTAAGTTATCTAGTTGCAGCTTAGAGTCAGGTATTACACTTAACATCATGAGTTCAGGCAAAGGATTTGACATTCTCCTCAGATTGTTGGATAATTGTAGCTGGGTCCGTGGGTACCGAGACAGTCCTGGCAGTTCATGATCTCAGCCTCTGACCTCACCACTCTCGATCATCCTCACTCTCAGGGACATAATGGCCACATCACCTTTTACTATCCCTCTTTCGAATTGCTACATTTGAAGATGTCACTTGACATTATTTCTTGTGTATTAAGACCCAGTGAACTAATGAAACTATTTTAGTCCCTTTTGAGAGAAAAATGGAGGGCTCATTTTATTCCCGATACTGAGGCTGTTGCAAAAAGTTCAGTTCCAGCTCTAAGGAGTCGACACCCTGCACAGTGCTGAACTGTGATTGATAGAGCACAGACTCAGAGATGGAGAACAGTGGTGTTTTAACATCTCCATTATGCATATGATCATAGCTTGAGAAGGTAAATCTATGAGGCTCTCTGGTATCATTTCCAGGAAAAATTTCCTCTGATTTTCTCAGAGAATGGTATGTAAGAGAATTCAGGACTTTTATGTAAATAACTGTAGCCTCTTTTCCTTGTATAGAATCCTTGAGCTAAGTCTTGAGAATGGAAGAGTTAAACTAAGGAGTAGTTCACCTAGATAGGAATAGAGGACCTAGCTGTGAAGCCCACTCAGCCAGTCCTGCTTAGTCACACAGTTTCTGTTGTTTCTGTTAACACTAGATCATATGAAGTTGCCATTTTTAGAAACACTGAAACGTTTGAAGATCAGACAGTGTTCATGTGGTTCCACCTACTACATAAACAAACATCTAACCCCATAGGATGGGGAGAGATAATAAAGGGAATGGACCTGGGTACATTTTATACCTCCTCGAGGTACTGTAGCTGGAGCCCTACTCCAGCCTGTTTCCGGCATTCAGAAATCAAGTTCAGTTGCTTTAATGTCCTTTTCCACCTTAACAGTGCAGTAGGGAGTTTGGAGGGACTAGAGAAAAAACTAGTCCATGGCAGTGATTATATAAAGTAACTGTTTCCACAACGGACAAAGTGATAGAGACAGAAATCAGGCACCCTTACACGTGCAGGTACTTTGAATAATTAAGAGTGAAATGTGGTTGTTGTTTGAATAACTGGAAATGACTATCTTTAGACTGTGTGTCTGGTGGAATCCCCAGGCTGTGCTAATTGATGGTGTCTTTCTCAGACGAGCTCACCTGCGCCTGTGTTTAGAACGCTTGAAAGTTCTGATCCCACTGGGCCCAGACTGCACCAGGCATACAACACTCGGTTTGCTTAACAAAGCCAAAGCACACATCAAGGTGAGAATCTTCACTTGCAGCCCTGTGCCAGACCATGGGCCCTGGGTTAATCATTGCTAATGCAATGATTCCTGTTGCTGGTTGTGTACAACTTAGTAGATCATCTTTTTTCTAAGTGACCTTGAGAGAAACCTTTGTAAAAATCTTAAAAGCTGGTTTGATGGAGCAGCATAACATGATTAAATGAAATGATTTTTTTTGACAGTGTGGCCATTTAGACCCAAGAATGCTAGGGCAGTAATAACCTTTCTGATACCCAGAAGGAAGGCCCCGTTGTGCCCTCTTGTGGAGATGACGTTATTTGGCTGTATCTCTCAGTATTTTTCCATCAGACCTGTGGGAGGTTTCTCTTTTGTGGAGGTTACCTCTAGACTTTTATAGTCCCATCTTGTTATGTATGCAGCATTCTCTGAGTACTTTTCTGTATTTACATGAGTACCCATATATATGTATGTGTGTGTATCCTTCATATTTTCTGTGCCAAAGAAAAATGTTAAGCAGAAATCAGTTTTATTGCTTTTGACTGGACTGTATACAAATAAGTAAAATTTCATTGTTTTAGAAACTTGAAGAAGCTGAAAGGAGGAGCCAGCACCAGCTGGAGAACTTGGAGCGAGAACAGAGATTTTTAAAGCGGCGCCTGGAACAGCTGCAGGGTCCTCAAGAGATGGAGCGAATACGGATGGACAGCATTGGATCAACTATCTCTTCAGATCGCTCTGACTCAGAGCGAGGTAGGCAGTGTCTTTTTCTAAGGACTCTAGAGTCAGGGAGGAGGACCTGCAGACACCATGCATTTGCTGTCTTGTTCGCCAGTACTCTCGTGTTCTAGTTTTTGCTGTTTTGGAGACCAGCGCCAACATGTAGTCAGTGGGAGTAGACTCTACACTCCCACTCCCAGCTCGTGTATGCACCAGACACTGCTGCAGACGTTTCCTTTATGTATAGGTGCACCTTCTCCTGAATTTTGTACCTACAGAAAATGCAGTTCTTACCTACCCTTCATTCAGTCAGTCCCCTTATGTTAGTTACAGTTACTGAAACCACGAAGTAAACACTGATAAACTAGGCCTTCTTCTGGGTTACTGGCCAGGCTCTTCCTTCTTCAATTGAAAAAACATATTTTGGAAGGGGGTTGTTTTGTCTTACGAGCACTGTTTTGCCATGGATGCCAGTCCCTTGGAACTTGAGTTACAGACAGTTGTGAGCTGCTGTGTGGGTGCTGGAAATTGAAATCAGGTCATGTGGAAAGAACAGTCAATGCTCTTAACCACTGAGCCATTTCTCTAGCCCGTGAAATTGTTTTTAATATTTTCAAATTATTAGATTGAGAGTATACATTCAGGACAAGAAACATCACAGGAATGATACTGTTGTGCCTTTAAAAACTCATTTTAGGAGAGACTTTGATGTTTGATTGTGCTACTCATTTTAGAGTATCACCATTTCTCTTCCCATGTGTTCTAGAATATTTGTCCTTGACAAGATTGGGAGCAGAGATCAGAGGGTTTGAATTTCACTGAATCTTTGAGCTTCCTCAGCCCTACACCACAAACCCCCAGAATTTAGTACTGATGGGTTTGTTTTGTTTTGTTTTTTTGAGACAGGGTTTCTTTATGTAGTCCTGGCTATCCTAGAATTTGCTCTGTAGACCAGGGTAGCCTTTAATTCAAGAGATCCTCCTGCCTCTACTTTCTGGATGGTAGGATTAAAGGCGTGTGCCACCACTGCCTGGTTGAATACTGATGGTTTTTAACCTGACATTTGGGAAAGTAAAGCTCATGAAATCTTAAGAAGTTTTAATTACTAGACCAGTACGTTTTTTGAAGACTGATTTTTTTTTTTTTTAAGAGAACTTGCACACATACTTCTGCGTGTATACCTACCAGTTGATAACAGATGTCAGCATTCTGCCATTATTGTTTTGTGACTAAATGTAAAACATCAGGCTTTGAGAAAGAATGGTGAAAAGTCCTGAGCTTTTAATTCTGCTTTATGGGAAAAAGTATTTGACTTCCTTTTGTATGCTATACATTATCATGAGTATGACCAGGGTTGGGCGCCATTTATTTCAGCTTATATTTGGGGGTTATGCACTTGCTTGTCTTGGCATTTGGTTCAGTTCCAAGCGTCAGGCACATGCACATGCTCACACACACAGAAGGAAGGAGATGGCTTGAAGCTCTATTTGATGCAAGAATCAAAAGCAAATCTCAGACTTAAAGGGTGGTTTATTTTCAGTTACTAAGTAGATAGAATTTATATGATCAATCGTAGAGATCTATAGATCTGTCTGTAGAGCAATAACCACCAAAACTTTGGATGCATAAATGTAAATTTTCCATCTTTAATTTCATTTCTCCCCACTCCACTCCTCCCCTCTTTAAAGCAACCCCGATTAATAAACAGCACTGTGAATTAGTCCGTGCTTTAATGCAAAACAGATGTTATTTAACCACTTGGGTTGGATCTTTTAATATTAAGTACTAATTCTCAAATAGGCCAAGTGCTGCTTTCAGTGGGAGGTCCAGACGGCCTGGCGTCAAAGGGTTTTCGTAAACTTGCTGCCTAAATTAAGACCACCTCTGCATACTAGAATTCCCCCTTGAGAAGAGCCCTGATTACCAGCCATCTCTGCTACCCTCGTTGAATAACCCTCTTAACTTTTGAAAGTACAAATAGAGATTATTGATGTTCCTTTTCTTTCTTCCTTTTCACAGAGGAGATTGAAGTGGATGTGGAAAGCACAGAGTTCTCCCATGGAGAAGTGGACAATATAAGCACCACCAGCATCAGTGACATTGATGACCACAGCAGCCTGCAGAGTATTGGGAGTGACGAGGGTTACTCCAGTGCCAGTGTCAAACTTTCTTTCACTTCCTAGAGCCCAGCATGACAGCAGTGCAGGGCAAAACACTCACTGGGCCAATTCAGTACCGTCTCTTCAATTGGGTTCATGATGCAGTCTCCTTCAAAACTACACAAAACTATACTTGAACAAAAGGGTCACAGGACCTGTATTTAAGCAAATAACTTAACAAAAAGTGGGACGGAGCCTCCCCAGTAGAACAAATATCATATATTGGAAAGAATACAGTTTCTAACAGCTGTTGCAAACTTGTGTGTAATTGTCTTGAGTTGACTTAGTTGACTAAAGAGGACAGTGGAGACTCCATTCTCCTTTCTAGTTTGCTCTCGCTATGTTGAGTAGACACTGAAGGATGAGGTTGTGAACCCTTCCTGAGCTTCTTGGCCCTAGAAACAAAATCAGACTTAGAGTAAGGAAGACAGGATAATCAGGCATTAATCTTGGATAGCTAAAGAGCTATTAAAACTCAGCCTCAGTTTATCATGAAGCCTGTGGATGGTCAATTCTTTTAAAAAAATGAATTTTTAAAAAGCTCATTTTGTGCTCTACAAAAGGAGAGACTCCCATCAAGCCTTTCGAAAGAGATCATCACGCAGCTCAGCTTTCTGTTGGATTCCATGCTAAGCCAGCTAACCTTACCTGCATTGTTAGCATTAGGGCACCCACCCGCCCGCTCGCTCGCAAACCTTCGGTGGCATGGGGGCAGCTCATGCATGACCGCCTGTATCACAGAAGGAAAACTCCATGTGCCTGTGTCTGCGCCCATCTGAAGAGTTGTGCACACAGTATAGCAGACCAGGGTCTGAGCCACGGCAGCATTTTTATTTGAGATTTTGATAACTGTTTATATGTGTTGAAAACCAAAATGACATCTTTTTAAAGCTTGTCCATAAGTAAACATAGCTGTCTTTTATAGTGGAAAAAACGTGGGGAAAAATCATCTATTTTAATGCAGCATTTGATAATGATCAAACACCTCACACCTCACTCTTTATAGTGCACAGAATGAATGAGGCCTGGGCTGGCTAGACAAAGGTCAATGCTGTTTTTGTTTTCTTTTAGGGTCATCCCTTTTACCAGCTTTTAACCATCTGATACCCACAGTAGGCACACTATCATAGTTAACATAGTTGAGTTCAGCACTTGTCTCTTTTAATGTAAAGACCTGCATTTTCTACAGGCTGTCTTCTTCCTCACAGACCACTGTGCAGGTGCTAATGTTGCTCTTACACATATTTTCAGAAATGTTATCTTCTAAGTGAAATTTCTAGCCTGCACTTTCTTGTCATGTGTTCCCTTTGTCTTTCAAACTGAAGGTTTCCTTCTGGGCCTCTGCTTTGCCCTGGGAAGCCTTTCTGGAGACCTTACCCTAAGCTGTTTGGACTTTGTATTCTTTAAATAATTTAACTGCCCTTAATTACTTTTTAAAAAAAGCTTTATGATTTTCATAACTTATTGCTGATTTTAATGGGTTGTTAATTTCAGTCCTTTAGTTTTATTTTATGTTTAGATAGGGCTGGGCAAGGAAAAAGAAAATAAAAACCATATTTAGCAGTGCAGTTGAGTCGTTTGTTAATATCAGGACTATCTTCTTGTGAATAGCATGTTTCCATATATAAAATGTACCGTATTGGTCTCATAAGACCTCAGCACACACACTACCTGTGCTCTTCCTGTGTCTCCAAAAGTACTTCTTGGTTGGTTGTGCTGTTTGGGTGAAAGTCTCTGAAGTAGATGTGTGTGAAATGCTGCATGTCCATTAGCTATTGACCATGAAATCTGCTCTACTTCAGGTGTGGAGGTTTCTCTTAGTCACTTTCAGTCTATGTATTTGCTACCTTTGAATTTTTTTCTTAGTTGAAGTGCATCTTTTCCATGGAAAGTAAATGGAAGCAACCGAGTGGTTTCGAACTCAGATCCACCTGCCTCTGCCTCCTGAGTGCTGAACTTAAAGGTGTGGGCCCTCATACCCAGCTATAGCTTCATTCTGTTCCCATGGTGATGACTGACATTATCCTGGCCTAGGACTAGAATTTGGAACTTCACTCAGGCAAACTTTATGTGCTGCCATTTTGTATATACACAGGACGGTAGGCTGTAAAGCCTTTGTTACAAACCTGGTATACATACCAACTGAATGCTCCAACACTACTCCTTCCCCAGATTTGCTCTTGGGGAGGGAAGACTTGGGTAGATTGTGTAATTATTAAATTAAAGAAGTTATGCAAGAAATAAAAACCAAGTAACAAATAACGGAGTCATTTTTGTTAATACCCTTCTCTGTGAAGGCAAAATTACTTGAGTACCCACATCTTTAGGTAATTATCTCCTAAAATGCATTTGCTTTTATATCAGAAACTTAGAATAGCATGTTCTACAGCTCCTGTTACTGTTGGATAGTTTATCAAGTGTCTACCCCAGCTCTACAGACTGACTGTAGTTCTTTCCTGGTGGGATGATGACTTCCAGACATCACAAAGATGTCCTCCTGCAAATCTCTGTGCCTACCGTATGTAGACTGAAGCCTGCCCAATTTCACTGCCTGAAAAACGTTTAGGGTATTCTGATGCCTGTGAATTTTCTGTTTTGTGAAGACTGACTGGTCTCAGAGGAATGCCTGCCTCTGTCTGCCTCTACTTGTGTTCTTATACGAGGAGGTGCTGGTCACTCCCATACCTGTTCATATACCAAAGGAGCCTGACAAAAACACTGTGACTCAGTTTCTGGTTAGCAGAGGTCCCAGGAACTCTAGGGGAAGAGTTTGTTTTTTCTCAAGTCTTCATTAACAACTGCATCACCACCACCTCCCTTAGAATTACAAAAATTTAGAAGCTAAGAATTGAGGCAGAGCCATAACCCAGGGCCAGATGTTTTCTGGTTCAAATATCCTGAGGCTCTGTTTAGCATAAAATGCTCTAGTAGTTTTCTTTCCTTCACTTGAAGCTGCTATCTTCCCTTTACCATGCCATTTAAAATATCCCAGGCCCAAACCTAAATGTTGCCAACATCCCCACCAAACCAGGGTAACAGTAGAAATGGAGTTCTCGAAGTTTTACAGTTCCAATGGGTGATAAACCCTGGGGCAAATGGCTGACTTCGCCACGGAAGTTACTCATACATAGTTTACTATAGTTAATAATTTACTGTCTTGGTCTTGAAATGTCAGGGTTTAAACTGAAGGCTATAGTGCTAAAAGGAAACCAGAGGTTAACGTGTACATGTGTGTGGGCATATGCAGTTGTGTTTGTAAGCCAATCAACTGGAGCATCATTCTAGGTACCACATTATCTTTTATTTTTGAGACTGCCCCTCAGTGACTTGGAACTTACCAAATAGACAAGGCTAGCTAGCTAGCTAGCAAGCCCCAGGATCCCCAGTCTCCCAGCTCCTTGGTGCTGGGATTACTAACACTTGGCGTGCATGTATTTTTTTATATGTGTTTCCTTGCCTGTATGTTTGCACACATATGCATGGTACCTATATGACCCAGAAAAGAGCATCAGATTCCATAGAACCGGAGTTTCAGACCATTTCAAACCACTGTGTGGATGCTGAGAATATAACTCCAGTCTTCTGGAAGAATATCCAAATATTCATAATGGCTAAGCCATCTTCTCCAACTTCCAGCCTACTAGCTTTTAAATTTTTAATAAAATTGTTTTTTAGAAAGGGTCTCATTATTGGCTGTCTTGGAACTTGCTATGTAGACCAGGCTGGCCTAGAACTCAGTAATCTACCGCCTTTGCCTCCCAGAATACTAGGATTAAAGATGTGTACCACCATACCTGGCTCCTTGGAGTTTAGAGCTTGAACGTGGGCCCGTGTTTGCAAAGGAAATAGTTAACCACTTTTTTGGGGGGGGGATGATTCAGTATTGCAGGGGGAAAAAAAGTTCCATTTCTTAAATATTGGTTCACACACATAAAACTTGAACTTGTGTTTAGTTCAAATGATTCACTTCAACTTCCCAAGTAGATGTGATTATAGATTGCACCTCACCTGGCTTAATTTTTACATCCTAAATACTTTTAAAAAGAAAAGCTATGTAAGATGAATGTGTCACATTTTAGTGATCATCTTTTTAAAACCCAACCTGAGGCTGAGTATACCCTATGGTGATAATGATCACTGCATAAGTGAATATGCCCAGTTAACTTGTGACTTGCCTGGTTATAAAGGAAACTTGTCTCAGTCAATGCACCAGATCTAATAAACTGCTTTTCTGGCTTTTTGTCTTATGACGCTAGGGGTTGAATCTGGGCTTTAACATACTACGGAAAAGCTCTTCCACCAAATACACTGTAGTTACACGGTTCCAATTTTACACAGTAACCAGACAATTTTACTTGATTATTTCATCCCTTTTTAGCCATAATTTATCACTAGCAAAGCCAACAGAACAAGTAAAACACTGTACTTTTATAACACAGCTAACTGGTCTGGGTAAAATGCTTGCCTGGTATGTACAATCACTGGGCTTGATCCCCAGCATTCCATAAACTGGGTGAGGTGGTACAGACCTGTAATCCCAGCACTTGAGGAAATGACAGGATAATCAAAAGTTTACTCATTTTCTGTGATACAGAGAGTTTGAGACCAGCCTGGGCTACATAGTACTGTCTCAACAAAGGAATTGCTAACACATTTAACTCTAGAGTTTCTTCACTGTGGAGAATGCCTAGAAATTTTATTGCTAAGGAAGTAATTGGGATACTTCTGGTGTTCACAATAAGCCCCCAAAAGCAGCATTGTTTTAAAAATATAGCGTAAGCCATACAGGATTTCTAAGTCATAAAAGAAAATTTTAAGTAAATAGCCAAGTGTCTCACTTAGGTCAAACTGAACTGCTTTTGGAGAAACAAATTCCTCCTTCCTCCTGCTATTTCTGAGAGATGAAAAGCTACCTATTAAAAAGACTAGCCTATCTGAAGAGCTTGGGGTTTAACATCTTAGATTCCCAGAACATCATGTGTTTCCTCCAAAGCTGAGCCCTTTTTCTTAGGTCAGCAATTTCACCTTATCTTAGGCTGGGTGTGGTGGTGCAGGCCTATAATCCCATCACTGGGAGGCTTTGGCAGACAGATCATGAAGCCCACTCTGCATAGTGAGTTCCTACAAAGCCAAAGAACAGAGAAACCTTGTCTCAAACAACAGAAACAAAACCTGCATAAAGTAAATACAAGGCTTGAAGAATGGGGAGGATTACGAGCACGTCAGTTCACCAAGAAAGGGAATTGAACTTGCAAATGATGACTTGGGACCCCAAGCTGAAAAAGTAGCTCTTAAAACCAAAAAAAAACCTAACCTTTCTAGTGGGTTTGACCACAGCCCATTTAGCTATTTTCTTAAAAGACTTAATTTGGGCAGGGCAGTGGTGGCACACACCTTTAATCCTAGCACTCAGGAAGCAGAGGCAGATATCTCTCTGAGGCCAGCCTGGTCTAGCGCTATTCTAGGACAAGCTTCAAAGCTACACAGAAACCCCCCAAATCCTCAGAAAAGACTAATTTGGGACACAAATTATAAATATTACAGTGACTTATGATGTTTACAAAATTGGACTGTTTAGGGGCATAGAAGCCAGCTACCAATGTTCACCATGGAAACTAAATGACTAAGGTCTAAGATTTGGTATTGTTAACTAATTTTAAGCTGTCAATCCCTACAGACCTCAGAACAGCACTTGGCCACACAAGAACCACCTCCAGGTAGGCTGAGAAGGCAACTGGAAAACCTCACAGAAGTCTTTATTGAACACTTAGGCTAGGCTGGACAAGTGTTTAACAAAGTTGTTGGGTTTCTTGTTTATTAAAACTATTGAATTGCCTATCATGCTCTTCCTTCCCATTGAAGCAAAAATGGTTTAAATTTTAACTCAAAAACCCTAGCTATAAAGAATATTTCCATTTACTCTCAAATTTACAGATTACTACTTACATTGACTGGTCCACAGTACAAACAATACAATTGAGCGGGTACTTGTTGAACCTCTGTAAGGATTTTAAACAAATACAAAATCTTGTTGGTTTAAAGACGCTTCTTCCATTTTAATATTTCAGTTATTATCCAAGCTAGGCAAAAAGCCAAATCAAACTCTCAATTTTTGGCTGATTTACAACACATTATTCACCTCTGAAAAGTCTGGTTATAAATTATAAAATCCTAACCCAAGCCATAAGTCATCTGTCCTATTACTTAAGAGGTGATTCTTGGTATTTTCAAGGGGAATAAACTCAGCACCCAACATTAAAAGTACACTACACTGGCCAGACAGACACCCCCTTAACAAAACATGTACTATTAAAATTTTGAAATCAGAATTTGATGCCTTTTGGTTTGGTATCTAGTCTTCATAATTAGACTAATAAAGGTGTCACTAAATGTACTTTATATTTCTCTTCAGACATCAAAGCTATTATATGTTTAATCTATAGCAGTTCTTAGCTAAGGGTATGCACCAGAATCACCTACAATGTAACAGACTTACTTTGGCCTGGGTAAGTCTGAGATGCCCAGGCAGAATTCTTTAGTTTTTATTAGAAACTTCACCCCCTTCTCATTAAGTATGTTCTAGTGTGAAAATTAAGCCAGGATTTACTGTAACAGTATTACGCACTGCTACTGTTTAAGTAAACCGGACACTGTCATTCCACAGTAAACAGTGGCCATCCCTATAGTGTCACCCATACATCAGATACTGCACTCCTGAACATGAGCTTGATTCTTGAAGTGACGAGTTACACATAGGAAGTGGTGAGTCAGTTCCAAATGGCACTCTGGTTCTAAAGTCTTTGCTCTTGTAGCATCCCCAATAGGTCTTGCTACATGTTAATTATGAGAGCATTTGCTAATTCTGATTGTTAAATTTCTGGTCACTGATTTTTATTCAGACTATTAGGTTAACTCCAGAAGTCAGTCAAGCTCTGAGAAGATACTTGCAACCATCCTACTTAAGTTACAATTAGTATTTGGGTTTCAGTTTGTCAGTTTAGCTTTAACACTTAAAAATAACAAAACATGAATCCTACTTAATTTTAGAATATGGAAAGTGGTCTTAATCTTTCCAACTTCAGCGTCTAACAGCCAAGTCCTCATCTCTGGGTCTCAACTCTGTTAGTCCAAAGAAACAAGTATCTTCAGTGCAACACAAGGCTATCCAAAGGGTCACATTTCATCTGACACAAGAGCTGCTGATTTTATATTGTACACCTATTTTCAGAACCAATGTAAGATCACTTCTATTCCTTCTCTAAGACAATGCCCTTAAGACAGAATAGCCAGTTACAACACAACTGCCCACTGAAGCACCAAGGAAAGCCCTGTGCTAACATCCCAAGGCAATAGCAAACCATACAATTACACCAAGTGACTGTGTTCTTTCTCATCAAAGGACTTCCTTCAACTGTTACTGCAGCAAGATTAACTTTACAATTTTAATTCAGGAATTCTTCATCCTGCAAACCCTTGGTAGTGGGGCTCTAACTGGAGGTCTTAAACATGTTAGGCAAAGACTATCACTGTGCTGGACCAAGTTGCCCTTTCCTGTTGTAACTCATGCCTTTCTGTCATATATACTGGACCTCTGAGCTAGAGAGGAAAAGGTGAATTCTATTTACCATTGTCAGAAAACTTTCATTTTACCAAGACAGAATTGGTGAAATGATTTAACTTACAGTCTCATATATACCCATTAACCCTTTAGGATTCATGAAACATTTATCAACTCGGCACTGTCCTCCGTGTGGCAGTTCTGTGAATGGTCTACAGCTCACTACACAAAGCTGGCAGCTACAGCTTCCACCCTCTGTCAACACACTGGACGTTTTAAAAACACTTTATTAAAGTCAAACATACAAAACTGAAATTAACACACCCTATAAATTGTTTTCTTCCTGTAACAGGAAGACCCTTTTCTATCCATGTTTTGGCTTAAACTCAACTTGGGATAACTGTGGTGCTCACTTGTACCAACAAATGCTGGCAACTTGATCTAGTTAATAAAAATTACAAACTCAGCTACATGAACATAATATACAGGGAACTTGTGGTCAGATTAATGCACAAGAAATACAGGAAAATTTAAACATGAAACATTCAGTACTCTTGTTCATTAATTTAGCCTTGGTTATTTTTTTTTGTTTTTGTTTTTTACAAAAATAGTATCTACAATGTATACAGGGCTATACAACAGCTTTTTGTTTTCCCATATAAACATTACACATCCCCCAAATGGTACCACTACCACAAGTGAAAAGGCAACAAAGAAAAAAAAAAAAAAAAAAAAAACAAGCAATACAAAACACCAAATAAACACCAGAGAAGGGGAGCACATCCTAAACATGGTTTGTCTGTTTTTTAATATAAAATTCAAACTCAATGACAAAAAAATACAAGGTAAGTCAATTGTAGAAGTGACCTAACAGGCCCAGGAAACAATTCAAGGAAAAACCTCAAAATCAACTCGCTGTTTATGAATTAACCTATATTCAGGCCTGCCTGGACAATGGCCAGGTTATCAAACTGAAGATGTCTTTGTCAGGCTGGCATTCTGCTGTGCTGTTCCAGTGAACTGCTAGAATATGTCAAGTGCAAAGCACCCGAAAACTTCAAAATTAGAATTTACAAAATGTCTCCTCAACATTAGATAAGTGGGACCTGAAGTTCTAAGTGCTGATTTTAAGCAGCATCTACCTAGAAAGTTTCCTTGTTCAACAAACTCTGAGGGACTGTGGTAAGCAGTAATGAAAAGTTAAATGATAGCTGTTATCAAACGTCTTCAAGTTTCATTCTACCAAAGCCAAACAATGACAACAACGTATTTTCCTTACTCATCTAGCAAATAATTTACCTTTAGAAAAATATAAGGATAAAAAGGTAAATGCAAAGCCCTGCAGAGATGAAATCCAGCAGTCTTTCTGATTACTGAGGCATCAAATGCCTGACATTGTATTTCGATGTGTCTTGATACTGGGTCATAGGCTTGTCAGCAATTCCACAAGTTCCTACTCCAACTTTGCCCGTTACACTTTCTGGTGAAGCAAAAATACTCCTCTTTACCTGGAAATAAAAGTAAGCCCATTTCTGATCAGTGTGTTAAAACAAATCTCAACTTTTAATGTTAAAATATATTCAAGTTCAAGCTTTTGTAGACATAAACCTTACCTGTCTCAAAATTTTAGATTTTCATTCTCAAATTCCTATTTAAAGTATAAGCTGTTTTGGTATAAACAGAACTCTGGTTGTAAATGAGTTTTATAGTGACACCTACTGTGGTGTCTAAACCACCAAGCCCTTTGGCCCCTGTTCTATACTCTTTGGAAGCTACACTGCAGTAGCTCTCCTGACAAGGAAAAGCCAAGCTATGGGTGGGTGTCAGGTTATTCTTTCTTTGAGTATCTGAATTCTACAGTTATTTTCTACCCAACAAAGCATAACTTAAAAATTTTAAAATAGGTGCTCAAAATAAAAATATGCTTTAAAAAAAAAAGCAGAACTTGGTGGATTTTCTGAGATAGTTGAATCTCTTAGAATTTCTGGTATTATCTTTACTGCAGAAAGTGGCTAATGACTACTGGTAAGAATTATAAATCAAGAATTGGTTAAATTTGTATCCTTTTGGCATTTTCAGATAAACAAAATGATGAAAGATGAACCAACCTGGCCTTTCTTGTTCTTAGAGTAAGCTCTGTTGTTGAACTGTTGCCATTTCACTTTCTGGTCCTCTCTTTCCTGCTCAAGTTCTTTTATTCTCTGCGCTTTTTTCAAAGCTTTTTTCTTTTTATATTCACGTTGCTGAGCAATCATTTCTTTTCTGTGTGGAAAACCCAGACATAAATGTCAACAATTAAGATTTAAAACATGACTTGCTTGTAACAGTGCCAAAACAAAAGTTACACACTGATTTATTAACAAAAGCACAACTGTTCATTAAAAAAAATCTATGCCAAAATCTGGGTATGGTAGCATGCATGTAATCCCAGGTGGAAACAGGAGGATCAGAAATTCAAATTCCTTCTTGGCAAAGCTGAAGGTCAGTCTGAGATACACTAAAGCCTGTCTTAAAGAAAGAAAAACAGGGCTAAAGAGAGATGGCTCAGGATGTAAAGGCATCTGCTGCCAAGCCTCATTGAGCTAGCCTGAGTCTGACCCTGAGAACCTAAGGCAGAAGGAAAACCAACCCCTTCAAGTCATCCTTTGACCTCTACTCATGTTACAGTACACACATTAACCCATGCAATAAATATAAAACGCTACTGAGTGCTACCAAGACAATTTCTTTTATAAAAGAAGGTAGACACAGCTTAGTGCAGAACACTTGTAAGCATGCCCAGAAGTGATAAACAACAAAAACATCTGTGCACCTACCCTTAACTCTACTGTAATGTATGTCAAATCTTTCAATAAAGACTTAACTTTTTATAGCTTTTTCCAAGTGTGCTTTAGGAATATGATTATTGAATACATGTGATGGCACACTTATAATCCTACTATTTGGGAGATGGAGGTGGGTGGATCAGGAATTTAAGTTGTGCCTCTGCTACACAGAGACTTCAAGGTCAGCATAGGGTACATGAAAACCAGCCTCAAAAACAAACATCAACATTAATGGTTGACTAACCCTTCACCAATTTCTAAAAATAGTTAGTGTAATGTATGCATGTTGGAGGAATTGTATGAAGTGATGTAATGATAAACTAGTTCATCGATAATGAAGGAAGACAGCAACCAAGACTGGAAAAGGTACAACCAACGTTCTCTGTGGTGACCAACAGAGGATTCTGAATCGGCCTAAGCTACCAGCTGATTAAGGGAGGTCAGAAGAGGACAAACCCTGACCCCGACACCAAACAACCAATGTGAGGCTAAGTGATTTACACAGAAGGCAAGAGTAGAACAGGAATCTGCTTTTCCTATTCGGACTACTTAAATGTTATTTTAACTAATGGTATTTTTCTAAATCCAAGAACATTTATGTAGCAATTTTGGAAATTATTCCAAAATCATAAACGTATTTATCAAACACACAAATACACAAACAAGAAAAAAAGACACAAATAAGCACAGGGACTTAGGTGTGGCTTTCAAGTGTTGACCTATCTTTTGTTATCTAACTACCTTCTGATCCCTCAGGTTTTTAACCACAAGATTTTGTTACTTCTGTACCTCCCACTATTTTATCTAAAGCCAGAAGGGCCTCCCAGGCTTTTTAGAAGATACTTTTATTGAACAGGCTATGAACCCTTATACACTATTTCACAGATGAGGCGGTATTAGTTGGTTCATTGATTAGAGAGACGAGTCAGGCAAAACTATTTGCTTTCATGTTATTTTCCTAAGTAAACTGTCCTGATAACCACAGTCGTGCCCCTCCCAACATTACTGTCCCTTTATGATTTCTACACTTAACTGTTTATGTTCCCATTGCCCCAAACCTTTAGTGATACTAGATACAATTATACTGTTAGGCAAAGGCTCCACACCTAAGCTACATGTCCAGTCCTAGGTCAGACACTTCCTTGATTATGTGTTTTTTTCTGAACATAGATTCAAGGCTCAAGTTGGTGTCCACTGTGGTCTATCTAGCCTTAGGACCTGACTTACAAAAATACAGATGCTTTTAGTGTAGTGTAGTGTCCTATTTACTGAATACATTAGTACAATCAGTTTCCCCTTTACATAGGCACACACAGTGATCTGATGGGGCAAATCTTCAAAATAATATTAAACAGTGTTATAACATGTATGGGTTATCTTTGTAAATTACTTCAAGTACACAAATGGGAAACCCTAACATGCTGCATTAAAGCCAGTTACTTCAAAAAGATATAGTGACCGAGCTAAGACAGGAATCCAAGATAGTCTGTGCCATACAGTGAGCAGGCCTATCTTGGGAAAAACAAGTCACTTACTTTGACATGGGCTTGTTGCCACTGTCCTCTTTTGCCTTCCTTCCTTCTTCTACGGGTTTGAGGTTCAACAACGGAGTCACTTCAGCATTGCCATAACCAGCAAAGGTGATTGCAGCGGTGCCATTTTCTTCATCTATCTCCTCAATCTCCGCTTCATAACACCTGTAAAGATATCATGGCTGTAAGCAGGTGAGTAAAGATCTAGTACTCAGCCTACAGGACTTATACTGTAGTGACAATTATCATGTCTCTAAAATAAACTTCTGCAATCAAATGGCCCTTTTGGCAGAATAATAAGAAAGGTTTATTTAAAAGCAAGGCACCTGGTATTAAAGTCCTAATTAAAATTTTTGCCAGAAAAATCTCTTACATCATCTAACCACTGTACTTAATCTCTTTGAGAAAAGCTAATTTTTATATAACTAATTTCAATGTATGCACTTGAGTGCAATGAGACCATTCACTTTTTAACTTAAGAAAACAATTCAAAACATTTTAGAAAACAGCCATTCATCTTTCTTTCCTTTAGGATCCTAACTACTCTTCTCCCCAAATTTTAAACTAAACCTAAAATTAAGCTGTGTTAATGGCAACCACCCAAGAATTAACACTAGTTTTACAAATCACATTACCTGCACAGATGATTGAAATAGGGTAGACCAAACTGAATAAAAACATCTTACCATTGTATCTTATTAATTCATGTTATAGTTAGAGGGTTGTTTTTCTACACTTACTGTCCATCTTCACTCCAGATTGCCATACATTTGTCCCCTACTTTCCATGAATGAGTGGGCTGAGTAGAAGCAAAACTGTCTGAACTCGCTAGAGTTTCCGAAGGTTGAGTTGACAGGAGGTCTTTAGTCAATTCTATAACTTCCTAAAAAAAAAAAAAAAAAAAAGCAAAGGCCATAACAATTGTAATTTAATTCTGTCAACTACCTTGTTTTATAATATTAGTTCTCATACTACAGAGCATTTATGCATGCTACACGTACAGTTCATAGGGCTATTGAAGTTTTTATACCCATATAGACTGAGGAACAGCACTATAAACTAATAAATAGTAAAGCTGCGATTTAAGCCTACACAAGCACCTTCAACTTAACTGTAAAAACTGTTAGAAATCAAAGTAGACAAGTTTTAGCTGTATCTGACTCTAAATGCCTTTTGTGACTGAACAGATTTCTCTACAGATGAGAAATAGATTGAATTTAATTCAAGGTTAACTTTTACAACTGCCATACCATGTGTCTTTGATGTAACTGCAGTTTTACAGGGCATTATTTGGTAGAAATATCAACTGTGTAGCCAACATACCTCCTCTATGAAATCCCCAAAATACTGGGAAGTCTTATTAAAACACAATGCTTCTATTAATTTCTAATAAAATAATGTAAAGCACAAATAAAAGAAACCAGCAATGCTTACCCATTTAAGGACTAATTATCAAGTTAGATTTAAAATAGCCTGCACCTACTTATTAAGCACAGTAGCACAGCTTCATTTTAAGTAAAAAATGAATACAGGCAGTGCCTCTCTGTATGGAAGATAGTTTTCTAATTCAGGCTTTTATGTATTAATTTGGCTGGTGTGTTGGGAATGGTTAAAAAACTTGCCAAAAATATAAACAGGTACTTAGCTACTATCTTCTACATTCTTATTTTAATGCAGAGATACATTATCCGTTATCTAATTTTCAAGGAACTTGCTACTGGTTTCCCATACTGCTGCATTTAAAACGTACTCTATTGTTTGGGGACAAATATAGCAAAATTAAACTCAAGTTTCTTTGGGCATCCAACCAGGTTTTGTAATAGTTGTTTCGATTCAGTAGCCAAGAAAAGTTAAATATTACCTCTCCTAAACATTCTAAATCTTCCTGGCTACTTCTAAAAAACTTCTATTTGCCTGTGTATGTGCACGCACGCATGCACACACACACACACACACACACATACACACATACACACACACACACACACACAAAGAAAAAGGAAAGGAAAGGAAAGGAAAGGAAGGAAATTAAGTATCTAGAGAAGGGTCAGTTTTGTGAATAAAAAAGCTAGGAAGACTGAGATGAGTTGAAAACTCAATAGAAAGCCATCTCTAAGGTTTTCCAAGTAGACTTTTTTTTTGGTTTCCCTTTTAAGTCATGGGAGGTGATGCATGACTTTATATTCGTTAGTTCTGCAACACTAGAGACTGAACCCTAGGGTCTTGTGCAAACCAGGCCTTCAATTTTTTAATTAGAAAATTCTATGTAAATAAAGCAGGAACATTTCCAATCATATAACAATACAAGAAGAGTAAATTACCCAATTTTGTTCTCAGTTAACCAACCACTTTCAGAACCCGGAATATAAACCAACAGGCCTGACTCGAGAATCCACAAAGTCTTTATCATTAAATATTCACATCTTCTTCCAGGCATCATGTTTTTAAAGCACACATGTGCATTCTACCTCTATAAGAAATCTTAGATCCGACAAAAAACATTTCCCCACCACTTTCAAAAGAAAATATATTTAAAAAAAAAAAAGTCCTAAAAAGCTGTGCATAATTTTCAAAACCCTGTGCCATAATGGCCCTTCTTATAAACAACAAAATCCAGAGCATTTGCTCCTAAAGTCGTGTAACTCTTGTCATTTTACATCCCCTCCCCCCCAGTAATTTATAAAGAACCTTCTCAATTTTTGTCTTCACATTTGTGTATGGACCAAAGTACTAGGAAAAACTATTTTATGGATGAGGGGGTTCTTGAAGGTACATACCATTAATTACTTTTCCTCCCCCAAGTCTGAGTTCTGAAACTGCTCCTTCACTGACAGATGGGCAGCAGTTACAGTAATCGGCAATTCCAGGAAGCATCAGGTGTTGTGATCTACATATCAGCAGGTCAAAGGGGGTGCACTCAAGCACTCTGCTTACTGAAGGAAGGCGTTTCGGGGATGCAGAGAGCCACTGTAATATATGAGACAAGTGACTTGACCCCTGCCTCCTTTAGAACCAATTTATTCAGCAATACAGCCTAATAAATTGAATATTTTTGTGATTGCTATAGACTGGGGAGCTAAAGAGTTAACTAGTCTGATTTTACTATACCTACTTTCTCTTCTAAGTGAAAAAAGAATTTCTTATTCTATATGAAAGACAGAAACATGGAAAGCTTACTGAAAAAATAAACATAAGGAATTAGAAGCCATTATGATGCCCCCCAAAAGAAAATACAGAAGCCACAAGCTTAATAATCAACCCAATCAGACAAGATTTAAATAAGACACATATGCCTCTAAAATCAGCAGGTAGGTGGAGGGAGACCCATACCAAAACAGAAGCTATTTCCTACTCTCAAATGCAAACAACCAGGTTGGAAGAATATATTCAAATATTTTCCTAATTTTACTTAATCTTAAGAGATGACTTCCACCTTCTAGTTGTTTTCAGTTCAAACCATATCTAGTAACCAAACCGAACTTCTCACAGTGAATAAGGGGGGGGGCACACCGATGAAGACTGGTCAAATAAATTCTATCCTGTCAATATTTATGGGTATTATACTTAAGCTTATAAATCTGCACAATCCAGTATTTAATCAAAACCAAAAAAAAAAAAAAATAGTTATTCAGTAACAATGTGTGGCTTAATGGCTGTGGTGGCAATCAAACAGCAAACAGTCACCATGAGAAGCAAGTTCTACCAGACAGTGCTATTCTAACAGGCTATAGAAAAGAGGTATTTTTGTAGATAAAATGACTTCAGAGTAATTATTGCTTTGCTTTTTATTGAGACAGTCTCACTATGTCACTATGGCTGGCCTGAACTCTTTATGTAGACCAGGTTGGCCTCAAATACACAGATATCTGCCTGGCCTCTGCTTGATTTGCTTTTTTTATTTTGTTGACGTTTTCCCCCACAGTGCTGGGAACTGAACTGTATTCTAAGCAGTTACAGCTTCAGCCTGCAGATCATTATTAACTGAGTCCTAGATAAGCCTTTCAGGTAAATATATCTACCATAATATAATGGTTTCTTCCTATCATACTTTCCATTATAGATTTCATATCAAAATAGCGGATGCCATATTCTAAATATAATTTAGCCTAGAAACATTAAAAATGACCTAGTAGTAATGCCGTTTGAAATTTAACTCCCAACTCCCCCTCTACCAGTTCTACATAGACCTCCCACAGCCCAGGAAAAACAGGTGCTTCAAAGAAAAGAAAGGACTGTCTTCAAGTCGGCAGATGTCGACAGGGCAGGTTAACTTGCTTCTGACACTTCACCTTCAACGTATACGCATAGCACAGGTGAGCAGATCAAACGAGCAGGCAGGAAACACTGGGTTATTGTTTACAGAAGACCTTCAGAGTGGGAGAAATTGTTCTAAACACCTCTTCTCATTGAATAGCACGTGCACTCAATAGACCTGGCTTCTAAACACTGAGCGTCTTATTCAAAGTAAAATTATCCCACATACTGCCTTTAAAAATAACATTTACAGTATGTAAATCTAAACTCTTGAATTTGAAAATGTCCAGCTCATTTTAGATTATAAATAAGATCTTTCAGAATCCCAAATCTATTAAGCCCTCTAAAGTAAGTTACATTTGAAATTTTGTGGGTTTCTTTCTTTTTTTTTTAAGATAGGGTCCTACTATGTAGTCCTGGATGGCTTGGAACTCGGAACTCTGCCTACTTCTGCTTCCTAAAGGTGCACACAGTTGGCAATATCTAATGATATTAATGGCCACTAAGAAGATAAAGGGAAGAACTGTTTTGATGGGACACATAATAAGCAGAGAAAATCAAAACACCTCCAAAACTTCTAAAGGATCAGGTTCAGAATTTTAAGGATGTTCTTAAGACCAAAATTCTCACATACAATGTTTACGAAATTACACACAGTGTTTTCTTAACCTGAGAAGCCCCAGTGAATGTCCTTCCAAGTTTCATACTTCTTACCCCCTTGAAAAGTTAGCTCTCCTTTCAAACTAATTCAATTCAGACAAGGCTCAACAACTACAAAGCCTAAAGTTCAAACACTTATATAACACCCCACACAGAGAAGGTCATCTCTGTACACATTTTGTGTAAACACATCATGGTGCACCCAATGAGTGTTGAAAAATAAGGTCACATTTAATTTTCAAATAATCTTGTGTTACTAAAAAGGACCTTAATCTGGTTGTACATTCTTCCTCTAATAATGTTACCTTTTTAACTAAATTTTCTTGTCAAGTCTTTAAAAATAAAAGTATACTCCATTGCAAGGTTTCTTTTCATGAAATCCAAAAGCACACACAAGAGTTATAAAGTCATGAGTGTTTCATTCATTCTGATGTAGACCAACTGGAAGAAGCAACTTTAGAAGCTTCAGTGCCTGCAATAGGTATACCTGTATAATATAAAAATAGAGCACCTTCTTCACTGGTGCTTTGAGTACCCACAGATTTTGAACAATATATCATTTGAAAAAGACAAATATTCTTTTCAAACATCAACTACAACTGTCCACCTATACTTACTTGCAAATCCTTCTTCAATTTCAGCAGATCTTCATTTTCTCCGTTTCCAGACAGAGCAGCTTCTACTTGCTGGAGTTGAGCTTTGTAGCTAGCCAACTGTTTTGCTAGATCCTCTGACATCTGAAGAAAATGAAAAGACCATACAAACGGAGTCAATTACCAAACTAGAAAAATATTACTCTAACCTGCCCAAGTTAATCACTTTTACTCCCAACTCAAAAGTTTACTGATCATTTTACTTTCTTAAGATTTAATTAATCCACAAGCTTCAAAGCAATAATTTACACACGTGACAGGTAAATTCTATACAAAAAGATCTCCCAAAAAGTATGCTATAAGAAAAAAAGGAAAGTGATCTTCTTTCAATTAATACAGGCAGTGTGTAGCTCAACGAAAAGATTTGAAACACTTTAAGATTTGGAAAAGTCAAAAGTCAGAAAAATTAGCACGGGTGACTATTTCCAAAGTCACATAAAACTACACAAATTACTTCCTTATCATTTAACTGTAAATACGTAGCTCCTCAGAACACACCGTTCACATATAGGTAATCTTAGAATCTGTCTTTAGACAAATCCAGCTCAAAGTCCTAAAAGGTGAGGTAACACCTAAACTCTCCCTCCCTTATAGTGTACGCAAACATACGGGTCCTCTGAGGACCATCTCCGTAACATTCCCGTCCACCGGAAGCCTGGAATCACGGCAGACACTTCCAGGATGAAGGGTTCAAACAAGGCAGGCAGTTCTCCCAGTCACCCAGCACTCCAAAGCCCGCCATCATCCCGGCGATCACTCCAGACCAGGAAACGCAAAGCCTCAGCTTCCATGGAAACTGCGGAGCCCCGCATCCTCACAGTGGACCTCTTCAGAACGGCGCGGGCGTCTCCCCAACCCGACGGGTTCCCCCGGCCACCTCGGTCCATGCTCCGACCCAGTAGGGGTTCAGAGCAGCGGGCTCTACACACTGCCCGCGCCGGGACCCCGCTGCGAGGCCCGGCCTGGGCTTTGGGCCTCCGTCTCAACACCAGGCCGAGGCCGAGCGAGGCCTGACCCTCCTCCCTCAGAGGCTCGTTACCTTGGGCGGGGTTGGGGACGGGACGGCGGGCAGGGGTCGGGGAAGCGAGCCCAGCGGCGGCAGAGGCAGCTGCAGCAGAGAAAATATCCACGACGACGGGAAGATTCAGTCGGAAAAGGAAAACTCCGCCGGCAGCGAGGGGGAGGGGAGAAAAGCCGGGCTCAGGCAAGAGGAAAAGACAAGGCGAATGAGATCTCGCGAGACACGCAAACTCTCGCGAAATGGCGCTTGAGTCACATGACCCCCGACGTCCTCTAAGCAGCCGGCGTTTGCGGCCTCAGAGGGCGGAGTGGGTGTGGTCTAATAGACAGGAAGTGGCGTATATGGGCTGCGCCAGGCGCGGACTGCGGGTTCGTCCTACGTCAGTTCCGCTTTGTGCTGGGAGCCTCGAGTGGCTCACTAGAGTGGGTGTTGCCACAAATTCCCAGGGGCGTAAACTCGCGAGCTTTTCCAGCAAGCGGTGCTGAGAACGGAAAGGGATTTAGTAGCGAGAAGTGATCGGACATGACGGCGCGACGGAAGCAGATGCAGGCGGATCTGGATCTGCGGCCAGCCTGGTCTGCCTGAAAACCTAAATCAAGAGAAAGGGAATTGTTTTGTTGTCTTACAGAAAATAAATATAGCTAATAAAGGTAGACGGAATGATAAGGTGGGAAAAGTGACATTTTGAGGTGCGTACACAACATCCATAGACGCCCACATGGTGAAAGGAAGAGGAAGGGAAATTGTTTACGGAGCCAAGGTGTCATACACAAGTATGAAGCATCACACCTCACAGATGATTAATGATTACGGTGAAGAAATTTGGCATTCACCTACTTAACCAGTGTTCAACTTCAGCGCCAATAGTTGTGAGACTGACTTTATGTACCCCTTGACAATGGTTCACCCATGAAGGAATATGATCCAGCCCTCCAGTTTAAAGGAAATAGAAGCATGAAGGACCGTGTTGCGTGGCTGTGAGGAAAGAACCATAGATCCAGAATGTGGATGTTCTGTTAACTTAAATTATCCAAGAGCAATGTGGTTTTAACGAGAACTACTTTCCATCCTCTTGAGCATTTGAACACTTGGTCCCCAATGCTGTCAGGAGCAGTTTGAGGGACTTTCTGGCTGGAGAGGTGTGCCTCTGAGGGAAGGCTTGGAGAGGTAACAGACTTACATACCGTATCTACTTGGAGCTGTTTTCTACTTGGCAGTTTATGATGCAGCACTCAACAGACTTCCAGCCATCATGCTGGCCTGTTGCCTCTGCCCTGCCATTATGGACTCACACTCCGGAACCATAAGTCAAAATCTTTAAGTCACTCTGGTCATGCTGTTTTATCACAGAAAAGGAAGTAATGCTATTAAAAGGAATGATGGCTGTTTTAGATTGGGAAATAAAAAGGCAGGTGCCTGTGTGTAATCTCAGTACACCTGGAGGCAGAGGTAGGAGAATCAACAGAAGTTTGAATACCCCTAGGACTGTTATTGTGTTTCAGGTCTGCCAGCGTTACATAGTAAGACCCTATCTGAAGAACCAACCAATAATAATAATAATAATAATAATAATAATAATAATAATAATAATGTGGTGTGTAAATGTTGACTGGACAGGCCAGGCTAGTGATGTTAACATAGAGGTAGTGCATACACTGACAAACAAGATTCTGGCATTCCCCCCACTCGTAAAACCATATGTGTGGAAATTTAAACATAGACAATAGTAGATGATGCTTAGATTCACTATTAAATGGTGGTAAATTGCTAAGTTTTATTAGGTGTGAAATTTATAGTCTTAGGAGGAAAGCCCATGTTTAAGTATTTAGGGATACCTCCACGCAGTATGGCCAAATACTATATTATATAGCTGCGTGTGGCAACACATGCCTATAATCCGAACACCTGGTAGGTAGAATTATCATAATAAGGAAATTGAAGTTAGCCTCAGCTATGTAGTGCATTCAAAGTTAGCCCAGGTTACATGAGACTCTCTCAACCAAAATTATGTAAAATATTTACATTATTAATTAATATATACCTACATATACATGTATGTGTTAGTGTTCACATGAAATTTAAAAAGCAAACTTGTTATTACTGAATTTAATAGAGAACGTCTAACAGTTCATGGTACTAGCTTCTCAAGTCTCCTGTATATTTAACAGTTTTCAAAATAAAAATATGGGAGAAAGTATTCATAGCCTGGCTAGAATCAATTTTGAAGAATTTCGTGTGTGTATGTGTGTGTGTGTGTATGTGTGTGTGTGTGTGTGTGTGTAATGATGGAAGGAGAAGGGAGGAAAACTGGGTGGAAACCATTGCTTGTTAAGTACAGATTACAAACGAACATGTGTTCCTCAGAAACAAAAGATAGCAGAAAGTGTTATTCCCATTGGTCAAGAATAAGACTGTTTCCACAGTTTAAAGTCAAGTCAAGCTTTAATTAAATACTGGCTATGTGGGTGGGAAATGGCCCTGAATTAAGTTTTGCAAGGGCTTAAGAAACCATAATTCATTGTATTTCCCGTCAGGTCCAGTCAGGGGCAAACATCAATTCTAACATAATTCCTGCTTATGTGCTTCCTGCCCACATGTGATCAAGCATATCCAGCGTGGAGGGGTCAACAACCTGTTTAGGGGAGTGAAAACATGTGGCTTGTTATCTCCCATAAACAATAGCTTCGGGAACTATCTCCTTGGGCAAGAGGCTTGCAAATCAACAGCATTTTTGTTTCATGAGTTTCTAAGGCATAGGAACTAAAACTTAAACTGTAACTTTAGCTCTCACAAAAGGATGGCCAGGCAGCAGGAAAGACATGAAAGCTGGGAAAGCTGGGAGAAAAGCTTGAGTGAGTTACCTAGGTCTGCACTCAGGCAGGAGAATGAGGTGGGCCTCGCTTGCCCTCTGCTATCTGATGGATCCTGTCTGGCTTTAGTTTTTAAATGGTGTTCTGTTTCTACCACCTTCGTGCAGTACCCATGGACACCAGAGGGGGCGCTGGATCCCCTACTTAAATTACAGATGGTTATAAGCTGTCTTGTGGGTGCTGGGAATGGAATCCCAGTCTTCTGGAAGAGCAAGCAGTGCTCTTAATTACAGAGCCATCTCCAGCTCCTTAAGATGGCCTTTGAAAGTGAGTTACTGTATTCCTCTGCACCACAGCTCCTGACAGTAGCCTCTTATTTCCCACCCCCATATGCAGGAAGCCTATAGCTTATTTCTCTTAAACAAAGACAAAAGGGGAAAATATTTCACATATTTTTTACTGCAGTGTATAACAGAACGTTAATTTTTAAATGATTATTTGAACAAATTAATAACAAGTGACAGTGGGTATGTGTTCCCACATATAGAAAAGAAGAGGGGAGCCACTTGACTTTTGTAATTTGTGTGTGTGCTCTTGTGTGGTTGAGAAGGGAGGCATATATGGCATAGTATACAAAAAGGGATTAGAAGGGCCTCAGGGTTAGTTCTGGCCTCTGGTAGTCTTCTATTCACTTGAACAAATACCAGTCTGTAGTCCAAAGTTTTCCTGTATCCCGCAGCTGCTTGGTTCCAAATAAACACAGAGAGGCTCATATTAATTACATCTTGTTTGGTCTGTGGCTCAAGCTTATTGCTAACGAGTTCTTGCATCTTAACTCAATTCATTTCTACTGATCTATGTCTTGTGGCTTATCTGTGTTCCATTACATCTTGCTCCCCCAGCAGCTGGCAGTGTCTCTTCTGACTCCGCCTTTCTTTTCCCTCTCTCTCTGCTGGGATTTCCCACCTGACTGGAAGCTGTCTTACAGTAGGCACAACAGCTTCCTTTATTAACCAAGAGAAGCAACACATACTCACAGTATAAAGAAAGACATCTCACATTACCAGTCTTCCTGGCTGGCATGATCACTTCTGAGATTTTCCTATCCTGGTCCCCAGTCTTGCTAGGGAAGCATTGAGATTGCAGATTTGCTCCCATGCTTAGCTTCCACATGGGTTCTAGGAATTTGAATTCTGGCCACCATATTTTCATGGCAAACAATTTACCCACTAACCTAACGGTTCTCAACCTTTGTGTCACATATCAGATATTTGCATTACGACTCATAATAGCAACAAAATTACAGTTATAAAGTAACAATGAAAATAATTTTACGGTTGGATCACTACAACATGAAGAACTTTATTAAAGGGTCACAACATAGGAAGGTTGAGAACCACCACACTAATCAATCTCCCAAGATCATAGAAACTCTGATTTTTACAAAAACCAAAATGAGTTTCAGAGTTTCACCCTTTGGAGAGTAGTAGTTCATAATTTTTTGTGTCCATTTTTAGCTATTTTGCTGAAAATAAAACAATGATGGATACATATATATACTCAAAAATTTCACTAGGTGGCAGTCAGGATCCAGGCATCATCTGATACTAATTCTCTCCCCCCCACCCCCAACAGTGATGGAGCTATAGTACTGAAACATTGCCAAAGGGAAGTTTGGGGGAATACAAGGGAAGTAAATAAACATACTAACTATGACCTAATAATAATAATAAGCAAGTAATCAAATTATGAAGTACTATACAGCATCTGTACTCAGCTCTGATTGCAGTGTAGTACACGTTTTTATGTGTACTTCTGATCCTTCAATACATTTTATGAATTCCCTCATAAGATCTTTCAGATCATCATTATGGTTCATATCTTTGTGTTTTTAAAATATATCTCTGGAGTTCACAAAGTCAGGAGCCAGGCAGTAGCGGTGCATGCCTTTAATCTCAGCACTGGGGAAGCAGAGACAGAAGGATCTCTGTGAATTTGAGGTCAGCCTGGTGTACACAGTGAATTCCGGGACAACGAAGGCTACACAGAGAAACCCTGTCTCAAAAAACCATATACACACATCTATGTATATATGAAATGTGACTCACTTTGAGACCCTAGTACATCTAGTACATTTAACACCTACTTTTGTAAAAACCACCCTGATCTTTGGTAACAGCTACTCCAGAGGTACAATTTGTGGTCCTGGTGAGTTTTGCAGATGACTCAAATTTCTGTGCCAGATCATTGAAGAATGAGCAATTGGGTCAGGGGCAGTTACTGTGGGAGCCCTAGGCAATCCCATAGGGGAGCTCTGATTCTGGAGTAGCCCTTACCCACCATGTGAAGAACCAGTTCTCCTGTTGCTATGAAATGATGGTGTACACCACAGTAGGCAAGAAAGCCCTCCCTGGGTTTGGTGTCTCTGATACAAGTTTTGTTGCAGAAGCTACCCACATTAGAAATGGTGAGATCTGGAGCTAGAGGGATGGCCACAGTCACGAGTCATATGTCTTGGAGAGGACCAGAGTTCAGTTCCCCTGAACCCATGGTGGGTAGCTTCCGACTAGCTATAACTACCTAATGCTTTCTACCGGCCTACACTGGCACCTGTACTTATGTGCACATATCGCCATTCAAGAATTTCAAGAAATCTTATTTTTAAAAGATTATGAAAGCCATCTCCATTTTGTCATGCTTTTCTTGAGTTGAAGCTGTTGGGGAGAGGCTGCACTTCCTGCGTGTGATGCTGTTTGGTGCACAGTGATCCCTATTCTGTGGTTGTGCAGTAGAAGAGCTTGCTTAGGTTAGGCATAAGCACCTCAACCATGAAAGTTAAGCATTTCCTCTGTTGAAGAATTTTTTTATTTTTAAACATAATTGGTGATTACCATTTTTGCTTTGTTTTGCTCTTTTGAGACAGGGCCTTAATGCATAGCCCTGGCTGTCCTGGAATTCACTGTGTAGACTAAACTGACTTTGTGAACTCCAGAGATCCTCCTGCCTCTTCCAGATTGAGAATTAAAGACATTTGCCATCATGCCCAGTCTATGACTGGCAGTGATTATTTATATCAGCATACCCAAGCTATGAGAATGAGTTTCATGTTTTAAAAGGGGTGGGGAGTGATAAACATTTTCTGGAAGTACCCTCTTTTCAGGTAGTAAATGTATGACTGGCCATTTATTTAAAAGACTAAAACTTTTGGCTCCCCTTCTATCCTATTACCACTGATGCTTTTCCTGATTTTTCAGGGACTGACACCCACAAGTCTAGTGACCCCTAAAGTTCTCTTCTCCTGTGCTGCATGCTAGGCCATCTGCCCTTCCCACTTGGCTGGATGCTGTAGTGTAAGAATGGAAGTCCTTCCCTGACATGAATCCTCCACATTTGGCTGTCAGATTGACCTTCTGGAAACACTCATTCTAGACATGCTTGCACCTGTTATAATTGAGGCTTGTGAGCTCAGCACACAGGCCATCAGTGTTGTGGCCACAGGTTTAGCACACACGGGCTGTGTACTGCATGTGCAAGCCTGCCCTTCTCCTTTGTGTCTTGCTGCCTTGCCTCCAGTGTACATTCTACCTCACTTGCCTGGGAGAATGTCTTGAAATTCAGATGGGCAAGGAAGCCAGTGGTGCACTGAGCTTCAGCACTTGAGTTCCCACCTCTGCTCCGTTGGGGATTTATGTCTACTACAAGCACATTCAGTTATCAGTATTAGAAGCAGGCCCCTCAAGGCCTCAAGCATGGGGCAGTAACCTAACCACCCTCCACCCTTATGTGCCCAAGCTTGATACTTTCTCCACAGGCAAAAGAAGTAAAGCCAAGACAAAAATCCATGCAACTGTGACAGGAAGGTGCCTGTTGGTTGTCAGTTTCATAAGAAGCCATGTTCATTTGCTGTCTTATGTTGTGACTTGTAAAGTGACTAGAGTCAAGTCA
This sequence comes from Phyllotis vaccarum, assembly GCA_033318265.1. NCBI lineage: Eukaryota > Metazoa > Chordata > Mammalia > Rodentia > Cricetidae > Phyllotis > Phyllotis vaccarum. The sequence continues at coordinate 8,051,866 of JARWLC010000004.1, read as the reverse complement.
CCTTGCTTCTTTGTGTCCTACCTGAGAGAAAAATATGAAAATGACACATTTCCCTATACTCTCATGGCAACTTGATGTAAATGTAGAGACTGTCAGCCGTCTATAAGCCCAGATCCAATGGCCATGGGCTTTTATTGTTGCTGTTGTTATTATTGATAATCTATTTTCTCTTTTGTGTATTGTCCTCAGATATCTATATTGTTATTCTTAAGTATTACATATCATTTGCAATATATAATATTTTAAGACATATGTTGTATGATATTACAAATTATATATAGTAATATTTTAAAGACAGTCATATTATGAAGCCCAAGCTAGTCTTGAATTTTTTTATTGTTGTTTTTCTTGAAATTTTAATCCTCAATATCCCACGTGCTAGGAGTGTAGGCATGGACCACCACATGACCACCCAAATCTGTATTTTATGATCAAAGAAACACGTGTTGCCATCCTCGGCTCACACACAGAACAGCACATTGGATGGAATCTTCAGTCCTAATATGAATCTCCTCTCCCTGGCACCAAGCACTTCAGCGGTGAGACTGTAGCTTCAATGAGCTGGTGGCATTTCCTCAGTATCCCTCAGACTGAGATTCTCAAGTTTATAAGAAGGCTTCTCTTTGTTGTTTTTCCCAGTGGACCCTTTCCATAGACAATTACTCATTTCTGCCCCTCTCTTTCTTCAGACTTTCTAGGCCAGCACAACAGGCCTGGCTTTTGTTATTCCTCTGCTAGTAAATTCTAGTAAGACAGAATTCCACACAGGAAATCCTGTTTCATCCCTCCCCACTGACATCATCTGTTCCCCGGTATAGGCATCTGGTATGGACTCTGTTGATGCCCCTGAAGGAGGAAACTGGACTCTAGCTATCTCTTACACATTGCCTTCAGCTCTTGCTTTACAGAGAAAGGATGGTCACTGGACAAAGAATTTTCCTTCCAGCACCCATCTGAATTATGATGATTTACCCTTGAAAATACATGACTCTTATGGTTTGAATGTCCTCACCAAAACTTACGTTGACATTTAATTCCCACTAAGGTTGTTGAGAAGTGGAGCCACATGAACCTTACAGGATGATTAGGTCATGAGTTTTCTACCCTTGTGAGTTAATAATGAAGTACTGGCTCTCTCTTCGCCTGGTCTCTTGTAGAAGCCAGTTTGGCCCTCTCTGTTGGATTAACCCTTCTCTCCATGTGATGCCCTGCTTTATACCAGGATTCCGAAGAATCCCACTAACAAGACCAGCACCTGCTCAAACCCTTGAAATTAGACCACCCAACCCCCAGAACTATGAGTTTAATGAACCATCACTCTTCAGAAATCACGCACATATCATTACAAAGTTGTTCAAGAGAGCTGGAGAGATGGTTCAGTGGATAAAGTGCTGACTGTGCCAGCATGAAGACCTGAGTTTACATCTCCAGCATCTGCATACTCACACATCTACAGCCTCAGCAGTGGAGGTCAGGGAAGAAAGCAAAAGGTATCTTGATGGCCACCATCTTACCTGAAAACCTGGGAGCTCCACAGTCCTGTGCCAAGAGAATAACCCAGCATCTTATTATGGCCTCTACCTATGTGCACAGGCACTGCACACATATCACCACACACACACACACACACACACACACACACACACACACACATACACACACACAAAATAATAAAAGCAAAAATAACTCTTGAAGATAAGTCAGAGTCATGAGACTATATTTGTAATAAAAGTTACTAACTAACTGTGGGCCAGGCATGGTGGTGCATACCTTTAACCCCAGTTCTCCAAAAGGAGAGGCATATGGATCTCTATGAGCCTGAGGATAGCCTGGTCTACATGGTGAGTTCCAGACCAATCAGGGCTACATAATGAGATGCTGTCTTAAAAAAATTCACTAACCCTAATAGTGTTCATTTAAATTTTTATAGTAACAATAAGAACCTCAAATGGCCAAAAAAACATGAAAAATACTCAAATTTATACATAATCCAGCCAAGATATGTTCATCCAAATGGGAGAAGGTATGGACGGCAGCATATACTCCCTAATGAGAATATACAGGTGCTGTAGAAAGCGTGTTGGTATTATCTAGGAAATCTGAGGGATCTAGAAATTATACTCTACAACACTGTCTATGTAATAAGGAGGCACATAAAAGTTACTACTCTTGATTTTGAAACAAAAACTTTAAATCAACATCCTGAGTGACATCTACAGGAAAATAGAAGAGATGGTGTGGTGTATTTATTCATTGTCTCCTTGACATCAAAATGAATAGAAATGAATTAACCAGAGGCTCATTTACCAGCGTAGTTAAAAGTCAGCAGTGTCAGCAAAAAGACCATTTGCAGGGTGATGTGTGTGGTAAGAGTCTGCATGAGTAAAGCCACGCCACAGTAAGTTATATTCTAATAAGAGCAAAAGACTAAGCATGAGAATGAGGGAAAATGATGGACATTGGGATGGGGAGATAGCAATGCTGGGGGCTTTTCACTCTTTCTCTCACAGGGTGTTGTGAGTGAGGGCAGGTACATCTACCTGACACGCGCAGGACATGTGTATACTTGTGCAGGTACATCCGCCTGACATCACAGAACATGTGTACACTTGTGCACGTGCATCTGCCTGACATCACAGAACATGTATACACTTGTGCAGGTACATCTGCCTGACATCAAAGGACATGTGTACACTTGTGCACATGCATCTGCCTGACATGTTTAAGAAAAGGAGAGTATCTCACTAGAATTTTTATTGTTATTTACCTAAAACATGTGAGTTCTAAATAAAGCCATTCCCCAGATTGTAGGAAAAGGCACCCCTCCGCCAGATACCCCGTATGCCTTTTGTGCTGCAGTAGAACACCACACCTTTACCCCAGGGCCTTATTCTCTCCTTTTTCCCTCTCAGAGCTGAAACCGAGCTCTTCCTCTGAGCTCAGCCCACTCTTGCCTCTGCCCAGTTTATTCTCAGGGCTTCAGCCATGACTTTCCACTTCGTCCTTTCTTCCAGCATCTGATCTAAGTTTCTTAGGCTACTTCTGTGGTCTGTGTTTTTCTGCTGCATCACCCAAATAAATGTCATACTCAAAGTCACCAAATCACTAATTCTCCAAGGCAGAAAGCCACTTACTACAAAAAGCCACCACAGCCAATGTTCTGAATATTTTACATTTTCCTTATGGATTGTGGTTTCTGTGACATTAATCTCTCCTAGACCTTCTTCAGCTGTGGAGCTCTTGTGCATAAGCCCTTGTTCCTCCCTCACCAAAGGTCGGTCAGTCGGTTGGTCTGTCTGTCTGTCTTTCTCTCTGTGTGTCTGTCTCTCTTTCTGTGTCTGTGTCTGGCTCTCTCTGTTCCCCCTCCCTCTCCCCTCTTTCTTAGACAAGATCTCTCCATGTATCCCTGGATGACCTGGAACTTGCTATGTAGACCAGGGTAGCCTTGAACTCACAGAGATCTGACTTGAGAATGCCAACCTTAAAGATGTGGCACCATGCCCAGATCATCTCACTCCTAAGTAGCCTCAATGGTCATTTAATAAAAAACATTTATTAAATGCCTAAGCTCTGTTCTTCTCTCAAGGCTGGGACACAGCATTGGAAAGGCCATGTTCCAGAGAACTTACACTTCACAAGAGAAGAAACCAAAAGTTTTAAAAGCAGATCTGTAAACATTAGCAAATAAGTGTCATAGAGAAAAATGAAAGAGTAAAGGGAGGGGTTGTGGAAAAGGAGAAAATAGATTATATTCATCTTATAGCAAACACTCAGGAAAGTCTCTTCTGATATGCCAAGTTTGAAAGGCCTGTTCTCAAAAGAAAATATTAAAGCACATGGAGAAGATGATGGATGGATGGATGGATGGGTGGGTGGATGTAGACAGACAGACAGATACTTGAGGAAGAAAGGGTGTGCTGGGAGGTGGGGAGTAGGAGAAAGATAACCCGAGGTTTAACTTAATCCTGGATGGAGTGGTAGCTACTACAGGTCAACAAGAAATATACAGTAGGCACTGGGATTCATTCAACAAATATGTAGAGAGAACCTGGAATCGTCTGTTAACAATAGAGTGGCTCATATTGCTTTAACTTTTCTGTAGATAACAATGAACTCCAGAGGAGAAAACAGTCTAAAGAAATCAGAGTAGACAGGTAAGAAGTGGTGAGTTGGCACTGAGGTAAAAGGCCAAACCAGGTCTGGGGTCCAGACAGGCAAATAGGTGGATGGACAAACAGTTGAATAGTCCATGTCAATGGTGGGAGCCTGAGCTGAGTCTGAGGCTCAGAAACAGGGAGTCATCGGTCCTCGATACATACATCAAGGTGTGGAATCCGCTTTTGCAGTGTTAGGTGTCTAGCACTTTATGGGGCTCAGGCGATGGAGTTACTATGACTTTTCTTGGTGTTAGGTCTAATGCTACCAAAATATGATTTTGACAGACTCATGGTGTGCCTGCAATCTTAGGTCACCTGGTCCCTGCCTTTCTTCTCCCAGGAATGAGTCATTTATTACCCTAGGCCTGCTTGGTGGCACATGACAGATGCTGCAGTCCCTAGGTACACCTGGGGCTATGTCACCCTCCTCACCCAAAGTGTAGTCAAAAGCTGCTTGTAAAATGGAGCCTCGTGGGACAGGGCATAGTCTGGAAAACCACTGTGTGTGTAGTATGGAGTAACTTAGGGTCGGGCCTCATCTGATCCCAACATTAACTGCCCAGTAAAACAAAGCTGAAGCTCTTCAGAAGAATGTGATGGAAACCAAAGTCTCTATATTAGCAATGATGTGGAAATCACAATTTTAAAACACCAGACAACCAGAGAAAGAAACTGTGACCCACTTATAGCCAAGAAAACAGGAAACCAATCAAGACTGACTCTGTTGTTGTTGTTGTGTTTTTCAAGACAAGGTCTCTTTGTGTAGCTCTGCTGTCCTGGAACTAACTCTGTAGACCAGGCTGGCCTTGAACTCAGAGATCTGCCTGCCTCTGCCTCCCAAGTGCCAGGACTAGGCATGCAACACCACTGCCTCATTTAGAATTATTTGAAAATAGCAACAGTAAACCAGGTGGTGGAGGTGCATGCCTTTAATCCCAGCACTTGGGAGGCAGAGATCTCCATGAGTTCAAGGCCAGCCTGGTCTATAGATTGAGTTCCAGGACAGCCAGGGCTACACAAAGAAACGCTGCCTTGAAAAAACAAGTAAGCAAGTAAACAAATGAAAACAGCCACTGCAACTCTGCTCAAGAACATGAACAAAGCGATGTTTATCAAGCCTGAACAAGGAAACCTCAGCAGAAGACCAGAACTTAAACAAAAAAGAAAATTCTAGAAGTAAACATAAACTTAAAAATAAATAAGTTTTGGAAGCTTAGTATGCCGTGAAATGTCCTTGCATCTCAGAGCCCTGCCAGTATTCCCAGCCTCAGCCACACCACCAGGGCTCCTGAAGTGTCACCCTCTGTGGCTCTGTGAATGTTTTTCTGACTAATTTGTACTCAGCCCTCAGCCCTCAGCTTAGGGATCATGTCATTTTGGAAAACACCCTGACATGTTACCTCGGAACCTCATGTCCTCCTTGGTGAGGCTGTGATAGCTCATGCCTGCTCATGCCTGCTGTGTCCGCTGTTCTGTTGTCCCAGTGATTTTCCTTTGGGTTGTAGTCATCTTTAGTGCTTCCAAACATGGCAAATAGATGGTGATGGAGTTTGCTGAAGGTGTGAATGCCTGCGTCAAATCGGACTGGAACTGGCTGCCTCGAAGGAACCCAATCATTTCTTAGCCACTAAGTTCTGCTACAATAATGTTTTCCAGATAAAAATATCCAGGTGAGAAAACCAGAGAAGAATCTGGGCCTGAAGCCCAGAGAAAAGACCCTTGTGCATGTGCTTAAGAATTTCTTTGGTTCTTTTCCTTCCCACTGCCCTCCCAGATGATAGCCATCTCTTACAGAGGTTGTGATAGCCTCTTCTTGAGAGATATGCATATGGTTTCTTTTTGTTTTGGAAGCTAACCGTCACTCCAGCCCGCTGCAGTTTTCTTCTGACTAGCTCAGAGTTTTCACTTCTTGAATAATCCAAGAAAGGATCTTGAGATTTCTCTATGTCAGTGTTTCTTAACCATTTTAATGCTGTGACCCTTCAGTATAGTTTCTCATGTTGTAGTGACCCCCCAACCACAAAATTATTCTAATAGTAACTTTGCTATTGTTATGAATCGTAATATAAATATCTGATATGCTTATACTCTTAAGTGGTCTCCGTGAAAGATCATTCAACAACCTCATGTAAGTTGTGACCCATATGTTGAGAACCACTACTCTGGAGAGTCTAGCTCAGGCCACACATGGAGTGCCTGTTGTCAACTCTTGTCTTTTTAAGCTTCAGGGAGACCCCCTTGGTGGTTCGCTAACCTGCAATTTATTATCTGCACAGTAGCACCAACACAGCTAAGTCAAGAAAGCAAGTGAGCTTCCAAGAACAGTGAGGAATGGTGGAGCTCAAAATAATCAATATCTGTCCACATATTTCTATGAATGGGGTGCATCCATCAAAATGACTGGGCGGCATTTATCCCAGCCTGGCTGACTGAGCCATACCTGGATGAATCATTTTCTGTGTTATCGGCAAAGCCAGTCCCTGCCTGGTGGTAGGCATGCCCCCTGATTGAAGGGATCTGTGATCGGAGTCTGGACTATTGAATCCTACAGTGGAATCCAGTCACTAACTGATGGACCAGCACCCCAGCATCCTTCCTAATCACGTCTGCAGCCTTCTGGTTTTGACTGTTTACCTTTGTTGTTTTTGAGGAAGAATGGTCATGCTTTCTTGTCTGAGAAGTGACTGGGTAGCATGCAGAGGTAACCTCACAGGGTTTTTCCACTCAGTGGATGGGATTTTAGAAACACGAGTGTGTAAAAACCCCATGTCACCTCTTAAAATCCCCCTGCACTCAAAGGGGAAGCTTAGTGAACAGTTTCAGCAAAGCATCAGGAATCTCAGAAAATGCTGATTCACTGGGCTCTGGAAATGAACCTCAGTTTCTCTAGCTGGTTCAAGATGAGCAAACTTCTCTTTATGTGAAATAATATGCCAACGAGGAAGAGATCAGCTTGTCCTCTGATGAAGATGACAAATGAACTGACAATGTTCTGTGTCTTCCCTCCAGCTCAGGCTGTGTCCTTCTAGTTACAAACTCCTCTGCTTGTCTTCTGAGGTCTTCCTCACCTCAGGGATCCCATGGTCTCCCAGGCTCCTTTCTCTATATTTGCCCAGGGAGGAGCCTTTCCTCTGAACTCCTCAGATGTCTGTCAAAATCTCTTCATTGACATTTGCTATAGACGCTTCAGGGCCTATGTGTCCTTGTGTCCCAGCAGCCACTTATCAATGGGGTTGGCCACACCCCTTCCAGGTTGGCCACACCCCCTCCAGGGTCCCCGGCTCCTGGATAAGCGTCTTTGGACCTTATCGGATGACACCTTAATCCCGCCACACAACCCATTTCTATTAATCTGTCTGCCACATGGCCCATGGCTCACCTGTGTTCCTTACATGTTTCTTCTTGGGTGGCTTACTCGATCTGCCTCTGACTAGAGTTACAGATAGTTGTGAGTTGCCATGTGGGTGCTGGGAATTGAACCTGGGTCCTCTGGGAAAGCACTCTTAGCCACTGAGCCATCTCTCCAGCCTCTATTTGTGACTCTTATTTAATATCACTCTACCACATATTTTTGCACAAAAATGGGATGGGCCCACTTGTCACATTTCCAGGGAATAGCAGTTAAGTGTTTGCCATGGGGGTGGGGGGTGACGGGAGAGTCATGTGGAAAGTGAACCCATGTAATACAGGCAGGTCAGGCTGAACAGAGAGCAGATTACAAGGACCAGGGCAGGAAGGAGAGATCAACAATGACGCAAGGCACTGGCTAGAGCTTCAATCTGAGGAAGGTTCAGCTGTGAAACCTAGGCCCTGGAAAAGCCAAGAGGAAGGTTTTTGACCTGGTCCTGATAGCTGGCTTTTGGTCATAAAATTCAGCATCAGATGACAGGAAGAAGCCTGAAAGAGATGACCTCTACAAAAGTATGTGTCTGATAGCCTTGTGTGATACCCCACACAGATGCTTTTCCATCTTCTCAGAGTTGCTGAAGTCCAGCTCATCTACTTTACAGTGCTTTCTGGTAGAAGACGCTGGCCCAAGCATGGTAGACAGAACATGAAGGAGGGTCCTTGCCCTCAAGGAACTTACATTTCAGCAGGAGGAGACTGTCGTTCACAAGTCAGTAGTAAATGCAGAGGGGAGATTTAGTTTTTGAAAATGAGCTATCATGTTGCACGAATAAAGGAAACTCAGAGCCAGGTATCAAGGAGAGGCTGAAATATCAAAGAGAGGAAACACCACAGTCAGATCTCACCCAGCTGTCTTCCAGCTTCCTCAGCCTCACTCCTTGTGGCTTCTACTGCCTGAATCTGTCTTTCTATGCCTGCCTTAAATACTCTCTTCACCCAGTTGTTTCACATCCAGGTTAAGATTAAAGGCGTGGGGGCTACTGCTATTTGGTAGTTAGCCTTGAACTCACAGAAACACAGAAAGATCTCCTCAGACTCTGGAGTTACGGGATTAAAGGCCTGACATCACCACAGCCTGCCTGGGAGCCTGGAACTCCCTCAGTAAACCAAGTTGGCCTCAAACTCAAATCTGCTGGGATTAGAGATATAGGTCACCACTCCTGGTCTTTCCCTGTGCTGGGAATAAAGGTGTGAGTCACCACTCTCTGACCCTCCTGGCTTGACTATGGCTTGATCTCTCTGATATTCCAGACTGGTTTTATTAAATATAAAAGTATTGCCACAGTGTCAAGATTGATGAGGAAGAGCTGGAGAGGTGGTTCAGTGATTAAGAGTGCTTGCTGCCCTGCTAGAGAACCTGGGTTCAAATTCTTGCACCCACATGTCATCTCACAACCATGTGTAACTCTAGTTCCAGGAGATCTAATGTCCTCTTCTTGGTCTCCAGAGACATATACACGGTGCATAAAAATATATCCAGGCAAAACCAGTCATATACGTAGAACAAAAATAAATATTAAGAGAGAGAAAAAAAAAGATTGACCAGGAGACACCTGTCAAAGCAGGAAGGTTTTCTCTTGGGAGGTGAGTTTAAGTTGGGGCCGTAACCATGTGACAGAGAACCTCAAGCATAAGACTCCAAAGGAGGACCAAGAGCAGACTAAGTAAAGGACAGAGAGAAGGCACTGTGACTACAGCCCTGTGAAGAAGGGGACAAGAAGGGGGACCAGGTGAGGGGTCTGCAGAGGAGATTCCCTAGATCCTGTGAGGGTTTAGACTTTACTCTGAATGTAGTGGGTACTCACAGCATAAGTAAGAAATATGGATTAACTTAAATGTAGGACCTATTTAGTAATAAGCCTGAGCTACTGGCTGAGCATTTGTAATAATATTAAGCCTCTGAGTGGTTGAGAGCAGCTGCGGGACTGAAGAACTCTGCTTACAAAGGGCCCATAAGGAAGGAAGAAAAACAGAGTACTGTGGTGTCACAGAAGCCCAGACACGTGTTTCCAGAACAAGGGAGTTGTTGCCCAGAGGGAATATTGCTCACTGATTGGCTGAGATGAGGGCAGAGACCTAATCGTGAGCTTTGGCAGGATAACTCTAAGAGGGTACTGCTTGATGGAGGACTGAATCCTCCAGCCACAGCTGTATACAAGAAGCAAACCCAGGAAGGCACCTGTGAATCTCAGACCCTGCACTGGCCCCGCAGAGTTCATAAAGTTTAGGGTACACTGATGGCTCCTGGTCCTGGCAGAGATAAGCCATCCTTTTCCAAGGGTGGTATATTTTTAGTTTCCTTAACTTAAATTTATAAACAATGAAATGCAGGTCTTGGGTGATGAGGTTTTCTTTAAACTGAACTGAAATTTATGTGACATAATTAATCATTTAAAAGTAAACTTCTTACGGGATCCAGGACATTGACAGCATGGTGCTCTCACCACCTCTATCTTTTCCAAAGCATTTCTGTCTTCCTGGAGGAGACCCTTCCTCCTTAAGGGGCATGGGGCTTGCTTTGAGGACATGCTTTTATGTGAGGTGCGAGAGAATGTACCCAGCATCACACACTGTAAATAAATGCTGTACCACTGAGCCCTGCCCCCACTCCAACATGCTATCTTAGTTCTGGCTTTAATATGTTTCATGACATAGTAAATGTTTCATGGCATAGTGTCTCTGTAGAGAGGCCCCGTAAGTGCTGTTGAAACCCAGCTGAGACCTTCCCTGACCTTGGCAGAGTCAGAGTCTAACCTCTTTCCTGTTCCTCCTCTCAGAAACTAACAGCTGCAATTGATGTCTCTGTGGTCCCCCTGCCACCAACAAGGCAGCTGTGAAGTTAATGACAGGGCAATAAAAAGCTGGTGACAATTAGGTGCTCACTGGGATGTTCAGGCATTATTGTTAATCTGGAAAAAAAAATCAATTAGCTGAATAAGAAAGTGCTGTCCGGATAAACGTTTATTTTTCTCCCAGCATGGTACCAGCTGCGTATGTCAGGTCCAGAATGAGAAAAGGTGTTTCTAGTGTAATAGAACCGAAAGTATATTTTTAGATGTCTGAGAGATGATGGGGCTTTGGGGAAATTATTTGGTTTTTGTTTCTATAAAAAAGCTGGACATGTAGTTCAGTTGGAGGAGTGCTTACTTGGCAGGCTTGAGGCCCTGGTTCCAATCTCCAGCATCAAGCCAGGGTGTAAAATTTCTGTAAACATGGCTTTTGTGGGACAGAAGAGGAAGGTCAGAAGTTGAAGACCATCTTTGGTTTTATTAGGAGTTTAAGCTGGGCTACAAACCCTGTTTTTGTTTTGTTGTGGGGAGTGAGCGAGACAGGGTTTCTCTGTGTAGTCCTGGCTGTACAGGAACCCACTCCGTAAACTAGGCTGGCCTTGAACTCATAGATTCATGTAGGGGAATTATTTTGTTCCATTGTAAATAATTGTTCCCGCCTATGAGTTCAATAAAAAGCGCTGATTGGCCAAAGGCCGACAGGAAGTGTGGGCGGGGCTACCAGACTAGGAGAACCCGGGGAACTGGAAGCACAGAGCAGAATGCCAGAGAGAAGCCAGAAGTAGCAGAGGACAACTATGCTGCTCCAAGAAAAGGTACCGAGCCATATGGCTGAACAGGATAAGAGTCATGGGTTAGATTAAGGGTAAAGAGTTAGCAAGTTATATGCCTGGGCCTTAGGCCGATCAGCCTAAGACTATTGTAAGCATCTGTGTGTCTGTGTGTCTGCGGGTCTGCGGGTCCAAACCTTGAGGCTAGGCCCAAAAGTCCGGGCCAGAAACCTCATACTATAGATCCATCTGCCTCTGCCTCCTGAGTGCTGGGATTAAAGGCATGTGCTACTGCTACCCAGTTCAGACCCTGTTTTAAAAACAAAAACATCAAAATAAAGGCATGTTTCTGGGTATGTGTATGGGGGCATGTATGCCCATTGGGGTGTATGTGGAGGTCAGAGGTTTTGTATTGGAGTTGCTTTTCCAATAACTTCTCCTTTTATTTTTTGATACAGGGTCCTCATCAAAGCTAGAGCTTTGCTGCTTTGATTAGACTGGCTTGCTGGCCAGCCCCCAGGGATTTACACAGGTTTCTGCCCTCACCAGTTCCCCAGCACTCAGATTTCGTGTGGAAGCCGGGATCCAACTCAGGTCCTCAAGCTGACAACAGACACTTTACCTACCAAGCCATCTCCTGAGCCCCATACCCTTAAGTTTCCTGGGGGCGGTGTGTGTGTGTGAGTGAAATGCTCTGCCCAGTGCTTCACCCAATAAATATTAGCTGTTTCTACTTGGGTGGAAGAGCGGATCCTTAGAGCTAGAAGAAGAGGCCAGGTGAAGCAGAGTAAAGTAGGTCTAACTGCACCTTCAGTGGGCCTTTGGGATCTCCTGCTCCTGAGGACTCTTGGCCAGAAGGCTATTCTGGCTGCCCAAGACTCCCGGCCTTTGCTTGGATTCTTAGAATCACAAATAGCCTCAGCAGAGGGAGTCAGATGTTCTGAGTCTCCCTGTGCTAATAGATGGTCACCACACCCCCTGCCACCACAGCCAGAGACAAGACCTTCAGCATAAAGGAAGGCATTTGAGGATCTATTTTTCTCTCCCAGCAGAGAGCATTACTCACCTACCCCTGTGTGTCACTAGGAAGGAGAGCAGGCAGAAAACACAATAAACCACCAAGGATGAGTCAAGTTTCAATAGAGAGGCTCTGCTCCACGGCAGGAGGCAGGCTGTTCTTCTTCTGCATTCCCGAGATTCAAGTTCAAATTGCAAGGAGTCCTGAACTTTCTGCTTTCTTCTTCTCCCCGAGAAGAATGGCAAACAGAGCTGCCCTCCTTTGTGCTGTTTCAAGGTTAGAGAAACAAGTGAAGGTGATGATCGGAGAGCTGGTTCCTTAAGGCCCCTGGAGGCTGGATAGGGCAGCAGGGAGGCCAGCCTTCACAGTCCCACCTCTCAGCCCTTCTTTGTCCTTTCTTTCTTGAAAAATCTTGGTGCCCGTGGTTTTTCAGGCAGCTGTAAGTGTGAGCCTGTCCTCCAGCAGCACACTGCCTAAGGCTCTCTCAGGAAGCAGCGCAAACAGGCATTCAGGGAGACTGGTCTCCATGGAAGGCTCTGCTTAAGGTGACATGAGGATTTCCCCAGGTGCCAAGAAACAATTTTATGAGCATGTGGGGTTAATCTTACATTTTCACATCATTCCTTATTTTCAGTAGAAGGATCAAAAAAGGCAAGACGCAGCCAGATCTCTGAGTTCCAGGCGAGCCTGCTCTACATAGCAAGCTATAGTCTAGCCAGGGCTACATAGTAAGACCCTGTCTCAACAACAACAACCAAACTAAACCAGAAGACAGATCTAAAGAAGGTTGGGGTTAAGTTGGGTATAGGATAGAGCCATGGAGGAATTAGCCAGCCTCTGCCTTACTTGAGGCATATTTTGAATATTTGTACAGACCACTGTGACAGATGCCATAGAAAATACATATTTTGATATGATTGACATGACAGTCACAGGGAGCTTGCAGCAATACAAGCTCTTGCTGTGTTCTAAGGAATGCTGGGCTTCCGGGCATCTCTGTTTTAGAACTCTCCCCAAGTGGTTCTGATGGCTACTGGCTTGCGGAACTTCGGCAGAGGACCATGTTTTGAAAGGAAGAGATGACATGTCAGCTACTTACTATTCACTGAGCCACTCATTTATTTTTTTTTTTCAAAATTGGTTGTCTGAGAGGCTGTCTCACAAAAAACGAAAACGGTTGCTAAATTTAGTGTCTGGAGACTCCTTGGTCAAGTATGCGCCATTCTTACAGAGGACCTCTAGCTCAACAGTAGCCTATAACTCCAGCTGTCATGGCTTCTGAAGGCACCTGAACATACATGGCAGAGAAACACAAAAACAGACACAGACACACAGAGAGAGGGGGAGGGGAGGAGGGAGAGAGAATTAGTCTTTTAAAAATTAGAAACATGCATACCATTAATATGAGCACTCAGGAGGCAAGTGAATCTCTGTGAGTTTAAAGCCAGCTTGGTCTACTTTATTGCATTTCCTTATTTATTTACTTATTTGTATTTAGAGGGGTGGTGGTGTGCAAGCCGTAACCCATGTGGAGGTTAGAGGGAAATTTGTGGGTGATGGTTCCCATCCATCCACATGTGGATCCCATGTGGATCCCAGGGATTGAACAGAGGCTGTCAAGAGTCTCTATCCGCTGAGTCATGTCAATGACCCTAAGTGGTTTTGTGTTTACCTCGAGAGTCATGTCAATGACCCTAAGTGGCCTTTGCTTTTTAACCACTAGCAAAAAGAAGGCTCGTAATTAATGCCCAGTCTTTTTTGCCTCATTTGGGCCAAACTGCACAAAAGTCTCTAGCCACAGCCCTTGGATTCCAGAAGCATGGTCGGCCTACAGTGAGCAATTTAGTCCTTTCATGTTGGCCACAAAGTTCTGCCGAGAGCACATTTGTAGGCACACTTTCCACAGATCCATGAAGCATTGCACACACATACACACACTCCACATTCAGTGCCATACACTCACACCAGAAATTTAATACACATTCAAAACATGATCCAAGAGTCAGACAGCTCAACCCACCACCACACACACCATTGCCCACAATCAGAATGCACTACTCAACAGATACATATGTGTAATAGACATGTTCCACACATACTCTGCCCAACAGACAGCATTCTTGCAGATATTCACAGTCTCCCTGTCTGTGATGCCAGGATTTCTTTGGCTTTATTGCCCAGCAATCTGAAAGGGTGACAGCCTGTAAGGACTCAGGAAGGATTGCCTGTCCCTGTCCGCTACAATATTGGTCTCATGTCTTATCTGTCCAGAGACTGACAGAAAGGATATAGGACAAGTAACAGTTCCTGCATGTGAAGATGTAACTTGACCTGTGAACCCTCTTTTTTCTACCTCTTCCTATTTCCATCTTTGGTTATGGGAAAGTTGGTCCATCCAGCTCAACAAAAAGTTAACATGTACTATGACTTTTAAAGGGGAAATGAGTTGCTCTGAGTTATCTCCAACATAGCTTAACAGTTTAGGGAATATTTCAGAAGCCGCCTGACCTGGACAAGTTCACTGACATCAGCTGTTACAAACCCAGAATTTCAACGAAGAGCCCCATTAGCAGCAGAGCCGATGATCTTGTCATATCTAAAATTAATTTGCTTTTATATCTGAGCTCTGACATTAGCAACATAGTTCAAAAGAGAAAAATTCAAAAGCCCCAGAGGATTCTGGGTAATGGCATGTAAGTGAGGAAGATCGTGGTGTTCAGTGTTCACTCCTGGTTGGCAGGAGGTTCTGGGAGCATCTCATATGGTGAGAACTGTGCTGGGCAGAACGCATCTCCCCACAGTCGGGCTGTTGTCAGAGTCTGCTGGCCAGGACTTGTCCTTCCCACGTCCCTCTTCCCTACGCCTGCCAGCGTGTTCTCTTTCCTTTTGGCTTTATTTTCAGCGTTCCAGGCCTGTGTGATATTTTGATCCTCTCCACTCTAGACTCAAGCATCTGTTGAGTATGCAAATGTGACTGGGGGCACAGGTGCTTCACTTCAAGAAAATCCAAGGAAAGTCGCATGATTTCCATGACTTTTGTACTTTGTACTTGTTGCTTTTAGAACTTACATTTTATTTATTTTAACATCTTATTATATGTTACAACATACCAGTCTGCCACTGGGGAAATTGACACACTAGAGAACCGGATCTGTCACCTGATATAGTTTAAAACGCAGTAAGATAGACGTTAAACATGTAAAAATTGTTTCTCTAAAAAGACACAGAAAAGATGAGAAAGACCATAAAATGATGAGTGGAGATTTGTGATACATGGATTTTCTTGCGGGGAGGGAGGAGGTGGAGGAAGAAAGATGATTCAGACAAAAATGGATAAAAACCAGGAACAGACATTCTGCAGGAAGACGCCCTAATGCCTGGTAAACCTCACTGTATCTGAGAAAATGATTATTAAAACTCCTAGGCCTGGGGACGCAGCTCAGTGGTGGAGTGCTTGTGTAGCTTAGGTCAGGACCTGGAGTTAGTTCAAGCCTCTCCAAACCAAGGCACCCACATTTTGGGATAAAGACAGCATGAAGCCAGGGTCTTGGGAAGGAATGCTTGTAGAGGGATGGTACACTGTGCAGTTTATTCATGAAATCTGGCCTTTTTCCTAAACTTAACCTCCCACAATGCCTCAGTGATTGGCAGGTTTCTAGCATGTGTTTCCTTCTCACTGGGTCTTAAGTATCCACCACATACAGGCAGAAGTTCCCCAGCCTCCAGGAGCAACTTGACTTGGATATCCTGTTAGCCTCTACTCTCTTTGAATTCCTTACTCTGTTCTCTTGTGGAGACCTCCCCATATTTTCTTCTTTGAAGCCCTGACCTCACAGCACTGACATTTAGTTGGATGGGGAAAATGGCTTTCCGTGGTACATTTTCCTAAACTTTAGTGCTTTTACTTGAATTTCATTTGAGGTTTACATAGATCCATTGATTTTTTTCTGACCTACTCAGGAACATTGCTATTTTTAAATAAAAGTGGGATGTACCAAGTAATAGCAATCGGAAACCATCTCAATGTGACCTCCCGGACTGGCTGCCTTGCAGGGCTCCAACTCAGCAAATGGAGCGACTCTGCTGTGTCTACAGGGGATATGGGGCTAGGGCTACTCTGATGCCAGTCCCTGACCATGGTATTGTTTACCACTGCCTCTCTCTGTACCTTTCCCATATGATTGATCTGTGAGCTGCTCATCAGCTGACTTGTGTGGGTTCTGAGCACAGGGTTGATATAAGTTGCCTTTTATCTCTGCAACAAAGCCCCGGAAATGTCCAGAGCATGAGTCACCATGCTGGTAGCCTCTGGGTTCATCTTTATCTCTGTATGAGATGGTCATCAGTCCTATCTGGGTAGGGCGTATCAGGAGCCTGATGGAAATAGGAAATAGCCAGAGAAGCAGCTGCTTGTGTTTTGTAAGGGCTCAACATGAGCACACAATTTAGTTCTGCCCACCAGACCTGATGCTCAGGACAGGGTTAGGAGCTGGGGTGGAGGAGTTCTCTGCGTTAATGTCATCTCCTCTTGGTCCCTCAGTGGCTGTTTCACACTCCAGCTCATGTCACTAATGACTAGAACACTTCAGAATAGTCAATTGTGGTCTTTTGGGAACAGCAACTAGGACCCATTTACCACGAACCCTAGAAAGCAATGGCAGTCACCAAAGAAGGTTAGAGCTTTCTGGAAGCTCAGGGTTAGGCACAAGGAAAAACAGTGGTGA
Organism: Phyllotis vaccarum; assembly: GCA_033318265.1. Taxonomy (NCBI): domain Eukaryota; kingdom Metazoa; phylum Chordata; class Mammalia; order Rodentia; family Cricetidae; genus Phyllotis; species Phyllotis vaccarum. Next base: position 8,035,000 of record JARWLC010000004.1, on the reverse strand, counting down.
GCATCAGACAGCATGCAGGCCTCCATGTGCCAACTGGCAAATCAAATCCATATGCATTTTCAAACTACCCTATAAGGTAAGTCAAAACATTCTAAACCTATTTTGAAGATGGGTAAACTAGGGCTCCAGACCCCACACTCTTGACTTTCTTCTTTTTTGTCTTTTTGTGAGAAAAAAAATCTTATTATTCCAGGGTGAATGAGGATGACTTTAAACTTCTGGTCCTCCTGTCTCCATCTACCAGCCCCTGGGCTTTGCATCACTGTGGCCCATTCTATGTGATGCTAGCTGGTGACAGAACCCAGGGCTTCGTGCATGCTAATTCACCACTCTACCAACTGAGCTGCACCCCAAGCCTGACCAGACATCTTACGTTCTTTGCTCAAAATCATGTAGCAGCCCCAGACCTTGAACTTGGATTTTTGCCACCTCACTAAGACTAATGTTGTGAAGGTTCGGGGAATGGAAAGTGAAGCTGCATGGGATCTCAGCAGGCTTCTCAGAAGAGGTAGTGTAAATGCAGCTCTGGGAATTAGGGTTCTATGGGAAATACCATGCTAGCAACAAAGGCAGGCCAACAGAAGGATGCAAACTTCCAAGAGGAAGTTGGTTTCTGTGCACATATTTCCTAGCTTCCGTTTTAGCTTTCCTATGTGTTGTATTACTGCTATGAGCAAGTGGAGATAGACTAAGAATTTCTTCCCAGTTTTAACCTCCAAATTCCCACTTCTGTATGCATTTTGACATTTTCTCTAGAGGAACCAAATACTCAGACCCGTAGTCAAGCTCTGTGGCAGAGAAGTCTGGTAAAGAAAGGATGGGAAACATTGTTTGTGCAAACAGGGGTTGGTGAACTGATGGGAGATGTCTTTCTGTATGCTGTGAATATCATTGGTTAATTAAACTGTTTTGGCCTATGGCAAAGCATCTTAGAAGCAAGCGAGAAATCTAAGCATAAATAGAGGGGAAGGCGGAGTCAAGAGAGACACGATCCAGCTGCTCAAGGAGCAATATGTAAAAGAATTCAGATAAATCGAGAGCCATGTGGCAGGACAGATTAATAAAAAGATAAGAGAGCTAACTAAAAATAAGCCTGAGCCACAAGTCAAACAACATATAATTAATCTAATAAGTATCTAAGTCATTTTAGGAGGCTAAGCAGCTACAAATAAGTCCAGACCACAAGATTAAATTGGGCCCAAACCTCATACAACAGCAAGTTGTGGCTTGCTAGATAAACCTGGCCTGCTTTCTGGTTTTGTAAATAAAGTTTTAATAGAACACAGCTTCTCTTACCATTTCCATACTGTCTGTGACCACTTCCACACTCCAACAAGAGAGCTGAGTAGTTGGGATGGAAATTGAGACCTGTAAAATCTGAAATGCTTAATGTTTGACTTCTATCCTCTCCACTAGATGGCTCCACTGGTGTCTGGGGAGTGTCTACAAGGTAAGGAAAATTGGGCTTGGGCAGATGGCTCAGGGGTTAAAAGTATATTCTGTTCCTGTAGACCAGAGTTCAGTCCCCAGAACTCATGTCAGGCAGCTCACAACTGCCTGCAACTCCAGCTCCAGGAGAACACAACATTTCTGGTCTCTAAGCGTGTACACACATGCATACATGGACATAGCCACACATACATATACATAATTAAAAAGAGGTGCTGGAGAAGACGACTCAGTTGCTTTATTTGCTAGTTGTCCAGAGGAGGACTAGAGTTCAGTTTTCAGCACCCAGGTGACTCCTCATAACTGCCTAAAACTCCAATTTCAGATCTGACTGCCTCTTCTGACTTCCTTGGGCATTATACAGCATTATGCACATATATAGTACGATACATATATGTAGGACAAACTCTTATTCACATAAATAAATCTTGGGTTTTTTATGTTCTTTCCTTCCTTCCTTCCTTCCTTCCTTCCTTCCTTCCTTCCTTCCTTCCTTCCTTCCTTCCTTCCTTCCTTCCTTCCTTCCTTCCTGTCTTTCTAAGTCAGGGTTTCTCTGTGAAGCCCTAGCTGTCCTGGAACTCACTATGTAGACCAGGTTGCCCTCAAACTTATACAGATCTGCCTGCTGCTGTCTCCCAAGGACTGGGATTGAAGATATGCACCACCACACCTAGCCATATGAATAAATCATAGCAAAAAAAAAAAAAAAAAAAAAACCCCAAAACAAAAAAACCCGTGTTTTTAAAAACAAAAAGGAAGAAGAATCACACTCCTACTGACAAGTGCTGAGGACCTCTTCAGAGTAACTGCTTAGTGTTCACAACAGCAAATTGTACTGAGTGCCAACCAACATTTTAAATGTTTTACACATAAGAGTTATTTATTATTATGATCATTCCGTGTTATTCATGGGGAAACTAGGGATTCCAAGAGATCAAGTACCAGAATTCATGTAACTAGTGTGACATAAAGCAGACAGAGGCAGGATTTCCCACTGGGCTGCCCAAGGCACCCTGAGTGCCTCCATATCTCTCACCCTTAGGAAGCCTAGGCATTCGATACTTCCTTCTACAGAAGGTATGGAGGGAACCATGTTGAATGGAGTCCAGTGTGGGATGCTGTATCAAAGAACCAACTGTTTCTTCGTAGGTAGGCATTTTTCATCGCAGCAACCAGCACACATGGTTGGTGATGCCTGCCACTCACCTAGGAACGCAGTTATTTTCAGGGTGCTGACTCTCTTTTGATGCAATGGCCTCGAGAGAGGAGGAGAGCTATGACAAAGCAAAGCCTCTTCCGGAACAGAGACAAAGTGCTCAAGCCACGGTGCAGTGATCTAAGACAGAGTCACCAGCTGAGTAAGGTAGGGAGGGACATTGTGGGTCGATATCACGATGCTCAGGGACTAGTCAGCCAGGCCTTGAGGATGTCTCACGTCTACTCAGGCCGTAGGACTCTGCTAAAAGCCTCCAGAGAGGATAAAACACCGGCAGTGCACGCCCCACACTCGTAAACACCAATCAGCTGTCTTCAGCGGCCTGAATATCCAACCATAGCTAATTTCTCATTCTCCTGCAGAGGTGATTGGTGCAAGGAAATCAAAGACTTGGTGTCTTCCTTCGAAGAGGTTAGAAAAAATTCCATGCTGATCATTTTACCTGAGGTGGGCGGGAGGAAGGAAATGAGCAGACACCTAACCTACTGAACTAAACTCACTTGCCCCCTGCACTTGCTGTTCCAGTGATCAGCGATCAGACTCCACCTCCTGCTGCTGGGACTCTGGGAGAGGAGAGAAGCGACAGCTAACCGGAGGCTGGCCCCAGCAGTTGGTATAGTCACTCTCCTTCCACACGCCCCCGCCCCAAGCAGGAGCCTGGGAGAGAAAGCAGGGTGTACCATCTCTCACCTTGCTACTTCCACCATCCCAATACGGAGAAAAATAAGAGGAATGATAAAGAATATTTGGTTCTGGTTCCCTTCCTCGGGAGATAGTTATATGTAGCAGCTGTCAAGGAGTTGGGGTGTCAGGTAAAATTAAATAAATAGATAAATAATGTATGAATAACGCTTCTCTCCGCAAAGCTCCATTATTTGGAGATGAGCCCAGAAGGCAGAAGGACCTGTTTCTGAGTTCCTTAATCATGCCTTAGTGCCTCTAGCCCTAGAGGAAATCCATGCTCTAACCTTGGCTGACAGCCCCTAGTCCAGTAGCTAGAGGGCAGGCTAGCTGGGGGTGGGGGTGGGCAAGGTACCCTCAGTTCCAGTGGCTGTTTAAAAAATTAATAAATAAAGAGCAGGAGACCTAGAACACCAGAGATCCAATTTGGAGGTGTGTCCTTGCTGGATGGGGCCTCATCTTTGAGGGGCTGGGCACCTCTCACCATCCCTCTTTGCTCTGGGTATTGGAGTAAGCACCCAGATGCATTCAAGCCTGTCTTAAGATTTCAGAAATGAGGAGTGGAGGGCATTCATTCCAGGAGCCAAAGGCCAAACCATGTGTCTTAGCATTAACTGTCAACTTGACACAGCCTAGAGTCACCCAAGAAGGGAGTCTCAGTTGAGAGATTGCCCAGATCATATGGGCTGCTAGTCCTGTCTGTGAGAGATTGTCTTGATTGTTAATTGATAAAGAAGAACCTAGCCCATGGTGGGTAGCATCATTCTCTACGCGGGTGGGTCTTGGGCTGAATAAGAAAGCTTACTTAAGAATGAGCCAGCAAGCAGCATTCCTCCATGGTTTCTGCTTCAAACCCCTGCTTGAGTTCCTGCCCTGACTTCTCTCCATGATGGACCTGGAAGTGTAAGCCAAGTCAATCCTTCCCTCCACTGAGTTGCTTTTAGTCAGAGTGTTTTATCACAGTAACAGTAAGGAAATCGGAACACTACTCCATGCCATCATTAGTGAGTGACTGTGGGAGCATCACCTATGTGCCAGGCCAAAGACACCAAGGATCCAGACCCCGCTTAAAACAGAGTGTCATGTCCAACAGGGCACATGCCCTGAAACCAATATATACAAAACTGAGAACTGCTTAGCTGTGACAAAAGAGGGCCAGGTGCCCAGGGTGAGGCACAGCTCTTAGCTGGTGGCTTAGAAGAAATAGGCAGACCTGGGAGAGGGGGGGAACTAGAGGATGGGAAGGCGTCCTCAGCACACTTGGGGAGCACACTGCATGGGGGCACTGAGAGCATTCCAATCACTCACCCACACAGGGGAGGAGAAGATACAGTTCTCCATCTGATTCAACCCTCCTGGGACTTCCCTGGGGTTCAGTTCTTTCTCTGCAAAGCCATTTGTTATCAGCCTCCCTAACACACTCTCATTTCTCAGTATGTTCACAGACACAGGGGCATTCCTGTTGCCTGTCTCTGTGTTTCCACACAATCATTTCTTCCCTCAGCATTACACTGAGCAAAGACACAAGTCTGAAGAAGAAAACAGAAGACACAAAAAAGACCTTCTGAGGGAAGAGAGTCTATTTGAGATCATCCTTTTCCTCAGACCTCACTCAGCTTGGTGCTAAAGGCAGGGTACAAGGGAATGGAGCCAGGGCTCAATTCTATCCTGATTATTGCATCCAAGCCTGCTGGAACACCTTGAGCAAGTTACACACTACACACACACACACACACACACACACACACACACACACACACACACACACACACACACAGGTATGTGTTACTTTATGTGTGGCATGAAAGAAATGTCCTAGGTAAAGGTTACCTACCTTGGACCCCAGATATACTTTAGGGGGCTTAAGAAACCCTCAAGTTGTATTTGAAACATAATGGTCTCCAGGAGGGGATCCACAAGTGTCATTCAGCTCCCATGAAAAGTTAGGAACACCCGTCAATGTGATGACATCCACAAGCTCACAATGTTCAGGTCTCTGACCTTAGCATCATAAGTGCATTTACTGAAGAGATATAAGTAGTGGGGCCTCAGAGAGCATGAAGGGGCAGAGGTGTCCTGAGGAAGGAAGGTCAGTTACAAACTGGAAGTGTAACTCTTTCATTTACACTAAACCACCTTTATAGACACGCAAATAAAAAGAAGTCAATCTAAGGTGGCTGTGATTTGCTTTCTTTTCCCTCCCCATTTTAACTTAATTTTGTTTCCATAATTTTATATATAGAATATATATTAATTAAAGGATGGTTCAAACTACCCAGTCTTTGGACTTCAAGAAACCTGCAATATCTACTCCTGGGTCTGGGATGCAACTTAGGCCAAGTTAGCAGAGGATGCCTGCACAGGCTGTAAAGCCTGCCATGTCCTGTTTCTCTTCCTTTCCTTCCTCAGGCCTCCTTTCTTTAGGTGTGTTTCAGGGACTGGGGAGGAAATGGGAGCCAAGGCCAGTGGGATGATGGGCGGTTTCTGGGTACTGACTCAAGCCACATCAGCTGGAGTCCACCCCTTCACAGCAACCTCGGCCTCTTTTCCTGCAGCCCAGCTGCATTCTGCATGACCGAATTCAACACCTCTCACTTCCCCCACAAACGGAACTTGGTGTTTGGATGACGTGCAAGACAAGTTGTTTGTGTAAAATACCAAACCCACCTTTAGTTTTCAACTCCAACCCAAAGAGCTAAAAAAAAAAAAAAGAAAGAAAAGAAACAAAAGGAAGGTAGCATCTGAAAGGAACTGGGCTCCCAAGTACAGACTTTTCTGAACCTTACCCCTGTCTATGTGACTTAGGCTGGTCTCCTTAGCATCCCTGGTCCTGGTTCTTCAGCCTTGTTTCTATATGGGAAAACTGGAGCAACTCTCAGGAGATCATGAATTGCCTTCTTCCTGGGCAACAAGATGATGTAGACCACTGGCTCTGCTCTAGGGTAGAAATGCCACCAGCTGGCTCTGTCCCATTCTGAGAGCAACTAAATCTCCCATGCTGGAGGAAAGCCCAGTTCCACAAGATCCTGGGCTCCAAGCTCTCTAACTTCTCAGAGATGTACTGGAAATAGATTTCATCTCTGAGTCTGCCCATTTCCTTCCTGCTCAGAGGCTCCATGACGGGATGATGATGTTTAGTAAATGAAACCAGCCAGCAGTGATGCTCAGTTGCTGTTCTTGGCTGAGTTAAACTAAGAAAAAGTGACAGGATTGGTTCGTATCATCAGATTCAATGGCCTGGAGCTCTGCCCTCAGGTTTGATTGGTGAGGAGATGTTTGAAGATAAACAGGCACTGTGATAAAGAATTTGAACTCAGAGTTCCAGAGCGTTCGTATCCTGACTGTCTGAGTTTGGCATGTCATGTATAAGGCCCTCTTTATAGACAGTTTGACATCAAAGTGAAGTCTTCCTACTGTAATGCCTGGCACTAGTCAGTCCTCCATGAGGATTCACCACCTCACCCTTCTCCTGCACCTCCTAGAGTAGCAAAGTTCACCCGCTGGCTCCTCACCAGATTTAAGCACTGGACTGTGCCTCCCCAACCCCCTCACATGGGGTAACTAGGGGACTGTGCATGTTCATTCTGTGCATCTCATTTCCTGTTCTCTTTATCTACAAGAGACACTTTTCAGTGTCTCTGCAGCATAGTGGCAACTACAAACAGTGTTGGCTGTGCTTGGTGCTGTGTCTTCCCTGAGTACATGATAGTTCAAATTAGAAACAATAAGAGATTGACAATGCCAGGGAGAGTAAATACAACAATTATAACAATATAGTATAGTAAGTTATTTGAAACCTATAAGTTATTTATTTCTGGAATTTTGCCTTTTAATATTCCTGGATCGGGATGGAGCTCAGATAACTGAAACTGTGGAAAAGCCACAGCTGAAGTATACTACTGACTATTAGCTACACTTTTACAGAAGGAAACTGAGGCACAGATAGCCCTAGTGACTCACTTGTGTTCATACAGTATAAATTAGGTGTCAGAGCTAGAAGCTGGTTCTGTGCTACTATGCTGTCCTGCTTGTTTGTGGACTTGGGTGTCTGTTTACTGCTCTCCCCCTGCATTATGAGCTCAAGGCTCTTCTCAGCTTGGGGCCTTAGACCTAGTGTGACATCGGTTCCCCAATTGCTCTGAAAGTCCCTAGCTGAAGACTCTAGCAACAGTGCACCTGCTGTCACCACAGAGCATCGCCAAGAGTCCTCACTGTACCAGGAGAGTGTACCAGTCCCCAAAGTTAGCTGAGCCTCACCCTCAGCCCATGGACTTCCTCGAGAGGAAGAGGATGATCAGAGGGAAACATCCGATTTGGAGGATGATCTGGAGGAAGGACCAGAGTTCTGTCTCCAGCAGTCGTGTGCAAGACCTAAGATGTATCGTATCTTCCATCTCCTCCGCTCCCAGCCCATCCTCTCCCATTGTCCATCCACCTCAAGGCGACCCTGAGTATATTCGTTGCTTCTTCTTGCACTCTGCCTAAGGCTGCTGCAGAGGAGTGCTCTCCTGCCTTCTGGAACTCTCTTTCACTTGGATGTTTCTGCCAAGAAAGACTGTTGCTGCCCACTGGCGCCTTCACGGTGAGGCTGGCCCAGGTGACTGCCCCTTGGGTGATGAGACTAGGGTGGGTCTGTGGACAGCCAGCTACACTCTCCCAGTGGACATGTCTCCAAGACAAACAGTCCGGCTGAGGATACAGAGTGTAGCTGGGATTGATGGGAGAACAGCAGTGAGTAGCTGGTAACCTTGACACAGCACATCCCTCAGGTCAGGCTCTGAGCCAGCCCAATGCCTTCAGGATCTAACTTAATCCAAGGAATCAATAGGACACTGACAACCCACATTAACAAATGAGAAAACAGAGGTTGTACAAACACGGAGCAACCGGCCAGAGGCCACGCAGTGGCAGATCCTCTGTGCCAGGTGGCCAGGAGTCTTCTAACCACTGTGTTCCATCTCCTCATGGAAATGAGATGAAGCTGATTCTGAGCCTACACAGCAGTTAGAACAGCAGGTTTAACCAGCTCACATGGCTGAATGTGTTTGAGCAAAGCTGAAAGCAGCCTGTGGAGACAATCTCCACCACCATGTCTCCAGTAGAACAAGAGGGAAGGATTGGGATACTCCTGAGCCTGCCCTTCCCAGAATCCCCATTTCAACTTTCCTCTGCCCTCCCTCTTCACTCCACCAGAGGAGGAGAGAGTCCAGCTCACTCTTCACTCTCAAGCTTTTTTTTTTTTTTTTTTGGTCCTCTGTTTAATGTTCTTTGGGGTTGAGAGATGCTCCCGTTTTGAAGATGGAGAAGTTGTTGGACAGAACTGGCCTTGAGATGGGAGACAAAAATGAACCCCTCAGGAGTTTCAGAAACAACTCTGGAACCTTGGCAAGCAGGGCTGAGTCTGGCTGAGAAGGACTGGCATAGCCCAGCCCCTATCTGCCCTTCTAACTAGCCACTGTTCATTGTCACTAGGGAGAAAGATATGTCTCTCTCATAAACAGATGTCAACAGGATGAGCTTATCCACTGGCCACCCCCTAGGAGACACTGAGTGTAAGATACCAGGATGCACTTATAGAATAGGCTTCCAGGTGCCACTAGCCCACAGGCCTGAGAGTGCTTGGCATCTTGTAGCCTTGGGTGGCACACCTGTTATCTGTGAAGCTATCTTGCTATGCACAGAGCAGGTCAGAGGTTCCCACAGCCAGGCTGTCAGGCTCGACTCTGACCTACCTTTGCCTTGCCTCTCAGATCATACGTAGTGTAGAAACAGAAGTGTACAGGGAACGCCAGATTCCAGGGTGTGTAAAAAACTTCAAGGAGGTGCACATAGCTATGGCACTGGGTAGTTTGGGTTAAATCCTAGCACCTCTTCTCAGGAGTCACATGACCTGGGAAAAAGCATGAAACCCTTTCAACTCATTATTGATATTTGTAGAAAGGAATCAATCATACTTCTTTGGTACTTTTAGTAGACCCAGAGAATTACATAGTGTCCATCCTGCCGAGGGTTGCATATGAATTGTCCACCAAATGTGTATGTTCCACAGGGAAGCTGGTTCGCAGTGTGGCAATCCAGGGCTGGTGAAAGGAGGTGAACAGAGAGTGAATAGCTTAAGGGGACCCATAAATTATCAGTGTTTGGGCACAGGAATAGGTCAGGTAGGATTTCCACTCCAGTCAAAAGGCAAAGTTATCCTTGGGAGAGAATTAGCCAGTCTAAGACCTGGAACTTGTGAAGCAGAAGAAAATTAACTCAGAACACTCACTGCTACATGAAAAGGATAATTTTCTTTGAGTCTTCATATATCTGGGCAAGTAAGATGGTTCATGGAGTAAAGATTCTTGCCACCAAGCCTGAGTCGTGGAACCCATATAGTAGAATGAGAGACTGGCTTCACTGGCTTGTGAATGCATGTTTGCATGCATGTATTCACCTTCACATGGAAGTGCACACACACACACACACACACACACACACACACACACACACACACATATGCGCGCGCACAAAGAGAGAGAGACCTTTCATCTGATCTCACCCAAATCTGGAAGGCTTGATACCTGAGGAACTGGTAGGTTTCCATGGGTGCTGGGAATCGAATTCAGGTCTTCCACAAGAACAGCAACACCCTTAACCACTGAGCCAACTCTTCAACCCAGAAACCTCAAGTCTTAATTCTTCCTAGCTACATAACTTTGGATGAGTTGGAGTGCTGCCTCCTGGTCTTAGTTTATCTCTCTTTAAAATTACAGGTGACTATGTGAGCATTCATATTCTGGGAGCTCACATGTCAGTCCCCAGCCATTTTATTTCGTAGATAAAGAAAATGACATTCCAAGGAACACATCACAGTCAAATGCAGAGGTAGGCCTTTCACAGATCTACTAACCACTAAAGTCCGGACTTTCTGATTTCAGAATATGGCCCTAGCAACCAGGAGCTTCACAGATTAAAAGCATTGCTCCTTTGTTCAGAGAGTAGGCTGAAAAAGAAAATGTGTAGGGACCTGGTCCCCAACATGCGCCATTGAGTGAAGAAACCAATAGTCTTCTTTGTAAAGACTTGGTTGCATTCTTGGTAACAGCCTGTCGCGGAGATATGACTCTCCCGCTGAGGTAGCGCAACCGACAGAAACAGAAAGCAAACTTTCTGTTTGGAGACAGTGGAGAATGTGAGGCTGATGGATTGTGTGCTAGTCAGTGGCGGGATGCTGTGACTGAGGACTGCAAATGCCACTCCAGGGATGTGTTAATGAAGCCTCTGCATGCACAACATGAGAAGCAATTATTCTGTTCTCCTTGGCACTGACTCCTCCTGGCAGGAGGGCTGCCCACAAGGCTGGAAGAAGTTCAGCAGAAAGTTCACCAAGGAAGCCAGATGGCGAGAGTACAGAACTTGCTGTCTGGATTTGCCCCAAACAGATGAGAGCTTGTCTGCACTCTCCTAATCATGGAGGTCGTGAGAAAGAAGTGCAGTGAGGAGGAAGAAGCCTCAGCTGTGATCTAGATAGCCCAAGATAGGGCTGGGAAGCTGACTAGTTAGACCCGAGCTAACACAGGCAAAGAATGTGGATAGTGCCAGGGACTGGAGACACTTGCCAAAAGACACAGAATTCCATCCCTCAGCGTATTTCCCAGAACTCCAGCTTCTTGTCTTATATTCCACCTGTCCCTTGTCTCCACACAGTAGATACTGACACTGTACAAGTAGGAGACTTCAGATTTACATCCATAAGCACCACCTGGAAAGACTGTCTTTGAGGATCTGATTTAGTGAGTTTGAGTAGTACCTCAGCCAACATGTTTTGATCAGTCTTAGGAGATGTCCACACAGGTGGTTTCTAGACTTCACTGTGAGTGAGAATTCTGCTTTCACAGCTCGAGTGTATGTAGACTTCTGAAGCCAGAGCAGATCCGAAATCCCAGCTCTGATTCTTGGCAGCTGCAGGACCTCTAACCCATCTGTGAAACGGTAGTGAGGTCATCCTCCTCCTCTTGCCCTAAGAATTAAATGAGATTCAGCAGAGGCCCAGCAGGCTGCCTGGGATTCAGCTGGACCTCACAAGCCTTGGTGACTCACTCTGGCTGGCAGCATCCCTTAAGCCCAGCCCCTCCTATACACACAGGAACTCAGCAGGCAATGAGAGGCAAATGTGGCTTGGACTCCAAACTGTCTTCACACATGCGAAGCAAGTGCTCTATCACTGAGTTGTTGCTCTATCTCCCTTTTTCATTTAATTCTTTTAAAACTGCTACTAGCAATTGAACTAAGGGCCTTTTACATGTTGTTTAAGCATTTTGCTGATGAGCTATATCCATCCCCCAACAATTAAATTTCATATACACGTATGTGTGCATGTGTGTATGTATATATGTACATACATATGAAATTTACTATACATATAATCATATATACTTAGTATATATACACACATATATGTATATGAATGATACTACTAAGTTACTCAGGCTAGACTTAAATTTGTGATTCTTCCTCACTGAGGCCTTTGATTCAGACCTCTGAGGCTGATCTAATTCCCCCTTGGAGAGCAAGGTATCTTTACTGCTCTATTTTCTTTCTCCAAGTAGAAATTAAATCATTTATTTATCATGAAGAAAGATAAAAGACTGTTTCCTGGCCAGTCAGAATGGGTACCGGGCAAGTCTCTGGTGTTCCCACGTCTTGTTTAGCATTAAAAGGAAATGGAAGTCTACTGATTGATTACTGGACCTATCATTTATCTTGGAACTTGATGGAATTTGGGGTTAGGCAGAGTTGGAATGTCAAAATCCTAGAAGGAAGATGAGGTTTTTTCATAGGCTGCATGGAGCCCAGCCCTTCCTAGTCTGGGTTCTGTGGGTGGTTGTCCTCAAGCAAATGGAACTTCTGGGTAGCATATTCACCCTCCGAGCCTCTCACGTCGTTTATTCAGCTCTTCTTTATCCTCTTTGTACTTGTCTGTGAAATGGGCTTCCCCTGCATTCTGGTGGGGATCAACTGTAAAACTTCAATGGGACGTGCTAAACTCTGAGCTGTCTTTTTGAGGCAAGCATGCTGCCATGCCTGCCACCTAGCCAACCTCCTTTCTCTTGGGCTCCAGTTCAATTTAGTGCAGTTTAATTTCTATGTGAAAGAGAAAGAAGAGGCTAGCGCTTGAGAAACATTCATGAAGGGCTTTGGCATTCACGCATTTTGTGTCGTACACAGAAAGCCCCTGGAAGAACAGCTCTGGAGTGCTCGTGGGCGGCATTTGCTGTGTAGGAAGGTATTTGTCCTTAGAAGCGAGGTTGTGTGGAGTGCCTTCTTGTCTTCTCCCTCTGTGTCTCAGGGAAGTGACATATAGTAGTAGTTCTTGGGGGAGTCCGGAGCTGTGTCATCACTGGCCGACCTCTGGGCTGACTCAGATGCAGGGAAGGGGTGGTCCCCTGAGAAGCTAGCTGCCTTTTCAGAGAAAACCCCTGTGGGCGTGAGCAGAAGAGTAAGTGGTGTGAAGGGGAAATAGAAACTCACTTGACTTTTTTTTTTTTTTTTTTAAAAAAAAGAAAACCCTAGGAACTCCTGGATTTCTGCCGGATTCATTACCAGATCTCTCTCCAGGCTGCAGGCTCCTTGAATCTTATTGGTTCCTTCTGTTACTCTCTGTGCTCAGGACTTACTGTAAACCAATAAACACACAAAGGACATAAGTGGGTGGGTGGCTGGGTGGGTGGATGGATGGGTGGGTGGATGGATGGGTGGATGGATGGACAAAGAGGTGGGTGGATGGGTAGATGGATGAATGGGTAGATGGGTAGATGCATGGGTGGGTGGATGGACAGGTGGGTGGGTTGGTGGGTGGGTGGATGGAGGATGGATGCACAGGTAGAGGGGTTTGATTTCTCTCAAGAAGAAGCCAGCCTCAGAAAACTGCTACAGTCAGGAAGCCATGGGGTATAAACCAGCCCTTGGGTGTGACCAGTCCCTAACTCCAGCTCTTGATAAACTGAGGCCAGCAGGTTCACAAGGTCAAGGCCAGCCTGGGCTATAATACAAGCATCAGGTTAGCTTACACACAGAAAGACTCTGTCCCAGTCCACTATGCCCAAAGTCATAAATTTCAGAGCACAGGGCCCATACATAGTTAATTACACTTTCTGTAGTTGGAGGAATATGAAGGTCAATTGCTGTTCACTTTCAGAGAGGCCATGTGTGGCCTCTGCCCGAAATCCCAGCACTCAGGAGGCTACAGAGAGATTACAAACTCCAGGCTGGTGTGAAAGGCTGCCTGAAAGAAAGAAATAAGAAACCAAACAAAGGAAGAGAGAGGGAGGGAGGAAGGAAGGAAGGCTCAAGATAAGTAAATAACTAGAAGGAAGATTCTTTTCAATGGTTTCTGCTAGACAGTGAATTTGAAGCCAAGCCGGCTACATGAGATCCTATCAGCCCAAAAGGAATGAATGAACATTCTTCATCCCCACTCTGGGTCTGAATCTTGATTTTGCTACATTCCAGCCATGTCACCTTATCAAGTTCCTTAGGCTCTTGGTTTAGCTTTGGTTTTCTCATCTGTATCTAAAAGATATGTGATAGTTGAACACCACGAAAGAACACACTTGGAGGCTTGGCCCAGAGCCTTGCACAGAACACAGCAGTGAGTGACAGTTCACCATCCTTGTGAAAAAGGCAGTGCTTAGATCCACACTAACACAACCAGTCATGTGTAGGGACAGGCACTAGGAGTAGCCTTCAGATCCCCCCACCCCAACTTGAAGGAAACGAGGTGGCTTGCTCTTTGCTTGATCCTTCCAGCAAACCAAGGAGACCTTTACACTCCTGTCTTTCTTCCCTCCCCTTCATTCTCCCTTCTACTTCCTTCTGCCTTTCTTTCTTTCCTTTCTTGTTTTTAATTCTTGACAGGGTTTCCCTATACAGCTCAGGGGGATCTCAAGCCACACATCCCCCCATGCCTTTGCCTCCCAAACACTGAACACCACGCTTGGCAATGTCATCTCTTGGTATTCAAGCACTGAGGATCCAAAAGGGTGATGGATATGAAATGCCCATGTAGGTTGTAGTGGTCTTACAATCAGACCTGTTCAGAACCTCGGTGGTCCCCACAGCTGGCAGGACTCACACTTGTCACATGTTCAACTCCGTTCCATGACGGTGTTTTGTTTTGTTTTTTTCAAAAAAGTGTTTCTTTGTGTAGCCCTGGCTGTCCTGGAACTTACAGCTCCATCTGCCTCTACCTCTGGAGGGCTGGATTAAAGGTGTGCAGTGCCACCACCCAGCTCCATGATGGTGTTTTTTAAAGATAGCACAGAGAAACCAGGTTTTTAAAATTATGTATTTAACTATATGTGTAGGAGTGCATGCACCCCATGGCATACATGAGGGAATCAGGGTTTTTTTTTTTTTTTTTCTTTTTTTTCTTTACACCACTGGTTCCAAGGATCAAATTCAGGTCATCAATCAGGTTTGGCAGCAAGTGCCTTGACCTGCTGAGTTGTCTTACCTGCTCAGAGCCAAGCGCGGATTTTTAAGTTCCCTGTTTTGTCTTTGTAAAATGTTACAGGTTAATGAGGCAGGTAGCAATGCTGTGGAGTCTGCTATCTGCACAGGTCTCTGGTTGAATAAGGTGACCTCATGCAAGGAGCAGGTAAGAGATCTTTCAAAGAGGTAGGGAATGAGGTTACCAACTTGTTGTGGGGAGCCTCTCTCTCCACTGCTAACCTGGACTTGTACATTCAAGCTCTAAGAGCTGATGAAGCACCCACCAGGGGCAAGCCCCACTGTCCCTGCTCTGACCAAGCATCTGAGCAGGAACACAAACAATCTTTACACACCTAAGAAGAAATGTCTGCTATCATTTCACGTATGTTGGCCCATTCCCCTTTTTACAGTAGCATATTAACTTTATTTTACACACAAGAAGACTTCAGCGTAAAGATCTTAAGAAAATAGCCCAAGGTTGTGTAGTCATTGGGCAGTATCTAGGCTCTATGGGCCCAGAACTGCAAGTTGAATGTTCATGTAATTGGGTGTTCTGAGGGCCTGTGTGGCAAGAGGCACTCATGTTAGTGAAGTGAGCATGAGACATGAAGCCCTAGCATACACCAAAGCAACCGTGTAAGAACACCAGAGGCATTTGCTGAGCTCTTAGTCTTAGCTGGCTCTCTAACACTGATATAGAAGATATTAATATCATTGAGAAGAGCACCTATCCATCCATCTGTAATGATTAATTTGTCAACTTGATACAACCTAGAATCCCCTGGGAACGAATCTCAATGAGGGACTGTCTACATTGGGCTGACCTCTGGACATGTCTGTCTTCGGCTCTCTAATTAAGTTAATTGATGTGGGAAGATCCAGTCCACCATAGGAGGTACCATTCCATAAGCAGGGGTCCTAAAGTATATAAGAGTGAAGAAATAAAGTAGAGCTCAGTGCAAGCAAGCAAGAAGCACGCACACATTTATTCTTTCCCACTCTTGACTGTAGATGTGGCATGACCAGCTATTTGAAGTACTTGCTTTGACTTACCCACAACGATGAACTATAATCTGGAATTTTAAGCTGAATTAAACCCTGTTAGCTCTAAATTGCTTTTTGCCAGGATATTTTATCACAGCAACAGAAATCAAACTAGAACATATCTATCCATCCAGTTATCTATCCATCCACACATCCATCTACCTACACATCCATCCATTCATCTGTTCATCTATTGTCTATCCATCTATCCATTCATTCATTAGCTCATGTCATCCATGCATTCATGCATCTATCCATTCATCCATCCATCCACAGTCAATTCATTCATCTACCTACTCACATATCCATCCACCCATCTACCTATCCATCCATTTACTTCTTCATCCAACTATCCACTCATCTACTCATCTATCCATTCATTCATCCATTATCCATCCATCTACTCACCTGCCACTTCCAGAGCTCATACAGTATGGTTATTCCTGAGCTATGGCTCAGATTCCCAGAAAAACCTTCTCTGCCTTGGTACAAGTTCATTTAAAAAGAACCTTCTGTTGGACACTTCATAGTGGGTGACCTCAGTTGCTCAAAGTCCCAGGTGCACCTGTGAGCATGTCCATGCTCTTCTTAAGCTAACTACCTTCCTAGCTCTGATACTCCTCCAGGGTAGGATGTTTAGCCAAGCACTGTTGTCAGAGTATACCCTGCCTGTGCAGCCTGCTCACCTTTAGTATGTGCCAACAGCTTCATTCAGCCAGGCTAGCCAAGCAAGACTAAGTCCACATGGGATCAAGGGTTAAGTGAACTTCATCTCTATTTCTAGTACATGTACCTGCAAAACATCTTGTTCTCAGGCCTTGGGCTAGGTCCAGAATTGTGGTCTGAAGAGGCTCTGTTGCTCCAGCAGAATCATGGCTCCAATCCTGGGCAGCTCAGTGTCCCTATGTCTGTCCAGGAAACCTGTCCTTCCTCCCTGGGCAGCCTGGCCTTGATCAGGGAGCATCCCACAGTGTAATTTCTGGCCAGCTTTGTCTCATAACTGCTATGCCATGGATCACTACCCTCCACTCCACTCCCACCACTGACATCACTTCAAGGCCACTTCCCTTTCGACCTTCCGGCTCCCAGAGAACAGCTATTCCCACCCAGCCCTCCCTCTCCTTTCCTCTGTGTCTCCTCTGTCCCTCTGCTCTCCGGAAAGGAAGCCAGGCTCCACAATTGATTAATAGTCTAGCTTTCACTGATAATTCCTCACTGAGGGCCCACAGCACAAAGCTTTGAGTAAACACAGTGATTTACTTTAAATAAACATCCTCCTCACAAAGTGAAGTTGAACCCTCAGGCCGGCTGATTCAGACCATTTTCACCTCTGTGCCCTGCTCCCTGGTGTGTGTATTGGAGGGAATAGCCTGAGAGTCAGGGTCCTCCATGGACCCTCTTTCTAAATCATTATGGCCGCTCTGTAACCTCTTTGCTGCCTGTGGAAGTTTTACCTCCGGCCCCTGCCTGGAACCTATTGTGTCTTCTCCTCAGTACAGGCTTCTTTAGATGGTCCCATTCCCAGCCCCATCCCCATCCCCCAGCAAAGGATGTTCTTCCCTTTTGACCTCTGACTTCTGGTCTCTGGCCTCCACCCTTACTTCAACTCCATAGTGTATTCAGACCCACTTTCCTGCTTTGACTCTTGTGGCTTAAGTTCAGCAGCATCTCCCCCAATTCTCTGCCCGCATGAGATGTGGAATGGAGGCCTGGGGATCTGCAGCACCGAGCAGGAACCAATGCAGCCAATGCAGGGACATGTGGAAGTCTAGTTCATTGCACCAGTTCAGAGGACTCAACTATTGAGTCATAATACTGAAGAGCAGGGTGGTCCCGTGCCTGGGACCCTATGAGCATCTGTCATCCTTATGCTGAGCCCATCAGTGTCACGGGAATTCACTCCACCAATCTTAGGGTATCTGGCAGGATGGGTGTGGTCTTTTTTGTGCATGTGACCACTTAAAACTGAGGAGGGGGCTGTGGTGAAAAATGAGTCAGGCACCAAGCAGCAAGTCGGTCTTTCCTAGGCAAATGGAAAGATTCTGCAACTGGTCCACCTTATCCTGTATCTGTGAGTCTATTTCCTCATGGCACCACTTAACAAATTGGTCTATATCTATATCATCTGTTTCTATATCTATACACCTTTGTGGCTCTTGTATCACATCGTTTCAGATACTACATGATAACTCACAAGGCAGGACATTTTGAAATCTCTCTCATCTCTCCCCTCTCTCCTCTCTGTCCTCTCTGTCCTCTCTCTTCCCCCTCCATTTCCTCCCTCAGAGAAGGAGTACTTCAAGAGTCTTTCTGGGTCTTTGTTTGCAATGATGAAGTCACTTGAGGGATCTGCAGAGCAGATAAACAGATTTAGTAGGATGACACAAACGTCAGGCGTGGGGGGAACGGGGAAGTTTTCCGGGTATTACCTGGCTCTGAGACCTGAAAGCTCCCCAGGCAAGAGCAGTTGTTTTCCAGCCCCTCTTCTGGGGTGTGTGCAGTCAGCAAGACCCAAAGAGTCACCTCCATGGTACATCATTAGTGAGGGGTCCCTGCTCTGAGAGACTCCAGCCCCAGAGGCAGAAAAACACCAGACGGGGTCAGTGGCACCTCTGCATACCTGGGGTAGAGCCTGAGACTAAGTTCAATCTTGGCTCAGTGTACTGCTTTGGACCATCTTGCAACCTTAAAAATGACTGGCTGTGGGCTGTTATTTCTACTTTAGAGGGTTTGGGCTTTGCCTACAGAAAACAAACACCTTCCTGAATTCAGGGTGTGGTGGTCCATGCCTGTAATCCTCAATACTCAAGAAGCAAAAGGAAGATGTGAAAAGCCCTGGGTTCTATTTCCAGTAGTGTAAGAGGAAAGGAGAGAAGGAGGAGGAACAAAGAATATTAAGACAGCCTGTGTTATTTAGAAAGACTGTCAAAAACAAAAAAGCAACAACCTCCCCCACCCAAGAAAGCCAGAGTATGGCAGTCCATGCCTGTAATCCCAGGAAGCAGAGGCAGGAGGATTGGCTCAAGTTTGAGGGCAGCCTTGGGTAGATAGTGAGTTCCAGGAGAGGCTAGTCTTTAGCATCTTTTTTTTTTTAATTTTTAAAAATTTAACATAATTCCTTTATTGATTCTTTGGGAATTTCCAGTTATGTGCGCTGATTCTGCTCACCTTTCAGCTGCCCTTATCCTCCCCTCACCCCTTCAGTGCGCCCCCAAATGAAAATTAAAAAATCAAAACAAGCAAGCAAACAGAAACCTCTTGTATCCTCCATCTTCCCTACATGTTCAACACCTCTTCACTCGTCCCGGTGTAACTGGAACCCTAGATGATCACATAGTATACACCCTTTGTTCAATAAGCTTTAATAGTAATGAATGTTCATTGCGATGAACCATTCAAATGCTCATTGGTGTGGTTCAAGACCTCTGGTTTTTAGTACACTGTCATCACTGAAAAATCACCACAACTTCATCTCTGATACCCCTTTGTCACCCCAAATAATGGAGATGCTGTAAGTATTCCTCCAGAGGTCCTAGATGGGGTGGATGCTAGGATGGGCCAACCCAAGGCCTGGGTGGTAGCTGAGATGGTCAGTTCAGGCCACTGAATCCCTCTCCTCAAGTGAAGGGCCAGAGCCAGCTCCCCTGAGGGTCAGGGCCAGCTCTCTTGCTGGTGGTGAGAGGGTCATCTCTCCCGAGTGCTGAAGGTTAGCTTTCCCATGAGGGCAGGACCAGTGAAGGGCAGGGCTGGCTCAGCATGGCTCTCTGATTTCATCACCACTGGTTCCTATGGTCCCCAGTAGTAACACAGGTCACAGACATCATCATAGACCCCAGCTGCAGCAGGACCACAGACCCAGACATGACCCTCAGCAGCATGTAGGGCCCAGATGACATCCTAGCTCTGAGTGGAAACACCAGCCACTCAGATCATGTCTCTGGACATGGCTCAGCCCCTGGACACCAGCATGGCCATAAGTTGTGGCCCAAATCTTGGGCTTTTGTGTGACCTTTTATAGCAATACAAGCCTTAGACTTCAACACAGACCCTGGCTGTAGTAGAACCATGAACCCAGACATGGTCCTCAGCAGTAGTAGTCAGGATCTGGATGTAGTCAGGATCCAGATCAGCATGGCCCCAACAGAGCTTTAGCTTCTTAAGAAATAAAACAAAACAAAAACAAATAATAACAAAAGCCACACACATAATCAGAGAATTTGTAGTTGCCAGAGTGACATTATTTCCCACCATTATGCTGGACATTTTACGCTGTTCCCTTCACCTAAAAATCCCTTCCTCCCCATTTCATTCGCTGGCTCCTCATGACCCCTGGCAATCTGGTTCAGGTGGTTCCTTC
The DNA here is from genome assembly GCA_033318265.1 of Phyllotis vaccarum. NCBI lineage: Eukaryota > Metazoa > Chordata > Mammalia > Rodentia > Cricetidae > Phyllotis > Phyllotis vaccarum. The sequence goes on along the minus strand of JARWLC010000004.1, from coordinate 8,014,778 downwards.
TCTTTAGAAAATATACACAGAGGCATGAAAACCCAGGGCCCGTGTGCTGCTAGTTCATCAACATGACATAAGCTAGAGTCATCTGGGAAGCGGGAATGTCAACTGAGAAAACATCCCTGTTAGATTGGCCTGTGGGACATTTTCTTGATTGGTGACTGCTGGGGGAAGAGCCAGCTCACTGTGGATGATGCCGTTCCCAGGGCTGGTGGTCCTGGGTGCTAGAAGAAAGCAGAGTGAGTAGGCCATGAGGCACAAGCCACTAAACAGCACTCCTCCACGGCCTCTACTTCAGCTCCTGCCTTGAGTGCTTGCTCCGATTCCCTCAGTAATGGAGTATGATCAGGACATGTAAGAGGAAGTAAACCCCTTTCTCCCCAAGTTGAGGTCATGGTGTGTTTCGGAGAAATAGAAACTCTAAGACACCCTGATCCCTACCGTATGCTACTTTACCTCCACGTGGTTTGTTTTTGTATCTTTTGTGTATTTGTGAATTTTTTTATTTACATTAAGATACAATTCATTGAATACAACACTTGCTCTGTTAAGTATGCAGTTCAATATTTTCAGCATATTCAAAAATTTGCACAACTATTACCACTATCTAATTTCAGAGCAAGTTTATCACCCCCTAAGCAAACCCAGAACCATTAAGTGGTCACCTTTTTTTTTTTTTTCCACCCACAGACACTAGCCACCACTAATCTATGTTTCTAGGGTTTGCCTATTCTGGGCATTTTATATCAGTAGGACAGGAAAGGAACAGCTTTTGGAGTCTGGTTTGTAATTGTGTGTGTGCGTGTGCAAAACATTTATCAGTAGTTCTTTTAAATTTTAAAGTATAACAATATGTTTTATTATGTGATTCAACTTTTTAAAAGATAACCTACTTATCACATAATAGAAGACCAATCACTGCTTCCTGCCGTGTGGCTCAGTGGTAGAACATGTGCCTGGTTCGTGCACTGCTCTAGGCTCCAGCCCTAGCATGGCAAGAAGGAAAAAGAAAGGGGAAGAAAGAAAAATAATAAGTTCCTACTGAGTAACAAGTTACTCTTATTTATCAGGTGTTAGTTTTATAGACAAACTAAACATCAAACTTAAGTTTACACCTCTTTTAACAAAAGTAACAATTGGTTTCTTTGTGGTTTTTTTTTTTTTAAACTGTTTAACCATAGAGTTAGTAAGATTGTTAACAAGTGGTGTATAGTCTGAATCCATAAAATCTGCTTCTAATTTCGAGGCCCAGCGTCTCTTTTGTACATGGCTGTTCTCTGGGCACTAGTCAGCATTACACTTCCCCATGCATTTCTGAATTCGCCTTTTCCTGGATCTTACAGGAGACCAGACACAGAAAAGTCAGTGTTCTTTTATTGTTTGGAAGGAAGGATCTGCATTTCCAGGTGTGACTTTGAGATCCTCCTGTTTATCAAAAGAATGAGAAAATGAAGTATCAGTACAGTTACTGGCCTCACCCAATACCCTGGGAGCAAAGTATTTATTTATTTGTTGTTTGATTGTTTATTTGTTCAACATGGTCTCAAGATGGCTTTCACCTTATTATGTAGGCTAGGCTGGCAAAACCCCTGATCTTTCTGCCTCTAAACCCTGTGTTGGGATTTCAACATGTGCAGCCATACTACATTTAAAATAAAGGGGTGTGGGGATTTAATAAAGTTTTGGAGTTATCAGAGGGAATCTACCTACAGTCTATGTGGGGGGCTAGTAAAACCTCCAGAAGTCCCAGAGCTCTAACCACAGTCAGTCTAGGAAAATCAGAGTGGTGATTCAAACCTTTAATCCCAGCACAGGGAGTATCCTGGGAGTGGTGACATACACCCTTAATCCTAATTGAGTCAAGGTCACTTCAGATTATAGAAGGAATTCCAGGCTCCCAAGCAGATGTGGTGGGGCCATGCCTTAATTACCGAAAGAATACTTAAGACGGGATTCAAACACAGAGAAATCCATTCCAAGAGAATCCAGGCTGAGGAAGTTAGAAGACAGCTGGGTAAGATTTGACTGTAGTGTTTATTCCCTCTAGTATCTCCAACTTCTTCAGAGATCTATCCCAGAGTCTCATTCTTTCATGGACAAAGGGGTGTGCATGCATGCGTGCGTGCCTCTGTGTGTGTATGTGCACATATTTAACTTACAAGGTATGAGTGGCAGGTTATGGGGAGAAACATGAAAAACTATAAAGTAGTCACACCAGAAGTTCTGTGCATAGAATTGGTTGAGTGGGAGTCGTAGGCACTTAGGTGAGGGGCCAGTGACCTTTTCCGTCCCGTCCTTCAACCCAGCTGTGAGGATCTTTGACACGCAGACCCAGCCAAACTCCTGAGATGGTGGCAGTTTGACTCAGAGGTCAGCCCTGTTCAATGGCCTTCCTGGGCACCTGCTGCCACACAGAGTTGAGGTCATAGGTACAGGCTTCCACTCAGCTTCTCATGGGTGCTGGGAATATACATTTGGTTCCTTGTGTTTTTTCATCAGTTCCTTTATCAACAAGGCTATACTCTAGACCTTTTAAACGAAGCATTGGAACTAAAGAATCAAGAAAAAAAAATACCCATGAGTAAAATCTATTGATATTCATGGTTCTTCTGTTTATTCATTCTCAGGATATATCTAAATAAATTTAAAGTATAATAAAAACTATCTAGTGCAGTTCATGTGTATTTAGTGTATGTATAATCTGAATAGTGATTTTTAATAGAATTATACCTTGTTTTTTTTTCTGCCGAAGCATTTGAATGTAAAGTCTTAGATTTTGTTTCTTTGCAGAACTAACTCATTTGTAACTTTCATTTCCTATTTTTTTAACTTTCATTTTTAAAAGTAACTGTTGATCACAGCTGCTTCATTTATAGGGTCACCACCTGTGTGTGAGAATTCCAACCTCCCCTCATTTCCCAACATTTGTCAGCATATGCCCCTTCTTTACCTGGTGGGCTTGAAGAATCATGTCACTGAGGTTATGTTTGGATTTGCGTCTACCTGATGAGTAATGTTGACTGCCTCTTTTTACATACTTACTAGCCATTTTGTATATCTTTGGGGAAATGTACATACACATTTTCACTCACTTACTTCACTGTTCAGTAGTCCGTTTTTTACATGTCTGAGTCCCCAGTTACACTTTGGCTAAATGCCAGCAGAGCCTGGATCTTACTCAAACTCAAGCCCTCCTCTGGAGCCAGGTCCACTGCCTGCAATGATGCCGGGCAAATGAGTGGATTGGATACCGGGCTTTTGACACTGTCTTGTGTTTCCCTCCAGGGCCTTTTTAAACTCCCACGTTTCCAGGTTATCTCTGAGTGGACTTTCCAATGAAACGGAGTCTGAATTCTGGAATATTCTGACATACTGCCTAAGGAATGCTTCCTATTCCCCTCCTCGACCACTCAAGACTCCTCTGTCCTCTTCTTTAGTGGGGCTAGAGGGAAATAGGAAGGATTGCTTTCAGGTCAAAATGGATACAACTCAGGAAGGGTCAGTGTCCATCTGCTTCTGGAAAAAGCCCAAATGCTTTAACTTGTTTCTGCAGAAACTGCCAAAAACATTAATGCCCTGGTAGTACATGACCACCACCTTCTGTATAGCATGCTTTCTTGGCCTCTGCCGGGTGACTCAGAACACAGAGCTAGAATCTGCCCCTCACCATCTTCCCCAGCCTTCACAACCTTTAAAAAATTCTTTTGTGTCCATACCTGGGACGGAATTTCTGGGCACACAGTAATTCTGTTTCTTTTCTTTCTTCCTTAAAGAAAAATACTGTATAATATAGAGTCGTTTTCCTTTTGAACCAACAGTGCCCAGGGCACCTAACCAGTATTTGTCATTTTCTTCAGATGGCAGCTGCTCTGGCGGGTGTGAAGTGGCATCTAATTGTGGGTTTGATTTGCATTTCTCTAGTGACTCATGCATGGAGTTCGGGATTATTGGCCGTCTTTATGAAAGTCATGGCTTATGTTTGAGTTGGGGCTTGTTTTGATTTTTGTTGCTATTGACATTGGTGACTTACAGGAGTTCTTTGTATACCCTGGGTATTAGTCCTTTACCAGATCCACAATTTGTAAATATTTTCTCTCTCATTCTACGTGTGTCACTTTCCTTCATGGATCACCTTTTATTTCACAAAGTTGACATTTTAATGAAATATAGTTTCTCTGATAGAATGACATAAAATATTTAAAATAAAGTGTTAAAAAGGGTAGTGAAAGATAAAGAACAATCAAATCAATGAATTCTGTGTTTGTCACCTTGAACTGATGACATCCTTTCTTCTGGGGAAGACCCCGCTGATGAAAGGGAGTACTCGGGAAGTAGAAACCACGTGTGATATTTCAAGTCCTTTCTGTGGGTGTATAGAGAATGGGGGTGGCACTGTGGTGCTGGGGTTTCCTGAGATCTGTGAAGGAGGTGTGTGAGCAGGTTCGAAAGCAGGAAGTTCGCTGTTGGGAAAGCAGTGGGCGCAGCCACCTGTATCTTGAAGCCTTTTTCACTGAAGGTCAGATTCCAGCCCCCAGAGCCAGGTTCTAAGGAACAGGTCTGCCCTTTGCTCCCTGTAAATCTTTTACTACCCTTGTTTTGTTTCATGAGATTTTTTTTCCTGATTCTAAAAATAATTATGCTGATAACCACATGACTAAAGTATAAAAGGAAAACATTAGCCATAAGCCCACCCCTGGGGTGGCACGGCAGTAGCAACAGTAATCATTCATTAAATATGATTGTGTCAGGAACTAGGCTTCACGTTCCCATAGAAAACCCCAACAACCACCCACAGCCCTCCACATCTGAACCCAGCAATGACCCTGAGCTCTCTAGGGCAGGGGTAGTTCTAGAGCAACTGGCTCACTTCAGATCTGTCTGATTTCAAAGACCATTTCTACTACAGCCTCTGTTCTACAGATATGCTATTATTTCATTTAGGTTTTGTTTGTTTGTTTTTTGAGACAGGGTTTCTCTGTATATAGATAACCCTGGCTGTCCTGGAATTTGCTCCGAAGAACAGGCTGGGCCCAAATTCACAGAGATCTGCCTGTCTCTGCGTCCTGAGTGCTGGGGCTAAAGGCTTGTACCAGGCTGCTACTACTATAGTTTTACCTCAGGCATCTTTTGAGGCTGGTGTTTTTGCAATGGCCTCACCCTGCCTGCGGGATGCCTTGGACAGTCCTTCACTTCCCAGATTTGTCTCAAGATGGCAGCTTAGCCAGGTTTAGGTTTTTCAGTGTTTTCTAACGGCCAATAATAAAATGACAAGGATTCTGTTCATAGCGACTCTCTTCTGACACCTTCTAAAAAGGAATGACAAACAGCTTTCCCAGAGACTGCTAGGAGGGTCCCACTAATGTACCACTTTCCCACCTTCATCTCCAGACAAGGCTCTGTGACCATCCCAAGTCTCAGCTCAGAGCCAGCATCCCTACTTGACACCAAACTTGAGATGGGACAGAGGATATTGTGATGGTTAACCTCAGATTTAGGATTACTTAAGAGATGGACCTCTGGGCATGCTGGGGGTCATCTTGATTAGGTTAACTGGGATGGAAAGACCTGCCCATTGTTGGTGGTACCACTCCCTAGGCTTGGACCATATAAAAGTGGAAGGGAACTGAGTACAGGCATTCATCACTCTCTGCTTCCTGACTGCAGATGTGATGTGCTCAGCTGCTTCAAGCTCTTGTTGCTTTGACTTCCACACTGTAATGGGGTGTACCTTAAACTCTGAGCCAAATAAACTCTTCTTTCCTTAAACTGCTTTTGTTGAGAAATGTTATCACAGCAACAGGAAGTTACTGGGATACCTTACCTCCAAGACTGGAGATGAAACCCTATTTTTTTTTCTTTCTACATAACTAGTGTAGGTTCTATATAAAAATGTAAAATAAGATTCCTCTGCAACCCCCGACTCATGACTGCTGATACACGTGCTTTGTGATACTTATATGTACGCATGTATTTGTTTAAAAAATGAAGCCATATTGTGAGTTCCACTTTCTTTCTTGCTCCTTTCTCTTAGCAGTGTTACTGGCTTCACTGTAGCTACTAGCTATGGCACCTTGGTCGTAGCAAACTCTCGGTGTCTCAGTTTCCTCACACAGACAGTGGGGGATGCCTTAAAGTTGAATTTATCATGTGTGAAACACTCAGACCCAGGCCTGGCACTTTCGTTTTCTCTTTGGTTCTTATTTTTGTTCTAACTCATTGTCTTGGCTGTTTTTCTTTGCTGTGCAGAGGCATGACCAAGGCAACTCATAAAAGGAAGGATTTAATTAGGGCCTAGCTGGGAGCTTAGCAGCAGGCAGGCATGGCACTGGAATAGTAGCTAAGAGCTTACGTCTGATCCAAATGTTCTCGGCAGAAGGAGAAAAGGACTGAAGCCCCTCCCCCTTTTAGGGGCACACCTCCAACAAGGCCTACCTCCTCCAACAAGGCCACACCTCCTACAATAAGGCCACACCTCCTCAAATAGTTCCACTAAGCAGTCAGAATGTATGAGCCTGTGGGAACCCTTCTTATTCAAATCACCTCATCCATCATTCTTTTTGTTTTTAGTCTTCATTTTGTTTTTTAGATAGGGTCTCGAACTGTAGCCCAGGCTAGCTTAGAACTCACGATATAGCCCAATCTGGCCTTGAGCTCAAAGCAATCCTCCTGCCTCAGCCTCCTGAGGGCTAGGTTGCTGTTTTGAGCCATCATACCCAGCTGGAAACATCCTCTAAATCCAGACTTCTGCCACACACCCGTGGCTCTGGTTCTCAGGCTGGGTAATTTGTTTCAGAGCCATGTGCGGGGACAGTTTTGGTTGCCAGGCAGGTGGGCTGGCTGCTATTGGCATCTGGCTGACTGAGATACTTAGGCTGCACAGGCAGGCCCCACAAACCCCAGCGCTGAGACAGAGAATCCAGTGGTTCTGTTTCCTTAGCCAGTTCCTGTGGCATATCTTTTCGGACATGAGTGTTCTCACACTGCACCACGCTCTAAGAGACATGGCAGAGGAGATCTTAGGCGAGACCGACATGTGGTCCTGGACAGAGAAATCTGACAGGGTAGTGTGTATAAACAGATCAGGGTGCAGAATGGATAGAAAGAGAATTTATGCATGACTATCCCTATTCAGATCCAGACAGTGGGGCAGGAAGGAGCCCAAGACTGGTGGCCCTCAAGACATGGTGCACATCCTGTGACCTTTTAACGACTGTAAACAAGGCTCCATTGTGTCTCTAGTGGTAAAGTTCCCAGTTAAAGGGCCCGTGTGTTGACCAGGGAGAAGACTTACTATCATACTGGCCCAGAGTTGTCTGGGTGAGATTAAAGGGTTCTTTATGTTGTGCCTTTTTGGTGACCAGAGAGGCAGTGATGGTTCCCCAGTTTTGTCTCCAGATCATAAACTGAAAAAAGGCCCTGAAATTGATTACTGACGTAAAGACACATTCTAATGACTAGTTTTATTTACTGTTTGGAGGAGACCCTGGTTATTGTGGAGAGTTCCAGAGAGCACGTTCTCCGTGGTAAAGGAGGCACTTATTGCTGGCTTGTGGTGGTTATACCACCCAGAGCCCTCCTCTGCCTTCCTACCTGCTTTCATGCCTTCTGAAGGACAGTGGCCCTGTCTACAACACGGGGCATCTGGCTTTCCTGCCGTCTGGGCCTTTGGGCCCAGGCTTCTCTGCAGCCATCACTGGGAAAAAATAAAGAGGAGAAAAGAAGATTCTAGACAACAGACTCTAGACATGGAAGCAAATCAGAAAGCAGAGCACAGATCTGTCTACAGATCTGGAAACCCCCGAAGCTCCCTAAGTCTGAGGGAATAGCTTGGCTCAATTCTATAACCAGCTGCTGCTGCAAGGTACCGATGTGCTTGTCAGCCGAGGGTCCCGATTCTTGCTGTTTGATAGGCCTTCAGCCTTCTCCTACTCTCTCCTCTGTGACTGTCCCCAGTGGTGTTGGCTTTTCCAGTATCCAGCTGTGCTGTCTCAGAGAACTCACCATGTACTCTGGGGTTCAGGTCTCCTAACAGCACACCATACAGTGGTCCAGCATCCAAAGGATAGACTCTCCCTGAATCCTACTAATGTTTTGGGGTTTTTCCCCTCTCAAGAGGTGGGCAGTCTAGGCCAGGGCTCTGGCAGTGAGCTGCTGAGATGTAAGCCTCAGTGCAGAGTTTCCAGGTATCTGTAAGCTTGGTAGAGCTTCCTATCTTTGGTTCTAAACAGTGGAGATAGTAGCATCCTTAAGATGTGCTTAAGATTTACTCATTTTGGCCCTGCTGTGACCCAGGAACACCTATCTCATAGCAGTGTGTGTCTCCATGCAGCTGTTTTCTGAGGTGCCTTGAACAGGCAGGCACCCTGGCCCTGGCCACTGTGCTCAGCCCCTGGTCACTGCCTCCCTTCTCATCAGGCTTTTAGTCAGAAGAGAATGGTGCTTAGGCCATAAGGTAATGAGTCCAGAAATCTCAGCACAAAGCCTAAGGGCTGGGCAGAGAAACCAAGACAGGCAGAGAGCCTGGATTCTAGAAAACACTTCCTCCTGTCTGCTCTGAAGGAGAGTGTAGGCAGGACTACCTGCCTGGAAAGTGGCCCTCTGCCCATTGCCCCACCTTAGTGCTCCAGTGTTTGGGTTTTGGTTTTAGCCATCATGGGCCTTTTCACATACCCCTACCCACCTCACTCAGGGGGGCATGACACCACATAGATGTCCCCTGTCTGATTAGGCTTACCTCACACCTGGCTTGTTCAGGTAGTCACCACATTAAGTTCTGTTCTGGTCTTACAAGGATTGGGAAACTGAGGCTCAGTCTGTGGAGGGGAGGATGAATCTGGGAGCTCAGAAGATGATGGCAGAGTAAATTTTCTCTGTCTGCAGCACATCTCAGCATAAGTGCATTTACACATTCCCTTCCTCTCTGTGAGGACTCTTCCTGGGTTTACATAGTGGTTTATGTTATGATCTCAAGAGTACCAATGCCTTATGGATGGGACCCATGCAGGCAGGCGATGAAGTGTGCAAGCCTGGAGAAAGAGACATACAGGCTGGGCTCACTTGGAGAGAGAAAGGAGAGGAAGAGGAGAGAGAGAGTCAGGGATTCAGGGATGCTTGTGCCCTCTGGCAATGGGTGGGGGAGAAGGGATAAGAGGGAGCAAAGGGGAGGGGTCTTCTTAAATGGAGCTTGATGTCAAGATGCTGGGCAGGCCAGGTTATTGCTCATTGGCCAGGACTCCAGGAAGTGGGTCAGAACACTGAAATGACAGGCATGACTCCCAGCTCCAGGCTTCCACCCTAAACTGAGAAAGGATACACATGAAGCCAGCTCCTTTGGTCCTAAGCTCTAGGAGTCCCAGGACCATCTGGACCATTTTAAGAGTGGATCAGTCCCTATGCTCTGCCTGGAGTTAGAGCTGGGGGAGGGGCACAATCCTAGAGAAAATCATTCGGTCTCACCAGAGGACTGGAGTGGACCCAGGACAGCTAGACCAATGCCCTGTAAATGGTGCTCTTCAAATTTTAAAGAGCACACAAATATCTTGGGGTTATTGTTAAAATACATATTCTAGTTTAATAGTTCTTGGACAAGGCCTGAGAGTCAACTTTTTTTTTTTAAATACATTTATTCATTTATTTGTTGGAGGTTGGAGCATGGGGTACATATGTGAGTGTAGGTCAGAGGGCAAATTTCTTCATAGTCAGTTCTATTCTGTGAATTCTGAGGGGACTCAACTCAGGGCATTGAATTTGACACCAAGTGCCCTTATCCCTGAGTCTTCTCACTAGTACCCAAGAATCCTTTTTTTTTTTTTTTTTTTTTTTTTTTTTTTTATAATACTCCAGGTTGGTCCTGCCCACTTGGGAACCACATTCAGGGTATCACGGGTCTGACAGCAACTTATTAATACCTCTTCTCAGACATCTGCAATGCTTGCACAATAAGGGTACACTAAGAAACTAATGGGATTCGATGCCACAAAAGCCTTCCTGCACCCCAAGGCCACTTGCCTCTTGTAGACTGGTCCTCACTGGGTTAGATGGCAGGCAGGGCAAAAATTCCTTCTTCTTCCTATGTTGCAGATAAGAAAATGGAGGCCCAGTGTGGCTCTCCAGAATCACCCAGCTGCTTTGAAAGACAATAGAGGGACAGATAGACTACATCAAAAGTCCTCACGTGACCTGCTTCAGGTTTCTGGAAACTTCTGAAGGTCTTCCAGGCAAGGAGAAAGAGAAGTACCACCATGTCAGGCCATACTTCCCCAGGGTTAGAAATTTCCAGGATGCCAAGTGCAGAGCTGTGTCATCAAGACCTTGTGAGTTCTGGGCTGTGGTGCTTGAAAATCAAAGTCTCAAAGGCCAAAGGTCATCTAGGAACACTTCACCTATCACTGCTGCTGGGGCTATTTTTAACCTTATGTCCATCCATCTGTCCCTTCTTGACTCACTCCTTCATGATCTCCCAGTGTCTGTTGTTCACAGTTACCCTCTCACTCAGGGTGGGGCCAGTCACACCTGAGCTGTAAGTAAGATAATGTGGGGCTGGTACCTCTTCAAAGGGCTGGGTGAGACAATTGCAAGTCATTTTCAGGAAGATTCCTTGGGGATCTGTGGGAAGGCATCAAAAGATCATGTATATTATCCAAATGTGGAACATGCTTCTGGGGGCAGAACCCAACTTGCTATGAGTTAAATGAATTCATGGACTGAACTCACAGCCCTCAGCACCTCAGGATGCAGCCTTGCTAGGAAAAAGGTCTTTGCAGACGTGGTTGGTTAAGATGAAGAGAACAGGACACTAACCCATTATGACCAACATATCTATAGAGAAGAAAAATACAGGGCACACACTCCAAGAACGGGGAAGGTGGTGGCAGAGAAAGTACAGTGATGTAATGTATTTCATTACTAAGTTTCAACAGTAGACACTAACACTAATGCTGGCCAATCAGCAGAAGCAAAACAGGAGTGTAAAATAGTCTCCCTCAGAGCATAAGAGGGGACTAGCCCTGGAGCCATCTTGATTGGGTTTCCTGGCCTCCGGAGCTCTGAGATAAGTCACTTGTGTTACACAAATCTTCCAGTCTTGTTTGGCTGTTTGGCTCACCTGTAGTTTTGAAAGTCCTGGTGAACCAGTTTGATACTTAATTGCGCCTCTAACTGTGCAGCTGTTGTGAATGAGGTTTTAGGTGTCTTGAGAGCTAAGCAACGTCTTTTTCTTTGGTCTGAGAATTCCAGACCTATATACTTAGATAACAGCATTGACCTGGCCATACTTCAGGTAAGTGTTGGCTAATGACACATGCAGATTGATTACAATGTACACCTCCCAGAAGTACACCACCACCACCACCCCCACCCTCCCACACCCCCCCCCCCCATCCCCGCCAAATATCCTCTGGGCAGCAGAACCTCCAGCTCAGGCAAGTAATTGTACCTCAAAGCCAGCCCAGGAGAATAAAGTTTTTTTAGAACTTTCTAGAAAAAAAAAAGTTCAGAAATCAGGCAAAGAAGGATTTGGGGCCATACATAGGCGAGGGAAGTTCTGAGTTGTGACCACTATGGGTCCAGCATGAAATTCCCAAGGTAAGAGTTGGGGTTGGCAAGAGACTAAGGGTTTCCTTATAAGCCCCCCACTCTTCCCCTCCATGACATTTTCTGACTTGTTTACAAGTTGCACTCTGATAGGGCTGGGCAGTCTGGGAAGGGTAATGACTCACCAGCACCTCCATGGGAAACACATCACACAGCCCAGCCCAGCCACTCCTAATGCGGACCCCACCCCTTAACCAGCACACACCAGCTGAGCAGTCAGTCACACTGCCTGAGGTGGCCCAGGAAGAAGACCGCTGGAATGACATGTTCTGTGGGCGTACAGAGCCTTCCCCACTCCTGCTTTGATACCTTTCTCTTCTCCTCCAGCAGCTCTCTGACTACAGTGTTTTGTATGCAGAGCCCAGGGCAGCACTTGTTCCCTGCTGCTGTTAAGAGATTCACACCCAGGAATCTTCACTGCCCCTCACTAATACCCACCCCTGATCTGGGTCTACCAGGCTGGCCCCAACTCACTAAATAGCTAAGAATGACCATAAACTTCTGTTCTTCCTCTGCTCCCTGGAACACAGCGTGGATGTTGTGCCCACTTTATGCAGTTCTGGAGATAAGCCTGGGAGTCTGCATGCTGGGCAAGCATTTTGCTAGTGGAGCTACATTTCCAACAGTTCACCTGCCCTCTTATCCCGTGCAGATACAGATCTAGGTTTGCACCTGACTCTGGCACTAACTGGTCGTGTGACCTTTGAGAAGTTACATTACCCTCTTTGAGCCTCAGATTCCAAAGCTATAAAAGAAAGCCAACCGTAAATACTTACCCGACCCTGTTGTGGTGATGTTTAAATGGAACTGCTTGCGTCACCATGCTTGGCTTAGCGAGTGGCTCTCTCAAACACACATACCGTTGTTTTACAATGGCAAGTGATGAATATCCTTGGCTTGTAGAGAGTGGCAGAATGCTTATTCGGAAACCACAATGCGCATTCCAATCTATTGCAAAGCTAGGGGATATGACATCAATTTTACCTGCTTTACTGAAATTTCGCAGCCTGTGACTTTTTGTAGAGGAATTTGCGCTGATACAAGGGGACTCATTCATTCTCCAAATATGTTCCGAGCACCTGCTAAGAAGGTGACGTGTTCTTGGCAATTCTTAGAGCAGAACTGGAGGAAGTGAAGGAGAAGCAGTGACTGGCAGTCGCCCAAACTCATCAAGTTTCCTTTTAAGCTTTTCCCTAGGTAATGGCAGATTCTTCACCTACCTCTACAGATTGGGCTTTACATCGCTTCAGGGAACGTCCAAGGAGCTGAGGCAGGAGAGGCCTGTACCAGGGAGTTGGGCCAGCCTTGGAACTGGGATCTCAACTTTTTCCTCCTAACTCTTCTGACCATAGGAAAGCTAATCATCCCCTTGAAAACTCAGTTTCCTTTGTTAAAGAACTCAATATTTAGGTCAGACTTTCTAGGCTGCTTTCAATTCTGGAGCTCCTTTTAGTAACTGCTTTTTTTTATCCATTCATTCGTTCACTCGCTCATCTATCCATTCATTCATTTATCTTTCAAATATATAAACCCCTAACGTTGTTTGGATTACTATCTTTTGAGAACTATAGGAGTTGCGGGGATAAGAGAATTCTGGGAAATGCTGCCTCTAGAACCCTGAAACAATGCAGAAACCTGGTTTCCCTTACACCCTCCCATGTGCTGATGTGAATCTGACAGACATGAGCCACTGGACAAGTTTCTAGCAGGGGCAGCCCCTTTCTCAGTCCAACCCAGTTGACAAGTGGTCCCTAGGATATAGGAGGCATGTAGCCTAGCCTCTGGGTAGGCATTCCTGCTCTCGGACCACAGTCAATGGGGACCAGCCCTTCTACCTGAGCTCATGACCCTGTCTGTGTTTTCTGTCTCTCAGCAGGAGATGGGTATTATAAGAGGCTCTGGTGGGCTTCCCAGGGCAAACTTTGAGTTCAGACAGGAAGTAGGCTTGAGAGCTCCCACAATGTATATAGTCTTGGGAACAGCAGGGCTATACCAGTCTCCTCTGTAGATCTCCACTTTGTGCTTTTGGGACAGAAGTAGAGCAAGTAGTCACTCCTAGCTGCAAGGAAGCCTGGGAAAAAAGACAGAAGTGTCTCACAATTGGCTTAGGTCAAAGATCAGAAAAAGGTCAAAGGTCAGAAAACTTTTTTCTGGCAATGGCTAAAAAGTAAATATATTATGTTGCACTCAATGTGTGTTACAGCTGCTCACCTCTGCTTCTGTGGGTTGGCAACAGCCATATGTAAACATGTATTGCTATGCTTCAATAAAAGTGTTTATGTACATACACACACACACACACACACACACACACACTTGAATCGTCTGGTAGTTTCCATGTCTCACAAAATAATAACTTGCTTTAAAAATTTTAAATAATGTTAAAAACTTATTTCCTTGGGATGGAGAGATGGCTCCATGGTTAAAAGTATGGACTACTCTTCTAGAGGACCTGACTTTTATCCCCAGCACCCATCTGATGATTTACAACCTCCTGAAACTCCAGTTCCAGGGGATCTAACATCTCTAACAGGACACTGACCACACTTGGCACACATAACATACATCTGGGCAAAACACTCACACACATTTAAAAAAATCTAAATTTAAAAGAATAAACAAGCCTGTTTTCAGGGTCTGAGGCACAGCTCAATGGGTAAAGCGCTGGTCTAACATGCACAAGGGCCCGAGTTCCATCTGCAGTGTCACACACACTGGGTATGATGGCACAGAACACAATCCTCGGCTACATAGACGTTAGAAGCCAAGATGGAGTGAAGAAGGAAAAAAAAAGGCTGGTTTGGGGATGTGGAGAGGTGTACAGAAGGAAAGCTGAGCTGCAGATGAACAGATCAGGCCCTCATTCCATGACTTCAGATCTAAATCCTTCCCGCCTTCCTTCTGTTCTTCATTCTTAAGCGGGACGCTTCATCCGAAGCTCAGGCTTTCCCAGGGATCCTCGCTCTTCTTTCTCCCTCCGTCCATTGCGTGGCTGGCCATACCATGACCCTCAAATACACCAACACTCTAGCTGGAGAGCCAGACGCCCCCACCCACACAGCTCCCCATTCCCAAAAAGAACCCCAAAAGATTCCCCATACTTCCTGTTCTCCTTGTCACTTTCAATCTGGGTAATTAAAATCAACACCTCAAAGGTGATTAAAAATTAATTTGGCATTCAACAGGCCCGGAAATGAAATTCAGGAGGAATCATACTCGGAGAGCCAGGCTAGAAGTAATTAGAAAAATGTCCTGCTGGGCAAGAAGAGTAACTAAGTCATTACCACATCCATGGCGGGGACGTTATAGAGGCAAATGGTCACTGCTGAGTTGATATGGTAACAGGCCATTTCCCAGGTCTTCATCACTTACTGTTTGTGGCTGTTGCCAACAGCTGTATTGAAGCTGGTGGTTGACAATAAGGAGTTGTTCCCCTGAACTGGGGAGACATCACAGGTTCAGCTTCTGCCCAAGCCTGTGTGCCTCCCGACTCTGCCCGTGGTGTGGCTCCTATCCGCCCCACCTTCACCCCAGCAGCTGCTGCCTCTTCTCCTTAGTCTTCCTGTTTGCACAGATCCCCCCCCCCCCCCCCAACCTGGCTCCATTCCAGCATCCCCTCACCTTTTGCCCGGAGACCAGTGCAACCTGCCCATCTTTTTCTGTGGTTTGTAGCCACTGGCCTCCAAGGATGGTTCTCAATGTAGCCCCCACCCTACCCTGAGTGTTCCTTCCTGTTCCTTGTCTCCCAGGCAACAGTCCTACTGCTTGAGATGCCAGCCTGGAAGCTGATATTCCAGGATGCTGCAAAAGGGCATTTCCTTTTCCCATCTCGGAAGCCACCAGGGGCCTTCACACCTCCAGTACCATCCAACTTTCCCATCTGGTGTCTTTGAACATTGTGAGCAGCAGGAAATATCGAGTTAACTCTTGAGGGCCAGTACATCTTTATGGTGGAGCTCAGGAGCCTGTTGGGGAAACTGTTTCACTCGGGATCCCTGAACCCATTGCAAACTGCTTTGAATGAGATAATGAGACATCTGGGTCTTTCTATAGCCTTCTAAAAGACTAGGCTGTCATTAGCTAATCGTGGCTGCTGAATTTAAATTTAAATTTTGTAAAATAAAAATTTCAATTCCTTGGCTCTATACGTGGCTAATGGCAACTGCACTAGGAAATGAAGATAAAACACATCTTCTTACCATAAAGTTCTACCGGATGGTTCTCTGCTAGAGGACAAGTTTTAAGAGCATGGGCTTGGAAGTCTGATAGATGGTCTGTGGTCTCAGTCTACTCACGTAACTTCCTGAAGCCTCCCTGGTTCTTTGTCTGTAACTATAGTTCTCTCAGTGAGTCATGAAGTGCAGAGAAGGTGATCCAGGTGAGTGCTCACTCTGCACAGTGTCAGATAAAGGAAGACCTGGTAAGAACATCTCTTGACCCTGAGAGAAGGAGCTTCAGTGTGGTGACACAGAAATCAGGATGAGGAGACTGACTCCATCCCTGTGTGAGACGTGCCTGAAGGCTCTAACCTACACAGCTTTACTTCTTAAAAGAGTAAATGAATCAGCAAAAAATCAAAATGAGATGATCTGGAAAACTCTAGAACAACCCCTGCCACCCTCCCACACCCCCCGCCCAAGTGCCAACTTTCAAGTGCCCAGTGAGCAGGTCCAGGTAGATGCTCTTCAGCATCCATAGTTGTGAACTCCAAATGCAATGGAGCATCTTGCATCTTAAAATGACCGGCTCTTCCTTCATGTTCTAGCTTAGGAGTAATATCTGTTTTCTAAAAAAGTAGAAATTAGGTTTGCTTTATCTCCAGTATTGTAATTCTATGATTTACTATTCTATAGACAAAACAGCTGAGGTTCACAGAGATGAAGGACCATGAAGGACCTTGCTACCCAATACCTCTACCTGCGCACAAAGTCAGCTCTCCATATCTGCTCCATTTCCTTCTCTGCAATTCTTGCGCAACACAGTTTAATGGCCACAACATCACCTGTCTGGATCACAGCAAAATCCCTCTGTTGTTCCCCAGTGTTCAGCCAGGCTCCTTCCCACATACTCCCCAAACCACAGTTCTTCTATAAAAGCTAGGAATTTAGTGTCATCACTTTTCTGGTCAAATTCCCCAAAAGTTTTGTTCACCTGTGTGTCTCTGAAACCTGGCCCATCATGAACAATCCCCAAACATTTAACTACATGTATGCACGAATCTCCCGATCCCAATCCAACACCCCAATCCAAAAGTCATCCAGAAGTCTGTGAAAGAGGTGAATTGGGAACACTAGACTCTAAACTTGGGGGCCATCTTTAAGTGAAGAGGCAGGAAAATTATTGTAACTGAGAACATGTGGGCTGATAAGTGATTCCTTTTGAGAAATGATATCTCCATGAGGATAGAGGAGGCAGATTGCTCTATGGGTTTCTGGGAAGGAAACCCAACCCCGGCATGTAACAGGGTGCTTTCCCAGCTGTGTGGGCAAAGGTTTGCTGAATTGTTCCATGGAAAAGAGACGCCAGCACCGGCCAGCTCCACAGCACTGCCATCAAGTAAAGGATCCCCGTTTTCAGCTTGTCCAGAGTCAAAAATTTCAAGGTGAAAAGCTTCTGGGTCTCCTCACTCATCAAATCTGGTCTGTGTTCTGGAGAATGTACCCTGATGTGTGGGCTTTTTCAGAGTAGTATGCCAATTCTCCACCTTCCTTATCCCCATGGGACCTTCCTCTGCTGCCAGCCTGGGAGCCAGCGATAGGTCACGTGTTCTCAGGCAGGTCAGTTCATTTCTTTGAGCCTCAGTTTTCCCTTCAGAATATTGGGGCTAGAAGACTCCTGTTTTAGTCCATTTTTTATTACTCTAAAGAAAAAAAGAAAAGAAAATCGGGTGAGGGGGTGTGTACAGCTGCTTTCCGTTAGTCCCAGCACTCTGGGGGCAGAGGCAGGAGAATCTGTGAGTTTGAGGACAGAATGGTCTACAATGAAGCTCCAGGACAGCCAGGACTACATAGATAGACCCAGTCTAAAAACAAAACAAAAACAAAAATATCAAAAAATGCAACTGAATTAAAATGTTTTCTTTTTCTTTTGAGAAAAAAGAAAAGAAAAGAAAAGAAACCCCTGGAGAGTAGGCAGTTTATAACTGAAGTTGATTTGCCTCATGGTTCTGGAGGCTGGCTGTCTAAGACGACAGTGTATGTGTCAGCATCCATCGGGAGAGCATCACTGCACCCTACCTGGACAGAAAACCTTCCAAGGTCCATCTCTTCCTCATCCAATGAAGGGGCAAAGGTCGTCATGAGGGCCACACACCCAGTGACCGCTAATTCATAGATGTCACCTCTGTCATATCGACTGGGTCAGCTGTGGGCACCTGTTCAAGTCAGCACAGTCAGAGACAATGCAACTCTTCTCCTAGGCTAAGCTGGAGCTACTGAGGAGCGCTGAGGGCTGAATCCATGTGTCCTTCTGCTGCTCTGTGGAGCCTAACACACCAGGCAGAAAATGTTTCTTTTTGTAGAACTGAGATCTAGAGACAAATAATATAATAGCATTATTCGAACTCTAAATCTCCCCCTTCTCTCTCTCTCTCTCTCTGTTTTTCTCTCTCTTTCCATACATATTCCTTTAAACCCATTTGGGACAGAGGTTTCTTGTACTTTCAAGTAAAAAGTATCATCCCCGGTTTAGAAAGTGTTCTGGAAGAGATGTGAAGGAGAAGACCCATGATAATTGATAAAATCCGAGCCAGGGAGGGAGGTGCAAAGACATTTCAGGTAGAAAGGAACATTTCAACCAGGTTCCCACTGGGATATGATGGCTGGGCATCCATCCACCCATCCAGTACTATTTATACCTCTCAGTAGCTTCTTAACACTGCCCTTCTCCCCACCTCCAACCACAGTGGCTCTTCAGTCATGAGGATAAATGCTGTCAACCTCACAGGCTTTGAAGCTCAAGATGGGTCCTCACTGTCAGGTGATGGTGGCTCCTAACGTGATTGCTAACACATATGATCATGTTCATCCAGGAAGGTAAGGTATTTTGAACAGATGGGAAGGTCCGTCTGAACCCTTCCCTGGGCTCTGTGCCTCTCCTCACAGTCTTCATAACAACTACGTAGGATGTTGGCACTGGGATTTAAAGAGGATAAAGTAACTTGTCCAACATCACAGAGCCAACAAGCAGAACTATAAGCTACATCCAAGTTGTTCCGAATACATATTTTTCCTACCACCGTGGCTAATCTCTGAGGACTGAGGTTTGGACCTCTGTCAGCTGAGCACAAAAGCCTGTACGTGGGGGCAGGCTGCCTGGCTGGCATAAATATGGAAAGTGATAAATCTATGTATGAACAAAAGGCCAAGAGTGGTGGAAAAAAGACTCCAAGCAGCCAGCTTTCAAGGATTCAGAGACTGACATGATGCAAAGCCCTCTCTGGGAAGGGGACAGAGGGATCCTGGGATTGAGAAATCACGAATCTGAGCCACCCACAGAAGCTGGAGAAGGTCAGGGTCTTACTTAACTGCATTCTGGGAAACATACTGTTCGTGTACACTGCACCTTGCAAGATGTATGGTGGAAGCTCAGTGAGAGAGCACTTTTCCAGAGCAGAGGGAAAAGGAGACCCTCAGATCTGTGCCTGCACATGGGAGGAGGTTGTATTGTGATTTGTGTCAACGTTTCTGTCTTCTTTTAACTCTTCCCAGTCAATGACTGTAGGGTCTGTGCAGCCTCTGTCAGCCTAGTCTCTTACTCTGACTCAGTGAAAAGTGTAGAGATATTCCTAAGAGAGCCACTCCCAGCAGGAGCTAGGCTCCAGATTCCCCCCATACCAAGCAGGCTTGTTCCTCTGGGCTTTTTCTTTGCCACGAGTGTCTCTGAGCCACAGAGGTGTGTGGTCTCTTGCAATCAGATAAGGAGAATTGGCAAGCCTGAGCTGAGGGGAGCCCTTGAGACTCCTTCCTATTTTCAAGTACTCTGGTTCAGTCTCATCCCCAGAAAGGTAAGAGATGTCAGTCACTCCCATTTTGTAGAGAAGTATAAGGTCTGGAAAAGGGAGTGATCTGGGATATCTAGAATGAGCCCCAGGCTGAGGTAATATGCCTATGGCAGTACCTGAGCGTTGCTGTCTGAGAAACTTTCTCAGCTAGCTCAGCCCTTAGTCTGCCTGGCCATCTCTGGAAGCTCCTTAGGGATCTCTCCTGGAACTGCCCTCTCCAAATCCCACCCCCGAGAAAGCCTGCCACACAGTGGCTACATCACTGGAGGGCACTTAAGGCCTAGTCTTCTCCTGTGGTTTTTCCTTGTGGTTTATCTAGTCCCCTGGGACCACCCAGGAATGCTCTGCTCAGATTAAAACTGGATTTGTTAATTTGGCCTAATATGACTTATTACATCGGCAGTGTTACTCACTACTGGGGATTTAAACTTTTCGATGGCCAGTACGTTCATGCTTCTTCTAGTCTTTATTCCTGTCCTCCGTGAACAAGGAAGCTGAGGCAGGGAATGGTCTGGTAGAAGCTCCACTGGAGCCCCTGGCATCCATACACCCATGGAGCCTGGAATGATTGGGTGAAATGTAGCTGAAATTCTAATTGGCTTTAATAATAAAACCAGATATCAGAGTAAATGCTGAAAGATCAGAGAGACAAAGGAGCCAGGCATAGCCCCTTCTTACCTCACCAACTCCTCAGCCCAAGGGGGTTGATCCTGTCTCTGCGTCCTCAGACTGAATCTGTGGAAGCCTCACCTCTTTCTCTGTCTCCTTGGAAAGCCTGCCAAGAGGAGCCTCCCCCTGGGCCTGCTCAAGACCAGGCCTACAGGCTATGTAAGACCTGGTAGCCATATTTGTCATGCTTTTCTAAGGGTCACCAAGGATTGCCTTGTTCTATTCCTTATACCTGGATTTATTAATTTGGCTTGATTGATTTAATTGCACCAGTGGAGAAGGATACGTAATAACCCAGGGACTCAAAACTTATTGCTTCTTCCCCATATCTGAGATATTCTACATCATCTAAAGTCCTTGCTTCTCAGAGATGATACCTCATGTTGGCCAGTGTGGGCTGTCCTTGCCACAGTGATGTGCTTGAGCACAGCTACGTGTGCTCTGCAGAAAGACAGCAGGCTCCTCTACCTCACTTGAGTCCCATTTTGCAGCCAGGGCCTGGAGAAGACCCTCAGCTTTCCTTAGCACCCTGCTCTCTGAGGGGAGTGGAGGGAAGGGCCAGTATTTCCTGTCAGCCTGCCTCTGCTTACACACCTGAGGTAAATGCCTCAACTCTATTCTGACATACATCATGATTAAACTCTTGCCGTATACCCCTGTCCCTGAACTCTTCTGGAGCAGAACAGGAGATCCCGCTCATTTGCCTACAACCATAGATTGAAGGCATGGAAAGTGTCAGGTCAAGTCATAGCTAAATAGAACAGTGTCCGGTATTACAGATATAAACCAGTCCTGCATCCTGGCAAAGAGCTGTCACCGGAGAACTGAAGTAAAAAGCTACAGGAAGCACGAGGTCTTGGTGATACTGTTTAGATTCCCCGATGAAGCTAAAAGTAGCCACACCCCTTGGACTTCAGTTTCAAGGCCAATAAATTCTGTTGTTAGATTAAATGACCAAACAAAAAAGCATTCTTATCCCCTGCAGTCAAACATCTAGACCGAGGATTTGGAACCCTCACCTCCCTCCCACGCTATCCTAACCCTTTCACCAAACTTCCTCCTCAGAGGCCCATCTACCCACCATGCAAATTAATTCATAAATAGACACCCAGGGCGGCCCATAGCTAGCCCCTAAGCAACTTTGTGTAGTAACAGCTATGTGTACTATACAGAAAACCTGTCGGGCATTCAGTCCATATTTGAATTACAAGGCCCAACAGTAAACATGGTGCCTCCCCGTCTCCCATGCAAAAGGATTTCGAACCCCACATAATTCTGTGTCTCTGGGAAGAAGCTGCCCACACCAAGCTCAGTCAAGAAAGGCTTCCACTCTGAGTTAATTTTTAGAAGCTCTTTTTATGCCAGTTGGAAGGGTGGCCCGGAAGAGAGACCTCTGATCAAGTTGCTGTTTGTTTATTGATTGATTTTTTTTTTTAATTGGCCCCTTGTCCAGAATGATTAATCCTTGCGCTAAGAAGCCTCTTGCATACTTTGACCTCACTTCATCTTTCCACACCCTTCTCCTTCCTCTGCAGGGTCTTGGCAGGGGTGATTCAGACTGCATTCTCTTCATTCCTGCCTTACTACTCAGCTCTTTCTTCAGCCTGCATGTCCTACGGGCCCATATTATATACAGCCTAGGCTGTTCCCACGGCTCAGTCCGTGTCCTTGTGTGTGCTGGGGAGGCAGACTGCTCAGTTCCTAGTGTCTCCTGACAGAACCAAGGCCTCAGAGTATTTTACTACTGTGGTCCATCCCTGATACACCAGAAAGAACCTCTTTGGGCCTCATCCCTGGGTATCAGCTTCATTTCTGTCTGCCCCAAAAAAGATGAAAGAAAATTAGAGAAGGCCTGCTGTTCACAGGTCCCACCTGAACTTTAAGGTCATCATTAGACACAAAACAGAACGGACAGGGTGACACAGCCCATGCTGTTTATGCCCACCCTCCAAACTCACTGCCTATAACAGTGGAGAGCCTAGTCCCTTCTCTCTACCTTTACCCAGTAAACTTTTTTCAAACTGGCCACCAGCCAAACATAAATTCTTTGGTTCTTTCAGTTCTAAATCAAGCTATGCTGAGCAAGAACCTCCCACTACAGGCCTCCAGCCGTATTTGGAAGTGAAGCAGGGAGCCAGATAGGAAATGCTTACCTGTACTTACAAGCTAGCCATACAGCAAGCACTGACTCATGAAGAGGGAGCTGGGTGCTCCCACACCCCTAGGCCCTGAGCAAGGATATCAGAAAGAGAATAAAGTGGAGGGCCCTGGAGCAGAGCAGGAGCCTCCATGAGATACATTCTTTACCTGCAGTTGGAAAAAATACACATTATGATTATTGTTACTGTTTATAGGTATATTACTCTGAGGCTGTGGGTCAAATCTGGAGGCAAACTATTTTAAAATAAGCAAAAAATGGGAAGGGCTTGGGAGACCATGAGGGACTCCATGGAATGTTCTCTGGGAGGGAACTCAGATAGGAATCAGATCAGGTCGAATTCATAAGTCCAAATTTAATAAACAGAGCAAAGCGACCCCTGGTTGACCCTCTGGAAGGCAGGAGAGAGAGATCTGGCAACCAGGTCTCTCATACCCTGTGGTCTTGAGCAGTCCTGGGGGTGGGCTGACCCTAGGTGGGTTTTCATTGGGCGAGGTCTGGAGATTGCAGCTCCAGGGGGGGATATTCTCATGGTTTCAACTCCATGAGAAAGAGGCTTTTAGAGCTCAGCCATTCAGGTTGGGGACAGTGTGATATATTTTATATTTAATAAAATCAGCCTGGAATATCAGAGAACAGAATTACCCACAGTCAAGCCATGAGGGTTAGAGAGTCCTGACCACTCAGGAGACGGGATCTTTCTGCATTTCTGTGAGTTCAAGGCCTAACAACCCAACAGTTGTAGTAGTAGTTTACAACCTTAATCCTAACTCTAGAGTAATGAGGCAGAGTTGAACCCTGTAAGTGAAGCAACTGGATGAGGAAGATATTTAAGGCAGGAGGAGCAGATATTCGGGCATTCAGTAGAAGCGACCAGCCAGGCAGAGGAGCCCTGAAGACAGATTAGCCTGAGAAGTTGGCTGGGTGAGATTTGACTGTGGTCTGTTTCCTCTCTCTGATATTCCAGCTTTTCCCCAATATCTGGCTCTGGGTTTTCATTATATACTAACTAGAGTTCATGCAATAGGACAGTGGCTGAGAACAGAATATCTCAGCCTCCCATCCAGAGCCTCAAGCCCTCCAGTGCAGAGTCTCCAGGTTATTTGTGAGGGACTCTAGACCATCCAGAACTCAGAACAAATCCAGCCTGATGGCGAGGTAACTTTTCTGTTGACTGAAGCCTGACCTGTAGACCTTGTAGGAATACGTTCTCAGCTGGCTGATCTACCCTTCTGCCCTGTGACCTCACCAAGCACCTGTTTACCCCAGGGTTTGTATCTATTGGTATTTATTTCTATTTCTTTACTAGTCCCCTGCACAAACCACAATCTGGATAAAGGTAAGAATAATACTTTTGGGATCTATACAGTATGGGAGGGAATTAACTGGGGGTATGAAGCTTGCACAGCCTGCTCTCCAGTCCCCTCCACTCACATGTCCTTTAACATGTGACTGCTTTTCCTTGGCTTCAGTATTTCCCTCTCTAGGAGCAGAGATTAGAATTAATAGCTACATCACATGGTTAGCACAAGGAACAAATGAGATTGTACACAACACTTATCATTGTCCTTGGCACATAGGAAATAGTTAATGGATATTAGAGAAAACCATCCCCCAAAACTTAGTAACTAAAAACAAAACAAGAAATAAGCAAACAAACAAAAACCCTCAACTGTAACCAGGGTTGGGGATATGACTCAGCCAATAAAACACTTGCCTTGCAAGGGTGAGGATCTGAGTTCTGGGTCCTAGAATTTACATTTAAAAAAAACCAGGTGTAGTGGTACATCTGTAACCCCAGCAATGGCAAGATGAGAGACAGAGACAGAGACATGGAAGCTAGTTAGCCTGATGTACATGGCAAAGTTTCAGGCCAATGAAAGACCCTATGTTTGAGGACCCACATCTAAGGTTAATGTCTGACCTCTGTATGCACGCACCTTGTACATGCTTCTCTACCCACACACATAAAACAAGCAAACAAATATAATCACTTAATTTTTCATAGTTCTATGGGTGACAACTTGGTCAAGGCTCATCAGAGTGGCTCATCTCTCCGTCAAGCAATTTAGGCTGAGCTCACTCAAATTTTTGGTCTATTGGCTTTTTGTGGGACTTTGGCCTCAATCATTCAACTGGTCACTGGTTGAAGCTATCACTCAGGACACCACTATTCTTCACGTGCCTTCTCTAGTAGACTAGCTAGGGCTTCTAGAAAGTCAAGTATCATTTTCAGCATTAGTCAAAGCACATCAATCCAGAGTCTAAAGATGAAGAAATGTGGTAGTTTTTGTAATAAGGCAGAGCCAAGACTTACTGGATGATATCATCACCACCATCATCATGTGAGAGAGTGTGGGCACATATACTGTGGTGTATGTGAGTGTAGCATACAGGACAACTATTGAGAGTCCATACATCACAGGATCCAGTGATAGGACTTAAGTGGCAAGTACTTTCACCATCTCTCAGGTTCTATATGTGGGTATTCTTCACTTTCCTTTTTTTTTAAAAAAAATTATTCTTAATTACATGAAGATATGTGTGAATATGTGCTGTCCATGCAGGTGTCTAGGGAGACCAGAGGAAAGTGTAAAATTTCCTGTGATGTGCCTGATGTGGCTTCTGAAAATTTAACCCAGGTCCTCAAGAAGAACAACCAGTGCTCTTAACCCCTGAGCCATCTGTCCAGATTACGCAGGTATTTCTTTTTCATTTTTCATTCTGTGTTTTTTCAATACAGGGTTTCTCTGTGTGGCTCTGGCTACCCTAGAACTAGCTCTGTAGACCAGGCTGGCCTGCACAGAGACTGAGCCTGTCTCTGCTCCTGAGAGTTAAGATTAATGATTCTTGTCTTCTATAATTTTTTTCTGTTTCTAGTATATACATATAGATGCCTGGTCCAGCATGCATTACATTCATTTTGATTGAAAAATAAATAAGTCGGGATGAATATAATAATCCTAACACTTTCGAGATAGATGTCTGAGGGTCTGGAGTTTAAGGTCAAAGTGAACTCATATCAAGAGCAAGTCTCAAAAAAATAATATGGGAATGTAATTTAGTGCGGCAGATCATTGTATAATATCCTATATTTGATCCCTAGCTACAAAGAAGGGAAAGAAAATCATAAATAAGTAGGAAAATGGAGGAGAACAGAAGAATTGTCTTGTTCAAGGTCACATAGTGAGAAGTGGCAGGGTTGGACCATAAATTAGGTTTCTCAGTGTTCAGCATCACCTTTTCTCAGGGTATCAACCTCAGTGGACAGCTGTTGAAATGAAGTGAAGCTCCATTCTCCAGATGCTTCTGTCAAGACCCCAGAGAAGTGCCTGGCACCCAAGACAGTGCTGCTTTCTAAAGAATCCAGGGCAAAGAGAAGGGAGTGTTTCTCATTCCCCAGAGCACAGGACAACCCAGAGCAGGATCAGAGCAGCAGTAACCCGTTGTATATGGGTGGGACACTGTAAGTGGGTGGGAGTCAGGGAGGGAGGTCAGAGACCAAGGAAGTCTTCAGGATGGGCACTGCACAGTCTGCTTGTTTCCCTACCAGCCAGATCTGTGCACATACACGGACACTTTAATATGAACATGTGCACACAGAGAGGTAGTCTGTTCTCATTAAAGCCTGAGAGAAAGCTGCCACTTACATGGTGGACCATTCAGCTCTGGCTTGGCAATGGCAGAAATTTCATGGTTTGGGAACTCCTGGTTTGGGGAGGGGAACATGAGAAAGTTGGCCAGCTGGCTCAGGAAGTTGTGAAACGCAAGAGGCATTTCTGTTATCAGTTCCTTCCTGCTGTTGTGGCACCTGGGGGGAACCAGAACCCTTGAGCACCCCACTTCCTCCTAGCAGAGGAACTCCTGGGGCCTGCTGAGTCACCTGCTGGTGGTGAACACACCTATTTTCAGCTTGAGGTAAATGAACTCCACAGTCACCTAAACCACATTCCTTGAGTTTTTTCAGCATGGTTGGTGTGACTGGGTGAAGACCATGTGGCAGAGGCTCCCCTCCCCCAACCAAGGTATCCTCTCTCTTCTCATTTCCTTTCTCAGAATAGCTTTCTTTGCAAGGAAGTCATTCACATGATCACAGGAGAGAGTGTGGCAAAGCAACCATCCTTGGAGATGAGTTTATCATGAGAATGATTCAATTGTGGAGACATTGCTCTAATTAACTTATTATTATTTGTAGTTTTCCTAAATACCATAAGCCCTCTTATTATGCCTGGGTGGACCATTAATGGTCCTGACCTTGGAGGATACCATTGTTTGGGAGCTAAGACCATAATGGCTTTGGAATGAGCAGCCTGGTTAAAGGTAGGCTTATCCGTAAATTGAAGGACTTGGGCCAGACTCTCAATTCCTCTAAGACATAGCCTCCTACTTTCTGGGTTGCTACCCAGGTCTCAGAGGCAGGGCAGTTGATTCTTAGATTAGCAAAGCAAGAGGAACACCTAGATGTCTTTAAGTCTACTCTGTGACTACACACACACTTTATTGATAGGACAATGGAAATGGAGGAAGGATCGGGGATTTGCCTGGATCCTGTACCCAAAGACCCCTCCAGGTCTATCAGGCAGAACTACCTCGTATGTAAAACCAATAAAAAGTAGGTGCTTTTTATTGGGATGGGAACAGGAAGGAAACGGGGTGGAGGGAGAGAGTACTGCAATGGAACCCCCCCCCAGGAATCGACAAAGGTGATGCCAGGGAAAACTCATAGCAATGGGAGATACAGAGTTTGCATTGGCCATTTCCTGTAACCAGGTAAGGCTTCCAGTGGACGACATCAACCCAGCCACAAAGCCTTTCATCTACAATTTTTCCTGAATGGAGGTTGTGCTGAGGTAAGGGTGGTGCAGAAGTTGTGGGAGCGGCCAGCCAATGACTGACCCAGCCTGAGACCCACGCCTGATACTGCCTGGAGGGCCAGGTCCCAGAGGCTGACAGCCCAGAGACCTAGGATAGAGCACGCCCAGAAGAAAAAAAAAAAAAAAAAGGAAAAGAAAAAATGTCAATGAAACAATTCCTAATGATATTCTGTTATACTTGTAAATTGGTGCCTAGACCAATTGTCATCTGAGAGGCTTCATCCAGCAACGGATGGAAGCAGATGCAGAGATCCACAGCTGAACATTAGGTAGAGTTCAGGAGATCCTGCTGATGATGGGAAAGGATTGTAGGAGCCAGAGGGGTCAAGGGCACCACAAGGAAATTCACAATGTCAACTAACCTAAGCTCAAAGAAGGCTCACAGAGAGTGAATCCGTAATCAGGGAGCCTGCATGGGTCTGATCTAGGTATATGTTATGATTGTGCAGCGTGGTGTTCTTGTGGGACACCTAACAGTAGGAGTGAAGGGCTATCTCTGACTCTTTTGCCAACTTTTGGGATCCTTTCCCTCCTACTGGGTTGCCTCATCTTAATATGAGGGGATGCGCCTAGTTTTATTGCAACATGATATGCCTTGTTTGGCTGATATTTTTTAAAAAGAGGAAAAAAGGTGGGTTCAAATGAGAAGGTCTCTATGGGTCAGAACGACTTAAACCTTTGTGTCTCAGTACCTTAAGACAATACAACACAGTGGTGGACTCCAAAGAGAGAGGTTTGGGGACTGTTTGCACCCATTGCCACAAAGGTTTACAAATACAAAGAGAAGAACCAAAGTATAAAATTCCTGTGTAGATATGAAGTACACGTGCATTTATGAGTAGATGCAAAGCGTGAATCCACAGGTTGGAAATGAGTCAGTACAGGCAGGTCCTCCATGTTTACGGGTTCTGCGTCATTATATTCAAACAGCCTCAAACTTAAAATACTCGGGGAAATAGGTATTTTCCCAAATTAAGAATATGCAGGTATTTTTTCTCATTGTTATTCCCCAAACAACATATTTTACAAGTAGTTATGCTATGATTTGAATACAGAATATCCCCCTTCCCCACAAGACTCATTTGTTAGGCATTTCCAGCTGATGATACTATTTTGAGAAATGAGGTCTAGTTGCAGAAGTGTGTCACTGGAGTCATTCCTAGGGTACTACTCTTTCTAGCTTTCAAATTCTTGTCCATCTCAAAAACAAAACAAAACAACAACAAAAAGAAAATTATATTTCAACTAGACATGGTAGCTCACGCCTGTAACCCCAAGAATTATAAGGATGAGATGGGAGAGGTTGTGGGACAAAAGTCAGGAGAGACTTTTGCAAGAGACCAGGACTTTTAGTATGTCTGAGGTCAAGTTGAAGAACAGCTCCTAAGTCTGTAAGTCCTAAGAGCACCCGGGGCAATGAAAACTGAAGTCCACTGAACCCCACATTCGCAGCCAGACCAGCCTGGTGGATGCTTATAAGGTTGGGGAGCCAGCTCAGATTGTGCTGGCCACTGGCTGAATATGCCTATGATTCTTAGTGACTATGTGCCAGCCCTGACTAGGAGAGAGAGGTGTAACACTGGGTTTGTTTTGCCTCTAATTAATTTCAGGAAAACTATTATTTTTAATTTTTGTATTGGTCATTTGAGCATTTCATACAACATGCTTTGATCATATTCACCGCCTCCCCCAGCTCTTCCTCTGTTCACCTCTACCATTTCTGTTCAACTTTGTGTTCTTTTTTCTTTCTCTTTTTTTTAATACTTCAAGAACATCTTGTGCTGTCCAAATAGTCTTGCATATGTATGTGGGTTTCTGTTGAAGAGCAGTCAACTTATCAAGGTCTACACTCTTAGAGAGATCTTGGCAAATTCTTATCTTGCAAAAATTACCTGAATTCTTCAGTACTGTGAGAGCCTCAAGATTCCAAGAAAAGGGAAAGTGATTTTTTTTATATTAAATAATACCATTTCCTGATCATCTCCAAGGAAAGGGAAGGAATTACCATCATGCTAATTCTCCCTCGAATGGCAATGTGCTGGATTCTGTTCTGGTCATCTTCTTCTGACCAGAACCGATTAATTGGCTGAGTCAACATGGAGGCCAATGTAGCAAGAGGTTTCTGGCCTGGACTAGGCCCACACTTTGGACCTGCCTGCTGCTGCTTATCAGTTAGAATTTCATCATCCAGAGGAATGTTTAGAACTTCTTCTGACAATACATTTTTCTACATTCAAAAGAGAAAGGTAAGAAGAAGCCAAGGGGTCAGGTAAGAACATGATGCAGTGAGGGCCATCTCTGAGTAGAGGGCACTTCAGGGAGCTCTGGGCTCTGAGAATGAACTGAGACCATGCAGGAGCTGTCAGGAAGGTGTGACAGGAGAAGATCAGGATGGAGTGACATTACAGATAAGCCTCAGAGTACCACGGATGTGTTTGCCCCTTGGCCACAAAGTCCTGGAACCCACATCAGACTTCAAAGTTCAGGATGATAAGACCAGCCTTATAGCAGATCCGAGGGGACAAATTCAAGAATTTAGGGGAACACCCAAGAAAAAAGCCATCAGCACTTTGGAAGAACAAGACTGGGGGCCCAGAGGGAGGACATTCCTGAAAATATTAGCTTGAGAGTTGACTAGTCAGACATCTCAACTCTCTACACCAAGTCCAATGACCTGAGTTTGACCCCAGGATCCTACATGACAGAAGAAGAGATAATGTGGGAATGTCGTTCTGTATGCTGTGAATATCAATCTTTAAATAAAGGAGCTGTTTTGGCCCATGACAGGCACCATAGAAAAAGTAGGAGGAGAAATCAGAGCATGGGTAGGAGAAGCAGGGCGGAGTTAGACAGATGGAGCCTGAAGCCCAAAGGAGCAACATATAAGGAGCACAGGTGAGCCACGGGCCACATTATAGACAGATTAATGGAAATGGGTTGATTTAAGATGTAAGAGCTAGCTAGCAATGTGCCTAAGCCACAGGCCAAACAGCATGAAGTTAATTTAAGTGTCTGAATCATTTTGGGGGGCCTGAGCAGCGGTGGGTGGCTAAGGGGTCTGGGTCTGCAGGTCTGTGGGTCTGGACCTCTGGCTGCCCAAACCAAGAAACCACATTACAGCAGAGAGAATCAGATCTTGCAAATTGTCCTCGGACCTCCACATGAATGCTGTGGTGTGCCTCCTCCAGACATCTGCACAATAAATAAATTTAACTAAACATGTTTTATAAAAAAGGAGATAAGAAGCTTTGATGCTGGTGACATTGGTGAGAAATATGTGACTTTGGGTCTAAGAACGCAGGTTTGGAAATGGTGAGATTTAGCCAAGTGTCAAAGATACCACTTATCAACTGTGTAGCTAGTCCGCAGGTCTTATGTCTCCATCTACAACTCCAGGGGACACTGGTACAACACCAACAGGGCATCCATGTGAAGATTCCTCAGACAACACAACTTAGAGCAAAGTAGGCACCTGGCACACAGAGGACACCTGTAATATTTGGAGGAGACAGAATGAGAACCAAGAAATGCCAAGGGACAGGATGCAAGAAAAGGTGAGAAGACCAGATGCCTCGCAAAGGTCCAAAAGGAACCCTTGTCCTGCAGAAAAAGAGCAGGTGTTGTGTGACCTAGTGGGGGTCAGGAAGGTCAACAGAGTGGCAGCCTAATGCTGCCTGGGACCAAGGCTCAGAGCCTCGAGGATCCCTCATGAGTGATGGTGTCATGGTGATTTGGACTGAAGCCGGAGGTTGAGAGGTCTAGGAGTCTAGGGGTGAGCTTGACAAGACCTTCAAAAAGCTTGGCCATGAGAAGGAAGGACAACAGGGAGGGAAACGGAGCTTTGTTTTGTTTGGGTTGCAGGATATTTCAGCACATTTAAAGACAGAGGAAAAAGTCAAAGGGCCTCTCAGCAAAGGAGGTGACAGATGTGCATCCACCTCTGTTAGACTCTTAGGAATCGACGTGTGAGGTCAGGGTGGAGTGGAGTGCTTGCCTATTCCAGGAAGCCCCACAAGAACTCAGCATGGCAGGATGTGCCTGTAATCCCAGCACTCAGGAGGAGGAGCATCAGAGCTCAAGGTCCTTGCAATTTCTTAGTGAGTTTGTACATAGCCCAGGATACATGAGAATTGCCTTAAAAAACACAAAACAAAACAATTGCAAACCTTTGATGGGCAATTTTTGTTTATCTTTACCTCCTTCCCTCTATCCATCTCTTCACCCTTCATTTTAGGACATATTCCCTTAGACCTCTGGGCGTGGGCTAATTGTTGATAGGAAGGCATTGGGGGGATGCAAAGAGATGGTAAGAAGCAGAGCCAAACCTGCCTCTACCTCTTCAGGGGTTTGCATTTAACAGCAAGACAATTGTGCAATCAATGACATAACACCGTCACAAGGCGCTGTGGTTTGAATATGAAGCGTCCTCCATAGATTCATGTGTTTGAGACCATTTG
This sequence comes from Phyllotis vaccarum, assembly GCA_033318265.1. Taxonomy (NCBI): domain Eukaryota; kingdom Metazoa; phylum Chordata; class Mammalia; order Rodentia; family Cricetidae; genus Phyllotis; species Phyllotis vaccarum. The sequence continues at coordinate 7,983,032 of JARWLC010000004.1, read as the reverse complement.
ATCTTCAGACTGGTGGTGTTATTTTGGAAGCCTGTGGAAATCTGGAGACATAGGGCCTAGCTGGTGGACAGAGGCCACTAGAAGACAGACCTGCTTCAGGTTCCCTGCCGGTTTCCTGATTTTGCCAACCTGTAATCAAGTCACTCTGAAAGTCTCCACCACCAGCACGGATGCTGCAGCCATGGTGCCCTCTTAAATGCCGAGCCAAATTAAGGCTCCACCCACTGAAGTTGCTGCTATACCTGCCTTATTTACTTTTCTACGGCTGTGGTAAAATATCACGGCCAAAGACACAGGAAGAAGGCTTTATTTGCGGCTAGCAGTTCCAGAATAGGCTCCATCACCGTCATGGCAGGGAGCATGGCCTCAGGCAGGCAGGCAGAGAAGGTTCAGAAACTGCAGCTGAGAGCTGACATCTGCAAACAGGGAGCAGAGAGCACACCACAAGAGGCACGTGTCCTTTTTCTATTTTTGGTTTCCTTGGTGTCTTTCTTCTCCCTGGCTCTTAGAACCTTTCTACTCTTCTTCTGGAGGGTGCCCTGAGTCTTGAGAGGAGAGATCAGAACTGAGTGTCGCAAGGTGTTCCAAGCTCTGCATGTTCTCCAGTTGTGCATCTCTGCATTTGCTCCCATTAGCTCCTGGAGAAGCTTCTCCCATGATGGCTGAGCTGTCATGAGTCTTTGGAAACCTCAAAGCCCATCCCCCAGAGACATACCTCAGCTAACAAAGTCACACCTTCTAATTCTTTCCAAACCAGCTGGAACCAAGTATTCAAACATAATGGGCCTATGGGAACATAATCACTCAAGCCACCACAATACCTAAAGAACCTGGACAGACACGTCCACACCGCCCTTTGAAATAGCATCCTCCAACCACTGCCTGCTTTATCCTGGTCTGACTGACTCTCACAGCTTATGTCTTAGGGCTTCTATTGCAATGACAAAGCATCATGACCAAAAGCAGCTCAAGGAGGAAAGAGTTTATTTTAGCTTAGAGTTTCACCTCTTTAGGAGACATTCTGGACGGGAGCTCGAGCAGGGCAGGAACCTGAAGGCAGGAACTGATGCAGAGGCCGTGGAGGAATGAATGTTCCTTTCCGGTTTGCTCATCACAGTCTACTTGGCTTGTTTCCTTCCTTCCTTCCTTCCTTCTTTCCTTCCTTCCCTCATTCCCTCCTTCCTTTCTTTCCCTCCTTCCTTCCCTCATTCCTTCCTTCCTTCCTTCCCTCATTCCTTCCTTCCTTCCTTCCCTCATTCCTTCCTTCTTTCCTTCCTTCCTTCTTTCCTTCCCCCTTCCCTCATTCCCTCCTTCCTTCCTTCCTTCCTTCCTTCCTTCCTTCCCCCTTCCCTCATTCCCTCCTTCCTTCCTTCCTTCCTTCCTTCCCTCCTTCCCTCCTTCCTTCCTTCCCCCTTCCCTCATTCCCTCCTTCCCTCCTTCCTTTCTTCCTTCCTTCCTTCCCTCATTCCCTCCTTCCTTCCTTCCTTCCTTCCCCCTTCCCTCATTCCCTCCTTCCTTCCTTCCTTCCCCCTTCCCTCATTCCTTCCTTCCTTCCCTCCTTCCTTCCTTCCCTCATTCCCTCCTTCCTTTCTTCTTCCTTTCTTTCCTCTTCCTTCCTCTCTTTCTCCTCCTCCTCACCTTCCTCCTCACCCTCCTCCCCCTTCTTTTTGAGACAGGGTTTCTCTGTGTAGCCTTGACTGTCCTGGAACTCACTCTGTAGACCCAGCTGACCTCAGCCTCAGAGATCTGCTGCCTCTGCCTCCTGGGTGCTGGGATTGAAAGTGTACTTCCTCCTGCTTTCTTATACACCCAGGACCACCACCCTAGTGACTAGCACTACGCAGTCCTCCATGAAGAAAATGGCCCATAATCTGTGGAGACAGCATAATCTGGTGGGGACATTTTCTCTGGGGAGCTTTCCTCTTGCCGCATGACAAGCCAGTGTCAGGTTGACATGAAGCCAACCAGCACAAGCTTTAGCATGCCCTGTTTAGCTTTCCCACCCAGTTGTCCATTTCCAGCTGTGAGCAACCAGAGACCTGATACTTAATGTCCACCCATCCCTGCACGTCGTAATGCACCAAACATTGGGAGACAAGAGCCAGAAAAGCAGGTCCCTGCTCCCCCCTGTAGCTGGGTTTCGGTTAGATGGTCTTGGAAAGCAACCCCATAACATAAATGTAAACAAAGTTCCACAGCAGGGCTCACTCAGAGACATCTCTGAAGCAGGAGCCCAGACCTGAAGGAAAAGCAGGGTCACAGGAAAACAGCACCCTGAGAGGAGAGGGCGGTCAGGAGCAGAAAGACAGGCTCAGGCGCTGTGACAGAGGGCCAGCTGGTTCTAGACAGAGGACACAGCCATGTGAAGCCTTTAGGCCAAGAGAAACTATCCTCCACAAGAGCAGTGGGAAGTACTGGAGCTGTTCAAACACAGAGGCAGCGTGGTTGGTTTTGGTTTCCCAGAGTTCTCCTTGATGAGGCAAGCTGAAGATTAGTGCAGCCAGTCTGAGCCAGTCACACAGCATTGTAGATGAGTGACTGGTGTGGGGGCTGCCTTCCACTCACTGTTGCTGCCATTTTTTAAAAAGCTTGTTTTAAAAAGATGTATTTGTTTTTATTTTATGTGTATGGATGTTTTGCCTGCATGTACGTCTGTGCATCACATGTACACAGAGTCCAAGGAGGTCAGAAGGAGTTGGATCCCCTTAGAACTGAAGTTATGGATGGTTACTAAGCCACCATGTGGGTGCTGGGAATCAGACCTGGATCTTAACCTCTGAACCATCTCTCTAGCCCTTGGATATTTATAAAAGAGAGTTTGCTCTGCTTGTGTTATTATGAAAAATGGTAGGATGAGTGTGGAGATATAGCCCATGTGGTAGACTGCCTGCTTAGCATACACCAAACCTGGGTTCGATCCCTACCACCACATACACCAAACATAGTGGTACAACCTGTAGCCCCAGAACTCAGTCAGAAGTTCTAATTTATCTCTGAGTACACAAAGCATTCTAGGTCAACCTGAGATATATAAAAACCCTGCCTCAAAAATAAAAAAAAAAAAATGGGTTATGAAACTATTGAGGATTATTAATCTAAAGAACAGCTTGGGACACAGCAGGGATGGGTGTAGTAAGGCCTGGGAGCTCCTGTCAGATGAACTGAACACAGACAGATGCTGTGGGGTAGAGCTGGGCTTTGGGGCTGGCAAGCTGCATTTAGGATGCTTCTGTCTCCTGGGAGGGTACATTTCTTTGTTTTCCCTGTGCCTGGAGAACCTGACCTTTCAAAATGTCTGAGGGAAGAGGGAGGCTGAAAGGAGAAAAGCCAACCCAATATCAGCAGAAGCCACCACCCAGCCAGTCCCACCTCCCCCTCAGAGCAGCCCGGGCATGGCTGCTTCTCCCTCAGGGAGCCCTGCTCTCAGTAGCTGCCAAGGGTTGAGACTATGGGGAGTATTCTGTTGACAGTGCCCAGCAACCAGGGCTGGGTATCGGCAGGAGGTTGGAGTGGAGTCCCCAGGAGAAAGGTCCTGCTAAAGAAGGACTCACGGCTCAGAAGGAAAGCTGATAGGAACCTAGGGTTGAGTCCTTCCTTAGACCCGGCCCTGTACACACAGCCATTGAGACCACCTACACCTCTAACAGCATGGAGCCTTGTAGGGCACTGACCTCCCCACCCGATGTTGATCAACCCTGGTGAGATAGAGGAGTACAGTGGAATCCACATGTATTCTCTTCCTGGATCCTGTGGCCAGCAATGAACTGTCGTCTGGGAAGAAAGCCAGTGCTTCTTTAGAGGACCCGAATGAGTGGGTGGAATCCAGCAAGACCTATGCTCTAGGTAGGGCAGGGCTTAGGTCACTGGGCATGTTCTGCTTTGCTCAGGCCCCCAAGCAGGGCAGTCAGATCTCAGATATCAGAAGTCATAGAAAGAAGTGCAAGGGAGGCTTAGGCATCTCACAGACCACGTTTCATACTCAGAACTGTCTCAGTTTCCTCATTTGGGAAAATGGGGTGATAGAGCCTCTGCTTCTCACAGAGGCTTCTGGGACCAGAAGGGCTAACTGGCCGGCCTGCTGCATGGCTCCCCTCCCCCACCCTGTAACCTCTCTTCCACTCCACCCACATCTTTCCTATGTCTAGAGAACCAGACTCAGCCCCAGTGGCCAGGGAACAGTCTCTAAGTAAGTCACTTCCCTCTCTGGATTTCAGGTTCCTTGTTTTCCGAAACTGGGGACTCTGTGCAAAGGTCAAAGGCAGGTCTCACAGGAGATGGTACATAATGAAGTCCTAGACAAGGACTGATGGAGGTTGGAGGCAGGGTTGGGGATGCTGAGGAGGCCAGGGAGGCTCATCTGGAAGCCTAAGTGTCCTACAGTAGATCTCAACCTTCCTAATGCATCCACCTTTTAGCACAGTTCTTCATGTTGTGAAGACCCCTCCCCAACTATAAGATTACATTTGTTGCTACTTCATAACTGCAATTTTGCTACTGTTATGAATTGTAATGTAAGTATTTTTAGAGATAGAGGTTTGTCAAAGGGGTCATGATGCACAGGTTGAGTCCCAGGGGGAAAGCTGTCAGGGGTAACTGCTGAACTGTCCTTCTTATCTACACGTAACAGAAATCTTTATAGGTCACTATTCAAAAATATCAGCAGAAGCATGCAAAGATACACCCCAGAACATATGCACCCCAAGACGGGGACCCTCTGTTAAAGTGGAAAAACTGTTTGGCACATACAGATACAGCATGCTCCAGAGATGTTGGGAACAGCAGGGTGCCGAAATGCAAGTCACCAAGTTGAAGGGCTTCTGTGACTCCATTTGTTACTATGCATATCTCACATACATGTTCTACAAGCAAGTGTAATATCTGCACACATACACACATTTTGAAGCACAGAAGTGAAAATCCTGAATTGCCTATTCTAACATAAATAATCCTTTGCCCATGTCTAGGCAAGTCTAGTTAAACTTAGCAGATCATCAGGACGAATAGACAGGGAGCGTGAATGTAGAGGAAGGAAGGGCTGGGAAGATGGCTCAGTTGGTAAAGTCCTTGATGGACAAGGTCCAGACTTCAGAATCCTAGCACCTAAGCGAACACCAGGCCTGGCAGCACTTGCATATCATGTCCGTGCTTGGGGACAAGACAGGCAGATCCCAAGGCATCTCTAAGCAGGCAGTCTAACCTAAACTGGGAACTCGAGATTCAGTAACAGCCCTGGAAAAATAAGAGGGAGAGAATCTAAGGACGACATCATGGTGTAATCTGTGACCTTCACCCAGGCCTGCACATGTACACACACATACATGCACGCACACACATGAAGAAGGCAGAAGAGGAAAGAGATAATTGCTGAATAGGAGAAAGCAAGAGAGTTAAGTAGGGAATAGCATCCAGATACACTATGTATGTGTATGAGAGTATTATAATAAAACCCATTGATATGGCTAATCAATATATGTTAATATTTTTTTTGGAAACAGATATCATTATATAACTTGGCTGGCCTGGAACTCACTATAAAGACCATTCTGTCCTCGAACTCACAGACATTCTCCTGCCTTTGCCTCCCAAGTGCTGAGATCAAAGGTGTTCACCATGATTTTTGACCCCAACATCTTTATTTTTATATATTTGGTTAGTTGGTTGGTTTGGTTTTTTGAGACAGTTTTTCTGTGCAGTCCTGGCTGTTCTAGAACTTGATCTGTAGACCAGGCTGGCCTTGAGCTCAGAGTTTCACCTGCCTCTGCCTCCTGAGTGCTGAGATTAAAAAGAGTGTACTACCACCACCTAGCAAATCTTTATTTTTAATCAAAGAAAAATAAAATCCTGGGAAGCCCTTGTTAAGAGTAGTTTTCTCTAAGGTGGAAAACGTGTTTTTTTTTTTAATTTATTTTCATTTTTATTTAATTATTTATTTATTTTTACATTTCTGTACTCCTCGACTTTCTTAGATCCAGCACATATTTGACCTGAATTAAAGGAGTCAACTGATGAGCTTTCTCCCTAGAGCAACAGGAAGAAAGTGAAACTCACAACGAATGACAAGATCCATGGTGTGGGATGGTGGCCCAAACACGTTTCACGGTGAAGACCGATGTGACAAGGACAACCAGTCCCTTTCCCTAGTGCTCAGTGTCTGTATTCATCCACATGTCTACCCTCCTGTGTCTGGCTGAGACCTGAGCATCTACCCCACTAGGAAAAGAGGTGCGCTCGACTCTCAGATACGAAAGTACTAAACATTTTGAAGCATCCTCTTTGTGCATTCTGGGATACTCTCTATAAATATCCTACACCATGCTAATGCCCTGATTGCCATATTTTCCACATCCTATATCACTTACGTCACCTCGTTTTTGCCCGAGTCAGTACTGTGAAGTAAGTAGCTCCGACCTTTAAGTCTGCTTTGTAAATAAGGAAGTTGAGGCTTGGGGGTGGGAGGTGGGGTGGAGGGAGTGTGTACAACTTGCTGAAGGTCACATAGCCACAGAGGGCAAAGGCTGAGTTCAAACCCCCCCCCCCCCGCCCCAATTCTGGAATCCACCTGAGAGCCACTACTTAGTGGTCTCCTGAGACATATTCGGCAAGGATATACTTGCAGTGTTTTAAACCATAACTTCTCGCCGAGTTACCATTAGCGTGACCACAAATGCTTCTCAGGAAGAGGCTGAGGAGCTGGGGGTGCAGCATGCAGAGGCCCCTGGGTTTCATTCTTGGCACTGAGAAGGGCAGGTGAAGGAGAGGAGACAGGAGAGGGAAAGACAGAAAGAGGAATCGAGAAAGGAGTAATGTTTGGTGATGTCTGTGACTGGAGTCAGCTGAGCCATTTTGGGACACCTGATACTGACTCTGAGTGGCAACTGCCTAGACACATTTAATTTTTTAAACGTTTAGAGTGTGTGTGTGTGTGTGTGTGTGTGTGTGTGTGTGTGTGTGTGAATGTTCATACTATAACACACGTGGAGGTCAGGAACAATTTGTGGGAGTCAGGAGTCAGTCCTCTTCTTAATCATGTGGGTCTCAGATACTGGACATAGGTTGGAAGCGCCTTTACTCACCTGAGTGTTGTCACGGTTCCACAGCTACCTAAGTGGAAAGGTGGAACAAATATGCACCTGCCATGTAGCTCAACTCACCATGCTTGCATGGTTCTTAAAAATCAGCACGGAGCCAAGCATGCTGATGCATGCCTATAATCCTGTGCCCTCAGCAGGCTGAAGGAGGAGGGTCGGAGCCAAAAGCTAAGGCCAGTCTAAGCTACCTATTGAGACCGTCTCTACAATAACAAACAACCCAAAGTTGAAAGTAGTTACTTTTGGAGAGGGATCAGTCATTCATGAATGACTTTGATCTATGCTCACATATGACTTTGACTTACATTGGAAATTAAACAAAATTCAAAGTAAAACTCAAAAGAATTCTGACTCCAGTCAGGGAGGAAGGGAAGTAACTACGGTTAAGAGAATGGACACCTAAGAGGTAGGGCTTCCTTTTTCACCACACAAAGAAAAGTTTGCAGGACCTGAACCACGAATTGGCATTGATGGCAAGGACATGAGCTCCCAGGGCTGGGAATGGAGCTCCAATGGTAGAGTATCTACCTACTATTGTGGTCCCCTTGAGATCAATCCCCAACATGGTATAAAACTAGGCATGACAGCAGATGCCTTTAATGCCAGCTCTCAGGATATACAGACAAGTGGATCAGGGTACAAAGTCACCCTTGGATACATAGTAAGTGTGAGGCCAGCTGTAGTGGGATTCAGGTGTTATTTAGGGAAGCTTAGAGGCAAGTTTTGGGGTATCAGGATCCTGAATTGGGTGTGGCCAGACCCCATTGAGAACCTGAGGCACACTAACCACTCTCCAAGAATTATATTAAGGTTCAGTTTGTATCGTGAATGTTTATATACTCCTCAATAAACATCATTCCTTTATATGATATACTGCACGTGAATAATTCTGCAATATCTGGTGCCCAACATGGGGCACAAACCCACAACCCTGAATTACCCTTCACTCGCAATAGCCAGCCCAGGCTACACAAGACTTATTCAGAAGAATAAAGAAAGGGAATCCAGGAGATAGCTCAGTGAGTGAAGTGTTTATTACACAGGCATGAGGACATGAGTTCTAATCCACAGTACCCTTCTAAGGAGCTAGCTTCAGCAATATGCTTCTGGAATCTCAGAGTTTGGAAGGTAAAAGTAAGAAATCTTGGGGATAAATAGTCAAATCAGTGAGAGACTCTGTCTCAAAAAAATAAGATAGACAATGATGTGGAAAGCACATAACATCTATGTCTAGCCTTCACAAATGCACAAATGAATATATACACCAGCGCACGCGTGCACACACACACACACAGAGAGAGAGAGAGAGAGAGAGAGAGAGAGAGAGAGAGAGAGGGTTGCCTTGGTATTGAAGAGGATAACTGAATAATGGGCTGGGGTGGTTATTAAAAAAAGAACCGATTGGAAAGCTGAAGAGATACAAAGATGTAAACTGAGAGTATGGTCTCTTCTCCAAGAGGCAGTTTCCACCATAAAACTGTGCTATCATTGAGTAAGGTTAATGGCTGGTCAGACCCACACTTTGGATTCCTTGGACATAGTAGCCAGGAAGCAGCAGGGAGAGAGTGTGGCATCTGTCTATTCTTGTGACTGTATGTGGAGGAGGGCACACGTGCATGCATACATGCACACACACCTGCCACAGTGACACTCAAGAGACCATCTTCTTCTTCCACTGTTAGATCTGAGGCTTAAACTCAGGTCATCAGGCTTGCATGCTTTTCTCACTGGGCCACCGTGCTAGCCCTCTAGGCCCTCATTTTATTCTAGACTCCTGCACTGGGCCCAACAGACTGGATTAAGATAAAAAGTGAATCATTCAGGCTGAATAAGTATCTGCATCCTACGAAACCCAGTTGTTGTGTGACTTTCCAAGATAGCAAGAGAATGAGAAAGTCAAATTCTCCCAATGACTGGCTGGCAAAGGAGTCCCTAACCTTTTTACCCTTTAAGTCTTATAAAATGTTGCCAGATGTCATCCAGTTCTCTACTATTCTGTCTTCCTGTACCAGCCCTACAAGGAAGGTATCTTTTGGGTGAGCAATCTGGTCTCTGTTCTTTGTTTGTGCTTCTTCAGCCATTCTGTCTATGAGACCAGTCTTCCAGCCCCAACAGAACCCTCACTCTAGTCTGTGGAGTCACAAGACAAGCCAGTTGGGATCTTTAAAGCTGCTGTAGTCTTGGCTTTTGACCTTGACATGGAGAAGTCAGGTTTTAGAGCCAGGCCTGAGGTGTGAAGGGCTGTCCCTGTTCTCACCTTGCTATATTCCCTCTGACAGGGCTGAAGTGTCCTATAAGGCCGAACTTCCAGAGTTCAGCACACTAAGAGACTCGTTATGTAAGGGCAAGGTGTATGCAGTGAGCTCACCAGGAAACATTTCTGGCAGAGGAGTGTCAGAATGGCGGAGGGACAGGCAGTCCAGGCCTGAGGCTTGCTCATTCCTACGGGGGTGGTTTTTCTAGAAGGGCTCAGTTTGGTGGCCAGGGAGAGTCCAGTTCCTCCTACACAAATTCCTTTCTTGGGAGCTCTGGATTCAACTTGGACCTTGTGGGGAGAGAGAACAAAGCCTGGGTGTTGAGTAGGAAGAGAGCCAGAGAAGGCCCAGGGCTCTGTCCTGATGTGTGGGTGGGTGTTTGGTCTCACAGGTCTAGAGGGGCACAGCGAGTCTTGAGACCCTCTAGGAAGATAATAAAGGAGCAATTCTTGGTAAGGCATACTTTTGTATTGGTCATGCCCTGAGGTCCTCTGGAGGTGCCCGTTTCTTGAGCTCAGGGAGCCTGAGCCCTTCTGGTTACAATTCCTTCCTTGAGAAATTGCTCTGGAGAAGAGGCTGGAATGGGTTGGACAAGACACATGCTAATAGATAATTGGTACTGTGAGGATGGATAGGAACCAGAATCTGTCCACAAGGCCCTTTTAGGTGGAGAAGCAGCTGTATCCGTGGGTCCTGAAAGGAGTCTCAAGCCTCTTCTCTCAATTAAATGCAGATGCCTCTGGGGAACTGAAACCCCTCATACTTGGGGCTTATGTTTTCTGTAATGTCTTGTAGCCATGCCACTGGGAGTTCCAGCACCACAGGGCGCTCAGTACCCACCCACCCCATTCTGATTCTGTTGGCCTACAGCTCACCAATACTTTTTTTCCATCTCTCTTTTTGTGTTGTTTTCACAGCAACCTGGGGCAGATATTGGGGACAATCAATGGTCACCATTTTAAAAACGAACAAACTGACCCAGAGGAGAGTGACTCACTGTGCTGTCTCTAGGTCTAGTCATCTCCTACCTCAGCTTCCACTGGATCCATCCAGCCTCCTGTCCCTAAAGTTAGATCAGCCTTTTTCTTTCCATGTTGGATTTTTCTGACTGTTTTCCAATGCCCACTGAGCAAAGGAGCCACAGTAAACCTATCCTGTACCCCCAAGCACACCCTATGCTGTAACCACATGAGACCACCTGCCCTTCCTACCACGTTTCCCCCACTTCCGTTATTTCCCTCAAGCTGCAGCCTCTGGTAAAAGTATTGGTTTATTTTCTCAGAATGTCAAAATTGAACTTAACCTACCTGAGCGTTTGAGCTGCCCCTTCTTTGGTCCAGTCTTTGAGTACCGTTCTCTGCACCTGCTGAAGGCTTTTCTTTTTATCTTTTCTGAGGCTTCCGGTCCATTCTGACCCAAGCTGGTTAGTCTCCTCAGGGTCTCCAAGCACTTTCAGAAACCCAAACCAGTAAGAACGTCAAATTGGTCACTTTTCTTTGTGACCTTGGGAGGGGGGCAACTTGACCTTTCCTGGCTGTAAAGCTGGGGTGATGCCTGTTACAGGGCTGGGTGAGGATGAAGCAAAACTAACTATATGCCTCAAATACCCACTGGGAGAAACAGTGAAGTAATGACTGTAAGCAGAACTAGTTGGGACCAGGTGTGGCTGGGTCTATTGAGTCCAGGAAAGTCAATGCTCCTCATTTTATGTCCTCCTCAAGTGCCTAACACCCACCTGGAGAAATTAGATTGCTGGGAGTGTGTGTGTGTCCCTGCCTGTCTGAAACTTACGTTCTGCCTCTGCCTTCGGAGGCAGAGATGACAGGCGTGCATCACGGTGCCCAGCTTACTGCTGAGCTTAAAGACAGCTAAGCCTTGGAATTATAGGTAACCTGTTGCATCAGACTCCCCTTGGGCAGCTTGCTGAAATACAGATTGCTAAGCCCTACCCTTTGAATCAGATTTCTATCAATGAGGCCAAGGAAGCTCCATTTAAACATTAGATATATTTATTGTATTTTATGTGTATGAGTATTTTGTCTGCATGTATATATGTGCATCATGTACATGCCTGGTGCCTTGGGGAGGGGGGGCATTGGGTTGCCTGGAACTGGAGTTACAGGTGTTTGTGAGCCACCGTGAGGGAGCTTTTAGTTGAACTCTGGTCCTTTGCAAAAGTAAGTGCTTATAATCCTGGATCATCGTAGGAACCTTCATTTTTAAACAAGTCTGGAAGGAGGTAGCTGGGGCAACAGCTCTAGTCACATTGGGCAGCAGGGAACACCCACAGGAACTGTGTTGGTAGCAGGAGGACCACACCTTACCCTTTGTTCAAATATGGTGGAGGTGAACTGGGAGAATGACAAAGAGCTCCACCCCTCCTCCCATCCCCTACCCCCCCATACACCCCCTTCTCTTTGAGCCTAAGAGTGGATATAGAACCAATCAGTAGCCAGACTGGGCTACCAGAGTCACACCTGCCTCTCCAGCCATTGATACTCAGCAAATATTTGTTGAGCCAACTGAACTCCCAAGGGGCCAGCTCTGACAGAAGACCCAGAACCTAGCCTGCTGCTCTGGATTCCAACACCTGTTTTTCCCTCTGGGCCTGGGTGTGGCCACACAGACCCAATGGGATTGCTTGACCATTCATTCATGGGGACTGGGGGTAATACAACACATAGTCCTCAGCCCAGGGAGCCGTGTTATGAAGAAAAAAAGCTGGGGACCTGAGTAAAAGCCTGAGTGACTTCTCTACCAGCAACACAGCTGGACATCAGCCAACAAGGATTCACTGAACTGAGAGCAGATGGTCTGTTTCTGAGCTCTGCCATAGCATCTCAGTCTTAGCCTCACATGGTAGACTATCTCAGGTTTGAAAGGGTCCATGCTCGGGCCACCCACTCTCTGAGCAATAGAGTTCAGATTTCAGCTAGATATAGGTATTTGCTGAAAACAGCACATGTGATTCTGTTGCGTGGCTGTAGCTGAAAAACTGCCTGGTTAGCCCTGTTTTTCTTCTCTTGCCTCCTAATGCTTGCAGCCTGATGATCCCAGAAATGTAATCTCAGCAATCACAGCTAGTAATTAGTGAGGGCCTACACATCTGGCAATGAATATCCCTGACTTCACCCAAGCCACAGGCTACTAGGGAAGACAGGCTAGGAAAGGAAGTCCTGGGAATAGCCCCCACCTTAGACCCTGGGGGTCAGCAGGAAAGGGAAGAGGCCTCTGGAGACAAGGAGTCTGAATGGAGGGTGGACAGGCAGACAGAAGAGTGGGAGTGAGTCTGGGGAGACATGGGGGGGGGAGGAAGAGGAGGCTTTGGATAGAAGAGAGTAAGCAGTCCCAGCACATAGAGGAGAAGTGAACACAAAGATCCATCCCTAACCAAAAAGCTATTTGCACCTGACTCCTGCCAGGAAAGGACAGTCTGCTTTCTCCAACGGAGTGTCACTGGGCAGGTCAACTCCGCTCCAGACCAGGCCCCATCTTCAGGAGTCACTCACTGGTCAACACAAGCAGGGACTGCTTACTTTTGGTTTTAATTTTGGTTTTTTGGTTCGGTTTTTCTCTTCTTGGCCTATTTGGTTTTTTACATTTGTTTTGTTTTGGTTTTCTTGTCTTTTGAGAGAAAAAGAGAGAGCAGGGATAAAGTAGGGTGGGTAGGGGGAAGGCAAAGATTATGATCAAAGCATATTGTTTGAAAAAATAAAAGAAAAGCAGATAATAAATTGTTGGCTTTGTGGAGAGGGTGTAAAGCTTAAGGCCACACACGGGGGGGGGGGGGGGGTCACACAGGAGGGGGGTCACAGGAGAGATCCTCATGACGAGGAGTGCAAGGATAGATGCAGGATTTGTAAGCCGTGTTAAGAAAGCTGGTTTGGATCTTAGCATATAGGAGCATCCAGGAATAGTTTTAGAAGATGGGTAAGCAGACTTGAGTGTGGGGGGTGAAGGACACCGGAACCTGTGTGACAATGGAAAGACATGGATGGAGTCAAGAGACCGTGAGGAAGTGGTGTGTGCAGGACTTAGCAGTGATTCACAGGATAGGAAGCAGAGCAGGGGTGTTCATTGTTATAGGCTGAAGCATGTCCTCTGTGTTAGTCAGGCTCATGATTGCCATGACGAATACATGAAAGACAGCTTAAAGAGAGGTTTGGAGATTTAAGTCTGTTGCTGTGGGTCTGTGGTGAGGCAGACCATCATGGTGGAGTGCTTAGCAGGCAGGAAAGAGAACACCAGAGTATACTGAAGGTGGAGTGTATCTTTCCACAACATGCTCCCAGTAACCTGCTTCTTCCAAACCACCCTGTAACAATCCATTAAGTTTTGAATCCATTAATGAAGGTCAAGCCCAATCCAAAGCATTACCCCCAAATTAAGTTTTAAAGCATGAGCCTTTTGGGGGTGCAGTCCATATCCAAACCAGAACACATACACTCTCAAATGTATAAATTGGAGTTCTAATCTTCAGTACCCCCAAATACCACTGTATTTGGAAACAGTGCTTTAAAGAGATAGTTCAGTTAAAATGAGGCTGTTATTAGGCTCTAACCCAATACAAATGGTGTTCTTACAGGTAGGAGTGTGGATGCAGAGACACTCGGTGTATTCATGTTCAGAGAGAACACCAGAAGGATGCATAAAGAAGATAGGAGGACTTAGGAGAACCCCACTCACTACTGCCTGGACCTGGGACTTCCAGCCTCCCAAAGATGTCATTTAATCCAGCCAGTCTGCGGTCTCATCAAGGCTACGTTACCAGACCTATTCTCGGCATGCTGCATGAGTGTCTGTTTACACAGCCAGGTAGGTGGGTGGGGGCCGAGTATTACATCATGAAAATATGTTGGGGGAGGGAAAAGATGGGCTGAGTTGGAAGTCTCTTGAGTTGGAGAGTTTGTGGTACAGGGGCTGTAGCTGGGTCCCACCTGACAGGAGCAGGCAAGAAGGAGTGGGAATGAGATGTTGGGATGCCATGGTCTAAGGCTTCCCTCCAGCAAGTGTGGCCTTGGATCTGCTCTGTACCTTCTGTACCTTCTCAAAGTCCCTCTGGAGCACAGGGCTGGCCTCCAAGTCCCAAGGGCAGTTTACCTCAGAGGTTGAGTCCTACCAGGGTGCTCTTGGGACTGTGCCTTGGTGCCTGGGGGAAGGTATTGTTCTTGGGCCTCTCATCCAGGATGTTAACCAGGAAGGGGGCCTGGGCCGCAGGGAGTTCATGAATTGCAAACAACTTAGAGTTGGCAGTAGTGCCCTGCTCCTCCTGAAGGGCCTCCCTCTAAAAGGCAGGCTCCAGCAGGGCCCTGAACAACCTCACCTCAGACCCAAGATGTCCTGAGAGCTTGGTGCCAGGGCCAGGGAAGGTTGGCCAGTCCCAGTAACACCAGTTCCTGGTTCTGGTTGGGCCTTCTCCTTCCCCACACCCACCCCTTCTTTCTCTCCTACCTGCCCCCAGAGACAGAAATACCAGATTTAAGGGAGAATAAGGCTAGTGATGGTGGTGCACACCTTTAATCCCAGTATTGAGAGAGGCAGAGGCAGGTGGATTTCTGTGTGTTCAAGGCCAGCCTGACCAATAAGGGAAGTTCCAGGCTGCCAGTGCTAGAAATTCTGTCTCAAACAAACAAAACAAATAAATAGTTGGATTTGAATTTCAGATACTTAGAATTATTGAGAGTTTATCTGAAATCCAAATGTATCAGGAAATTCTGTACGTTGTCTGACAGCCTTACCTGGAAGAGACCCCAGGAACCAGTCAGCTACCCAAAGGAAGGCAGAGATTCTTCCACCCCAGGCTGCTGCTTACTCCAACCAGAGGCTGATAAGAACCTACCATTGCCCAAGCTATAGCCTCATCAGACATTGGTGCTGGCATTGCAGCCATAGTGCCTTTGGAAAAGTGTTGCATCTAATTAATCTAATAAGCAGGTTGTGAGCTCTGACTGGGAGCTGCAGAGGATTCACCCTGACAGATGGGCAGGAGTAGACCACACCTGCAGCAGGCACCTGCCAACAAACCACTGGCTACAGCCTGTGGTAGAGCTAATAGGGTGCTTTGGCTCCACATCAGATACATGACAAACAGAAGCCACAGCAACACCGAATTAACAGTGTAATAGCTGCCGTTTATGGAGCCCTTACTTACACCAAGCACTGAGCAAGCATTGTCTCATTTAACCCCTGTACCGATTCCAGCTGATAGAAGCTACTATTATCCCCATTTAACACATGACAAAACTGAGGCCTAGTAGGTTGGACAAGCTGCTTAAGGTCACACAGCTGGATAAGGACCAAGGTGAGGATTCAAACTTAGTCATCCAGACTCTGGAATCTGTGCTTTCTGCTGAAAACCCTTGGTTCCTTCCTCCCATCCCAATTGTTTTATTTTGGTGAATGACATATAACCAAGAGATGGAAGGCTGCACGGTGCTTTCCATGAACTTTATCAAGCGTTCTCTGTATTTGGCACATACACCCCTCCCCAAGCTTTGATCTCAGAGATGTTATGGCCCTGGGAGAGAAAATTGTATTAATAAATTGTCATTAAAGAACTATGACTAAGGACTGATGATGTAACTCAGTGACAGAGCTCATAGCTTAGCTGCATGTTCATGTTCTAGGTTACATCCCCAGTAAATTCCTCTTCCTCTGTCCCAAAGCATAGTGGCAGCTGTGCCATGATAGTTGCTGTTGAGACAATAGAGCTGGATGATCAAACACCTGGTTCCTGAGCATTCTTGTAGTAGGTATTAGATTTGAGGTCTATTGCTTTGTTTCTCAGTGCCTCTGATTTTCTGTCTACAAAGTGAGACTATTACTCATTTCATAATGTTGCAGGGGTCAGACGAACTAAGGCTTCACAGCAGCAGGATGGCTCAGCAGATAAAGGCACGGTGAGCCTGACAGCCTGAGTTGGATCACTGGGACAAAGACAGAAAGAGAACCTTCCATCACACACACACACACACACACACACACACACATGCACATACAAACACACACACACACACATGTACACACGCATATACACATGCGCATGCACACTCATACATATGCACATATGCATGCATGCACGCACGCACACACACGCGCATCCACACTCATACACACACACACACACACACACACACACACAGAATTTTAAAACACTTGAAAAGCTTACATAATAAACATTTTATTTAACAAACACTTAGCAACTGCCAGTAATGTGCCAATCACTGATCCAGGCTACTGGGATTATATTGGTTTTAAAAACTGACAAAAATACCTGCCCTTGTTCTATTTACGTTGTGGCTTATAGTCTAATAATATCAATTATTTTAAGAAAAATGTTTTTGCATAAGCAATCTTAGCTGTTAGTGTTTTAGAATTACAGTTGGCCAGCCTGATTGACAGAATAAGACCCTGTCTCAATAAATAAATAATAATAGTATAATTAAAAATGATTACTAAATCATCTTCTTGATCTCAAGGGGGCACAAAGCACAGAGTATTTAACTTGAAATTGACCTGTGGGTATTTGCCTTCAGAGATAAGTGACTTTCTTTAAATTCACACTGGTTTAGGGACAGCGTTGGATGCTCACGACAGCCTTGGGATGGCAGGGACAGACTGCATGTTTATAACCTGGGTCATCTAGCTTCGCTGTGAGAAGATGTCATTTTTTGAGATTCCTCTGGAAATCTGGTCCAGGAAAAAGCTGGCCCTGACTAACCAGCTGAATGAAGTTCATAAGAGCAAAGTAGAACACAGACCTGACCCTGAGGCAGGGGAAGGAAGGGAAGCCAGCCAGTCTTGGGCCCAAAACATCTCAAGGTCCTTTTAGGAATTCCCACTGAGCCTTAACCTCATGGTCTTGCTCCAAGCTATGGGACACACTAGTTCAAGAGAGAATAAATTTTACTGTTTTAATTTAGTGATTTGAGATAGGCTGTCATGTAGCCCAGTCTAACCTCAAATGGGTAGCTGAAGGTGACCTTGAACTCTTTCTACCTTTACCTTTCAAGTATTGGGACTGTAGGTGTGTCCAATTTATTCTGTGCTGAGAATTGAATGCAGACCAGCATGCATCATAGGAAAGCATTTTGCCAACTGTTACATCCATAACCCTTTTGATTTGTCATTTGCAAAGCTGCCTACCTACTGCTGGGATGGGGAGAGACCCGGAAGTCCCTTGAGAAACATGGAGATGTTGAGATATTGAAGAGAATAGAGAGAAAGGGGCAAGTATCCTCCCAGGAAGCCTGAAGGGCACAAGAGCAACTGAGTCATGTGTCTAGCAGGGCCACCCTCCCACAAGTATTCAAGTTTGGGGTCTCCTGATACTGATTTCAGGGTGTTTAGTTTTAACCACTGGGATCCAGGATGTCTCCTGGGGATTGCTTATATCCAGTTATGCACATTTAACCTTTCAATGTTTGGGGTCAGTGTATAGGATGAATTCTGGTCCAGCCCCATAAGAGTCTCTGCCTTGACTCTTTAGTACCTGTGTATCTGTCTCTATCTTGGCATGCATTCTGTGTATATGTCTGCTGTATATAAGTCACATATCTAAACACATATGAATATGGTTTATGTGTCTGTTTGTATAGGTATGGGGGGGACATTTGATAGAACAAGTCACAAAAAGTGAATTATCTGGGGTGACCTCTCAGTAGGCTCTCTTTGCTCCAAGTGTGATGGTCAGACTATACCAGCTGGTGCTGGGGGCTCTGAGAATGCTGGTTTCTTTATGTCTTGTCCTGGAGTCTAGAGAGGATCTGGGACAGGGAGCCCCAGCAGGAGGCAACTCACGACTAGCTAATTGGTCCCTTGCTCCTCTGTCACCTCACACTGTGGTGACTATTCCCTGCTGTGCCTTCTCAGCTTATGTTGCAGTGGGTACAGGAGTGCTTTGTCAACTCTTGAGGCCACCCTGTCCCCCAGCAGCCAGGTCAGTGAAGCAGTACATAGTACTTAACCTGCCCACCAGCTGCTGCGGTCCTTTCTGTTGGAGCCAGCCTGAGACTCTCTGATCTGATGGTGAGGAATGGCTATTTCCTAAGAACCTGCCTGGGATGACTGAAACTGGAAGGGGGTCCAAGGTGGAGGCCACCTGGGTCTAGTTTTCTAAGCAAGGTTTGCAGAAGCAAAGAAGACAGTTCACGCCAACCCTCTTCTCAACTCAGGTTTCTCCTGCCTCTGTTGCTCCGTTCCATTTCCTACTGGAAAAGCTCTGGAGTAATGCTGCTGCTAGACCTTTCTGTGATGATGGGCACATTCAGTCTGTGTGGTATCCATCAGCCACATTCAGCAACTGCATACAGAAAAACATGGCTTGGGTGACTCTGGAATTGGATTTTAAATTGAGTTTGGTTTCTTTAGATCTCACTAGAGACTATTAATGATGTCATCACAGAGAGGCACTTACTTGACACTCCGCTGGTGACAAAACCTGTCTGTGTCCACGAATCACTGAGACTTCTTAGCATCTCTTTCAGGACAGGGCAGGACAGGACCCCTTGCACAGTGCAGATTCTCCAAGGCCTCCCAGACAGCAGGAAGAGGAGCAGACTAAAACCCAGGTCTTGAGACTCAAGCTGGCCTTGACACACCCCTACCACCCCCTTTTCAGCCCTGCAACCTGGGAGCTTAGCAAAAAGCAACAGCTGAAGCTTGGATTTTAGGTCCACAATTGGTCTTTGGGAAAGTTTTAGGTGTGAGTTATATAATCATTAATTGGAGCCCAGAGTTGCTCACACTGTATGTAGGTAAGAAAAGGACAATATGTTGACATGTGCAGATACCAGGAAGTGTGTTTGGTTTTTACAAGTGGGATTTCATTCACCTTCATAGGGTTGGGTGCTATTCTTCAGTTTGTTTTTTTTAAGACAGACTCTTAGTTTATATACATATGTTAGCCTTGAACGTACTATTTAGCCCAAGCTGCCTTCAAACTTGAAATATTCCTACATCATCTTCCCAAGTGCTGGGGTTACAGGACTTTGCCATTATACTCAACAAGTAATTTTTCTTTTAGACATAAGGAAATAAAAGGCTCAGAGGAGTGGCTTGAGTGTCCAAGGTCACACAGCAAAGAAGTGGTAGAGTTAGGGTTTGAACCAGGTACTTTGGCTATGAGCTTCTCTACCTCCAAGTGGCTTGGGTGAAAAGCTCAGATGTGGAAGCTGCAGCACTATCAGACTCTAGTGATGGAGGCACAGCTGTGACAATGGGGTGGGGGTACTTGTCCCCAAATACAAGGGCTCTGAAACAGGCTTCGCAGCTCTGAACCTCTTTCTGGCTTTACATTTGGGCACGTTGGTTTCTTATGTTGTGAGGATTTAATGAGAATACTACCAGGAAAGCAACTGGACTCAGTGATGGTCTTACTGGTGATCTGTGCTCCTGTCATGAGATAAGCCAATAGTAGAGCATGTATCTAGTGTATGTGAGTACTAACGTGCTCCTCAGAAATGGAATATATAGACATCAGATTCTCTATCTGATGCCTTGGTGCTTAGGAGCCAGGGCAGGCTTACCGTGACCTTCAGCCCGTGACTCCCTCCTGCTCCAGTTCTGAGCCACAGCCAGCCAGTGACCTTCAGGCCTCCACATCTTCCAGTACATGTAAAAGAGCAAGAAAGGCAGCAGGCTGGAGATGCAGAGACAGTACCAAGGTCAGCCAGTCAGAGGAGGCTGACCTGGACCAGGCGTCAGCTCTAGCTGGAGCTGTTCTTAGGAAGTCTGATACTAATAAAGTGGAGCCAGCATCCCTTTTGAAAGTCTAGCATGATTTGCCATGGAAACCTAAGGATATGCTGGGTTTGGAGACTCATCCCATCTCCACCACCCTTATAGGATAGGTCAGCCATCCTTTCTGTTGTTCATGGCACAAGCTGGCTCACCTCCTGAATCTTACTTGTCCTTATCTGCTAAGTGAATGTGAAGTTGGAAGGTCCAGCATTATAGCTGATGCTTTCTACCATGTTACAAATGGCCTTCCTCCATCCCAGACCATCTCTGATGTTTCTATTGCACCAGTCTGCTCCAGCCAAGGTCTAGTTCCCCTCTCTGACTTCATAGGGCTGGTTGTAGCTTTGTTGGCAATAGCTGGGCAACCTTCTGGATGCAGAAAACGCTGAAGACCTTTGCTATGAAAACATTTCCCAATGCTGCGGTCACATAGGCGTTAAAAACCGAGGTCAGAGATGATTGAGGGGGGTAACTGGACCCATATATCACCTGGGACCTCTTTAAGCCAAGGACAGATGGATCAGTCTTAGCGTCTGAACTGCTCGAGTGTTTGGAATGGGAGCCACAAGTGAGGACTTGATGTGATCGTGTCCTGTCCAGTTGGGGAACTCTATGCTCTTCTTTCTATAGCTGAAAAAGTACAAGTGGCATGTCACTCGGAGGGACAGCTCTTGGCAGGTCATTCCATGACATCTATTTAAAGTTGGCAACCTCTCTCCCACATGTAGGGGTGAGGGCGGTGCTCTAAGCAGCAGAGCTGACGTGAAACCAAACCTTTTTGTGTCCCCATAACTGAGCCCCTGAAAATGATGTTTTTCCCAATGAGAAAAACGGAGGTTAGGAGGAGGTGAGGAAACCTACTGCTGAGTCCCAGCTAGTCCAAGGCAGCAGGTAGCCCCAGAAAGTGTCTTTTTCCTACTGTGATCTACACCTTTAGTCATGACAGGACAAAAAAGTATAAAGATGTATTATCAATGCATAGAGAGCCATTCTGGAAGAGCCTTTTAAGGGTAGGAAGTACCTCATACATTTATAATGCCGATGGATGCACTAAGTACTTTCCGGAGGGCACTGCATAGGAAACCACTAAGAGGAACCCGAAAGGAGAGAAATGAAGAGAAGGGTAAGCAATGAGAGGTGCTTACTGCCCAGCCTGCTCTCTCCACAGCACTTGAATTGTTTTCTAAATGCATTTAAAAAAAGGAAAATGGGGGCTTCTCATTTTCATGAGAAAGAAGAAAATGGAGGGTAATTTTAATTCTCTTCTTGAGATTTCAAGCACAGACCGACCACACAGCTGGCTGTTTCACTGAACCTGCTACTCAACCGTTTGACTCGGCTGAGATTGCAGGCTTCAGGTACCACACCTGGCTTCTATGTGGGTGATGAAGATCCAAACTCAGGTCCTTATTATGCTTGAGCAGTAAGAAATTTATCAACCAAGCCAAATCCCCAGCCCTAAAAGAATTACATTTAAAATAACAGCAATAGCAAAACCAAAACCTCTGAAGGACCATAGTTCAGTCAGTGAGGTGCTTGCTGCACAGTGTAAGGACCCGAGTTCAACCTTTAGGATCTGTGTAAAAGAGGTATGGTAGGCTATAATCCCAGCACTAAGGAGGCGAAGGCAGGAGAAGCTCTGGAAGGCTCTGGCCAGCCAAAACTAGTCTAATAGCAAGTACCAGGTCCTAATGAGACACTGCCTCAAAACATAGGGTAGATGGTTACCTAAGCAATGACGTCTGAGGCTGATTTCTGACCACCCACCCATGCACACACACTCATGAGCACCTACAAACACATGCACCTACATGAACATGCACCCACACGCGCACACTTTTCAAAATACATTTATTTATATAATTAAGAAATCTTCATGGGAATCCAAGCTCCATCAAGAGCACTGCATGCCTGGAAATGGGAGACAGATCTGATCCCTATATTGAGACACTGCTATCAATAATTTAGAAGAGAAAACCAACCTATGTGAGTGTGGCTTCTAATAGAGAGTATCTAATTTGGCTTTGAGCTCTGTACCTTATATGGAGGCTTGACCACAGTTAAAGCTCAAAATGGTCCCTGAGCTAATGGATGATTCAGTTTTTCTCTCATGAATCCTGAAGCAAGTGCCTGTCAACACCCAGGGACAGAAATCAGTAATCAAATGGCATCATAACATTCTACACACACACATACACAAACACTGCGTGCACCCCCTCCACACACACACACACCTAGGCTTTTCATATGAGGGAAAGTACACATTGCCTGTTTTTCTGAATGATTTATTTGCTGAACATAATTATCTTTGGTTCTATCCATTTTCCTGCATATTTCATCATTTCTTCCTTTACCAGATAAAAATCCATTGTATTAATGTTCCATTTTTTTTTTTAATCCATTCATCTGCTGTTGCTCATCTAAGCTGGCTCCATATCTCGGTTGGCAATAGACATGGATGGACGGGTATGCTGACCTAGAGCCCGTCTGGTTATCCAGGAGTGGTATAGCTGGGTCAAATGATAGTTCTATCTCTTTTTAAAAGGACATATTGATTCCCACAATGACAGCATCAGTTTGCATTCCTGTTAGCAATGTACAATGGTGATGTGGGAATGCCTTTCTGTATGCTGTGAATATCAATCTTTAAATAAAGGAGCTGTTTTGGCCCATGACAGGCACCATAGAAGAAGAAGGAGGAGAAATCAGAGCATAGGTAGGAGAAGCAGGGCAGAGTCAGACAGACCGAGCAAGTCGCCCAAGGAGCAACATGTAAGGAACACAGGTGAGTCACGGGCCATGTGGCAGACAGATTAATAGAAATGGGTTGAGTTAAGATGTAAGAGCTATGTAGCAATGTGCCTGAGCCATAGGCCAAACAGCATAAAGTTAATCTAAGCTTCTGAGTCATTTCTGGGGGCCTAAGCAGCAGCAGTGGGTGGCTAATGGGTCTGGTGTGCAGGTGTGGGTCTGAGTCTCTGGCCGCCCAGGACCAAGAAACCCCACTGCAACACAATGATCCTTCTTAGCAGATGTGGTGGCAGATTACATGCCAGCAATCTTAGCAGCAGGGAGACCAAGGCAGGAGAATTTCTATGAGATTTAGGCCATCTTGCTCTACAGAATTAGATTACACTTTGTTTAAAACAATCAAATAAACAAAACCCAAAATGAATAAAAACTGTGTGTGACTCAGGAGGCAGAGGCAGGTGGATGTATGTGAGTTCGAGGCCTGCTAAACTACAGAGGGAGTTCCAGAACAGCCAAGGTTACATAGAGAAACCCTGTCTTGAAAAACAAACAAAAACCCACAAAGGGAGTGGGGGGTCATGCTCATCTTTCTTTACCTCCTCACCAGCATTTATGGTTGTCTAGTTTCTTGATGACACTCACTCTGGCTGGGATTTGCATTTCCCTAATGGCTAAAGGTGTTGATCACTTTCTCAAACATTTGAGTCACCCGTATTTCTTTGTTTGAGGTCCATTCATTAGCCCTGTCCTTTCTGCCTGGTCCTAAAACATCTGGCAGCTTCCTGGTGCCTTTAGGATGGAGTTTTTCATGCCCACCAGTGCTCACTTAATTTAAGCAGTCCTCTAACGCTAATCATAGGACAGTCACAGTAACACATCCCTGAAATCCCCACACTTCGGAGGCAGAGGGAGGAAGAGCAGGTGTTCAAGGTCATCCTCAGCTAAATAGTGAGTTTAAGGCCCGCCCAGGCTACAAGAGACCCTGTCTCTAAACAAACAAACCTAAAGTTAGCAGCTTCTTTTGGCTGGGCATCTCCTCATTTCTGCTGGTTACTCCTGGTGGTTTACACCTTGGTTCTAGTGCAAGTTTGGAGTGGGATTGTTCTCTGGTCCCTTCTGGCTCATGAGTTCTTGTGATCTACATAGAGAATCCCCCCCCCACACACACACACACCCGGGGCCAGTTCCTTTTCTCCTTTCAATCCCCAGTCTCTGTCAAGGCTGAATTCATCTCCTCTTTCCCAATGTTTTCCACATACTCCCGTGCCCTGGCCTAAGACTGGGTCCACGGTCTGTGTTGTCAAACACTGCCTGTGGTCCTGAGAGACTCTCTCTTCCCTGAGGCTAACAAAAGAGCAATTGCAATGCCTTCTTCTGTACCCCCTCCTCCCAATAGTCACTGGCAGAGGGACCTGGAGGGCCTGATGAGTAGAGGCTACCCTAAGCAGGGAAAGAGTCACTCTCCCTTTGAGGCCTTTCCTGACTCTAACCTAGTCATGACATTCCTTCCTCTCCTGGCGTTTGCTTGTCTGCTTTATGTACCTATCAGTTCCTTCAGGTGTTTGACTTAGGATTATCATTGCAGTGATGAAACACCAGGAGCAAAGAAACTCCAAGAGGAAAGAGTCTATTCAGTTTATGCTTCCACAATACAGTTCATCACTGAAGGAAGTCAGGACAGGAACTCAAACAGGGCAAGATCCTGGAGGCAGACGCTGATGCAGAAGCCATGGAGGGGTACTGCTCACGGGCTTGCTTTCCATGGCTTGCTCAGCCTGCTTTCTTATGAGAATCCATGACCACCAGCCCAGGGAAGGTTATCACACACACTGGGTTGGGCCCCCTCATCAATCACTAATTTAAAAACGTCCTTCAAGCTCCCTACACCCAGATCTTACAGAGGCAATTTTTTCAGCTGAGGCTCCCTCCTGTCTGATTTCTAGCTTGTGTCAAGCTGACATAAAATTAGCCAGGACACTATTTATTCTTACCTTGTTTTCCAGTTTCCTTACCTCTCCCCCTACAATACAAGTTTTATAAGATGTGTCTCCCTAGCTGTCCTCAGAATCCAGTTAAATTTATCAAATCCATCAGTTTGTTGAATGAAGGAACACAAGAAAGCCTGGGGATGGTGTGGCTGAGCTACAGTCCCGGCAGAGGGGAGTGAGTTCAAGGGCAGCCGTAGCTGTATATCACTGACTTTTCTCAGACGAGCAGAGTAAACAAAGAGGCACAGCAAAATCGAAGTGTCTAAAGTCTCCAGTGAATGACCCTTGTTTGGTTGGACAGCAACATGGATCTGTGCTTCTCCCAATCCCCCAGGGTGGGACAGACCAACTGTGACCACAGACCACTGACACCAAGAATCCCTTTCAGTCAATGCCTTTATCAAGATGCCAAAGCTGCCATGTAGGCCGAGCTGGGAGAGTCAGGAAACGGGGTCAAGGGCAGTGAGGTGTTGGTCCTTGGAATTTCCTGAGTAGAGAAGAAATGCAAAAAAAAAACAAACAAAAAAAAAAAACAAAAAAAAAACAAAAACAAAACAAAACCAAACAAACCAAACACCCTTTAGCTTTCATCCCAATGCCGTCTCTCAGACATTAAGTCATTTTTACAAACTAAGCTGATAAAACAGATCAATGTAGATATTAGTCCCACGGCAGCCATTCGCCCTGGCTCTGGTGTGAGCCCTAAAGTGGAAGCCAGAAGCTGTTTTAGTGGATGATGAAACTGAGTTTAGGGTATGAAAGGACTCGGGCAAAGTCACAGCTTCAAGTTCCACAGCATTGGTTAATGTCTTTTACTCCCGTTGTTCATATTTCAAGGGGATCATTTATAAAGAAAGGATCCCTTTCAGCTGGTCATGATGAGATGGGAGAAAAGGGGGAGGAGAGGAAGAGGAGGAGGAAGAGAAGCTGGGGAGAGGAAGCGTTGATACCATTTAACATCGGTAGGTGTGAAGGAGCACACCTATAGTCCCACGGCTTATAAGGAGAAGAACCAATAGCTCAAAGTCATTCTTCATTTCACAGTGAATGTGAGGCCAGCCTGGGCTACTTGAGACCCTATTTCAAAAGGGAGGGGGTAGTTTCTGGATACGGTGGCACACACCTTTAACTCTAGTACTCTGGAGGCAGAGGCAGGCAGATCTCTTGAGTTCCAGAACAGTCAGGGCTATGTAGGAAAACATTGTCTCAAAAGGTGGGGGGCAGGCACTAACGACTGCTGGCTGTTGAGTTTCTGGGGTCCAGCCAGGATCCACAGGTATCCCTATCTCTTACCAGTAAGGGAAAGAAGTGGAGAAGGAGGAGAAAGTCTTGGTCGGCCGACAGCAGAGTTCACCAAGGGACAAAAATCCCTCCTTCTCAGGCCTAAACTCACCAAAGTTGGACCTAGAATTTGGAGAGGGCTGTTCTCTCAGAAGCTTCTAGAAGAATGTGGTACCTTTGAACTTCTCTCATCATTGCTAGGGCTGTCTAACACAGCTGAGCTCATCACAGCAGCAAAACATGGGTTACCGGCTGCATGAGGTCACCGGCGATGTTCCCCCAAGGTGGCCCTCATAGACTCCAGCCTGCACCCGTGTAGTTCCTATGGGGCCTAAGAGGTAAGAGGCTCAATCTGCATGATTTGGAGGAAAGCCACACAGGAGCCCCTGCTGGTTACTGTTTTTCCACCTTGCATACTTTCACCTGCCCAGAGGCTCCTTTCTAGATGGGTTTTAATTCTGCAGCAGATTCTGAGTGTCCAGTTAAGACAAAAACGCCCTGAGGCAGGAGGCACGCTCTCCAGTGAGCAAAAGATAAATCCCACATCTAATCCCTTTGGACTGATGAAAACTGGGATCTTCCTGGAACTGAGTGCTGTAGAGGGGAAGGCAACGTCAGCGGGACTCCCCTGCCTTCGCTGTTCTTCAATACGCATTCCCTGGTGCTAACTGTATGCCAGCATCAGATCAGGCCAGGGACACATTTATTAATAGGGATTCATGTTCTCTCTCTTCTTCCCTTTTCTCTCTTCTCTCTCCCTATCTCCCACCGAGAACCACAGAGCTTTGAGGCGGGAAGAGGGACCAGAGGGGCTGGTGAGACTTGAACCTTCTCTAACTTCCCACCTCTAGCCCATCATGACAGTGATGCTCTCTATCCTAATGATGAAGGGACCCTTGATTGGTCTCAGCCCAGGATGAGCAGAGTTCATGTCCTAGAGAGGGGATAGGAAGAGCTACCCACCTCCTTGGCCCACCAAAGAGTTAGAGGGTTGAGGGTCCTTCTAACTGAGCCATGCTCAATCCCCCACCATACTACCTCTCTTCTGCCAGCCCCTAAAGTGGAAGAGGGTGAACCCCCCCTTCCTGCCCAGATGGTCCCAGGGATTCTTTTCTTCCTACCTGTACATAGGAGGAGAGAGGGATGTGTCTTTGTCCTTTTAAAGTCCCTTTTCTGATTACAGGTGATCCCGGAAGACAGTGAAGAGCCTTTACTTATGGCAAGAGCTCTCAACACAGTGAGAACCTGATAGAAAGATGAATAGAGGCCTGTCTTAAGGTTTCTATTGCTGTGATAAAACACCTGACCAAAAGCAACTTGAGGAGGAAAGGGTTTATTTGATTTATAACTCTCAGGTCACACTCTGTGATAGTTTGCACTTAATTGGCTCCCATAATCTCATAGGAAGGGGCGCTAATAGAAGGTGTGACTTTGTTGGAGGAAGTGTGTCACTGTGGGGGCCAGCTTTAAGGTTTCCTGTGCTCAGGATATTGCCCAGTGTGTCAGGAGACTTCCTGTTACCAGCAAGATGTAGGACTCTCAGCTACTCCAGCACCACATCTGCCCACATGGTACATGCTTCCTCTCGTGATGATAATGGACTGAACCTCTGAAACTGTAAGCAAAGCACCCAATGAAATGTTTTCTTTGTAAGAGTTGCCATGGTCATCATGTCTCTTCACAGCAACACGAATTCTAAGACACACCCCATCACCGAGGGAAGTCAGGAACTGAGGGAGGCATTGAATGAATCAGAAGCTGTGGAAGAACACTGCTCACTGACTTGGTCTTCATGCTCTGATCAGCCTCCTTTCCTATACCGTGCAGGACAGAGGGTGGGGCCCTCTGATAAGTCATTAATCAAGAAAATTCTCTAGATGCTTGCCTACAGGCCAGTCTTATGGAGGCATTTTCTCTGCTAAGATTTCATCTTTTGCTGTGTGTGGTGGCAAACATTTTGATTCCAGTACTGGAGGAGCAGAGGAAGGTGGATCTCTGTGAGTGTCGGGCCAGCCTGGTCTACAGAGTGAGTTCCAGGACAGCCAGGGCTGTGTAGAGAGAGACTGTCTCAAAAAACAAGCAGAACAAACAAATGGAAAGATTCCCTCTTTCCTGACTTGTCTGTGCTTGTGTCAAGTTGACAGAGATTGACCTGTACAGGGTGGTCCAGCCTTGGGTTGACTGATATCTCCCTGAGAAAACCAAACTCAGTGAACGGACCAGAGAATACTGTTTGTGGAGGGAAGGAAGACAAAAGGGACATTCTGGTGGCATGATTCGTGGTGCAAGTTGTTCTTCCGTGGGAAGTCAGTCAGATCTAGGAACACATGTGAGCAGGTGCACTGGTGCACTGGAGAGGTGTAGCCTGCGGACATTATGACCTTTCTGGAAGCAATCCAGAAGTCCTAGAATTCTGAGAGCTTTGCTTGAACAGCTTGTCATTTATTTAACACTCAATTAACATTTGAGAACCAGGTGAGGCACACACTTGTATACACACACCACACACACATGCACAGACATGCACGCACGCACAGACACACACTGACACACATGCACAGACACACACACACACACACACACACACACACACACACACACACAATTTAATTTGTCTATTGAGGATACTCTTCTGGGTCCTGATCCAGTATGGCACTCCCTGGTTTCACAAGTGCTATGGTACTTGATCGATAGGGGTATTCTGTAGCTCAGGGAAGGCCCTCCCTGAAGCTCCAGAACCATGGGCAGTAGAAGCACTGTCCAAAAAGAATTTTGTGTTTGTATGTGCATTTATCCTGAGAAAGAATCTAGGGCTTTCCCGTAGATTACTAAAGCTTGTCCTCACCCCACCCCCCAAAAAGATTGAAACCATAGTTGTAAACTGAATGCTCCTTCTCTGAAGCCTCATGCCACTGGGATACTCCAACTCTTGATTTTTACTTTTACTTTGAGACAGGGGCTCCATAAGTTGATAAGCTGGTCTTTAACTTTTCAATCTTTGTGCCTCAAGCTCCAAGTAACTGGGATTAAAAACATGCACTACACCCTCACAGTCTTCTAATGGGTTTTCTCATTTACAGGGGACAATTGGGAGTCAGCACAGAATTCCACTGTCTAGAAGGCAGACTAGAGGAAGGCGGAAGAAAAGAGGGCCTAGAGAGGCAAGTGGCAGCACAGAGTTCCTGCTTCAATAGCACCCCCAACTCATCTCCTTCCGGGACCCCAGAACTTAGCCTCATTTTGGAAGCAGGGTCATGTGATTAAGAAGTCACACAGGAGCATGATGAACCCTAACTCTACAAGACTGCTACCCTTATCTTAAACAAGGAGACGCTGGGCTGCTGAGCTTGTTCAGCCAGCAAAGTTGCTTTCTGCCAAGCCTGAGAACCCACGTTCAATCCCTATGGCACACATGATGGAAAGAGAGAGCTGACTCCATCAAGTTGTCCTCTGACCTCCACATGCACGTACATCTTCCCTACACACACTAAACAAACAAATAAATGTAGTAAGAAAGAAAAGGGTTGCTGTGGGAAGATGGAAGCAGAGGTTGGTGTGACTGCTTTTCCAAGCAAGAAAACACACAGGTTTCTGGCAGCCATCAGAAGCCAGTGTAGCATCATATCACAATACTCTTCCTCCAGAAGGAAACAAGGACACACATACATTTTTAAAGGCTGACTTCCAGAATTGCATTTCTATTGTGTTAAACCACCCAGCTTGTGGCAGCTTGTTACTGCAACATGACACTTGTAGTAAAGGGCAGAAGTCAACAGTGCTTCTGAAAGCCTGAAGTCCCCCGAGTCACGAACTCCCAGCCACTGCAAAGGCTGGGTCTCTTCAGGTCAGGGTCCAGCACTCCGTCCTGTGTCCCCCATGCTCCTTGGAGGTTGTGCTCACTCAGGTGTGCAGACAGCTCCCAGCTGGAGAGACTTCCCCTCTTGAACAGCCAAACCAAACATGCTCCCCTCCCTCCTAAGCCTCAAGTCACCTGCCACTTGGCAGTGAGAGGACATCAACCCAGTTCCTGGCTGGCAGCACTGACAGGCGCCCATCTGCTCCGGAAGAGCATGGCCTGGATAAACAGAGGCAGGTTCTGCCTCCCACAGCCAAGCCAGCTTGGCCGGGCCGAAGCCCTTGGCCTCGGGCTGCAGGCCCCACGTCTTTTCCATCATTTTCCACTGCAATCCAGTCATGCCCGGTTGCTGCAGCAGTGACAAGCTTCCTTGGGAATGAAAGTGAGGCAGGTGGAAGAAAGCTGGACTTGGCCCTTCTCCCAGGTCACCTGCTGGGTCCAAGGCCATGGCCCCCTCCATCTGCCTCTCTCCCACCCCCCACACTGCTCAAGTCCTCTTAGAGCCATCTGTCACTCTCACCCCCTGGCAGGCACCATAGTCTTATGACTCAGCACCCAGCCTGAGCTGCTCTGTGGGTGGCCACTCTGAAACTTTGTCACAGGAGGGGAAGAGAGTTGGGAAGGGGGTGTGAGTTAGGAGTGGGCAAAGGGACTAGAAGACATACCAGACTCCAGGTGGCCTTTCCAGAGCGCCAGGCCCTCTGAAGTACCATCTTCATTCAGTTTTAAAGTAAATCATTCCTCAGACAGAGGTGTAACCTCTCTTCAAAGGCCAGCACCTAATGAAGTACCCCCAATTTTTACCTCTCTGCCCCAGCCCACCTCTGCCAGATTCTACCATGAGCTCTGCAGGCCTAGACTCCAGGCTAGACCGTGTGTTTCTCTGATTCTTCAATTCATGTTTCTTCCTGTGTCCTCAGATCCTGAAGCATAGCTACTCATCCCCTGGCTCTTTGTCTCTTGCTGGCCTCGAACTTACAGAGATCTGCCAAGGCTAAAGTTGTGCACCACAATATCCAGATCACCCACACGTTCTTTTGAGTAGGACATAGAGATTTCATGTTGCCTCTAATGAGACACTTCACCAGTGCTTACTTGAGTGGATTGGGAAAGTGATGAGGTTTGGGGAAAGGAGAGAGTGTCATTACCACCCCCACCCCAGTGGAAGAATCTGGTCCCCCAACCTGGCATCCTGGAGAAGTGTCTCCAAGTCTGTCCTGAGTCAGAAGTGCCATGCACCTGTTGTTCTAATCTGAGTGTTTGACTTTCCAGGAAACCCTGCAGGCTGGACTTGTTCTGTAGTTAGAAGATCAGACCGCGGGCCCAGGGTAAGGATGGTCCCTGCCCTGCAGGAACCTGCTTGGGAAGACGGCTCCATTCTGCTCCTATTGAGTCCTCCTCCAGAGCTGAGGCCTCTCAAACTGGATAGAGACCTAGTCCCATACCTTGCCTGGCTTCAGAGCAGTTTAAGGATATGTCCTGGGTTCTCACCCTTCATGGGTGAGATGCCCTCACAAGTATTAGCGGCCCTACTTCTTCCTACCCTCAATGTCCCCAAACCAACCAGCAACACCATCTCTTTTCTACACGGTTGTCTTATTTTTAGTAACCACAAGGAAACAGGGCAGGGCCCAGTAGTTCAAGACCATCTTGATAACATAGCTAGACCTTGTCACAGGCAGGGAGAAAGGGGATGGGGGTCATGGAATTAGCCCGAATGGTTGTTACAGAAGGTAAATGAGGCAGAGAATGTAGTCTTAGGTGGTCTGGCTTGTACAACTGTAAATGGACAAAGCCCACTTATATCCTGTATGGTGACCCATCCATTTACTCCCTCTGTGTGCACACAGTGAGTTTGGGCACATGACTGAGGGCTCCATCTCTACCAACTTCCCTGATGTCTGTCTTCTCTGGTCCAGTCTTTCACATTTTCTAGAGACAGGTCATCTCTCCTGAAAACGCCTTCCCTTCCTCTCCGTCTCCCTCTCCCTCTTCCCAGGCATCGGGCTATTTTTCCTGGCCAACCCTCTCTCCAGGGAGAATCTTTCCCAAGAACATGTGTTGCTTCCCAGAACAGGAAGGTGGGCAGGAGACAGCCCCCGCTGGAAAGCCAGAAAATGCACTTCTGCACAACTTTAGAATAATAGACTTGCAGCAAACCTGCTATTGCTACCCACAGCCTGCCCTGTTTCCCAGCCACAGGACATGTGACTTCTCCCAGAGGCGCACAGCTGAGATTTGGCCTAGCCCACATGGAGCACCTACTGCGTGCTCCACCCAGTTACCATGCATGCCAGTGACATCCTCTTCAGGCATAGGTCAGGGCCCAGAAACACAGAAGAGATTAACACCAACAAAGCCTCTGTGTCTCTGCACTGACATTCTGAATGTCCAGCACTGACATTCTATGGAAAAAGATGAGAATTTCAGTAAATCAACCAAGTAGCTGTGACAATTACTATGAAGAAAATGTGGTCTTAGTAGTGGGGTGGGGGTGGAGGCAGAGCGGCAGCTGGATTTAGGGAAGGAGCAGCCTCTATACCAGGGTAGCCAGGGGGGCTTCTCTGTAAGGTGACATCTAGTTGAGAACCGGGAAGAGGCGTGCAACTTTGGGGAACAGGAATGCAAAGGCTCTGGTGTAAGCATGGGCTTGACTTTTCAGGGACAGGGAAAAGGCAAACATAGTTGAAGCAGCAGCCTCAAGGAGAAGCGGGTCAGGGTCAGACCAAGCATCTTCGTCATGGTGCTGAGTTTGGATTCTATTCTAATAGCTGTGGTCTACAGATGGGGCTTTCTTTTCTTTCTTCCAAATAGTTTCTCATGTAGCCCAGGCTGTCTTCTAACTCACTAAATGTTCAAAGATGACTTTGGACTCTTGATCTCCTGTCTCCACCTCCCAAGCAAGTCCTGGAATTACCCACATTTCTCACCTGAACTGGTCCTTTGTTGTCATTGTTTTGGTTTCTTGTGTTTTTGGTTTTTTGAGACAGAGTATCCTTTGTAGCCCAAGCTGGCCTCAGACCTGAAGATCCTTCTGCCCCCAGCTCTCCAGTCCTACGATTATAGGTAGGTGCTACAATGCCCAGCTAGGTCAGGAATTGGGCACCGAATCTTAACTACTTACAGTTCAGACAGCTCACTCTGGCAGCTGTGTGAGGAAAGGACTGAAGGGGATAAACATTTGTAAGGATGCTCTGGTAGCCTGGCTACCAGGCTGGCTGTGAGGAAGGAGGAAGGCAAAGACAGAGATCGGTGTGTGAAATGCTGCAGCACACAGCACAGTCCTGAAGAGGCAGTCAGCGGAGTTGGAAGCCTGGGGAGGGCTAAAGGCTACATGTGGCCATAATGAGCCTCGGTGACTGGTTTTCCTGGCCTTAAAGTCATGTGAGACTTTTGGAGGCACACTCACGGGCACCATCTGTGAATACACAACCTTCTTTGGCTCCCAAAAGTGTGTGGTGGATTTCCATTGTTCATAGGTCACTGTCAGAGCCGCTATCTATATCACACGAATGTTCTAGAAATAAACCGGGAGTAGTCAGAACAGAAATAACTTACATGCTTTTCCTTTCCTTTTTTAAAATATTGCTTTGTTTCTGAGACAGATGCTCCAAAATGTAACCCAGGCTGTCCTTGAACTCTCTGTTCTCTGGCCTCTACCTCATGAGTGATGAGATCACCAGCACACCAGGCTTGCTCACCCTCCCTCTCAAACTTTTGTTTACACCTTATATATCCTCATGGATAAAAGTTTCAGTGTACAAGGCCCCACAACTTAAAACACTCTTTTCACCCATGTCTCCTCCCTGGAAAACACTCTTTGCTTTCTATTTATCTTTTAGTTGTTTCCAGAACATTTGGATAGTTTCTGCTACATTATTAACACTGTTGCAACAAAGACATGTGGATCTTTGTTCTCCTCCAGGCTAAATTCCTAGGAGTAGAATTCCTTGCTCTGGGATAATTACATTGTATTTTCCGCTTTGGTAACTGTTGATCCGTTGCTCTTAAGAGGGGCATGGAGCCTGTTCTCTCCCTCCACTGCCCCAGCTGGCTAACAGAGACCCTCATCGCGTCAGTAGGAGCCCTGAACAGATGTCTCTTCTGTGTCATTCTCCTAAAATTAAACTTGCACTTTGTAGTGTAAGCACACCCGAATTAATGCTGTGAGCATCATCACCTCAACTCTGCAACTCGGAAAGCTCGAGACACAAAATCAGCACCCTGGCAGGACTTCGAGTGTCAGAGAGAAGACAGAAGCCACAAGCTGGAAGACCATAGGACAAAGTGACATTAAAAAGAGGTGATAGAGGAAGGCGTGACTGTCTAGGACTCTCGGACCCTGGCTGCCCAGATGAGCCAAGGGCACACCAGTCACAAGCCAAGAGTTGGGGCAGATCACTAAACCATGGCACCAGGACCCCTGACAAGACGCCATCTGTCCCCACTTCTCTCTGGGCCAGTCAGAGGTCTAGATGTGAGTGTCTGAAAGTCGGATGAGGGCCACCGGAAGTCGGTCACACGCTGGAGGGGCAGAAACAAGAATGGATGCTGAAGTTAGCACTGAACGCAAGTTTCTTTCCCCCATAAGCAAGTTGGCAGTTGCAAAGCAAGGAAATGCAAGAGTCATTAAGGGAGGGGCAGACATCGATAAAATAAGCTGCAGTGGCCAAATAAGCCCTGGTGCATCAGCAGGCTGAGTCGGCTTGGAAGTCTCCTGGCTGCCCATTCTTCTAATGGGCTGTACTTACGCACACTTGAAAGTAATGGAATGAGCATCAGCAAAAAGAATGTTCTAAATAAAGAAATTCAATCAAAGCTACTGACCTTCCACAGAAAATTCTTCTTACAGGCCTTGGAGTGAAAGGATGGGAAGAATGTGAGCCTTGAGAGAGTGACAGGGAAGACGTAGGCTTGTTCTCTCTCTATTTCCTCTCCCCATCCCCTCTGACCTTGTGTGTGTGTGTGTGTGTGTGTGTGTGTGTGTGTCTAAGGCATACATTTTAATGGTGAGAAACTCAGACCACATTGTTGAGAGCTGTTCCTTTAAAACACAGCTTCTAGAAGAGTTTGGTAATATATGTGAATACTCATAGCACCCAGGAGGCTGAAGCTGGAGAACCAAGAGTTTGAGACCAACCTGGACTTAATAGGGAGACTGGTTGGTTGGGGGACAAGTCAATCTAGACATTTTTTAAGAAAATTATACAGATTGTTTTAAAAAACCTTTTACACCAAGAAATGATGTGCAAAACACTTAGGTAATGGTCTTCTACATCTAGATCTTGGGCTACATAGTGTATTATAAATCCCACCCCGACCCCTCAGAAAGGGTCTTAGTGTGTAGCTCAGGCTGGCCCAAAATTTTGGCAATTTGTCCAACTGCTGAGATTAAAGGTGTGAGTGATCATAACAAAATTTTTCTCATTAGTTACTGTGGTGGTTTGAATAAAATGGCCCCCATAGGCTCATAGGAAGTTGTACTATTAGGTGGTGTGGTCTTGTTGGAGGAAGTGTGTCACTGGGGGTGGGTTTTGAGGTCTCAGAGTTCAAGCAGGTACCTATTGTGGCTCACAGTTTCTGCCTGATGCCTGCTGATTCAGATGCAAAACTCTCAGTTCCTTCTCTATCCATGTCTGCCATGCTTCCTGTCATGACAATAAGGGACTAAACATCTGACCGGTTAAATGTCTTAGGGTTTCTATTGCTGTGAAAAGATACCATGACCATAACAACTCTTACAATGAAAACATTTAATTGAGGTGATGGCTTACAGTTTCAGAGGTTCAGTCCGTTATCATCATCATGGTGAGAAAGGAGGTGAGCAGGAAGGCATGTTGCTGGCTACATCTTGACCAGCAGGCAGCAGGAAGTCAACTGATTGTCACACTGAGGGGAGATTGAACGAGAGAGACCTCAAAGGTCAACTTCACAGTGACACACCTCTCCCAACAAGGCCACAACTCCTAGTGGTGTCACTTCCTTTGGGGGAGCATTTTCTTCCAGATCACCACGGTAAGCCAGACCCACTTAAATGTTTTCCTTTATACGAGTTGCTGTGGTCATGGTGTCTCTTCAGAGCAATAAAGCACCAAGACAATTACCTATAATCTCTCATACCTTAAAACACAATGTGGCACACACATCTGTAATGCCCAAGGTTAGGAGGGAGCTACAAAGTGAGATCCTGTCTCAAAACAAAGAGCAACCAAAGACATTTAAAACAGACCTATAAAACAAAACCAAAAGCAAATGTTAAAAAAATGCTTCATGACTCCTGCTCTGAAGGGGATTGTGTCTGTTTAAGAGACAGTTGCATCAAATGCACTTGGTATGCCATAACACGAGATCCCTGCCCATGACTGTGCATGCTGGGACTTTTGATTGCAACTGACTGACACCAAAAACTAGTCCAAGAAAAAGTAACAAATAAATACATTCATCTGGCTCTGACTGGGGGGAACGGCATTGTGGATGCTAAAACCCTCTAAAATGAGCCTCTCTTTCCGTGTTAGTCCCAGTTTGTCTTGCCGACAACAACAAGGAAGGAGAACCAGCAACTTGTGTCCTGCAGTTTAACAAATCCAAAGAAAGAATGCTAAAAAAAAAAAAAAAAAAAAAAGTGTGAGTGTGAGAGTGTGTGTGTGTGTGTGTCTGTCGTCCCTTGGCTCCTTATACAAATTCCAGGCCAGTTATGATTGGCCAATATTAGTCACATGTCTCTTTCTGGTAGGCCAATCACAATGGCTGGAAGAAAATGCATTGACTGACTGGCGGCCCCACCTATTCTGGGGGTGAGGCTGAGCAGTGTCTCAGGGAAAATTAACTGCCGCCTTCAGAGAGGATGGGAGGCACGCTGGCCAGGCAATATGGCGGATGCGTACCCTAGTAGTTGAGACAGCTCGGTGGAGTCAGGACAGACTCTGGAAGAGAAGAAGCTGAAGGCAAGCCTTTGGGGATGAAGGAAGGAGGTCCTTGTCAGACCCTGGAGGCAGAGAATGTGTAATGAAGGAATGGTACTGGGGTACCTCGGGGGAGCCATTTTAATTGTTCTGTGGGCTGATTGTCTCCTGGGTGAAAAAAAAAAAAAACTGATAGGAGGAATTCCCTGGGAATGGAAACTAGGTATGCAGAAGACATAGTACAGGATGTTGCGGAAGACCAGAGGACGCCCCCACGCAGGCCTTGGGCTGACTCAAGCGGAAGTCTGGGGCTGTGGAGGGGGCAGACTGGAGGAAGGATGGGAACAGAACACAGCTCTGGGCCAGGAACTCTTCCTGCTAGCACAAATTGCCCAGCTGAGCTGCTGTGGCTCACCACCCCCAAGCCATAGCCCTCAGCAATCCACACTCTGCAGATATGCTGGTGGGGGCGGCACCCTGTGGGAACCAGCAGCCAGGAGGCATAGCTGTCATTATTGTGGCCTGGAGGTAGGCTGTGACCTCCAGACCCAACAGTTTCCTTAAGTAGCATGGAAGGTGGGTGAGGAATGGCAAAGTATATCAAACCAAGTGTATCAACTGACGATTCGGGAGGTGACAGTTTGGACTGAACTCGTGTTCTGTCCCTTGACAAGCAAGGGTCCAGTAAATCGCTTTACTCAGACTCAGCTTCCCAGTCAGGAACAGTCTGTGAGGGTTGTATCCTTCCTGTCGATCTGACAAGATTTAGAATCTCCAAGGAGACACACCTTGGGGTGTCTGTGAGAGTGTTTCCAGAGAGATTTAACTGAGGTGGGAAGAATGAGCCTCAATGTGAACAGCACCACCCTATCTATGGCTGGGGTTCCAGACTGAATAAAAGGGAGAATGTACGTGTAGGGCTGAGCATGTGGCGCAGTTGGTATCACTAGCATGCACATGGCCTTGGGTTGGATCCCCAGCACCACATAAAACGGCACACATCAGCAATACCAGTATGTGAGAGGTAGGCACAGGCAGGGGGCTCAGATGTTCAGGTTATTCTTGGCCACATAACCATAGCAAGGGAGACAGCGTTGGCATGTGGTTCCACTGGGGTTTGCCATAGTCACAACCACTATTTAATGATTACAGAGTCCCTGAGATTAGAGCTGTGAGTCCTCAGATGATGCAGATACCCAGGGACACAATTACCTCTTGTTTAGGAGTATCTTCCTCCTTCAGCACCTCTGGGGCTGCTGGATCCTCAAACTCAGGCTTATCTTAAAGAGGTTAAAAAAGAGAGATAAGAAAATAGAAAAGGTCTACTTGCGGGAGGGGGAGAAGGGACTATTGGAATGGAAATGGGGGGGGTTGGTATGATCAAAGCACATTTTATATATGTGTGATAATATGACAAAATCCATAGTTTCATATGCATTATGCTAAAAACATCCTGGGGCATAGTGGTGTATGCCCAGGGGACAAAACAGGATGATCAGAAGGTTGGAGATTATCTTCAGCTCCGTCTGGGATATGTGAGACATCGTCTCAAAAGAAAGGAAAAATACACACACACATTATTAATAAAATAAGTTCAAATAAGCATTGTTTAAGAATAAAAAAATCTTAAACCGGGTGTGGTGGTGTACGCCTTTAATCCTATCACTCAGAAGGCAGAGGCAGGTGAATATCTATGAGTTTGAGGGCAGCCTGGTCTACAAAGTGAGTTCCAGGACAGGACAGACAGAGCTGTTGCACAGAGAAATAAATAAATAGATAGATAGATAGATAGATAAATAAATAAATAAATAAATAAGCATTATTTAAAAATAAAAATAATCTTATTATGGGTGGTAATGCCACACACCTTTAATCTCAGCACTTGGAAGCAGAGGCAGGTGGATCTCTATGAGTTCAAGGTTAGCCTGGTCTACATAGTGAGTTTAAGGACAGCCAGAACTAAAAAAAGAAAAGGAAGGAAGGAAGGAAAAAGGAAGAATGAAAAGAAACCTCCCTGACCCATTCTCTGATACTTGGTTATATTTTTTCACCTCTAAAATTAATTCTGTATTTTGCCTTATGTCTGCCCTCTTCGAATCCAGACATCCCTCACCATTGTGTCCCTCGCCTGGCTGGGCCGTGGTGTTTGCTTAAGTACTCTTTTTGTTTGTCCCTACATAAAGTTTTATTAGTACACAGCACAAATTGAGTAACTGTGATCTTGTGACCACGCAGCTGAAACTCTTGGCTGTCTACGCATATGTAACTTCTTACTGAATAAGCCGCAATGACCTATAACATACATGCCTTGCATTTCAAGCCAAGATTAGAGGGGAAGTCTGTTCAGGCTGTAGAACCATACCCCACCTCCCGGTACATCCCCTCCCCCCGCCCCCACAACACACACACAGACACACACTCCATACACATTTCCCATGGCCTTCTTTGCATCTGAATTCCCTGGTTCCTGGCTATGAAGTCCTTATTCCCATAAAGTCACAGAGAAATGAGAGCTGGGAACCATCTAGACTCCCATTCTACTACCATCAGTAGGGCAGGGGGAGTTAAAAAATATCCCCTTGTACATCAGTACATTTATTATAGGAGTCTTCTGCAGGTTCAATTGGACCTAAAGATGAAGAGAGGGTCCGTGACGTCTGTTGTTGGAGAAAATCTGGGATGGCCCAGTGGAGACATGGCCTGCAGGACTATGCCCTCCTTGGCTGTCCTAAGTCTTCTCCATGGCACTTACAGAGTGGCTCCATGTCTCAATGTTTAACCTCCTGTGGTGGTTAGAATGAGTTCAATGGTCTCTATAGGTTCACATATTGGAAGGCTTGATCCCCAGTTGATAAAACTTCTTGGGAAGAATTAAGGAGTACGGCCTTGTTGGAAGAGGTGTGTAAAAATGATTCTTAACCAGTCCTGACTTGCCAGATCAGGATCTTGGCTCTTAGCAGATACTGAGTAAACATTTCCATCTGCCTGGATTTCACCTGCCCGGATGGGATAGCTAAGATCAAGCAATGAGGTCCCCTGTGCATGGAAAGCCAATCTGACATTATTTCTCACCTTTTCTACAGTGCATCCTCCGGTAGAAGGCCACTTAGCTCAGGCCCTACTCTAGTCCCCTGAACCACAAATTCTCCTCAGAAGCCTCCTGTTTTCCACCTTGGGAACATATAGAATCCTGCGAGTCATTGGCAGCCCATCTCAAGCAAATCCCTATTGTATGCTGCAGAGTCTAGAGTTCCAGCCTCACCATGTCCACTGGGCTCAGGTCAACACCTCTCCACGTGGATACCTGTTTCCTATCACTACTGTAATAAGACCCAAAACAACACAAACGCATTACTTTACAGTTCTGGAAGTCATAAGTCCCAAATGGATTTTATTGAGCTAAAAAGCAAGGAGCCAAAAGGAATACCCTTCTGCAGGTTTCAGTGAAGAAAAGGGTTCTCTTGGCAGCTCCTAGATGTCTGCCTTCCCTACCTTATAGTTCCTTTCCTTCATTCTTGTTTTTGGATCTGGGCTCTCCAAGCAGGCTAGTTGGCAGGATCCTCCCACCTAAGTCTCTGAGGGCTGAGATTAGAGCTGTTCTCCCACACCTGGTTTTCTCCCCTCTATCTTAAGTAAACACAAAGCCAAGCCAAGTGCAAACCTTCTCTCAACAAACCATCTGCCTCTGTCCCTCCCTCTCTGGTTTTTAAAGTCCCTTGTGTTTACAGTGACTCACTGAGATAATCCAAGATAATTTCCTGCTCTCCAAATTCTTGACTTAATCACAAAAAAAAAAAAAAAGTCCCTTTTTCTAGGTAAGGTCACGCATTCATGAGAGCCACTGTTGGGGCCATTGTGCAGCCTGTCACTGTCAATATTAGCACCCTGGAACTCTTGTTTTGGACTCTCTACCTCTTATTCTCCTCTTGCTTTATTTGCACAGTCTCAGAAAATTTAACTCCCGTGAATCCCTTGAATCTTGGCGATCGGCCCCTTTCCTAAGTCCTTGCTTGTCACTGCTGTCTGGAAGACTTTCAGTCTCTCAAATTCTTCCTCTCCTCCTTTCCAAGCCACTGCTAGGCCTCATCTAGACCCATGATAGTGGCTCCCTAGCTGGTCTCTGCGTCCACACCGCCCTCTTGATTGTCGCCATCCCAAGCGGCCCATGAGCTTCCATCATCTTTCTGTTTAGCTTTGCTTCCGTTTGCTTGTTTTCATGGAATCCACGCTGACTTCAAACTCCATGTTGTCAAAAAAATTACCTTGAGCTCTTTCTTTTTTCCTGCCCCCTACTTTCCAAGTGTTGGGATCGCAGACCTGTGCCACCATGCCAGTCTTCTGCCAGGCTGAGATTGATCCCTGGCCTTCAGGCATGCTAGGCAAGTGTTCTATCAACTGGACTGCATCCCTAGTCCATTGCTCTGCCTTTCAAACCTCTCTAAGAAGGGCTTCCTATCTTGGTTAGAATCAAGTCTGAACTCTCTACTATATAGTCTTCGAGCAAGACCCTATACAATCCTGTCTGACTAGCATCTCCTGGTTCATCCTCCTACCCTTAGCCCCCACTGAGCTGCAGCCATGTCAGCATGCATAAATCATAAATATGGTTCAGGCATAAGGACCTGCTGGCTAACTTTGGTCAGACCACAGCCATTTCAGAAACTTGCTCCTCAGGTCTCTGTGGCCTCCAGTTCTAATGGGCCTCCGCATGCCCAGACCCAGAAGATAGTTTTGCTGAATATGTTTCTTCTGTCTTTCTCACCACATAGAAGCTCCAAGACATCAGGAAACTCAGTTGCCTTGTTTAACAATAGAATCCCTAGCACCTAAGCCTGGCACTTAGTATTCAATAAATTAAATACAAATAAAATGTGAGTTAGAAGGGATATATATATATCCCTTGGTTTATGTTCAAAAAAAGCCTTGGAATCTTCTTTTTTGAGGGGTGGTGGTTCATATATGTATATGTAAAAGTATGAGCATATGCAAGCAGGTATGGAGGTCAGAGGTCAATAAAGACATCTTCTCAACTGTTCTTCACCTTAATTTTGAACCTGGGGCTTACCAATTTGATTAGTCTGGCCAGTGTTCTCAAAAAATCTGCCTGCCTCCACCTCCTCGGGGCTGGGATCACAGTCATGTATCACCACATCTGACTGTCTATGTGGGATTTGAACTCGGGTTCCCATGTCTCTCCAACTCCTCAAGTCTTAATATTTATGAATCAGATCCCCATGAGCCTGCTGTGTGTTACTCTGGGGGAGACAGCTCTGGGGAAGTGGGCCTCATTACTTATAGAAACTCACAGCCTGGAAGGAAAGGACTTGTCAAAAAGAAGGGAGAAGTGAGTGTTCACATGAAAGGACCTTCTGGAAAGTTCCACAAGGCAAAGCTCTTGGGGACTCAGCCAGTTTTCTTTCTA
The DNA here is from genome assembly GCA_033318265.1 of Phyllotis vaccarum. Classification (NCBI taxonomy): domain Eukaryota; kingdom Metazoa; phylum Chordata; class Mammalia; order Rodentia; family Cricetidae; genus Phyllotis; species Phyllotis vaccarum. The sequence continues at coordinate 7,940,749 of JARWLC010000004.1, read as the reverse complement.
GGAGATGATCCCAGTTCATTCAAGAAGCATTGATTTGAAGAATGCAGCCATATAATCAACTTTTGCTAAAGCAGTTTGAATATAATGGTGAAGACAAGCCTAATTTCCTTATAGGAACTTTAATTCCTTCATCAGCTTGTTTTGAAGCTTGGAGAAAAACAATAGAGATAGAATTACCAACCTGGGACATTCCAGCATAAAGACACATTGTGATTAAAACACATCGGTTCATACCTAGTATTTTTGAAAACCTAGGGCCCAAAGGCTGGAGAAGTGTGGCCAACGTGTGGCTAAAGATGTCCCCATCACAGACTACCCAAAGGCCAGTGCAGTCCACAGCCCAGCCCCTAATCCTGGAGGCTGTGGTTGGAAGGAGAGTGGTAAGATTCAGACATGAGTATGTTAAGAGGATCTTCCAGTCATCCCTGAGTCATGCATGCATGTGATATGATCCTACTCAGCAAAGCAACTTCTGGGACTTGTCTTTCGGCACTCAGATATCTTTCTCTTGGAAGCACCATGCAAGGCTGGATGCATGATGCCACCTGGACCTGGGCTTTGCAATGTGTGACCAGAACACCTGCTTTGCAAGTCCTGAGGCTGTGGAAGACTCCATGTCAGTACTAGATCTAGGCCTTCCGAATAAGTATGACAATTCGCTAAGAAAATGGTATGTTTATTCATTTGTTTGAGGGAAGGTCTCATGTAGTCCAAAATGACTCAGAAATTATTATATATCCAAGGATGACCTGGACTTTCTGATCCTTCTACCTCCAGAGGTCTTCTAAGCCTTGGGTTTATAGGCACACACACCCAGCTATCATGGCCCCAGCTATTATGGTGCTGATTCTCAGCAGACATCCAATATACAGTCCCTGGATTGACTGATGAATGTGATGACTCTCTCCCCCCACTCCCCTTCTACTTCTGATGCTTTTGGGCAAGAGAGAAGACACATTCCTGTTCCTTCTTCAGTCTTTCCAGAATCAAGACTATCTGCTGGGCCTTTATCACCTCCATCAGTGTTTCCGTAATTGTCTTCCTGGAGAACAGAGTAGGTTTTGAAAGTACCCATTCACTATCCCTCTCCCTTCTTTCTAACCCATCCACCCCCCCTCCCCACCCCCCACCCCTGCTTTAGTGTAGTTCAAGGGAGTGAAGCTATGACCTTGGGTACACTAGACAAGTGCTCCACCTCTGGTCTCCCTCACCATCCCTTGTCTGTTTTTCTGTGTGTGCATGCAGGAGTGTGGGAACACACACACTGCTGCTTGGGTGCATAGGTGCAATGTTTTCCTCAGTTGCTCTCTATCTTATTTTTTGAGACAAATTCTCTCATTGGACCAAAAGATTATTGGTTTGTATAAGCTTGCCTATTGCTGTGAAGAGATACCATAACCAAGGCAACTCTTAAAAAAATAAAGCATTTGGAGTTGGAGAGATGGCTCAATGGTTAAAAGTATTCATTGCTCTTCCACAGATCCTGAGTTCAATTCCCAGCATCCACATGGCAGCTTACACCTGTCTGATCCTGTCTCTCAGTATACAGATGTATATGCAGACAAGTACTCATATACATAAAATAAATAACTAAAAAATCTAAATAAATAAAACAAAATATACTTTAAAAAAAGGAAACTTTTTTGGGGAGCCTATTTACAGTTTTAGATCATCATTAACCCATGATCATTACTGCAAAAAAGCCAATAGGCAGGGTGCTGGAGTAATTGATGAGTTGATGAGAATTTTACATCCTGATACCTGGGCAGCAGACAGACAGACACAGAGAGAGAGAGAAAGAGAGAGAGGGTCTAGTATGGGTTTTTGAAACTCCAAAGCCCACCTCTAGTGACACACTTCCCTCTGCCAACAAGGCCATACCTACACCAGCAAGACCACACCTCCTCATCCTTTCCCAACAGTTCCACTATTTAAGTACCAAACACTCAGATATATCAGCCTATGAGGGCCATTCTTATTCAAACCAAGACACACACAAACACCCCTATGCATTTGCATGTGTGTGCAAGTGTGCATTTATGTTACAACATGAATAGACACACATGTGCAGGTGCCAGAAGTTGATGCCTGGTGTCTTCTTCAATTGCTCTCCAGCTTGTACAGCAAGCACGTTGCTCATTAGGCCATCTCCTAACCTGTAGCTTTTAAAATCTGCCTTCCCTGTGTAGTCTGAGTTGCCCTCTAACTACTGACCATCCTGTTGCCTTCTCCTGTGTGCTAGGATTACAGGCATATGATACCATGCTATACAACCCAGCTATATAAATATATATTTATAATATAAAATATATTAATGTTTATATACTTTTATTATTTATATATTACATATATACACACACATTCAAACATTTTCTTTGGTGAAAGTAACATTCAATTTTTGAGTGTTTATTGAGTGGCAAAATTGTGCCAGGTGTACAGATCTACTCCTTCAGTCTGACAAATCTTTCTAGGTCAGTTTTACCATTGCTGTCACCTCCATTCTGTACAGTCCAGGGAATGGTCTATGACAGCTAGAACGAGCTTATTCAGTATACAAGCCCGAGGAAAAGAATAAATAATAAGGGATGGATGGGTGGGTGGGTGGGTGGATAGCAAAACATCACCAAATCGGGTGCTCAAAATATCCAGCAGCAATCGAGTAGGAAAGCTGGAATTCCCAATAGAGAGAACCCAGGGCAGAAGGAATTGTCCCATATGGTGAAGTCTCCATGTACAAAAAAAGAAAAGGGACAGGTAGAGATGACATCATCACATCAGGTATGCACAATACTCAGCAGAAACTGACTGGGGAAGTTGAGGCACTGGATTTCTCACTTGAGCTTACTTTCTAGGGCTCAGCTTCCTGTGGCTGAACTTCTGGCTTTTTTGCTACTTTTATATTGTGGGATAAAAATAGTTTATATCTGCTACAAATGATTTACCTTCTATATGTTTTCAAGAATGCAATGTGTTTTTTAATGTCTTTATTTTAAAAGGTAAATAAAGATTTACCTTTATTTTTAATCCTGCATATGTGTGTGGGTGGTGGTATGTGACCCTCAGAGGCCAGAGGCATCAGATTCCCTGGAACCAGAGTTAAAGGTGATTGTGATCTGCCAGGTAGGTACTAGGAATTAAACCTGGGACCTCTGGAAGAAAAGCCAGTGCTCTTACCCAATGAGCCATCACTCCAGTCCCTTTTTTCGTTTTCAATATGAAACTCAGCTGGCCTCGAGCTCCAGGTAATCCTCCTGCCTCAGCCTCCCAAGGGAATACAGGTCTGTGCCACTAAACTTACAGCCAGCTTTTGATTCTAATAACACATCTTGAACACAGTTTTTAAAGTTCACTGAGTTGATGCCTTTCCTCTCAGGTATAGATTGATGTTCTGGCTGCTGATGCTAAGCGGAAGAGAGAAGATAGAGATAAAATGTGAAAAGGACATGGGACACGGTGTACTGGTCAGCACAGCAGCAGGACAGGTTTGGACTCCTGTTTGTTTAGGAGCTGCCTTCAGACAAGTGTTTGCTTATGGTTGGTTTTGTCTTTTTGCTGACGTGGCTTCAACCTACATGTATTTCACTGACTGAGAAATGAGTAGGCTTTCCCACCTGGATCAGAGGCACTTCCTTCCTAGGGTCCTGGTGGGTTGGACCCATGACTCATTACTTATTCCCCAGATGTAGATAGACAGTGTTAGCTGAAACTCACATGGCAGTTCATTTACTCCATATAACCATATCAGCTTCCACAACCCCTACCTACTTACAGATGAGAAACTGACTTGCCCAAGATCACACAGCCAGCCAGGGAGTGGAGCTGTGACTTCTTATAGGAATCATAGCTAAAGGCCTGAGTTGTTTAAAATCCCTAAATCCAGTCTTTTCCTTCACATAATTGAAACAGCGGTGCAGGTCCCCCAACAAAGCTAGCTGCAGGCCATATGGCAGGTGTAAGAAATTGGCTGAAGTTCCTGGATTTTCAAATGACATTTGCTTTTGAAACACCCCCAGGGAAAGAGTGGAAGTGAAGAAATGGGAATCACATTTGCATTCTGGTGCCCTGTGGGCAGCAGAGTAATTGTGTCTCTGAAGAGGATTTGTCCAAAGCTAAACAGAATCAAGCTGTTTAGCCAGGCTTGGAGGTACATCAGTAATTCCAGCACTAGGGAAGCTGAGGACTGACTGCCAGGGGTCTCAGCCAGCCTGGGCTGTGTACGGAGTACCAGGCCTTTTAGGGCTGTCAAGCAAGGCTCTGTCAAGAAAAAAGGGCTGGAGATGTAATTCAGGGGTAGTTTATCTGCCATACCCTGGTTTGTTTGATGCCTGGCCCTCTGACACTGTTTTCCAGGACACAGATAGCCCCCCCCCAATCCACGCTCTGATCTCTCCTCCCATTCCAAACCCTGACCCTAAGAAAGCCTGACCAAAGTCAGACCCTCCTTGGGGCTCAAGATCACACCTACAGACTCCTGGGTTCTCTCTACTGGGAATTACAATTTCCTCACTCGATTTCTGCTGGATGTTTTGAGTACCGATTTGGTGATGTTTTGTTTTGTATCCATCCATCCATCCATCCGTCCGTCCATCCATCCCTTATTATTTATTCTTTTCCTTTGGCTTGTTGTATTCTTAGTAAACTCACTAATGGTCACTGCCGTGGACCATTCCCTGGGCTGTACAGAATGAAGATGACAGCAATAAGAAAACTGGCCCTGCCTTTCCAAGGGTCACCCAAGGTTGCTTTGCTCTGTTTATTAAACCTGGGTTTTATTAATTTGGCCTGATTGGCTTATTACATCATTGGCAGCAGATACCCAATAACTAGAAATGCAATACTTATTATATGGGATGGGGCACCTGATCTATAACTTCCCTCAAAGAGAAAAGCCCTAGATATGCCTTAATAAAATTACCTGTAGGAATCCTCTGAGGGGAAAGTTAAGGCAGGGATGGGGGATACTGCTAGAGAAACTGCTCCCTTCATCATATCCTCACTTTGGTTGAATCCTGGTGATGGAATCCAGGGCCCTTGCTGTATCACTGATGCATCCCAGACCACCATTTTTAACAATGGTGACCATTTTTTCCCATGTAGATTCAGAAATTAAACTTCTGTATCTTCAAGCTGTGAAAGTCTGTCTTTTCTGTGAAGAGCAAATAACATCTTTGCCCCAAGGGTTTCCGGGATGTTCCTTGCTGGTTTTTACCTATGAAAGACTAGAAATCTTCTAAGCTTGTGTGCTACATGCTTGTTAACTCCAGAGCTTGGGAAGTAGAGACAGGTGGATCAGGAGCTGAAGGTCATCCTTGGGGAATTCAAAGCTAGCCAGGACTACTTGAGACTTTGTTTCAAAAACCCAAAATAAATCAATTAAAAGTTAGAAGCCTTCTAAAGTTCTTCAAGGTAAATAAATTCTGCCACATCCATACTTGAACATTCTGTGTGCCCCTAAACTCCTACAAAAATATTAAAAGCATCAGAAGATGATGCCACCAAGACCTATAGGAAATGAGACAAGAAAGTAAAGCTAGCTGCAGACTGACCAGCACAATGGATAACCAAAAATTGTGAAAGAACACAGATATATTACAATTTCATGAGGGAAATTTTTTAAAGCAGTTGTGCAAGTCTAAAGTCATGAGTTCAATTCCCTCACTAAGCTGTCCTCTGACCTCTACACATACATTGTACCATATGCCCTCCTCTCAGAATAATAAAAATAAAACTTTAAAAAGAAAATTTAAAAAAATGGGGGCAGGTGGGAAATTACCCCTCCTTGTCTCTCCTATGCCCAAGAAAGAACCATTGTTGTAGTTAAAGCCTTTCTCCCTGGGTGGGAGTGGAGGTGGCCTTGCTGCCTCTGGTCCTACCATAGAAGGCAATGGTGGGAACACACCGCTGGAAAGTCAGGCTCAGCCCCCTGTGTGCATCCCCCACCTGGGTGAGCCTCAATCTAAGTTTGTTCCCTACAAATGACCTCACCCTCTCGATCTGTGCTGTGAATGGGACAATCTATGGAAAGCTCCCTGTCAGTAGCAATGGCACACAATACAGGACACTACTGTTATGGTAACTTTCGATTCCCTCAGTGTGTTAGCATAACTGATTGGGAGTGTTATGCTGTTTCTAAGATGTCACATTCAATGGCTGCTGAATCTACTGTTTTCTTTGCCATTCTTTTAGATACGTTGGCTGCTTCCAATTTTACCTTCTTATAAATAGCTCTGTGATAAACACTCCTGTGGATGTACTCTTACCTCCCTCATATTTAGATTTTAAGATTATTTCCCAGAAGTGAAATTACTAGGTGAGAAGGGAATAAACATTTTTTTAGGCTTTGTATGCTTGATGCTTGGTGGCACACAGCAGGTGTTATTTCTTTTATTTTACCTCCCGACCTTCTCAGCATTCTAGAATCTCCCTGCCCCCCACCAAGGAGGTTTTATTCTCCCAGGAAATGACACAGGTCTGCTTCCTTCCTCCCACTCTCTGTGGGATAGTGTCTCCTCCAGTTACAGCCTTTCCCCTCTCTCTGCATGAGCAAATCCTCCCGGTCCAACCCTTTTCCCAGCCTTCCCAGGTCAGGACCCAAGTGGGGTGCTAAGACTCAGTCCTCAATGCCCTGCTTTTCTTGGGCAAACTATCTAGGAAGACAATATAGATTACCATAGATGACTAAGAAGCTTAATAGCTAACTCTTTGGGCAGAGGGTAAAGCCTAAGTGTGATTGTGAAGGTCGGGCCTTTGGCACAGTTTCCTAACAGGAGAGAGAAGGTCACTTAACTCGACAGTGTTAGTTTTAGGGGGTTATACTTGTCATGTTTTGTGCGACAGTGAGCAAGTCACTCTAGTTCTAAGATAATGAGCCATTTCACAACAGTGACACATTTACTGTCTCTATCCTGGAATGAATATTATCTTTGTTCAGTTCTAAGATCCAGAGGAGGGAAAGGCATATATACTATAAATAGCAAAGCAATGATTAAACACAGGGTAGCAGGGATTTGATGACAACCCAGATCTTTGCTTCCTAACATAGGTCCTTCCCTTCCTCTAAGGGCAAAGAAAGTGTCAGATCTGGGTGTCTTAGCTTGAGGAAGCTGTACCCTAAAAAACAAACAAACAAGGCCAGAGAGATGGTACAGCCAGTAAAGATGCTTGCTACCAACCCTGACAACCTGAGTTCAACCCCCAAGAACTCCACATGCATGTTGTCACATGCTCGTGTCCATCCTCACCAGTAAATAAGTAAATGTGATAAAAGTTTAAAAAAAAATTCCACTCATTTTTCCCTTCTTTGAATTTTCTACTTCATTGGCAAGCATGCACTACTTTTATAATCCAAAGCCCACAAGTGTATTATGGGGGGATGTGGGAATGATCCTTCCAGAAGAACTGGGGCTTGTAGAGACCCTGGGCTCATCGTGAGATTGCTCTGAGCTCTGTACTCTGGACATTTGTTAATCCATTCCCTCCATCTGTCTGGCCCACACAGGGATAGGTAAGAGGCCCAGGGGCTCTTACTGAGAATACAGTGAACCTATACTCAACCATTATGTCCAAGAGCTTCCTGAAAGTGTTAGCTGAAGACTGTGTGTGCTATTTTCCAAAGAGACACCCCCAACCTCAACGAAGGCCTTCCAGGTACAAGGCACTGATGAACAAAGCATGATCCTCAAAGGGTGGAATCCCCGGAAAATAAGAGCTCACTCTGAAGAATACTGGCAGAGAGGAGAACACAGCAGACAGAATAAGATCCTGCCTTGTGGCTTCTTCACAGTAATTTCTGCTTTAGCCTTCAGTCTTCCTCATCCCGTGTCAGATCAGGAGGGGAGCAGGCACGATTCCTATACCATCAAGACTCTCCTGTCTAAGATACCTCTTCCATTTCCAATGAGACCGGTGGCTGTGGACTATGGTCACTTCATCTTGTCTCCTTACCAGTGTCTCAGCTCTCATTCTTGATGGCTCCAACTTGCTCTCTGGGTGCCTCCCAAAGGGCCAGCTGTTCCGTGTCTCTCAGCAATGAATTTCATTCTACCAGTACTGGCTGGCTGGCACCATGTGAGGGACACTCAGACATCAGATAGGCCTGAGTGCGGCAGGAGTGATAACACTCTGTATCGGGCTGGGGGAGGGGAGAACTGAGCTGTGGCTGCAGCTGTGTGAAGGGGAAGAACCCTTATACAGTGACAGGAGGAGAGAAGGTTAGATGGCATTTCAGTTTGTTGTTTATTGAGACAGGCTCTCACTGTGTAGATCAGCCTCATCTCAAACTCACAGATGCCTGTCTGCCTCTGCCTCCCGAACACCAGGATTAAAAGTGTATGCCTCCATGCCCTGTGGATTTTACATTTTTATCTGTATGCTGTCGAAGGTTTTGAGGCAGAGCAGATGGTCTCCCTGACCAAACCAGGATAAGAAATGCAAAAGGCTTGGAAAGTGGGACACGGAATACTAGTCCTGTGGGGCCCGGGGAGGGTGGTCCAGCTCGGAGCAGCATCAGCTACATAATTTATGGGATTCAATTGCAAAAGGAAAAAATGGGGATTCCGTTGTATACATCTTAAACATTTTAAGACAACAGCATAGGATTAAAACCCTGGGGCAAGCTTTTAGATACAGGACTGTATGGGGTAACAAACCGTGCTGGTGAAGCCAGCTGCAGTGACATGGTCAATGAAGGCAGGTCAAAGACCCAGACAGCAGTCCCAGGACCCGGGAAGAGAAGAGGCAATATAGCCAGGCAGGTGACAGAATTGGTACCTTGCTTTCTAGGCCATCTTTCTGCTCACCGGATACCCACCCCTAGAGTAGCCATGACAAGCTCTACCTTGTTAATATGTCTATACTCTACCCCCTTCTTTTGCTGTAGAATATCTATCTAATGATACTACCATCCATCCAGCCGTTTACTAAAATCTCTGGAGTCACTCTCCCAAGGGTGACACCCACCTTATGTCTTCATCACATCCCTTTGGGTCATTTACTTTCTAAATCTTCTCTCAGCTGTGCAGCTTTTTCACAGCTGTGATCACTGCCAAGTTCAAGCAAGTCCTTACCAGCTCAAGTCAGCTACTTTTAGAGACCCCAGTCCCTCACCCTGTCCTTAGTCTGGATCCCATCTCCACTCTCAGATAAATCCTCCATCTTCCAGTTTTGCTTTACTAATGCCCTCAAATGCTAATCTACTCAGGCTCAATGGATAGGATCCAAATTAATTCTTTTTACTTTTCAGGAATGAGATGAGCTTTCATTGGTTACAGTGGAAGAAGGTAATTGGGCAGGCTGTAGGAAGAGCGATACCTGATGCTTAAGGCAATGGTGACAAGATGCCTTCTCACATTATAATGTGTGGCTTCAGGGCGTGTAATTTGTACCACTTGAAGAAGGGCAGTCCACATGGCAGGTGGGAATTCTAGGACCATGAATTCAACTTCTGGTTGAGCAATCTCTGCTGTGCAAACCAGGGCAGCTGTGAGTGAGTGTCCCAGGGCTCTAGGCTGCAGCTCTGTGGCGCCATTCTGGCATGGTCTGGACTTCATCATGAAGGGAGCCTGCAGCTTTGTAGGGAGAAAGTGCCATCCAGAATATGTTTTCGTGGGAGATGGCAGGTGAGGGCTCAGAGTCAGAGTTTGATCTCTAGGTCCCATGTGTGGAAAAAGAAAGATCCTCTTGTAAACTGTCCTCTGACCTCCATAGCATGCACCATGACACACACACAAACCGACAAAGTAGAGAAATAGAAGTACAATGAATGAAGTCAAACAAAACCATGTATTTACAGAAGTCAGTGTTAGGTGAGGCTTGGAGGATCCTGAAACCCAGGAGACCTGAAAATAGACAGCTTGATCTTTTCTCTGTCAGGAAGTAGAGGAGATGGGAAAGGAAAGGAATAGAACTGACCAATCAAATGACAGATGAGACAACAAAAATAATAATAAATACAATCAACAAACCATAAGTAAACAACATAAACAAATGAATCATGAATTTTGGCCGGTATTTAATAAAAACTCAAAGCCAGATATTGGGGGAAAAGCTGGAATATCAGAGAGAGGAAACAGACCACAGTCAATTCTCACCCAGCCAACTTCCCTGGGGAAAAGCTATCTATCTTCCATCTTCCAGAGTCCTCAGCCTGGCTCGTAGCTTCTACAGAATCCTCTCTGATGTCCTATGCCTCCTTAAATATCTTCTTCGCCCAGTTGTTCCACTTCTGGGTTCAACTCTGCATCATACCTAGAGTTAAGATTAAAGGTGTGAGCTACTACTGTTTTGGTAGTTAGGCCTTGAACTCACAGAATCACAGAAAGATCTCTGTCTCTGGAGTGATGGGATTAAAGTTGTAAGTCACCACTCGATCTTTCCCCATGCTGGGATCAAAGTTACCACTCTCTGACCCTCCTGGCTTGACTGTGGGTGGGTCTGTTCGCTGATATTCCAGACAGCTTTTATTAAATATAAAATATATCACCACAAACAAAAATCAAGGAAAAGAAAGAAAAAAAAGGGGTCCATTCCATCACTGAGGGGGCAAGGACAGGCAGGGATTTTTCCATGTGCACTATAAGACTTTCTTCCTATCCAGGCAAGCACAGAAGGCCGCTCGTCTTAATTTCTCACTGTTGAGTTTTTACAGTAGTTATTTGAACACCTCCAGCACATACCATGCTAGGTTGTTTGTTTTATTGTTTACTTAACATCTAGCCGTTTCTATTTATTTTTAGAAGTTTGTCTTAGTTCTTATCTCTGAGAAACTTCCTCTAGCGTCCATCCTAGCCTACCCATCCTAGATGAACAGACACAGACACCCGGAGGTCTGTGACTGGGGCAGGCCTCCTCTCTGGGGCTGTTGGAGTGAATCCTGCTTGCAGTGATGTTACCAAGCTCCTCACAGGAGTCTGGCCCCTGCGGAGCTCCTCATTATCTGTGAGGTCTTGGAATGAAATGCCTGGGGGTAGAGGCTGCTGGGTACAGAGATAGAACCCAGCTTGTGCATCGGTTCGGTGTGACTCCACTGTCATGGTTAGGCCAGCATCTTTTGTTTGCTTTTTTGATTTTTTGAGACAGGGTCTATATCACTTAAACTTGCCCCCACCCCCCTAATGCTGAGACCACAGGCCAGCCACAGTATACTCAGGACAGGGCTTTTGATTGAATGCAACTATGATCCAGAAGCGATGCCAGATATTACTGTTGTTGAGATTGACTGATTTGATCTCGGAAATCGATTTCTGCTTTGTCTCAAAAATCCCATCCCCTTATGTCAGTTGTAAATAAAACCCTTTCTAACGGACAGACTTTTTTTTCATCAAAAGATACAGTAAAATGGTTGGCAAAGGGGTTGGAGGCAGAGAGGCGTTTGCAGCCCACGTGTCCTGGTAGCTAGCAGAGCCCTCAATAAATACTTGGAGAGAGGACCAATCACACCTAGCTTTCCGGGAATGGAGGCGGGCCGCATGAAGCTCCAGAGAGAACGGCAGGGGCAGACAGCCTGGGATTACACTGATCCACCATAATCCCCCCCAAATCCAGAAGCCACCTGGACAAATTTACTGACTGCGCCCCTCTGCTCGATTCATGTGGACAGTACTGGTACTGGGTTCAAGACAGCCTTCCCAGAACAGCTCTTAAATTGCTATATTGTTTGTTTATTTTTTGAAACAGAGTCTCATTAGCTCTGGGTATATTCTTATCTATTGAGAGAGACGGAAAAGGGCCGTCAATCCTTCCGAGACAGAATCTGTTTGATTCTCCTGCCTCTCCTACCCTTTTGTTTACTTTCAGGAACTTTTTACTAAGGAAAATTTAAACATAGCAAAGGTGGAGAAACTTCGAAGCCTCCAGCATGAAGATGACCAAGCGACGCTGCACCTCGGCTCATCTCATATGCTGTCTTCTTAGGACTGGAATCGGTTCGGGATCCACCGGGAGGCCCCAGGGGTACTACGGCGCAGCCCCGGATGGGGCTCTAACCGAATTTGCTTCCTCCTCTTCCCGCACACCTCGGCCCGGTGGCGTTCCCGACAAACTACAGCAGTCCCGGGTGATGTGTGAGTGAGTCTCTCCGCGCTGGGCCCCCAGAGAGGTGGCAGGCGCTCGCCACTTCCTCTTTCTCGCTCTGACTAAGACACCCTCCCTAACCTCCCGCTCCTAGAGTGGGGGCGGGTGCCCGCACGCCCCGCCCAGGAGGCGTGGCCAGTGCGGAGGGGCGGGGAAACACCCATATTTGGCCTTATATGGGCAGTCACGTCACAGGACGCGCACTCATTCACATAAAACGCAGCGCTGCCGGCGGAATCCCCGGCTTTCGGGGGCAGCGAGTGGCGGGGGCTGGTGCTGAGCTCCCGGGGCGTGAAGAGCGTCGCGCGGCCCCTCGCGTCGGGCTCCGTTTGCGAGGCCATAGCCCTGCGGGGTGGCCCGCCGGTCCTCGGCCGCCAGCACACTGGCTTTGGGCAGCTGTGGGGAGCGCGGCGCCCGGCCGCTGGGTGGCGGCGGCATGAAGGTCACGTCGCTCGACGGGCGCCAGCTGCGCAAGATGCTCCGCAAGGAGGCAGAGGCGCGCTGCGTGGTGCTGGACTGCCGGCCCTACCTGGCCTTCGCCGCGTCGAGCGTGCGCGGCTCGCTCAACGTCAACCTCAACTCGGTGGTGCTGCGCCGGGCCCGGGGAGGCGCGGTGTCTGCGCGCTACGTGCTGCCCGACGAGGCGGCGCGCGCCCGGCTGCTGCAGGAGGGCGGCGGTGGCGTGGCCGCGGTGGTCGTGCTGGATCAGGGGAGCCGACACTGGCAGAAGCTGCGGGAGGAGAGCGCCGCGCGCGTCGTGCTCACTTCGCTGCTGGCCTGCCTACCCGCCGGCCCTCGGGTCTACTTCCTTAAAGGTGAGCTCGTCCGGGAGCAGCAGGTCCCTTGCCAGCCGCCCTCCTTCCCCTGCACCGGGACACCGGGGCCCCAGGGTTCCCTTCGCTGCGTAGGAACTCTGGACCGGAGAAAGTCACAACTTGAGGGAGTGTGTGCACCCTGGGGTTTCACGTGCGCTTGGGAGGTTCTTGCAAACGTCAATGTCTGGGGCTTGCTTCTCCCCACCCGCCTTTCCTCGAAAGCGTCTGGCAACTTGTCTGTCCTCTGGGCTCGGTGGGCTGGGAAGGTACGGCGGGCGGATCTCCCTTAGCAGTTCCAAGGGACGGCTCGTGCTGATCTCTGACGCCGTTTGCAGACCGCGGGGGTCGGAATCTTTCTTGACAGATCTGGCCGGATCAAACAAACCGAGACCCTCCTACGGGCGAGTGGCGCCTCGGTGTCCCCCTTTTTTTCCCCGCCTAGACAATTACAGTACGTTAGGTTGTGTCTTGGTGGGCCTCTTGCCTTTCTGACCCTGGCAAATCCCTCCCCTCCCTCTCCCTTTATTGCTTTTTATTGTCTTCCTCCAGCCCCCTCCCATCCTAGGCCTTTCTCAAGCTTAATTTGCAAAGGACAGCTTTCCCATCCCTTTCATCCTCTCTCCCCCAGCAGGGGATTAGCCCAGGGACTGCCTCAGAGATTGCCATTCAGCCAGTCCCGTTAGGAGAGTGTGACAGAGGCTGTGAGACACGGAGGAGATTCTGTGGCCTTTGGTTTTAGGCCTTCAGGGGCGGCCTCCAGGCCCGACCATTTCACCTGCTGGGGAGATAACTTTGGCTTCCGGTTGTGGGTGGGTGATTTACTCTCAAACCTCACATCATTGATTTCTGGGTCATTTCCTGTGACTGCTCCTGTCATCTAACCTCAAAAGTGTGGGAACCCTTGCCTGGGTGCAGAGGTGGTAGCTGAACTCGGATAGGGCCCCAGAACTCAGTTGACTGAGCACTCTTTGCCTGATGTGGTTCAGAATTTAGGTGCAGTGAGCTAAAACCCTGTTTCAAAGCCAGGCAACTTTGGCATTTCTCACGTTGTAGGCCAGGAAGATTCCAGAGACTTGTAAGTAGCTCCCTATCTATTAACACCTCTTGCTAACTGTCCCTTGTTGATCCCATTGAGAGATAACAGGGTGGATGTCAACTGTAAGGTGTGGGAGGGTGTCCCTCTCTAAGCTCTGCTGAGGTTTCTCACTTTTTAAAAATGAAGTAACATATATCCAGGTGAAAATGGATAGCACAAAGCGTGTATAAGGAAATGTATGTCTTCCAAACACTAAAACCTAGTTCCTCTCTCCTCAGAAACAGCACCAATGATTTCTTGTTAGCCTTTAGATAGTCTCTCTTACTGATGGATAGCTTTTTAAGAAAATCGAATTATTTCCCAATTCTGCCTCTCTCACCCAACCAGATCTTGGAGACATCGGTGTTGCTTCATGATAATGCCTGGTGATGAACATGGTTGCCCCAGGCCTAGCTATTCGAAGGAGAGGGTAGATGTCCTTGTAAGGTGCTCTGGCTTGTGCAGTCCTGTCTTTCATTCACACCATGAAAACTCCCAAGTTCAAAAGTGATGTGCATTTGGAATTTCAGTAGAAATTGCTTCCCTTATAACACAGCTGAAGTCCAAACTGTTGCAGAGGAGAAATCCTTTATCTTAAGCACATGCCCAATGGGCTTTCCAGGTTTGACCTGGTGGCATCAGATGTTGGTGCCAGGCTGATGAAGACCAGTTGGGTATCTGGTGCTTATTTTTATAGTGTCCTGTGCCTTTGTTGCTCTGGCAGTGATGATTGAAAGTAGACTCACTCTGAAAAAGGTTGAAGCAGCCTTAGGAATTGCTAGCACTCTTGCAATTTGAGTGAGACACCAGAGAGGAACGTTCTGTCTCCACACCTCCGGTGGGAGTGGGTGGAGGGCAGAGACCTAATCTCCTGACCCCAGTTTGAAGAGGCAGCCCTATTTATCTGTCCTTTAGCTACACGGACACACTTTGCCTGTTTTGTTAATTGGCAAGCAGTCTCCGGCCCTAATCAGCACCACTCTCTCTGCCTGCCTGCTTGCCAGCTTTTAAATGGTCTATTTAAGGCCTAGAGATGAGGTGGCCTGAAGGCTTCTCTCCCCAAAACCTCCTTCCTAGTCCTCAAGTTTGGGACTGTGTGGGCTATTCTTTCACCAGATGCCCACAAGCCTCTCATTTTGTTTCCTGGAACCCAAACTGTTGAACCAAGGCCTAGCCCTGTGATTTATTGACTAGGAAATGCAACCCCCGTCCCCACACACCTCCCCCAAGGCTATATGGGTTACTATAAATCTGTAACATTCTGTCTACCTTCTACAAGAGCAGGGGGCTGCCTGGGGAAGCTAAGCCATTCAAAGCCTTCACCTCTACTGCCATCTCTTTCTAACCAAGCCCCCTGTCTTCATGACAGAGAATATGACCATTTGTGGACCAGAAGTTTCTCCAGAAAACCAAGTGGTCACTTTGTCTAGTGACCACAAGGAAGATTTGGGAGAACTAAATGGGGGCAGGGGCAGGGGCAGAAGCTGAGAGGAAGCCAGAATGACAGGATGACTCATTCTAGGAATTGGCTGCAGCTCCCGGGAGGGAGTTGGAGACTGCCTGTAATCCATTAACCATTTGCTGACTGCAGGAGTGAACCCTCCACTATCAGGCTGTCTATCTAGTAACAACAGACAGAAGCCAAAGGGAGCTTCTACAAAAGGAGCTCATTTCAGGATGCTTATGTAACTGGTGATTTGACACCACATGAATCCTTGAGGCTGCTAAAAGACAGGTGGGTTTTCTGGAGGCTCTCAGAAGTGCCCCTGGTTGCTGTTTGTGAAACAGAAGGTTCCTAAGAAGAATGGTCAGTCTCTATAATGCTTTGGCTTTCTATACTGGTTCTTCTTCTGTTGGTCCTGAGACTATTGATGGTTTATTTCTGTTACCTGGTCATTTTGACCTTGGGGGGGGGGTGGAGTGAGGGGGGCTTACTATATAGCCCAGGCTAGCCTTAAAACTCATGACCCTTCCTAACTCATTCTCCAACTGCTAAGATTATAGGCATATATAACTTTAACCTCAAGTGAGCCTTCTGGAAGAATTGAAATGTAATACCAGCATCCTTACATGCCCACAAGTTTGTATGCTTCCATTTGGTTTAGAGTGTGATCACTTGATTTATGACTAATTGGACCTATAAAAGGGAACTTAGGACCTCAGGAGTGAGAAAGGGCACGCTTCTTTGAGTGGGAGAGGATACAGCTGTAATTGTGTTTAGAGCAAGTGGCCTAGGGAAAAAGCCGGTTTAGGAGTTTTCTTAGAAAATAATGAAGTTTTGCAATCGCACCTTTGTTTTAGGTAAACACGAGAAAAAAATGCTTTTGTTTTCTGAGGGGATATGGTTAAAATTTACCAGATGCCAGTTAAGCTGCTTCTGATAGACACAAAAAGTTAATCATTGTTTCTCTTTGAGAGACCTTTAAAATCTTTATTCATTTACTTATGTGTGTATGTGCGGATAGACGTGCACCCTGTGTGTACAAGAACCCAAGGAGATCAGAATAAGGTGATAAACACCCCCCCACACACTTGAATTACAGGTGTTGTGAGATGCCGTGTGGGTGCTGCAAACTGAACTCTAGTTTCTCTGCAAGGGCAGTAAGTGTAGCAGTGGGGGTTTCTTGGTCCGGGGTGGCCAGAGGCCCAGACCCACAGACCTGCACGCCAGACCCTTTAACCACCCACTGCCGCTCAGGCCCCCAGAAATGACTCAGACGCTTATATTAACTTCATGCTGTTTGGCCTATGGCTCAGGCACATTGCTAACTAGCTCTTACATCTTAAATCGACCCATTTCTGTTAATTTGTCTGCCAAGTAGCCCGTGGCTCACCTATGTTCCTTACATGCTGCTCCTTGGGGGGCTTGCTTGATCTGCTTCTGACTATGTTCTGATTTCTCTTCCTACTTCTTCTATGGTGCCTGTCATGGGCCAAAACAGCTCCTTTATTTAAAGATTGATATTCACAGCATACTAAAAGGCATTCCCACATCAAATAAGTGCTCTTAACTGCTGAGCTGTCCAACTCTAGCTCCAGGTGACAGACTTTTAGAAGTTGTGTGTGTGTGTGGGGGGTGTGTGAATAAAGTCCATCTTTATTCTAAAACCGGTGGGTTTGTTTAGTTTTCTTAAAATTACATTCATTCACTCATGTTTTCATTGACTATGCACGTATCTTGGTGCACATGTAGAGGCTAGTGGACAATTTGCAGGAACTGATTCTCTCTCTGTTGTGTGGTTCTCCATTGGAGTCAGGCCATCGGGTTTGGTGGCAGGTGTCTTTGCACACTGAGTCAACTCTTGTTCTTGGTGTTTTTTAGGTGTTCTGAAGTTACTACCTTGGGAGTGTTGTTTTAACTCTCACACAGTCAGGGTGGATATTTCCTGACAGTCCAAAAGCCCAATGCCTTTGCGCGCCTCACTTTTGTTTATTCATTTGTTTTTGAAGGCGGGTATGAGACCTTCTACTCACAATACCCTGAGTGCTGTGTGGATGTGAAGCCCATCTCACAAGAG
Organism: Phyllotis vaccarum; assembly: GCA_033318265.1. Classification (NCBI taxonomy): domain Eukaryota; kingdom Metazoa; phylum Chordata; class Mammalia; order Rodentia; family Cricetidae; genus Phyllotis; species Phyllotis vaccarum. The sequence continues at coordinate 7,923,272 of JARWLC010000004.1, read as the reverse complement.
AAGATTGAAAGTGATAGAGGCCTCCTCAGCCAGTGTGGAAAGCCTGTTCCTAGTGTCACCCACAGACCAGCTTATGACCAGGTATGTGGGACTCAGCTCCTGTCTTTGTACCTGTCTCAACACCCTGACTCAGCTTGGTTCTTTGTAATAAGGGAACTAACCCCTCCTTTAGAGTGCTGCTGTGGCTTGCCCACAGGGGTTACCACTGCAGAGCAAGTGGACAGTCTCCATACACAGCTAACTAGGATCCCTGGGCCACAGGACACTGGTCAGCTTCTGGAGAAACGAGGAAGTGAGAGAGAGCATTGGTATTAGCCTGGGCAGTTTGGGGAAGCTCAAAAGTACTGGTTTAGGTTTCCCTGAAGCTTTTAGAGCAGACTTGCTCCCTGTGTTTGGTTGGTTTGTTTGTTTTTGTTTTTGTTTTTTTTTTTTTTTTTTTAAGATTTGTTTTATTTTATGTATATAAGTGTTTTGCCTGCATGTATGTGTGTGTGCACCGCGTGCGTGCCTACAGATGTCTGAGTTACCGTATGGTGCTGGGAATCAAGTCCAGGTCCTCTGCAAGAATAAACACTCTCAACTGCGGAGCCGTCTCTCCAGCCCCATTCTCTTTTAGTTTGGGGGATAGGCTTGCTACGTAGCCCAGGGTAGCCTTTACTTCAGATCCTTCTCCCTGAGCATCCAAAGTCTAGGGTTGTAGATTTGTCCCCACATTCTTAGTTTCTGGTACCAGAGGAGATGGGAACACTAGAAGGCTAGATGTTTCTGTAAGCATATGTTGGTTTCGTTTTGTCTTTTTAAAAAGATGTGCTTTGTATAACACACTGACAGTTAGGAGGATGGGTACCTATAAAATGATGGAGGGGGAGGGGGAAAAGCAGGTGAGAGTCCAGGCCCACCTTGCCATCTCACAGAGGGCATGGTACTTAATCATTGGTAGTGGGATGTCTGACAGTGTCGGCCAATTGCAGACTCCAGCCACTGGCCCACGGCAGCCCCAAGAGCCTGCTAGATATGGCTGAAAATGCCAGCTCCCTGCCCGGGGCAAAACTCAACCCCTGGAGACAGAGTTCTAATACAGACAGGTAGCCTTGCTTCTAGTGGGATTCTTGGCCAGATGCCAGAGTCATAGGCTCTGTTTGTTTTCTTTCAAGACAAATCAGCATGTGGGTTGAGCCTCAAGACACAGGATATGTCTAACCTGGATGGGTGTGTGTGTGTGTGTGTCTGTCTGTCTGTCTGTCTGTCTGTCTGTCTGTGTGCTCTTGGGATTGTGTTCTACCCCTTTCTCAGAAATTGAAAGATAAGTAGGAATTGGCAGCAGGTTGTGAAAACCTGTTGGCCTTTGGCCCACGGTGGGTGGGGTGCTCTGATGTGTGTTCAGCACTCACCCCGGGAACCCCCAGTACACTGAGAGGCCTGGTGAAACTGGGATAGCCACTGGGTTTTCTGACACCTTTGGTGTCTTCCTCTTGAAGATTCGGAAAAGGAGAGAAATAGAATTTCAGGGGTATGATGGGCCAAGCTGCAGGGGAAGTTGGATGGTTCCCAGGCTGGTGTGTCATTTTCCAGGAAGTGCCCAGCCTGCTTCTTTGAGGGCTGGTTGCTGGGGGCATGGAGCGTGGAGTGGAGTGGAGCTACAGCTGATTAAAGGTGGGATGGACCAGACTGAGTCTTTGACCTCTTTCCCAAGAGAAGGGTCTACCATCTCTGCCATTTTTATAGTTTCTTCTAACCTGTGGTGAACTTGGATGGGGCTGGGTTGGGTGCAGGGACAGCAGATGCCTCAGGCCAAGGCCAGATCTGTTGTGATTGTTGGGCTTCAATATCTACCCTGTGTCTTCCTCAGGGAGAGAAGCTGGGTTCTGTTTATTCATTGTTCAGCTGAAGATGGCAGCTACATAATATACATATCAATAATGCAGCCATTGTTCTCTTTGGTCCTAAAAGCTATCCCAAGAGCGTAGAAATTGTCACCAGTTTTCATTCAGGGGTTAGAGAAGCCACCGGAGCTCCTCTCCCCTCAGAGATGTTAGGTCCGTCTTCCTAACCTCTGTACCACACTGCCTCTGGAAGGCTGCCCTGTGTGTAGGGGGTGGTGGACTAATTACTAGAGAAGTTTTAGAGAAATGCGAGAAAGAAGGAAAATATTTTCTTCCCATTTGATACCTAAGCCGGGTACACATCAATAACACCTGCCCTCTGTCAGGATAAGGCAGACTGAGTTACACAGTGAGTCCCATCCAGGCCAGTCTGGCACACACAGAGGCCATTTCTTAAGGAGGAGTAAAACCCTGCTTTCTCCAACTGAGCTATAAACAGTCTCGGGGAAAGATCATTACTGCTAGGCAGTCAGCGTTAGGTTTCAGGCCCTGCCTACCTCTGACTGTCTTTGACATTATTTAATCCTATCTGAGTCTCAAGTAACTGTAAAATGGTATTATTACCGACCTTACAGATCTGTTTTAAGATTAGTACCTATAAGTATCTCAAGCCCCAGAAACTGTAGGTGCTAATAAAAATGCCAGTGCTGTTTGTAGGTGTGTAACTCGGTTGGTAGAGTTCTTGCCTACCATACACTGAGCACCGGTATTCAGTCTCTAGTATAAACTAGGCATCAAGGTACATACATGCTTTAATGCCAGCATTCGGGAGACAGAGGCAGGAATATCAAACTGATCAGCCCAGCTGTATACGAGTTTGAGGCCAGCCTAAGCTACATAAGACCCCCATCTCAGAGAGAGAGAGAGACTGTGTGTGTGTTCCCATGTTAATTACTATTAACCTTACATAAATTCTCCGTTACTTACTTCTGTGTAGTTGGCTTTGCTTCCGTACCTCAAGTGCTGGGTGGTAGAGACATCTGTTAGTCCCTTACCTTTTTCCTTACTATGGTTTTGTCTAAGAATTTCCATTCCACTACTTTTCTGGGGCAGGAAATGGGGGACTCCAACAGTCACTGGCCTTCGATTGGCACCTTAGAACCCTGTAAATGCTCAAATTACTGAATCTGTCTAGCGTAGAGCTCCATTTTCATTTCATCTGGGGGACAGTGGTCTTTGGCTCTGCCTTTGTAGGGAGCTTCCGAACTGGAAACTTGGGGTGTGGGTGCTGACCTTGTGATGACCTCGGCCTCTAACTTCACAGTCCATGGGCTGTGCTCTCGCAGAGTCTAGATTCTGGGTACTTGGGCATTGCTTTTGATTCTGAGAAACATACATTTTTGGGGGAGGTGGGGAATGGCACCTTTACCAGCCCTAAAATCAACGGGGTTTATGCAGTACATGATATAAAACGCTGTCAAGGAGGAGACATTGGCAAACCCTTTCCTGTGTTAGTTATGGGTTAGGAAACTGCCCTGCAGGGTACAGTGACTTTCCCTGGTTGTCTCTTGAACATCTGAACTTAAACAAGGGCCCTTTCAGTTCTGACCATTTCCTATCCCAGAAGTTAGCATTGGAAGGCTGCTTGATGTGAGATGTTTTTTAGAAGTTATATAAAACACTCACTAATACAAGATATTAAACAATTGAACAATTCTTTAAAAGCTTGATTAATCCACGAGGAAGTGGAGGGTCTAGTCCTTTCTCCGAGAGCAAGCAAAAAAAAAAAAAAAAAAAAAAAAAAAGTTACTGCACCCTTAAACTGGCCCAGCCACACTCCACACACAGGTCCTCAAGGCCCAAAGGCTGAGCCTTATCTGTAGTGGGACTCAGGCATTATCTAGGTCCAGGTGATAATGCCTGATTCCCACTGCAGCTAATAGGATTTCTAACCTCTTCCATCGAGCAAAAAATGAAACTCTGGTGCCTGTGGGTTTTGCTATTATTGAGTCACAAGGGTAGAGAGTTTGCCAGGATGGAGGTGCCACCCACACTCTTGGCTGACTTGCCCTGTCTCTGAACTCTCTCTACCTGGGAACTGGAAAAGGAACCTCCCACCTTAAGCAACAAATAGGTCATGGTTGTTGTTTTTCTTCTCCCAGATGAGCAACCTAATCCAATATTTCCTGGTTGTCCTTTGTCCCTGCTTCTAGGGTGGCCCAGTTGAGATCCTTCCCTTCCTCTACCTTGGAAGTGCCTACCATGCATCCAAGTGCGAGTTCCTAGCCAACCTGCACATCACAGCCCTGCTGAATGTTTCCCGCCGGACCTCTGAGGCCTGCACCACCCACCTACATTACAAGTGGATCCCTGTGGAGGACAGCCACACAGCTGACATTAGCTCCCACTTTCAAGAAGCAATAGATTTTATCGGTAGGTTCAGCCACCCCTCTTGCTGTTTTGGGCATCTCCTTGGGGTGGATATGATTCTTATCTTTTGATATCTTAGTATGGTTACCTTCTTGGAAAGAAAGGGGTCTGTTTTTGAAAACAGCGACTTCTGTAGCCTTTGGTGGCCTCAGATTTACCGTGCAATTAAGAATAACTTTGAACTCTGATCTTCTTCCTCCCAAGTGGTGGGTCAGGGACTCAGCACGATTGTGCACAACTTAAGAAAAGTGTATTGTGTGTGCAGCCCAAAGAGCTAAGGCCAAAAACAGGAGCTTTAGCCCTCAGGAAGGCAATGGGGAAGACTGAATTACTATTACTAGGGGTTTTAGTTTACAAGACAAATGAATTAATATCATTTTATGGCAGTACTTTCCTGCTCTTGTTATTGTTTCCACCGGTTGGGAGCAGAATGTGTAATGTTCCACAGGGGAAGAGTCTCCTTCTACGTAGGTTAGGCTATTTTTAAAGCAAACAGAAGGATGGAGGGAGCACTCCTTACGCACCAAGCCTCAAGGGCCCCCGGCAGCTTTGCACAGTTCTGGCAAATGGCTTTGGAAGCAATTTATTTTGTATTTTTTGCTAACTCTGGCTTTGGCTCAAGCCCCGTGTCTTGTGCACAGCAAACTTGGCATCTTTTGCATCCTGTATCCTGGTGAAGCAGTTGTCATCTGTTCCATCATTCAAGCCTGAGGACCAACCTTGGCCTCTAGTCCCTCTGCCCAGGCAGAGCCTGGACTCTTCAGTGGCTTGTTACTCGGTGTTGCCTTGATTGCCCTCTCATTCCAGATCTCTTTCCCCCCTTGTGTTTAGCCTGACTTTTCTGTCTCAAATGTACAGACAGACTCTGATCCCGGTCCCCTTTTCTTTTTAACTTGCATAGCTTGGGGGTGAGACATCATTTTCCTGTGTCTTGTTAAAGGCAGGTGTACAGCACAAGGGTAATTACTCAGCAAAGGCAGCAATTAAAGGCCCCCTTCAGCCACGTGGAAGGGCCTGCTCACCACACGCTGATGTCATAATCAGTCCCGACAAACTCACAGCGGCACAGACCGAGGCTTTCCTTGTCCTCTGAGTCTCTAAGCTGAAGACCCTCTTGCAGCCTGTTCTACATGGGAACTCTTGGCTTTTCTTTACGCCCTTAGGAGGGCTCTGCCCTTCTAAGCCTGTTACTCCATTACCTAGATAGCTACAGGATGAGGTCATACAACCTGCCCCTGTCCAGTTCTGAGAAACCTCCCTCCACATCCTGTGTGTATGTTGTGTCTGTTTGTGGACACAGTCACGCAGTCCCACAATGTTTCAAAAGCACCTGATGTTTTTTAAACCCAGACATGACCTACCGACTGAAGGAGGAACTCCTGAGTTCCCCAGGGGCCTTATTCTGAAATAAGCCCTGACCCTTCCCAAGGGAGGATGATTTTGTGGGTGGCAAGAGCCTAAGATTTGGAAAGAGTTCCGGAAACAGCGCGTTCCAAGAACGGAAAGGATATGTTAGTGGTCCACTAAGTGCTCACATCCAGTAGAGGAGCAGAGAGAAATGAGCTCTGTAACTGCCCTCAGCCCCATAATCTCCTGTAAACTGACTTACAGGGACTCTTGTTGGGTGCTGCCTCTTTATTATTCCTTTTGAGTTGATGAGTTGTGGTCTCTCTAGTCATCTCCTCTGGACGTGCTCTGGAGTTTTTGTTGTTCAGATTGGAACATGGGTGGAGGGTGGTAAGAGGAGTAACATTTTTCCCTTTGCCTTTTTTTAGTCTTATACAGTACCAGTTATAGTTAATGTCTAACTTCCTGTGAGGTAATTACTTCTTCCCCATCAAGAGGAGAAATTGAGACTTTGTGTGATTTTGATTAGCAGTTGTTTTGCTGAGTAGAGTAGAGTGGGGGGGTGGGCAGAGGGGCCTCACACACACATACACACTTTGTCATAGTAAGCAAAAGAATCCTAACTGGTGGTGGTAACTTTACAGCAGTGACTCCCATTGTTGAGCAAGATAGAGTTTGCAAAAGCCATTTATATCCTCCGTCTCGTAAGCGTCACTTAGCCAGGACTATAATTAGTGGCCAGGCACTGTTTGTTGTATGTTTGGTGAGAACCCTGGAACCTCACCAAGCATCCTGCCCTGTCACAGCAAGACAGGGGTGCTCAGGGAATCCAGAAGACCTCTTCCAGAGTGGGGCCTGTGCTGTCACCATTAGAATCAGATATGGAGAGACTCAGTTATTTTTCCAATTCAGTCTTTGATCTTCAGACACTTGGGAAAACATACCCAATAAAGAATGCATATGGTTTCGAGGATTTTCCAATGCCCCTTTGAACCTGATCTAGAACCCAGGTTAAGAGGCTGCCTCTAGAGAGGACAGTCCCAGGTCTGGCACTACCAGTGAAAGGATCTGTCCCAGGAAACAGTTTCACAGATAAATGTCCCATTTGAGGACATATAGTATTTCAAGCTCTACTAGAGTCTCACTTCATAGCCCAAGCTTGCCTTGAACCTGTGGTCCCATCCATCTCTCAGATGTTGGCATTCTAGACTATAGGTACCTATCATGTGCACCTTGAGGACCATGCCCTTGAACTTGCACAGTGGAGGACCAACCACTAGGTCACATGAGTGGTCCTGCATTTCGTATTGCCTTTAGATTCTCTTTAGATTCTGACCAACTGCCTTTCTCTTTGCTTCATTGCAGACTGTGTCAGGGAAGAAGGAGGCAAGGTCCTAGTCCACTGTGAGGCTGGAGTCTCCCGGTCACCCACTATCTGCATGGCGTACCTCATGAAGACCAAGCAGTTCCGTCTGAAGGAGGCCTTTGACTATGTCAAGCAGAGGAGGAGCGTGATCTCTCCCAACTTTGGCTTCATGGGACAGCTTCTTCAGTACGAATCTGAGACCCTGCCTTCCACCCCCACTCCCCAACCTCCCTCCTGCCAAGGGGAGGCAGCCAGCCCCACATTTATAGACCATTTACAGACACTGAGCCCTGATATGCAGGGTACCTACTGTACATTCCCTACCTCAGTACTGGCACCAGTACCCACCTGCTCCACAGTTGCAGAGCTCCACAGGAGCCCTGTAGCCACAGCCACATCCTGCTGAGACTGGCTACCAGTGAATCCCCAAGATCAACTGTGATTTTTGTTTTTTTAAACTTGTGGACATTTCATAACCCGTGCAATACTGAAGACCTCTCTCTGTCCTGCTGCCCCAGTGAGATGGTGATGGTCACCAGGTTTGCAGGTGCACTTCAGACTGACCCCAAGGATGGCTTCTCAGGACTGTAGGAAGGCCAAGCCATGAGTCTAGCACAACATGTGCTGACTACTATACTTCCAGAACCCCTGCCCACTCAGGACCTCCCAGGCCCTACACCTCAGAAGCTTGCCTTTTCATTTCAAGCATAAGGCAATAAATACCCGCTGGACCAGGAGAGAAGGCAGCAACAAAGCCAATCATTTCGAAGGAAGCACAATTTTCACTCTATGTTTTGAACTTTGGCAAACGTTCTGTCTGTCTCTGTCGCTTCAGGGAATAAAGCTGGCCACCCCCCAGTCAGAAAAGTTAACCCTGCTAGATTTGTCAAGACAGAACCGAGAAGTGTTTTTGAGATTCTGTCTTGGGTCCCATGACAGTTGTTGGCAGAAGGAAAAGATGCTGAACCATCAGGGTTTCTTTCTCACCAAGGGTTCTTCTGTGACCTTGGACTCCGGCATGATTTTTATGCATACTTGAACCTGTCCTGCTGTATCTCTTTAAAGCAACACTGGTGTCATTGAAAAAGAGTTTTTGAACTCTTGAGCAAAAATTATCCCTTTGTGGAGATGGTGCCCAGAGAAAAGGGATGTGCACTGTGTTCTGGGTCAGTGCCAGTGACAGTACCTACTCAGCTTAGCGTCCACCGTGTGCTTTGTCATCCTTTGTGACACCTGTTTCTCTCCCTGCCCCTGGGGGGGGGGGTTGTCTTCAAGCTACTGATTCTGGAATTTACATATTATGTGGTACTACTTATGTTCTTTGATAGGTTGTTTCTCCAGAGGAAAGGCAATAAGTCCCCAAACCCATGTGAATGTGAAGAAAAGCAATATGTTGCTCATTGTTTTTTTACATAGTGCAGAATAAAAGCATAAAAGTTCTTGTTCCTGTTGTTGATGCCTTGGGATAGGAAGGAATACTTCTGAGCGAGGACTTAAGCCTGCCTTACTGCTTTGTGTGTTAATTTTAACGTTTTTGTTTTATATGTTTGGATGTTTTGCCAATACACCACTTGCACACCTAGTACCTGCAAAGGCCAGAAGAGGATGTCACATTCCCTAAACTGGAGTTAGAGATCGTTGTGAACTGCTTTATGGGCTCTAGAAATCAAACCCAGGTCCTCTGGAAGAGCAGCCAGTGCTCTTAACTATTGAACTGTCTGTCAAGCTCCACTTCATTTCCAAGTGAGTGGTAGGTTAGGGATGATAGATGTGAAATATTTGCTCTTGAATCCAATTTTAACAAGGACATAGAATGTTGCTAGAAAAGTCCTCACGATTGCCTGACTTGCCCAGGCTCTCTCCTTCCGTCTCATATCCCTGAAATGGACTGTAAGAAGTAAGATGCTCTGCAAAGTTCCTGGAAACACAAAGCCCTTCTTTCCAGAAAACTCAAATGCCAAGCTTGTGGCGAGCCTCCCTCTGCCCTGCCTGGCATGCGGTAGACTCAGGAAAGGCTGGCTAGAAATAGTTGAGGGATAAAGGTTCCACTAACTCATTCTTCCAGATAACTCCCTGCAGAGTTCCTAGGTAAATCCCTCAGTGAGTGGGTTTCAATCCAAGTGAAGCTCAACTTGCCTTCTGAGTAATTTCCTCTGCGTCAGTGGAGGAAGGAAGCAGCAAAATTAACCGCGTGGCTGGTGCAGACTAAGTTCCAGATTGGGGTATGACCCCTGACCAGGGCCAACAGGAAAATGGCTGGCTCTTAGGCCACCCCACTCACCCCTCTCAATTCAGGAGGGCCCTAAGAGGTCCAGCTATTCCAGTGTGCACTTTGCTGGCAAATAGCAAGACATCAGCAGAGTTGCCCAGTTTTCTTGAAAGACAGCACCCTAAGACTGCATGAGACCTTATCTTCTTTTCCCCCAAATCTAGCTCCACAGGCTCCTGGAAAAGCCCAGAGGTTGGAAAGCCACCCAGACCAAGAAGACCTATCACTTTTAGAAGACCCTTATCACACCAAAGTAAGTCTGTCTCTGTGTAGAGCAAAGGACAGGGAAGAAAAAGTCCTCACCTCCCCCTAATTCCTGTTTTGATGCTTATCTGCAACCAAACCTGGGGTTGGCTTGCCTGATTCATGACCCCCTCCAAGTCCCATATCCCTTAAGCCTCTGCTCAGCCCTGGAGTATCACCTGGAAACTTACTGTGCAGGATTGTCCAGGTGCTGAGTGGCTAGAGGACCTTGTAGGGAGAACTGGGTAATAGGAAGCCAGCTGCTGGCTGGTCTGCTGTGCTAAGCCGCATCCCACTCACTGTCATTTGCTTTATTGCATTAAAGTCTGTCTCTAAAGGGTGAGTAAGTCCTCTAAATCAGGCATATGGGGATTGCTCATAAGCCCTATGAGTCATGGTAGGGCAGAGGGGGGCAAGCCAAGTGGAGCCCCACATCTGGGGAAGGCGTCAGGACTGTCACTTCACTTGCTAGTCTCTGTGCTAATCACACTTCCATTTCTGCTGGGATCAACTTCACGCTGGTGTCCAGCACCAGATGGAAAATTCAAGTTAGTGTTACCGTCACTTAAACTTTAGGGTTTGAGAAACCATGCTCTGTTGGTGTCCATAAGCATTGTCTTATGTGAAGATGCGTCTGAGTCGGAGAGAAGACGATCTTAATTTCCCAACTACATATTTGCACAAACCCTCCCAGGTTTACTCTAATTTCTGTGCTGGGCCTGATGGGAGGGTGGGATCACACAAGTACTCACAGTGTGTCAGGAGCCCTGAGCACCCATAGCAAGGAGCCTAAGGAAATGTCTCCTTGACTTCAACAGCCTGAGCAATGGTACCTCTCTGAAGTCTTGGTGATTTATCTTCTGAACATCCTGAAACTGCCTGCCTCTCTTTGCTCAGGCTCTGTGGCAGTTCAGAACTATAATTTTAACCTACAGGAGCCAATGGCATGCTTTTAGTTTGGTCTTTTACTTTGCGACAGGATCTGCTATGTAGCCCAGACTAGCCTCAGACTCAGTCCTCCTGCCTGGATTTTCTGAGTGTGGAAATCAGGGGGCACACCACCATGCCCAGTGCAGAGGTTAGGGGGCACACCACCATGCCCAGTGCAGAGATTAGGGGGCTCACCACCATGCCCAGTGCAGAGGTTAGGGAGCACACCACCATGCCCAGTGCAGAGGTTAGGGGGCTCACCACCATGCCCAGTGCAGAGGTTAGGGGGCTCACCACCATGCCCAGTGCAGAGGTTAGGGGGCTCACCACCATGCCCAGTGAAGAGGTTAGGGGGCTCACAACCATGCCTATCATAAAAAAAAAAAATCCCAATTATCTTTTTCTTTTACTTCTATTTTCTCAGAGACTTAAGACAACCACAAACCCTTTATACTCCATTTAAAGACTAAATATACCATTTAGGGAATGAGTTGGGATTACATACCTAGAGACTGGCCTATGTGTTGCTGTTTGTCATTTGAATTTGAAATGCCCCCCCCCCCAAGACAGTCAGTAGATTTCAGGAGGCTGTGGAACCTTTACAAGATTGAGTAGAAATGTCTGAAATAGATCCCTAGCTGTGGGCTTTTAGCTGCTTTGGCCTCAGGCCTATCTGTCCTGGTCCTCCCTATTTCCTCCCCAAGAACTGAGTTGATGCACCATGCCTTCCTGTGCCATGGCCTCCCTGTCATGATGAGCTGAAACAAAGCATGCCATGAAGCAAAGCAAGTCTTTCCTCCCTTAGGGTCTGCCAGGTATTGTGGTTTCAGAATACAGACCTAACTGATGTTCTATCTTCCATTTCACTCCAAAGGACTCATTGATGGGACAGGCTTCCTTGGTGACTTGGCCAAGTTCTGTAGAGCAGAATCAAGATAAAGTAAGCGTATCATCTAACAGGTTCTTACCAGATGGGTTTAAATGATAAGGGCAGAGTGTTCAATAGTGGCTGTCTTAAGGTTTCTAGTACGGGGATGAAACACCATGACCCAAAGAAGTCAGAGAAGAAAGGGCTTATTTCAGCTTACACTTCCACTCTGTAGCCCATCACTGAAGGAAGTGAGGACAGAAACACAGGAGGGCAGGAACCTAGAGGCAGGAGCTAATTAAGAGGCCATGGAGGGATGCTGCTTACTGGCTTGCTCATCAAAGCTTGCTCAACCTGCTTTCTTAGAGAGCCTAAAATCACCAGCCCAGGGATGGCACCAACCATCATTGGCTGGGCCCTCCTCCATCAATTCCTAATTAAGAAAATGCCTTACAACCAGATCTTCATTTCGTCACTGAGTCCCCTTTCAGATGACGAGCTTATCTTGAGTTGACCCAAAAGTAGCCAACAGAATGACAGTTTAGGGATGGATTCTATATGAACATTTCCTGAGCTTTCTTATGAGACATGGAAGCATGGGCCATTTGATTGAACATCATAGAAGGCAAGTTAGTCACTGCCTCTAACTGGAACTGGCTTATTGAGAGCCCTTGCTCATTGGATCTGAGTAGAACTGAAGGAAACTGATTGATCCCAAGGTGGATACCTGACTCCAAAGCAGCCCACCCATAGGCTGATAAGAGATCAAAGGGTGGTGAGGTTCCATGGGTTCTGATTAATGAAATAGCAACAATTACTTGAATTTTGTTTGTCACTCACCAGCTGTGTGGAGATGGACTAAATATTTCATTTCTTTAAGTTCAAAAGAGTTTTGTTTTGTTTTTTATTTTCATTTTGTTTTTGTTTTGAGACATGGTTTCTCTGTGTAGCCTAGCTGTCCCAGCATTTGCCCTATAGACCAGGCTGGCCTCAGACTCAGAGATCTGTCTGCCTTCTAAATGCTGGGATTGAAGGTGTGCAGCACCACCGCCTGAGTACTCCAAAAGGCTTTAACCTTTCAAAATAAATACACCAATCTACCTTGTAGATACAATTGTGAAGGGTAAATGTGATGAGGAATAATTGCCTCACATGAGATCCTGAGGTTGAGGTACTGAGGTCAAAGAAAGCAGGACCTCCAGAAAGGGTAGTTGGGATAATCAGAATGGGCAAGGGCAAGCATGCATATTGCTAAAGAAGCTTCAGTGGGGATCATCCAAGCCCAGGGCCTTTACAGACACATTCTCTGCCCTATCCCATGTATTTTTTATTCTACTCATTCATAGACCTTCTTTGGACCTCACTAAGTTTCCCTTCCTCTGAGAAGTTTTCCTATGTTTCAAGATTCTATATTAAACACCTTTCCGGGTACCTGTCTCTACTTTCCCTTCAGAGTAAAAGCACCAAGGGAATTAAGGATTTTGAGAGCTGAGACGTGGCTTACTCAGCGTTAGTTTGCCTCGCTTGTGCAGAGCCCCGGTTTCAATCTCCTCCACTGAAATAATAAATAAATATATATTTAAACTCAGCTTATATTGAGTCTATACATCAATTGAAGGGGTATGACATCTTAGTAATAGAAAGCATTCTGTTCCATACATTATGGAATGCCTTTCTGTTTAGTTAGGTGCTCTCTGTCTTTCTGTGTGTGTGTGTGTTGTGTGGAGGAAGGTGTGCATGTCACTATGTGTGTATGTATGTGTGTGTTGTGGGGAGGAAGGTGTGCATGTCACAGTAGCCCTGTAGAGTTCAGGGGACTTTATAGACCAACCTTCCTGTGGGTTTTGGGGATTGAACTCTGATCATCGGTTATTCCAACAAATGCTTTTACCCCACGAGCCACTTTTCTGATCCCAACTTAGATATTCTGTAATTTGTTTCATCAATATTCTGTAGTTTTTATTGTGTGAGTCTTGGACTACTACTGTCAAACTATTCCTAAGATGTGTTTATTTCCTTATTTCTTTTGCAGTGGTGGGTATCAAACCCATGGTCCCTCACATGCTAGGCATGTGCTCTGCCACTGTGTTATATCCATAGCCCTCCAGCACTTTTGAAGGTACTAGAGAGGAAATTTTTCTTAGAGTTAGTACATGTATATATTTTTATTTATTTATTTTGGGGTGGAGAGTGCACATGCCATGGTGTATTATGGAGTTCAGACAAAAATTCCAGCGAGTCAGATCTCTCCTTCCACCAATTAGGTTCGAGGGACTGAATTTAGGTCCCTCGGTCCTGACAACAAACACCTTTTTAGAATTCATCTAACCAGCTTGCCTACGCCAACTGGTGTTTGTTTGAGACAGGGTTTCTCTGTGTAACCCTAGCTGTTCTGGAACTCTTAGTGTAGTCCAGGCTGGTCTCAGACTCACAGAGATTCACCTGCCTCTGCCCCCCCACCCCGAGTGCTGGTATTAAAGGTGTGTGCCACTATATCCAGCCAATGATTTGATTTATTCTTATTGTTATTATTGTTTTGATACAGAGTCTCACTATGTATCCCTGGCTGCTCTGGCACTCACTATATAGACACCACATAGACCTCACAGAGATCTGCCTGCCTGTCTTTCTTGGTAATGCTAAGATTAAAGGCTTGTGTCATCAAGCCCAGCTGTGGACTGCTTTTTAAATACTGATCAAATCTTATTTCTGGGGGGAAACTCCACTGTATTTTTTTTAACATATTGCCAGATTTAGTTTATGATACTTTGTTAAAGGTTTTTGTGGCTATGAAGAATATGCATCTCTAATCTTTTCTAGAGACGCATTTGTATTGTTTTGGCATCAGAAATAATGCTTCCCTCATACAGTTCTTAGGGATGGTTTGGTGAGGTGGCTAATCAGGCAAAGATATCTAGCCCAATGCCTATCTGATCCCCAGGCCTCATTTGGTGGAAGGAGAGCTGACTCCTGGAAATGTCTCTCTGACCTACATATGAGCCTGCCACTCACGCTAAGATAAACATAATCTATTTTTACGATTTTGAGTTAGTGTGTGTGTGCGCGCGCGCACACACACACACACACACACACACACACACACACACACAGCATATGTCCACAGAGGCCAGGGTTTCAGTTCTCCCCAGAGGTGGAGTTACAGATGCTTGTGAACCTCTTGAGGTTCATGCTGGAAATCAAACCAGGGCTCTAAATGCCAAGCTATCTCTCCAAACCAAATAAATGTAATTTTAATTTTTAAGTAAGTAATTAAAATAATGTGAAACCATTTTTCCTTGTCTATAGTCTATGACCAATTACATAGAGTTTCTTTTTTAAATGTCTGGTAGAATGTGCCAGGCAGTCATTTGGTTCTGACATTTTTTTTTGTGAGGTTTGTAAGACACACATAACATTTCTTTAGGATCAAGAGAGCTGTCCTAGTGACTTAGATGTTGTTGAGTGAGCTTTGGTAGATTGGTGTCTTTCAAATAATTTGTTCATTTCACATGAAGCCACTAAAATTGTTTTTGGTTTTTTGGAGCTTGCCTCTGTTCTTGAGAGCTTCTGTTGTTTTTAACCTTCTTTAAGACAAGCTGCTGTACAAGTCTATCCTTTGAGCCAAACAACTGAAGTCTTGGGCATTCAGCAGTGCCCACTTGCAAAAAGTCATCCCCCTTAAAGGGGGTCAGGGAGGGTCATAGACCCTCACCTGCATATCCAGTCACTTTCTACCACCTGTTTTACACACGTGGCCTTGGGGAGGAGTAGAGTATATAAGTCTGGGAAGACTTGGACCTCCAACTCTGCTTGATGGCCATAGACTTTCTGATGCAGCCTTTGGTGGAGGGAGTGTCCACATCCAGTAGGTGAGTATGAATGGCGTTGGCCACTCCCCCTTCAGGAGCCCGGGACCCTGGATAAGCGTCTTTGGACCTTATCAGCTGACACCTGGATCTCACCACATCTGCCCTCACCCATTGCTTGGGAAGGAAGCCCAATAAACTCATTGGTTCTCTACACTGAACTTTGATGGAACTGAACTTTAGTCTGTAGTTGGGCCCTGGGGAGGAGGGTTAGATGTCTGAGAAGGAATTTTAACAACATAGGGTTGCATGTAGCCCTAGGTGGTCTTGAACTCATTTATGTAGCCAAAGCTAGCCTTGAATTTATGATAATCCAGAGTGCTGAGGTTACAGACCTGTGCCACTGTGCGCGGCTTGATTAATATTTTTAAAATTTGTACTTATTATATGTAGCACTATATACAGTGTGTATACGCTTGCACACTCATGTGTGCATGTGGAGGTTAAAGGACAACTTTTGAGAGTTGTTTTTTTCCCTTCTATTGTAGGTTCTGGGACTGAACTCATGGCTTCATGATTATATAGTGTTTTTACCCACTGAACCATCTCTCCGGCCTTAGTCAATTCATTTTAACTGGAAGGTTTTCCAGGTGCCATTGTTACTGGTTTCTAATCTAATCCTAGATTAGATTAGAGGTAGATCTTAATTAGAGTGAGGTATGATCTTAATTAGTCTTATTAATAAAAACCAGAAATCAAATATTGGGATAAAGCTGAAAGATTAAAGAAGCAAAGGAGCAGCCACTAAAGACTTCTTCCCTCTCTGAACCCTCAGACCAAAAGGGGGGCTAAGATCATGTCTCCACCAGCTTTATATTCCTGACTCCATCTCCCAAGTATGCTGGGATTAAAGCCTTGAGCCTCCAAAGGGCTGAGATTAAGTTGTGAGACACCATTGCCTAGCCTCTGGTTAATAAGTGGCTAGCTCTGCCCTCTGATCTCCAGGCAAGCTTTATTTGTCAGAACACAAACAAATTGTCACACAACACTGGAGAATACATTTTGTATGACTTCAATTCTTGTAAAGGTATTGACATGTATTTGATGGCCCCAAACATGGTCTATGTTGGTGGCCATTGCATGCACATGGAAAATGTGCAATCTGTTGCTTTAGGCTGGAGTGCCAGATGTCAATTAGGTTCAGTTGGTTGATAATGTTGTTTAATTCTTGTTCACTCACACTGGCTTTCTGTCTGCTGTTCTGTCAATCAATGAGAAATGAAGGTGTACAACTGGAATTTGAAAGCCTCTCTTTCTGTCATGTTTACTTCACGAACACTGAAGTTCTGCTTAGAACTGGTATGTTCCCTGGATGAATTCACCCTTTATTATTAGAAAATGTCCCTGCAGTATTTCTTAATATATTGTGTGCCATGCTCAATATTGTTATTCTAAGTTCTTTATATTAGTACTTTCATGGTACATATACTCACACACACACACTCACAAATATCATATATATGTACGCATACAAACGTGTGTGTGTGTGTGTGTGTGTGTGTGTGCGCGTGCGCGCGCGCTGAGGGGAAATCTTGCTATGTTGCTCAAGCTGCAGAAACTTGTAATCCTCCAGTCTCAACATGAGTATTTAGATCACAGACATGTCTCAACAAGCCTGGCATGGCATTAATTTTGACTCTGGTCCTTTCTTTTTCTTTTCTTTTTAATTATCTTTTTTATTTTATATATGTGGCTGTTTTGTATGTATGTATGCAGCACACACAGAAGCCAAAAGACACCCTGGAACTGGAGCTACAAATAGTTGTTAGCCTCTGTGTGTGGTAGTTTGAATGTAACTGGCCTCCATAATCTCATAGGGGGCTGTACTATTAGGAGGTGTGGCCTTGTTGGAGTGGGTGTGGCCTTGTTGGAGGACGTGTGTTATTGTGGGGGAGGGCTTTGAGGTTTCCTCTGCTCAGGATAACACTCAGCGTTTCATTCAACTTCCTGTTGCCTGCAAGATGTAGGACTCTAAGCTACAACTCCAGCACCAGGTCTGCCTGCATGCTGCCATGCTCCCTGCCATGGTGATAATAGACTGAACCTCTACAACTGTAAACTCCAGTTCAATATTTTCCTTATAAGAGTTGCCATGGTCATGATATCTCTTCACAGCAATAAAACCCATAAGACAATGAGGGTGCTAGGAATTTAAACCCCAGTTCTCTGAAGAACAGCCATGCTTTTTAATTGTTGAGCCATCTCCCCAGCCCCTTTACTTTTCCTTTGGTTTTTTTTTTGGAGGGGGTTGTTTGTTTGTTTTTGAGACAGGGTCTCTCTGTGTAGGCCTGATTGTACTGGAACTTGCTATGTAGACCAGGCTGGCCTAGAACTCACTTGTCCTTACCTCCATCCAGAGTGCTGGAATTAAGGCATGTGCCATCATACCTGCCTCAGCCCCTGAACCTTTAATTTATGGTTTTAATTTATATTCAGGGGCTTTTGTTGTTCTTGATCATTGCTAATGCTTTACAGAGAGTGAACCTAGGTCCTCACATTCACCAGGCATAGGGTCTAACACTGAGATAGATCCTGGGCCCAGAGTCGTTTGTAAGTAGCAAACAGTAGTACAACTTTACATTTCTCTTTGGATTAGCTTTTATATAACTTATATAACAATCAACATAACTTCAACCTATCATTTTCTGTTTGCTTTCTTTTGGATAAATTGAGTGTTTTTTACATGATTTCATATTTTTTCTACTTTAGGCAGCAGTCCAGGCCGATTTTTATATGGATCAGGCTGGCCTTGAACTCACAAGTGCTGGGATTAAGATGGACACCACCATACTTAGCCTGGTTATATTCTTTGGTTGCTAATAGTTTAGCGGAGATTTATAGTACACCCTTATCATTACCTTTAAGCAATGCCATTCTTGTAGTCTGCATAGAGTGAAAGGCATAATGATTAACCTGTGTGACTCCCTTCTTTAAAAGTATGTGCTACTGTAATTAATTTTAATTCATTTTGATATGTTATAAACCCACAGTGAGTTATTATCATTTCCACAAACAGCTGGTTATACTTAAGATTCATATTTAATGCAGAAAAGGCTGCTTTCCTTGACCCTTAATGGTGTAAGTGACTGGTCTAAGGAATGTGAGTGTGACCTCACTGCTACTGTTTGGGGCAGGGGTATCTCTACTGTAAGTATCACACAGTCCTTGAGTCCCAGAGCCTCAGCTCCACTCTGGGCACCTACCATCTTTGTAGTATACTTTCTTGGTCAACGCCCATGTAGTAGACAGGGTTGGCCTAGCACCACAGATGGGTTTCTTCTCGTCTTCTCTAATAGATATCTGCTGTATCTTCAGGCTGTAAAGATTATGGGACAGGGCCTTCCTGCTCAAGCATCAATATGCAGGGTAGTTCATGCTTACCCTGATCTTCCTATCTGCAGACACATGGCTGAATCTTCTCTGTGCGTTTTCCTCTTAACTCTCATTGCAACTTACAGGGGAGATGTAGCTGCTCCCCCCCCCCCCTTTTAGATGAGGTGGTGAAAGCGAGTTAGAATGGGCCTCAGTTCTCTCTGTTCTGTGTACCGTTTGTTGTGAGTGATGCACATATGCTGTCACCTAGTGCAGTCGGTGCTGAGAGCAGCAGACTGGGAGTGAGGGCTTGGGTTCTCGGTCCAGATGTTCTAGGGACTTTCTTCTCTCTTTCCTTCCTTTCTTCTTTTTCTTTTTAATTATGTGCATGTGTGTTTACATGCCGTCTACCCAGCACCCATCTCTTAGTTCCCTTTTTAACTTTTTTCTTCTTTACCTACTTCTCCTCTTCTTCCTCCCCCTTTCCCTTCTCTTCTTCCTCCTCCTCCTCCTCTTTTGAGTGCTGAGGGTTGAATCCAGAACCTTACACTTGCTAGGCAAATACCCTTTCACTGTACTATAACCCAAGCCCCCTTTATTGGAGTCAAGGTCTCATTAAGTGCCCCAACTAACCTTGAGCTCACTCTGCAGCCTAGGCAGGCCCTGAAGCTGTGACTCTCCCACCATAGCATCCTGAGTGGCTGGGACAGCAGGTTGTAGGCCACCACTCCTCTGGCATCTCTTAAGGTATATTATTTAATGGCCTTGGGCTTGTAGGTTCTCAGTAAGAGGGTAAGGGGATTTAATTAGATGACCTCAGTGGCTCCTTCAAGTACCAGTGTTCCAGGAGTCTTCATTTGTGGCCTTGCTCACGGAGCTAATAAGTACCTACCCTGGCAGCACAGCTAAGATTTATTTACTTTAATAATATTTATCAAAACCACAGAGCTCACTTCACACTCATACATCATTCCTGCCTTCCTGTTTATCCCAAAGGTTATCTTTTCAAACTGCCCTTTGGGCTTATAAAAGCACCTTTGTGTTCATCACATATGATTAAGTGAGCAAAAGCAAGTTATAAAACTACGTCTTAGTTAGGGTATCTATTGCTGTGAAGAGACCATGACCACAGCAACTCATAGAACGAAAACATTTAATTGGAGCTGAATTATAGTTCAGGGGTTTAGTCCATTATCGTCATAATGGGAAACATGGCGGCATGCAGGCAGACATGATGCTGGAGAGGTAGCTGAGAGTTCTTCATCTAGATCTGCAGGTAGCAGGCAGAGAACTGACTTGAGCTTCTGAGACCTCAAAGCCCACCCCGTAATAACACACTTATCCAGCAAAGCCATAGGTTCTCCAACAAGACCACACGTCCTAAGAGTGCCACTCACTATGAGCATATGGGGCCATTTTTATTCAAGCCACCACAAACTATGAATCCCATCTTACTAACAACAATGCATATGTGTACTTATGTAAATGTTTTTTAATTTAGAGTATATATAAGTGTATCAAATATATTAAATATTTTCATGTGAATATAGTTCATAAATATAAGTGTTTATGATGTGTTTATATAATCTGAAAGGTTCTATATATTAACATTCAAATAGCTTTTTCTTTCTCTTTGAGACAATCTCTTTAAGGAATACATAGCACATGGACAGAGTAGTCTGATCCCTGGGGAGACAGCCTCAGCTTTCCAGCCACCTCCCTTCCCAGTGGCCCCACACTTACAGTGTATTCCAGGACAACCCTGAACTCCTGGTTCTCTTGCCTCTGCCTCCTGAGTACTTGGATTACTGTGAACATAATCTCACTTCTTTAGGCAGTGCTGGGGCCAGAACCCAGGACTTTGGGCATGCTGGGCAAATATTCTACCAACTGATCTAGACCCCCAGCTCCTTTATCTGAATGGTAAAATAAGTGTTTATTCCCTTCCACACCCACCACTACTACCCCAGGTAGGGTTGATCCTGCTGCTTCCTGTATACTGGGGAAGCATTCTTCCACTGAGATTCGTTCTCTATTCTGTTTGTGTTTGTTTATTTTTTTTTGAGACAGGGTCTCACTAAGTTGCCTGGGCTGTCCTTGGATTCACTCAGTAACTATAGCCTAAAAAGGTTTTGAACTTGTGACCCTCTGTTTCTGCCTCTCTACCCTTATGCCCCTACTTTGGCCTCCGTCACAAACCCAGGATTATGGGTTTGTGGCACCAAACCCAACTCTTTTGTTGATGTTAGCTTGAAATAGTTTCATTATCATACCAAGGTTGAACTTAGAAATTTTATTTTATTTTATTATTAGGCGCGTATATGTGGATGGGTATGTTCACATGAGTGTCGGTGTCCTCAGAGGCCAGAGACTTCAGATTCAACATTGTAGGTGAATTTCATTCTGGGAATGAAAACCAGGTTCTCTGCAGAATTAGAACATGGTCCTAACTTCTGGGTCATCTCTCCAACCCACCGAGGTTGATTTTGAACTTGGGAGTACCTCAGCTGACCCATGTACTTCAACCTCCTGAGTAGCTGTGATTAAAATATACCATCATACCCAGCTTTTTTAATTGTTTATTTATCTGTGTATTTTTTGTCCTTAGTATAATAATTTTTGCTCAGGGGACTAGTTGTTTACTTAGAAATAGTAAACTCACATAAAGCAATAAATACTATTTTCACCGGATCTGGAATCTTGGTGCCACTTCGACTTTGTCCTTGATACCTTCTCCCAGGTTGCCTACATGTTTTTTCTGTCTTAAATAACAAGACAATGGCAGGGGAACACATAGCACACGGACTAAGCTGTCTAATCTCCACCGATTCCAGCCACCCTTACTTCCCTCATCTC
The DNA here is from genome assembly GCA_033318265.1 of Phyllotis vaccarum. NCBI lineage: Eukaryota > Metazoa > Chordata > Mammalia > Rodentia > Cricetidae > Phyllotis > Phyllotis vaccarum. The sequence goes on along the minus strand of JARWLC010000004.1, from coordinate 7,901,962 downwards.
CATTCACTTGCATTCAAATGTTTTCCTGTCTTTTGTAGTCAATGAAGATCAGAATTGTCCCCAGCTACCCTTCTGACCTCCAGTTTCTCCCCTGTAGTCAGTCTTGTTTAGCATTCATTCATTTATCATAGACACTGGGTCACAGGAAAAGGTCATGGCCAAGGTTTCAGGGGCCCATGGGAGAACCATGAGACAAAAATCTCTGCCCAAGGAGCTTATAGTTATTGGGGGAGGGTAGAAGCTGCATGCACAGGGTAAGGGCTGGGAAGGAAACAGAAACAACACATCTACACAAAGAGATGGCCAGATTTCTGCACAGGAGAATGAGTCAAGCATCACCATGGGGCTTGGGGCTCTGGGACAGAAATAGTGATGCCATCATTCTATTTATCAATCTATCTATTTATTCCGCAAATACACTCGCAGCATCTGCCATTAGCTTGTCACAGGTGCTGGCTCTCAAGAGTGAACAAAACAAGATAATGATCCCCCACCTACCCTATTCTGTTTACTTTCTGTGGTACACGGAAGCAAAGGAAGTAAGCAAGTGTCTAAAGGACCAATGCTGAGGGCGTTACATGCTATGAAAATAAAACTGGCTAGTGTGTCAGAGAGCACCGGGGGAGGTGACATCGGTGCTGATGTGTCATTAGCTAAAATAGAAGTTGGGGATGGTTTGAGAGGGATGAGATTTATCTCCTGAAATATCTTCCTCTCAAGCTTGCACCCCTATGGCTCAGAGACCTTGGGGTGGGGGTCGGGGGCTGAGGGAGGGTGCTCTAGAGTCTTCTGGGCAAATCTCAGATCTTTAACTTGGCATTTCAGGGTCTCCATAGTCTTGCCCTGCCTGCCTGTCTGCCAGCCCCATCCTTTCTGGAACCTTCCATTTTGGTCATGGTGGGCTCTCTTCACAAGGTCCACTTCAGCTGCTTGCCTTTGGGCCGCCACACCTGGAACCTGGGACAATTTCCTGAATTTTGCAGTTTCTGAGCACAGGCTCTTCTCTATCTAACTGCTCCCTGAGGTGGTTAATTCAGCCTTCTCGGGGGAGGGGCTGGAGCTTCAAGATTTTCCTTCAGAAGATATGATGATTCTGCAGATAATTCCAGCATTCTGGAAGCAGAGACAGGAAGATTGGAAGTTTAGGTCAGCCTGGGCTATAATACAAGATTCTAACATTTAATTAAAAAAAATAAGTACATAAAATGCTGGTATGGTGGTATATACCTATAATCCCAACCCATGGAGGTGGAGGCAAGGCCAGGAACTCAGGGCCAAATGGTCAGCTACCCATCAAGTTTAAGGATAGTCTGGGGGCTTCATGAGACCCTGTTTTAAAAAACCAAAATCAAAACAAAATTTAAAAACAGCCAGGCATGGTCTTGAATACTTCTAATCCCAGTACCGGGGAGAAGGCAGATCTCTTGTAAATTCAATCCCAGCCTGGTACAAAAGCAAGAGTTAGACAATGAGATACCTTGTCTAAATTAATACATAATCCAAAGACACCACACACACACTGGATTCACTGTGTTTATCTGGCTAGAAAAACTTTACATTGTTTTACAGCTCCTCTGTCATTTTGTATAACATAAAGAAGGAAGGCAAAGGAAGAAGCGAGTTCTCCAAGGAGGTTGGAGCAATAGGATCCAGTCGTCTCGTTTTTCAGAAGCCATCAACCAAAGGTTTGTTGGAGGAAAAGGCTTCGCAATGGACTCCATCTGACGGCAGCATGTAGAGAGCAAACTGCCTAGGCTTGGCTGGGCCTGAACTAGAACATTCTAGAATTCCTCCCATCCCTCAGTTCTAAGGAGTTAAAGTTCAGGATTCTAGGCTGGCAGGAATGAGGATTAGCTCAGAAAATCCCACAATCCCTCTCTGCAAACCTTAGTTCCCTAGCCTTGCTGCAACCCGAGTTTTTTAACCTGGGAGAATTGAGCACCTGAGTTTAGCTATCTGAAACACCGGATGTCACCTGTGTTTCATGTCCTTCCCTCACTCCTCCCCCCTTTGGTGCTGATTCAATTCTGAAGCTCGACCTTTGACACTTTGAGGCAGGATGTCCGGGCTGTGGGAGGCTAGGGGAAGGGCATGTGATTGTCATATTGGATGTTTAGGATGAAAGTCAGTACACGTATTCATCATGAGTCTGCTTCTGCTGGGTCTTTCATCTGGGGAATCTCAAAGTTCCAGACAAATGGTAATTAATTTTCACAACAGCTTCCACAGGAGGATGGTACCAGCCAAAGGCCAGGGGGCATTTTCCTGCATCCTTTCCCAACCCTTCTGCTCACTACCAGTGGGTTGGCAACCCTAAGGGGACAATGCCACATGGGTAGGAGGCCTGGGACTTAGACTCCTTCAGTCTAGAAGGCTCCAGGACCAAAGTGAGGCTCCTTCCAACTAGCTTCCTGCCCCTGCCCCCTGCCCTGATCACCCGGAGGGTGACTAAGAGTGACCAGTGCAGAGTGGGAGCGTTCCTCGCCTCCACTGGCCAGCTGAGGCTAAATGATGTTAGATGACTCAGCAGAAACCTCAGGGCTCCAGGACTAGGGCAGCCTTGACCTTGTCCCACCTTTGGGTCCACACTGCTAGAGAAGCTACTTGAAATGATTTTTGCCTTTAATGCACATTATAACGGAAATATAGGCTAGCTTTGTAAAGCTTAAAAAATACGAAAAATATCAGGCTATGTGTGGTGGTGCACACCTTTAATCCCATTACTTGAGAGGTAGGAAAAATATAAACAATATTTCAATAATTCCACTCTCGCCAACGGAGTCATTTAGTTGTTGCTGGGTTGTTTGTTTGGTTTTGGTTGGTTGGTTGACTTTTTTTGTCCTTTTGTTTTGCTTTGTAGAGACCAGTCTCTCTAGGTAGCCCTGCCTGTCCTGGAAAGAACTGACTTTGCAGACCAGTCTGGCCTCAAACTCACAGATCCACCTGCCTTGCCTCTGAGTGCTGGGTACCTATACCCAGCTGTCTGGTTTTTGGTGTTCCTAGATATATTAGCATATACTCACCTTGGAGTTGGAGAGTCAGCTCCTTTACTTCAGCGTGAGAAACTATGTTTGGCCCCTCAGCTCTCACCAGACATGGTAGTGTCTCATAATAAGAGCACCGAGGGAGGCAGAGGCAGGAGGTCCTTGGAGAGTGATTGCTGGGCTGCTAGTCTTGATGAAATCAATGAGTTCAAGGTTCATTGAAAAACCTTGTCTCAAAAAATTAGGTGTGGGGAGCTAGAGAGATGGCGCAGTAGCTAACTGCACACTCAAAGACAAATAGAATAGAAGGCTATACCCTTCACTTTCCATAGAAGGAAACCAGAGTTTCTTGTAGACTCTTCAGAAACTGCCTATTACATATACAAGTATAAGTATGCACAGCATATCATATGTATAATTTAGCTCCTTTTCTAACTCATGTGGATACACATTTTCTATGCTATTAATAAAAAATCATTTGCCAAGCATTTTATCAACTGCTAATATTTTTCTGTCTTCTGGTAGGCTCCAGTGTACTTAACCTTTTCCCGGTTTCCAGACTTTTATTCAGGTGAGGAACAGGAAGTGGTAACTGAGTCAGAATGAAGTGTAGGAGGAGGAAGCACACCAGGCTGTCCTGAGGGCCCACCAGGCACAGCAGCTCATTTCATATCTTTTCTACCCCACTGTCCAGATAAGGAAATGAAGGCACAGGAGTGGTAAAGATAGAGTCTGCTTGCGGGTGAGAAGCCAGAATTCCAAGCATAGTTTATCGAAGTTAAAAAGGCCATGGCTGTTCGGCTTAAGCAAGACTCGGTGGAAAATCCTGGTAAAATGGTGGCATGCTCTGGCTTGGAGACGGGGCGAGCGCTTTCTTCATCTGCCTTCCCTGTTACACTAATAACATTTTGTGCCAGGTGTTAGGGATTCAGAGTAGAAAAGGCACAGTCTCTGTCCTGTAGAATCGAACAGTTGCATGGTGGTGGATGTGTAAACAAGTTTCCACAACCCAGCATAGGAGAGGGACAGGCAAGGGACCATGAGGGCAACCCACCAGGGCTTCCTCTCTTGACTCCAAAGGTCAAGAAGAGCAGAGAGGAGACCTCTATTGAGTCAGGCCTCTAGTTACAGGCAGGAAGTGGCAGGGAGGCTGACCTAGCCCTGCTCCATCTCCGCATCAGGCCTGTGTTCTGGGTTTACCCCTCGCCTCCTGGCCTTCACATGACAGCTTTCCCTGTTGCCAGGGCAGTAGAGTGGGTGGAGGCTTTTCAACTTCTGAAAATGTTTTCAAGAAAACAATTCTGGTTTATTTTCTAGAAATTCAGGAAATTTCCATCACACTTAGGACAGGAGTGGGAGGCACAGGAGGACAGGAGTGGGAGGCACAGGAGGCTTAAATGCATCAGGCAAGATGAGGGTGTGACTGGAGTTCTGCTCTGGAAATTTGGGAAGTAAGTAGCTGATAGGGATCAGGCTATGTTAACAAGCCATAGAAACATTGCTTGGCAATCTTGAACAAGAGAGTCTACTGCATAGAACTGGTGGAGATCTGAGATGTGACTGTCCTGAAAAATAAGCAATAAATTAAAATATCCATTGGCCCAGAGCAGCAAGGGCATAAAACTGGCATTTCAGCTGAAGAGTGCCCTCAGGATGATCTGTTGCACAGCCAGAGAGCATAGTGAAGGCAGAAGCAGCTGAGGGCCCTCCGGGCCAGGAGCCAAGCCTTGGGCTGGAAAGTCGGGCTTGGCTGACTGTGGTCTGCACCTAGGTCTGCTTTACAGGCTTGAGGGTGGCTGAGCTGCCCTTGGCCTTGAGAAGGAAGAGATGGGACACAAGGAAAAGTCCTGCCTGCTAGACAGAGGGCTTGGGGTCTTGAACCACAACCATCTCAGTGGTGCATGGAGATTTAAAAGAAATCATAAGCGGAGAGCTTTGACCAGTGCCACATGGTCAGTAAATGCTGGCAGAGAGCACCTGGCTAGTGCTATTGCCATCAATATCCACGCTCTAAAGTAAAAGGCAGATAGTTTTCACTCTATTTAGATAACAAAAGAAAACAAAATCACCTGTGCCCGAGAAAAGCGTCAACACTGGATGTCTGCAGTCTGTCTGGTTTCCATGCATGGGATTTAGTCTTTCTCACTCCCCTGTCTCTCCTCCTTTCTCTTGGGCATCGGGTAGGAGGAGGGGGGTACTCCATTACTCAAGCCTTTGAACAGTTGTGACAGCCTGTGTACTGTGTACTGTGTGCTCTACCTTGTAGTATTTGTACTTCCCTATGCTAACACTCAGTAATCACCATTCCCTAATGACTGGATTGGGGAGAGGGGACCATGGAGTGGGACGTGTGTAGATTACAGATATCTTTTGATTAAAAAAAAACATTTCAGATTTAGGAACTATTATTTGAAATACTAACCGATACTTAATTGACATTTGACCTCGGCTAATAAATTTTATCTCTAGGGGGAAGTTGTTTGCTTCAATTCCCACAACTCAGAATGGTTAGGAGGGGGATGGAAGTCCCCTCGCCCCCACCTTCTTCCTCTTCCAGGGGTCCTTTTGATGCCACCAAAGAAGGCGTGTCCGCCGGCCCAGTCTCATCCCTGATTAGTCTGCCCACTGCTTTCTCACGTTCTCAATATGCTCAACCACTGATTAGGCCGGAGTGGTTTTTCCGGCCTGTGAAATTACCTGCTATTAGTGGAAAGTGTCCCAGCTTTGTCTCTTGCCAGGTTGGGACTTCAGGCAGTTTTCTTAGATTTCTCAACCTGTTTTGGTAAAATACAGTCCCGTATGTCTGCTAGGGTTAAAGAGAAGCATGCTGCGCCCAGATGGCAAGTTTTTCCACGCTGTCTTCCACAATCTCCTCTCCTCCCCAACACGCCCCCAATCCTCCCCCACCCCACCTGCCCAGGCTCCACCCACCCCAACCTGCCCTGGCCCCCTGCTTTCGTAGGTCAAGTCACAGACTAGATTTCCGGAAATGGCTCTGTCTGACACTGCCTGGGAGCAGCTGTGGAGTCAGGTGACCCGGCTCCCCATCGGGGTGACTAAAATACCAATGATGCCGATTATTTGGACTTCCTGGGCAGGGCCCGCCACCGCTGTGACTGGTGGGACCTTGGGAGCAACAGTAATTAATATTTTGCCAGGTGTCATTCCAATGGCCCCCGCCAAGCGAGGGTCCCACCCTGTGCAGGGAGCCCATGGGAACTGCCCAGGCTGCATTCCGCAGCCTGTGATTGTGCCACATGCTCCTGGGTTCCAGGCTGCAAGCAGTCAGATGTTCCTAGCCTTGCCCGGGGGCTCAGATGCCCAGCGGAGGGGAGCATTCCACCCTCAATGTCCAGGAGGGCGCTCTAAAGGAGTTCCCTCCTAATCCCCTGGAACCTGCCCCTATAGCTTCAGGGTAGATGTCCTGATAACCATGGTAGAGAGGACCTGGGAGATGGGGGCAGAGTGGGGTTTTCTTACACACACCTTCCAAAGCTACATTGGAGCTGGAGACATGGCTCAGGGGTCATAATCTCCATCGTCTCCGCTTTGCAGAGGATTATATCCCCAAAGTGGATTGTTCTACCCAGGATTCTATGAGAAATGACCAAATGAGGACAGTGACCGGAAGTTGCCTTTTTAACGGTTGTTTTTTTAAAATGTGTTCTAATGCTTTGCCACTATGTATATGCACCACTTGTGTTCCTGATGGCCATGAAGTCAGAAGATTTCAGATCTTCTGGAACTGGAGTTATGAATGACTGTGAGCTACCATGTGGATCCTGGAATAGAACTAAGGTCCTCTGCAAGAACAAATGTTCAATTGCTGGCCCATTTCTCTAGCCCCTAACTGAAGCTTTGAGAGTTGCTGTTTTCAGTGTAGAAGAAAGCACCCCGTACCTGCGTTCTGTTATTCCCCAGCTCTTGAAATTCCTCTTCACCCCCTTCATTTTACTCCCATGCCCTTTTAAGTAAAGGTTTTCTATGTAGCCCAGGCTTGCCTTGAACTCACAATCCTTCTGCCTCAGGCTCCTTAGTACTAAAATTACAGGTATGGTCTACCCTATCATACCCAGGCTAAACTACCATGCCCAGCTAAACTTCAAGACTTCGCTGCCAATTCAAACAAACTTAAGTGGTTTCCTGGCAGGGGCCACTTTCCACATCAGTTAAAAATAGTGCTTCTAAAATGATGGAGGGAGGGAGGGAATGCATACCCAGCCAGAGCTGCAGGGATCCTATGGTAGCTCTCCATGAAGGCTGATCTAAGATTATCTAGTAATCTATCACCTTGCAAGAGCATGGAACTTTGGGATCAGTCCTACCCAGCAGAAGTTCAGTAACTTTTTCCCAGAACATATAGCTAGTAAGTGACCCATAGAATTGGGATCCTAGAAGGGAGCTGCACCCACAGCCTAGCACCCATGTGTAGTTAGTGTGCATACTTTTAGTGGCTGATTTATAAGAAATATGAAAGCAATTCCATCTTTGAGTGTGGAGGGGTCATAGGGTAAACAGTGTATGATACATCTTTTCTCATCAAACATCGTAAGTGTCCAAACATACAATTTGTCAAGGAGAGATGCCTAAATTCTCTCAAATGTGAGTTGTGTGACAACATTTTTCCTGGGGAGATGAAGCATACTTGTTTACTCATCCCAGGTGGAGAACCTATGAGACACCAAAGCACAGAAACCACCAATGATTTTTATTGGGGTTACTTACAAAAGCAGAAATTATTCATAGACAATTGCATCACTGTTAGCATTTCTGGTCCATAGCTGCCTGGTAAATGCACTATGCACCATTTCAACATGGTGCTGCCAGAGTATGCAGTGCAGGGGAGGGGGCTTTCATACATATGCATGACCAGGTGTGACCATGTAAACCCTGTAAGCTATCTGTGCCCTTATAAGCCAAAGACCCCTCCCCTTTGCTCTCCACTCTCTTTCTACAAGCTTCCTAAATAAACTCAAATGTGGTTCATTCCCGGATACATTAACAACAATCACCAAGACCCACCAAACCTGAGGCACACTGCACAGCCTATAGGCAGCTCAACAGGTTGGAGAGTGTCCTTTCCATATGCCCCCAAGGATCTTTCCTTCCTCACCTTCTCCAGCACTGAGGTAACAGGTGCAGGCACCACCACAGGTGCTGTGAACAGAACCCAAATCCTCATGCGGTGTCCAAGCCCTGTGTCAACTGAACCATCTCACCAGTCCCTAAATACAGTGTATTAAATTTAAACCATAGATGGGCTCAGGAGCTCGCTCAATAGTTATGAGCGCTGGTTTCTCTTACCGGGATTTAGTTCCCAGCACCCATATGCTAGCTCACACTCAACTATAACTACAATCCCAGGGGATCTGATGCCCTTTTCTGACCTCTGTGGGGACTGCATGTATGTGCTGTACAGACATGCATGCAGGCAAGACATCTTCACATAAAAAAAAAAAGACTAAGTCCTGGCGAGGTGACTCATAAGTTAAGAGCACTTGCTGCTCTGGCAGAGGACCCTAATTTGGTTTCTAGGCACCCACAAGGTTGCCAGCAATTGTCTGTAGCCCCAGTTCCAAGAGATCCAATGCCCTCTTCAGGCCTCTATGGCACTAGGCACACATGTATCACATACACATATATGCAAGCAAAACATTTATACACATAAAATGAAAATAGACAAATCTTGTAACAAAAAGTGATTAAATTTCAAACTGGCTTTGGTGGCACAGGCCTGTGTGGCTGGAAGTTTTTTGTGTTCTGCAGTCACTGAGTTCCAAATAAACACTCAGAGGCTTAAATTAATTACAAACTGGTCTATGGTTCAGGCTATTACTAACTCTTAAATCAACCAGTTTCTATTAATCTATGTATTGCCATGTGTCTGGCTTACCTATGTCTTATTACATCTTGTTCCCCTGGAAGCTCTCAGCATCTCCTCTGACCCCGCCTTTCTTCTCCCTGTATCTCTCTTGGATTTACCAGGCTGTACCCTACCTTGCCACAGGCCATAACAACTATTTTTTTAATTAACTAATGGTAGCAACACATATTTATACAGAAAGACCATCCTACAGTAGGTCTATAGTCCCAGCTACCCAAGAAGCTGAAGTTCAAAGCCTATAAGAGCTAAAAGTGTGTTCAAGGTCATCCCAGGCAACTTCTGGAGCCCTAGTCTCAAATAGAAAGTTAAAAAAAAAAAAAGAGGACCCAATGTGGTGGTAGGTATCTTAAATCCCAGCACTGGGGAGGCAGAGGCAGGCAGGTGTGTGAATTTGAGGCCCGGCTGGTCTACAGTTCGAGGACAGCCAGGGCTCCACAGTGAGAGCCTTCATCAAAACAAAGCAAAAGCTGCCTGGAGACACAGCAGAGTGGGAGAGCACTTAAGTAGATCCAGCACGGACCTGGGTCCAGCCCACATTGACATCCCATTCTCTCAAACAAGCTTTACTCTGGGGACAATGCTGCAGGGGAAGAAGTGCAGTGCAGAAGTCCAGTCCATGACATGACAGGTCCCTAGGCAGCTCTCTAAGGCTGTTGGAGTCAGGATCCAAGAGGAAATGGTAAGTGCTGATGGCAGCTGAAGAGCAATGCAGAGCCCACCAGGTCAAGAACAGCCTCTAAGGGATGAGTGTCAAGGTGATCTGGCTAACTACTAGTACGCTGACCCTGAAACTAAGGGAACCAGATCCTAATCAGGTGGTAGATCCCTCCTTAAAAATATGCTTACAGCCACAATGACTGTGTTTAGAAGTTCAGAACCTTGACCTGTGTCTGGGATCTTGTCTAAGGCCTTAGACACCTTGGCTGAGCTACTTAAAGGCAGGGAAAATCCGGCGAGAACAGTTAGCTGAGAAGGAATTCTCTTTGCTTCTGGAGAAAAAGATGTTTCATGGACAGAACTTACAATTAAATTACTTTTTATAATTTTTGAGAGGGTTATGATTTGAGGGATCCCCTTACAGGCTAGAAGGACACTGTCCTTTTTCTCAAGTGTTTATTGGTTGTTGAACTTCCTAGAGAAGGCTGTGTGTAAGGGCTAAGCTGGCATGGTGTTTGGGTGGTGGGTCAGTGTCCTGGGAAGAGACTGCACTTCAGAGGACTGCCCACGAGGTAGACTGGAGACAAGGAGTAACGAGGAGGGGGGCGTCTTGATGTCTTTGAGATGAGGTCTTCCCATGTTGTCCAGGATGACCTCCTGTGTCAGCCTCCTGCACAGCGGGGACCACAGGCATGAACTGCCGTGTTCAACTGGAGATAGTTCTCAGCAGCATTGATGAGATGAGCAATGGGAGCATTTTGAATGGCCTGGAAGCCTAGGGATGGAGCCGCTTTGCAAATCTTGTCTGGGAATCAGCTGATACCACATCCACGGTGATGAGACAGAAAGGGCTGGGGTTGCTCTTGGGCACAAATGGGCCCTGTTTCACTAGCTGGAGACATCATAAGCCTTTTTGTTTCACATTGTTTTCCACCTGAAACGTGGTCCCACTTCTGAGAGTCTCTGATTATAATAACACAGTAACTGCTATTGTGTATTACTTCCGCCTACCTTAAATCTTTATTTTGGGGTGTGTGTGAGAACACACGAATGTCTATGTGTGGTCTTTGATCTTTCAGGACAACTCTATTAGTAGCTACAGATTTGGTATCTCCCCCAACCCCCAGCAAAAAGAAGAAGCCTAGAGAAGTAAAGTGACCCGTCCAAACGGTAACTCTCTGTCAATAAGGTCTGCGATTCAGGAAAGCAGCGAAGCAGTGAGAAGCTGCCTTATAGGGACCATCCTTCTCTTTAGAGAAGCACGTTCCCTGTGTCTGAGGCTGGCCCTAGGGTCCTGGAGATGCCCACTAGCAGTAGGCTGTACTCCTTCCTGGTTTCACTGCCAAATTTCCCCCATCCACCCACTCTCTAGTTTCTGCACAGTGACTTTCTCCAAAGACTGTGTCACTCTTGATAGTGTCACTGCAAGAAACACTTATGGTTGAATCACAGTGACCACTTCCTGTCCCATTCGGGGTCCCTGTTCCCTAATGCTCTTACTTTGCAACTTAGTAATAAGGACCACAATGCTTATGACCTCTGGATGGCTCTGGAGGACTGATCAGCCCTTCTATAATCTCATATGTAGGCTGAGAAACATACTTTCAGTTTATTTCACAACCATGTCTACAAGGGGCCTGGTGGGACCCAGGTTGTCCCAGAAGACTGATGGAGACAACCTCAGCCATGAAGTAAAGGAGGTAGTCACTGGCTGTGGGTTCCCCATGGGTGCCTACTCACTGAGTCCTCTTGTCTAACGCATGTGTCAGGACGTGTGTGGGAAGATAGATGTTAAAGGCTGTGTGTGTTTGGGGGAAACCCCGGTTCTCTTCTATTTGCTCAGAAAGGATTCCCAGAGGCTGAGTGCCACCGACAATGGATCCTGAGAGGCAAGAGAGCCATGAGCTAATAGAGGGTCAGTTGGGAAGAAGACTTCCTCTGGGTAGAGAGGCCCAGGGAGAATCAGAGACCATCGAGCCGCACTGAAATCTCTAGAGGTCTTTTTGTTGTTTTGAGACAGGGCCTTCTGTAGCCAAGGCTAGCCTTAAATTCACTCTGCAAGTGTAGATGACATTAAACTCCTTCTGATCCTCCTTCCTACACCTCCTAAGTGCTGAGATTATAGTCTGTGGCATCACACCCTGTTTAAAACTCTTAAAATTCTAAACGTTAATGTATTTCTTGCCTCAGAGCCACCCTCACAGACAAAATGAAACTATCCAGTCATAGAAAATGGTTGAGAGTGGTCACACAAAATACACACACACACACACACACACACACACACACACTACATACTCACCACACATACATGAACCACATGCATACTACACACGTGCCCCACCCTCCACATGCATGCACCACACACACACACACATATTACACATGCACCCCCTCACACCATACACACATGCACCACACATACACACTACACATACACCCCACACGTACCCCCCACTACATGTGCACCCCCTTACACACAATACACACAATGCACCACACTCATAGGCATAGTCTCTCTCTCTCTCTCTCTCTCTCTCTCTCTCTCTCTCTCTCTCTCTCTCTCTCTCTCTTTCTCTCCACACACACACACACACATACACACACACACTTGTAATAGAACAATTTTCACAAGAAGAATTGGGGGGGGATAATTTTTTTGAACGCGTCAATTGACATGAGATATTAATGATCATGAGATATTAAGGCGGGGAGGACATTGTATTATCCTTCACAGCCCAGGATGTTCTGGAGTTCTGTGTGTAGCCAAGGTCTAGGGATTTCAGGCTTGAGCCATATTCTTTGCTCCTGAAAACCTTCCCAGAATCTCCACAGTAAGCAGCACTGACTCTGAGAGGCTTAGCATCCATGATGAAAAGGGTGCTCTACTTCAAGGCCTGCCTGGTGCTGGGAGTCATGTGTCCCATCCCCGGAACCCTTATAAGGACAGAAGGAGAGAACTGACTCCCCATAATAGTCTTTTGTTCTCCATACATTTGCTGTAGCATGTCACACACACACACCATAACATAGCTCACAGACCCTCTGTCATCTGGGTCAACATGAGCCTGTTCAACCTTGGCTCAAACTTTCTGCTCCTCAATTTCCTTAGTGTCTGTCTTAGTTAAAGTTGCTATTGCTCTGAAGAGACACCATGACCACAGCAACTCTTAAAGAGAAAAACATTTAGTTGGGGTAGCAGTTTACAGCTCAGAGGTTCAGTTCATTATCATCATGGCCTAGAGCATGGCAGCGCGTAGGCGGACATGGTGCTGACTACATCTTGATCAGAAAGCAACAGAAAGTGGTCTCAATCTCACTGGGCATGGCTTGAACATATGTGGACCTTCAAAGCCCACCTCCATAATGACACACTTCCTCCAGCCACACCTACTCCAACAAGGCCACACCTCCTAATAGTGCTGCTCCCTATGAGCTTATGAGGGCCAGTTACATTCAAACCGCCACAGTATCCAGCTAGAAATTAAAAGTTTGATGGCTGTTCTGAACGCTGGCTTGAGTGTATATTTGTATATATATGTGTGTGTGTATGTGTCTCTAAGTGCATAGGATTGTATACAGGAAAGAAATAAGCCCACTTTACTGTATGATAAACTTTCTTTAAAGATTCTTTTTTAAAGCTGGGGTGGTGGTGGCATATGCCTTTAATCCCAGCACTCAGAAGGCAGAGGTAAGTGGATCTCTGTGAGCTCGAGGCCAGCCTGGTCTCAAAAAAGATTCTTCTTCTTTAAGTTGAGAATGGTGGTATACACCTATACCCCACAGTACTCAGGAAGCAGAAAGAAGGCCAACCTGGGCTGTATATGGGTTCGAAGTCAGATAGGATTACACTGGGAGATGCTGTCTCAGAACCACACACACACACACACACACACACACACACACACACACACTCATACACATGTACACACACAAGGAAAAATTGTCTTCTGTTTATGTGGCATCAAAGATGTGGCCTGACTCACAGTAGACATTTAACAAGATAAATACCCTATTGAATGGATGTTGGAAGAGGAAAATGTCGGACTCATGCAGGCAGTCTACAGTCATTCCTTCTCATGACCTTCCCTTCGGTCATTTCAGATTGGAGAGCATAGTTTGGAGCTTCTGTAGTCAGAAGTTTCTGTCTTACCAGAAACTCTCAAATACCCAGCAGCTACTTTTCAAATAATTGACTCGGAGGCATAATATTAGTAAATGCTGGGCCAGTGGCTCAAGTATATTACTAACGTGCTCCTATACTTAAATTAACCCATAATTTTTGTCTGTGTTTAGCCACATGGCTTGGATCCTTTTCTCAGTAAGCCATTCTCACCCTGCTTCCCCTGAATCTGACTAGTGGCTGCCTTTCTTTCTTTCCTTTTCCGAGAATTCTCCTAGTCTGGTCGTCCTGCCTATATTTCCTGCCTGGCTACTGGTCACGAGCGATCAATCTTAGAGTATACAGGAACATTATCCCACAGCAGGCTTCAGGAAATACTGACAGTTTGTTCAATTCTCTGACCACTTGAGCAACTTGTGACCTAAAGAAAGGATTGTTACCAGAAGCCTAGTCTTTCTTTTGTTCGTTCCCTCCCTCCCTCCCTCCCTCCCTCCCTCCCTCCCTCCCTCCCTCCCTCCCTCCCTCCCTCCCTGCCTGCCTCTCTTCGTTCTTCCCTCCCTATGTAGCCCTGACTGTCTTGGAACTCACTCACTATGCAGACCAAGCTCAAGCTCAAACTCACAGAGATCCACCTGCCTCAGCTTTCTGAGCACTGTGAGCATCATCATGTCACACTGGTACTTTAATTTGATCCTTGCAACAACATGGCAAGCTAGGCATTGCATCTCTTTCTGCTTTATGGATTAGGAAGTTGAGTCTTTGGGGGTGGAGCTTGCCACTTTCTTTTCATTTTTTTTTTCAGTGATCAATAGAAGATTTATTTATGAAAGAAATAGTCTTCCTTGCTGAACTTAGTAGGAGAGGTTAAACGTTCAGCCCAATTTTCCTCCTGGGTTTAGTCTTCCTTTTCTGTCCCTGTCTGTTTTGAAAACATAATACCAGAGACGAGGAGCCTAAATGCTGCCACAGCTCCTAGAAGTGAGTTATTGGGAGCAGCTCTGAAATTAGGATAAACATTTGCTGATCTTGCATAGGTCCAATAAATCAAGGCATGATCTTTGATTTGGCATTTGGGTCACTGTACAGATATTCCCGTTTAAGCCAGCCGTTATGCTCAAGTGCTCCACCTGCCCTTCTCAGGTCTCTGGAGACACCACTCATACTCAGCTGAGTCAAGGGTATTGGGGAGAGTGGCTAAAGGCGCAGGCTTATACTGGGAACCCAACATCTTGGCTCCTGGCTTACAATTGTGGCTTTGAGCCCCTTTCTTAAATCTTTCAGTTACTTGTTGCTGGAGCCAAGAATAGAAGCTGAAGTACAGAGAATACATATACACACATGCATGTATATGCATAATATTTATTTATTATATATTGTATACTAATATATAGTATTCCTAAGTATCCACATAATACATTCATGTATATGTATTATATATGTATGTATGTGTATATATATATATATAATACATACATGTCCATGTATTCTGACAAATTTGCACAAGAAGGTAAAGGTGAATAACAGCAGAAGCACTCTCTTTCATGTTCCCCATGGTTAAGTGACTTGTTACCTGGGTAGTTTCTGTGGCCATGGACGAATTCATTCCACACTGGATAGCTCTATGCCAAACATTGTATAAAGTGGTATGGATACCAACTCTAGGCTGGCGTGCCTCTCTTTTTGGTTACTTCACAATGGAAACCAATGTTTATTCCAGGGTCCTAGGTTGGCGTATGTTGGAAAGAGGGGGAGGTCACCCAGGTACTAGGAGTCAGGGTGAAGGAGACTTATAGGAAAACAGCCAGAATAGCCATTCAGAGCCTGTGAGTTTAGCTCCCAGGCCTGGTTCTATGCTAGGGAACCAACTCCCCTCAGCTCCCCTCTCCCTAATCAAGTTTCAAGAGACCAGTTCATTCTGATCTATCAACAATGATGGGAACAATGAGACAGGAAATAAGATGTGCTGATTTCCAAGACCAATCCTCAAGTTCAGCATCAGCACCATTACTGTGGCAGCATTGCCCTCCACCCTGATAGGAAGGTAAATCAGGGAGACTGAATACACAGAAGGTTGCCCACTCACACCTGGGGAGGCTGAGGCGGGAAGATTGCTGTGAGTTCTAGACCAGCCTGGACTACAAAGTCAGTTCAAGGACATCCAGGGCAATAAAGCAAGGCTGCCTCAAACCACCTCCACCCCTCCCCTTGAAACATTGCCTGGGGAACTCTTTAGAAGGAGGCAAGGGGTTGGACTTAGCTGGGAATGATTGGCTCTGGCCCTCAGGAACTGTGATCTTGGTGAGTTACTTAGTGACCTAATGATACTTTCCTACCGGGCTCTTCTGAAAATAACCAAGATGGAAAGATCTAGGCACAAAGGGAGTATCCCTAGTGTTCGCTTCCTTTTAATTATTTGTACTGGTGATTTGCTTTTATGTTAGCTATTAAACTAGAAAATGTTTGGTAAGCCAAAGGAAAAACATTGAAGCTTTCTCCAATCCCATCAGCTAGAGACAATCATCAGAGGCATTTTATTATATCTTTTTGAACTTTTTAATGTATTGTTTTTCTTAAAAATGGGATCTCACGACTGAAGAGATGGCTCAGTGGTTAAGACTGCATATTGCTCTTGCAGAAAACCCAGGTAGGCTCCCAGTATTCACATCGAATATCTCACAACCACCTGAAACTCCAGCACCAGGGGATCTAGCACCTGGGCTTCTGAGAACAGCAGTACTCACATATATGTAAGGGGATTATGTTACATTGTAAATAATTGTCCCACCTACTAGTTTAATAAAAACGGGGATTGGCTGAAGGCAGACAGGAAGTGTGGGCGGGATACCAGATTAAGAAAACTCTGGGAAGAGGAAGAACAGGGCAGGGATGCCACAGAGACACCAGAGATGCCACAGATGCAGAGGACAACTATGCTGCTCTAAGAAAAGGTAGTGAGCCGCATGGCTGAACGGGATAAGAGTCATGGGTTAGAGTAAGGGTAAGAGTTAGCAAGTTATATGCCTGGCCTTGGACTGATCAGCCTAAAACTATTGTAAGCATCTGTGTGTCTCTGTGGGTCTGTGGGTCTGTGGGTCTAAACCTAGAGGCTAGGCCCGAAAGTCCGGAACAGAAACCTCATACTACAGGCAGCTGCTATACTATGATTGAAGAATTAGTCATCTCTACTGACAAACAGCCTTCCAGAAACTTCAGGTAAGTTTATATTCCTACCCAACCCAGCATCATCCATTACTCTGAGTACAGGCCAATCCTGGATTTTCTTGTTGGTGGTGGTTTTTCCAGCAGTAGTACCCCGATTCCTTTCTCTTTTCTACTACATAGATGCTCTACACAGATAGAATTAGTCCTCCATTGCTGAAGGTTCTTCATTTTTCTTTTTAACTAACCCCAGGTTCTGTGGCAAATGTCTGTAAACTTAGCACATAAGAGGTAGAGGCAGGAGGTCCAGCCTAATGAATTCCTAGTTGGCCTGAGCTACATAGTGAGGCCCAGTCTCAAAGAAAGCTAGGCATGTCAGTTAATGCCTGTACTCCCAGAATTTAAGAGGGAGAGGCGAGAAGATTGGGAGTTCAAGGTCACCATTCTCTGCTTACATGGGGAGTTGGAGGCTGGTGTGGGCTATCTGAGACTCTGTCAAAAAAAAAAAAATCACAAAAAAACCCCAGAATATGTTTAAAACTTGTGTATGAAGAAGGGTGTAGTGGTCCATATCTTTAATCCTAGCACTCAAGAGGCAGAGGCAAGTGGATCTCTTGAGTTCAAGGCCAGCCTGATCTACACTGTTGCACAAATAAAGAGACTCAGGGATAGATCTCTGAGGAAGTCGGAGATATTAGAGAGAATAAACACCACAGTCAGATCTTACCCAGCTGTCTTCCAGCTTCCTCAGCCTCACTTCCCTTGGCTTCCTCTATGCCTGCTTTAAGCCTTAAACACTCTTATGGTAAATTAAGGCGTGGCCCCACCACTGCCTGCTTGGGAGCCTGGAATTCCTTCTGTAATCTAAAATGACCTTGACTCAGTTGGGATTAAGGGCGTAGCTCACCACTCCCAGGATACTCCCTGTGCTGGGATTAAAGGTTTGAATCACCACTCTCTGATTCTCCTAGACTTACTGTAGTTAGAGCTCCGGAACTTCTGGAGCTTTTTATTAAATCCCCACATAGACTGTGGGTAGATTCCCTCTGATATTTCCGAAACTTCTGAAGCTTTTATTGAATCCCCACACTACACAGCAAGTTTTAGGACAGCAGGACAAAATAGAGGCCCTGTCTCAAATAATAATTTATGTCTGAGATAGGCATGGTGACATATTCCTGTAAATTCAGCACTCAGGCAGCCGAGGCAAGAGGATCCTTCAGGTAGAGGCCAGTTTATTCTACATTGTAATTTCCAGTCAACCAAAGCTACACAGCAATACTGTGTCTCCACAAAAAATGTAAACAAACAAGTGAACAAAGAAAAGCCATCTGTGTCTGTACTGAACATTCCCTAAACAATACAGAACTATATAGTATCTGCATTGTCATAAATATCTAGAGATGATTTATTTAAAGTATGTAAGAGGATGAACATAGTTCCAAAGCAAGTACTATTCCATTTCATACAAGACACTCAAGTTTTCATAGATTTGGGGTGTTCAAAAGAGAGGGCTTAATAGGCCCCTTTGCAGGGATGGAGAGATGCCTCAACAGTTAAAGAGTTTGGGCAGCTCTTCCAGGGGTCCTGAGTGAAATTCCTAGCAACCATAGGGAGGCTCCCAGCCATCTGTAATGAAGTCTGATGCCCTCTTCTGGCATGCAGGCAGAACGCTGTATACACAATAAATACATTCTTTTTTTAATTAGAAAAAAATAGGCCTCTGCCCAGGCTAATTCTGCACATGGCTCTGGAGGTGGTTCCCTGCCAATTTCCCTGTCTCAGTCACCAGGTCTCACCGCCCAGGGACCTCCCACCACACGTGCCTACTGCAGGTTGTTTTCCCTAGGTTTCATTGGCCTTGTTTGTGACTCTCGCCCAAAGGTGACTTCTTGCCAAAGGTTTCCACTGGCTTTCTGATTACATCCTGGCTTCTCCTGAGGCAAGGTCCTCTGACCTGTAGCTAAAGGGAGGAGGGTATTTTATCAAAGCTGAAAGTAGCAAACTTGGTTCCTGGGACAAAGAGCAAGAAAATAAGGTCTCAGATCAGAAAAGAGCGCCATTGGGCCCCAACACTTTTGTGTCCTTTCTCTTATAAGGAACTTGTGATGACCCTAGGCCCATCCTGATAACTGAGATCGTCTCTTTATTTCCAAATCTTTAACTGTCTCACCAGCAAAGTCCCTCTGGCATTATGCTGGGTATCCATAGATCCAAGAGCTTGGGATATGGACATGTTTGGGTATTATTATTGTTGTATGGGCATTGGTGTTTTGTCTGTGTGAGAATGTCAAGTCCCCTGGAACTGGAGTTATAGACAGTTGTGAGCTGCCATGTGGATGCTGGAAATTGAACCCAGGTCCTCTGGAAGAGCAGCCAGTGCTCTTAGCCACTGAGCCATCTCTCCAGCTCTGTGTTTGGGAATTATTCTACCCTCCTGCCTTAACAAACTACCTTTTCTTTCTGACTTGAGTTTCTTTACCAGCAAACAAAGAGTCTTCAACAACAAATTCCTCACTGTCCCTCCCAGGTGTGGCTGGCAGGAATATTTTCAGTGAAGTATAGGTGAGCCAAGTACAGGGACCACACTCAATTTTTCACATTCTCTATTTTCTCTGTTTGAAAGTCACATTCCCATCTGAATGCTACCATGATTTTACTAAACAAGCATGTACAGAGAACTTCCCACGTGCCTGGTCCCATCCTAAGTCCTTTACCAAAACAAGATTATTTAGTATTCAGGGTAACCCATGAGTGAAGTATTATGACCACTATTGCGTGGGACCATAGGACGGGTGAGGATTATAGGATAACAAACCAGTAGTGCCTACAGCAGTCTCAGCTGTCTGGTTCTCTGTCTATACATATGTGTACGTGGTACAAGCTCATGCATGCCTATTTGTATGTGTGTGTGTGTGTGTGTGTGTGTGTGTGTGTGTGTAAGTTCTGAGGGCTCAAACTCTGGTCCTTGGGTTTATGTGGCAAGTACTTTATTGATGGACTCCCTCCCCAGTCCCACAGTCGATACTTTTAAGAGCTGACTAGCTAGGTTGTCCATAAAGCCCTTGGCCCACAGTCCTCTGGCCACGGCCATGTCTTGTTTTTGTTGAAGTGAGGTCACATGTAATCCATGGTGACATCCTATTCTACAGACAGCAGAGGATGGCCTTGAACTCCTGATCCTCCTGCCTCTACCTCCCAAATGCTGAGGTTGCAGGTAGGTGCCACCACAGCCTGTTGTTAGGCCATGCTGAGAACAAAACCCATGCTATGCTAGCACTGTAACTCCACAGCCCTAACCTCTACATCTCTTCTGAACTGAAAGGGGCCAGAGGGCACCAGTCTTGTTGAATCCTGTGAGCTCCAGCTGTGATAACAGCCTAGCACTCAAGTAAAAGCATGAAGCCATTGATAAGTGAATATCAGCATTGCTACTTATCTACTGGAGATAGACTGATCAAACCATGGTTACAAGACAAAACAGCAGACACCTAAGTCAGGCATAGTGGTGTGTGCCTGTGATCCTAGCCTTTTAGAGGATGAGGCTGAAAGACACTGAGTTCTGGGACAGCCAGAGCTACATCGCAAGATCCTGTCTTGAAAATCCACGAAGAGAACACCTAACAGATATTTCCAGAAAGAGCAGAGGTTTCACATGAGCACTGGACGGTGGTTACTATTGTTTTCACCGTTTACAGACCAGCAAACTATAGTAAGGCTTGCTCACTGTTAGGACCCGTGTGTGTCAGGATCTGCCTAGCTCCCTAGCCTGTATTCGCTTGAGTCAGCTGCCGGTTGCTGGGGCCTGCAGTTTCAAGTGAGGGTCTAGTTTGACTCTAGGGAGGAGAGGCATGGAGAAGGACGAAACAAAGAAACATTTTAAGGTCAACTATTCTGTCCAAGGCGCTGGAGTTTTAACATATCTCCCTTAGTCCTGGCAACAACCCAATAGCCTTGCTACATTTTACAGATTAGAATTCCTGAAGACAGTGGGTAGAGCCAAGATTTAAAACTCAGTCTGTCTAACTCTGTTGTTTATTATCTTTCAGGTCTTGCGAGGCTGCTGGCCTTCAACTCTCAGCTAAAGCATGAAGGACTTAGATGATCTCTGGACTGCAACTCAGCTCATATTTTCAAGTGAGTGTTAACTGCCTGCCAGGTACTGTGAATTGACATCCCGTAGGACTCTCCAGAGTGCTACACTTTACAAATGGGGAAACTGAGTTTTAACTCTACTTGTAGTATCCAAAGTCACATAGCTACCTTTTGGCTTTTTGTTAGATTCTTAAACCGAATTCTTGTTCATGAGCCCACAGAGCTTCTGCAGTATCCAATAGCTTTAGAGTGGGCCTTTCTGTGCACCTGCAGGACTGGAGCAAGGCAAGTCACTGTAGGATGAGTTCCCAATGCGTGGGCCTTTTCTACTGGATTTCAAAAGTTCTGTTAGAGTCAAGGGTGACACCAAGTGGATGATTAGCTGGAACTCAGGGATGGTCCTGACATCACTGGGATTGACGTTGCCAAGGCAACCTTAGGACGATTCTGAAGCTATTGTTCCTCTTGCCTTCCTGAGACAGCCATTCCCAGTGACCCACTGGTGAGTGGCTGAGGATGGGAATGTGAAATAAAAACTGTTGCGAGGACTTTCATGCCCTCAACCAGAAAGAGGTATTTTGTAAGTATGTCCACTTCGCTGCCACCCTGCAGTGACTGACAAAATGCCCAGAAAATGCTGAATGCATGCATGCCAAAGTGGCAAGTCATGGAAAGACGAGCAGCATATCCCCAGGCAGAGTAATAGGCTTGCAGTGGTAGGCCAGTGAGATTGCTGAGGGTAATGGCGCGCTGCCACCACCTTGACAACCTGAACCTGCTAGTGGAGTGAGACAGTTGGGGTAATTCCTGAAGGTGTCCTCCACATGTGGACTGTGACACATGTGTGCCCACCCCCCCACACACACAGAGAAATAAGGTATATATATATATTGAGACAGGGATCCACTATGTAACCATGTCTAGCAAGGAACTCGCTATGTAGATGAGGTTAGCCTTGAACTCAAGAGATCTGCCTGTCTTGTCTCTAGTACTTGAGATTAGAGGATTAGTAGTGTTGACACCCAATGAAAGTGAGTGGGCAACATGGCTCAGCCTGTAACGGTATTCTTGCTGCCAAACCTGACTACGGGAGTTCAATCCTGAAACTGCTGGTGGAAAGAGTACAGACCATCCATCCTCTAATGAGCAGTTTGTCTTCTGACCTCCAAATGAGTGTTCTGACACATGCATGCCTATATCCATTAATAAAATGTAATGTGTGTGCGCGCGTGTTACACGGACTCATGCCTATATGTACATAGAAAGCAGAAGCTCAGATCACCTTTGAGAAGCTGACCTATCTATGCCCCTTTCTCTCTCGTCTCCACACCTGTGCCCGTGGAAGAGTTCCTGCCTACTCCAGGCTTTGGGAATGGAGCACCATGTACGTCACTCATCCATTCTCTCTCAAGTCATATAGAAAGAACACACAACGCACCGTATTATTAAATGTACACCCAGTGTTTACATTTTTGTTGCTGTGTAACCAATATCCAGGAGACTCTCACTGAAAAGCTGTCGCTCTCACCTTGTGTCCGCAGTATTTTCCACGGTCATCTTGGATTTTAGTCACAGTCGTTGGGTTAAAGTTTTCACTGAGTTTTTAACATTCCCTTATTCACTCATTTGTTTGATTGTAGGGTGATGTGCATATGATGTGCGTGTGGAAGTCAGATGACTCTGGCAGGCATAGGTCTTTTTCTTCCACCGAGTGCCCACGTGGGTCCTGTGAGTTGAACTCGGGTCATCAGGCTTAGTGGGAAGCACCTTTTATTCACTGAGCCATTTTATCAGCCACAAAGCCTTTATTAAGTCTTACTATGAACATGATGACATGAGTGTTCAGTAAATGGTCTTGATTTTTGTGTTTCCAACCCCAACCCCTTCTTCAAGGGCATCTTAGTTTAAAGTGCCGCACAGTTAAGTATGAGTGCCCTCTAGTGGAAATAATAAAAATTGACGCCGAGAACAACATGAGCCTCTCAGTGGATGTCCTTTTTTGTGGCTTCCTTACTGAACTCCACTGAGTCTCAAATTGTGATCAGTTGAAAGTTGAGTCAAATGTAGTGATTCTGTAGTCTTAGAACTTAGGATGTGGAGGCCAGAGGATTTCCGTGAGTTACACAGTAAGTTCCAGTCTAGGCTAGACTACCCTGGGAAACAGCCAGGTTCAAGTCTTTAATCCAAGCACCAAGGCAGAGGCAAGGAGATCTCTGAGTTTATACATAGTGAGTTCCAGGCCAGCCTGAACTACATAGTGAGTCCCGTGTCAAACAAACAAACAGACAAAAAAACCAACCTAAAACAAAATTAAAAAGGTAAAAATGGTAAATGTCCATATTTGCTTTACAGATAAGGTATATGGAATAACAGTTTTCAGATTGACTGGGAAGAACCAGTGTTTTTTTTTTAAGTATTGCAAAATAATTCATTTATACAATCAAAATGAATTAATGCATAAATTACATCAAAGCACAAAATTATACAAAATAAAAACCAAAAATTTAAGGTAAGATTCTACAGGTAAAAAGTATATTCCAGCAGGATAAACATAACCCTGGGGAAATAATGTAAATATTGGTATATATCTATTGAATGTGTATATTTTTAATTTGCATATAAAGAATTGCATGTTCTGGTGTTCTCTTTTCAAAACTAAATGAGGAATTATGAGTAAAATAGTGTTTCCCTGATTTTCAGGGATATATAATATATATATAATCAACAGCCAGTGGTTTTAATGGGTAAAAACTCTTACTGCTTAAATGATTCAGTCCAGGAAGAAGGGACTCCAAGGATACACTGCAGGGAGTAATGTGTGTCAGAACTGTTTCAATTTTGTTTGAATAAGAGCTTAAGAGCAGTTGCTGTTCCATCTTCAATCTCTAGCACCCATGTGATGGCTCACAACTTCTGTAATTCCAATTCCAGGAGATCTAACACCCTTCTTTAACCTCAGCAGGTACCAGGCATGTAAGTGTTACACAGGCACACATGCAAGCGAAGCACCCATATACATAAAATAAAACTTAAATTTTTTAAAAAAATTAAAAAGAGTTTAGTGGAAAGCCAGTTGTGAAGCACAGGCTTTTAATCCCAGCAGTCAGGAGACAGAGGCAAGGGAATCTCTGTGAGTTTGAGGCCAACCTAATTTACCTGTAGAGTTCCGGGGATGGCCAGGACCACATAGAAAGACCTGGTCTGAAAAAGGAGGAGAGAGGGAGAGGGGAGAGGAGGGGCCAGGGAAAGGGAGGGGAGGGAGGAGGGAGAGAGAGAGAGAGAGAGAGTTTGTCTAGTGAAGGGCTGGTGTGGTGGCTTGAATAAGAACGATCCCCATAGGTTCATATATTTGAAAGCTTAATCATCAGAGAGTGGCACTGTCTGAAAGGATTAGAAGACATAGATTATTGGAAGAAGCGAGGTTTCAAAAGCCTGTGTTAGGTCCAGCCCTCTCCAGTTCCTCTCTCCTACTGCCTGAAGACCAGGATATAGAACTTTACTACTTATCCAGTACCATGTCTGCGTTCATGCCACCCGGCCCAGTTAAATGCTTTCTTGTGTAACAGTTGCCTTGGTCATGGTGTCTCATCACAGCCCCAGAAACACTAACGTGCAGTGGGAATTCAGTAGATTCATTGTATCTAGGGTAAACATTACAATGAAATAGTGGTTTCTCACTGTATCCAGGGTAACATTACAATGTATGAGTTGTTTGCTGGAGGTACTTAAACCTAGGAGAAATCATAGTAGAGAACAATGATGTTTTATATGACTTATAGAGTCCTCCATTACTTTGGTCACAAGACTATCCTGGCAACACTTGGAGTGTCTTGCATTATTGGGTATAGAATATATCAAAGGGACTTTGGTATGAGCAGTATGTTTTACCCCCAAAGCAACCTTTGTGTAATAATAAATACGATTCTAAGTGGCTGTTCAAGGTTTAGTGCATAGGAGCCTAGATTACATTCTGAAGTGACTCTGCTTTTTTATCATCCCACACAACAGAGAACAGTCACTGGCAGCTGGCGAGATTGTTCAGAGGGCAAATAATTGTGTCTGCTGTGCAACCCTGGTGACCTGAGTTTATAAACTTGTCTGTAACCTCCACGTGTGCGCTGTAGCATGTGGGCATGCTCATGTAAGCAATACACAATAAATAAATCTATTTTAAAATATCTCTTCACTTTTATTTTATGTTTATGGGTATTTCGGCTGTATGAGTGTCTATGCACCATATTGGTGCAGTGTCTGCAGAGTCCAGAAGGCATGCGATTCCTTGGAACTGGAGTTGCAGATGGTTGTAAGCCTCCATGTGGGTGCTGGGAATAGAACCCTGGTCCTTTACAAGATCAAGTGCTCTTAATGACTAAGCCATCTCTCCAGCCTCTTCAATCAATTTTTATATCTGGTGTTTTTTCTTTCAAAGTGTTTTTGTAGGAGTTGAACTTGTTCGTGATAGGACAATAGTTTTACTAGCTGTATTAGCTAGAGCATCCCTACAAAAGCGATTAGCCCCTCACACTCAGTCCCTGCCTGCTTCCTGCAATGGTGACTGTGGACTAGGCCTCTACCTCTGTAAGCCCCAGCAAAACGCTTCCACAAGAGCCCCTTCGGTCCTGGTGTCTCCTTACAGCAATAAAACCGTGACTGGGACGGAAGCGAGGAGAGCTGGTACTTCTCAGTGAGCATTCATTGCGCTCCCTTTCTTGTCCTTTATTGGAGGATTTTATTTTACCAAAATCCTCATCTTCAGGTCTTGCACTGCTCTGGAGATGGCAATATAGAAACCATGCAGAGCACTACACCCAGCTGTGTGTAGAGGCACTGTTTTGGCTGCCCAGTTGTATGTGGTGGCTGAACTAGTTGAGGTCCTGTAGGATCAAGATCAGAATGTATAAGAAGGAGGACTTCTGATTGGCTTCCACAGTCAGAGTAGTCCGACAGTAGCTGCTCCCACTCGAGAGGCCGGGGACCTGGTAGCTGCTCAGCCTGTGAGCCAGGGTGTCTCCGAAGTCCTAGTCTGGTGCCAAAGGCCTTGAAGTTCTAAAGAGTTACTGGTCTTCAGTCCACATTGGAAGCCAAAGACACTGGTTCTAACATTAGAGAAGGACTCATCATCATCATCATCATCATCAGCAGCAGCAGCAGCATCATCATCATCAGCAGCAGCAGCATCATCAGCAGCAGCAGCATCAGCATCATCATCATCAGCAGCAGCAGCATCATCAGCAGCATCATCATCAGCATCATCATCATCAGCAGCAGCAGCAGCAGCAGCAGCAGCAGCATCAGCAGCAGCAGCAGCAGCATCAGCATCAGCAGCAGCAGCAGCAGCAGCAGTAGCAGCAGCAGCAGCAGCACAGGGATGAACCAAGTAAGCAAAAAAGCAAAGGTGTTCCTGCTTCCATGGCTTTTAACTGGGCTACTAGAAGGCTCCATGGCTTTTAACTGGGCTACTAGAAGGCGGCATCCACATTTATTGGGTGGGTCCTCCCATGTCAGTTACAGTGACTGACCCTCTGCAGACACGCCAATAAGCTAACCTGATGTAATAGTCATTCACTGAGGCTCTCTGCCCAGGTGATTCAGGTTGTCTCAAGTTGACAATTTAACCATCACGGTGGCACTGTCCTGGTAATCTAGTCATACATGGGGCATTGTCCTGGATGTCTGTTTGTATATGATGACATTTTGTTAGTTATTCAGGACCAAGGTTGGACAGTAAAGACACAGTCTTCCTCTCCAGATACCAGAATCACTAGCTCTCCTCTCTAAAAGCCATTGTGGTGATTGTAAATCCATCCTTGTGTGATATATTGTATATTTAATAAGAATAGTCTGGAATATCATAGGACAAGCCACTCACAGAGCCAAGCCAAATGAAAGCCGGGGAGTGGTGACCCCACGAACCTTTAATCTCACCACTCCAGAGACAGATCATCTCTGTGAGTTCAAGGTTTAACAGCCAGGCAGTGGTAGCTCACACCTTTAATCCTAGCTAGGAGAGTTAAAAGAGGAAGTAAAATAGCTGGGCAGGGAAGGAAATACAAGGCAGGAGAAGGCAGAAATTCAGCCATACTGTCTGAGTGACCAGTCAGACTCAGAACCCATGAAGATAGGATTTGCCCTGTTTGGCCTGAGCAGCTCGATGGGTGAGAGTTGGCTGTGGTTTGTTCCCTATCTCTCTGATAGTCCAGCTTTTCCCCAATATCTATCTGGCTCTGTTTTTGTTGTTGTTTTTACAATACTAAATAGAATTTGTGCAATACATCTCACCTTCCACAGCTAATGCTTACCTTAACATCTGGTCCAGAGAGAATGCTGCTTCTCTAGCTTCCTTCTCAGGGATGCACAAAATCAGAGGCGAGGGAAGGCCAGGCCAGCTTCATACAAATTTCAAAGTGTCTAAGTATGTTTGTTTTTTCCTTGAACAGCCGTGATCATCACATCTCTTGGCTAAAGATACTGATAAATGTACAAGCTACTGCTTAATGTCGAGATTATATATATACACAATATATATTATATATACATATTATATATATATATATGTTGACCAACAGTCTCCCTGTATAGAGGGTGAAATCCAAATAAGGAGTAAAGACAAAGGTGTCTAAACGTTTGAAAGCATAGTGACCTTCACCTGTAATCCCAGTGCCCTAAAGGCAAGAGAATCAAGAGTTGCAGGCCACCTGGGCTACACAGCAAGTTCCAGGATAGCTTGGCTATATGTATGTATGTAAACAAACAAACAACAACAACAAAATCCCACCCAAACACAGATCCTTGGAACAGCAGGCTGCAGACATCTCCATCCTTAAGTGCTGTGCCAATACTGCTCAGCTCTCTGCTTCTCTCTTTCTCTGAGGCTGAGGGGAGGTGCACAGCCAAGTACAGTTGAAATCCCACAGTGAAGTCAAGCTTCTGAAGGTCATTTTGAAGTTGTCCTATGCTTTCATATGACAATTCTAAGATATATTGTACTAATCTCTGTAGTCAGAAGTTTCTGTCCTGCCCACCTGTTCTCAAATAACCACTCAGAGGCTTATATTAATTCTAAATGCTCAGCCAGTAGCTCAGGCTTTATTACTAATTAGCTTTTACACTTAAATCTACCCACAATTCTCATCTGTGTTTAGCCATGTGGCTTCTCATTAGTACGGCATTCTCATCTCTTTCTCTGCATCTGTCTGGCGACTTCTGACTCCACCCTTCTCCTTCCCAGCATTCTCAGTTTGGTCTCCCACCTATACTTCTTTCCTGACTACTAGCCAATCGGTATTTTATTAAACCAATTTGAGTGACCAATATTTACAGTGTACAAAAGAATTATTCTACAAATATTCAGCAAATCTCCCTGAGTTTCCCAGCAGGATTGACCCCAAAGGACCTACTTTGTCAAAGTAGGAGTTTTCTTTGTCTCATTCTCCCCAGCTTATTGCTCTACTGTCTGGCAGCACCTTCTGTATAAACTACCTGTGCCCTTTTCGCTACTATGACTGAGTGCTATCAGTGTTCATGTACAATCTTGTTAAGCGTTTTGTGTAAAACCCTACAATCTTCTTATTCCAAGTTAAGTGGAATCATATACTTTGTTACCTTTGTGTGGTTTTCCTTCTCTAGCATTAAAAAAACCTATTCATCTTTGTATTTTTATGGCTTAGTGGTATTTGTGTGTGTGTTTGCGATGTCCACCTCATATCATTGGATATTTGGTGTTCTATGAATTTGTCAAAAAGTTGTCACATATGGGCCAAGAATTGTGGTAAGAACTTTGCTTCTGTGCATTTTTCATTTATAAGTTTTGATTACATTGTGTAAATTAATTGATGAAGGAAACAATCAGAACAAATTAGATAGAATTAAATTACATTCTTCATCTGCTGGATTTTATTGTTATGGAGAGAGATAATAACTATATATGAACAAGGTAATAAATACATTTCTAAATTCGCTATATTTTTATACATCTTTTATATTCTACTTTTAAAATTATACAGGCTAGCTGTATGAAGTTTATAAAATGTGTAAAGGCCCAAGAAAGAAAACAAAATTGTATTACTGTGGAAGCCATTGTAAAAGATCTGGTGGTTTCATTAATACTTTTAGATAGAGTCTCACTTGAATTTTCTGTGTAGTAGTAGGGGAAGTTGAAGTTTTGATCATGCTTGTACCTTCTGAGAGTTTTGGGGTTACAGCTGTGTGCCACTAGGCTAGTTTATGTAGTTCTGGGGAAGGGGCCTAAGACTTCCTGCATGGCTGACTGGGGCTTTGCCAACTGAGCTACATGGCCAGCCCTCATCCGTAGAAATTGAAGGCCTAGAACTCTATTCATGAAATACCTAAATGTCACACGAATAAATGAAACTCAGATCCAGGTATCAAGGAGAGGCTGAAATATCAAAGAGAGGAAACACCAGAGTCAGATCTCACCCAGCTGTCTTCCAGCTTCCTCAGCCTCGGCTCCTCGGGGCTTCTACTGCCTCATCGGTCTTTCTATGCCTGCCTTAAATACCTTCTTCACCCAGTTGTTTCACATCCAGGTTAAGATTAAAGGGCTGGCACCTCCACTACCTGCCTGGGAGCCTGGAACTCTCTCTGGAAATTAAGGGCCTCAAACTTAGATCTGCTGGGATTAAGGGCGTAGGTCACCACTCCCAGATATTCCCTGTGCTGGGATTAAAGGTGTAAATCACTACTCTCTGATCCTCCTAAACTGACTGTGGGTAGATTCCCTCTGATATTTCAGACTGGTTTTTATTAAATATGAAACATATCCCCAACACCTAAAACTTCACAAATTGGGATTAAAGTAGGTTTAATAATCTACCTTTTCTGCCATCATTTCTATATTATATCCCCTTTTCTTCTTTTAGAAAGAGATCGACTGTGACAAATAACAATTTGTAACCAACTCCCTTAAATGAAAACAAATACTGTAACCAATATTTTGGGAATATGAGTGTAGTTTTTTTAGACTACTTCCTGCTGATTTGTGTTTGCTGGTAATCTATGAGAGACCCTGAGAAAATAAGGATAATTGTTAAGTCTTGGTTGGAGTATTTTGTGGGGCTGGATCATTGCAGTCATCAGCCTGGAAGTTTTTTTGGATGTAGAACTCAGAGGAGACTGTAACAAAGGCACTGTGAAACAGATCATTTGGGCTATCTATTTCCATTAGTGATTTTTCAGGGGGTCTTCCTTAATCAAGCCTGATTTTTCTTAACCCAGAATGAATTCATAGCCTTTCATTTCATGTGGAAATAAAGCAGAACTCCATCCCCAAAGTAACATACCTTTTGACTTAAATTTTTAAGTCAAGATATTTTAAAAATATCCTGGTTTAATTTAGCAATTTTCATAATCCAAGATCTTTTAGTAACCCAAAATTTGAGAGACAACATAATAATATACATAATCCAGACTCTCTGTGCATTTTTCATCTTCATGTGGTTTATTATATTCAGTTATTATATATAAAAGGATTATTTTAAAATCATTTTGAAATTTGTGACTGTTTCTACCCTTTTTCTTCTTTTCCCCAAGCCAATACACATTTTAAAACTGTGGCCCATTTAGGGGACTTTTTGTCTGAATGTGTCCTTACTGTGTGTCACATATTCACAGCATTCAGAAGGATCATCCCACAGCAGTAAAGCTATTAATCCCAAGGGAAAGTTTTAAATAGAGTCATTTCTTTTTTAAAACATTTTCTTCTTTCTCTTTCCCAAACTTTGAATGGAAGTTGGCCAACATTTCAGACAAAGGATTTCGGGTGGGACACAAAACAAGACTGGCAGTTCAGTCTAGAAATTAGGAGGCTGAGAACTGCTTCAGGCGGCAGGCATGGTGACCAGGACCAAATTAGGCACTCCATTGTTTCTTTTCCAAGGAATTTTAGAGTGGCCCAGAACTCTACTGCCTATACTGATAAAGATAGCACACATTTTGTTGAATGTGGTGGTGCATACTTTAAAACAAGCACTGGGACGTCAGAGGCAGGAGGATCTCTGAGTTTAAGACCAGCCCGTTCTACGGAGCAAGTTCCACGAAAGCGTAGGACCAAAAATCCTATACATTTGAGAATTGCTCCCAGCACCTACGTTTCAAGAAATTGCTTTGTAGCATTATACAAGCCTTTCTAGACTTGGAGATGCAATGGCTCATGGGTTATTACCACATTATTAATTTTCTTTGTGTTTTTCAAGACAAGGTTTTCGTGTATCAGCCCTAGTTGTCCAGAGATCTGCCTACCTCTGCCTCCTAAGTGTTGGGAGGGATTAAAGGCACTGTGCCACCATGCCTAGCACATTACTAAATTGTAAGTCTGAATGTGGTGGTGCGTGCACATCTATTATCTCAGCACTTAAAAGGGGAAGGATGAGGATGAGGAGTTCAAGATCATTCTCAGCTAGAAGGTGAATTCAAGGCTAGCCTGAGAGCTGGCCTGAAAAACGAAACAAAAAAACCATCTCCCTAAATCAAACAGAAAACCTTCCTATTTTCTAACATCCTCAACCGCTTAGAGCTGTCAGGAGGCTCAGAACCAGCAGGAGGCGCTCTAAGGTAACAAGGAAAATAATGGAGCCCGGGGATTCAGAGCACCAGATTCCAAATGTCACAATGAGCCCTATATTCAAGTCAGGCGCGAGCCCGACTGCCCCCCCTCCCTTAAGCAGCTGGGAGCCCACGTGACCACGGGCGCGCTCGCCGATTGGCTCCGCTCGCCTCACTCGAGGCTTTGGCGCCGAACAGGCCCCGCCCCTTACGAGCGCGACCATGGGCCCCGCGTACGGAGGTGGTACGGTCCAGCCTTCCCATCAAGGCTGCTCCGATCCAAACTCCCAGCTACTCCCCAGTAAAACGTACGATAAAAAGTAATTTATCAAATGCAATCCACCGAGAAGGGCCGCGGGAGAGGGATCCTTCCGGCGCGGCAGAGCGGGGATGGTCCTGACTCCCCCTGCGATCTGCGGTGACTGCAGAGTGGTTCCGCCCGACGCGCGGGCTCCGCCTCCGCGGCAGCCGCCATTTTGTTTGGGCACAGGGGAGCGAGGGGGCTCGCCCGCAGCTCTCCCCAACCTGCGGCCGCGCTGTTGCCGTCCTGAGGTGAAGCCTTCGCCCCGCCGAGGGCCGCGGAGCCATGTACATCAAGCAGGTAAGGTCTGGCGTCGTTCGTCCTCACGGGCCGCGAGAGGCGTGTTGTCCCGGCCCGCGGGTGGGTCCGAGCTGCTCGAGGCGGCTGGGGGAGGGAGGAGGGGGAGTGAGTCCCGGGCGAGCCGTCAGGGCGCGGGTCTGTGGAGAGGAGCTGAGCACCGGGCGCGGCCGCGGCGGGATGCGAGCTCCTGAGGGGCTGTGGTGGGCTGCGTCGTTCTGCAGGGATGGCCGTGCACCGGCCGCGGCGTGGGAAGGCACCTCGGGGCCCGGGCTCGGCCGAAGGCTGTCAGCAGCCTTTGCTCGCTTTTCCCCGTGAAGGGCGGACCGTTGTTGCAGAACACGTCGCGCCTGATCGCTCAGTTGTTTACTTCTGTCAAAATGGGTCTTCCCGCGCAGGAGTCCTCCGCAGGGATGAGCCCTTGCACACATGTACCTTGCACACATGTACCCAAAGGCTCTAAGTGCCCCCCCCCCATTTTTTTTTTTTCAACATGGACTTCTTTGGGCTGATGCCCTCCCTGAGGAGTCAGGCAAGCTGGGAGCAGCTCTCCTCCTTGACATACCTTTAGTATAGCTCCGCGGTGTTCGGTGTTGCGGTTTACTCTGTCCGCCTCTTCATTCTGAGAGCATGGACACTGCTCCAGATAATCGGAAGGATTTTAGCAGGTTTTTCACTTGCATGCTCAATGAAATGTTTCTGTCTCCTATTAAATGAGAAGCAAGAAATGTAAAGGAAAGATTGTTGCTCTAGAAGTTGTTCCTATGTGTGTTCTGAAGAGCGTCTCTTCTTCATTAGGTGATTATCCAGGGTTTCCGAAGTTACCGAGATCAAACAATTGTAGATCCCTTCAGTTCAAAACATAATGTTATTGGTAAGTGTTCTTAGCTTAATATGTCAGACGTAGAACTGATGCAGATTAAGTATACTTTGCTTGTGGGCTTAAGGAGACAGGAATGGTCTTTGAACGTTTGGGGGGCTGTGGTGGTGTAGGCTCAGTAGAAGTGCTTGCTAGCATGTGTGTGGGAGGATGTTGGTGGTGTATTTTTATTCAGAGCCTTTTATGTGTGAGAGGGTGTTTTAAAAGCTTTAAGTTATGGTGACTGAGAGTTATTAGACTTTTGACCTGTTTTATTGTGCTCACTTTTTTTTCTTGAAAGATGCCTTAATTCTTCACTTTCTCTTTTTAGTTTCTTTGTGAATGTGAGTTTTCATGATAGACATGAGTAGACTTTATACCTGTCTCAAAATGATGTTGGAAAGATTAAGAGAAGGTATATGGTATTGTCATTAATAGTGCTTAGTTATTAAGATTTTTTTTGTCTCCATTTTGCTGTTAGAACTGATAAAAACACATTCTGCTGAATTTTTAAAGGATGGATGCTTTTAGACATCAGAAAATAGATTGTAGTATTGACAATTTTGCTATTAGAATATACTTGATACAGTTTGCTAGAACAACCATAAAAAAGTACCCTAGATTGGTCGCTTAGACAGTTCTGGAAGATAGAAGCCTGTGTTTGTGGTACCAGCATGATCGAATTGATGAGGCCTCATTTCTGCCCATTTGACAGCTAACGTCTTCCTCAGAGCTCCCACATTCAAAGACCTCAGCTAGCCTTAGTCATCTCCTAATTCAGTACATGGAATAGGGGAGGTTTGCATGTAGGATCAGGGAAATGATGAGTGCCAGTGTTCATAGGTCTTTAGAGAGTCAGACACTGCCTAAAATAATAAAGGAAAGCCAGATGTGATCACATAGTTCTAGCTACCAAGGAGGCTAAATGAGGATTGCTTGAGTTCAGGAATTCAAGACCAACCCAGTCAATAAATCAGCAGGACCTCTAAATAACTCAGAACAAAAATTGAAGGCTAGGCCTCTTTTTTTTTTTTTTTTTGGCGCCATTGGTAAATGAGCTGTAACCCTTTGTGGGAATAAAGAAAACTACTGTGTTCTAGCTACAAATGAGTGTTAGTTGAATTAATATGCATGGAATTAGCAAGATTGTACTTCTGTTTTTTGTTGCATTTTGATTACAGGAGCTTTCTGATTGCCAGTGGGGAAATATTTAGAAATGGGGAAAAATTACTAGAGTTTACATTATTTCTTTTACTTCTAAGATGAAAAATACCTTAATGTTTCAGTTGTATGGTGTTGTAGGTAGTCTATAAGATAGCGGTCCTTATCTAGAATTATGTGTCTAAGGTCTGTTAAATATCTTTGCTCGAACATTATAGTTTCTTTTGAGAGGAAAGAAAGAATTCTTCAGTATTTTAACTAAGATGTAGTTTTATTGGTACTTTTTTATATTAAAGAGATACTTTAATGTGAGAAGGATGAAAAGTTGTTATTAACATGAGTAAAGTGGAAAGAAATTATGTGGTAAAATTGACTGTTGAAAGAGTAGGGATCTAGAGAGATGGCTCAGCAGTTAAGATCACTTGCAGAGGACCTTTTGGTTCTCAGCACCTAAATGGTTCACAATCATCCATTACTCCAGTTTGAGGACCTTCTGTCCTCTGGGCACCAGGCACACACACACATGATGTATGTAATACATGCATGCAGGTAAAATACTCATACACAAAAGATGAAATAAGTATATCTTTAAAAAAAAATGTAATAAGAACATCTCACTTTTGTTTAATAATTTTGATCCTAAAAAAACGAAGGATTTGAAAACAAATATTTCTTGTGCTGATGTTTGAATCTGTGATAATCCAAATACCACTTATCTTGTATCTCGTTGTCCCCAATCTTCAGATATAACCAAGTATCTGTTAAAAGTTAGAAGAGGGGGGAAAAATGTCCTTAGCCCTTACAAACACATTTTCTTGTTGTTCCCTAAAACAATATAGTGTGACAGTTATTTATTTGGCATTCCCTGGCAGAGAGTACAGCAAAAGGATCAGTTTTTTAATCTCTTATTTAACCATAGCATTTTATAAATAATCCAGAGAGGATCTGTATGTCTGTATGTACATGATATAACATTTTATTGAAAGGATTTGATAATCTTCAAATTTTGGTATCCATGGCTGGAGAGGAGAGCTCTCTTAGACTCAATCCTCTATGACTATTATAGATGATTTGTGTATACTTTTTAGGGTCCCTTCTGCTAGCCTTTTAATAAGAAGTGCCTGCTAATGTAGGACATTAGGAGAAATTATAAAAGCTAAAAGAAAGAAAATTGTAATTCCATGTAGAAATGGTGGTTCTCTCTGTGTGTCTTTTAAAATTTAAAATTAAAATTTCAATTCTTTCATTCATTCATTTTAAGACAGAGCTTCACTGTATAGCACAAACTTGGCCTTAAATTTTTTGATCCTTTTGCTTCAACTTCCCATGCATTGGGATTACAGGAATATACCATGTAATCATAATCATTGATAAGGAAAATTCGGGCTGGAGTGATGACTCAGTTAGGAGCTTTGCTGCTATTACAGAGGACCTGAATTGGTTCCCAACACCCACAGCAGGAGGTTGACACTCACCTGAAATCTGGCTTCAGGGAATCCAGTGTACTCTTGGCTTCCTTGTGTGTACACGCACACGTACCTGGCACATAAATACACATAGATAATTGTTAAAAAATAAGAAAAACTTGGGTTGACCCTGATTTTTCTGGAAGACAGAATAGGCAGGCTTTAATGGAAGGTGCAATCTAAGGGCAAGAGTTATGTGGAAAAGCTGATGTTGACCTTTTCTTAGATTTATTTTATGTCTTTTCTGTTGCTGTGGTAATACTATGTACGACCAAGGCAACTTATAGCAGGAAAGGATTTATTTGGAATGTGCAGTTTCAGAGGGTTAGAGTCCATATCGTGGTGAGAAGCATGGCTGCAGACAGGCATGGGGTAGGAATAGTAGCTGAGACTGCATACTTTGATACACATGCATGAGGCAGAGCTAAGTGGGAAAGGCACTGAAACCTCAAAGCCTGTCCCCTGTGACATAGCTCCTCTAACAAGGCCACACCTTCTAATCCTTCCCAAACAGTTCTACCACGTGGAGACTATTCATTCAAACTACCACAATGTGTAGGATTGTTTTGCCTGCGCTTGTGGGAGTCTACTTTGTTCATGCTTTATGCCTACAAAGTCATAAATCCCCTGAAATTGGAGTTTGATGTGGGATGTCTTTCTATATGCTGTGAATAAAGGAACTGTTTTGGCCTATGACAGGCACCTTAGAAGTATGCGGGAAATCAGAGCATAGATAGGAGGGCAGAGTCAACACGATCCAGCTGCCCATGAAGCAAGATGTAATGAAATAGGTGAGCCACGGGCCCACGTGGCAGGACAGATTAATGGATATGGGTTGAATTAAGATGCAAGAGCTTGATAGCAATATGCCTGAGTCATAAGCCAAACAGCATGAAATTAATATAAGCCTTTGTGTGATTATTTGGGACTAGTTGGTCTGGGTCTGTAGGTCTATGGGTCTGGACCACCAGCTGGACCAGCCAGAAAGCTCATTCTACAGGAGTTAAGACATGGTTGTGAGCCACCATGTGGGTGCTAAGAAGTGAGCCCAGGTCCTCTGTTATAACAAGTACTCTTAACAACTGAGCCATCTCTCCAGCCCATGATCTCAGTTTTTTAGAGAAGATACATTTGTTTATTGTCATGTCCAAGCTGTTTTTCTGGACCTGCTATGCCTTGGGAAAGTTAGAAGGGAGAAGGCTGGAGAGGATTTGTCTGCTGGTGGCTACTGTTCCTTGGCCATAGTTTACTACATAGGCATTTATTCCCACATGCTTTTAGAATGTTTTGCTCTCAATAGCTCTGGATATTAAACTCTGAAGTACTTGTGGAGTTGCAGCTTCCTTTAGTTTTCCACGGCCTAACTTGAATGTATCTCTGGAATAGGCAGAAATACCTTGGTTGTTTCCCAAGGTATTGAAATGAGCATGTAAATCAAGGGGCCTATAGAAACTGTTTACCTCAGGATTCCATTAACTGTATACACTTATTTAAGCTTTATTAACTAAAGAAGAGAGCATCAGATTCTCTGGAACTACACAGTTATGGATGTTGAGAACTAAATTCAGGACCTCTGGAAGAGGAGCCAGTGCTTTTAAAAATGAGTTTTGTCTGTAGTCTTGATAATTACAAAATAATGATTTTTCTAATTCTAGCATTCTTTGCTTTTTATCACTCGACAGTGGTATTTCCCTCTAAGCAAGGGTTCTTATATATCTTACTATTATTATTGGTATAAACCAATGGATTGTTTCTTCTAATCAAGGTGGCAATTTTGGTACTCAATAATTAGCTAGAATTTGGCCTGTAAAAACCAAATGTAGAATTGCTGACATTCAAATTCAGATAGTGAAACGTGCCTACAGAGCTGGAAAGAGAACTCAGCAATTAAGAGCACATTCTGCTTTTATAGAGCACCAGTCTTCATTTCCTAGTACCCTGAGTTCTGCTGGGTATGGTGGCGTACTCCCAGGGGAGGCAGAAGCAGGTGAATCACTGTGAGTTAGAGGCCAGTCTGGTCTGCAAAGCAAGGCCCAGGACGGCTGGGGCTACACAGAGAAACCCTCTCTCAAAAAACTTAAAAATAAAATAAAGTAAAAAATCTTTTTAAAACATGCTCTATAGCTGGGCATAGTAATACACACCTTTATTCCCTGAATTGGGCAGAGGCAGGAGGATTTCTTTGAGTTTGATGCCAGCCAGGGCTACATAGTGTGATGCCTTGTTTTAAACAAAAACAAAACACACAAAAGAAGTGCCTTATAATTTTCTCCACTTTGTGATCCCCTTAGTCTGCATCAGTGTTAGGGTTGATAGTAAGTAGTTTAGCATATGACAGTTAACAATATGTGAATCCAAATTGATAAAAATACATGTATAATTTACATACATATTCTTGAGTTAAACAATGTCAGGTAGCATGGGGAGAGCAAAAGAATCAGCTATCTAAGGGAGGTGGTATAGTGGGTAAGTGCTTGCTGTGCAGGCATGAGACTTAAGTTCATATTGCAGCACCCATATAGAAGGGAGGCTTGATCAATGTATATCTGCAATCTTAGCACTGGGGCTAGTGCATATTGTATGGGGTTGGTAGCCAGCCAGTCAGATGAAATAGTGAATCCCAGGTTCAGCAAGAGACCATCTCAAAAATTAGGATGAGCAAGAGAGGAAGACACCCATGCTGACTCTTGTCTTCCATGTGTATGCGTGGGTGCACACAAACACAGTACACACAGAAACTAACAACAAAACTCTGAAGCCAGGCTTGCTAGAGTACACCTATAATCTCATTTGGGAAGCTGAGGCAGCAGGATAACAAAATTAGAAGCTAGCCTGTACTACATAGGGCCAACCAAGGACTGTGTAGGAAGACCTGGTTTCAAAACAGAACATACAAAAGGTGCCTAAAATCTATTAAAGATTAAATCTAGTAGGTAATTACAGCTGTTGGTTTCTTTTATCCAGCACTTCTTGTTTAATTTCGGTATTAAGGGATTGTGTTAGAAAGTTGTACTTAAAATTTTTAAATGGAGCAGGGTATACTTGGCGGGACTGGGAAGTGAGTATGCGCTAATTCGTATTCCAAAATATTATGGAAAAATTTTAAATAGATTTAGTAATTTTAAATTGCTATTTTTATATGAACTAACCTGTACTTTTTGAAAATTTATAGTGGGCAGAAATGGATCTGGAAAAAGCAACTTTTTTTATGGTAAGTATAGATTTGTAGATTTTAACTATACCAAGACTCAAATGTCTTTTTATTCACACACGTATGTATGTATATATTGTATATATCATAATGTGCACATATATATATATATCATGTGCATTAGTGTCTTGCCTAGGGTGTTGGATCCCCTGGAACTGGAGTTACAGACAGTTGTGAGCGGCCATGTGAGTGCTGGGAATCCGACCTGGATTCTCTGGAAGAGCAGCTAGTGCTCTTAACAGCTGAGCCATCTCTCCAACCCTCAAGTATCTTTAATAGTTTATTAAAATGATTGATTTCTGAAATTATGTCTGGATGAAACCTAAGAAGTCATACATAGTTGTGGTTTAGTGTAGCGGGTTAGAGTGTGAGGATCCAGCTTTGTGAGGTAGCAGAAACATTGGCAGTGTATATCTTAGATGGATTCTGAGAAAGGATGCAGCAGTGTAGTAAAAATACCAATACCCTTGTGACGATGATACCAATGTATTAATATCTTATGAGGTGGAGTTGGACTATATTAGGAGGGTTAAATTGTTAGCTTGGTTGATAGTGCTAGCGGAAACAAGGTTTAGTAGGAGTAAAGGATGGAACCTGAAGGATACTGAAAGCCCTATAATGGTTGTAATTTGATGATGATTAGAGAGCAGACTGAAGGAAAGAATGCATCTTAGATCCCAGGGAAAGGACAGTTTGAATCTACCCATCCCAGGTGATGGTGAGACCCAATCAGGCTGTCAAAGCACCAACATCATACATGAATGCTCCCTCAACTGTATTCTCACACGACCATGTTTTAAGAGATATCCTGGAGATTGGACCAGAATAGCTAAATTCAAGCATTCCCTATTATAATCACAAATCAGTGAATGGTTAATCAGGTATTTTGTGTGGGGTGTAGAGCTAGTTTTTATAGAAGTGTAGAATAAGCAGTGTAGTAGGAGCCGGGAATTGGAAACAATTCTTTGTATTTCTTAATTTGCAGAAATCGTGTTCAACTGTAGGAGCACACCATAGTACTGTTATTAGGCAAAAGGGTTTTTTTGTTTGTTTGTTTTTTTGTTTTTTTTTTTTTTAGGTGATTAGAACCTTTATGGCCTGTTTATGTAGTTTGTTGCTGTATAGTACATGACTTTATAGTGTTGACCTAATTAATTAGTATAATATATACTTTTATTAGGGAGTAGACCTATTGATACTTGAATGTTTTTTTATATTTCAGTGAAAGCTTAGTTTTTTGATATATCATCCTCCCTACCAGATCAGTCTTATACACTGGAAAATTGTCTGCAATCATATTGTATATGTGTGAAACAATTTATCTGCAATGTTTATTACTTGATATGTTATATTCTATTAAGATACAGGGTTATAAATAAATCAATCCTCCTTCAGAATGTACCAACAGCCTTATTTTGTTGTTGTTGTTGTTGTTGTTTTGTTTTTTAGCAATTCAGTTTGTTCTCAGTGATGAATTTAGTCATCTTCGTCCGGAGCAGCGATTGGCTTTGTTGCATGTGAGTGAGACTCTTTAAGACACTGTTAAGTATTTTGAAAAATACGTTGTCAGTCCTTGCTTTGAAAAAAAAAATGCTGGTCATAGCAGCTCATTCTGTAATTGCAGCTCTTGGAAAAAAAGGCTGAAGTAGGATTAATTGCCTTGAGTCATCCAAGGCTATTGTAGCTCCAGGGAGTTTGAGCTGCAGTGTGAGAGCCTGTCTTTAAAGGACTGGAAAGATAGTTCAATGGTTAAGAACACTGGCTGCTCTTCTAGGGGACTTGGCATTTCCAGCACCCACATGGTGGCTCCTGTCCTCTGGGTGCCAGGCATACAAATGGTGTATGGTGCATTTGAAGCCAAAACACCTGTACACACAAGGTAAAGATAAATATATCTTTTTAAAAAGTTCAAGGTACAAATCATTTGTAGCATGATGTAGTATTAATTCCTTAAGTGTGCTATTCTGTTGTAAAATTTAGTGTACTACATAAGAGCCAAATAAAGGCCTAGCAATTTTCATAATAGAAGAAAGTTATATACATTTCTTCCATATGAATTTTTTTTCAGATTTTGTTTTTTTTAAAAATTTATCGTATGTGTGAATGTGGGTCCATGTGTCGAGGTGTATGTATTATTAAGGTCAGAGGGCTTTGGGGAGTTGGTTTCTCTTTTTCTGGATTCCTAAGATACAACTAAGGTCAGCAAGTTTGTATAGCGAGCACCCGTTTTATTTGGTGACTGGTGATGCCAGCCTTCTCTTTGCTTTTTGATGAGACAGTTTTCACTTTGTTGCTCAGGTTGGCTTCATACTTGTAATTCTCTTACCTTCGCCTCCCAAGTGCTAGAATTAGAGGTGTGAACCACCATTACTGGTTTTATAAGTGTCTTTTAAAATTTTTATTTGGATGTATCTCTGTACAAATGCATGTTCCTGCCTGCTTCTCTGTATGTGCATCAAATGAGTGCAGGTGCTTGATAAACCAGAGAATGCATTGGATTCATAGAAACTAGAATTCCAGGTGGGTTGTAAGCCACCAATGTGGGTGCTGGGAACTGAACCTGGGTCCTCTTCAAGTATAGTAGGTGTTCTTAACCACTGAGCCATCTCTTTAGCCAATTTACATTTTTGTAAGACTGTTAGCTCTGTAGACAGATTTGCTGAGGACAAAGA
Organism: Phyllotis vaccarum; assembly: GCA_033318265.1. Classification (NCBI taxonomy): domain Eukaryota; kingdom Metazoa; phylum Chordata; class Mammalia; order Rodentia; family Cricetidae; genus Phyllotis; species Phyllotis vaccarum. The sequence continues at coordinate 7,860,533 of JARWLC010000004.1, read as the reverse complement.
ATTGCAGACTGGGGAGCTTTAAGATACACAGCTAGAAATTGAGGGCATAGAGAAATTATTACCATTGCACACCTAATAAAGTTTGTATTTGTATTTAGTACCTCTTCTTTTCAATGTGGAAAACAATATATTTAGGGCTAGTGATGTAGTTTAGTGGTAGAATGCTTGTCCAGCGTGCTTGAGGCCGTAGATGTGGTCTTTATTTTACTCTTTGCTCTTTGGGGGCTTGCCGCTGGCTCCCAAATAAACACACAGATTTATTTTTACTTATGAACGCCTGGCCTTAGCTTGGCTTAATTCTAGCTGGTTTTTCTAACTTAAATTAACTCGTTTGTCTTCTACATTTTGCCTCTGGGCTTTTTATTCTGTATATCTTTCTTCCATTAGTCCGTGGCTGACTGGACGGCTGCCCCTGGCATCCTGTCTTTTTGTTCCTACCCTTTCATTCTTGTCTTATTTATTCTCTCTGCGTACCAGCCCTACCCATCTTCTCTCTGCCTGGCTATTGACTATTCAGCTGTTAGACTAATCAGGTTAGACAGGCAAAGTAACCCAGCTTTACAGAGTTAAACAAATGCAAAGCATCTTTGCATCATTAAACAAATATTCCACAGCATAAACAAATATAACACATTTTAAACTAACATTCCGCAACAGATCCCCAGCAACATAAAACAAAACCTGTAAGGAAAGTTGTAAATTTCATTAGGACAAGAACTTATAAATGGCTATCATGAGACAGCACAAGTTAGCTTGTTTACTTATTTATATACTTAGTTTTAAGATCAGATAATAAGATTTCACAGTATATTTAAATGATGTTTTTTTACTATAGGAAGTCCTTTAGTTACTGACTCTTTTTTTTCTTTTTGAGTTTGTAATCAAAACTGATAGAGGATATTTGCTAGGTTTCTTGGATTTCCAGTGATCATCACATAATTTCTTAGGGTTCCTTTCCAGCACCAAGATGAGGCTACAAGAAAAGATCCTTAAGGTATATTGCATATTAGCAAATCGGTAGAATTAGATGACTACGGGCTATTGTGCCCTAATAAAGTGGCCTCCAGGATTAAGCTTGAGTATGTCTGCAGTAGTGTTTCATTGCTGTGATAAACTACCTGGTATAAACAACCTAAGGGCAGAAAGATTGTTTTGGTTCGTAGTTTCATAGTCCCTTGCCCTTGTTTCTATTGCTCTGGCTGCAGCATGAGTCAGAACATCTTGGAAGTGGGGATGTCTGACAGATGCTACTCATCTTATCCTGAACAGGAAACACAGCTTGACATCATGACACACACACCTTTTAATCCCTGCATTTGGGAGGCAGAGACATGGATCTCTGAGTTGGAGACCAGCCAGGGTTACATAGTGAAACTCTGTCTCAAAAATGAAAAACCAAACAAAAAACCAGTGTCAAGGATATACAGTCAGTCCTCAAAGATGGATCCTTACCACACTACTTCTAGTTTGGCCCTACCTCAAAAATAGTGGTCCCTTGAAGGCCCAAAACTTTAGTATGAGTCTTTTGGTAGGAATATTTCATTCATATCCAAGCCATAACAATATTTTTATATTTTTTGTAGAGTTCTTATTCAGAGTAAAAACATTTGGTAAGGAAGTTTTGTCATTCTGACTCAATGCCTTTAACATTGGGCAGTCAGGATATGTACTAGTGTGATGGAAGTTGTTTTTTTCTCCCTTGAGTCAAGCTTGTTATGCACTGAGCTTTGTGTGTATGTTGGGGGTGGTGTTTGTCTTGAAGGGGTCTTACTGTGTAACCTAGGCTGATGTTGAACTAAGTCAGTCTCCCACCTTAGTCTCTTAGGTGCTGAGATCATAGGTGTACACCACATGTCTGTCTGTGCTAGACAAAATGGGTTTAAGCAGTATTTAAAAACTACTTAAGTTACAAATCCTCCCCCCCTTTTTATGTTTTAGGAGGGTACAGGTCCTCGTGTTATTTCTGCTTTTGTGGAAATCATTTTTGACAATTCAGACAACCGATTACCAGTAAGTGATAGTTAATTTTTAAAATAATAATGCTGAGAATTTTATTCAATGGCTGACTCTTCAATGCTTAAAATTAGCAGCACTGAAGATCTATAATTTAGTTCCTGGCTAAAGCAAATAAGTAGTTTGTGGATTTTGTATTTAAATTTTAATGATCACTCTAACAAAGGATTGGGTAAAGCAACTGTGAGAAATAGTAAATATTCGTAATATTGTCTTTAAATTTGCTGAAATTCTAAGGTAGTTGTGCTTAAAGACTTTAAAATGAACTTATCTAAAAAGTTGTCTATTTGTTTTGGGCTTTTATTTATTCATTTATTTTTCCTTAGATTGATAAAGAGGAAGTTTCACTTCGAAGAGTTATTGGTGCCAAAAAAGATCAGTATTTCCTAGATAAGAAGATGGTCACGTAAGCATTTGTCATTATGTTTACAGTTGGTTCACAAATGTTCACAAAATCACGAGATAAACTATCTCAGATTCAGTAATCAGCTTTCTGTATGAATATGCAGTCCTCCATTTCTCTGAGAGATGATTCAGTTTCTAATCCATAGTTTCTAATGCTGTGTAAACTGAGCAGCTAATTTGCTTGTTGTCGTGATTGCTTTAAAATTATTTGTCTTTAAATTTTTATTGTTTATTAACAGGAAAAATGATGTCATGAACCTCCTTGAAAGTGCTGGGTTTTCTCGAAGCAATCCCTATTATATTGTCAAACAAGGAAAGGTAAAATGATTTTATGTCCTTTTTTTTGTAGGAATTATTTTTCTTGATTTCAAATATCCCTGAATGATTGAGTTTAATTTGTTGGTTCTAATTGTTAAGTTGGAACAAAAAACCCAGGCATTACTGTCTTTTGTAGTCTTTGGTTTATTTTTCATTGAAGTTAATGTTTTGGGGGGCTATGAAGTACCAAATACATTTGGGTTTTGTTTGTTTGTTTTTGTAGATAGCCCTGTTTGCCCCAGAGCTCACTATCTAGGCCAGTCTCCCTGGCCTCAAGCTAACAGAGATCCAGCTGTCTCTGCCTCCCTAGTGCTGGAACAGGCTTGTGCCATCACTGTGCACTAGCTTTATATTGAAAGAAATGTCAGTACATTAACCGGATCTTGTTTACTAGTGACCTAGAGAGGTAGAAATAATTGGAAAACATTGACTTTTGAAAGTTACAGTGATCCTAAGTTCTATAACAGTTACATTTGAAGCTGTGCAGCAGTCATGTGTGCCTTGAATCCTGGCACTTGGGAGGTAGAGGCAGGCGGATCTCTGAATTCCAGGACAAGTGATACTGTTACTCAAATAAACCCTGTCTTAAAAAACCAAAACAAGGAAAAAAGAAAAAATACCTTTGAAAAAAATTACTTCCTAAAAATAATGTTTCATTTAGTTTATTGTAGAATTAAAATAATAAAAAGCATTGCAAGAAACATACCATAATGCTACATAACATTTTCCCTTGAGATTTTTTTATCAGCTAGATTATAAACTCTGGATGATTATTCTGCTGCTTCCTCATATAATTTTCATCTCAGAATTTATTTTTTAGTAGATATTTTTTGTAAATATTTCTTAGAATATTGTTTGATATGTGTACTTTGGATAAGCCATCATTTCTTAGCTCAGAACCAGTTCTTTTTTTAACTGTAAAAGTATAAGAATAATGATTTTTTTAATGCAGTTGTAGTATTTTGATGTCTAATGATTTGTATTATGTCACGTGCTATTTAGATTCTACCAGTATTCTTGTCTATTAAAACATACCATTCTTGTTATTTTTTTGTAATTTAAAATTATTATGTGTGTGCATGATATGTGGGAACATGTGCTACAGCTTCCATGTGGAGGTCAGAGGACAACTCTGCAGTTAGTTCTTGTCTTCACTTTTACATGGGTTCTGGGGATCAAACTCAGATTGACAGGTTTGTATCACAACCTCTCATATCCACTGAGTCATCTTTCCATACTGACTTGTTATAGTTTTAAAATAGCCTTAAAAATCTGTAATGGAGCTGGAGAGATAGCCCAATGAGGGGACCCAGGTTTGATTCCTAGAATCCATATAATGTCTCACAACCATCCGTAACTCCTGTTCCAGGGAATCTAACACCTTCTGACATCTGAATGCAATAGGCACAAATATATGTATGTGCAGGCCAGATGCCCATAACACATAAAATAAATGTACATAATTTTTTAAAAGTCTGTAATAGTTTTCTTTTATAAAAATACTTTCTTATGGGGCTGGAGTGATGGCTTAGCAGTAAAGAGCATTGGCTGCTCTTCAGGAGGACCTGTGTTCAATTCCTAACACCCACATGGCAGCTCACAGCTGCCTGTGACCTCAGTTTCAGGGAACCCAACACCCTCACAAGGACATATATGCAGGCTAAACATTGATGCACATAAAATAAAAATTAAAATAGGAAAATAAATAAAAATCTTTTTTGGGGCAGTGGTGTTTCTCTTTTATACATTTATTATATTGCCTAAGGGGAGGAAACAGTAGTATTTCATTTATAAGATAGTGATACTCATGAAGAGACTGTTTTAAAAAAGGAGACAGGAATGTTGGTTATAGGGGCTAGGAGAAAGCTCACTTGATCAGATGCCTGCTATGTGAATGGGACCTGTGTTTGGTGGTCCCAGCTCCCATGAGAAAAGCCCAGTGCAGTGGCTCACCTGATACCAATGCTGGAGAGTTGGAAATAGATTCGCAGGGCTCACACATGGTGAACAGCTCTTGAAGAATAGACTTTTGATGTCACAGGCATGTGTTTATACATGCAACTACATAAACTTGAATATGCACACAAAAGAGAAGTGGTCTGTTTACTATATGTGTTATGTTGGTTTAATCATAATTTGCTAAAAACTTACCATGCATATTTGTATTAAAAGTTCTTTTAGGGCCAAGCATAGTGGTTCATTTCAATAATCTCAGCACTTAGGGAACAGAGGCAGGAGGGTTGAATGTTTGAGTCCAGCTCCTAAGCTACACAGTGAGACTGGGTCTTAAAAACAAAAAAAAAAAGAGAGAGTCAGGCATATACTCCCAGAACTCAAACACAAAGACAGGTGATAAGTTGGAGACTAGGCTGACCTGTATAAAATGATGAGTTTCAGGACAGCCCTGGCTACCTAGAGGGAACCTGTCTCATGAAGCTGAACAGTAGAGGAAAGCCTAAAAATTTTAAGGTAGAGTTCTTATTCTTAAGGAGTAGTTGGTAGTTAATAATAATTGTGCTTTTCCAAAATTACAGATCAACCAAATGGCAACTGCACCAGATTCTCAGAGATTGAAACTATTGAGAGAAGTGGCTGGTACTAGAGTATATGATGAACGTAAAGAAGAAAGCATTTCCCTAATGAAAGAAACGGGTAAAAATAAATGTGTTCTACATGTTTTTTGTTGTCAATTATTTTCTTATGTTAAAAGTTAAAACGTGTATTCCGGTCTCAGAAATGCGTTATATGTTAATTTTCCTGCATGCTGAGTAGAGAGAAAATTAGCTTGTGGCATTTGAAGGACTGAGGTTTCTAGTACATCTTTGAATAAGAAGGACTGTTGTTAGATAACAGGACTTTATAACTCAGCTGACTTTACTGTAGCTTCCTCAGAAGTGTTATCAACAAACTGGTATGCTTTTCCCTCCCTCCCTCCAGTTTTTACAAAGTTCTAAATTGTTCAGAGAAATGTAGATGTAGAATTTTAATTACTGTGGGAACTTGCTTTTTCAAATGCTGTATCTTGTCATAATCATGGCTTAGAGGTAGTTCTGAGTTCAAAGTCAGTAAACTGACATGACTTCAGACTTTATCCCAAGACTTCCTATGTGCCAATTCCTGTTTTGAAGATTATGGCAATTGAGATACTGTCATGCCTAGATTATAGTGAGTATTAATTATAGTATGGTGGAAGCATGCAGTGTCCTTAATGATTAAAAACTTCAGATTAGTAATGCTGGTGATGATTTTTTTTTAATATTGTCGGACAACACACTGCTGTGAAAACAAAATGTTAACTGGGGTTCTTTGTTACACCTCTGAGACTGTTAGTGTATAAACTACTCTCCAGTGCTTTATATATATACATATATATAAAATCTTAGTTGCCATTTTTACATCGTAGATTTTGTTACCACAAGGTACCAAAGAAATAATGCTGTATTTCTAGAGGGTACTTTAAATTTATATTTGAGAAGTGATATTTATGAAAATTATTCCAGCACTGTCTTCATTGTTTTGTTTTTTCTTTTGAAGAGGGCAAACGGGAAAAAATCAACGAGTTGTTAAAATACATTGAAGAGCGGTTACATACTCTAGAGGAGGAAAAGGAAGAACTTGCTCAGTATCAGAAGTGGGATAAAATGAGACGTGCCCTTGAGTACACCATCTACAACCAGGAACTTAACGAGACTCGGGCCAAGCTTGATGAGGTAGGGTGCGGCATTTTTAAATAGAAACTTAAAATTTTAGGTTAATTTTATGGTTTTTTGCAGTTGCAAAATAATTTTTAACTTTTATGAAATATTAGACATACAAAATGAATTAGAAATAGTAAGTTGATTTGTTTTACAGCTTTCTGCTAAACGAGAAACAAGTGGAGAAAAATCTAGACAATTAAGAGATGCCCAGCAGGATGCAAGAGATAAAATGGAGGTAATATTATAAATTAGCTTCAGATTTATGTTTTCAACATTGCAAACTTTTTGTACCAGATTTGTGGGGTGGTGACCATATAGGGAGTGACAGAGATTGGATGTTGGGGCATAATTGTTGAATTAAGTTTTAAGTGAAAAACGGAGCCAGCAAAGTGATGTGTAAGTTACAAGCCAGCAGCCTGAGTCCCATCTCTGGAACCCGCATCAAAGTAAAAGGAGATAATTGAATCCACACAGTTGTCCTCTGTGGCGAGTGCACCCTCACGGTCCACAAATGTTTGTGAAGAGATGGAGGTGGGTGGTAGGGTCATGGTCTTTCCATTGTACTTGTATTTCTCACCTATTTTCTCCTTCTGATTAGGATATTGAGCGCCAGGTTAGAGAACTGAAAACAAAAATTTCAGCTATGAAAGAAGAAAAAGAACAGCTTAGTGCTGAAAGACAAGAGCAGATTAAGCAAAGGACCAAGTTGGAACTTAAAGCCAAGGATTTACAAGATGAGCTGGCAGGCAATAGTGAACAGCGGGTAAGTTAATGAATAAAAGATGTGTTGATGAGCCACACTGTAGAAGACAACCTTTTCTGTAATGGTTGAGTTTTTATAAGAGGTTTGTCACTTGATTTGTACTCAGGTATCTACCTAATAAGTGCTCTTTTTATTAATAGTTTAGTTATAGAATTGAGTTAATTTTACGAGGAATCATTTTTTTTTGCTGATGTATAAATTAAGCAGATTGCATTTTACTTGTTTTATTTACAGAAACGTTTATTAAAAGAGAGGCAGAAGCTGCTTGAAAAAATAGAAGAAAAGCAGAAAGAACTGGCAGAGACAGAACCTAAATTCAACAGCGTAAAAGAAAAAGAAGAGCGAGGAATTGCTAGGTCTGAAAATTTTCACCAAACATTAACTAGTAATCTCTGATTGCTTCCAGATCCTTGGTGTCTTATTCAAAGAAGTGGGAAGAAAACAGCTAGTAGTTTATTTAGAGCAAAGCAGAAGCACATGTTTCAGCACAAACTGGTAGTTATCAGGAGGTTGCTAAGGGGAGAAACTTAGTTCCATTGAAGTGGGGCATACATGCAGCTCAGTGGAAATAGGGGTCCCGGGTTGCCAACAGGCTAGAGCCCAAGTTGCTGAGCTCTTATATTTGCCTGCCTTAGTTAAAAGGTACAAGCATAATAATGGCAAAAATCATAGGCCCACTTCATATAAGCAGTGTTAGTGATACTGTGAGCCATGTGGTTTTTGTTTTTAAGATTGGATCTGCCATCACACCCATGGTGCTCTTGTACCTATAAGATCTAGAGTACTACCACTCAAAAGCCCTAGGAGATTGGACCTGCCTTTTCTTTTTGGAAGACAGTCTCGCTTTAGAGCTCAAGGTAGCGTTGAACTCAGATCTATCTGCTTCTGCCTCCTTGGTGCTGGGATTAAAGGAATGCACCATCATTCCTTCACTCTTTTTATTGTGTGTGTGGTTATTCCCTAGGGCATGTGGAGGTCAGAAATAGTTTAAATTGATTTTCTCATACATGTGAGTTGTGGGGATGGAGCTGATGTTACTAGGTTTGTCATCAAGAATCTCTTTCCACTCAGTCTCCTGTTGGCTCCTAAGGCCTACTTTAAACTCAAAAATCTCTGAGGGTCTGAGAGGTTATGTTTGTTTTTGAGACAGTCTTTTAAGGCCCAGTGTGGCCCTCAACTCGTTGTACAACTTAGAGAAACTTTAAATGCCTGATCCTCCTGACCCTGCTTAAAAAACGGCTGAAATTACAGGCACTATATGTACAATACCACACGTGGTATTCCAGGTCCTAGGGATGAACCCAGGGTTTGCATGTTAGGCAAGCATCTCTACCAAAGGAGCTTTATCCCCAACTTAGTTCTGAATGGTTAGATAACTTAGTTAAGATAAGTAAATGTCAAAAAATTCAAGCAGCATCTTTTCGAGGGTTGGTGGTGAGACGAGTTCCTTGTAGTCTCTTCTGTAGTCTGAGACTCGCCTTGGATTCCTCTTGCCTCAGTCTCAAGTTCAGCTGGAATCTCAGGATATGTACTACTGTGCCATATCTAAATAGCATGCTTCATTTCAGTTTTGTTACATAAAGCAAGTAGCACAGGGAGCTTTGTTATTTAGCAGTTATTTTTAGCACCTAATCCCCTTCCATTTATTTCATTGTGGGGGTGGGTGTGCTTGCCAGAGGTGTAGAGGTCACAGGACGGCTTTTCAGTGTTTGTTCCTTCCACCATTTGAGTCCCAAGCCATCTCACCAGCCCTTAATTCCTTCTTAAAGTAGTAGTTTCTATAGGATTGATAATGATTGCAAATAATTTTAATTCTTGTTTCTGTCTATCTTCTGTAGATTGGCTCAAGCTACCCAGGAGAGAACTGACCTTTATGCAAAGCAGGGTCGGGGGAGCCAGTTTACATCAAAAGAAGAAAGGGATAAGTGGATTAAGAAGGAGCTGAAGTCTTTAGACCAGGCTATTAATGACAAGAAAAGACAGATTGCTGCCATACATAAGGACTTGGAGGATACTGAGGCAAATAAAGAGAAAAATCTGGAGCAATACAATGTAAGAATAATGTTGGTTTTGTTTTACTCTGTAGCGTAGGCTGTTTCTGGAACTCATCAAGTTTTTAGTAGCTTCCTTTATGTATAATAAATACAGTAAATTGGACATATTTAAGTTATATTATTTATTGAATTTCAGCATACATATATATCTGTCACTATGGATTAAATTGATAATTTTTTTTTCCACAGAAACTGGATCAGGATCTCAATGAAGTCAAAGCTCGAGTTGAAGAACTAGACAGAAAATATTACGAAGTAAAAAATAAGAAAGATGAATTACAAAGTGAAAGAAAGTTAGTAGACTAAGATGCTGTACATTTATATGGTCTTTGTTTGGGTTCAGTATTTTTCTCTTAATTAAATACTGTTGATGTATCATTCTTACTGATTAGTTACTTGTGGAGAGAGGAGAATGCAGAGCAACAAGCACTTGCAGCGAAAAGAGAAGACTTGGAAAAGAAGCAGCAACTTCTCAGAGCGGCAACAGGGAAGGTAGGCCAGTGGGGACTTCCTGTTCCCCGAGCCATGTGTCAGTATGTTCAGCCTGAGTCCAAGCAAGAAAGAGATTACTCAGAAGTATGAAGTCATGGGATTATGTAGGCAGGTTTTCCTTTATTTACTTTATACTTTTCTACTTTGCTCTACTTGAGTTAAAATGTGATCTCCCTGTTGTAGCTCCTCAGACTGACCCTGAATTCATGGTTCTGCTCACTGAGTGCTGGAATCACAGTTGTGTGCCATCATACCTAGTTCACTACTTAGATTATTAATGAAAGCAATTTTGGTTGTTAAGGAGCCCATTTTAAACTCTACCATCATAGAACAGAACCCATAATAGGGTTAAGTGTAGTTATCATATTCCAAGTGGATGATTTGCTGGATGGCATTTAATTCTTAGCATTATATCTAAGTGAATAACACAGTAGGTTCATTTCTTGCCAGCAGAAGTGTCATGGGTAATGCTAATATTTTTATCTAACTGGTTTACAGGCCATTTTAAATGGAATAGATAGCATTAACAAAGTGCTAGATCATTTCCGTCGAAAAGGAATAAACCAGCATGTTCAGAATGGCTACCATGGCATCGTAATGAATAACTTTGAGTGTGAGCCAGCTTTCTATACCTGTGTAGAAGTCACTGCTGGTAACAGGTGAGGTTTGGGTTTTTTCTTTGTTTTGTCTGACATTTAAAAGTGGGTTTTGTTCTTTTAAAGATGAAGAAATGAGAACAATCTAAAAACAGTTGTAGTTTGTACTCAGTTGCCTTCCATTACCTGCTTATTTCTAATTCTATATTTAACTTTCTAATTAAAGAAGATAGATTCTAGATACTTGTTTCTAGAACTTTACCCTTTCAGGGCTCACCATTTCATTGGAATGTTCTCAGTTCTTTCTTCAAATTGATTGGAATGCATAGAAAAATGTGAACTGTGTGTAATCTTTAAATATTTATAAACACTTTACAGTCTGACAGTAAAAATGCATCTTATTCTGTTTATGTAGATTATTTTATCACATTGTTGATTCAGATGAAGTCAGTACGAAGATTTTAATGGAGTTCAATAAAATGAATCTTCCTGGAGAGGTGACTTTTCTGCCTCTTAACAAGCTAGATGTGAGGGATACTGCTTATCCTGAAACAAATGTGAGTCAAAATCTTCAACTAAGTTGTTTTTTATTATAACATCTGCTTAATATGTTTTGGTGCTTAGGTACTTTACGTTAGGATTCATTGATCTATAAGGTAGTAGTGCTGGGGTGAGTTGAGGGAGAAGTCACAGACAAGTCATAAAACAAACTGTTGTACATGTGTTTATTGTCCGAGTGACAGACAGCAGTAGATTTAGGAATTGGGGAAGAATTTACCAGGAAACCTGCTATTTAAAAGGAATGTGTTGAGGTTTTCCAGATATGCTTTTAAAATAGTTTAAGTTAGTGATGTCTGTTTTTTGTTACTAGGTACATACACTTTAAATGAATTGCCAGCTTTGAAATTTTTAATTGGTTTGAGGTATTTGATCTCAGAATGTTGATTGTCATAGCACAGACTTAGCTCTAGGATTAAGGCTGAACCTATATTAGAATTACAAGTAATTTAAGTAGAATATTAAGAGTCTTTCTTGTTTTCATATACCAATTTTACCTTTGAACCTTTAGGAGGGAAATTGAGGCTTACAGATATGACATAAGAATGAAACAAAACAAAAAATAAAGCTGGAAAGATGATGCAGTGGGTAAAGGCATGTGCTGTTGTCTGAGCACCCAGGTTCAGTCCCTGGAACCCACCTGGTAGGAGAGAACTAAGTTAATTAGATCATCTTCTGACTTCTACATGGATGCATGGCTGCTGTGGCATGTCTAAACAGATACATACACATATATCTTGCACACACACACACACACACACTGTACAGAGGGAGAGAGTATGTGCAAGATGCTCTGGGTTCAGTCTTCAGAAAGGCAGAAGAATGGATGCAGTGTGGTTCTGTCTGTACAGTATAAAGAGCAACTTAAACAGGCTAGAAAGACGGGCAATAGTGTAGTCTGGGAAGTAATCATATTCAGTGGGTAACCACATAATAGCTGTTGTGTGGTCAGAAAAGGCTCCTGCATTACAGTATAGTCCTTCTTGTGCTGTATGGCGGTCACATTGTACCCTCTAATTAAAAGTCCTGTTCTGACTTTAGGAAAGGAAAAGAAATGAATGTGGTGTGTATGTGTTTTTATGTGCAAGTGGAGGACAAAGAGTGTTCTCCAATCCCTTTCCACCACAATGTTTGAGGAGTCACTTGACCAAGCCTAGACCTTACTACTTGGCTAGATTGACTTGTCCTGTAAGCTGCAGGGTTCACCCATCTCCAACTTCCTGAACCCTTCCATCTTCCAGTGCTGGGCCTATAGGTGTGTGTTGATATGGCTCTGGGGGGTTTGAATTCAGGTCCTCATGCTTGCTCAGGAAGCCTTTTACCTGCTGGGCCAATCTCCTAGCCTGGAAAATAAATATTACCTGAAAAAGTATTATTCTGAATGTCAATTTAGGTATTCTAAATTAGAATGTCTATCATTCTTCCTATATATTACCTCATTTAGCCTTTATAACTATATAAGGAAGGGGCTTCTGTTAAAGTCTTGAATACATAGTAGGTCTGACATAGGTAAGTTAAGCACACATCTGACAGCAGAACTAAGAGGCTTTCATGGTCAGGTCATTTTAGAGATATTTTTCACAATAGCCAGCTGTTACACCTTTGGCTACAGGGGCAGAATTTCCAGGCTAGTTTAGTACAGTGATTTTTTTTTCTAATGTCTTCTGTATAAAAACAAGTAATTTGTGGTATAAGACTTTATTTTTATTTCATAAAGACATAGTTATAGTAATAATTCTACAAACAATTTTTAATCAACTGTGTCAGTATTTTTCTTAACACGTTTGTTGTAGGATGCTATTCCTATGATCAGTAAACTGAGGTACAATCCCAGGTTTGACAAAGCTTTCAAACATGTGTTTGGGAAGACGCTCATCTGTCGGAGCATGGAAGTTTCCACTCAGCTGGCTCGTGCTTTCACTATGGACTGTATTACTTTGGAAGGTTTGTACTAGTAATTAACTGTAAACACACTAATGAAATGCTCCTTTGCATCCTAAACAATGAGACCTATGGACTTTTTCTCAGAAACTAAAACAATGGCTGTGTGGTAGTGGCTTATGCCTTTGGTCCTGGTAGAAGGCAAGCGATTCTCGGAGTTAAGGCCAGCCTGGTCTACAGAGTGAGTTTCAAGGCAGGCAGGCCTATACAGAAACCCTGTCTTAAATTAAAAAAAAAAAATAGTGGGGGGCCCTGTTAAGAAACACCTGTTTTATTAGAATAATTACCAAGATAATTTTAGCATGATTCTTTTAAAATAATAGCAGTAGGTCTAATAACAAAAAGGGGAGGGGGCTCAACTGTGAGTCTGTGGCTAGCCTGGAACTCATGATGTAGACCACAATGGCCTCAAACTATGAGATCTACCTGCCTCTGCCTCCCAAGTGCTAGAAATAAAGGCATACATTAATACATTCAGCTAACTACCAAAATTTCAAAAATTTACACTTTATGTAATATTTTGATATTTGTAACAAGTGTAATTCAACATAAAAATAACTAAAATTTTCTTTATAAGGAAGTCATGGGTGCTAATAATGCTACATTTTCTTCCAAGGGTAATTAGAAATTTTTCCCAACACAGATATAATTGAGTTCATCCGTATAATTCAGGATAAGAGTTTTTAATAATGTTATGGTCTTACAGTCTCTTTTTTTTGTTTAATTTCTCAAAGTAATATATTCACATTGTTATAAAACCATCTGAATGAAAATAAGCTATAGGCATCATTTCATCCTAGAACTTACTGAGTGTCTCTTAAGAAGGACATTCTCCAGTCAGTACATTGTCATACTTAAAACTTTGAATATTTAAAAAACCATGCCTCTTGTCTCCTTCCATTTTTGGCTGTATGGGGGTGCTGTGGGGAAGGGGCATCACGCACACGCGCACACAGGGTCTCACTGGGTAACTCTGGCTGTCCCAGAACTCATATAGACCAGGCTGGCTCTGAATTCACAGATTCTCCTGTCTCAGCTTCCAAGTTTGAGGTTAAAGGCATGTTCCACCACACCTAGTTCCTTCTGCCTTTCACCTCCCTAGAAACTGACTTTGATAAAATGTTCCACTCTTTGGGTTTGTTATATTCCTTTTCATTAGATTCCAGTTCAACATTCTTAGTATGACTTCTGTGTAAGTGATGTTTGTTTCTTAATGCATCAGATAATGTGTCCCAATATTAATGATGCTAAAGCTGATCATTAGCATGTTTCTTGGATAAAGGTAGTTAATAATATGTGAAATTATTTGTAGGACTACATGAACTTGTCATGATGGTCCACACCTTTAATCCCACTCAGGAGACAGAGGCAGGTGAATCTCTAAATTCTAGGCCAGTGTGACCTACATAACTAGTCCAAAGACTGCATAGTGAAATCCTGTCACTCAAAGATAGGTAGGTAGGTAGATTGATAGATTGGTTGATAGTCTGTGACAATTGCTTAAGCATACTCTGTTAATAAATATTCCTTATTATTAATAACTCAGGGTTTCAAAGTGTTGATTTTTTTTTTCTCATTTATTCATTGTGTTACTTTGGCAAAGAACCTTTCTCTCAGTTCTTTAAGTATTGTGGATTCTTGTTTTCAATTCATTGGTTCCACATTTGCTCAAATTTTTGATGCTCAAATCTTTCCAAATTAAAGACTACTAGTTTTAATATTGAAAAGTAAGATTTTGAAAGAGTATTTTGAATTCTTTAGTTACCCTATTAAATCTTGTGTTGTTAATGCCCCAGGTTAGTATTTTATTATATTGTCAGTTTACAAGTGCACAAGAAGGCTACTATACAGGATAACTGTTAGGCTTTGTTTCCAGGTGATCAAGTCAGCCACCGAGGTGCTCTGACTGGAGGCTATTACGACACAAGAAAGTCTCGGCTTGAGTTACAAAAAGATGTCAGAAAAGCAGAAGAGGAGCTGGGTGAGCTTGAAGCAAAGCTTAATGAAAATCTGCGTAGAAACATTGAAAATATCTTTTTGTTTTGTGCTAAATAGGATACCTTGGAGAAAGAACTACATTTTAATTATAGCATACAATTTTGTGTGTGAGTTATTTTTTTGTTTTTGGGTTCTCCCCTCCCCCATATTGCAGGGGAGAAAGTACACATTTCACTTCAGTTTTATTTAAACGAAACATGTTTAACTTCTGAAAACTAAGAAGAAATTGAATAAGTAATACTAATTTTCGTTTCATTTTTAAGTAGCTAGTGTTAGTGCTTTGAAGAAATAGAACTTGAGGAACAACAAAATTCAAGGTTGTCAGGCAAAGAGGAAGTGGAAGGAAGACCTAGTTGGTGTTTCAAGGAGTGTAGGAAGCATCAGTAATGCTATTACTAAATAGATGTCAAATATGTGAGCGCTGTAAAATATTCTTTAGCGTTTACTATGTTGGTAAAATTTTGTGCAGATGTAATTTTAGTAGCAGTAATGACAACAGGTATCCAAATCGGAGTAACTGCCGTTCTTCCAAGTAAGTGTAGCCCTACTGGAAGGGTGGCTACTTCAGCCAGCAGACCACCACGCATATATTTCTTAAAACAGCCATGGTGCTTTTGGTATATACATCCTGTTTGATCTAAGATTGTGGGTACCTGAGCATCAGGAATTTTTACTGCTTCAGGACATCCTTAACTGAAGTGGTATTTTTTTTTTTTTTAACTGCAAGTTTGTTGTTTAAACAACGTACAGAAAAAGACAAATTCCTTGGTTTTGATCCTGCAAGGATCTGTGTATGATACTTTAACTATTTAAATGTGGCAAGATATTAGGACAGAGAATATGAAGAAGTGTTCAAAAAAAAAGATTCTGTGTGTTGGGCACTGGCTTAGTGGATAAAGTGCTTGAAGCACAGCATGAAGATCTGAGTTCAGATCCCTAGCACCTATGTGAAAAACTGGGTGTGGTAGAGCTCTTTCTGTACCGTACCACTTGGAGAAGGGTGGAGACAGGGATCCTAGGAGTTGCTGGCCAGCAAGTTTAACCTACTGGTGCTTTCCAGACTCATGAAGAAATATTGTCTTAAAAAGTAATGGAGAAAGTAAAAGAAGACAAGAAATGTTAACCTCTGGTCTTCACCCATATTTGTGCATGTACACCCCACCCCATGCACACAAATACAAAGGATGTTGTCAGCCAAAACTGCTGTCTATATTCTTCGCCATTCTATTTAGATTTAATCACATCACATTAAGGTACTCCATACCTGACCCCTCAAAGCGGTGCCTTCAGCATAATGAATACACATATTTTTGGGAAAAAATACATTAAGTGTGTGTGTGTGTGTGTATTTGTGTATACACACATACGCTATTACTTGATTTTACTTAACATACTTTAATAATAATTCCTACTTTTAAAATTCAAGTATAAGTAAAATAAATATGCATATTTTAGAGTATAATGTGTAATGAAATGCTTCAAACTTTTATGACTGAGCATTTTTAGTGATAGTATTTAGTTCAACATTGTAGTTCATAAATTTTGGGAAATTACATGGGGTAAAGGAGAGGATGCATAATGATATGAGGGAACTTACATTATGGAGGGAATTTAGAGTGTGATGTATTTACAACCTTAAGAAAATTTTCCTTAGCCTTGTATATGGATTAATAATGAAATTGATCAGTTGATGAACCAAATGCAGCAGATAGAGACCCAACAAAGAAAATTTAAAGCATCCAGAGACAGCATATTATCAGAAATGAAGATGCTGAAAGAGAAGAGGCAGCAGTCAGAGAAGACCTTTATGCCAAAGGTCCGTAAGTATTTCTTGTTCCAGCTTTGCTTTAGTGTAGGCTTGGGGTGGATCATAGATTGTGCGGGTATCATTGACTTCATGCTTTGTGTTTCAGTATCAATAAGGCACACTGTGAAAGATGACAAAGATGGTTCCTAAATTATATTGCACAAAACATTCTGTCAACTTTTGTTCTTACGAATATACCTGAAAAATTTTTAATAGTTTAACTATGTAATATTTGTCCCTTTTCACAGTTTTGCTAAATACCTACATAGCTCTAATTATCAAATGTGTTATGGTGCCAGAGGTATACTTGGTGATGGAGCCGTGCCCAGCAGGTGTGATGTTGAGGCCTGGACCCAACTTTCAACACCAACAAAGGGGGAAAAAAATTAGTACACATGTTTCTGTTGGTTTTGGTTTTATCCCAGTAAACCTATCATAAGTTATAAATATTATAAGCACAAAAAGCATTCAGTAAACCTAACAGAAATCTGTCAACACACAATAATACTTAAATAATTGAGTTGATATATTTAGCTTGCTTAATGTATACATAGTTTGCAGTATTTTACTATTTTTTTTAAAGAAATTTTTTAGTTTATTTTACATATTAACTACAAATCCCCCCTTCATCTGTCTTCTTGTTGGTCCCCCCTCCCCAAACTTTCCCCCACTCCATCCTCTCCTCTGAAAGGTTAAGGTTTCCCATGGGGAGTCAGCAAAGCCTGGCTGAGGCAAATCCAAGCCCCTCCCCCTGCATCAGTGTTCTATTACTTATATGTACTATAGTGACTAATACTAATACATGATAATCTTTTGTAGCAACGTAGCTTACAAAGCTTGGAGGCAAGTCTGCATGCTATGGAGTCTACCAGAGAATCACTGAAAGCAGAACTAGGAACTGATTTGCTTTCTCAACTCAGTCTAGAAGATCAAAAAAGAGTAGACGCACTGAATGATGAGATCCGTCAACTTCAGCAGGCAAGTCCATCTAACAGTGAAGAAAACCTATTGAGAACTGACTATTGTCAGGAAGTCCAGGATAACTCTGGCTCAGAAAAATAAAGTATTTGATTCCCAGAGGAGGTGCATGCCTTTAATCCCAGCACTTTGGAGGAAGAGGCAGGCAGAGTTCAATGAGTTCAAAGCTAGGCTTGTCTACAAAGTGAGTTCCAGGACAGCCAGGGCTACACAGAGGAACCCTCTCTCAAGAAAACAAAAAACAAACATTGAAAGAGAAGAATGTTAAAAATTAGAAGAAACAGACATGAAATTTAAATACTCCTGAGATTAAATAGGTTTTTGTTATGTTTATCTAAGATGTCCTGGATATTTTAGGATTATACGTTTACATTTGTCTTATTCAATGCATGTTTATCATTAGTAAGTGCAGTGGTCCCTTTTGATAAAAATACACCAATAAAAAACAGCACTAGAAAGAAAGGACTTATTTTTGCTCACAGTCCAGTTTATCCTGGCATCAGCTTAAGGCAACTGGTCACTACATATGAAGCAGAGGGAAACTTCCTATGTTCATCTTGCTTTCTATTTATGCAGCTCAGATCCCCAGGCCATGGAAGGAGATCTTTAGATAAACCAAGAAATGATCTCTGTCTCACAGGCTTGACATTATTAGTCATCACAGTAATATCGCTAGCTCTCTAACAAGGAATGTGCACACACATGTCAATACAATCACTTTCTATTTAAGTGTTTTAGTTACAATTGGGTTGTTTCTTATAGGACTGTCCACATGTAGCTTAGTCTGGCCACTCACGTGATGGGGGGGTATGCGTACATATGGAGGTCAGAGGACAACCATGTGAACTTTAGGGTGGAACTCAGGTTGGTAGTCTAGGCAGCAAATCCCTTTATCCACTGAGCCATTGTGCTAGCCTAGGACTTTTGATTCTTATTTTAATACATGGTTGTAAACATCAACACTGGGTCCAAAAGATGAGCAGGATAAGAAATTTGGTTTTGGTAGCATGTCCTTTACTCTTATTTAATGTCTATGAGTATTTCTGCTTGTGGGTGTATATGAACATTACCTAAATGCCTGGTGCTGGAGGCCAGAAGAGGATGCCAGATCCCTGGACCTAGACGTACAGATGTTTGTGAACCACTGTGTTGCTGTTCTTCAGACCTTTTAGTAGCATGGCTTATTTAGAGAAAAAGTAGAACAGAAACAATAACTTTAATTTCGTGGCTGGATATGGAGATTAGAGGACAGCGTGTGAGAATGGTTCTCCCTGCACCACATGGGTCCCAGGATTGAAAAACTCCCTTAGCTCATCTGAGTACGGGCAGTAGGACAACAGATGGAGTGGCCTTTCCTCCTTTTCTTACTTAACGCTATTTTCATTGCTTGTCTGTGTGGTGCTGGGGTGGGCTGCATGGGTGTGCCACAGTGCATGTGTGGAGTTGGCGGTCTGTTTCAGGATTGAAATCAAGCCATCAGGCTCTGTTGAAGTCCTCTTTTCTACCTGCTGAGCCGTCTCTGAGCCTTAGCGTTTCCTGACAATTTCATAATGCTGTAATTTTTTCTTCTCATACTCCAGGAAAACAGACAACTGCTAAATGAAAGAATTAAACTAGAAGGTATTATTACTCGAGTAGAGACTTACCTGAATGAGAACCTGAGGAAACGCTTGGACCAAGTAGAACAGGTACAGACTTTTGAGCTCCCTGCTGATCTTAAGCTATAGAAAGTGTGTCCCTGAGCACTGAGCATAGTCCTTGGGTTGGAATTCCAGCACTGCCACCTAGTGTGTGACTTGGGCAGGTCACTTAATATTTCTGTTCCCAGTTTGTTGTAGCGTAAAGTAAGGGTGTAGTAGTACCTACTTTGTATTATTGTAACACTTGCTCATTGTCACTTTACTGTCTTAGTAGTTAGGCACTCATTTTTTTTTTAGTAATTACACCATTAAGTTTTTCCTCCTTAATGGCTACTTCATTTATGTCCAAGTATAAATATATACACATAGATGAGACCCGTGCTTTCTTGAATGTTCATTTAAACAGCTAATTATAACATTTTTTTAAGCCCAAAATGTATATTTTGAGGTGTAATCTCATTAAACTTTGTTCTTTTGTGATACAGGAACTTAATGAACTGAGAGAGACAGAAGGTGGTACTGTTCTTACTGCCACAACGTCAGAACTTGAAGCTATCAATAAAAGAGTAAAAGATACAATGGCGAGATCGGAAGGTAAATACTTAGTTAAGAATTTTCAGTAGTTAGTTGAATTTAGTTTGTTTTACAAAATTGTTTGCTGGAGACCAGTAACATGTTCTGCGTTTTATTTATTGGGGAAGTGGCAGAGGGAGAGGAGAGCTGGAGTCGGGTGGGGGCCACGTGTGACAGGTTGTTCTCTCCTTCACCATGTTGATTTCGGGGATTGAACTCAGTCCAGTACATCATCTGACTAGTCTTGTATCTTGCATTTTGTTTTTGGAGGGGGGTTGTGTATTTGGTTTTTGAGACAGACTTTCTCTGTAGTGCTGGCTGTCCTGGAATTCCCTCTATAGCCCAGAGAGATAATACCTGCCTCTTCCTCCCAAGTGCTGAGATTAAAGGCCTGTACCACCACTGTGATGCATGTTTTGATTTTGAAGCACTTAGCTATATATATGTAGCCTTAACTGGCCTAGAGCTATGTAGATCAGGCCAACCTTAACTCTCCGAGGTCTGCCCATCTACCTCCCAGTGCTGGAGTTAAGGAGTATACTATCTTGTCCTTCCAGTTATATGTATTTTTGACAAAAGATACAACCCTGGGGGCTGAAGAGATAACTCGGTGTTTAAGAGCACTGGTTCCTTTTCCAGAGGACTGAATTTAATTCCCAGCACCCACATGGCAGTTCACAACTGTCTGTGACTCTAGTTCCAAGAAGTCTGACATTCTCATACAGAGAAAACACCAATGAACATAAAGTAAAAGTAAATAAATCATTTAAAAAAGATTTAAGAAAAAAGATCTAATTCCTTTTCTGTGTTGCCATAGTGGTGTGCTGGCTGCTGCCCTTGAGCATTACTAATGTGAGGGAAGAGGGGAACTCCAGGTCTTTACCAGGCCATACTCCAAAGTCATGTCTAGTTCCTAATTGATGCTCTAAAGGTGGGAATTTCTTTACCTTTCTAAGTCGCTTGTGATACAATATAGATATGCAAATGATTCTACAAGTTTTCCCATGGTAGTGCTTAGGAGAAAATTGTCTGGAACTAGGTGACTGGTCAATTTCACAGTAAAATTTAAACACTGAGAAAACTTAAAGCTTACCTATTTGAGAAAATCTGACCATTAAAATCTTTACTCAGACAACATTCTGGTTATGAAACGAGTCTTAATATCCTGAATTTTCTTTTCCCCTACCTTAGATTTGGATAATTCCATTGACAAAACAGAAGCTGGAATTAAAGAGCTCCAGAAAAGTATGGAACGCTGGAAAAATATGGAGAAAGAGCACATGGATGCTATAAACCATGACACTAAAGAGCTGGAGAAGATGACCAACCGACAAGGCATGCTGCTGAAGAAGAAGGAGGAGTGCATGAAGAAGATCCGGGAGCTGGGCTCCCTTCCCCAGGAAGCCTTTGAGAAGTACCAGACGCTGAGCCTTAAGCAGGTGAGTCTCCCTGCACTTTAAAGTAGCCTTACAAAATTCCCTGCATGTGTGAGTATATTAATACATTTTGTTTCTCTTTTAGTTGTTTCGAAAACTTGAGCAGTGCAACACAGAGTTGAAGAAATACAGTCATGTAAACAAAAAAGCTTTAGATCAGTTTGTGAATTTCTCTGAGCAGAAAGAAAAGTTGATAAAGCGGCAAGAAGAATTGGATAGGGGGTACAAATCAATCATGGAATTAATGAATGTACTTGAACTTCGAAAATATGAAGCTATTCAGTTAACTTTCAAACAGGTATGTTGTGGTGGTTGTGAAAAATCCCAAATAGACAAAAGCTTCAATTTCTCTTTTGTTTGAAGGTGGATTTAACATACGGGAGCTAATGCAGCCTACTGGCCGCTGACACAATGACGCGAGAGTTTTATACAGCTCTGGAAAGCCTGCTGTTGTTTTGGCTGATTAAAATGTCTCTGATTTTAAGTATTTGTTTCCAGCAGAAATATTCCCAAGCCACATTTATATTTCACGTTTACATTTTTTTCTTTAAGGTATCTAAGAACTTTAGTGAAGTATTCCAGAAGTTAGTGCCTGGTGGCAAGGCGACCTTGGTGATGAAGAAAGGAGATGTGGAGGGCGGCCAATCTCAGGATGAAGGAGAAGGGAGCGGCGAGAGTGAGAGGGGCTCTGGGTCACAGAGCAGCGTGCCATCCGTTGACCAGTTCACAGGCGTTGGAATTAGGGTAAAGACTCCTTCACGTTCACTTCTCCTTACAGCATTGTCACAGTAGAATCTGTGCTTATCTGAATTGTTTATGTGCCACTTAAAGGTCCTCACTGTGTTCTCGTAGGTGTCGTTTACAGGAAAGCAAGGTGAGATGAGAGAAATGCAGCAGCTTTCAGGCGGACAGAAGTCTCTGGTGGCTCTTGCTCTGATTTTTGCCATTCAGAAATGTGACCCTGCTCCTTTTTACTTGTTTGATGAGATTGACCAGGCTTTGGATGCTCAGCACAGAAAAGCTGTGTCAGGTACAGCTTTGGTTTTCTCTTCAGTAAGAACTTGCTGTTTGTTGGGAGATAGGGAATACAGTCCTACCAAGCAAGCACGAGGGCCCAAGTTTGGATCTCTACCAGCCACCTAAAACTTAGGCAGGGGGGAATTGGAGAATCTAGGATCCTGGGACATCAAAGGCCACTCAGGGTAGCCAAAACTATGAGTACCAGGTTTAGTAAGACACCTTCTCTCAAAAGTAGTGGAAGGCTAGAGGGAGTGTCAGGAAGACATTAGTGTCAACCTCTGGCCTAAGTGTAGAAGAACTGCCTGGGCTAGGAATAGCTACATTCCAGCTTATGGAGATAAGAGTCCTTAGCTTTAAAACTTGGTATGTTTTTTGGCATTAAGGGTTGTTCTTGTGTGTCTGGAGATGGCTCAGCGGTTGAGCATTGGCTGCTCTTGCAGGATCTGGGTTTGTAATTCATGGCCATCCATAATGCCAGTTCAAGGGATCCAACATTCTCTTCTGACTTCTGAGGGAGGATACTGGGTGCACACATGGTACACATGCATTCATGCTGACAAAACATTCATGTATGCATGTGTGTGTACACACAAGATGTTTAGAAAGTAATGCTTCTCATAAACTTAACTTTTTATTTAGAGATGCTAAATCTGATCTTACAAATTGAATGCTTTCAGATGGACTATCAGGGGGGTGTAGTTAGCATTTGATTTTTTGTGTATGAGAAAATGTTTGCCTCTGACATTTCTATGTTAAAAGTCTTCTGTTTCGAGTTTATTTTTGGTTTTTCATTTTGAGACACTGTTATGTAGGATGAACTTGGACAACTTCTGATCCTTCTTTTTCCTCCCACATGCTATTTTGTAGTATCACCAGACTGGGTTAGAAGTTTCTTTATAGTAGGTAAAAATGCTATATTTCGTAGCTGTAAGACACACTAGGATGTAATGGGGTTTGTTGTTGTTTTGAGACAAGAGTCTGCGTGTACTCCTGGCTCTTCTGGAACTCAGTCTGTAGACCTGTCTGGCCTTGAACTCAGATATTCACCTGCCTCTGCCTCCCAAGGGCTGGGATTAAAAACATGCACCACTACACCTGGCTAAAGATTTTATTACTACTTTTGAAAAGTTAAATTGATAATTTTTGCAGACCAAAAAAAAAAAAAAATCATAGGCTGCTTTAGTAGATTTGAATTTTACGCAGGAATAAAAATAGGTGCTTTTAACATTTTTAGGTGTGAGAAAAGAGACTTATAACCTTACTCCTTGTTTTCACAGATATGATCATGGAACTAGCTGTGCATGCCCAGTTTATTACTACTACTTTTAGGCCTGAACTGCTTGAGTCAGCAGACAAATTTTATGGTGTAAAGTTCAGAAATAAGGTAATTTTATTTTGTATTGGGTTGTATTATTTTGTCTTAATTTTATTTCTTATCGGTATTTATTTTGTTTTTATGTTACGTTAGTAAAAGACTTAGAAAGTCATTATTTAAATAATGATGTCTTTAATTTCCATGTGATTTGTTACCTTGATGTTCATTAAGAGAAAAGGATCTGGCGATGTGGGTAACCCAGTGCTTGTGTAGCAAACAATAACCGAGATATAGCCTGGGCTGCTCTCACTTGGCAACCCTGCCTCTGTCTCCAGAGTGTTGGGATCAGGCTAAGCTGTAGAATGTTTTTACCCTTCCACATTGAACAGACAGCGTTGGTAATAAAGACTTCCAACAGTGTTTCAGAATTACTTGACACGGTATATTAATTAAAAATCTTGTGAGTGGTAGCCGTGTATCCTGCCCTGTGTGGTGCAAATAGTAACCTTTTTTTTTTTTTAATATTTGTTCTTCAGGTCAGTCACATTGATGTCATCACAGCAGAGATGGCCAAAGATTTTGTAGAAGATGACACCACACATGGTTAATTGAAAGATACTGGCTGCTGTCTTGGAAGATGTGTATAATAATGTCTTCATACCAGGAACTGTAAATTTTAAAACTAAATAATTGGGTATTGAGTTTTTGGATGTAGAAGACACAGTCCTTTTATACTTTGTATTTTATAAACTCCCTTGTAATGTTACATTTCTACGTATAGTTGAGGAATTTTATTTCCTACAGCTTTTTGTAAAGTGTCCTATTTTAAATCTTTTGAGATAATCTAAATATTCTTCCCAATTATTTTATCAGTTACACTTTTATAGCTTCTATTAAATAATTGGTTTGTGACTAATTTAGTGTAAATGTGGTTTTTGTCATTGTAATGGTTAGAAACATTAAATATTTTGTGTAAGAAAGTGTTTCTTTCAGTTAATAGAGGATTAAAAAATACAGTTCCATATTCTGCTCATCACATTGGTAGGTTTTCAATTCTGGCTGCAGTTTTTAATCTGTGATCTTATCAGTGTCGGTGTCACATTGCTAGGGTCTCTCCTTGGGCCAGTGCAGTCATAGTTAATGGAGTTCTGTCCCAACCTCTGTGCTTGTAAGTTCATGGGTGATGCTGAGTTTGACAATTGCTAAGCACCCTGTGTTCACTCAGTATAATAGTCCTTTGAACATTTTTGTCTGCATGTATGTCCTTACACCCAGAGGGGTTATCAGATCTCCTGGGGCTAGTTGTAGACGTTTCTGAGCTTCCACTCAGGTGCTACGAACTGAACTTGGGACCCCTAGAAGAGCAGCCAGTGCTCTTAGCCACTGAGCCATCTCTCCAGCTGTTCCTTTGGACATTGTAAATTTAATATGACAGTATTTTAATATTTATTGTGAGTTCGGGAAAGCAGTTCTAAGTGGAATTTAGGATGCTGACTACAAAAATGAACCATGCAGTTTCCTTGTTTCCTGGATAAGTCAGGACAGTTTAAGGAGATGTTTTTAACTGGCCAGGAGAAATAGCTCAGCACTAGAATCCTTGTCTCCAATGGGCAAAACCCTGGGTTCAGTCCCTAGTACCACAAAAATGAAAGATTCTGTTACTGAAGCAACATTCTTCATGATGTCTTTGGGGCATTTTGTTTATTTTTAAATGGTTTTGCCATTCATGTTGTAAGATCTACTCGTGTATGCCTGGATGCAATCAGCATGTTTAGTAAATTCACCAAATTCCTATGATTTTAGAACTGGCGATGTGAACTGACTCCTCAGCCTCTGGCAAGCACAAATTGACCCTCAGTCTTGTGCTGTACATTTGTTTTGGTTATTTCATGTGGAATTATCCAAGTACAGTAGTCCTTGGAACTGTCAGCTTTCACCTACATAGTGTTGTCGAGGTTCATCTGTGACATAATGTGAACTATCCTGCTGTGTGGATATGTAGTGAGATTTGCTTATCCAGCAGCTAGACTTGTAGGGGTTTTGTTTTGTTTTGTTTTACTCTATGAATAATACTGCTGTGGATGTCACTGCACAGGTATTGGTAAGCTTTTGTTTCTCTTGATTATGAACACGAGTGTGATGCTTGTTTGTGCATGCATGTACACGCACATCTGTATACTGTCTTTTGAAGTCAGATATTAAAAACAAAAATGGCGGGGGGTGTGCACCCTTAATTTAATCTCAGGGGCAGGTGGATCTCTGGTTCAAGGCCAGCCTGGTCTACAAAGTGAGTTTTAGACAGTGTCTCAAAAACAACCCCCTTCAAAAAAAAAAAAAAAACCAAAAAACCCCAAAAAACTGTGTTTCAGTTTTGTTTTTCAGTAAGAATACCAATCATGGGATTTAAGGCCTCATACTAACTTAATGAGCTCTGTAAGACCCTGCCTCCTTTTAGTTACGAATTTAACAGTTCAGCCCCCGATGTTTCCTTCCCAGCATTACGGTATGACCATCAATTAAAACTGCAGATTTTGCTCAGATTTCGCTAGTATCACCTAGTCGTGCTCTTTGTTTTGCCTCAGATTCCTCAGGAGACATTACAGTTATCTGTCCTCTGGTGCATGGTTTTTCTATCTTTATTTCTTATAACTCGACAGGTCCGTAGGCAGATAGGTATTTGCTTGGTGTTGGCTGGTTTGAGAGAGGATCTCACTATGTAGCTCTGGCAAACCTGGAACTTGATCCGTAGGACCAGGCTGATCTTAAAACTCAGAAATCCACCTGCCTCTGCCTTTGGAGGGCTGGGATCAAAGATGTGAGCCACTACACCAAGCATCATTCAGAGTTCTGAAGAGGACTTTTCGGATACTGACTGTCCCTCAGTATCTGGGTTTATCTTGGGTTTATCTGATAGTTTTCTAGGGTGAATAGTAATAATACAGACATGAAGAACTACCATATAAGCAGTGCACATTCTTAATGTTTCTCAGCAGCCATAGTTACTTTAATCTGCCCAAGATTGCTGAGTTTCATCTCCATTGCATCTTGAACTCCATTGTAACTTTCCTCCTTTCTGCGGTGACCCTTCGGAGTGTGCCACTCCACAGCTACACTGCTGGTCTCCTGTGACCTTGGAAACCTTGCAGTGTAACTTCCTTGGTAGACTATTTGAGATTTTCTGTACAAGTAATATTATTTTAAGGGACAGTTGTTTACTCTTTCCACTATATTTCCAATGACTCTGGAATAATTTGTTTTAATAGGCACCCATACATTATTAGAACCTAGAATGCCCCAAAGAGAGCTACTCTAAAAATAAATATTAATGAGACTTTACATTGAAATTAAGGTTTAACTTTGAGTCATTTTGATTTCGCAGCATCTATAGATTTTTAATATTTAGTCATTATGCGCCATGGCTTTGCTATAAATGACTTAGTTTGTTATAGGCTGGATGGTCCCAGTATACAAATCTTTAAATATTAAAAATTACATGCACACACACACATATAGGAGAGGCCAGAGAAATTTGTGGAGTCTGTTCTCTCCTTATACCTATAGGTGGATTCCAGGAAGTAAGCTCAGGTATCAGACTTGCAGAGCAAAGCACCTTTTCTTGCTGAGTTATCTAGCCAGAGTCTGAAACTGAGTGATCTATTGATGTCTGAGAAATTTAGGATTTGGGGATATGTTTGGGGATGTTTTATCTGGTACTAGGGATTAAACCCAGACTTTGTTCTCAGTTATGTAACCACAATAAATCTGAGAATCTAAACCTGAAAGTTTTATTTATTTGAGTTGGAATTTAGCTCTAGTACCTAAGCTGGTTTCAAATTCTTGTTCAAGTGACTCTTCTGCCTTGACTGTCAAAGTAACTCATGCCTAAGTATGTACCACTGTGCTGGGCTTAACATATTCATAAAAACCTGTGGTATTTATGATGATTACCTGGAAGTCAGCAAATAAAGCTCTTTTTTCAACTCAGATTAGATGGGTTAGGTGAAAAGTGTAAATTTAGAAATGGGAAAAGGCAGAAGCTGATTTTTGAATGATCTCTTTAAGCATCAGTAAAGGTATGTTTTCAAACATTTGTTTATTTAAGGTCTATTATTTGAAAAGGTTTTATATTATTATTAATTATTACTAGGGTTTTTTTCTCCTTACTCTAGAAAGAACTAATTCTCCAACTCACAGAAGCCTGCTAGTTGATGTGTAGGAAGAGTCCTCATTGTCCCAAATAATCTAATAGTCCTTACAGGCCACAGTGGTGAGCCACTGGCTTCACAGAGGAGCTGGCCACTGCCTATAAGAGGGTCTGCTTTTTTGAGGGCATCCTTAGCTCTTTAAACGCTGTGTGGTTGGGTAGTATTGTTCTCTGTTATGTGAGGGTCGAGCCAACAAAATCTGGTTTAGAAGCCTTCCCTAGGATTGTGCTATGGCCCCATTTAGAATGTATTTAGTTCCAGAGTTGCATGCATTTATTTTAGTCTAATACTTGGTTTTACAGTTGAAGAAATTTGAAGCCCAGATCAGGTAAGTGACCCAAATAGCTATATTAACATACTTAAAACCCGAGATAACCAGAACTAAGCTGTGAGTTCCCTTCTCTGACAGGAGCTGAAAATGGAGGAAACTCACCATTTTTATACAGTGCTGATTGACACTGCACATGGCTCTGTGTGTTACACAGAACAAGTTTTAAGGGTATAGCTTATAGCCACCACAGTTTGGCCTTTCCCTGGGCCCTTCCCCTTTTTAAAGAGCTCACTAATTTAGGGACACTTAGGTCACTTTCCCCCGTGTCTCATGGGGGCTGGGTTACTCCCAGCTGCCGGGCTTCTGCATGGAAGGTGCCAGTGTTCTCCATAAATCTGCCACCATGTGGCCGTCAGTCTCTCCTTCCTAGAGACAGAGTGTCTCCTGGGTGTAAGAGGCCTTGTGGCAGCCAGTAGCTACACAGGATATGAGGCAGCATGGAGATTAGGTTTGCAAAGAGAATGTGGATATATTTACTCTGTCACATTGGCACACTGGTATGAGTTCCAGAGACATTAATGTTTGAACATTATCTTTGATAGGTTCTGTGTAATTCAAGCACATCTCAAAAAAATAGTGATACCAAGACCTCTGCCTGAAATTATTCAGCCATTAAAAATGATGGCTCAGCTGTTAAGAGCGCTGATTAGGTTTCCAGAGTCTACATCAGGTGATTCACAAGTAACTGCCTGTAGCTCAGTTCCAAGGTATCAGACCCCTAGTGCACATGCAGACAAGTGGGTACAGACATACCCAATGATGATGGATGATGATATAATAAAACAGCCTCAGACTGAAAACTGAAACTCAGATGGTAAGAAAGCATACCGCTATGAAAAACTGAGCCTGAAGGACATGGATTTAAAGACAAATTATTTGGGACTGTTAGTGTCTAATGCAAAGGTCATTCCCTTTTCTGAGGGACAGACTTGCTGGTTGCAGTTCTAGACACAGCCTATCGTGCTATCTCAGAAACTGTTTTCAGCTTTGTGCCTAGGGCTTTTTTGGAAGCCCTCTAAAGCCCAAATTGTTTTCCCCACAACCACTAGAGGGGGCCCTTACTGCATGCCAACTTCTTTTGGATCTAAGTTTTTTTAAACTGGCTAGAGCTGCAGAAGTTGTGAGGTCAAGGTGTGGTATAACTGAGACCTCAGGGGCAGTGCTTTATGAGCTAAGTGTTAACTGCTTGCAGCTCACTCATAAAGGTGCCTGGTGCTCACAACACTGTGTTGCTTTCACAACAGCGCAGCAGCTTGGGTGCTGTGGAGATGGTAATTCTTCTGTACACCAGTCCTGCTTGTTCTCTGCAGAGGGCTGTGGTGGGATTCAGGTGTCAGCTGATAAGGTCCGAAGACGCTTATCCAGGGTCCCGGGCTCCTGAAGGGGGAATGGCCAACCCCATTCAGAGGTGTGTTGTTTGTTCCTTCTGCCTGTGCCTTCTGAGTCCTCATTTAAGCTCAGAGTGTGTCCTGGTTCTCATGTCTAGCCTGGCATTCCTAAATCAGCAATGTGTCCCTTTGTTATATTTCAATTTATAGTTTCTAATCCTCCCCACCACCACTGCCCTTGTCTTCAGAGCATGATGGGAATACTTGTTTATTTTCTTACAAAACCTACAGCTTTGGGGCAGGCACTCTCAACTTTAGGTTGTTCCCAAACCTAGCCTGGGTACTGCTCCAGTGGGCATGGTGGTGAGCAACTTTAATCCAAGTACTGAAGAGGCAGAGGCAGATGGACCCATCTCTCTGAGTTGGAAGTCAGCCTGGTTTACATGATTGCAGGCAGCCAGGGCTACATAGTATAAACCCTGTCTCAAAAAATTATATAAACAAATAAATATAATTTTTGAATAAGTAAATAAAGGGGTTGGGCTGGAGATATGTATGGCTCAGTGGTTAAATTGCCTTTTTTTTTTTTTGAGATGGGATATAATTGGAAGTTTCTGTGCCACCAGATACTCAAATATCCATCAGCCACTTCACAAATAACTGACTCAGAGGCTTAATATTATACTAAAAGCTGGGCCAGTAGCTCAAGCATATTACTGACTAGCTCTCACACTTAAATTAACTCATACTTCTTATCTATGTTTAGACACGTGGCTTGGTACCTTTTCTTAGTAAGACAATCTCATCTTGCTCCCTCTTTGGCTGGTTGGTGCCAGAGTCTCTTCCCTTTCCTCTCCATAGAATTCTCCTAATCTGGTCACCCCGCCTCTCCTTCCTGCCTAGCTACTGGTCAATCAGCATTTTATTAAACCAGTACAAGAGCATTATCCCACAGTGATGAGGTCTCACAATGTGTCCCTGGGTGGCCTCCAGCTCATAGAGAACCACATATCTTTGTGCCTCAAGTGCTGGGATAAAGGCTTGTACCACTCTACCTCCTGCCTCCCCTTCTTCCTCTTTTACTTCTTGCTCTGGCAGAGGACTTGGGTTTGATTCCTAGCACCCACATGGTAGCTCACAACCACCTGGAATTCCACTTCTAGGGGATTTGAAATCCTTTTTTGGACTCAGGAACTGTGCACAGATGGACATACAGGCAAATAACATATACCATAAAAAAATGATTCCCTCTCTGGTGAACATACCCAGAGGCATATGTTTGTGCCTGTACCAACACAATCCTGTCTGGTGTCCCAGCTGCAGTCATACTGGCATCAGCTCATTTTCTCTGATGCTAACTATTCTGAGTATGGCTTTGCTTGTGAAGTTAGCACTGAGGAACCCCTTGGAAGAGAAATTTCTAATGCCTTGTGGCTTTACCCTCTGTTTTTCTTGTGGACACACTTCTAAGATGCTGATACTTGTTTGATTAGAAGTGATTTTCAACCCACTGGGGCTGAAGCATGAGGAGTCCGTGTTCAAAGAGGTGCTGATGGATCCATTCGTCCTGATGGATGTGAGCTAGCCTGTGTGGACCTACAAGGTACAGATGGATTTATTTCATGAAAGGGATAGATTTTAACTGGATACTGGTAACCCAAGGATGCGGAAGAAACCCACATCCCTCAATGTGAAGTAACTTGCCAGAAAATGGTGGAGCTGAGAGAAAAGCCACAGGGAAGGGAGCGGGTATCTTGGAACAAGCTGGTTTCATAGCTGCTGGTGTCTATGATCCTTGTTGCTGCCCTCCCCCTATCCCAGGAATGCCACACAACAAAGGCTCCTGGGAGTTAAGGCTCTTCCACGTGGTGGAGGACAGGAGACTCCTTGCCCTTCTCTCTGTTGGAGCCCGTGCTCTGTAGCCAGCAGGCAGGTTGGTAGAGTCTGGCCCTACCCTCCCTTCAGTTCTTCCCACCTGCCTTGGCGCTTATCTTCTCTTCCCACTTAAAAGAGAAAATTCTGTACAGAGGTTTCTGCTTCTTGACCTCGTGCCTGCTGCTTAGCGCATGGCTTTCCTGGATGCGCTTGGACTGAGCTATGATGTGCAGCTCTGGAACAGGACTTGGATTCTACTCACGCCTTCTGGTTTTATTCCTGAGATCTAATATATATATTAGATCTCAAGAATAAATATATATATAATATGTATATTAGAGTGAGATTGTGGCACATGTCTGTAATCCAAACTCTTGAGAGGTGGAGGTGGGAAGAGTTCAGCGTCATCTTCAACTATATAGAAAGCTCAAAACAGAAACGGGATATTTGAGGTCTCGGAAGTGGGCAGAACTAAGAACAGTTCCTGATTGGCAAGGCAGGAGAGTAGAGACAAATTGGGTTGTCCTTCAACATTGTCTGTTTTCTGAGATTTCCATTCCCTTAAGACAGGGTTAGAGGAAAGGCCGGGTCAGGGTTCTGGTCTGAGTGAACTTCTGCTTCCTTGGAGTCTTTCTCATGTTCACTTTTAGAATAGACTGTTCTGTGGCCTATCCTGTGTTTCTGTGTTGGATGACATTTGGCTGTTTCTTGGCTTTGACATTTTAATCCACTTGGTGTTTGGGTGTTTAATCCAATTGGTAGCATCACTTACCATGCACCCTGTGGTCTATCAGGCCACCCCTGAAAGACCTGTACTTCCCATTTTCTAAAGAGAGGAGCTGAGCCTCCAAGAGGTTATCATTACCTCCCAAGCCATACAAAAGTCATCCTAAAAGGCCATGCTACCTCCAAGTTCCACAAGATGTGGTGGTGCCTCTGTCAGTGTGGTTGAGTTAGCTCAACTAACACTGCCTCCCCCCACCTCGCCCATGCCTTTTCCCACAAACTCTTGTTTCCATGATTTACTCTAGCCACAGAGCATGTTGAAAGGGTGCTGGAGTGAAGCTACACTTGATGGCCCATGAAGTGGGATGGGCAGCTGGTGGCTGAGTAGAACTTCAGAATTGCACTGAGATGTGTAGATGGGCAGGACACACATCCTGTCTCATTAGCAAACCAGAAAGGTTTTTATCTGAGCCTGTGCTGCTGGTCTCTGCTTTAATTTTGTGTTCACTTGGAGGGTTAAGCTTTGACTCTGGAATGGCCCCACAGGCTTACCTCCTGTTCTATCCACTGGTCTCCAGCTGTGCCCCGAAGGGGTGGGGCCTGAAGTAGGGTGAAGTCACTGGGGACAAGTCTTTGAAGATTACACCATTCCTGCTTCCTGATGGATGAGAATGTGAACAGCTGCCCTGCCTCAGGATCCTGCCCTGACAGCCACTTTACCCTGCCTGCCCCTGTTACTGGCTGAAATCTCTCTGAAAGTGAGCCAAAGCAAACATTTCCTCCTTCAATTTGTCTTTTTAAAGTATTTTAGTCAGTGATGAAAAGGTAAATATAGGGCCTGGAGAGATGGCTTAGCCATTAAAACTGGCTACTCTTGCAAAGAACCACGGTTTTATTCCCAGCAGCCACATATGGCAGCTTATGGCCTCCTGTAACTCCAGCTCCAGAGATCTAGTGTCCACATTCACAAAACATACCCACAGATATACACACATATCCATAAATAAAAATCTTACATTTAAAAAATTTAATAAAAAATTTATTTAAAAATGTATTTAAGCAAGAAAAGTAAAACAATGGTTGATGAGAACAGTTCCTGATTGGCAAGGCAGGAGAGTAGAGACAAATTGGGCTGTCCTTCAACATTGTCTGTTTTCTGATGCTGTCCTGATAAGTTTACCTCGTATCCTAGAAGGTTAAATACTTAAATAGTTCAAGTAAATTATCAGCTGAAGCTGAGAAGAAATTGGCTGTAGTGGGAAAGAAAATATGAGGGGCACATATGGATCATGTGAAACCAGAGCATGAGTACATTCTGGTTATATTACCCTCTGGGCAATCCCTAAAGGGATTTGATGTAGAGGGAAGATATTATATTGGAATGGATATTTCTCCCATACAAAGTAAGAAATTAAAGACGTATGTGGAAAAGATTTCTGACTTGATTTTAAAAGAAAATTTGAGACTTCATCAATTGACAGGAATGGACCCAGCAGAAATTGTTGTACATTTAACTAATGACGAAGTTGACCAGTTATGTGTAGAAAGTGAACCTTGACAAGGAGCTTACAATAACTTTGGGGGAGATATTAAAAACTGTTATTCCAAAAGCAAGAGAATAAAGTAAAAGGAACCAGTTGTGTCATCCCTCACATGGTACAGAAAGAAGAACCATGTTTGTTCTAAGTGGTTCGAAGCTCTTATAATTCTATACAAAAGTCAGAATTGTATGCCATTCTTAAGGATACTACTGGACTTTGAAGAACCTCTTAATACAGTCACTGACTCTCAGGATGCAGAAAGACTGAATTTATTCCTGTTAAAACAATTAACTTCAGCATGTATACAATTACAGGAAATAATCAAATAGGAATCATCCTATCAAATCCCATAAAGATCGTCCAAGTCCTCTAGCACAAGAAAATGATGAAATTGATTGGCTATTAATAGCAAGTGTCCTGGAGACCTCAGGATTTTATTTTTTTTTAAAAAAAAAAAAAACCACCACGTTAGTAGCAAAGGTTTAAAAAAGGATTTCTCTATCACTTGGCAACAAGCCAAAGAAATTGTAAAGAATAAAAAATGTTCTACTTGTTCCTTCTGTAACCAAACTCCATTACTTTCAGAAGGAATTCTAAAGGTATACACAGAGATGAAAATTGGCAGATGGATATGTTTCATTTGCAGAGTTTGGAAAATTAAGATAGGTACATCATACAATAGATATGTTTTGGGGATTTCAATGGGCAACTATTTTGAGTTCTGAAAAGGCTGACTCTGTAATTACACACCTATTAGAATTCTGTCATGGCCGTGATGGGCACACCTGTACAAATGAAGATTGACAATGCTCCGGCATATGTCTCTAGTAAAATGAAACAGTTTTTTTTGAATAGTATAAAGCATATTACAGATATACCACGCAATCCTACAGGACAAGTGGTCATAGAAAGATACAACTGCACTTTAAAAGAAATGCTTAATAAATAGAAAGGGGGAACTAAAACTCCCAAAGATAGATTGTATCATGCCTTAGTAACCTATATTGGTCTACAGAAAAAACTACTGAGCTAAATCAACCTGTGTGCTTTAAAGGGGTGCTAACCTCAGAATAGAAACTAGGGTGTGTACTACTTAGGGAAGGGGTTCCGCTTCTGTTTCCACAGAAGAAAAGCTATGGACACCATCAAAACTAACAAAGATTCAATTTGAATAGGAGAAATGATGGCTCATTCACTGATGTGACAATTCAACAAATTTTAAAGAAAACTCACCAAACAAGGGTCAGGGAAGGATTTTGCTTTGTCTTTACAGGAAAATAGAAATACCCATCCTTAAGAAGCCAAAAGACTTAGAGGTACAAAGCAGAAGGGAAGGCAATTCAGAAAAAAAATTTCCAAGCAAAGAAAAATCAGACCTAATGGTACCAGTATACGCTACAGGATAAAATCTCACTACCTAAACATCTATATCTCTTTACTTGTTACAAAAGTTGTGGTCTTGACTCAGTTGTAAATCAAAGTTGGCTTTAGAGTTGGTTCTCTTTTTTTCTAAATCCAAGCATGTTCTTAAAAGAAAAATTTAAGTGTTTCTGCCTCATATCAGAAGAGCCACCTGGTATGAGACAGAAGAAACCCTAAAATCTAGTGACTATTATTGTTTAAATTCTATTTCTCTCCATGTTTATTCTTGACTCTTTGGGACTTTTCTTTAGATATAGTGCTGTTCTAAAATCTAAGTTTTCTGTTTTGATATTGATAATGTTTAAATTTTCCACAATGAATCATAAATTTTCCTATCAGCAATCTCTAAAGTCTCCATAAGGAATATGCATAATGATGATGCTATTGATCTGATAAACACCACTATCTGCCCAAGACAGTTCCAAAGCAGCTAGCTGACATGGTCCACCATTTTACACCAGGACTTCAGAAAAGCTTTGCCCATTACTCTGAGCCAAACTACAAATGTTACAGCCTCTCCTTATGAGACATAACCATTGTTTAGGTTTTTTTTTTAAATTTAAATAGGATAATATTGCCTCTAGACAGCAGGAAGCAATTCTAAGTAAATGATGTCTCCTCTCCCAACAGGTTTTGTTTTCTCAGGGTTATAGATAATTGACATCTATTGGGGGTTGGTTGTAAGTTACAATAGGGTTGGGGATGGAAAAGGAAAATGGAGAATAGATAGGTTAGGATAATAAGATGATTATTGTATCTATTTCTAAACTAATTTAGTAAATATCAGCTTTAGATAATTTGCATTGGTATGGATTCTTATATATTGATACAAATGTAAAATTATATCTCTATTACTGTTTAAGATAATTTGTGTTTAGATACAAATTCAGAACTATGTCATATTTTGCATATGTTTTTTGTCATATTAGGGATATTGTCATATTGCACTAATCTACCTCTGATTAAGATATTTCTGTATATTATCACAACTTTGAGGTCATTGTCTCTATACTGTACATCTATTTACAGATTGTTTTTATAATATCTTTGAGCTATATAGGTTGATAAAAATTATAGGTTAATAGTCGTCCATACTTGTCATACCTATAGCCATGTTAGCTAGGTTTTCGATATATACAGAAATAAATGGCAGATAGATAAAGACCTGGAGAATATGGCATTTAAATGTTTTAATAACTTAGAACTCTGCTGATGTGAGACACGATTACTCCTGGCAGTACCAATCTACTAATTTGTCTTCTTCTTGGCAAAAAATGACCTGTTTGGCCAAGAACTTCCCTTGTCTTGACTGCTGACAGTAAGCACACTGTCCACTCTGAACAAGCAGGACACAAGGAAAAGTGACTGCTGAACCTTGCCAAGACAGGGTAGGACAGTCTTTCAAATTTTCCTGCTTCTGCAAATGGTCTGGCAGATATTATAGGCCTATAGCTATAAGTGGATTTCCCAACATTGCAGAGATACATTGAGTGACTGTCCAGGCAGCCCACTGCCTCTGTCTTTTCTTGCATTTCCTGGAAATTGCTTGCTTGTACTTCCTGTTTACTCAGAGAAGATATTTTCCTTCTCAGGTCTTTGATGGGGTTAAAGACTAGGTAGTTACAATTATAATTCTCTCATATTTTAATTAAGAGCATTTCAGGCATAAGATTTAGATTCTTAAGGAGAAGACAGCTATTGGAGTAATCTTCATTACTTGCCAATTACCTTTGGCCTGAACAATTTGTTTCTTGTTTGTTGTTCTTGCTGACTATATTTCCATTTTTATTTAGGTTATTATTTTCTCTTTCTCCTGGACAATACTTGATAATCATTTTTATTGTACATAGTTTTGTTTTGGTGCAGATCTTTCTTATTTAAGGGGAAGTGCAGTGGGTATTTGCTTCACCAATGACCTTGGGCTATCTGGCCCATTTAGAGGTGGTGCTCCTTGTCTGCCTATGTGATCTCTTAAAAGGGAAGAGAGAAGGGGTCATCCTCTCTTCTTGGGTGGTGAAGTTCAGGTCAGTGGCATGAAGCAGCGTGTAACTGGTCTCCAGTTTTTCGAGGACTCTGCAACTGGATTTATCTTATTGTGTATCAGTGAGTGTTCCCCATAGAACCCCTTAATAAATAAATATATATAAATATATTCATACACACACATACCTTTGGGGCTCATATAACCACCCCCTACCAGGATCTAGGGATTTATAGGCAAGTCTTGGTAGCCAGAGGAATCTGTTGGCCTCAGAGCACAGTCAGGCCTACTACAACCTTTGACTCTTAGAGCAAATGCCCATTTGTGAAGTGGAAGAAATCTCTCCAATATTTTTTATAGTGCTTTTACTAAAGTTAACATGACCCCAGCCAATTCTTGTCTCTAGGCCAGTATGAACCTTGCCAACGAAAGTCACAGAGCCTTTCTCAGAATCCAGAATATGGAAGGAGAGGTCTTCATTTTTGGAAAAGATGTCTCTGGTCTTCTTCCACTGTCTTCCATGTTTGTGGGACCACCTTCTTCAAGCCCTTACCAGAAAGCAAGCCTTTAGAACCTGATCTCCATCCCATTAAACTTTGCTTTTACCTCCTAAGGCCTTGGATCTCTATTTCAAAATCTCCTTTGTTGGAGAGCAGGTTTTCTTTTTTTATGTGTTACTTACTTATGTGTATGTGTCTACTTATGCAGATGCCAGAAGACAGTGTCTCCTTTATCACTCCCCGCCTATTACTGTGAGGCAGGTTTCCTCCCCCTGAATTTGGGGCTCATGGTTTCTCTGCTAGGCTGTCTCCACTCACCTCAGAGCTAGGGCTACAGGTATCAGTGGGGATACTCTGCTTGTTAATGAGTTCTAGGATCTGAACAGGGTCCTCATGAGTGTAGAGCAAATCTTAAGCACTGAGCCATCTGTCAGCTCCGAGACCAGGTTTTCTTCTTTACCTCTCAGGTTTAGAAGGAGATCCATCAAAGTGGGGTGGCTGATACTTTTCTTTATCACTTGTCAGCAATGACACTTTTATTTTGTCCTCCCCCCCAAATATACACACACCCCCTACACTCAATACACTTACCCATTACCTACAACACTTTGCACATCATTACCAGGACATAGGTGTACATCTCTCCCTCAAGCATGGTCTTTATCAACCTTCTTCCCAATTCTCACCCTTGGGAGTCCTCTCAGCTCTGCCCTTCTCCCAAGATGTGAGATCTTTATTGATGTGTACTTTTGAAAAAACACAGTCTCACCCGAGGAGAGTGTATGTCAGAGATTCACTGATCTCTGTGGGGGACTAGACGGTTGACCAGAGTTCTATAGGACAGCAAGTCCACACTCTTAGGGGTTATCTCTTCTCAGTGACAAGAATCATTCCCAATTTAGGAATTGTGTGTTCTATTATCAATCAATAACTCCTTTGAGAGTCCAGATCAATCAGGAAATAGTGGGTCAGACAATTAGCTTTATTTTTTAGGAGGCCTGGTGACCCAGGAGGGTGGTGCTACTCCCAGCATCTGGCTATAAAAGTTTGCAGTATACTTGTGCCTTGTTTCAGGGGTTTGGATACACTTTCTAAACACATGAAGTGCCTCTAAAGTCTAACAGGGAGTAAGTAGCTGCTAGGCTCACAGGGTTGGCAGGCAAGGAGGCCAAATGGTTTTCTTAGGCCAAATGTAGTGGAGGCAGGTGTGGGATGGGAAGAGGGAGGCCAAACATGAAGAGAAGGGGTTGCCATTTTGATCCTGAGGAATGCTAGAGCAAGGATTGGTTGGGAGATGGGTTTGTCAAAGATCTGGAGCAGAAAACCCATGACTTAGGCACTATGATTAATCAATTTTTTCAGATAGAAAATCCTCAGTTTAGATTATGAAGACCCAAAGCCACCAGACTAAGTGAGGAAGCTCATGGTTGGTGCAGCTCTGTGTCTTCATCCATAAAGCACCAGAGGCCTGAGGGGGTGCAGGTGACACTGTGTGAGTGTGTGTGCGTGCGTGTGTGTGTGCGTGCGTGTGTGTGTGTGTGTGCGTGTGTGTGTGCGCGTGCGCGTGCGTGTGCGTGTGTGTGTGCGCGTGCGCGTGCGTGTGCGTGTGTGTGCGTGTGCGTGTGCGTGTGTGTGTGCGTGTGCATGCGCGTGTGCGTGTGCGTGCGCGTGCGCGTGCGCGTGTGTGTGTGTGTGTGTGTGCGCGCGCGCGTGTGCGTGTGTGTGTGCGTGTGCGTGTGTGTGTGTGCGCGTGTGCGTGTGCGTGTGCGTGTGTCCATCTAACTTAGATTTATCATCATATTTGGAGTCTAAGGAGGATTGTTTTTGTTTTAGTCCCTTAGGCAGGATCTCTGTCTCTATGGCCCTGGCTGGCCTAGAACTCACGGACATCTGCTTCTGCCTCCTGAGTGTGACTAAAGGCATGTTCTCTTGTGGCGTGGAAGATGGCAGCAGGGGTAATTCTAACAAAAGTTTGTGGGTTTTTTTGTTTTTTTTTGTTTTGTTTTGTTTTTTTTTTACAAATCCAGTTTGCGTTAAATTCCAGTTTAAGAACAGCGCCTCGAAAACACGGAGAAACCCTGTCCTCTAAATGGTAAACATAAGTAAATAATCCATGCTTAGAATGTGTATAAAATCCAGGAGTGTATGAGTTCACTCTAGAAAGAGCCCAGCAGGCCACTTTTCAAGATAGTTATCATGCTGTGTTTATTTTTGTGTAACAAACCGCACCAAAACTGAGATGAGAACACCTGGTATCTTATCACATGTATCATTTTGTGGGTCAGGGATCTGGGCAGGGCTCAGCTAAGTGCCTCTTCTCAGCATGTGGCATCAGTGTTCACTTAAGTGGGACTGAGTTGTCAGATGTCCAAAGCAGCTTCACTCTGGTGGGTTGTCAGGCTACTTAGAAGCCTGGCCAGGCTGGCGGCACAGGCCGCCAGAGAGAGCAAGTGATTTCTCCGACCATGAGCCGGATTTACAGAAAAGCACAGAGTGCAAGAGAGTGCTAACAAATGGCTAAGATCTGGGCTTTTGATCATCTAGCTTGGGAAGTCCCAGATTCTCACTTTCACCTTATCCAATCTGTCTAGCAAGTAGCAATGCCCAACCTAGTTCCTGGGATGCAGTGTTGGAGCCAGATCTCCATGGAGGAGCAGCAGACATTTGATGGTCGTCTTTAACCCAGTATAGTTACCCCCAAAAGATCATTTTGTTTGTTTTGTCTTTGGGAGACAGGGTCTTGTGTTGTAGTCTAGGCTAGCTTTAAATTTGAGACCCTCTTCCTGTGTCCCAGAGTGCCATATTACAGCTGTGTGCTAGATGCCTGGCTTCAAAATGGATTTTTACAAAGGTTTTCTGCTTTTAGAACCTTCCCAGTGGCATCTTGGGTGAGTAGAATGAGTCTGGACTGGCCATCAGGAAGCCTGAATTTCAATACAGCTGACCATCACTTTGAGCACGGATTTCTGTTAGCTGCGCTGGGAACACAAAGGAAGCCGATGAAAGTCTCAGACACCATCCTGTACCTATTCTTACTGTGGTATCCTTGGGCACATCACATCTCTTAATGTCAAAAATGAGGAGCTTGGGCTTGCTGGCCATGAGCCTGTTCCCAGCACCAGCTTCCTGGGACGGGAGATATGCTGCTAGGCAACTCGGGACACTGAGCTATTCCTGACCTTTCTTCTTTAGAAAGGTCCCAGAAAAGAAGCCCCAGGAAGCTCATTTGTACATAGTTATCTATTTAGAAATAAATTCACAACAAGAGACCTTTAAATTCTCAGCTTTCCCAGAGACCAGGGACAGGAATGGGCATACATGGAAGAATCTTGTTCCTTTCTCAGAAGCATAAAGTCTTACTTGTTCTATAAACTTGTGTGATGGGTAATTGGGAACTGCACACCCAGCTAAACCAGGTTAGACAGCTGTCCATTGGCAACGGTCAATCTTTTCATCTAAAAGGTCCCCAGAGCAGGCACACAGTCCAGATAGGGGTCTCCAGAAAGCAGAACAGACCACTGAAGTCCAAGCCTCCTCCCTTCAGACCACCCTGGTGTCTTCCTCAGGACATTTGTGCTCCAGGCTATCTGGAGGGAAGCAGGAGGCAGCCAGGGTCTGGCCACCAGTGAAGATGGGGGAGGGTGAGCAAAGTGTTCTGGCCAGGAGCCAGGGCTGTGGGATTTACAATCATCCTGGGGCCTGTAAATACTTCAAGCGGCTTTTTTATTTTGAGGCCATGAGTAATTGAGCCAACTGTGCCCTGTCTCCCACAGCCTGGCCCTGCCTCCTCCCACTCACAAACGCACACTCATTTACACCTGTCGCACACACACAGACACACAGACACACACACACACACCCCTGTGCATAAATGAGGCAGGAGGAGCTTTGTATGGAGGGCTTGTAATCTGTTACACACATCGTTGTCATATGTTGTCATGTACTACCTGATTTAATTGTGACACCAGATCCTTAAGGGAGCCCTACGTCCCCGTTTTTGTAGGTATGATGGTGAATCATGATTATCTGCTTTATTAGATCAGCATTTAGCTAAAAGGCACACTGGGTGCTCCTGGGGGGGATTCTCTTGATCGGGTTGATTGAAGATCCACTGACTAGTGGGCATCTTTTCCCAGTAGCAGCCAGGAAAGGCTCTCCTTCACTCTGAGCTGACTTTTGTTGCTCTTTACTTGCTACATTCCTTTGCTGATATTAGGACCCAGCTTTGAGCTTCCAGAGCGCACTGAAGCCCAGCAGCTCTGCATGAACCCTCTGGGCCTACCAGGCCAGACTGGGACTGTGGAAGCATCCAATCTTACGGGCCAAGCAACTACCAGGTCTCAGCCTCTCCAGCCGTAAGGCCACACAGATCACAGTGGGTGAGCCACTATAATAAATGCCCCCACAACAAATATCCATTCTCTTGATTCTGTTTCTCTAGAGAACCCTAGATAATACAGTGGGTGAAGGAACCGACAAAGCCAAGGGAAGCAAATGACCTCTCCAGAGAGGCTACTCCCTCTCCCGAGCCCTACTCGGTCCCTGTCAGCTCAGGCCCTCTGCTGGCAGGCGGCAAGGCTGAACCTTGCTTGGTATCATCTCGGTTTGGCATCTTCTGATATGGAAACTGGACTTAAAACAATTATATATCATAAAAGACTGACAAATGAAACAAATTTAAAAACAAAACAAAAACAAAAAAATTGGTGGTGGTGTCTGCCTTTAATCCCAGTACTCAGGAGTCAGGTGGATCTCTGAGTCTGAGGTAAGCCTGGTCTACAGATCAACTTCCGGGGCAGCCAGGGCTACAGAGAGACCCTGTCTTCAAAACAAAACAGAAAACTATATCTTTATGTGGCTCCAAAAAGTACAAAATCAACAAAAACAAAAACAAAAACAAAAAACCCCAAACTGTGTCGATAATAGGCATAAATCTAACTAAGCTCCGTAATACACAGTTTTTATTCATAAGTAGAAGACCAAAGGGCGGGCAAGATGGCTTAGCAGGAAGGGGCGCCTACTGTCGAAGCCGATGACCTGAGTTATTCCCAGGATCCATGTGATGGGAGGGAGACCAACTCCTACAAGTGAATCCTCTGTCCTTCACTCTTACTCCTCTCTCTCTCTCTCTCTCTCTCTCTCTCTCTCTCTCTCTCTCTCTCTCTCTCTCTCTCTCTCCCTCTCTCCCTCTCTCTCTCCCCCCCTCCTCTCTCACACACATACACATGCATGCACAAAAAAATTAAATGTCATGAAATTTTTTAAAGAGAAAGGCTAATACACAATTGAGCAAATGATGAAGATTATACTTTAACAAAAGGGACAGTTCAGCCTGGTGGTGCCTTTCATCCCAGCCCTTGGGAGACAGAGGCAGGTGGCTCTTTGAGTTCAAGGCTAGCCTGGTCTACAGAGCAAGCTCCAGGACAGCCAGGACGACAGAGAAACCCTGTCTTAGGAACAAACGAACAAGAAGAACAAATCCTAAGTATCACGAGGAGCTCAAACCCACTCACAAAATGAGCCACACAAACTAAGCTGCCAGTCAGACTGGGAAGATCCAGGCCACACAATTCTAGTTTAAAAAGTGAATGACGGATTTCCAACATGTATTCTGCAAAAGCCAATGCCCACCGGAAGTCCTTTCGGATACAAACAAAAGTCACGAGTTACCATCACCCACCTACCTGAGTAGCTAAATAAAAAGACTTATATTATTCCCCCTTATCTATTGTTTCTTGTCTGTGCTTTCGGATATGTGCCATTAATGGTGATCTGAAAATATCAAATTGAAAATTCCAAAACAACAAATAAGTTTAAAATTACATGCTGTTCTGAGAAACATGAAATGTTATACTGTCTTGCACCCTCCCATCTAATACGCAATTTTCTCTTTGTGCAGAGTGTCCATACTCACCTTTCCATCACTTAGTAGCCATTTGGGTTATCTGAGGGGCTGCTGGGTATCACAATGCTGGTGCTCAGGTCACTCTTACTTTGCTCAATACTACTAGCACTAAAAAGTGTAATGATGCCAATTTGGCTACACCCAAGAGAAGCCTTAAAGTGCTCCTTTTAAGTTAAAAGGTGAAAATTGTCAAGAAAGAAAGAAAACACCTTCTGAGGTTGCTAAGATCTATGGTAAGTATGAATCTTCTATCCCGGGAACTGTGAGGAAGGAAGGGGCGTCTCTGCTAGTTTCCGGCTCACACCTCACCCTGTGATTGCTAACTCCACAGTGTGTGATAAGGATTTAATTAGAGTGGGAAAGGTTTCAGCTTCATGGCTGGATGTCAGGAACAGAAAGTGAGACCCAAATGATACCATGAAAGGTCTGAGGCTACTTCACCTCATGTTGACTTTGTCAATCCCATCCTGCATCCTCACGGGACATCTGTGTTCTCATTCTCAGAAGGGTCAGCTCCACCTTTGCTACACTTTGTTATAGTTCTATTATGACCATATCTTTTCTTATACCTAATCTATATATTAAACTTTATGGTATGCAGGCACGGGAGGTATATCTAGGGTTCAATACTCCTGAGGCTTCGAGGACCTCATTGGTCCCCCATTGCACCCTCCTGCATAGAGAGGCTTCTGTAGGTGGGACTTGTCACCATTATATAAGCAAACCTCAGAAGGTGGCCAGGGCAGTGAGGGGGCTACATAAGCCTGACTAGAGGCCATGCAGGTTAGCCCCAACCATGTTCCCAGCCATGAGTGTGCAGGGTCACTTCTACTGCTTCCAAACCAGACTTCTCCATTAGTAAGGCCAATCATCTTGCTATTAGAACATTTTAATAGGGTCATCAATGGGAACAGGTATTTGTCTTGAGGTCTAGAATACAGGAAGTACTATCTCTTAGAAACCAGATGACTATTGGGGTGTTGGAAAGGTGGACCCAAAAGTGAGATAATTTACTACTCTTGGTATAGTGCAAGGAATCTTTTTTGAGTTCCGCCATGGTGCCAGTTTGCAGAGTCTGCCCTCCCTGAGCACACCTAGCCCCTAAGGGTGCTTGCCTTAACGTTAGAATTTCTGTTTCCTTCACTGGGTTCATTAGTGTGAGGATCCAGGCAAATGGGTCAAAGATGGAACCTCCACACTGGCAGCACAGGCAGGCAGGGGAAGGACGACCCTGTGGCCATCTCTGCCTCTACCCTAGAGATCTTAGCAGAAAGAAAAATCACAATCTCCAAGTCCAGACAGTCTTAAAATTTAGCCTTGTTGCTGGGCTGTTTCCTCTTTTTCTGGGCTTCAGCTTCTTCATGTATAAAGTGA
Source organism: Phyllotis vaccarum (assembly GCA_033318265.1). Taxonomy (NCBI): domain Eukaryota; kingdom Metazoa; phylum Chordata; class Mammalia; order Rodentia; family Cricetidae; genus Phyllotis; species Phyllotis vaccarum. Next base: position 7,815,740 of record JARWLC010000004.1, on the reverse strand, counting down.
AACTCATGGTGTCTGCCTCTGTTTTGAGGGTCCCTATTGTCCTGTCTGCTGGAGCTGCTGGAGCTGGGTCCTTTTTAAATCTTGGCTGTGCCAATCTTTGGGGAATCTTATGAAAACTTGCTATAGTATCTCCTCTAGTGTGAGTCTGGTGATTATTTCAACTGTAGATGTCTAAAGGTGGCTTTTCCCTTGTCTCCCCCCCCTTCTCCCTCCCCATGTCTCCCCTTTATTTTTATGGTGCTGGGGTCAGTACATGCTAAACCAACACTACACGGAGCTGTAGCCAGCATGCATCCTCGCTGGAGGTAGGATAAGGTGTCAGGGAGCTTTCAGTGCTTAAAAGCTTTCAGCTGAATTTCCTCAAGTACATTTTATGTTTTCTCCTCTTTTGAAAGCTCTGATCACTCCACTTTTCTAATTTTATTGTCACTTTTTTCTTTCTTTATGTCTTGTTTTATTTGTTTGTTTTTTGACGTGGTTTAATGAATTCCACACTGGCCTGGAACTTACTGTAGAGCCAAGAATGACCTTGAACTTCAGACCCTCCTGCCTCCACTTCTCAAGTGCTAAGATCACAGTTGCTTGTAGTTCTGGACAAGTCCTCCCCCAACTGAGCCGTCTCCCGCCCTCCAATTCCATCTTCTTTCTGGGTTTCATTTCAGTTTTTGTTGCTCCTGTGTCTTCAAGCTCACTAACTTTTTCTTTTACAATGTATAATTGGTCATAAATCACATGGCATTTATTATGTCTGATGTAGGAATGCCTTTCTGTATGCTGTGAATATCAATCTTTAAATAAAGGAGCTGCTTTGGGCCGTTACAGGCACCATAGAAGTAGGAGGAGAAATCAGAATATGTAGGAAAGGAAGGGCGGGGTCAGGGACAGATCGAGCAAGCCGCCCAAGAAGCATGTAAGGAACACAGGTGAGCCATGGGCCACATAGCAGACAGATTAATAGAAATGGGTTGAGTTAAGATGAAATAGCTAGCAATGAGCCTGAGCCATAGGCCAAACAGCATAAAGTTAATATAAGCGTCTGAGTCATTTCTGGGGACCTGAGCAGCAGCGGCAGGCTGCTAAGGGGTCTGGCGCGGCAGGGTCTGGGCCTCAGGCCACCCGGGACCAAAAAACCCCACTACATCAATGTCTTATTCATTGTAGTTTATCTCTCCAAGTTCTATTTGAGACTTTGGATGCATTTTTACATCTCTACTTTTTTTTTGAATAGAAAGGATGAAGTTATGACCATGACTTCCTGTTCTCGGCTAATCCTGACATCTTCTGCACTTGGTTCAGTTGGTCGATTATTGTTCTCTTTGTGGGTTGTATGCTTTCTGTCTCTACAAGCCTAGAAATCATTAAGTGGTCAGATACTTGTGTGCTGGGTCTCTCTGTATCCCTACAAACTTTGTTCCCACTTCCTGATTCCTGTTTTTGGTTGTGTCTTTGTTTTTGTTTTTCTGGGGTCCAGGGTGGTATTCAGGCTGATTGTTCCTCCCTGATAAATCAGGGTCCTTCTTTCTGATCACTTTGCCCAATGCCCTTTGGGTCAGTTTTCCCAGTCTGCCTAGTGGGATCAGGCTTCTGTACAGTCCTGTGTAGGAGGTAGATACTGTTCTCTCTGGACCTGTCAGATGGATCTGCCCTCAGGTAGCCACCTCTCTGGAACTCACAGATCAGTACTGTGCTGGATACTGGAGGGACCGCCTATGATACCTGAGTTTCTCCATCTGTTTCTGGTACTCTTTCCCATGACCTCTAGCTTTTCAGACTGTTAGCTCTATGTTCCCACTCAGGGACTCCAGAGTCTCCAACTCTGTCAGTCTTCAGGGTTATTTGAGAAATTGCCTTGATTAGCTGGCAAGTGGCAATGTCTGTGGGACATTGATTACTAATGAATGTAGGTGGTCCAGTCCACCATGGATGGTGTCATCATTCCTGGGAAAGTGGGTCTGGGCTATATCAAAAGGTAGCTGAGCAAGGATACCTGAGAGCGAGCTAGTGAGCAGCCTTCCTCCATGGCTCTGATTTTCCTCAGCGATAAATTGTGACCTGGAAATGTAAGCTAAAATAACTTTCTTCTCCAAGTTGCTTTTGGGCATGGTGTATTACAACAGCAGAGCAATTGGAGTGCGTTACGTGTATGGGAAGTAGAAGCATCCTTAGAGCATTGAGCTGCAGCAGGGATGGGGCTCATCTAGTGTGCCTCCGCGATCCTGTGTCAGATATGGAACAATGAACCCACTGTTTCGTATCTGACGCTGTTTTTCTTGTGGCTGTTTCCAGCAAGACTCTAAAGCTAATGTCTGTTATTCTATCTTATCCAAAAACAGAATTCTAATTTTTATCATTTGTCAACACTATTAGTTATTTTTGTTAACTTTTAGAGATACATATATACACTTGCAGCCTAAGCATATTATTGGATAATTTTGTCAGACAGAATTATTTTATTTATATTAAACCATCTTTTATGGTAGCTTGATTTTTGTTGGCTTTCTCTATTAGGGTTAGATTTCTTTCCTTTTTTGAGATTTTATTTATTTTGTATGTGTGTAAGCATTTGCCTGCAGGAATGTCTGTGTACCTGTCCTTGGAGTGTAGAAGAAGGCATTGTATTCCCTGGAACCGGAGACATAGGTGGTTTTGAGCCACAATGTGTGTACTGAGAATTGAACCAGGGTTGTCTGGAAGAGCAGCTAATGTGCTTAACCATTGAGCTATCTTTCCAGCACAGGGCTAGATTTCCTTTTTGTTTGTTTGGTTTGGGATTTTGGTTTTTTTCAAGAGAGGGTTTCTCTATGTAACAGCCTTGGCTGTCTTAGAACTTTCTATGTAGACTAGGCTAGCCTTAAATTCACAGAGATCGTTTGCCTCTGCCTCTCAAACACTGAGATTAAAAGGCGTACACCACCCCGCCCGGCTTAGATTTCTTCACATGCTTAAAAATGTTAGTTTCAGGTTCATTTGGAATAGCTGTGGAGAGATTTTATTGTGTTTCAGACATAGATTGGTTTCTCATTATCTATGTGGTTCCTAAACACTTGGAGCAGCAGGGGTACCCAGTGTGAACTTGCAGACCCCCACCCCCCATTAAGCCTGCCCCCTGTCCCTCGCCTGTAGCAAAAAGCCAGGCTCTGTGAGGACCAGGACCCGCTAAGCCATTTTCTCCAACTGTATGAACTGTCTTGAGACTCAATCCTCTCTTCTCCAAGATGGGCACAATGACACTCTCGGTGCTTTGGGAGCATGAAGCAAAGTGTCTTACAGGCCTCTCATGTGCGGTTGACTGTAATTCAGACTAAGACTGTGTGTCTTCTGCAGCCTGAATGAAGGGAAGGAAGTTAATACTAAGCTAACAGGTGCAGAGGATGCCACTGGACCTTGAAAACAAATGGTCTCATGAGTGTTTACATTCATCAGGGTGCTCCCCTTAATCCGTTTCTGTCTGTGTGTTCTCAGAGGGAGGGGCAGAACACAGAGGTGGGGAATGTGTGCTATTTCTGGAGCCAGAAAGGGACAAAGCCATCAGCTATAGTCTGACCTGCTGCCGTGACTCTGGAAAGTCACAAAGTCATCTCAGGGAGACCTGTTCTTTCTCAGCCCTGGGGGACAGAGGAAGCCCATCCATCTTGCTGGTATCCAGCCAGCATAAGCTGAAGCTGGGGGGGGGGGGGGTTGGGGGGGGGGGGAATCGAGAGCTAATTTTGGGCAAATGCCTCTGGAGCCCTAGGGAGGATCAAAGGGTGCTCCTTCCTGCCCCCACCCTGACCCCATTCTTGACGCCACTGACACCAGAGGATTTGTCTCTTATTGGCTTGTCCCCCTCCTCCTTCCCTCTCATTTATTATCTTTTGATCATGCGTTTGTGTGTGCGGAGGTTTGTATGTGTTTGTGTAGTGCCTCTGGAGGTCAGAAGTTGTTGAGGTCTGTCCTGAAGGTGGGGTTACAGCTGATTGTGAGCAGCCAGACATGGGGGATGGGAACCAAACTCAGGTCAGGTATCCACACCCCTGGAGGTGTTCCCAGGCTATCCCTCCCACACTGGCAGTTCCAATTGTCGCTTGAATGACCGACTCTCCCTTTCTGTCTCTGTGACCAGTACACTTTTCACAGGACACCAGCTGTAAAGAGTAAGGCAGGAGAGAAAGACTGTATTGGTGGCTATATTCAAAGATGCTTCTTCATATAGGGAAATTTGATTCACTGAAAGTTTGCAAAGCCAATAGGACATAAGATTAATTTTTACTTAATTAGCCAAGTTTACAAAACTAAAATAAACAAGTACTTTTACCTTAATCATGAAATGTTTTAAGTTATTAAGAAACTGAGATAGTATTTAGCTGCATTAAAGTAGTTTGATGTACTGTAGTATTATTAATCATAATCCAAGAAATTTCATTCTTGGTTTTTTTTCACTTCCTGTTATTCTGAACAACAAAATGTCTACCATTTATACATACAGTCATTGTGGGCAGTATTTTAATAAACATTTGACTTGTCTTATTTAATTATCAAAACAAACTAATATGATAGTTTTTGTTTTGTTTAGTTTTGTTTGTTTTGAGACAGGGTCCCAGGCTGCTTTTGAACTCCTTATGTAGATAAGGATGACCTTGAACTCCTGATTCTTCTGCCTTTGCCTCCCAAATGCTGGGATTCCAGGCTCTTGACTCTCAGTATGATAGATGTTAATAACTTCATTTTCCAACATCAAAGGAAATGTAAGTGACTTGGTTGAACACGATTCTCTTGGGTAATCAGTGCAAACAAACCTTAAGTTTCCATATACAACCCATGATATTTTTCATCATTATTTACCTTGTCTAACTTCTCATTCCTTTGATAGGTCTGATGATTAAAATGGCTTGGGGGAGTGGACAGTAGTCATTTAGATTTAGAACAAATGGGTACTTACCACATCCACTAGCTGTTCCTTGCTGTACCTTAACACAAGGGAAGAAAAGACACATGGTTTCAAGTTCTGGGTGCTGTGGGAGCACAGAGAGGAAAGCGCTCCAGCCTAATTATGCCTGAAGAGCAGCTGCCAATTAAGACCAGGAAAGCCAACGGCAGGAAGATGGAAATTATCTAATGGCCACCCATTTTGCCATATGGGAAACGTTTGAGGGCCATCGCATGTGAGTAACCAAGACATTTTAAATTTTGTTTCTGAGACTGGTTCTCAAACATTAAAGGCTGGCCCCACACTCAGTGTGCACCTAACATGACCTTGAACTTCTGATCCTCCTGCCTCCATGCCTCAAATGCTGAAGTTATAAGTGTGTACCGCCATGTCTGGTTTACAGGAGGCAAGGTTCACACACAGGGCTTTGTACACATTGTGTAACCTATCAGTTTAGTTATGACCCTAGCCTACTTTTTTGTTTTTATTTATTTAAAGGGGGGAAGATTTGCTTTTAATTTTTTAATTTTTTAAATTTGTATTATGCAAATGTAGTGTGCCTGGTTCCTGTGGAGAATAAGGGTCCAGTGCTCTCTGTCTAGAACTAGGATTACAGACAGTGAGCCGCCTTATATGCTTTTAACCATGGAGTTGATTCTCTAATCTTTGTTTGTATGTGTGTGTGTGTTTAAAGACACAGTCACTTGTAGCCCAGGCTGACGACAAACTCTCTATGTGGTCAAGGATGACCTTGAATTTCTGAACCTCCTATGTCTGCCACCTGAGTATTAAGATTGTAAGCATGGGTTTATACTAGAGCCCAGTGTTCTAAGTGTGGTGGGGCAGAACATGCTGATGAGGAACACAAGGCTGTCCACCGAATCACCAGGAAGTAATGATAGTGGCCACTAAAGTCCCTGAGATGGACCACCAAAGACCATGAAATGGACCTTGAGATGCCCAGGATCACTAGCATTTGGAGCTGCCTACTCTTTTTGCCTCAGGCCTACTTCATCAGAGCTTGGTTGTTATTCCCTAGGCAAGAATGTCTACAACAGCAGTGCTTATACCATGATGGCGGTGGTGATGGTGGCGCCAAGGACTGTGTTGGAAGTGAGGTTTCCATTTGATGTGGGAATGTCTTTCTGTATGCTGTGAATATCATTCTTTAAATAAAGGACTATTTTGGCCATGGCAAGCACCGCAGAAAAAGTAGGCAGGGGAAATCAGCATAGGTAGGAGGAGGGCAGAGTTGCATACAGATAGACTCAGATGCCCAAAGGAGCAACATGTAAGGAACACATGTGAGTCATGGGCCACATGGCAGGCAGATTAATGAGAATGGGTTGAGTTAAGATGAAGGAGCTAGCTAGCTATGTGCCTGAGCCATAGACAAAGAGCATGAAATTAATATAAGTGTCTGTATGTTTCATTGGAACTTTGGAATTGCTGAGGGCAGGTTTGAATTGTAGTGCTAGTTCAGGCCAGAAACCTCACACCTCACTGTAACATCCACTGATTAAGCAATTCACCAGCCAGATAATTTATTATTACTTTATTTTCATTAGATGGGGTCTTATTGTATTCTATGCTGGCCCTGAGCTAATGCTACCTCTGGATTCTAAGTCTCCTACTGTCTTTCACGTAAATACGCTTGTGATGCATTACCATGTTTAGTTATAAATATGTTGCCCTTAAAAAATGGCCTTTTGAGTCATGGTCTCATATAGCCCAGGCTGGTCTTGAACTTGAAATGTAGCCAAATCTGGCTTTGAACTTTGGACTTTCTTGGCTCTGCCTCTGTAGGCTGTTGTTTTGTCTGTTGACTGTGTCCTTTGCCTTACAGAAGCTTCTCAGTTTCAGGATGTCCCATTCATTAGCTGTTGTCTTTGCTGTTGGTATTATATTTAGGAAGTGGTCTCCTATGCCAATGTGTTCAAGGCTATTTCCACTTTTCTTCTGTCAGGTTTAGTGTAACTGGGTTTATGTTGAGGTCACCATTCCCTGACCTTCATGGCTTGGTTGTGGGTGATTCTGTCCTCTGATATTCCAGACAAATTTTACTAAATATACAATGCATCACCACATAGGATCTACTTGCATTCCTCTACATGCCACCATCCAGTTGGGCCAGCATTATTTGTTGAAGATTCTTTCTGTTTTCCATTGCATATTTTTGGCTTCTTCGTCAAAATTCAGGTTTTTATAGGTGTGTGGATTAATGTCATTTTCTTCAATTCAATTCCATTGATTCACATGTTTGTTTTTATGCCAGTACCAAGCTGTTTTTATTACTGTAGCTCTATGGCAGAGCTTCAAGTCAGGCATGGTGATGACTCCTGAAGTTCTTTTATTGAACAGGATTATTTTGGCAATCCTGGGTTTTTGTTTTCCCATATGAAGTTGAGTATTGTTCTTTCAAGGCCTGTGAAGGATTGTGTTGGGATTTTGATGGGGATTGCATCGAATCTGTAGATTGCTTTGGTAAAATTGCCATTTTTACATTGTTGATCCTACCTATCCAGGAGCATGGGAGATCTTTCCCCTATGATGGCTTCTTCAATCTCTTTCTCCAGTGACTGAAAGTTCTTGTTAAACAGGTCTGTCACTTCTTTGGTTAGTTACCCCAAGATATTCGGTGTTATTTGCAGCCATGTAAAGTGTGCTGTTTCCCTGGTTTTTGGGGGGGTCACTTGTGTATACTGTCATATCATTTACAGATAGAGAAAGTTTGATCTCCCCCTTTTAAATTTGCACCCTTTTGTTGTCTTATTGCTCTAGCTAGGACTTTGAGTTCTATATTGAATAGAAATGGGGAGAGTGGACAGACAGCCATGTCTTGTCCCTGATTTTGTGGGATCGCTTTGAGTTTCTCTCCGTTTAGTTTGATATTGGCTGTGGGCTTGCTGTGTATCGCCTTTATTATGTTTAGGTATGTTCCTTGTATTCCCGATCTCTCCAAGACTTTTATCATGAAGGGGTGTTAGATTTTGTCAAAGGCTTTTTCTGTATCTAATGAGATGATTATGTGAGGCTTTTTTTTTTTTTTTTTGCTTTTATTTATATGGTGGATAGCATTGACAGATTTTTGTGTGTTGAAATCCTTGTGTTTCTGAGATGAAGCCTACTTGATCATGGTGGATGTTTTGTTGTTTTTTGATATTTTCTTGGCTTCAGTTTGCCAGTGTTTTATTGAGTATTTTAGCATCAGTGTTCATGAGGGAGATTGGTTTGTAATTCTCTCCCTTTGTTGTATCTTTGTGTAGTTTGGGTATCAGGGTGACTGGCCTTATAAAAAGAGTTTGACAATGTTCCTTCTGTTTCTATTGTGTGAAACAATTTTAGGAGTGCTGTATTAGTTCTTTGAAATTCTCTTAGAATTCTTCACTGAAACCAGAGGGTTTTTATTTTTACTCTGGGCTTTTATTTTTGGTTGGGAGATTTTTAATAACTACTTCCATTTGCTTAAGCATTATAGGTCTATTTAAGTCATTTATTTGGTATTGATTTAATTTTGGAAAGTGGTACCTATCCAGAAAGCTGTCCATTTCTTTTTAGGTTTTCCAATTTTGTGGAGCACAGGTTTTTGAAGCATGGCATAATGATTCTCTGGATTTTCGGTGTCTGTTGTCACACCCCCTTCTCATTTCTGATTTTGTCAATTGGGATGTTATCTCTCTGCCTTCTGGTTAGTTTGGATAAGGGTTTGTCTATCTCGTTGACTTTCTCAAAGAACCAACTCTTCATTTTGTTGATTCTTTGTATTGTTCTCTGTTTCAGTTTTACTGATTTTGGCCCCGAGTTTGACAATTTTCTGCTGTTTACTCCTTCCGGGTGAGTTTGCTTCAGCTGTGCTGGTAAGTCTCTTGTGTGAGATTTTTCCAAATTCTTTATGTAGGCATCTAGTGCTATGAACTTTCCTCTTAGCACTGCTTTCATTGTGTCCCATAAGTTTGGGTATGGTGTCGACTCATTTTCACTGAATTCTAGGAAGTCTTTGATTTATTTCTTCCTTGACACTGGGGGAGGGGGGTGTTGAGAGTTGTTCAGGTTCCATGAGTCTGTAGGCTTTCTATAGTTTGTGTTGTTGAACTCTACCTTGAGGCCATGGTGGTCTGATAGGATACAAGATATTATTTCCATTTTTTGTAACTATTATTATTTACTTTATGACAGAGTATGTGGTCAGTTTTAGAGCAGCCTCCATGGAGTGCTGAGAAAAGGTATAAGTTTGGGTGGAATGTTCTGTATATATCTATTAAGTCCATTTTAGTCAGAATATCTATTATTATTTCTTTGTTAAGTTTCTGTCTGGCAGGCCTGTCCTTTGGTGAGAGTGGAGTGTTGATGTCTAACATACCATGATTAGTGTGTGGGGTTTAGTGTGCAATTTAAGCAATAATAATGCTTCTTTTACATACACGGATCTCCTTGTATTTGGGGCATAAAAGTTCAGGATTGAGATTTTATCTTGATGGATTTTTCCTGAGATGAATATGTAATAACCTTTCAGATTTCTTTTGATTGATTTTAATTTGAAGTCTATTTTATTAGCTATTAGGATGGCTACACTAGCTTGTTTCTCCATTTGATTGAAGAGTCTTTTCCCAACCCTTTATTCTGAGATAGTGTTTGTCTTTAAAGTTGAAGTGTGTTCCTTATATACAGCAGAAGGATGGATCCTGTTTTTGGATCCATACTGTTAGCCTGTGGTGATATATTGTATATTTAATCAGATTAACCTGGAATATCAGAGGACAGAGCCAAGCCATGAAGGTCAGGGAGCAGTGACCCACGCCTTTAATCCCTCCACTGGGGAGGCAGATCCATCTGGATCTCTTGAGTTCAAGCCCAAACAGTGCCAGGAAGTAGTGGCATATGCCATTAGCCCTAACACTTGGGAGGCAGAGGCAGGCAGATCTCTGTGAGTTCAAGGCCAGCCTGGTCTAAGGAGTGAGTTCCAGGACAGCAAGGACTGTTAAACAGAGAAAGCTTGTGTTAAAAAAACAAAACAAAACAAGGCTGGAAGAGATGGCTCTGTCCTCTGATATTTCAGGCTAACTTTATTAAATATATATCACTACATTGCCCTGTGTCTTTTCATAGGGGACTTGAGTCCATTGATATTAAGGGATATTAATGATCAGTGATTATTATTTTCTGTTATTTTTTTGGTGGTAGTTTGTGTGTGTTTTCCTTCTTTGAGATTTCTGCTATGGGTCTGTTTATTGCTTGTGTTTTTAGCCTCCTTAGGTTGGAGTTTTCCTTCTAGTGCTTTCTGTAGGGCTGGATTTGTGGATAGGTACTGTTTCAATCGGGCTTTATCATAGAATATCTTGGTTACTCTGTTTATGGTAACTGAGAGTTTTGCTGGACAGAGTAGTCTGGGCTAATATCCGTGGTGTCTTAGTGTCTTTATAGCATCTGCCAGGACCTTCTAGCTTTCATAATCTCCATTGAGAAGTCCGGAGTTGTTCTGATGGGTCTGCCTTTATAAGTTATGTGTCTTTTTTCCATTGCAATTCTTAATATTTTTCTTTACTCTGTATGTTTAGTGTTTTGATTATTATGTGGAGAGTGAACTTTTTCACAATCTAGTCTATTTGGTGTTCTGTAAGCTTCTTGTATCTTCATAGGCATTTTCTTCTTTGGGTTAGGAAAGCTTTCTTCTATTGTTTTGTTGAATATATTTTCTGTGCCTTTGAGCTGCTCTTCTCCTTCTTTTAATCCTATTATTCTTGAGTTTGGTCTTTTAGTGGTGTCTCAGATTTCCTGGACAGTTTGTATTATGACTTTTTAACTCTAGTGTTTTCTTTGACTGATGAAGGTATTTACTCCATTGAATCTTGCACACCAGAGATTCTCTCTTTTATCCCTTGAATTCTGCTGGCTATACTTGCATCTCTTGTTCCTGTTCATTATTCACACTTTCCATTTCCAGCATACCTCAGTTTGTGTTTTCTTTATGGCGTCTATTTTAGTTTCCAGGTCTTGTACTGGTTCTTCCATCTGACTGTTTTTCCTTGGTTTTCTTTAAGGGATTTACTGATTTCTTGTAATTTTTTGTTTGTCTTTTACACTATTTCTTTAAGAGAGTTTTTCATTTCCTCTATAATTTCCTCTTTAAAGGCTTCTATCATCTTCATAAAGTCATCCTAAGGTTGCTTTCCTCTGCTTCATCTATACTGGAATATTCAGGTCTTGCTGTTGTAGAACTGCTAGGTTCTGAAGGTATTATATTGTTCTTTATATTGTTAAATGAATTTTTGCACTGGTGTCTACCCATCTCTTCCTCCCATCAGTGCAAGTGTTGTCTGTGTTTCAGGAGCTGTTCTTGGTTCAATGAGAGCTCTTGGTAAAATTGGAGCTAGTGGAGTCTGTGTCTCAGGGAACAGTTGAGATCTTCATGGGCTACATGGTTGGAGTGATATAGTGGGAGGTTTCTGGCTCTGACTTTCGGGCCTAACCTCAAGGTTTGGGCCCGCAGACCCACAGACCCACAGAGACACACAGATGCATACGATAGTTTTAGGCTGATCAGCCTCAGGCCCAGGCATATAACTTGCTAACTTTTTGCCCTTAATCTAACCCATGACTCTGATCTTTTTTAGCCATGGGGCTCGGTACCTTTTCTCACAGCTTATTTGTCCTCTGCTTCTTCAGGCTTCTCTCTGGCATTCTGCCTGTGCTTCCTGTTCTCAGAGTTTTCTTAGTCTGGTAGCCCCACCCACACTTCCTGTCTGCCTTTGGCCAATCAGCGCTTTTTTATTAAACCAGTGGGTGGGATAATTATGAAACAGCACAATCTCCCACAGAGTGATGGGTGGTTTTGGGGAATAGAGAGGGGTTTGTAGACTACAGGGTCCAATGAGGGGTGGTGGAAGGTATAGCCTGCCTTTTCAAATAAAGAACTTTAGATAGCTTACAATGAAATATCCTAACATGACTTGAATATTTAAAAACTTAACATTACTGTGTTGGAATAAAATTTAATAAATTGCCTATAAGCCTGAGTTTATTTGCTGTTTCCTTGGCTGAGCTTCCTGGCAGCCATGATAAAATAGAGGCATTACATGTTCCAAAGCTACTTTTGTTATGATTAATAGCGATTGCAAACTTGTCAGTATCTGGAATCAGACAAACTTCTGGGCAGGTCTGTGAGGGGATGCCTAACTTTGGTTAATTGGGGTGAAAAGATACCCCCCACCTTGATATAGAAGTTCTCTGAGCAAGGTGGCCATCTAGACTAGCCACATAGAGCTCTGGGTTTGATTGAAAAATTATGACACAATACATAAGGCAGAAAATGATAGGGAAAGATAGGGAAAGACACCCAATGTCAACCCCAGGCCTCCGCACACACAAACACAGGCACACATGCACATATATGAGCACACACGTACTCATACACAGAGAAGATAAGAGAAAAGCAGTGTGTAATAGGGAGCACAGCTGGAATCTGGAGCACTCCCAGAGCTGCAGAGTAGCGTCTGCTCCCAGGAGTGGTGCTGCTTTCTGCTTTGGCAGGTTGTCTGTCCAGCTGTAGGTCTCTCGTCCCTCTGGACTGAGTGTGGCAGCTGGTGGCAGCATGGTGATCTGCTTGGTTCTGCCCTCCCTTCTAGTATCATTTCCTTCTGTAATAAAACATTTGCTTTGATCTGCTGGAATGTCAAGTGTTTCATTTGCCACCATGGAAGTCATGAAAAATCTCTCTGAGGAAAACTTTCAAATGCCTTCAAAGACATAAAATAAACTGGACAGGGCAGACAATAGTTCTGCTTTTGACAGGATAATTCAATACCATACAAGTTTAGTTTTCCCTAAGATGATATTTGATTTATTATGTATTTCACTTAATGAATTTCTTTTTTTTTTTGAGACAGGGTTTCTTTGTGTAGCCCTGGCTGCCCTGGAACTTCGTACTGCCTGAAACTCAGAGATTCATTTGTGTCTGCCTCCTGAGTGCTGCGATTAAAAGCACCACTACCCTGTTTAGTGGGATCTTAAAGAAGAAAGCTGTGAGAAGAGGTTGCCAAGCAATAAATCATATTGTAATAAAGAGTCTATAATTAAAAATGGTAAATGAAGGGACTATAGAATAAAATGGAAAGTCCAGAATTAGACCCAACCACACGTGGAAATTCACCACTGAACAAACAGGGCATCCAAAATATTGAAAGAAAAGCAGATCCTTTAATAAGTGCCGTGGGGACAACTGGATGCCATTTGGAGAAGGTTAAAACTGGATCCACGCCTCATACTGTACACCAGAATAACTCCAAACTGACAGGCATCTTAGTTTGAAAATAAATCACACAGACACTCACAGGAGATGCGAGAACTCAAATAAAAAGTCTCTGACTTAAGGTCCAAATTCAACAACAGTAAAAAGCAACAAACTTCATTACATAAAAATAAAGTAAATGAATGTGGAAAAAACAAAGTCAAAAGGAAATGCGGACAATATTGTGTATGAATTCTGCTCTCCCTGATGTACAAGGAACTCTTAAAATAGGGGAAGGCACTAATACAGCAGGTTTAAAAGTGTAAAGATGTAAAAGAATAGTTCACTGAAGAAAAGATTCGCGGTTCTTTTAAACCTTTTGTGAAATGGAGAGAGTGAGAGAAAGGGAGATGGGAAGGGATCAAACTTTCCCTCGGTGTTTGCTTTCTAAATTTCAGATTGGGTCTCTTCATATCGGCGAGGTTGACTTGGAACTTAGCGACCCTCCTTCCTCGGTGCCGGGATAGCAATTCATACCATCGCCCTTGGCATGCAGGCTCTGTCTTTACAAAAAGAAACCAACTGATAAACAGATTGATATAATTAGAGAAACATTTGTAATGGATGACAAGGAATGTTAATAAGTCTTAAATGATGATTAGCGGATACCTCCCAAATTTTAAATGCACTATTGGGAGGTTGAGGAGTTTAAGGCCAGCCTGGGCCACTTAAGTGAGATGCTGTCTCAAAATTAAAAAGGGTTGGTGACATAGATCAATGGCAGGATGTTTGCCTACCAAGATACACAAGGCCCTGGGTTCAGTTCCCAACACCGACAAAACAAAACAAGAAAAGCAGCAGAAGTGGAAAGATTCTAATGACAAAGGGAACAAGACCCTTTTAATCAAGTGAGACAACTTAGCCTTAGTTAGAACAATCCAGTAGGAAACTCTCATCTCCTACATAATTTTTCTCTGTGGAAGATGTGATTTTTATTTTTAACTATATATGTGTCTGTCTGTGTGGGGGTACGTGTGTGTTCAGGTGGAAGAAGAAGCTGGGTCTCCTCTTCAGCTGGAGTTTTAGTAAATTGTGAGCTGTCCATTATAGATGCATGCCTTTAGTCCCAGCACTCAGGAGGCAGAGGTGCGTGGATCTCTATGAGCTTGAGGCCAGCCTGGTCTACAGCGTGAGTTCCCAGACAGCCTGGGCTACACAGAGATACCCTGTCTCAAAAAACCACCACCAACAACAGCAAAAACCCCTCCATCTTAACTTATTTCCTACTGGGGAAATTGTAGGGATGTTCTCAAAATGGTTCCATGGGCAATGGACACCCAGCAGTGGGAAGGCTGCATTGTGCCAGAGACTATGGATGCAAAGAAAAAAAATTCAACAAGAGGAAGGAATGTGGTTTTACTACCATGTGTTAGCTAGACCATGGGAGATTTATTGTTATCTTTTCTTCTTTTAATTTATAATTAAATGTTCACTGAAATGTAAAAATACATCCAGACAAGGACTCACTGTATATGCACAGCCTGATTGATTTCACCAAAATAAGTGTATCCACAGAACCATCACCCAGTTTAAGGGGCAGAACATTCCAGAGCCCAGAGCCTTTCCAGGAGTAAAGGCTCAGTCTGAGGACTACCCTGTGCATGCTTTTCCCCTCCTTTCCTGTATAGATATTTATTTCATTTTTTTTTTTTTTTGCGAGCATTTTTCAAATATCTTTACTGAGTGCCAAGTATTCTGAAATGCTGGTTGCTCTCTGTCTTTTGAGCTCAGGACACACCTACTATGACAAACCCTAGGGACATGTTAGATTTTTTTTTTTTTCATGTTAAAGAACAGAGTGTAGTTAGGCTCAGAAACCACTCACCCTGGCACCCTGTGACTTCCCAGTGCGGGAGCCATAAACTCCCAGGTTTCATTTTGGCACCTCAGAGTTAACATCACCAAGAAGTGATGCAGCTCAGCAGAGGAGGTGACATGTTTTCTGGTTATAGATGGATTTGTCGCTGTGTTCTCCTCACAACCAGAGCAGGCAATGAGGACTGTGTTAGGGTCACCGAAGGAGAAGCACACTCACTTTAGACTTCAATCTGTAGATGTGGAAGTGCTGAAGGCTATTCTGTCACTTCTGAAGGGCCATCAAGCTTTAGAACGCGGTTCTCAGCCTTCCCAGTGCTGACGCTTTAATACAGGTCTTTATGTGGTGGTGACCCTCAACCATGAAATTATTTTCATTACTACCTCATAACTCTAATTTTGCTACTATGATGAATCATAACACACATATCTCATATGCAGGATATCTGATAATTGATCCCCGAGGGAGTCATAATCTACAGATTGAGAACCACTGTTTCGGAACTTCTATAGTGTCAGCTGAGGTCTTCATTACAAATTGATCATTGTCCAACTTTTCCTTATGTCCAGTCCTATTTCTTTTCACATGTGTTACCACGGGAGACTCCCTAATAATTCCGTACCCCTTTCACCTCCAGTCTCTGTTTAGCAGGAAATCTGACTGATGGTGTCAGGAACCGTGATGCTTGGCCTGCAATTCCCTCTTCAGCTCAGCAGAACCTGGAATCTCTCTTCTCTAACATGGTCCAGAGACACTCCAGTTGTCTACCTTCCCATCTTCTCTTTGCTAACTCAGTCTAGACACTCTGGTCACCTCCTTCATGTCTTGGCCATAAAGAACTCCTCCATCTAGACGGAGGGTGAATAGAGTTATAGTTTGCTAGCTGTTGGGAAGAAACCCCACAGAGAAGTGGGATGCAGAAACATAACTAATTGTGTTGTAAGTGTGAAACTGAGTTTATTTGTCACTGTATCTTAATCTTAGGCAATTTTTACTGACATGGGACTGAACAGTTACACAAATAGATGAACTCTGCACCTCTTAGATGCCTGCCACCCAGTATTGCAAATCTCACTACCCTGAGGTATTGTTTTATAATTACAAAAACAGATGTGGAACAGTTAAGTATACTGCCTAAGTTCATACATGTTCAGGCAAGGTCTGTCTGATTCTAACATCACCTATTTTTAATAACAGTGCTACCAGAAAGACATCAGAAGGGCTAAAAACCACCCCATCTCTCTAGATTTTCATAGTCAACATTCTTGCATTTCACCAAGTAAACAAATGTCAGTTCATGCAGGGACAGATCATGGTAATACTGAAAGAGCCTCTAAGAATCATGGTCTGATTGCTCTTCATATCATCAAGGAACAAAGTAAGACACATGAAAAGGGGGTACATTATCAAATAAAACACACATGACCTCTCTTGGGATGCATGGTCATTAGCTACTCATGAGTGTGTCAATCATGAGTACATCAACCTTTCTAATGAGGGAGGTCTTCCTAGATGGAAGGAGTCTGTGGAGGTTTACTAAGTGTGGAAGCATTGATGGGTGGTCTCAACCTGGCAGGAATTTAGGTGGGAAACACTCAGTGAGGACCAGAGGCAAACAAGAGGAAGTGGGTGGAGGGATGCAGAGATGCTCTCCCAAGCATCCAAAGGCTCAACCAGGGTGAGGCTGCTGAGGTATATATGATGCTAGAATTCTTCCTTCTTGGGCAGAGGGTTCTTATCTCTATGTACCTCTCTACTTCATATCTTACTAGATCCAAACACCATGTCTTCATTGAAAAGAACCAGGGATGAGTTTCAAGGCCTGCTGGGATGGGTGTTCGGGCATCTGACTGCGCATTCCTTCCTCTATTTTGGGGGCTCTTAGATCAAGAAACAGTCCCTGCCCTAGCATCTCCCTCTTCCTATCTTCCCCCCATTTGTTAGTGTCCCAGAACTGCTATAACTAGATATCACAAAACAGGGAGCCCGAAGTAACTTTCTCATTCTGTACTTTTGGGGTTTGAAGTCAGAATTCCAGTGGGGTGGGGCTGTGAGTCTGGATGTGATCACTCCCTATCCACTCCTGGCTTCTGACAACTGTTTGCTGACAATCTTTTGATGTTCCTTAGCTTACAGCTGCAATAGTAATGCTATGGTTCCTACATTTACACGGTACTGTCCTCTGTGCATCTATGTCAAAGGTCCCCTCCTCCTGTAAGACACCTATCAATCACACTGGATTAGGTATCACCTTCACACTTAAACCCTAACTTGATGTCATATGCAAAGATGACTTCTGAATCACATTTTCATGTTGTAGGGATCAGGTCTTCACCATGGCTTTTTGGAGGACACAGTTCAGCTCACAATATCCCATCCTAGCTTCAAACTCATCATATACTCAAGGATGACTTTGAATTTGTGGTTCCTCTGCCTTTACCTCCTGAGTGTTAGGATTGTAGGCATGTGCCATAGGCCAGATTATGTGGTACTGGGTTCAAACCCAAGGGATCTGTGTCTGCTGGACAAGCATTCAACCAACTAAGCAATATTTCCTGCCCCTCTCTAGGATTTCTTAAACCACCTGAAATTGAATTTCTCAGGTAAACAGTCCAAGAAGTAGGTACTCCCTCTTCTGAGTTGTGACCCCCCACCAAATAGAAAGGAGCCAGAGCTTTATCCTGTGCTCTCCTATTGTCCTGGCCTCTTTAGATGCAGGTTGGCATGGGTGCAAACAGAATGTCATCATCACAGCCATGTGCACTGAGAGGTGACTCTGAGCCAAGCTTGAACTCAGCTACAATGGAGGAAAAAGCTCTGTCACACCCATCTTACAGATGAGGAAAGTAGAGAAACACTGAGCATTTAGGTAACACCCTCTCAGCAGCTCGATGACAATGTGCGAAATGAGGACCCAGATCCAGGTCTGTGAGTTCTTTGGTCACCATGGATTCCTCTGACAACAGCCCTGTTCCTCTTTCGCCTGTTTCTATGATGGTGTCTTTTCACCCAAGGCCTGTATATGCAGAGGGTGATGACACCCAGAGTATGATAATTACCAGTGTCCTCTTGTAGGAACTCCACAAATCACAATAAAAACAGCCCACAAAGGCTTACTGAGTCCGTCAGAAACCAGATGACATTTCTCTGTTGTTTCATTTATTCCTCACAGTAACCCCATTGTTTTCCTTTTGTTTTTAATGTGCCAGGGTCTCATGTGATCCAGACTTGCCTCAAACTCCCTGAGTAGCCAAAAAAAAATGACTTTGAAATCCTAAATCTTCTGCCTCTACCTCCTGAATGCTGGAGTAACAGGCATGTGCCACCACAGCTGGCTCTGCTTCTGTCTTTCAGAAAGTGACACAGAGGTCCAAAAGGCAAAGAGACTGCACTAACAGCTCATAGATCTCGGGGCTAGGTCTCCTCAGCAAGAGTCTGGACAGAGAGGGAACTGGTAGGGTTTTCTGTGCCTTCTGGGTGGCCCAGGGATAATCAAAGAAGCCTTAACAGGGAGCAGCACCCAGTCCAGGCCAGCTGCATGGGTGCCCACTCTGTGAGGTCAGCACATCACAGCTCTCACTGTTCCTGGCTACACGCTGGCATGCAGAGGCCTCCGGTGTAGCCTTCCATAATGGTCACCTGATCCCAGAGCTGGTGGGCACACAGCCTGAAATGTTTATGCTCTGACGACCAACTGGCCTGACCGGCAGGCAGGCAGGTGATAAGAGGGGACAGAGGAGGCTGCTGGGGGAGGGTTGGGATGAAGGAATCCCCTCTCTCCCAGAGGCACTGATTGCCTGGCTGGGGCCTCTGAGTGACAGTGACATTCTCCAGGGATTAAGAATGTAGTGTGGAAGCCGGGTCTCCCCAGGGGGTGCAGAGCCCTATGGAACTTAAATCACGCAATTAGCCACCAGCTAATATTTCTCCCACATGCATGTCATGCCTCCGTCACTTCCCATCTTCCTCTTACCCATGAGAAATTCAGTAGTGACTGGCTTTTAACACAAGGTTGTACTGGATCCTGCCTTAATTTTCAAAACAAATGAAAGATCATCTTTTCTGGCTCACCCAGACCCACCTCAGAGTCCTGTTTTTCCAAGAAGCCAAATCCAGGCTAGCCTGCTCTCTGCTGTTCTGAGCCACTGGAATTTTGGACTCAGCCTGCACTTGGGTTTGTCGTCTTGGAGAAGAAAGCACTGTACCTCTGCTGCTTGAGACAATGGTGCTTCTGAAGGGGGCAAGAATACTGATGACACCGGTTTGGGATAACTACTTTTCTTCCAGGGACATGGGAGGGGGGTGCACAGTGCTCTAGAACCTGATTTCTGGGCTCCCAACCTACAGCCACCTAGACCACAATAGAATACCTGCCACCGGCTTATCATCAGAAAAGGGCTGGCTGGTAAATTCCCAGCCAATGAGATGGAGGCGAAGCCCTCTCCTGCAACCAATGAGAGATGTCCTCTGAGTTGTTAGGCAGAAAAGAGCCTAACTTGGGTCATGTCCTCACCTTTCCTCAGCTGAAGTTCCCCGCCTGTCTCCTTCACATTCAAATGTGCATCCAGGTCCATGAGTAACCGCATTATTTTTAAACGGCATCTTTCAACCAGTCACTCCTGTTTGTGTGTTGCTGTTTGTTCAGAGATGGTTCTAATGTGAGGCCAGTATGGAGCTCTTCATTGCTTACAAGCTCTTCATTGCTTACAGATGGCACAGCGGCAGGCAAGGTCAGGACCTGAGGGTAGTGAGAAGCGAGCTGAGTTCTGGGCTCCCTTTAAACCAAGATACACTACATAGAGTAGTTAAAGGCTAGACTCCGTGAAGATCAGAGACCCTGCTTCTGGCTGGCTACGTAGCTGGACTTTATCAAGCCTTAAGTTGTTGGTTTTTTTTTTTTTTCTTAAATTTAATCTGCAAAATGGGCACAAAAATGACTTGTGTTGGAGGTGGTTGTTATTGTTGTTTTTAATCTGCAAAATGGGCACAGAAATGACCTGATGTATTGCAGTTGGTAGAATGCTTGCCTATCTGGATTCAAAACAGCAATAACATCAGTTACTACCTAATGAGGTGGTTGTAAAAATTAGAGAAGGGTAAACATCCAAGAGTAGTAACAGTTTCTGCTAATGTCCTGATGAATTAATACATTTAGTAGGTCTAGAAGCATCAAATATATTCTGAACCGAGACTACTAGATTCTGATTGTACAAACGTGACTACTGGTAACTGTGGCTTTCTGTATATAACTGTCTCTAATGGGGTGGCTAGTACAAGGAAAAAAGGGGGGTAGGGCTGAATAATACACTGTCCTGTCCAGTGTTTTCCCCTCATTCCTTTTGATATGTTTTTGCTTAGAAAACAAACAAACAAACAAAAAACCCCACCATTCTGGGGCTGGCAAGATGGGTCCGTAGAGTAAGGCATTTGCAGCCATGCCTCGTGAGCTCAGGTCACCCAGGATCCACACGATGGAAGGAGAAAATTGACTTTTGAAAGTTGACCTTTGGCCTCTACAAATTCGATGTGGCATTCACCAACCCACCAATAAGTAAACATGAACAAAAAGAAATAATAAAAAAAATCTTATTAATTACTTCATGTTATTAATGTTTGATAGTTCAACAATAAATCATTAAGTTTCACTGCTATAAAAAGCGATGCTCAAGCTGAAAATTCAAGCTGTATATATTTCAATAAATTTTACTCAAAATGTTTACATAATGTAAAAGGCCACATCCCAATTTCTAGGGGTACCAGCTATTGATAATTACTCACCTCTGTAATTTTTCTAGAACACTAAACATGACTATTTAGAACACTTAGTCATGACACAATGTTCTTGAGAGACTAGCATTTTTCTCTTAAGAAACCTCTCCTGAGCCAGGCAGAAACCTCCCTGTTGGCAATACATCAAACCCCCCACCACCACCACCACCATTAGGTTGCTTTTAACTTTTGCTACTATGAACACCAGTCAATTTTCTTGAAAGTACAACTTTGATAGTGGCTACATGTGTACTTAGAGAATGGGTTTCCTGTGTTGAAATGTAGACTATGTATGTAGTTAGCATACAAAGTCTCAGGTTTCGCTAAGGCATTTACTTGTCTATCTTTCCACCTGCCCATATTCACTTCCTCACTGTGCTTTCCTGCGCCTCCTCCTGTCTATTCCTTTCTTTTCAACCTTGTTGCAATGTTTTTAGACAATTGTAGCTCACATGCAAAGGACCCCCACGTCTGTACCTTTTCTTGCAGCCAGAATGAGGAAGTCTGTGTCTCCCAGCCTTGCTGGTCTCAGGAGCACAAAACTTTACCATCTACTGGTGCACATATCGAAGGGGCAGCACACCTGAAATGGTCCCTTCCGCAGAGGACTGACTGAGTCAGCCTGAAAGGGAGGTGGCTTCCCCTTCAGGCAGAGGACAGAGTGCCACAGAGATGCAGAAAGAGCACTGAGCCTCAGCTCTGGTGCTCAGCATCTCAGAGACCATGGACTTGTTCTCCAAGTGTCTCTGTCTTCAAAGTGGTGGCATTAAATGAACAAGCAGGAGAAAACAGAGCCTGGAATCCAGCAATATTCATTATTCAGGTTACAGGACAAGGCAGGGTGCCGAGTCACCGTAAGTTTTGATTGACCCTAGAATAACAGAGACTGGGTTGTATTTCCCCTTCCTTTGTACCACCTCCCCAAGGTGGCTTTTTTTCTTTAGATTTTCCCAATACAATTTAGATATCACCCTCTAATTTACAGATCTTGAGAGGTCTGTGCCGCAGGTTGAATCACCATTATATTTAATGGAGGATGCAGCACACAGTGAGCTCTCAGCTTGGCTTCCATCATCCAGTCAGTGCAGAGAGGGATGAGGGATGAGATCCGGAGATGGACTGACCTATATCATCATCTCAATTCTGCTCCTTAGGAGCTAGCTGGGTGACCTTGAACATAGTTCTTACAGCTGTCTCAGCAACTCAGTTTCCTTGGTTGTAAAATACAGGGAATGCTAGCGAGCTCACAGGGTTACCGCCTGAACACAGCAATAAGAGTACCCCCATCTATCTCCTGGTACCCAGCAGATCCATCACTGCCTGATTATCGTGGGCCAAGGAGGGACAGGAGGCTTCTGCAGAGTGCAGCACCGAGCTGCTGCCATTGCTTGTTCCCGCTGCAGTCACAACTCCCCACTGAGAAGTGCATGACTCAGCCTTTCTCAACAACTCATTGTGAAGCTCTGAGGGTGTGTGGGGGTGTGTGTGGGGTGTGTGTGTGTGGGGGGGGGTCAGTTAGGATCATGGCCTTTTGGTTTTTCACTCCTGGACAAAACATGAGGAAAAGAAAACTTACCCTCCAACTGTTTAGTGTGTTTAATGTTTAACTTGGAAAATTAAAATGATTGTTCACTGTCTTCTGGCTCAGTTAGCTTCAGGTTCCCTCCTTGATGCTGACCTCTAGCTTCTGGACTGCCTCACAAATGGCAAATATTAAGCTATAATCATGGAAATAGGATTTCTGGGGGGAAAGATGTCTGTGGATACCCCCTCCAACTTACAGAAAAGAAGCAAGAAAAACCCACTCTTCAGCGTCCCTTTGCTCTGTAGTAAGGGTTTACACTTGCCCCCCCCCATCTCTTCCCACTCATTTCCTTAGGGAGGATGCCATGGAATTCTATGCTATTAAGTCTTTAATAACAGCTCTAGTGTGGCTTCCTAGAAACTCACTCAGTTTCTGGGGTTTTTAAAAATACCTTAAGTTGGCTAAGATTAGACTGTAGAATCACACCTGTAAAAACCATGACTCTGAATATAGTTTCTGCATGTCAGAAATGTTATTGCTACTTCTCATTCTAACTTGGAACCAGGGCCACATTACTGCAAATTTACTTAGTATTTTCTAACTAACCCTCAGAGAGTATGCCTTTCCATCCGTGCATTGCAGTCCAGGCTCATAAACAGATAATGAATGTCTCCGGGACTACAAAGCCCTTTCCAGAGGTTTTAGAGGATTCTCCAGTGAAAACATTTGGGAAAACTTCATTCATTTTCGTTTTGGGGAGAGTTGCATTGTTAGCTTTAAGTTAATTTCCCTCCGGGGTCAAGGGTGTGTGTGTGTGTGTGTGTGTGTGTGTGTGTGTGTGTGTGTGTGTGTGTGATTAAGATGGAGTGTTTGCAAGCCACAGTTAAGGGTTCAGCGTCAGAAACCAACAATAGAAAACTGGGTAAGATTTCCAGTTTCATGTCTTCAGACAATGCTCTTGGCTTGTCAGAGGGGCCAGCAAGCGAGCCATGTTTACCTGAGAGAAGTTTTTTTTGTTGTTGTTTTTTCGTTTTCAGATTTATTGTGTGAACTTTGAACGATGTGGTGTTTAAGAATACAAATAATAATTATATTTGTAATTAAGAACACAAATTTGAGAGAGAGAGAGAGAGGAGAGAGAGAGGAGAGAGAGAGAGAGAGAGAGAGAGAGAGAGAGAGAGAGAGAGAGAGAGAGAGAGAGAGAGAGAGAGAGAGAGCTCCGTAGGCAGTTTCCGAGGGGGTATGCAGGAAGATTGACAAAGAGTCAGGAAGGAGGATTTAAAAAAAAAATCTTTCAGAGAATTCAAGTAATTGTCAGGTTTGTAAGATGCCATCCTTACAACTTTCCGGTGTGTGCAGTAGGGAGGCAGGATTTAAGGCTGTGGGGACAGCTCACTCACTCTTACTTGCAAAGCACTGGAGAGGAGCTTGGCTTTGGGCGTCCAGGTCTGGAACACTGACCAGGTCTGGAGCACAGTCCGGAGGGAGCTCCGGAGCATCCACGCCCCTGGCCTTTGATCAGGTACTAGCAGGTCTGCCGGACCAAGTGTTTCCTTCACACACGTTAATCTGCACCTGCGGCTGCCCTGTCCTCAAAGACACACTCGGTGGGTGTACACAGCTGCAACCCGGGTGCTCACAGGTGCCTGGCCCAGGGGGGCTCGGGGCAGAGTCGGTGAACTCTGTCCTCATCCTTTAAATTTCGACGGAGATGTGCCAATAAATACGAATGAAATTTCTGCCTTGTTTTGTTTTTATCAATCGTGGGGTCTCGGTAGTTAAAAAGAGAAAGAAATGAATCCACGGCGACCCCACCAGCTGCCTCTGAGACTCCCCGGAAGCGACAGCTGGAACTGCCAGTGTGGTGAGCTTCTGGACTGCTAATCTGAGCCCCGAGATTGCTGTCCCACCCACCTACCCCGGGAAGGATGTGACAAGGTTGGGTCCCTCCAGTGGCCCTGGCTTTGCTCCAGTCCCAGGAGGATGCCAAGCCTGGGGCGCGCTTCGCGCTGGAGATGTCCTCCGGGCTCCGCAGGAGCAGGTCAGGCTGTGCGCTCCGGAAGAAACGACAGGGGAGTGGAGGGTGACTGGCTTGCGGGCGGACGTGTCGCCCTCTCATGCGGGTGTCGCGCTGCGGAGCGCCCGACTGGCTACCCCAAAGGGCTCGAGGTGGCCGGTGGCGCCCGCTGCGCCGCGTCCCAGCTCACTGCGCCTCGGGTGGGCAGACGCAGCTGTTCCGATCACCCTGTGCGCAGCAGCTTCAGGGCTCCCCTCGACCCTCGTGGGCTCGGAGACGCCCCCTGTCCCTGTCTCGGTCCTTCGCCCCCCTCGGTAGCCGAACCAGCTGGAGCGTCCGGAGGAGGAGTAGGCGGCGCTGCGGGGACTGTCTCCTCCCCGTCCCTCGCGTCTCCTCCCCGCGCCACCGAGAAGGACAAGGGGACTGGGCACAAGGACCCCGGCCAGTGAGCGCCTGTGTTCCGGGACCGCCCCTCTCGCGCGCCCTTTCGCTGCGAGCCCCGGCCGGTGTAGTCGCGAATGGTGCTGGCAGCAGCCATGAGCCAGGACGCGGATCCCAGCGGTCCGGAGCAACCCGACAGAGATGCCTGCGTTGTGCCTGGAGTTCAGGGGCCCCCAGCGCCCCAGGGCCAGCGAGGGATGCAGCCCCTGCCGCCACCGCCACCGCCACCGCCTCAAGCCAGCCTGCCCCAGATCATCCAAAAGTAAGAGGAGAAGGGAGAGGGCCTGGGGTACGCCTGGAACACACCCCAGGGACCCCCTTTTGTGGCTTCATTTTCAGCCCCTGCTAAACTTGGCCCGCCACTCTGTATTTGAAGTGTTGTTGGCTCTCTGGGCAGGGTCAATGTCATTCTGATTTGTTGGTGAGATTGGATAGAATACTGTTAAGTTTTTTTGGGGGGGGCGGGGGTGTTAATTTTTGTTTTTCCATAGGTTCTCTTTTCTCTGGGATGTTACTGGACCTTTTAAACCAAATAAGCTCGAAGTTTGGGGAAATGGCCCAGAGACTATTTTTCATCCCTCAGGTCCTTAAGAGATCACTGGAATGTATGACGAGTCAAGCACAAGCGAGCATGCACTCTCATGGTGAGAGTGTTGAGATGTCTCCACTGAGGACAAAACCACCTTTAGTGGATTCAACTAGAGACTTTGAGGCTAATGGAGACGAGGCCTGTAAACAACGTGCTTGGCTTTATCTAAGCGCAGTTTACAACGTGGACCTTGCAAAGAGTTCTCCGGCGCAGAGTAAGGTCTCCACTAGTTACAGGGTGTTTTGGTTGAGAATTCGCATCGCCTATCCATAGGCTGGGGTGGTCAGGGTGAGTCCCAGAAAGTCCCTTAGCCTGTCTGAAGAGTGTAAAAGTAAAGCGCTGGTATTGCTTCCTCCACTCCTTAAAAGTTTCGTTTTGACAGATTGAGGCCTAGAATGTTGGATTATTTAAAGGTTCTTTGTTTTAAAGTTTGGTCAGCTTGTGATAAAGTCCTGAAAAATGGTTTAAGAATGAGTTACAAAACTAACTAGTACTAAACGCTTGTAAATTCAGGAAAACCTACATGGGGACCTGAAGTCTTTTAGGTTGGCTGTGCTGATGTTGGGAATTATGTAAACTCACCGTAATGTATGTGCTAAGAGGAAATAACAAAATCTGACTATTTTCTTCAAATAGTCAGATATAAATGGCTTTAAAAACAGTTACGTGATAGAAAGTAAAAATTCAAGTTTGCCATCAGTAACGGTGGAGTCACATTTCAGGACAAAATGGTTCCCTATCTGTTGACTGGTCAAATTCTAAAGCCCTAACCTTCTTATGAAGCGTTGGGCCTTCAACTTTGATATTTTACATAACTTTGAGCTACATGTAATTTGCAGCGTTTTAAAAGTTAAAATATTTCCTTGTGCTCTTTCCCCCTTGTTTTGCAAAGGGAAATCCTAGTGAGAATTGACAGTTTCTGTAACTCTTCGCTTGAAATTTCTCTTCGGTCCTTAACATAAACATAAATCAACAGATAAAAAACTGCTTAAATTTAAAGTTTACTCACTAAAGCCTCCAAGTTGATTGGTTATGAATTTGAAACAACTAACTTTCTCTTAAACCAGTGACTTGGTACAGAAATCAGCCTCCATGTTAAATTTATCAAAATCGCTTTGTTTTTAGCAACCAGCTTGTATTTTCCCTCAGTTTTAAGTAGATAAAAAATAGAAACTTTTTATTCCCAGAAAAAAAAAATCTTCATAGATGACTGTTTGAAGTATTGCCAGGTAGGAAAAAAAAAAACCAAATTGTAGAAGTGGATAATTCAGGATATAATTTATTTTCTTCATGTAATAATAATGTAAATTATATATTTACCCCCTATTTGGAAAATTCCATCTCTGCAATATGCTTTTGAAAGACAAGAGGGAGCCTTTCAAAGATGGCCCCTTCTGCTTATAGGCCAAGATTGAGCACTGTGGGAGTGCCCATGGACTGGTGACAGATCCGTGTTCAGGGACAAGGTCCAAGGCGGGTGGATGTGCCCGTGGGATTTGATGTTCGTGCTCTTATATTTCAGAGCTTTTCTTTATAAGGCTGATTTGGGGTTTGCGTCTCCCTCTGTGCCCACAGAAATTCCGCTGGAACCGGGCGCAACACGGCAAGTGCTTTGCAGGCCCATCTGTAATGTGCTGAAACCTGAGCGGGCTATTTTGAAACTACGTTTGCATAATTTAATCTGAGCAACCATTTTTATGTTGTTGTGGGGTGCTGTTTGCATCGACCATCTTTGAGAAGAGCTAGCGGGTTGCCTGCCTTTGGAAGAAATTGAGTTGTCTGCTCCCCAGACTTGGAGGCATTTGTCAACTTAAGCTTCTGATAATTTGTTTTGTTTTGTTTTTAATTTAAACCCGTATTAAGTATTCTGAGTGAATATTTTAGTTTTTGTAGTTAGTTCAGTGAGGTCATTAAGTCTTCCGTAAGTTTCACTCTTTTTCAGAATGAGGGTGACATCAATCTTAAGGTTGCGTAGCAGTTAGGGATTACGGGAATCTTTTCACTTTAAGGTTTGCGTTGGCTGATTAGCAATGGTTTTAATTTTGAACGAGGTCAACGACTTTGGTAAAGCCACGGAGAAGATGGAAACAGGTTTTGTTTTTATGCTTTATATTGGGTCTTAGAGCTGCACTTAATGAAGGCTTGAGATGCCATGGTGGATAACGTGGCCCAGTCAGTTATTTGTGTTCGGAGTCCCTCTGCACACTGGGGAAGGTTGCCGTCCTAGCGCATCTGCGGAGGCCCTCTGTTGTAATCAGGTGTTCTTGGTTCTCTGGTCCTGTTCTTACTTTAGTCAAGCAACAACCATACTACTGCTGCTCCTGTCTGTCCCTGACACGGGAGGCAGATTACCATCATAAGTAGGAGCTAGGGACATTTTTGTTTTAAATGGGCATTCTGCAAGTTGGCCAATGTAGAGCTGTTGTTGTATTAAAGAAGACACTATCTAAGCCCTTCGGAAAACAAGGAATATAAAGAAAACATTTGGGATGAGTTTAGTAAATCAAAATAATTTGAAGATTTTATAAAAGGGACATGGATTTATTTATCATGTCTACAAAAGAAAAGGTGTTTTGGGTGATGTTTTATCAGGATTCATATTATCAAATGTTGATGCTATCTTACTAAATTTATTTTATTTTAATTATGCACTTTAAAATTGAATATACTCTTTAATTTATAAGATTATTATAAACATTGATGAACAACAGGTATTTAAATTTAGATTATAAATTTTGGAACTTCTACCAGAGTAAGGATAGAGCTGCAATTGTAGAACATGTGAATATCAATGGAAAGATGGGATTACAAAGAGGAAATGTATCAAACACATATATATATACCTTTATGAAGTAAATCACAAAGATGATTTTCCTATTAATGTGAGGTATCAGGCTGCATATTTGAGTATAGATGAACTGCTTTCTCCTTTCCAGATCGTTTTATTTTACAGGCAAATAAAAAAATAATTGGTTTAGTACTTGACAGCCAGCATGGGAATGTTGCTTTATGAAGACAGGGTCCAGCCTTGTATTCTCCCTTAGTGTTTGCTTAACACTGGTTTGCTGCTCTCTCTGTTCCAAGTCTAAGCACTTGGAATAGAAAATGTTACAAGTAGCCTCTCCAATAGCAAGGATCTCCATGTAACGGTTAAGGATACATGATATGCAGCAAATTCAATCTTATGTGATATCCATCCACTTTGATGGGCATGCTGATAATTCTGTCTACAACTGGGGGGGGGCAGAAATTAAAAAATTGTTAAAAGGGGGCATTACCTCAGATACATTTGCTCTTTTCCTGGAAAAAGGATGGAGTTTCTAATACCTGTGTCAGTTTCTAGCATCATTTTGAGCCCATTTTCCAGGGGAAACAGAAATACACTTGTAAAAGGAATTTTGAAAATTTTAAACACCGTCTTAGACTACATGTAAGACAAGTACTTGGCAGGAAAAACATCTGTGAGGATTAAGTCTGCCCAAGCAGGGAGAGAGAAAAGACTTTGTGTTAACACCCTGAAGTTTCCACTTCTGAAAGTCTCTTTAAGGCATTGTTTTTAAATAAAATTTTACTGGAAAGCTCCCCTTCCCCCCTCAAGTGTTTCTGGATAACATGATAGCTGTCCAGTTCTTAGTTTTTCTCAAATTGCCTAAGAAATCAGTATTATGAAACCTAGAACATTATTCTCTTTAGTTACAGTAAATGACTGTACATCTGACACACACTGATTGCTCAAATGCCCGTGCTATGGGGGAAATGGAGAAAAATTTGACTTTTGCCTTTTATTCTCAATACACCTTTTCATTTTCTAACACCTAAGGAGTTTATAAAATCATTTAACGGGGGCTCTGTCAATTGGAAGTGAACTCTGACTGGTTCAAATCTCTTTTCCTTCCCTAATAGCCTAGGGTTGGGAGTTCTCAACCAACAAGGCAAATGGTCCGACATTATCCAGTCTCTCTCTCTCCCCTGGTTTATTTTTCTTGTGGCTGTAAGGTTCTTGATGACAGTTTAAATGGAGTTTTCTTCCCTGGCCACAAGGCTAATCCTCAAGCAAATAAACCACAGTGTATTTGAAATTTACAGCTTTGATAACTCAAATATACAAAAATGCTGGGAACCCATTGGATGTCCCAAGAGACAGAAATTAAGATGGGCTTTAGTAAATGTGGGAGATAAAGCTAGGAGGAGCCTGAGCCCAGGGTGTAGAAACCCTAAAGAGAAATTCCCAAGCCACACCCAGGTGAGGGGTGATGCAGAATTGGGGTTTTGTCTTCTATCCTGTGGTGATCTACTTAGAGATGGCCTAACTGATGTTATTTTGTATATTTTAACAGAAAGTCTCTACGGATCCGTTTCAGGTGTAAGACACCTGGACAAATTCAGAATGATGAGAAGTAAAATGATCTATAATATAGGATTAGAACAAAGATGATAATTAGCAGTCAGCTGGAAACAGCATGCGACACTTCCTTCCCTAGTTAATGAACAGGGGTGATCTTGGTACTATATATGTCACCATGCTCCTTGTGGTCTGCTCTCACCTGTCACCTGCAGGGACTTCCCGATTTTAATTAAGAAGGGCACATTTTGAATCTGCAATGTACACTTTCCAGTCTACTGGTGACTGGCTCAGTGGGTAATCACTGTTTACATTTTTCAGCCAACTGGGGAGCTAGAGAAGTTTCAGCCTTTGACATGGCTAGTTTGGGAACTGCCATCACCTTTTGCCATTTGAGGAGGTGTTGAAGAGCCCCCCTCCCCAACATAGACATTTTCTTTGGGTGTTTCAGATGCATTACAGATATCTAATACATAACGTCTTCCTTAATCCAGACAGTGCTGAATTTTACAAGAGAGGCCCCCTGATGGTTTACAAGGCAATGTTTCTATCTTGTCAACAGCAGACCTGCAGGGTGGTGGCACATACTGATGCTCAATGTGCTTTATGGGTAAGAAGGGACCCGTAAAGGCACTTCCACAAGAATGTGTTAATAACTCACGGCTCGGTTTACAGAATAAATCTTTCCATGTGTTCAGAAACAAAAGCCGGGGATCATGCATGTGTTTGGGGGTGTCATTACTCCATCAAGACCATTTTCACGCTACGTTCCCCTCCTTTAATGTGGGTATTTGCTGTAAGGATGAACTGGGACCATTTGCTTCTGTCTTTTCTTTACACCTGCTTTCTCTTGATCACATTAACCCACCAGCTCTCAGTTGCCACTTTCAGCTCCAGCCCAGACTGAGAAGACTCTTCCTAGACAGCTCAAATAATTTTCAGCTGTGTAACTTCTCTGCAGAATCTTCCCTAAATATGTTTCTGAATTTCATTAGCTCAGCCTTTTTAAACAAACAAACAACAAACAGGCAAACAGGCATTGTGACCCACTTAGGCTACCCCCAAACCCACTCTCTAGCCAAGGCTGGCCTTGGCCTCCTGAGATTCTAAGCAAGTATTGCCACATTCCAGCTCATGAGACCTACCTTTAAACCTGACCCCAGTGTTTGGAATAGAATATGTGTGTGTGTGTGTGTGTGTGTGTGTGTGTGTGTGTGTGTGTGTGTGTGTGTGTGTGTGTGTGTGTGTGTGTGTATGTGTGTGTGTCTTTCTGTGTGAGTCTCTCTGTGTGTATGTGTCTCTGTGTTTGTGTCTGTGTGTCTATCTGTCTCTCTGTCTGTGTGTGTGTCTGTCTGTGTGTATCTATGTGTCTCTCTGTGTGTATTTCTCTGTGTGTGTCTGTCTGTGTCTGGGTGTATTATTCTTTAAATCTCTCTCTCTCTCTCTTTTTTTTAGGGGTTATTCATTTTTAGTTTTACCACTAAGCAGATTGACTTAGCACCACCCTGACACTGTTGAATATAAAAGAAGCATCTTTGCTCAAATTAACTATTGGGTTTCTGTCAAAGAAGGTCAGAGAGGAAAAAGCCCCTGACACAGGAGTAGGTGACCTGTACAAGCCAATTAACCTTTCTAATCTAACTTCTCTGGGGATCAGAAATGAAGGGCAGCTTTGTCCAGAACCAGATTCAGTGGGAAATCCTGCTGAATGATCATTAATACAGACTCCCTTCCCACCCTCCAGCCTAGAATCTGACAGTGAGTATGTCCCACTGTGGTGAAAGTTTAGCTGTGGGCATAGGGACATATCTATGAGGCAAACAACAGCCATGGAAAGAGATACTTTGCTTAGCATTTGCAGAAATATTTGCGTCAGTGATGTCATTTAAAGTCAGAAGCGTGCCATTGTTAGTGGGGAGAGAGAAGTTTAAAGCTATTTCTTTTTTTCATCTTAAAAGTGCAGGTCACAGATGTAGTATTTTAGATTGTTAAGGATTTAGAAGTGTTAAAGTGAATTTTGAGTTTGGGGGACAGTGAGATCCTATTCTCAATTTTATAGCTTCTCCAGAGGTTCTCACTTGGTCTGAACCAGAGGTATTTCACACAGGCAGGTGGGAATATGTTTAGCAATGGCATTGGCTTCACTGGCACAAATGTAAATGTAAGAGCATAGAAGTGTGGCTGAGCCCCAGTGCTCCATGGGAATGTCCTGTCATTCAGCTGCAAGTTTGCAGAGATCCAGGCAGTGTTTGACTGCTAAAAACTATTGTCCATCTTGTAGTGATTATGATTATTCCAAAATTATGATTATTTTCAGGTTTTCATGTGATCTCACTAATACACAGACAAGAGATATGCTCCCAGATCTCAGAAAGGTCATGAGTGCCTCAGCCATAGCCACGTCCCCCAGTACTAGCAGGGGACAGAGCAGTGTAGGAACTCTAATGTTTGGAAAAGGGTGTGGGGGGGGTGGTGTGGGGAAGGTGTATGCTTGGGAGTCCACACATCTGGAGGCCTGAGGTTAATGTCAGATGTTTTTTCCATTACAAAAACTAATGTAATGTAGTTTTTGAGACACGGTCTCTCACTGAATATGGAGCTGAAGGTGTCCTCAGCTAGACTAGCTCTCTGAACCCTGGGATCCTCTGGTCCCTCCTTCCTCTAAGTGCTGTGATTACAGATGTGTACCTCTGCCTCTGTTATCTACAGGGACTGGCAATCTAGAATCAGGTCCTCAATAGCAGTAAGCACTCTGTCTGCTAGCCATCTCCCCAGGTTGAGAAGCCTTGCTTGAAAAGGGTGTTGAAATAGCTGGGCATGGTGGAACATGCCTTTAATTCCAGCATTTGGGAGGCAGATGCAGGTGCATCTTTGTGACTTCAAGGCCAGCCTGGTCTATATAATGAGTTCCAGGACAGCTAGGGCTACATAGTAAGACCCTATCTTGGAAAAAACAAATAAGCAAACAATCCCCTCCCAAATTGGTATATATAGTTTAAGTTATGTGCATGCATAGTATGAACAAAAATATTTTTGTAGTGTTGCTGAGAGAGAGAAAAAAAAAGAAAACTGCCCAAATATTTCTCACTTGGGAACATAAATCATGTTTTTTGTTTAAATCTCATTTATAAGTACATATACATATATGATGTATAAGACGACAGGATGATGGTATTGTCTTAGATTTATTAATATAAAGGGAGTTCCATATATTACTAACTAAAGGAGCATGGTGGTGTGCATCTTTAATCCCAGCACTCAGGAGGCAGAGTCAGGATGACCTATGAGTTTGAGGCCCAGCTTGACCCACACAGGGAGTTCCAGGACAACCAGGGCTACATAGTGAGACCCTGTTCCAAAAGCAAACAAACAACCAGCACTGTGTGGGTTATGTGTGTCAGTGCTGATAAGCCTGAGACGAAATCTAAAGTGCACACTGAAGATGGCACCAGCAGCCTTGGCTTTCCACAGTGCAGCTGAAATACACTGTAATGATGTCCCTTTAGAAACAGCAGGGAAGTGCATTGAATTACATAAGGCCACACAGTGAGGCAGTGGTCACATTGGGCAAGAAGCCCTAGCTCTTTATTTGTTCTGTTTTCTACTAGGATACCTTTTTGTTAGCTCTTACAGCTGGCTTAGGACCCCTCCCTCCATATGTCAAGGCTACCCATTTTTACCTGTTCTGGAATGGATCATGACCTAGATATCATGGGAAGAGAAATGAACGCCATTTGTGATTTAATCTTTTTTTTTTTTTTTTTTTTTGATGACTTTCAGCTGTTTACTGCCTTACACATGACAGGAAAGAGTAGAGCTGTCTTGTAAGGAAATGAGGTCTCTCCAGGGCATCTTACTTCGCCTTACACCGAGCAGAGGCCAGAGCTTGCATTTCCTCCTCCATTTGTGGTCCCTTTACCCCAGGTCTTTAATCGTGAATCCTAAAGACTTTCCTACCCAGGACACCCTTCAGGCTAGGCTGTGAAGATAGACTCTAATGAGTCAAATCATAATTAATATTTGTATCTAAAGTGAGCAATACACATATCTCTTCTTCCTTGTATAGAGACAGGGAGAATATCTGTTACCATTTTGGTCACCCCATCACTCCCTCTGCTGCAAATTTGTTGTAACAAAGACATGAGTTTGAGTGTGTTATAGTATATTCTGCTTTTGGAGAACATTTGTATTCTTGCTTGCTCTCATGTCTCTCTCTTATCTCTTTCATCTCTAACTATTGAAAGTATTTGCATAATCATATTAGCATAGCTAAAATATTAATTAAAATATTTTAAAAAAATTCATTGTGTGTCTGAGTGTGTGAGTGCTCTCTGTGTGTGAGTGTGTGTACGTGTATGTGTGTGTGAGTGTGTGTTTGTGTGTGTCTGAGTGTGTTGTGTGTATGTATATATGTGTGTGTGTCTGAGTGTGTTGTGTGTGTGTGTGTGAAGCTGGAGATCAAATCCAGGAACTAGTACATGCTAGGCAAATGCTCTACTACTGTTTCTTACAGCTGGCTTAGGACCCGCCCCCCATTGTGTTCACAAATGCATTTACTTATGTTATCTGCCAAACTACCCATTTTTACCTGTTCTGGAATTGACCTCCTGTCAATATCCTATTTTCCAACATGTTTTAGTGGTTTTATTATTTTTTTAAAAAAATGTTTATTATACTATTTATTTATTTGTGTGCATATGTGTGTTGAATGTACAGGTTCCTTTGGAGTCCAGAAGAGAGTGTTAGATCCTCAGTAGCTGGAGTTATGGGTGGTTGTGAGCAGCCTGATGTATGTACAGGAAATAAAACTCAGGTCCTCTGCAAGAGCAGTATGTGCTCTTAACTTTTGAGTTATCTCCTCAGACCTTGGTTTTATCTTCTAATTTGATTAAATTTTAAAGAAATTATGTCCATGAAATATGTGGAATTAGAAAGATAAATGAGTATTCCTTTTAGAATAGCTGAGCTTGGATTCAGTGGGAGTTCAGGCTCACAGAACATAGGTGTTGTCTTGAGCCTCTGCGTTTTGTAGTATGAGGTTTCTGGCCTGGACTTTCGGGCCTAGCCTCAAGGTTTAGGCCTGTAGACCCACAGACCCACAGAGACACACAGATGCTTACAATAGTTTTAGGCCGATCGGTCCAAGTTATATGCCAGGCATATAACTTGCTAACTTTTACCCTTAATCTAACCCATGATTTTTATCCTGTTCAGCCATGCGGCTCAGTAACTTTTCTCAGAGCAGCATAGTTGTCCTCTGTTTCTTCTGGCTTCTCTCTGGCATTCTGCTCTGTTCTTCCAGTTCCCAGAGTTCTCCTAGTCTGGTAGCCCCTCCCATACTTCCTGTCTGCCTTTGGCCAATCAGTATTTTTTATTAAACCAGTGAGTGGGACAATTATTTACAATGGAACAACACAATCCCTTACAGGGTGTTCTAGATCTGACTTCATAGGACTTATTTCCCACAAGAAAGCTTTTATTTATTGATTTAATTTGATTGATGGATGGATTTTGTGCTTGTGTATGTGTGTCTATACATGAAAGTAGAGGTCAGGGGCCAAGTTGCAAGAGTTGATTCTCTTTGTCACCATGTGGGTTCTGGGGATGAAACTTGGATTGTCAGGTCTGGCAGCAGGTACCTTTGCCTGCTGAGCCGGCTCACTAGCCTGCCAGGGCAGCTTTGCAACACTCATCCAAGGTGACCAGAGATGGAATTTGATGCCAATGGAAGCAACTCATGTAATTTTCATTAGGTCATGAAATGTGTTTTTAGGTATCTTCTTGGAGGTCTTGGCTCTGTGTGGAAACCTTATTTCTTTCTTCCTTCCTTTCCCTTCCATTATCTTCTCTCTTCTTGTCTCTTTTGAGTGTGCATCTCACTTGGGATCCCAGGGCCATGACACTCATCCTGCCTTAGTCTTATTCCTTTTCTGTTAATAACTATATAAAGGTGACTTTAAAAATGGCTGATGACTTGCCTTGCCCCTGGCTGAGTCAGGGGCTGGCTGTCTTACCACACCGTTTATGCTTTGCAGATTTAAGTTACAGTCTATTTTTGCCTGTTCCTGTTTGGAATGCTTATTTTCATACACAAAACATGAATGGGAGGGGACGTAGCATGGAGTAATGGAAAGGATAGGTAGTTGGCCTGTTCTGTGTGTTGAGCGTTGCCAACACTGACCCTGAACTTTGGTGTTCCCCTCTGTGAAAGGGAACAGCAGCAATACAGTATGTTTAAAATCCCCCACGGGGTACTTTCTGCAGGCTGGCTTCTCTAAGTGGATGCCTTTTAAGGCCAACGATAATGCTGGGAAAAGTGCTGTTATTCACCCCATTGTACAGGTAGAGAAACAGAGTCACAGCTTTATAAAGGAATACTCAGAGGAAAGCTAATGAAGTCGTACTCAGGCAATAACTGGCAGAGTGTGTCTTTGAATACAGAGTTTTATACAATTTCAAGTGACCCTGAATCTCTACAAAAAAAGATATTCAAAATAATTTACAGAAAAACTGTTGCTTCTGAAAAAAATATTATTAAAAATATGGCTGAAATAAATTTGCAAATTAGGTCAAATTTAATCTGGGATAAACTGAGTGATTCCGATTAAGATTTTCTTTTTTCGGCCATTTCTTGTTTCTTTTTGTAGCTTTAAATGTGCTTTTGGTTTAAAGTGAAATCTATATCTCAGTGTAAATGCCATGAGCAGAGCCAATTCTGGCTTCTGACCCACTGTCTTATTCTGCTTGCTATGCATGTCAGGCAAGACCTGAATTTGATGCCACTGGAGAGTATGCAAACACTCATAATCCTCCCAGCATGTGCTAAAATAATAACAGATATGATAGTTTGATTTGCAAAGTGAGCATATGCCAAGTTCTACCAGAGCAGTTTTGAACCAATTCAGAAAACCGGGATTCAGCAATGATCAAAGTGTCTTAGGCTCCTATTAATAGCCAAAGGAATTCCTGACTCGAAACCTGGCATAAGGCACCAGGCGCCTCTGCCAGATGAACTTCTTGACAGACTTTACAGACACTATTGCAGGTGTTCTCCTGCCTTAAGAGACAACAGGAAGTGAAGACAGATTGAGTAGAATCTGTAGGGAAGAAAGGAATTGCTGGTGGCTTTGACTTGGAGAAAGGTTTAAGGAGAAGCCACAGAAGTGGCCACGTCCTTCATGCATTTCAAACAGCACTTTAAAATTTTTCATGATTTCAATTTATAAAATTTTAAATATTATCCCTCAGTTCCAGGGGGTTAGGATCGAAGTACATTAAATATCCACAGCTGCTTGGCTGAGGTAGGAATAAACAAACACTGTCTTGGGAAATTTCTTCCTGATTTTTTTTTCCAATCCTTCCCTTTTCCTTTGGTCCCCTAACTTCTGACTACTAATACGGTTTATACTGCAGATTGGCTTGTATTTTTCTAGAATTTTATATATGTAGAGCAAAAAATGTATATGTACTTTGATGGGAGCAGCTTTTTTGACTCATCAGAGCTATTTTTGGGGATAATTCCTTTGTGTTTGTCTGTCTTCTGTTTCTATTGCAAAATAACTGAAAATACACACTTTATGAATCTAGAGGCTGAAAGTCTGTGATCTTGAGACCATGGGAGTTTGGCCTCCTCGACTGTATTAATACACAGGAGAGAAGTGGGAAGGAAAATACAGGGAGTGGCATCAATTCAGAACAACGTGTTCTTGAGGGAATCAGCTGGAGTCTCAGAAGAACTGAATTAACTCAGTGGCCCCAATGATCTAAATACTTCCCACTAAGCCCCGCCTTTAAGAGCTTCACCACAAACTGTCACACAGAATTAATGACCAAGCTTCCAGCACTTGAAGCCATGAAGGACAAACCACATCCAAACCATAGCAATAACATTTACCCTTAACTGGTTTAAAGTGCTATCAAGAACAGTCATGGTCTTGTGCAACTGTTACCACTATCCTGTTCCAGAAACATCTGTATCACTTCTAAGGGACACTCCCAATGTACAGCCTAAGGCCCCTCCTGTGGCCAAGAATAGCTATAGATATGGACCAACACAAAACAGTAAACTAACTTAAATATGATTTTTCGATTTATTTTTTGGTAACTTGAACATTAATTTGTAGTCACTGTGTCAGAAATTTGCACACATCTAAGTGAAGCAGTTATTTCTTAGATGCTGATCCTAGAGCCTGAAAATATCTGTCCTATTTTCTACTTCTGTGGATTTGTTTATGCTGCATGTTTAATACATTAAACATAATGCAAACAGACTCATTTTTGTTTGATTTCCTGCATTGTACAGTGGTTTTAAGATTTGTCTATATTGTGTTATATATTGATACTTTATGCATTTAGTATTAATAGTCTGTTGTGTAAGGAGATAATGTTTCATATTTCATTCGAAATACATTCATGTTTTGATGGACATTTGGGTTGTTGCTATCTTTGGCTATTGTAATAGTGCTGCATTATTTATTTACAAGGTGTTTTTTCTTTTTTTTTTTTCTGTGTTTGTGTGAGCATTTGTGTGTGTGTGTGTGTGTGTGTGTGTGTGTGTGTGTGTAGGTATCCATGGAGGCTAGATGTTTTTGTTAGTTCTCACCTTAATTTTTGACACAGGGCTTCTCACTGTCCTAGAACTCATAGATTCATCTAGTGTGTCTGACCAGAAAACCCCAGGAACCCTGTCATCACCTCTATAGTGTTGGGATTACAGATGCACTGCTACTCCCAGCCTTTAATTCAAACTTGGACCTCTTCCTTTCATGATGTGGTGATTTGAAAGAAAAAGACACATAGACCCGTATGTTGAAAGTTGGTGGAACTCTTTGGGAAGGATTAGGAGGTGTGGCCTTGTTGGAGTAGATGTGTCACTGGGAGTGGACTTTGAGGTCTCAGAAGACCATGCCAGGTCCTGTAGTTCTCTCTGCCTGCTGCTTTAGACCAGGATGCAAAGCTCTCAGATACTGTTCCAACACCATGCCTGTATGCTTCCTACCACCATGATCATGGGCTTCCCCTCTAAAACTGTAAACAAGGCCCTAGTTAAATGTTTTCTTTTGTAAAAGTTTCCTTGGTCATGGCGTCTCTTCACAGCAATAGAACAGTGATGAAGACACACAATAAGAACTTTACAAACCAAGTTTTCTCCCCGCACCCAGTGCACAGGTTTCCAGTTGAGCACCCATTCTTCTGAGCCTGCATGCTGGAGTGGAAGTAATGAGACACGTGGTAATTCTATATTTAATTTATTGAAGAGTCTCCCAATTGCTTTCCCAAATGCTGTACCATTTTACACTCCTTCCATCAATGCATACATTCATTATTTTTCTTTATTGTTATTCCTGTGGCTGTTGCAGAGCACATGGAGTGCCATTCTTTACAGTTTTGATGTGTGCTTCACTGATGACTAATGCTGCTCAGCTTCTTGTCATTGCCCATTCTTACATCTTCTTTAAAGAAGTTTCTATTAAAGTCTGGCCCATTGTTAAGTAGCATTGTTTATATTTCTGCTGTAGAGTTGTAGATGTACTTCACAAATTTCAGATATCACGCTCTTAC
Source organism: Phyllotis vaccarum (assembly GCA_033318265.1). Taxonomy (NCBI): domain Eukaryota; kingdom Metazoa; phylum Chordata; class Mammalia; order Rodentia; family Cricetidae; genus Phyllotis; species Phyllotis vaccarum. The sequence continues at coordinate 7,776,490 of JARWLC010000004.1, read as the reverse complement.
CAAATATACTTTTGGATTTTCTTGTAGTATAATAATTTTGAAGTTCACCTGTGTGGCCACTATCAAAAATTTGGGCCTTTTGGGCTAGAGAGGTGGCTCAGCCGTTAAGAACACAGCAGCTCTACTGAAGGACACAAACCTTGTTGTAAGGGTCCTCAGCAGACCGCCTATAACCAACTGCTGCAAGGGGCCTGACTCCCTCTTCTGGCTTCTGTGAGAACCACACTCATTTGCACATTCCCCCATACATGGACAGTCACACACACACACACGCACACACACACACACACATGCACATGCACACGCACAATACACACACACACACACACACACGCACGCACGCACGCACGCACGCACGCGCACGCACACACACACACACACACACACACACACGCACGCACGCACGCACGCACGCACACACACGCACGCACGCACGCACGCACGCACACGCACGCGCACATGCACACGCACAATACACACACACACAATCTAAAAAGCTTAGGTCTTTTAAATGCAGAGTGATGTTCTGTTTGATGGATAGACCATAGCCATTGATACACTCATCTGTTCATAGACTCAGCTTCTTTCCAGTTTTGCTGGCTAAGAACATTCCTCTGCACAATGTCACCTGATCGTGACTTAGACTTTGTTGTGGGTAAATATCAAGACCAGTGACAATTTACCTTTTCAAAAGCATAGATGTTATTCATTATAATCACTTTTTGGATAAAAAATTTTAACTGTTTCTGGCGTCTTTGAATAGAGAGCATATTTGCGTGGCCCTCAAAGGAGGCATTCAAAGCTTTTTTGTCTTAGTATTTGGGATCAGTCCCTCATTAGCTTAGTCCATTCTTCTGTTGACAAATGTTTTTCCAATATTTTCTTCTTTTGCATGTAGTGCCACAGAAGATGGGGTGCTTGGTGACCGAGACAGCAAAACCACAGAAATTCAAGTTAGAAGAGACTCTGGAAATCATCTAACTTTTGTTATAGAAAAGAAAGCCAGGGGCTAGTCAGATGGCTCAGCTGGTGAAGGAGCTTGCTGCCAAGTTGGCAACCGAGTGTGATGCTCAGAACCCACGAAGGAAGGAGAGAGCTGACTCCTTAAAGTTGTCCTCCGACTTCCATGGGTATTTCATGTCATACGTACAAACACACAGACACACAAACACACACCACACACTCACTTAATGAAAAAAATTAAAGAAAAGGTCTGAGAAACGAGACTGAGTTGCCCAAATTGTCAGTCACTAAAGATGTTATGAGGAGCAGAGCCTGTGACTGTGAGGATAATTTGAAGTCCCCAGCCCTGCAGTCTCTGCTGGGGCAGTGCCAGCACTGTGCCCTGGTGTTGCTGAAACATTTGCAAGTAGCTTTGCTTCCTCCCAGGTTGTCTGTCTTAGTCCCCTCAGAGCCTGAGAAGTAGGTAAGGATTAGGATAGGAGTAGCGGCCTGGGGTGCTCGCTGTGACTGGAATGTCCAGGCCCAGAGCCAGGCCTCCAGACTGTTCTACGCGAGTGTGCTTCTTCCTCCCTTTCCATCGAGCCCCACTGTCCTTTCTATGTCTACTGCTACCCGTTTATTTCAGGCTTCCAAGGTTCTTTCATTGGTCAGGACGGAGTGCATGTGCACACACACACACACACACACACACACACACACACACACACACACACACTGGAGTAACCCTCATCTTGTCATTTGTTTGCTTAAATTACTGCTGTAGCCTCTGGTGGCCTGTGATGGCCTGGAAATCAGGATTCTGGTTGCTCAGCAGACCTTCCCAGATCAGTTCTTACTTGACTTCCCCTCCTGGGCTTAAATTCCATTTAAGTTGCCCTGGTGTTTCTCTTTGCCCGCCTATACCAGTTTCCTCTCCACAACTGAAATATTCCTGTTCATTATTGGGGATTCTGCTTAGATCTTACCTCCTGCAGAGAGATTTTCCTGACTTGAAGCAGTAATAACTGTGAGGGGATCGTATGAGAATGGTTCCTATAGGCACATATATTACAATGTTTGCCCTCAGTTGGTAGAACTGTTTGCGAATGATTAGGAGGTGTGGCCTTGTTGGAGGAGATGTAGGTTTCAAAATACCTGTGTCATTCCTAACACGCTGTCTCTGCCTCTCTCAGCTACTGCCCCAGCATCATGCCTTCTTGCCACTGTGCTTCCTGCAATGATGGTTGTGGGCTCACCCTGAAACTGTAACCCCCAATCAACTCCTTCTTCTATGAATTGCCTTGGTCATGGTGTTGATGTCTTACCACAGCAGTAGGAAAGCACCAAGACAGTAACCCTCTTTGGAGACATCTTATGATACCCTTTGTGGCATTTACTCCATGTTTATCTCTTGGTCTCCCAAAGAGTCTGCATAGTTGTTGTAGGCCAGACCCATGCGAGTCATCTGCACGTCCTCAGAACTGCTGGGGGTCCTGGGAAGATCTTTGTTGAACGAGGAAATAGAGTGCAACCCAATTTTGATATACCAGCCTTGAGGATGAGGCTGGTTCCTCAGTGTCATAGTGAGAGCTGACACTGAAGCTTGTCTCTCCTAATGCGCATCATTTGGCCTACTTGGCTGAAGGACTAGACGAGTGTTTATGTTTGAATAGGCTGTAAACCACACGGATCCTGAAGGCTGGAAACATGAACTCTGGTCTGGGTTCCATTCACAAGCATCGATGAGCCAGTGGTGGACACTTGGCATGTGAGGTTCCATATGACTAAAGGAGGCCTTGCGTATGTTAGGCTCTCTGTGGGGTTGAGCTCATCCCGCTCAGTGAGATGACACATGAGTGTGCATTCTAGGAACAAAGCACTGAAGTTCAAGGCCAAAGTTATTCCATAAGCTCTTGCTGGTGTTTTCATGTTATCTTGGTATAAACTAGAGTCATATGGAAGAAGGAATCTCAGTTGACATTATGCCTCCAACAGCTTGGCTGTAGGCACGTCTGTGGTTCATTTGCTTCATTAATATTGGTATGAGAGGGCCCAATCCACAGTGGATGGTGTCATCCCTGGACAGGTGATCCTGGGTGCAATAAGAAAGCAGGCTGAGCAAGCCATGAGGAGCAAGCCAGTAATAGCGCCCCTCCCTGGCCTCTGCTTCTGGCCCTGCTCTGACTTTCCTCAATGATGAACTGTGATATGGAAGTATAAGTCAAATAAATCTTTTCTTCTTCTGAGTTGCTTTTGATCAGTGTTTTATCACACCAGAAAGCAAAGTAGGAGAATACTCAAAGCACTTTTAACTTCAGGAGTTCATTCTCAATAAGTTGTAAATGATACTGACTGGTGAGCAGTAGGAAATTGTATGGTGTCTACGACTTGTTTGATAGTAACCAGGGCTGTGTGAGTATGTGCTTCTGTCCTGTGAGTATGAAGATGTTTAGCTGCTGGGAGTCGGCATAAGTGTTGGCTCATTGGCCAGAGCAGTGTTCTTCAGTGTTTAGGTCAGTGTGGGAATAGTTGCTGCTGTGAGTGGAGGGCCTGGAGCTTGTTAATAGGGGTCTAACTGAACAGGAAGTCTGGTTAGGACTTGTTGGGATCCGAGTAGTAAGAAGATAGCTAGTTGAATAGTGATTGTCCTAAAAGGTTCAGAGAAAATCACACTGAGTAGGCAGAAGTAGAAATATGAAGAAAAAATGTAAAAGATTCCCAGATTGAATAGTATGAGGGAAACGAGATTAAATCTGAATCAGATGAGACTAATGGAGTCTAACAGGCAAGAGCTAACAGGTAGGATGAAAACCATGACTTAGGCACAAGGTGGGAAGCAGATCCAACCTCTGCTTGACAAAGTCCTGCCGAGCCAGGGGCCTGGTTCTATGTAGGCATTTCCAGGCTATAGTTTGTAAGACTCAGTCCTTGGAAGACTAGCCTGGTTAACACCACCAAGACTCCTCAAACCCCATGACAAGAGAGCTTCAAAGACAAGGCATCTGGTTGACAAAAACCAGTTTTTAGAGCCTAAGCTAGCACATTGTCTATTTCAAGGTATTTCTCAGATGCTGTCACTCAGCTGTAACACCATGCCAATCCTCTGTGTGGCCTTGCCCTGCAGCATCTCACTGTAGGACAGTAACAGCTGACCTATGGCAACTGAGTTTGAAAAATACATCATTGCTTATGATTTCTTGGTCAAACCCACTCAGTCAACCACCCTATTGAAGTTGCATCCCAAGGCAGGGCATCCTTTAATCCTAGCACTCAGGAGACAGAGGCAGAGGGTCTCTCTGAGATGGAAGCCAGCATGGTTTTCTGGTCTATGTAGCAAGTTCCAGACTAACCAGGGCTGCATAGCAAGATCCTGTTTCAAAAACAAATGAGCAAACAAACAAAATTCCCACCTTAAAATTTTGGTTTGCTTGTATTATATTCCCTTTTGATTTTCTCCATAGAAATTTCTACAGTGTTGGGAGTTTTAATGAGGGATTTGCTCCTACATCTACCCCAGTACTTAAGAATAGCGTCTTGGGTCAGCGAGATGGCTCAGTGGGTGAAAGAGCTTGTAACCAATCTATGACCTGAATTAGATCCATGGGTCTCATATGGTGGAAAGAAAGAACTGACTTGGTCATGCTGTCCTCCGTATAAACATAGTAGTGCTTATAAACATGAACACACACACACACACACACACACACACACACACACACACACACACACACACACACGAAGAAAACAAACAGTTCCCACTACTAGAAGGTTCTCACTTAATCTTTACTGAATAAGTGAACTGTAAGAAAAACACCAACTCAAGTGCTTACTATATGTCCTACAAGTGCCCCCCCGAAATAGTCTATATGTTCTGGGGTCCATGTTTTGTAATTCAGAAAGCTGAACATGTTCAATGTAAGAGATATATAGTCCTGACTCTTCTGTGGTTCTTGGAGACAGAGCTTGCCAGGACATCCTGACTCTGCTCTTACTGAGCCTGACTCTATGATTGGCACTCTAGCTAGACTCTTTTGGTTGAGATCTGATGTGCTTTTTCTGAGATAGAGTTCAACGAGCCTGGGCTCAATCTCTTGAACTAGAGGCCAAAAAAAAAAAAAAAAAAAATTATAACAATTGTGTGGCCACCAGGAGGGAACTAATAATTAATTCCATTTTCTCCCAATATTCTGCCAGCCATCCTTGAGTATGGATATGGAGAAATTTCAAAAATATCTCATTAGGAAAGACATTGCATTAAAAGTATAGATGGTTGGTTTCAGAAAGTGAGGTGGGGGACGATGAATGGATATTCATAATTGCTTCCTCTACCGGAGCAGCAGCTTTGAGAGATGGTCGAAGTTGGGCTGAACAGAAAGATCAAAGTCTATGTGCTGAGTAGTCTGGCATGAGGAAGCAGTGGGGAGAGGAGAGCTGAGGTGAGCTTCAGTTCTGTGGTGTGGAGAGGAGCCGCACTTGGCTGTGCTGCCATCAAATTCCAAATCAAATCTGTGTTTTGTTAGAAAGGATGTTAGGGGATTAGGGAAGGGGAGGCAGTCAGAACCTTCCAGGTTCCCATTCAAGCAAGTAACTGAATATTTCCTATTGAGACAGGGCTATTCATACAGTCATGACCTGGGCAGGCATAGGTAAATCCTGGGGCCTCACATGGCTTTTTCTCAAAAGAAAATCCCTGATGATGAGAACTGAATCAGATGGCTTTAATCAATATCTCTTTCAATGATTTTTAGTTAATCTCCTAAGGTTTTATAAAAGTAAATCTAAAACAGCTGGTGAGATGGCACAGTGGGTGAAAATGTTTGTCACCAAGCTTGATCACTTTGGTTCAACTCCTGGGACCACATGGTAGAAAAACAGAACCAGTTTTCACAAAATGTCCTCAGATCTTCACACATGGGCCATGATACGAATGTGGATGTGCATGTATGTATCTGTACATGCACATCCACAGTCATACAATAAAATTTTAGATAAATGTAATAAAAAATTAAAGTCAACATGTGGAATGCCTTCATGGTGGGAACGTGAAACGATCCAACCTCTATGTGGGAGACGTTGGCAATATCTAGCAAAATTATACATGTACCATTGAACAACCATTCCTATTTATAGGCACTACCCTAAGACACACAGGTAAAAATAAGAAAATAGTTGTACATAAAGCTCTCTATATTACTGTTGTGAAAGAGGAGCCTGAATGTGAAGGAAGCGGTTTGGTGTGCGGGGGGGGGGGGGGGGATATATATGACAGAGAGAAATGAGCAAATAGAATCAAGACAATATGCATATATACATACATACAAAGTTGTGAAATAATTTTTTAAAAGACTGGAAACAATCTCAAACACCCACCAATAAGTATATTTGTTACCTTCTTGTTGCTGTGATAAAACATAATAAAGTCGACTTAGAGGAGAAAAGAATTTATTTTGGCTTATAGTTTCTGAGGAGTAGACTCCATCATGGTAGGGAAAGTGTGGCAGTGGGAGCAGGAGGCTGACTGATCACATGTTTATACTCATGTGAGACAGAGAGACAGAGAGACAGAGACAGAGAGACAGAGACAGACACAGACACAGAGAGAGAGAGAAAGAGAGAGGAACAGACAGACATACACAGACAGACAGACAGAACACAAGCAGAAAATTAGGCAAAGCTATAAACTCTCAAAACTCACCTCCAGTGATGTACTCCTCCAGCAAGACTCTGACTCTGAAAGTTTCCATAACCTTTTCAAATAGCGCCATAGCTGGGGACTAAGTGCTCAGATATGTGAGCCTATGGGGGACATTTCTCATTCAAACCTCCACATGTAAGGATGAGTACAGAAGGAGACATCAATACTCTGTTCTGATGGTACACAAAGGAGTGAGGAACCATCTAACACTCTAACACACGTGCAATGATCCCCAGGGTATTTCATGAAATGTAAATAAGAACTCAAAAGAGAAAGATAGTATGATTTTATTTAAGAAATATATATTGTTTTAGAATTCTATTGCTGTGAAGAGACACCATTACTATGACCTCAGCAACTCTTAAAGAAAAATATTTAATTGTAGTGGCTCACAGTTCAGAGGTTTAGTCCATTATTGTCATGATGGGAAGCAAGGAAGCATGCAGGCAGACATGGTGCTGGAGCTGAGAATCCTTACATCTTGATCCAAAGGCAACAGGAAATGAATTGTCTTGCTGGCGTGGCTTGAGCATATATGAAACCTCAAAGCCCACCTCCACAGTGACACTTCCTCCAACAAGACCACACCTACTCCAATAAGGTCATACCTATTCCAACCAGGTCACACCCATTCCAACAAGACTGCACCAACTCCAATAAAGTCACACCTCCTAATAGTGCCACTCCCTTTGAGGACCATTTTCTTTCAAACCACTGTTACATTGTGTTTTCTCGGTCCCTTGGGGCCAGAGGCCCAGACCCACAGATCCTGCAGCCCCAGACCTCTTAGCTGCCTGCTGTTGTTCCTGCTCAGGCCCCAGAAATAACTCAGACGTTTATATTAACTTGATGCTGTTTGGCCTATGGCTCAGGCACATTGCTAGCTAGCTCTTACATCTTAAATCAACCCATTTCTATTAATCTGTCTGCCACGTGGCCCATGGCTCACCTGTACTCCTACATGTTGCTAGTCTCTCCTTACATGTTGATCCTTTGGGCTTCTGGCTCCTTCTGTCTGACTCAGCCCTACTCTTCCTACCTATTCTGATTCCCCACCTACTTTTCTATGGTGCCTGTCATGGGCCAAAACAGCTCCTTTATTTAAAGATTGATATTCACAGCATACAGAGAGGCATTCCCACATCAAACCACCACACATATCTACTTTTTAACATTTAAGAGAAATAACCAGAATAAACCTGTCCTTCCTCTATAAGGAAGGAAAAACTGGGTAGATGGGGCAGAAACTAAACTTCTCTGAGTTTATTTTGTGTTATAGATTCGACTCTAGAATCCTACAGATAATTTTTGTTAATTATAAATAAAATTAACTACAAAGTAAAAAAATCCTTGGATATCAAGTTGATGTAGTATTATTTCAGATAAATTTAAATTGATTATACAAACATAGTTTATATTACATATGTGGAGACCAGAGGTACACACTGAGTTTCTACCTTCATCACTTTCTACTTATTTTTTGAGATAGGATCTCTCCCTGAACCTGGAGTTCACTGTTTTGACCAGATGGGTTGGCCACTGAACCCCTAGGATCTGCCCCACCATCTCTCAGCACGGGGCTTACAGGCATATACTGCCATACCTAGCTTTTGTGTGATTGCTAGGCATCTGAACTCAGGCCCTCATGTTTATATAGCAAGCATTTTAGTCATGGATCTATTTCCCTAGCCATATGTCAAGGTAAAAATGAGGAGTAAACTGGAACTGTTTTCAGTAATATTGTTAGTGATTGTACAGACAATTACCTCACTAGTACTGATATATATGTATGTGTATGTATATTAGCAATTATATCCTAAATATACATATACAAGATAAATAATTGTATCTATATTATTAGAAACCAACAATTCTAGTTTGGAATTTGCAAAAAGGAGAAACCAGTTTTACAAGCAAAGATATAAAGTGAAAAATCCCATAATGTAAAATTTGAATTGGAAATACTCATATATACCTCTTTCGGATTTTCTCTAGAACAAATATTTTCTAGCTCTGTCCCTGGATAGCATAGAAATGATAACCAATCTGGGAACACCTGTAACATCCAGACTATGGCGTCCAAATCAACTTTGCCGAACACAAAGAAACTCTCAAATATCAATGTGTCTTGTCAAAAGGACTCAGAGGCTGAGCTAAAGGGCTTCAAGATTTCCTAGATATGAAAGAATTTGTGTTAAAACAACAGTGGATTGACAGGAATGTGCCCCCATGCCTGGCTTTTAGGTGCTTATTTGTAGTTGTAATACTGCTGTGGTTAAGTTAAAGATGTTACACTCTAGAGTTACATAGTAGTGAAGAGATGAAATGATATTTTTGAGATTCTCTTAAAGTAATGGGTGAGATGGAATGCTTTGGAAGTAGAAGTAAGCAAAATTGGCCTCAGGTTGATTTGAAGCTGGTGATAGTCCACGAGAGTTCATTATATTTTCTCTACTTTTGTATAGTTTGAGATTGTCCATGATAAAATGTTAAAATAACCCGGCAGCTGGTTCTCAGGTGTCCCCTTCGGAATCATCTGGCCAGCTAGTGGGAAGGCTGGAATCCTGTTTTTGTCAGAGATAAAACACTGGACCAATGCAACTTAAGAGACAAAGGGTTTCATCTCACAGTTTGAGGATACATATTTCATCATGGCTGGGAGGCAAATGTGACCAGATCTTGAGACAGCTGGTCACAGTGCATTTATAACCAGAAAGAGGAGAGTGGTGCATCACATTAGTGCTCATTTCCCCTTCTCCACTTACACACACAAGCGTCACAGCTGAGAAATCGCTCTTTCCACAGCTAAGATGGATTTTCCCACACCAGTTAACGCAATCCTGACAACCCCTACAGGTGTGCCCAGGGGCCTATCTCCCAGGTGAGTGCAGATCTGATTGCCATCTCCCAGACTCCAGAGTTTAGGGTATTTCTCTCTAAAGCTGCAGATCTTATGTTTTTCTTGGGTCTAGATTTTTACTGAATTATTTAAATGGAGCCTTTACAGGGCCAGTGATCCCCACCTCAGTTCCTTCAGCGAACCTCATCTAGTTGTTTGAAGGCCTACACGAAATGATCCACATTGTGTTTAATGCAGTGCCTGGCAAGGGTTAAGGTTGAATTCTTCACATATAACAGAGAGCAGGTGGGGCCTGATGGAATGGCACTTGCTACTGAGCCTGACCACCCAAGTCTAAACCCACATGGTGGATGGGAAGAGATGGCCCCACAAGTTGTCCTGTGGCCAGCTGTGGCTTGCATATCCCCCCCATCCCAATAAATGAATACACATTTTTTTTTTTCATTGTAGAAATGTAGCTCACAAGGACATGAGGAACTCAAAGTTGGGCTGAGGAACTGTGTGTTTGGAAGTGACTTGTGACTTAGACATAGCCAGCCATAGCCTTACTTGGGGTGGTCTTGCTTGAGTGTGGAATTATGGGTCAGCTCGGGCACCGAGACTTAGCACTCTGAGGGGGACAATTTTTCTACTTGGTCACCTTTGTTTTGCTCTGTGGCTTGACAGGTCCCTGAAGGGTGGCTTAGCCGGATTGATGGGAAGTGAACAGTGGGGAAATTGGAAGTCAAAGTAACTTTGCCATCCTAGGAAGGGAAGAACAAGGCAAGATCTCACTCTTGCCAAGCAAACACCACATTCTCCCCTTCCCACCTGCTTCCCCCTTAGAACATTACCTACCCCCCCCCCCGCCCCGCCCCACCCTGTCTTAAACCCCAACCCACATGGGGCTCATTACTTTTCAATGGGGACGATTGCATGTGCCCTTTGAGGGGTACTGGCACATGCACTGCGCACCTGGGAAGTGCCCAGGAGTTCCATCCTGTCACTGATCACAGACACAGTCAGGGAGACCTTGAGCTACTTTCTCTCAACACATGTGACCTGCCCAGTTGCAGGGGGCTTGGGTGTGAGTGAGCTGTAGGCCCAGGGAGGTGAGGCCAGAGGGAACCCTGATTTATGAACTGTCCATATTTAACTGAGGCCACAGCACTTTTATTAATAGAACATGCTGCATTTCCTTTTTATAAAAATATGAAGATCATGGCACTCGGGAAAATGCCTGGTGACTGTCTGTCTTTAGGGCAAGCTGATCACCAGGCTAAAATTAAAAGTGAAGTCAGGCCCTTCTTCAGTCTATTTTTAACTCAGTTTAGCATATGAATGTGAATGTGAAGTCTTTCTTTAGATCTCCCTTAACTCAATTACTTACTTATGCCAAGTATCTCTGCCTAGCATTCCTGAGCAGCCGCTGGGTGGACCTAGAGTCCTGTGCCCCCTCTCCCCCACAGGGAGGGAAGGGGCTGTTCCCCTTGCTCTGGGTGTTTGTAATCAAGCAGTGTCACTTGTTTGGAAGGTTAAGGTGTATTCAGCCATTACACTGAAAATGAAATCAAGGGGAAATCACCACTGCTGCTCTTGATGCTTGCGTGTGGAGGTTATTTTTCTGGGAGACTCCAACTTGTCAGTAGCCCCTTGGGTTGAAGGAGAGACTCTGGCTTGAGGGCTAGACTCATTCAAGCTGAGAGTGTCCATGGTCCTGGCTGGCATCCAAGGGGGTCTGAGTGACAGGTGGAAAGAGAGGGAAAGAAAAATCACCTAGCAGGGGTCGGTCCTGCCCAGAGAGTTTCTGATGAGTGATGGAGGGCTGGGAAAACCTTTTGAAAGCCTCTGCCGTACCCTTGAAAGTCTTTTTAATGTCTGCCCTTTGGGGAACCACTAAGACAGGGGAAGGGGGCAGAGTACAATCCAAGGCTCAGTCTGAACAGGGTCTTTTGTGAACTTCTTACGCCACTTTCCACTGGTCAGTTGATAAAGCGTTTAAAAATTAATAGTCATTATAAATCCCAATCCTTGCTTGTTACTGTTTGTTTTAAAAAGCAATTTAAACTCAATAGTTTATGTGGGAAAAGCGCCAGTTAGCTCAGGGTGGGTCATTCTTCTTTCTTCTTTACTAGAATACGCACCCAATTCATGTAGTCCTGAACCTCTTAAGATGGTGTGCGTTAGGTTGACGTGGAGGCACATAGCTATAATCTCAGTACCGGACAGGGGCTTAGGAGTCAAGGCTAGCCTGAACTACATAGTAAGTTTATCTAAAAACCAAAACAAAACAAACTTTTTTTCTTTTTAATTTAAGAGATGTGTTATTTTTAACTACTGATAAAAAACCTTCTTCAGTTTTCCCCAGAACAGCATGGAGGACAAGCAGGCTAATACATAGGCTGATTTAAAATGACTCACCCCTGTAACCTCACTTCAGAGACTGAAACAGTGAAGACTGCAGAAAGAATGACACCAGCCTGGGCTACATGATGAATTCTGAGCTAGCCTGGCCTTAGAGTAAGATTCTGTCTCAGAAATAAATAAACTAAAATTAAAAAGTTGAGAGTAGAGGAGCATGCTTGTAATCCCAGCTACTCAGGATGCTGTGTAGAGGACCGGATTCAAGGCCGCCTTGGGGTAGTTACTTATAAACACTCAAAATATAAGCAAACAAACCATCAGGGGGTTAGACATGTAGCTCAGTGGAGGAGTTAGGCCCAGTGCCTTGGTTCAATTCCAAGCACCATAATAAATAAATAAACAAATCAATAATGCATAAACAAATGAACTAATGAATGCTATTACATTTATTTATCTCACAGCCAGAGGACTATGAAAATGTTTGTGGAGAAGGGAGCATGGTGTGGAATATGTGCACACATGCTCATTTGTCTTTGGAGCAGAGCAGTGGCATTTAAACAATAAGCTCTTTCTACGTGTTATCTGCATTTCTGTTCAAATGACTCACGATGAAGTATGATATGTTTAAAGGCCACTACCATCTGTCTGAAGAGTATCTCAGAGGCTTTGCCTATCATTTATCAAGCCAGTTACTTACATGCCTTAATGTTTCTTTCTTTTTTTACTTTTTTTTAAAAAAGCCTTTGGGTTAAATTACATCACATCACTCAGCAGACTGGTTTCACACCTTTATTCGGGTCGCAGAAATTTTAAATCAGGCTCTCCCAGGCAGACTGATGCTTTGGGGTCTGCTAGTTAGTCAGAGGGTGTGTGTGTTTGGGGGGTGGTGGTGTCCTGAGTGCCATAGCCCTTAAGTACACAGCGATTGGTAGATGCTCTGCTGGCTTTGGAATGGAATTTGGGGCTTGGTGGTAAATGGACAAACTCCTGGTTAGAGTTATTGAAATAATATGCCATCTGATGTGAGAATGCCTTTCTGTATGCTGCGAATATCAATCTTTAAATAAAGGAGCTGTTTTGGACCATGACAGACACCATAGAAAAAGTAGGAGGGGAAATCACAACATAAATAAGAAAAGCAGGGCGGAGTCAGGCAGACCAAGCCTGAAGCCCAAAGGAGCAACATGTAAGAAACACAGGTGAGCCACAGGCCATGTGACAGACAGATTAATGAGAATGGGTTGAGTTAAGATGTAAGAGCTAGCTAGCAATGTGCCTAAACCATAGGCCAAACAGCATGAAGTTAATATAAGCATCTGAGTCATTTTTGTGGCCTGAGCAGCAGCGGCGGGCAGCTAAGGGGTCTGGAGCTGCAGGTCTGTGGGTCTAGACCTCTGGCCACCCGAGACCAAGAAACCTCATTGGTATAGCCATCTCTTTAAATCTGTTTTGTTTCATGACACTGAGCTATTCCTGGTATTTTTTTATTCCCCGCCCCACCCCCATGATTCAAACATCAGTTTTTAAATCAAACATTATAACACAATTCAACCTATGCTGCTTTGAATGAGAATGGCCCCTATAGGCTCATACATTTGAAGACTTGGTCCCCAGTTGGTGAAGTTGTTTGGGAAGGACTGGGAGGTGTGGCCTTATTGGAGAAGGTGTGTCACTGGGCGCTGGCTTTGAGATTTCAACTGTCCATACCATTCTCAGTGTTCTTTCTCAATCTCCTTATTGTGGATTAAGATGTGAGCTCTCAGCTGTTCTGCCACCGTGCCTTAGCTCCACGGACTCTGTCCCTCTGAAAGCATAAGCTCAATTAAACACTCTTTTATAATTCGCCTTCATCTTGGCAACAGGAAACTAATACAGAACACAAAGGCATACTGTTTTCGTATTTACATGCTTAGGAAAATATTAAAAACATGTTTTGTTTTCTGTGATTAAATCATTATGTCTGTGTAATCATAGAAAACTGTTTGTACAATAAAAACATGGTGGCTCATCAGGTGTAATACATTAGAGTTTGAGCTGAAGTGTCTCAGAAGCATGTAAAGGTACCCACAGTGCAAAGTTTGCCTGTTCAGAACCAAAACTACAGTGAAGCCACTTCCTGGAAAACAGGCCAGTGCCTCCGAAATACCTGAAACTCACCAGGTATTTGACTTTGAATTAATTTTTGGTCACTGTGGGTTCAGTAACCACTTACTACTGCCAGTTCTTTTTTATGTGATCCCCCACACTGTGACATGACTTCACAGTTGGGTTTTAGAGCATGTGTGCGTGTGCATGTGTATGTGTGTGTGCGTGCACATGCCATAAAGGTTAGAAGAGGGCATCAGGTCCTCTGGAACTGACATTACAGATGTTTGGGGACTGTCACATGAGTGCTGGGAACCAAACCCTGGTCCTTTGTAAGAGCAGCAAGTGTCCTTAACTCTTGAGATTTCCCCCAGTCCCTATCCCTGCACTTCTTTGAGCCCCCCTTGTGATATGGAGCTTTTGCTGAATGAGTGTTTCCTGAATGAAAGTCATGCGGTATTGTACATCAATGTGATAGCTGAGACATGTACGGAACACTGATGGATGAGTAATACATACAACACAGATACCCCGGAGGAGGGGAAGAGTCACATCCCAGCTAGCCAGAACTGGACAAAAGTGGACCAGAAGAGATTTCATTATGCCACTCGGAACAATATGTGATTGAAAACTCATGCTTTGTTTATTTGTGAAAATATTCATGCAATATTTTCAAGCAGTGATGAACTGAAACAGTAGAAATGGCAGATGAGGGGAACAGCCATGTTATGTACAGTTTTGTACTGTTTTTCTTACCACTATATTTAAAAAATATGTTTCCTACAGTTGCATAATTGAACTTTTGTAACTGCTGGCATTCCACTGAGCTGTTCTACTGAAATCATGTCATTACCCAACTCACTAATGGACAGTTGTTATATCACAAGGGACTGGTGTTGGTAGTACGTGACATTAATGCCAGCGTTTAGGTGACAGAAATGAGCAGATCTCTGTGCGTTCAAGGCCAGTCTGGTCTATATTGTAAGTTCCAGTCTAGCCAGTAGTGAGACATTGTCTAAAAACAAATTGTAGCAGGCCCTAACACAGATGGTTTCACAGTATTTCCCAGGGCTGGAATTACTAGGTTAAAGGGTATGCATCATTTTAAAATTGGTCTTAGCCTACTTTCCATATTGCTTTACAATGAAGTCTACCAGCTTAAGACATCAGAAGTAACCTCTGAGGGTTTTAATTTCACCATAACTGGGACATCCTTACTTGGATTTGAATCCTATTTTGCTACTTGCCACCCCTCAACTGTGTGACCATGGACACTTCATTTCACCTCGCTGTGCCTCAGTTACTGCCTCTGGAAAGAGGGTGCACTATGCTTTGGATGTAGCTTGAATGTACTTCCCAAAGAAAGGAGCATGTGTTGAAAGCTTGGTCTCCACTGAGGTGGTGTTGAGAGCTTGGAGAAGGCAGAAGCTCTGGGAAGGTGGTGGTTAGTTCCTTGGAGGTGCTTCTTTGGGAAGAGATCAGTGAAGCTCCCACAGGACCCCAATTAGTTCCCACAGAGAGCCTGTTCCCTCAGTTCCCTTGGTTTTCTGTCTCAGTGTGTGACCATTTTTTCCTTCAGGTTGTGTGCTGTGGTGCTATGGCCAAGAGCCATCTAACCTTTGACTTTGAGCCTCCAAAACTGTGAACCACGTAAATCTCTTATGTATAATGCACCCAGCCATAAGTATTTTGTTACAGCTACAGGAGCCTTCTGTGACAGGCTAACTTTAGTAGCTACCTCTTTAAAGTTAATAGAAAGTAGTAAGCATGGGGGTAGTACTGAGAGCATTGCTTGCCCTAGTATTATGCTTATTAAATAAATACATTGCTTTAGATCAAGACAACAAAAAACTGTTATAATAGAGTTTTTTGGTTTTGGGTGGCTAGAGGTCTAGACTTTAGACTTGTGATTTTAGATTGTTTAGTTGTTTGTCCTTGTTTAGGCCTTTTAAAATGATTTTAACAAACATCATAAGAAATAAACAAAAATCAAAATAAATTTTAAAAAAAAACAAAGTCAAAACAAACAAACCCAGCCGCCAAAAACAACAAAAATCCAAAACCAAAACAAAACAAAACAACAACAACAAAAAAACACCCATAAAAACACAGGTGAGCCACGGGCCACTTAACAAAATAAATTAATAAAAATAAATTAAATTAAAATAAAAACTAACAATATGCCTAAGCCATAGGCCAAACAACATAAAATTAATATAAACATCAAAATCATTTTAAAAAACAACAGACAACTAAACAATCTAGAACTACAAGTCTATAAGTCTAAACCTCTAACGCCCAAAGCCAAAAAAACCTCATTACAACAAAAACCCCATTAGAACAAACATGGTATTAAAAATAGTGTTACATTTCCCAGAAACTCCTGTAAGACACCTCTCCTGCTGCCAACCCCTCTTCCTCAAATCACCCGTGCGAAACACCACCACCTGCTTCCTTTAAGTCCTTTGTCTAGAAAAGATTTTTTTTTTAAAGGTGCTAATTTCTGGAGATATCTGTCCATATCACTTAGAAATTCTTTAGCTTAAAAAATATTTATTTTTATTTTGTGTGCATGAGTATTTTACATGTATGTGTGCCACGTGCGTGCCTAGAAGCCTGAAGACACCGGAACTGTGTGAGCTGTTGACACATATCTCTGGTACATCTTCCTTTTGCTTTGAACGGAATCTTGTGTGCTAGGGTCAGCAGGAACAGAAGTGCTGGAGCATGAATTTTCCTTTCTTTTTATGATGTGTAGGGTATACATAATACATACATACCTGCATGTATGTCTGTGCGCCACATGTGTGTCTAGTGGTGGGGACAGAAAGGGACATCTGTTTCCTCTGGAACTGGAGTCATAGACATGCATGGTAAGCCACTCCTGCGGGGCTAGGATTCGAACTTGAATCTATGGAAGAGCAGCTGGTACTTGTAATGCTAAGCAGCCTCTCCTGAGACATCTAGCTTGGTGAGAAATTCAATTTATACTGGGGGGGGGGGGCGCATGAAAAAGGAACTCCTTCCTCTCTTGTTAATGGACTGTTCTAAGATTGCTTCCACCTGGGCCAGCGCTCTGGTTTCTGTGCACACACTGAGCCTCTTGTCGCCGCCTAGAGGGGAGGTGGCGCCGGGATGAGAGCGGCGATAGTGATGAGACCTAGGAGAGCCCAGGCGTGGAGGAAGAGGCAGGGGCTCAGCACACGGCCTGGGTCGGCTCCAGCCCTCCTCCTTGAAATTTCAGAAGTTTCTCCTCAGCCAGTCTAGCATTTCAACCTTGACAGGCGCTTAAAAACTGGAAGCCCGAGAAGTCTCGGGGGTAGGAGGAGTGGTTCCCGCGCCGCTGTCTCAACGCTCCAGGACCCCGCATGCGCTCTGCACCAGCACATCGCGGGGGGCGAGGGTGGGCGGGGGACCGTGGTGTTCGCCCTGCTCCTACCCACATTGGGGTTTGGGGCGTCGCTGACCAGCTTTTCCCCCGCCCTGGTCCTTTTCAAGATGCAGACTCCAAGTTGACTAGGGTTCACAACCCCCCTCCCGCATGCCAGACTGTACCTTGGGTTTGCGCTTTACCAGCTCTCTCTCTCTTCTCTCTCTCTCTCTCTCTCTCTCCTCTCTCTCCTCTCTCTCTCTCTCTCTCTCTCTCTCTCTCTTCCTCTCTCTCTCTCTCTCTCTCTCTCTCCCTCTCTCCTCTCTCTCTCTCTCTCTCTCTCTCTCTCTCTCTCTCTCCTCTCTCTCTCTCTCTCTCTCTCTCTCTCTCTCTCCTCTCTCTCTCTCTCCTCTCTCCTCTCTCTTTTCCCCTTCGCCCCCATAAAGCGCAACTAGTGCTTAATATGCAGCATCAGGAAAGCAGGCTCCACTCTTCAAAATCAGACGCTATTTGGCAAAGTACTCCCCCCCTCCTTGGTGTATAAACTGTTTCCTTTCCTCCCTCTTCCCCAGTTTTGTTGCGAGTCTTCACGCCCACCCTCCAAACGCAGGTGTGAGTATGCAGAGTGCAGGGCACACTTGGAGACTAGAGGACACCCGGGAGGAGGTGTCCGGACAAAGGACACCTTTTGTTTGAGACAGGATCTCTCATTGGCCTGAAACTTTTCAGTTTCCAAGAGCTTGCAGAGGTCTTCCAGTCTCCCTCATCTTGCCACCTCTGAAGCTCAGGTGCCTTATACTCTGCGTGCCTGCGTGCGTGCATGTGTCCCGGGGTGGGGGTGGGAGGGACTCGGGAGGGTGGCAACAGCAGCACTTCGCCAGAGGAGTCTGCTCTCCCGAAGTTTGCACACTGTTTCAAGTGTTCTATAGTACTAGCTCAACTTTGAATTTTGCTTTCCGCCTTAACGTTATCTTTCAGAGGCACACACTATCTGTATTATATTCTGTCAAATATATAAAGTTAATTCACAGTTGAATTTTAGTTTTAGTTTTTGTATTTTCTTTTAAAATTGTTAGGGGTTGAAGTGATGGCTCAGTGGTTATGTGCACTTGCTGCTCTTCCAGGGGACTGGTGTTTGGTTCCTGGCACCCATGTTGGATGGGTGTGTCACAACTTCCTATAACTGCAACTCTAGAGGAACCCCACACTCTCTTCTCTATATGCACACACACACCTCCTCCCCCCACAGAATGTAATATATATCAGAGAAGAAAAGGCTAGTAAGCAGCTCCCCAAAAGTGTGCCAGATGTGGAAAATGACACTTCTGAATCATGTGACTCAAGCTTACAGGTTAAAGTGATAACATTTGCCAATAATTTCCTTAAAGTACACCAATACCACACAACCTCTAGAGTCATCTAAATCCTAGAAAAATCAATTGCACGTGTGGGCATGAACATGCCATTGTGCACTTGTGGAAGCCAGGACAACCTTCAGGGCTCCATTCTCAGATATCAGGCTCTGGGCAAACACTACAGACTGAGGTGTTTTCCCAGCCCTCAGAAGTGTCTTCCTAAACACAGTGAGGGAAATTTCATGGGGAAACTTCTCCATGGCAGTGTGAGGACCTGTCTTCCCAAAGCTGTTTTGATATTGACATCTATCTGTCTGACTGTCCGTCTGTCTGTCTGTCCACCCACCTACTCACCTATCTGTCTAGATAGATAATTTTTTTTAAAAGTAAAGGGCCAGCCTGCAAACCCCCAAAAGTGTGTTACATGTGGCACTTATATATTGCATTTGTATGTTGGAGTCTTGCGGGGGGAGGGGCTCTCCTCAGGTGCCTAGTTGTGTTGTAAAATATTTTAAAGTGTGTTCCTTATGTTTATGTTGCATTTGTTTAACTCTGTGAAGCTGTGTTACTGTGCCTGTCTAAAACACCTGATGGTCTAATAAAGAACTGAATGGCTGACAGTGAGGTAGAAGAAAGAATAGGCAGGGCTAGCAGACAGAGAGAATAAAAAGGAGAAATCTGGGAGGAGAAAAAAGAAGTAGCCAGAGAAAGAGGAGAACTCCAGGGCCACCCAGCTACAGTGCAAGCGACTGAGTAAGAAACAAAGGAAGATGTACAGGAACAGACAAGGAAACACCCAGAAGCAAAAGATAAATGGGATAATTTAAAGTTAAGAAAAGCTGGCAAGAAACAAGCCAAGCTAAGGCCAGGCATTTATAAGTAAAAACAAGCCTCTCTGTGTGATTTATTTGGGAGCTGGGTGGGGGCCTCCCCAAAGAGTAAAAAACAACCAACAACATAGTTGAACTTAACTAATTGTTTCATGTGGGGTTCATATGGCCATTGTTATGGTCAAGGCCTGAAACAGCCCCTAGAATCTTTTTTCACAGTTCATACATTCTCTGGCTCTCCCATTCACAAGCGTTATCTACAATGGCAAACTCTTGGAAACGCTGATGTTTACTCTGCTGATCTCATGTCTGAGGAACCAAGTAACCTATAGTTTAAACAAGTTCCAAGCATCAGTTTAGAATCAACCTCAATTCATGGCCCATTTTCAAATGATGAGTAGACTTGAATTGTGTAATCTAGAGACAGAGCTTTTGTCATGGTCACAGAGCTCAGTCTTGTGTCCCAAGTTTCCGTGAATGATTTGGATGCTCATTGGATTGATGTTGAGTCTGCTTAATCCAAATAATTTGAAGTGCATTAGAGAAGCTGCATCTTCACAAGCTGGGAATGTTGCAGGCATTAAGATGATCACCTGCCTAAATCTCGGTGCTCACGTTCAGAGTCTGGATTCTTTGAGACCAACAGTGTCTGCATTTTCAAGGTTCTTTCCTCCATCTCATCTCCCCTCTTGGAATTTGAAATAACTTAAGCCATTAACCTTAGGGTTATCCCACCAAAGTCGGGATAACCTATTTTATATGGGTGTATGCCTGTCCATATGTGTACACCAGTTTTGTGTCATTGACTGGTAGGATATAAAAGTGTCTCATATGATCCTTGAGAAGCTTATGACTAAGCCTCAGGGACGAGACAAATAATTCTGTCATGGCAAGTGACTTTTCTAAAGATTAGAGTTCTCTGTTCACAGAGCATGGCTGCTTGCTAATGATGTTCCTAACTGCCAGAATTGTGGAAGGCAGATGACGTGGCAGGAGAGGAACACTGGGGTATTCAGCACTGGAGAAGAGAGGGGAAGCTTAATGGACTGGCGAAGCTATGACAGGCGGAAGCAGTTGGTGAAGCTGCCTTTTGTCTTACTGTAAAAAAACAACATGTAAAGAGACACCATGACTAAGGCAACTTATAAAAAGACACATTTATTGGGGGTTTGCTTAAAGTTTCAGAAGATTAGTTCATTATATTCATGGAGGGGAGCATGTAAGCAGGCTTGGTGTTGGAGCAGTAGCTGAGAACATACTTTCTGATCCACAGACAATGAGGAGGAGGAGAGATTGAGAGAGAGAGAGAGAGAGAGAAGAGAGAGAGAGAGAGAGAGAGAGAGAGAGAGAGAGAGATTGAGACCTGGTATGGGTTTTTGAAACCTTAAAGCCTACCCCTAGTGACACACTTCCTCAAAAAGGGCCATACCTCCAATAAGGCCACACTTCCTGATTCTTCTCAAAACATTAACTGGGACCAAGCATGGAAACTTATGAGTCTATAGGGCTGCTTTTATTCAAACCACCACATCTCCAGGGGACATGTGGTAAGAAGAAGAGAGACAAAAAGCCTCTTTTGGTGACTAGGGTTTATTATATAATTGTGAAGGAAAAAAATAAATAGAATGATGGTTTAGGTTTGGGTAAAGACTTCTAAGTCAACAACAGAGGCTTATCCTTCAAACTACGACAATCGCTCTCACAATTACCATCACCACCATGACCACCACCACCACCAACACTATCACCACCATCACCAAACCATTACCATCACCACCATCACTACTACCACCACCACTATCATGATCACTACCAAACCATCACCATCACCACCTACCCGTCACTATCACCATCACCATTACTACCACCATCATCATCACCATGACCATCACCACCTCCACCACCACCATCATCATCACCACCACCAAACTATGACCATCACTACCACCATCACCGTCACTATCACCACCACCATCACCGTCACTATCACCACCACTACCACCACCACCATCACCACCAATACTATTATCATCACCACCACCATTATTATTGGAAACTAACAGGTATTATGAGTTTACAAAATGTGGATCTAATATAAATGGTACTTTATTGGGTCCTAGTTCTTATGTTTACTCTACAGCAGTGGACCTGAAATATGATGAAGTAACTTTTAGCTAGCCAGGCACCTTGTCACACAGATTTTAGTTTATCTTTGGTAATGTCCCCTACTAGCTCTCCTGTCTTCCAAGGTCTCTGAACCTGTATTTCCTCGTATATGGAAGAGAAATATAAATATCTTTGAGAGAGAATGATAGCCGGTGCGTATTCCTCAGATACATGTAGGGATCCATGAGGACTAGAAAGGATCAAGATGAAGCTTGCTTCAGGTAGGGTTTCTTCGGCAAATCTACTGCCTGCAGTAATAGTCAATGCAGATCTTGGGTGTTGTATCCCCTCCAGGCTTCCAAGGAATGAGCTCTAACTTGTGTATGTCTTTTTGCATTGCTCTAAGAACTGAATTAATTTCTCCCTGTCTTCCAAATGTAGGAGGGTAAAACCAGGACATTGCTGTTGTACTGAGATTTGGCACAGGCTCTGGCACAGGTTCTGCATTCCAGGGGTTGAAATGGGGATCTGCTGAAATTATCAGTGCTCTCTGGCTGCCAGTTCCTGCTTCCTGTTGGTGCTGTATCTCTCAGGAGAGATCCAAAGCAGTCCTCTTAGTAGTCTATAGTTCAACAACGCAGGAAAAGATTGTAACCAAGATTTTTAAACAAACATAACAGAAAAAGTAGCATTTACAAATGCTCCTAGGAGGAAATGGCAGCTAGAAATGCCTGTCTCAGAAGCAATGACCAAAGCTACTAGATGTTTCTCAACACTGAGGTCCTGTGTGTTCCAGAACTGTTCATATGGTGCTTTTCTTCTGGGTAACATTCTACTGTTATAGATTATTTTCCCTCCACATTGCTTTTTATAAGAGTTTCAAAAGCCATAAAAGGGTCTTTTTAGCAGTGATTTTCAAGCTTCCTAATGCTGTGAACTTTAGCACAGTTCCTCACATTGTGGTGACCCTAACAACAAAACTATTTTTGCTGCTATTTCATAACTATAATTTTGCTACTGTTATGACATAGATGTAAATATCTATGTTTTCTGATGGTCTTAGGTGACCCATGTTGAAAGGTCATTTGTTACCCCAAGGGGTCAAGATCTACAAGTCAAGAACCAATGGTCTATAGAGAAGAATAAATTCTTGTCCTTGGTTGTGACAAGTTTGTTCATTTTTCCTTTGAATTTTACTTATTATTTTACATGTACAAGCATTTGCCTGCATGTATATGCATCATATACATGCCTGATGTCCACGGGTATCAGAAGAAGATGTCAGACTCCCTGGAACTGGTGTTACAGATAGTTGTGAGTCATTCTGTGATTTCTGGGAAACAAGCTTGGGTCCTCTCAAAAGTGGCCAGGGCTCCTTAATGTACTCAAAACAGGCTTTGCTGAAATCAACAAACACTCAATTTGGTTTCAAATTTTGGGGATACAAGAGGCACAACAGTTAAAATATTGAAATGTAATTTGTTTGAAAATGTGAAAATTTTATTAAGATTTAACGCTCTATAAAATTTTTAACTTTTCAAAAATGAGACCAAGGGTCAAGTTAGTGCTAGTTTAAGACACACTTGGGCTATTTATAATTTTGGAAAAAACTGGAATGTTATCTATTATTTTTCATCATTCATTCATTCATTTATTTATTTAAAAAATATTTAATGGGGGGTTGGAGAGATATCTTAGTAGTCAAGAGCACTAGCTATTCTTCCAGAGGACCAGCCTTTGCTTCCCAGCTCCAACAAAACTGCTCATAATTCTCTGTACCTCGAGTTCCAGGTGGTCTAATGTCCCCCAATGCCCATGGGCACTGCATGCATGCAATGCACAGACAATAATATAGATAAAACATATAAAATAATAAAAATATTTATACCTTTTATTTAGTGTGTATGTGTGTGAGCAGGTCGTGGCACATTTGTAGAATTTTAGATCTGGACTTGAAATTTTCATTCTACCATGTAAGTCCCAGGGATTAAATTCGGGTCATAGAGTTTGGACCTTTACCTGATGAGCCAGCTCACCACACCATTTTTTATATTTTTTATGAGTGCATTTTACTTATTAAAATTTTACATTAATGTATTTATTTTGAATGGGTATATATGTGTCTATTTTCATGTGCATTTGTGTCATAGTGCACATGCAAAGCCGAGTGAACAACTTATTGGGGTGTATTCTTCCTCTATCATCAGGAACTAGGGGATTAATTTAGGTCATTGGATTTAGGGGCAAGTGCCTTAATCCACTGAGTCAGCCACTTTACCCACTCAGTGGTGCATCTGCTGTGTAACAGTTTCCTTCAAGATTGAAACATTCTACCCTGTAGGGGAGCTCTTTGAGCAAGCAGGTGAATAGAACACCTCAAGAGAGCTCCAGGAAATCCCTGAAACTGATCAGATTCAGTAGGTCCCTCCCTGATAGAGTTATCTACAGAAGCCGAGAGTTCATCACAAACAAATTGAGATGCAGAAGGCTCTGAAATTAGACTAGCTGTCCAGAAGAAGCAGAAACCAGCCAAGCTTCCTGGAAGAGGTCTAGACCAGCTGAGGTACTTAGAAGGGGTACTTTCCAACCTGTTGAACTTCCTTCAGGCTGTACAGTGTGAGCAATCACCAATGCGAAGGGTAGGCTTTGGTGATACAGCTGTCTTTGAGTCATTTCTACTCCTGCAACAAATCCCCTTGCCCATTTCCCATAACCTTGATAAAGCTCATTGGTTCATTAACAGGACTTTAGTGGCATCTGTATCTAGGACTGTTGTGGACTCCCTGTTTGGGGTGAATAGATGAATGCCTTATATCTTTCTAGGAATATATTTTTTTTGTCACCCATAGTATCTTAAAACACATGGTTTCAATGGGTTTGTGTTTCATTTGCATCTTTATAAAATACGTATTCGTCCAAGAATATTGATATCAACCTGGCTGGTAAAATAATGGCTTTCCAATTCTGCTGAAACAAAGGAGCTACTCTCTAGGGCTTGCTGCTTCCCAGCTAAGCCAGAAGGCACTTAATTCTTAATTTATTCAACACCAAGAGAAGTGTGTTAGTGTTATGTTACAGAACTTTTCCTGGGGACACACAACACATACATTTACTTACCCCAGGTAGAGAGCCCAGGACAGAGCAAAGTATAGCTACCCACGTCTGACTTGGTGAACCACTGAGCCAACATTCTCTGATAAGTAGCCCAGTGGACTTAGGTAGAAAAACCTGGCTTTCTTGAGGCTCAGTTTTCCGGTCTATAAAATAAGCCTCCAGTTTGGGTGTATAGTTCAGTGGAAGAACATTTGTCTGACATCTGCAGGGTCACGACAAACAAGAAAACAAGTGAGTAAACGGGAAAGAAAGGGGGGGGGGGAGAACTTAATTTTTGTTAGAAAATGCTGTCTTCCTTTCAGGGTCAGGACAAGGATGAGAGAAAGCTAGTACGACTGGCACAGTGTCTATAGCATAGGTCCAGCCCAAAAGCTCTTTGCTGGCTGCTTGTGTCTTCTAATAATCATCCTGTCTTCTGTTAGTGTTGTTCATTAGCAAGGTGCATCCCCTAGGCCCTTAGCTTCCTGTTTGTGGTGTTTGCCCCATAGCATGGGTATTAAAGTCCCTGTGAACCATTGGGTCCTTTCAGAAGGCCAGATAGAAAAACGGGCAGCGGAAGACTGGAGGTCTATCTATATATTTGCAGCTGGGCATTTCCGCAGAGAGGCGTGGCTAGTCCGAAGTTAGTGCATACATAGCTAGTGTGTAGCTGGACTGCCTTCCAGAAGCCCTGGCAGACTGAGGCTTCCTCCCACCAGTTTCCCATTCAGGCAGATCAGACTGGTGCAGATGGTCCCAGAGTGGGTCATCTGGCCATTGTCACTCACAGCTCATGTCCTCTGGTGCCACAGGTGGCAGAGATCTGTTGCATTTCTAGATTAGCATTACTGCCTCTTAGCTCCTCATCTGAGCTTCCTAGGAAGGGTAAAATGACTCGAAAACAATTACTTAAGCTAATTCAAAAACAACAAAACCCACAAACTGGGCGCCATGGCCTGCCAGCCAGCAGCTGTTGTTACACAGTCTGCTCTGGAGGGAAGCAATTAGGATTAGTTTGCTTAGCACGGCCCCGAAATGTCCTCGGTGGGACAGAAGCCAGGGAGTGAGCGGTGGGTTTGCTTTTAGGGTGTGTCACCTCCTTCTGAGCAGAAGGGATGAAGGAATTTTCAGAGTGGGGGAGGGTTGGTTTCATCCAGGAAGCCCCGTAGGATGATATCCGGTTCAAATGGCTCATTCATGAATTGTCTCCTCTTCCATTCCTCCTCCCCGGGGTTGTGGCTTTTAAGTTGGGAGGAGGAGCTCAGGCCGTGCAAAGGGGCCAGGAGCCTCATCTGCTCTGTTGCTCTGCTGATGTCCCTGCATGATGGATAGCCTGGGCCTCTCAGAGTCGCGTGTTCAGCTGTGAGTCAGGACTTGCCAAGGGTTGGCCAGCTCTGGGAGTGACACATGCAGCTAATAGGCCCAGACTCCTGTGCACTGCCCATGGCATCGGTCACTGGTCACCTGGGGATGCAGGGATAAATGCTGGGGACCAAGGCAAGGCCTTTCATGACTCAATGTGGCTGGACCAGCAAATGTGACCCTATGGCCGAAGGAAATGGGTGGTTCTGGAGAGGTGCTTGATTAGCTAATGCTTGTAAGAGCTACAGATCCCTTCTTCCGGCTCTTCAAATTCAAGCTCTGTAATCCACCCCCCCCCCCATCCTTCTTTGAGATAGGGTCTCATGTAGCCCAGGCTTGCCTCAACTTAGCCCTCTAACTGAAGATGACCTTGAACTTCTGATCCTTTTACTCCCACTCCTGAGTGCTGGGATTACAGATATGTGCCACCAGGCCCAATTTTGCAGTGCCAGAGATTGGACCCAGGGCTTCCTGCTTGCTGGGCAAGTAGCAGTTTACCATCTGAGTGCCACCCAGAAGTCTGTGAATCTTTTTGTATGAGAAACATTGAGTTGGTGTGGCATGTTTTTGCCCAATGGGCACTTGCTTGTTCTCTCAATGTACCACTGACCAAGCAGTGACAGCCTTTGAGCAATGAAGTGACACATATGCTGAAGACATTTCACTCCCTGCTTGGAAAGGTGGTGGCAGAACTGGCCGAGTCCCAAAGACAAACTGTCTCCCTCTGCTGTCAGATTTTATCTTCTCTGACATGGAGTCTGCCCTGATGTCTCTTTCTGAGTCTTCCAAGAACATCTTCACATGCCATTTATCTTTAGCCTGCAAGAGATAGCACTAGAGAGACTTGGTTCCACACGCTTCCATGAAGGGACCCCAGCAGCAGTGTGTTTAAAAGACAGTGTGGGCCGAAGAAGATAGGATGCTCTAGGCCATTCCTGCCTGCTGTTGGGCACTGGCCTAAGTGTTGCTGACACTGGAATTATTTTTACAGTTGCTTTTAAGCCCCATGAACACAAATCTTGGAAGGTTGGTGGCTGAGAGATGACAGCTGCAGCTGCCAAGCTCACAGCAGGCTGACAGGTCATCACAGCTATTTCTTAACTTCTTACTTTAAAATAACACTTTAGATCTTAGAAAACTTGAAAAAAAAAAAAACAAAAAAAAAAACAAGTGGTCCATAAAGTTCCCATATACTCTTCACCTCAGTGTCTCAAGTGTCCATATCTCATATACGCATGATATACTTATGAAAACCAAGAGTGGGATATTGACACAGTGCTAGTAATAAAAATGACACTAAAAAATTCCAACCTTTTTTTCATTTAAAAAACTCTTATATATTTATTTAATTTGGGGTGTGTCAGAGAAAGGGAGAAAAGGGGAGAGGAGAGAGAGGATGCTAGAGCATAGAGAGAGGATGCTAGAGCAGAGAGAGAGGATGCTAGAGCAGAGAGAGAGAGAGGATGCTAGAGCATAGAGAGAGGATGCTAGAGCAGAGAGAGAGAGAGGATGCTAGAGCAGAGAGAGAGAGAGGATGCTAGAGCAGAGAGAGAGGATGCTAGAGCAGAGAGAGGATGCTAGAGCAGAGAGAGGATGCTAGAGCAGAGAGAGAGGATGCTAGAGCAGAGAGAGGATGCTAGAGCAGAGAGAGAGGATGCTAGAGCAGAGAGAGGATGCTAGAGCAGAGAGAGAGAGAGAGAGAGAGAGAGAGAGAGAGAGAGAGAGAGAGAGGATGCTAGAGCACATGCAGGGATTAGAGGACAATCTGCAAAGTCCAGTTCTCTCTTTCTGTCATGTGTAGTCTGGAAATTGAACTCAGGACTCCAGGCATATGGCCTGTGCGCTGATTCACTGAGCTGTCTCACAAGTCCAGGTCTCTCTTTTACTTTGGGATGTAATTTAGGGTCCCCATCTGGTATTGAACTACCATGTTGCTACATGTCGTCTGTGTGAAAGTCCTGTCTCAATCCTCTCTCCCCTTTGTGACACTTTTTGAGAGACTGACTTGTTATTTCATAGCTGAGGGATCAGCCAACTCTTTCTATCAAGGGCCAGATAAATGTGGCCTTTGTAGGCCATGGGGTCTCTGTGCAGCCATTGACCTTCACTGTTGTAGCAGAAAAGCAGCTTAGATAAGATGTGGATGAATGACAAGGCTGCGTCCCAATGTGACATCGTTTATGAGGCAGAGGCTCAGGTTTGGTTCTCGGGCTTTGGCTTTCTAGCTTCTGTTGGAAACATTTCCCTGGTTTGAGTTTGTCTGGTGTGTGTTTGCTAATAAGAAATGCATTCTTCCCAGGCATCCATGCTCAGTATTCAATTAAAGAGCTATTAGTTGTGAAGTTAAAAGTTGCTATTTTTCCTTTATAATTGAGAATATTTCCAGGGGGATACATAGGACTATGCAAATGTACTGTTTTTTTTTTTTTAACTTTCACCTAATAATTTTAGCATTTGTTAGTGGAGCTGAGTCTGTTTCCATTGACATAATTGATTGCTGGACACTCATCCCTTCTCCATTTGCTAATTGGGATTTTCTGATAAGGAGGCTCCACCTTCCTCACTCACTCACTTGTCAGTGTCCTATCAGCGTAATTTACCATCCATCTCCTTTGTATTGTGAGTTATGAAAATCACAAAGTTTGAAGCTTTGGTCTCATCTGATTTTTATTTTGAGAGAGAGAGTATCACTATAAGGGCCTGGCTGGCCTGGGATTCTCTATGTAGACCAGGCTAGCCTGTATAAGGGCTGCTGGCCTGGAATTCTCTTTGTAGACTGGGCTAACCTCTGGAGTGCTAAGATTAAGGACATGTGTCACCATGCCTGGCATCTCATCTAATTCTTAACCACCTTTTAGATTTTGCAATTGGCATTATCTAGTTTCAGCTTTGTGGGCATTTGGTGCCTCAGACCTAATAAGTCTGCATTTCAACGATTCAGGTCATTAATGATAGGGGATGGGTTTGTAGCTGGACGCTGAAGTACTTGCTCAGCAGATACAAGGTGCTAGATTCCACTCCTAGCACAGAAAACAAGCAAAAAAGCACACGCCATTAGCCCCAGCACTTGGGAGGCTGAGGCAGGAGGATCTCTGTGAGGCCTGCCTGGTCTACAAAGCAAGTTCCAGGACAGCCAGGATTATTACACAGAAAACCGCGTCTCAAAAACAAAACAAAAAACAAAAAAGACTGGAGAGATGGCTTTTTCCTTTCTATTTCAGACTATTTTTATTAAATACGTACCACCACAATTAATGGCAAAAGGCAGAGTGTTTTGTTTTATTTTTTTTTCCACCTCAAAGCACTGGGTGGATGTGTGACCTGCACTGCTATTGTAACTCAGTGAAGGTGTTCGTCAGTGTCAGGAGGGGGGTGGGTGAGTGGGAGGGTAGGATTGCAAAGTGGGGAGAGGGGGTAGAGAGGGTGGGGGTGAGGGGTGGAGGGGTGGGAGGGTAGGAGGAGTTGAGGGGGGGGTAGAGATGGTGGAGGTGAGGGGTGGAGGGGTGTGAGGGTAGGAGGAGTGGAGAGGGGGGTAGAGATGGTGGAGGTGAGGGGTGGAGGGGTGTGAGGGTAGGAGGAGTGGAGAGGGGGGTAGAGATGGTGGGGGTGAGAGGTGGAGAGGTGGGAGGATTGGGGAGGGGGTAGAGATGGTGGGGGTGAGGGGTGGAGGGGTGGGAGGGTAGGAGGAGTGGAGAGGGGGGTAGAGATGGTGGAGGTGAGGGGTGGAGGGGTGTGAGGGTAGGAGGAGTGGGTAGAGGGGGTAGAGATGGTGGGGGTGAGAGGTGGAGAGGTGGGAGGATTCGGGAGGGGGTAGATAGGGTGGGGGTGAGGGGTGGAGGGGTGTGAGGGTAGGAGGAGTGGGTAGAGGGGGTAGAGATGGTGGGGGTGAGAGGTGGAGAGGTGGGAGGATTCGGGAGGGGGTAGATAGGGTGGGGGTGAGGGGTGGAGGGGTGGGAGGGTAGGAGGAGTGGAGAGGCGGGTAGAGAGGGTGGAGGTGAGGGGTGAGGGGGTAGCCCTTGGGTTTCATTTATCTCTCCACAAAGAGAGTTTTAGAGGGTACCTGTGAAGTCCGTCCAGTTAGAATTGTGTCGTTCAAATGGTGAGTCCTCTTTCTCCTCCGGGTCTTCAGGTGTGCTCTTGTCATTCACTTTTCGTAAGGAGACCGTTCTTTCAACATAGACTCTCATTGCCAGTTAAAATGATTTGTCTCAGTCAGAAAGTCCGTCAGCAAGGTCATATTTCTGAAGCACATTGACTTGTTTTAGAAAGCAAACTGAGCATGTCAAGTTAGTTAGAGGAGAAACCTCAATTTTCCCCCCCAAAGTTAAAATGGTTACTATAGTGAGTCAGGCGTGGTGGCACACACCTTTAATCCCAGCATTGGGGAGGCAAAGGCAGGAATCTGTGAGTTCAAGGTCAGCCTGGCTACATCGGAAGCTCCATAGTGAGACCCTAACTCAAAAAACACATTAAAAAAAAGATTACTATAATGATTGCAAAGGCGATTCAATGAACAGTCAGGGAGCACAGATCATTTGTTTTGCTAGATTTTTATGTAACTTTTGAAAATGTTTTTACTTAAGTTTCTGGTCAAGCAAGCTGGGCATGGTGGTGCATGACTTTAATCCCAGCACTTGAGAGACAGAATTGGTGGATGTTTGAGTTTGAGGCCAGCCTGGTCTACAAAATGAGATCCAGGGCAGCCAGGGATGCAAGAGTAAACTGTCTTAAAAAATCAAAAATTAAAACATCAAATTTCTGGTCAAGGAAGCAAGAAAACTTAAGGTACATTCTGTGCCAAATGACAGGGTTTTATTCTTCATTTTGAAAGATTTGAATTAATTATCTTTTGATGAGCATGGGAGTAAATTCATTTGTCTTTTAGAGAGGTCCCTGGAAATAGTGTTCCCACAATGTCATTTAAGAAAAAGATAGACAAGAATTGTTTTTTATCACACACATTGTTAGTGATCTACAGAGATGGCAAGCCCTGAATATAGCGCAACAAATAAAAAGAACCTGGAGAGCTTCACTTTGTCCTCACACAAGACTCAAACTTTTGTAAAGGCTGCTTTTAATGTGTCCCCTTTTCTGTCACTAAATGTGGGTGTGCTCTGGAACACTGTGGACATTCAGACAGGTCCTCAGTAGGAATGAGAAACCATATTCGGATACACAGCAGAGTCTTTCTATAGAACTCACCCATCTTGCTCATCTGTAGATTGGAAGAAAAGGCTAGTTGATTAATTGATTCTTAAAAAGTTCTAACAGAAGATCAAGTCTGTTATCAGGATCTTGTTTTACTGTGTTAGCGGCATAATCAAGTAACCAGCTTGCATCAGACATAGATCTCTGTGGCTTGGGGACCTGAAAACAATCTCCCACCCTCAAAAATGGGGATGAAACAAAGACTTGTTGGTATAATATTTGGAAGGGGCACAGGGCTGTAGCTTGGTTGACAGAGTGCTTGCCAAGGTGCCCAAAATTCTAGGTTCCAGGCACAACATAAACTGAGCATGGGGGATATGTATCTATAGTTTCAGGGCTTAGAAGGTCCAAACAGAGGTTCAGATGTTTATGGTCATCTGTGGTCAATAATGAATTTGAGACCAGCCTGGGGTATTCTTATTTTTTTTTCAGTGATTTTTTTTGGGGGGATGGGGTTTATGATGGGAATCAAACCCAGGGTCTCTGCATACTAGGCAGACACTTTGTCACTGAGCTAAGTACCCAGGATCTTGGCCTCTTGAGAAGTGACTATGTTCTGAACAGCCTTATAACAGAGCAGGCAGTCTGTCTGAAAAGGTGTGGGGTTGGCTCATTGGTTAACTGAGTAGCATTGCTCATTTCTGAAATAAAACAGCAGGATTAGCTGTTGGTTTGGAAAGCTGTCATGTGGGCTTTTATTGACCTTTCTGATAGTTATGATCACTGGGGACCTGTAGAACTTTCGCATGTGACTTTGTAGGTTCATTGTCATCTCGTCCTTGGTGAGCATGCTGAAATGAAGCTATTTTGAAAGGCTATCTGGTTGTATGTTCACTCCATCAAGTGCTTGGTGTGTTTCCCCGAACTGCCAGAGGCCACCAAGATAGGGTTGGAAGGTATCCTGTGCCCTTCTGAGTGGTGGGTGATCTATTTTTGACTGGTGACAAATCTGTGTTCTGTCAAGTCAAGTCCCCAGGACTTTCTGGTTGTCTGTTTTTGTTGACAGCTGTGTTGTTTAGACTGATCATGGGGTGGCTGAAAGATAGCTCTGGCATTTAAATACCTAGATAGGAAGGGTGTGCTGGAATGCTTGCTTCTGGCTATTTTGGTTAGTACAACCCTATTCCTCTCTAATGAAGAGACAAGGCTAAAACTCTCAGAGGATCACCATGGCCAGCTTCAGACTTAGAAGCTGTGAGGGAAGAGACTTCCTACTCTTGAGGGCTTTTAGTGCTTGCAAAGGAAAATGGGAGGTAAAGGCAGGCTTGGGTTATAGGAGGTGTAATAGACTTAACATGATCGGCTTAGGATCAAAGGCAATCTTTTTTGCATTTGTATAAAGCATAAATTAAAACTCATCCTATAATCATTGCATTTCCCTAATGCTTTAGATACAGAGTCTTTGTTTTAAAAACACAGTAAAAGAAGCTATTTTGGCCTATGGCAAGGCAGCTTACAACCAGATGGAAAATCCAAGCAGACAGTCAGGAGAAGAAGGGCAGAGTCTGGGAGATGTGATCCAGCTGCTCAAGAAACAAGATGTGAAAGTACTGGTAAGCCACCAGCCACATGGTAATACATAGATCAATAGAAATGGGTTAATTTAAGGTGCAAGAGCTAGCTAGTAATAGCCTGAGCCATAGACCAAACAGTTTGTAATTAATATAAGCCTCTGTGTGTTTCTTTGGGACCAAGTGGCTGCAGGACAAGGGAAAACTTCCGACTACAGTCCACTATATAATGTATCTGTAAATTCTATAATGGAAATTAGTGTACCAGGCTTTTTCTTTTGGGCTACCAATCAGCTCCCAAATCATGACACAGAGACTTATTAGTTTTAAATGCTTGGCCTATCTTAGGCTCATTTTTGGCTAGTTCTTTTAACTGAAATTAGCCTGTTTATCTTTATCTATGTTTTTCATCAGGGCCTTTTACCTTTTCTTTCTGTATGTCCTACTTTTCTGCTGCCTCTATGTCTGTCTGTCCGGCGGCAGCCTGGCTTCTGGCCCTGAGTGTCTCCCTTGTTCTCTCTTCTATGTGCTCTGGCTGCCACCCTCTCCTATCTCTCTTCTGCCTCACCATTGGTCATTAGCTTTTTGTTAGACCAATCAGGTGCCTTAGGCAGGCAGGGTGAAACAGCAACACATCTTTTAATAGTTAAACAAATGCAGCAAAAATAAATGAAACACACTTTTACTCATGTCCAGACTCTACTTTCTTATGTTTATTTATTTATAGTAACTAGTGACACTTACTCTCACTTTTTCTCTGTTTAAGGTTATGATTTACACACACAAACACAGACACACACACACACACACACACACTCACACACACAAACAGAAAGCATTTTAGCATAGAATGTCCAGAGTCCATACTCAGAAGTCAATTAAGAACCTCTGACATTTTTTAATTACCTTTTTACTTAGCATACAAATAAATGAATTTTATTATGGTATTTTCATGCATATATGTAATTGGTTCTTCCTTTTTATCACTAGCTCTCTAGTAACGCCATGGAGACTTTTTATTAAGTATGAAAGCTTGACCTTAGCCTAGGCTTGTTCCCAACTAGCTCTTAAAACTTAAATTAACTGTTCATGTTAATCTACATTTTGCTACCTGGCTGTTACCTCTCCTCAGTACCGTATGTCTGACTTCATCCATGTCTGGCTGGTGAATCTCCTGCACCTCAGATTCTTTCTCAGAGTTTCTACCTCTGCTGGGAAGTCCCACCTATCCTCTCCTGCCCAGCTATAGGTTGTTCAGTTCTTTATTAAACCAATCAGAAGGTGCCTTAGGTGAGGAAGGGCAGAGACACATCTAAACACAGTGTACAAAATGATTATCCCAGCACATATGTATCATTATAGCGTCCTGTACGTCCTTCCCACACTTTCTGGCTCACTCCACTACCAAATATGTCTCATACATCCCATCGCCCTTTCCTGTCTTTCTTTAAGATCTTTTTCTCCTCTCATAGGTCTGTTCTTCTGAATCCGGTCTATTTCATTAAACATAATGTTCTCTAAAAAGGCCTCTCATTTCTACGTATTTTTCTTTATGGAAAGTACAATCTGACTAAACTGATTTTGCACTTGGAGTTTCCTGCTTGTACCCTTCTTCCTCACACCCCGACTGTACTTCCTCACACCCTGACTGTACTTCCTCACACCCTGACTATACTTCTTGATACTACAACTGTACACTTTCTCACAGATATTTTCAAATATAATAAAGACAGCCAGAGATGTCAGAGGGATCTACCCACAGTCAGTCTAGGAGGATCAGACAGTGGTAACCCAAACCTTTAATCCCAGCGCAGGGAATATCCTGGGATTGGTGACCTATATCCTTAATCCCCTTAATCCAATCTACATGGAGGTCATCTTAGTTTACAGAAGGAGTTCCAGGCTCCCAGGCAGGCAGTGGTGGGGCCACGCCTTAACTGAGTGAAGAGAGTATTTAAGGCAGATATAGAAAGACAGAGCAGGCAGAAGAAGCCATGGCTCACACTGTTAGTCCTAGCACTTGGGAAGCAGAGGCAAGAACTCTCTGTGAGTTCAAAGCCAGCCTGGTCTTCAAAGCAAGTTCCAGGACAGCCAGGACTGTTACACTCAGTTGGAAAAAAAAAAAAAAAGTCAGAAATATCAGAGGACAGATCCACCTCCTCCTGTCTTTTTTTTCAGTCCTGGAACTTGTCTGCCTTAAATACTTTCTTTGCTCAGTTAAGGCGTGGCCCCACCACTGCCTGCCTGGGAGCCTGGAACTCCTTCTGTAAACTAAGATGATCTTGAACTCAGTTTGGATTAAGGGCATAGGTCACCACCTCCGGGATATTCCCTGTGCTGGGATTAAAGGTGTGAGTTACCACTGTCTGATCCTCCTAGACTGACTGTGGGTGGATCCCTCTGACATCTCTGGCTGTCTTTATTTATTTGAAACTATTCCCACACTCCCACTGTATACTTCCTCACACCTCCACTGTATACTTACTTCCTCACACCCTGACTGTATACTTCCTCATACCCCCATTATATACTTCCTTACACCCCGACTGTATACTTCCTCACACCCCCATTATATACTTCCTTACACCCCGACTGTATACTTCCTCACACCCCCATTATATACTTCCTTACACCCCGACTGTATACTTCCTTACACCCCGACTGTATACTTCCTTACACCCCGACTGTATACTTCCTTACACCCCGACTGTATACTTCCTCACACCCCGACTGTATACTTCCTTACACCCCGACTGTATACTTCCTTACACCCCGACTGTATACTTCCTCACACCCCGACTGTATACTTCCTCACACCCCGACTGTATACTTCCTTACACCCCGACTGTATACTTCCTCACACCCCGACTGTATACTTCCTTACACCCCGACTGTATACTTCCTTACACCCTGACTGTATACTTCCTTACACCCCGACTGTATACTTCCTCACACCCTGACTGTATACTTCCTCACACCCCGACTGTATACTTCCTTACACCCCGACTGTATACTTCCTCACACCCCGACTGTATACTTCCTTACACCCCCACTGTATACTTCCTTACACCCCGACTGTATACTTCCTCACACCCCGACTGTATACTTCCTTACACCCCGACTGTATACTTCCTCACACCCCGACTGTATACTTCCTTACACCCCGACTGTATACTTCCTCACACCCCGACTGTATACTTCCTCACACCCCGACTGTATACTTCCTTACACCCCCACTGTATACTTCCTTACACCCCGACTGTATACTTCCTTACACCCCGACTGTATACTTCCTCACACCCCGACTGTATACTTCCTTACACCCCGACTGTATACTTCCTCACACCCCGACTGTATACTTCCTCACACCCCCACTGTATACTTCCTTACACCCCGACTGTATACTTCCTTACACCCCGACTGTATACTTCCTCACACCCCGACTGTATACTTCCTTACACCCCGACTGTATACTTCCTCACACCCCCATTATATACTTCCTTACACCCCGACTGTATACTTCCTTACACCCCGACTGTATACTTCCTTACACCCCGACTGTATACTTCCTTACACCCCGACTGTATACTTCCTCACACCCCGACTGTATACTTCCTTACACCCCGACTGTATACTTCCTCACACCCCGACTGTATACTTCCTCACACCCCGACTGTATACTTCCTTACACCCCCACTGTATACTTCCTTACACCCCGACTGTATACTTCCTTACACCCCGACTGTATACTTCCTTACACCCCGACTGTATACTTCCTCACACCCCGACTGTATACTTCCTCACACCCCGAATGTACTTCCTCACACCCCGACTGTACTTCCTCACACCCCGACTGTATACTTCCTTACACCCCCACTGTATACTTCCTTACACCCCGACTGTATACTTCCTCACACCCCGACTGTATACTTCCTTACACCCCCACTGTATACTTCCTCACACCCCGACTGTATACTTCCTTACACCCCCACTGTATACTTCCTTACACCCCCACTGTATACTTCCTCACACCCCCACTGTATACTTCCTCACACCCCGACTGTATACTTCCTTACACCCCCACTGTATACTTCCTTACACCCCCACTGTATACTTCCTCACACCCCGACTGTATACTTCCTCACACCCTGACTGTACTTCCTCACACCGACTGTACTTCCTCACACCCCGACTGTATACTTCCTTACACCCCCACTGTATACTTCCTTACACCCCCACTGTATACTTCCTTACACCCCGACTGTATACTTCCTCACACCCCGACTGTACTTCCTCACACCCCGACTGTACTTCCTCACACCCCGACTGTATACTTCCTTACACCCCCACTGTATACTTCCTTACACCCCGACTGTATACTTCCTCACACCCCGACTGTATACTTCCTTACACCCCCACTGTATACTTCCTCACACCCCGACTGTATACTTCCTTACACCCCCACTGTATACTTCCTTACACCCCCACTGTATACTTCCTCACACCCCCACTGTATACTTCCTCACACCCCGACTGTATACTTCCTTACACCCCCACTGTATACTTCCTTACACCCCCACTGTATACTTCCTCACACCCCGACTGTATACTTCCTCACACCCTGACTGTACTTCCTCACACCCCGACTGTACTTCCTCACACCCCGACTGTATACTTCCTTACACCCCCACTGTATACTTCCTTACACCCCCACTGTATACTTCCTCACACCCCGACTGTATACTTCCTTACACCCCCACTGTATACTTCCTTACACCCCCACTGTATACTTCCTTACACCCCGACTGTATACTTCCTCACACCCCCACTGTATACTTCCTCACACCCCGACTGTATACTTCCTCACACCCCGACTGTATACTTCCTTACACCCCGACTGTATACTTCCTTACACCCCCACTGTATACTTCCTTACACCCCGACTGTATACTTCCTCACACCCCCACTGTATACTTCCTCACACCCCCACTGTATACTTCCTTACACCCCCACTGTATACTTCCTTACACCCCGACTGTATACTTCCTCACACCCCCACTGTATACTTCCTCACACCCCCACTGTATACTTCCTTACACCCCCACTGTATACTTCCTTACACCCCCACTGTATACTTCCTCACACCCCGACTGTATACTTCCTCACACCCCGACTGTATACTTCCTCACACCCCGACTGTACTTCCTCACACCCCGACTGTATACTTCCTCACACCCCGACTGTATACTTCCTTACACCCCGACTGTATACTTCCTCACACCCCGACTGTATACTTCCTCACACCCCGACTGTATACTTCCTTACACCCCGACTGTATACTTCCTTACACCCCGACTGTATACTTCCTTACACCCCGACTGTACTTCCTCACACCCCGACTGAGGACTTTTTGTTGTTGCTATTGTTTGATCTTTCTTGAGCATTTATTTTTTTAAATTAAATTATATTCACTAATAAAATAAGAATGAACATGTGTTTCTAGTATCAAGTTATCTAAAGCAAAAGGAAAAGCTGGGCCATGTGGTACCAATTGGGAAGGCAGTTAAGATATTAAAAATGTGCAAATCAAGGGAGCCCAAACCTGTCTCCCTTTCCATATTTAAAATGTCAGTGTTCCCCGGAGGGTTGATATATTTTCTTTTTTAAAGCAATGAGCCCATTCGATGTGCTTCCAATCATCCGTGAGGTATTTATAGCAGATTGATTAAGTCAGGTCATGTGGCAGAACACTGTAATCATATTTATGGTCAATGATGGTTTTACACATTATTAGAGAGAGGTGCAGTTACACCAAATTAAGTGGAGATATCTGATCCAGACATTAGTTCAGTAATTTCATGGGAAAAATAAACCTAAATGGGCAAAAAATGTTTTGTATTAGCGCTAGAGTGATGGTATTACTAGGTTTCCAGTGACTGGGAGCACGTTGTGGATGAGTGTTTGAAACAGAAGTTTTATGTTTTTGAGTCACAGACCCAAGGTTGAGCTGGGGATCTCCAATCTTTCTCAGTGATGCACTGTGACCTTGAACAGGTCACTCCATCACTGGGGCACTGTGAAATGCAAGGGACCTCATGGTGTACTTTACAGGAGAGATGTCTTTCCTGTTAACATGTGTGCCTTTAATGATAGGATTGCTGCTGTAAACAACATTTAGCACACTCAGAGAAGGTACAGAAACAGAATACTCTGTCTTCTGACCAGCCCTTGGCTTAAAAACAACACAACTCACAGAAATACAAAGTTTTCATATACTTATACAGGCAAAAGCAAAAACAAAAAAGACTTGATCATTTAGAAGTAGAGTGTAATGGAGTGGGGGTTGGGAGAAGGAAAATGGGGGATTGGCTCTACAGCTCAGGTAATGAGTACAGTCTGGGGCAGGTTACTGTATTAGCCAGTGTAGAGTTCCCTTACTTAGAACTGACAGTATTTGAGGACTTAAAATATAATGACCCTGGTTTGATTATTGTATGTCATGTATATGGATTAAGATGTGACACTACACCCTATAATTAAGCACAAATAGATTACATGTCAATTAAAATTTTTAAGAAAGAAAGAACCATAATGCCCCAGAAGCCCCTGTGTGTTCCCTCTGTTCCCCAAGCACTAGACTTAAATTCTGTAAGATAGGGAAATTTTTTTTGGGGGGGTGATAATTTAACAGATTAAAAACCAGAGGTTTCTTTCATTTGGGATCCTTTTAATCCAGGCTACAATCCTCTATGTGCAATGTTCAAATCCAGGGCACACTGAGTGTGAGGAATCTTTGTGTTCATTTTTGAGAAAAATAATTTGGCAATAAAATCGAGTTGAAAGTAGAGGTTGTTAGCAGACTGACCCCGTGGGACTGACTTTTCAAGAATTTTCCTGAAGAAATGCTTACGTCGCTGCTGCCCTGGACTGCCTCGTGTTGTGATGTAAGAAAGACTCTGGCTTTTAAAACTTCCGTTGAGAAGTCAGCTGTAATTCTGGTGTGTTTTCTTATGTATGGCTTTTACTGTCTTCTCTTGTGGATTTCATACATTTCATTTGTTCTGGATGCTTTAGTGTTTTAATTATGATATACTGTGAGGATGACATCTCTCATTATTGATGTTACACATACATATATTTATATATTTTATGTTACGTGCAGCATATATATTTATATATGTATATAAATATACCTTTCTGAGTCCGTTTAGTGTTGCTTGTATGTATATGGCCACTTTTATTAGGGATAGAATAGATACAACCACACCTAATTCAGAGATACGGAATGTGCTGGACTCTGTTCTCACTTTTCTTAGTAACCAAACCAGCTCTCTGTTAGATGGTGGTTCTTCACTCCCGTCTTGCCCAACCCCTGCTAGTCTGTATTCTGTGAATTTTAGGTATCTCATTCAAGTAAAAATTATGTGATATTTGTCTTTTTGTTTAAGTGGCTTGTATAACTGAATGTATGTTTTTAGGATTCACTTATATCATAACATGTATAAGAATTTCATTTGTGTGTGTGTGTGTAAGAGAGAGAGAGAGAGAGAGAGAGAGAGAGAGAGAGAGAGAGAGAGAGAGAGAGAGAGAGAGAGAGAGTTAGTTTATGGTAGTTTGTTATAGCTGATAAGACCAATTAAGAAAATAAGATAATTTTATTTTTGGCTTTTTAAGAAAATGCCAGACTTTCCACAGTGGGTGTACTAATTTTGCAGTTTTTTATAATTGCATTAGCAATTCTATTTTCTCCACATTCTTGCTTTTTGAGAAATAGTCTCTCTATGTAGCCCTGGCTGTCTTGGAACTTGTTATGTAGACCAGGTTGGTTGCAAATTCAGAGATTTACCTGCTTCTGCCTTCCAATTTTCATATTCTTAAAAAATACTAATTAAAATTTTGTTCTGCTTTTTTAAGACAGGGTCTCCAAGCTGGCTTGACCTTGTGATGACCTTGCCTCCCAATGCTTGGGTTATCCCAGAAGTCCTAACTTTGTTTGCCTTTATTATGGCTGTTACGGTTTAAAGATGAAATGTCCCCCACAGGCTCACATGTTTAACAATTAGGTTCTCATCTGCTGATGCTATTTTGGGAACCTGTGGAATCTTTGGGAGATGGGATGAAGGGCAGGCTTTGAGGTTTTAGCCAGGACCCCTACCACTTACTGCTCGTGCTCGGCTTCCTGATCTACTAGGATGTAAGGGGTCCCAGCTGCATACAAGGTAGCCAAAGAGCTTGCTTGCCATCATGCCTTCTGGAGCATGGTGGACTGTGCCCCTTCAAACCACGAGTGCACACAAGCTCTTGTACCCTGAAATTGCTTATCAAGTGTTTGTTGTGTTACAGGAAAGTGAACTGTAAGAAATGCAAGGCCATCATGGGTGTGGCTTTGATTTGCGTTTCTTTTACAGCCTATAACAGTGAACATCTTTTATAGTGTCTAATTGCCTCTTGTGTATTTTTGGAAAGAGATCTATTACAACCTTTGTCTACTTTTGAACTTGATTTTTTCTTTTTGATTGCTGAGTTGTATTATTTCTTTATCTATTCTGGATATTAGCCCATTATCCGATATATGTGATTGTATAATTTTGCTCCTGGTCCTGGGCTGTCTTCCCACCACCCTGACAATGTTCTTCCTTTGGTGGCGTTCTATCTACCCATGTCTTTTTTCCCTGCTTATGTTCTGGCGCCAGACTTTGTAAAGGATCAGTCTCCTGCGTTCCGTCTCAAAGGTTCACAGATCTTTGATATGTATTTTTATTTATGTTTATGTGCTTGTGTGAGTGAATGCCATGTGTGTGGGGTACCAAGGATGCCAGAAAAGGGTGTGTGATGTCCTGGAGCTGTAGTTACAGGTAGTTATAGGTGCCAAATATGGGTGCTGAGAACTGAACTCAGACTCTTTGGAAGAGCAGAAGGCACTCTCCAGGCCATTTTTGCATGTTGCTTTGGTTTTGCATATTTTATAAAATAATGATTCAAAATCATTCATTTGCATATGGGCATCTAGATTTTTCTTTTTTCTGTGTTTGTGACACATATATACACGCACCGTGTGTGTGCCTGTGAAGACCAGAGTGCATCGGGTCCTCCGAAAGTGAAGTTGCAGACAGCTGTGAGCTGCCATGAGGGTGCTGGGAAGGGAATGGTCCTCTTGAAGAGCAGCCAGTGCTCTTAGCTGCTGAGCCATCTCTCCAGCCCCGTAAAATTTCCAGTGTTATTCACTGACAAGATTTTCCTTTCCCCATCAAATGGTCTTGATACGCTTGCTGAAAATGAATCAACCCCATGCAAGTGCATTTTGTTTTCTGGGCTGTCTATCCTGTTCTCTTAGTCTGTGGGTTCATCTTTATGTCAGTGTAACAACTTATTACCACTTATTACTATAGATCCCTTTAAAACCAGGCACAGTGGGTTTTCCAGCCTTGTCTTTATGTTTGGAGATTATTTTTTTCTACTTGTCTCTTGACAGTCTGCGTGAATTTTGGATTTTTTTTCTATTTTTGAAAGAATCCCATTTTGATAAGATTACAGTGAATCTGCAAATGACTTAACAATATTCAGTCTTCCGATTCTTGAGTGGGGAGTATCCTTCACTTGATCTTTTGTTTATTTTAGCAGTATTTTTCAGTTTTCATTGTGAAGCTGTTCAACTACTTGGCTGTTTATTGTGTGTATTTTTCTTTTTCTACTCCTAGCAGAGATAGAATTGTTTATTTAGATTCCTCTATGGGTTATTCATCACTAAAGCATAATTTTCATCTGGGTTTATGCGTTTTATATTACAACTTGACTACTTATTAGCTATAAACATTTAGGAAGGGAGGGGAGGAAGGAGGAGAGAGATTGATTTAAGTCTTCATACATGGAACAGCGTGTTGTCTGTGAACAGTTTTCACTTACTTCCAATTTGAATGCTTTCTTTTGCTTCATTATTTTGGTCAGAATCTTTAGCAATATGCTGAATAGACATCTTTGTCTTGTTCCTGATATTAGGTGAAAATCTTTTAATCTTTGTTGTTTTAAACCTTTCAGTGTTAAATATCTTTAAGAATGAATATCCTGCTTCACAGAGAAATCTGTCAGACATGTAAACGGATGCTCCAGTGCTGCAGAGGAACCTTGAGTGACTGTCCAGGCAGCGAACTGTTTAATTTTTCACATTTTTGGAAGTTGCTTGCACTTCCTGTTTACGTAGTTAATACAATTTCCTTCTCGGGTCTCTGAGGAAGTTGAAGATGAGATAGATATAGTTTTAGAAAAGAACCTCACTTAGAAGTTTAAGTGTGTAAGTTTGAGAGACATCAAAAGATATTTTTCAGTTAGTAACACAAGTTAGATAGAAAGAGAATTAGGTACAATCCTTTGGATTCACCAAAATAGGATAAATAATGGGGTAGTTTCTTTGAATTTGTGAGTTGTTCCTGGACTGGACATTACTGATAGAATTATTGCTTGTATATATTATGTAGCTATTGTACCTATTGTATATAGTTTTCCTCATAACCTTTTTTATTTTTGAGATAAAAGGGGATATGTGGTGATATATATTTAATAAAATTAAAGAGGAATATTCTTAACATTAGGTATAATGCAAGCCTTGGGTCTTCATGTAAGACTTTTATTATACTGAGAAGGTTTCATTCTATTCTTAGCATTTCGAATTTTAAATTTTTATTATGAACAGGGGTTGAATTGTCACATACTTTTTAATGCAGCAAGCAAGTGG
Source organism: Phyllotis vaccarum (assembly GCA_033318265.1). Lineage (NCBI taxonomy): Eukaryota > Metazoa > Chordata > Mammalia > Rodentia > Cricetidae > Phyllotis > Phyllotis vaccarum. Next base: position 7,733,001 of record JARWLC010000004.1, on the reverse strand, counting down.
CTGGGTCTTTCTCTCTCCTTTATTTTGTTAACTTGGTGTGGTTATATTTATTGTTTTTTAAAAAACCATCCTTGCATTCTGGTAATAAATCTTTTGTCATCTTATCATTGTTTTGTCATTGATATAACCTGTCAAGGACCACTTAAGGGAGGAGGGTTTTGACGTAGTCTGAAGGGATGCAGTCCATCGTAGTAAGGAAGACATGAACAGAAGCAAGAGGCCATCTGGTCACATTGTATCCATAGTAGGAGGCTGGTGCCGCCCATAGTTAAGGTCTTCAGCCTGGATGATTCAATCTAGAAAACTCTCCACAAACATGTGCAGATCCTGCCAAGCTGACAATCAGGATAAACCATATCAGTCATTGTTACAGTGAGGTTTCTGGGTCCGGCCAGAGGTCCAGACCCACAGACCTGCGGTCCCGGACTCCTTAGCCGCCCATCAAAGCTGCTTAGTCCCCCTAAAATGACTCAGGCATTTATATTAGCTTCATGCTGTTTGGCCTATGGCTCAGCACATTGCTAGCTAGCTCTGACATCTTAACTCAACCCATTCTCATTAATCTGTCTGCCACATGCCCTGTGGCTCACCTGTGCTCCTTACACGTTTCTTCTTTGGTGGCTGGCTCTGTCTGTTTGACTTTGCCTTTTTTTTTTTTTTTAAACTATTTTGATTATTATTTTTTTTTAAATGGTGCCTGCCATGGCCAAAACAGTCTTTTATTTACAGATTGATATGCACAGCATACAGAAAGACATTCCTACATCATCTCCGTGGTCCGTGGCTCACCTGTGTTCCTTACAAGTCATGCTGTATACATTTGAGTACATTGTCAAATTTTGTCTACATAGCATTTTGTTAATGATTTTTGCATCATACTTGCAATGAACTTTTGATACGTAGTTTTATTTCTTCCTAGTGTTTTTTTCTGATTTTAATATGAGGATTGCTGTCCTCAAAGGGTAAGAAGGGCTCTATCTTTTCCTGGTTTGTAGAAGTCTTCAGGGTTTCATGTTAGTTCTGTAAATGCTCAGTAGAATTCATCACCAGAGCCGTCTGGCTAAATGATTCTTTTCATTGGAAGGAATTTGATTACTGATTCATTTGCTTTATTTGTCAGAGGTATTTTCTAGTTTATACTTCTTCATGGGTCAGGTTTAGCAGATCATACGTTTCTAGGCATCTTGCTTATTTTAAGCATGAGCATGAACAGGACCCTTGCCATTATTTATTTCTTGAGTGCTGGTGATGGTACGTAAGGCCTTGAACATGCGTTCATTCTTCCACTGAACTACATTCTTAGCCCCAAACATGACCATTTTAAAGCTGCACTTGATAGGTTAGCCACTGTTCTTTGTTTTACTGAATTGTTTCTCTTGTCTTAAGAATGATCTCAATTTAATTGGCATATTATTTCTTTTAAAGTAAAAGATCAGGGAATATGAAGACTTTGCTTACATAGAATATCATACACATTCTGTTTTTGACTTATAGTTAATAATGTGGTCTTTAACCTATGAAATCTATGCACCATAATCAACCAGCGATGCATTTGGCTCAAGTTTAAGTTTCTCAAGTTTCTTTGCAGTAACTGAGTCAGAGTTTGGAGAGGCAGAGGCACCTTATGTGGAAGGAGTTTGGGGCTCTTTTCTCATGCTGGTCCTCAAGGCGGGTGTCTTACGGTAGAGTCATTCATATAACCGGTACTTCTGGAGTGTCCTTGTTATGTGCCAAGCTCTCCAGTAATCAGGATCCTCTCCATCTAGAATAGACTCAAACAAGGTGGGAAACCTCAGCAGAAACCTTAATCCTCCAAAGAACATGGATCTAGTATCACATTGTGAGGTTAGAACATGTTCATCCTGTTCTCCTTGATGAAGTGAATCCATTCTCAGGCAGCTTTGCTTGGCTTGGGTCTATTGGCCTTTGCATCAGGAACTTAAGGAGCCTGCTTTATGGGGCAGGGGGCTGTGCTGAAGCAGTTGGTCAATTTGTGCCTAGGCCTTTGGAACAATTCTTTCTTGAATTGTGTGTGAAAACTGACCACTGTCTCTAAAGAAGAGTATGAGTCAAAGTGGGGAATCCATCTATTTGACCACAACAGGAGGCTGGACTCTAGTTAATTCAGGGAAGGAAGCATGCAGTGGAGGTGAATCTTAAGGTTTGAGTTCTCAGTAGCTCTAATGAAGTGACAAGTTGGTGAGAGACTGGGTTAAAATAGTAATTTTCAAACCAAAGTTTTGTTGACATCCATGGGGAAACACTATTGCATCACACAAAGCTGAGGGAGTTTAACTTGAGAGTTGTGATGATTTTGAAGCACATTCTATCCATATTGGGAGACATGCAGTGAGTATCGAGAGAGGCCAGTACAAGACTACATCTATGATCCAGGCCTTGTACCTCATCCTCCTGTGTCACATTTTTATGGAAAGGCCACAGATGAATTTTTCAGGTGTTATTATTTCAAAGGTTTTAAAACTCATCCACACATGATCGAATTTCATTAGGATATCCTTAGCAAGAAAGATGACAACCTGGGTATCAAAGTTCTTAAATTTTCTGACCCCTGCTGAGTGGTGACCCTGCGGTTTAACTTGAGTGCTTTGCTGCTTTGCAGACTGGAAGCCCAAGGTTGGAAACTTAACATGAAATAAATAATAAATTCTTGACTCCCACAGGTGCAAAGGGCATAAATAATCCAAGCGCACACTGCCCGGGCATTCCATATCATGGGCCATTTAGATTTAATGCCCAGGCATTTACTCGTAACTGAATACGTCAGAATGTGCCTCCTGCCAGGGACAGCAAAGGCTGCTATTTCAGAGCAGCGTGTTAACTTGTCTGCTGGAAGGCTGCTTCCATCCTCTGGAGCTGCTGGAGACCCTTTGATTGGCTTAGTCTCTGAGAAAATTCATTGGCTCCCTATCCAGTACAGAGGACTGAACACATGATGGAGACCTCATGTGTCTAAATGAAGGGATGATCTATTAAGGGCAGAACCTAGCAAATGGTCAATTTAACCAGAGACATATGGAGAAGTGGACAAGTTCACTGATGGGCATGGATTTCAGAGTCATGTGTTTGGACCTGAGACCATGTGAGTGGCTGAAAGTGGGTGTCATTTTCTGCTTCAACAGCATATCCCATGAAGGACACTCAGAAGTAGCAGTTCATTTTCTGATAACCAAAGGTTACTTCAACTGTTGGCTGCATCAATCATGTGTTTTGCATATGGCCATGCAAAACAGTGTACCACGATGCTCCGTACTTATCTCTGGCCAGTGTCACTGACTGAAGGTTCTTGGAACAGCAGTAGCTGTGGCATGTGGTAGGTAGTTAGAATGCAAACTCTTAAGGCTACTCACCCAGTCCCTAAGGTGGGCCCAGCCATGGTTTAACAAGCCTTTTGGGGATTCTGATTCTGAAGTTTGGGCACCATTCATCTGGAGTATTTTTGTCCAGAGAAGTAAATTAGGAATCATACACATATACCTACTGCTCATTATCAGTGGGAAGTCCCGCAGCTGGTCGCAGGAGAATGGATCATATGTATGCCCGCATCACATGTATGCTTAGTGTCCAGGTAGGGTCGGAGGAGAGCACAGTACCCTGGAAGGGGAGTGAGAAGAGATGGCTGTGAGCTGCCATGTGGGTGTTGAGAATGAGAGAGCAGGGCTCTTTACCCCTGAGCCTTTTCTCCAGCCCTATCCTGTTTACTTTTACACTGACTCATAACTACATACTGCCAAGTGAACAGCTCTCAGGCTTGCATCATGAGGGATACTTACACTTGTCTTCACCCCTACAAGCACTGCACAGCTCAAATGCAAGACTTTCCTGGCCCTGGAAAAGCTCTGCCACATCTATACTCACCTGTCCTACTCACCTCCATAACCATTAATTTGGTTGAGGGCTTTTCAGGCTATAATTTTTTTTGAACTCAAGTTGTGTCCTTAGAGCCAGCGCTTGCCAGGCAGGTTGACTATGGTTTTAGATTATGTGGTTTCCTTGGCCCGCGCAGTATATTTTTTAAAAAGCATGTTGCCAAAATGGGGTTGTATATAGCATTCAAACTGTCTGGCATAGGGATGGGGCTCCAGCATGGTTGATAGACTGTGTGCCTAGCATGTACTAGATTTGATTCCTAGGACTGCAGAAACCATATGTGGTCGTACATGTTGTAATCATAGTCTTTGAGGAACAGGAGTTCAAGGTCACCCTTGACTACCTTGAGTTTGATGCCAGTCCGGGCTACACAAGACATCTCCTCTCCATAATAAACCACTTGATGGTTGTGACTCAATTAATATACTTGATTTAGTATCACAAGGAGATATATTATTCAGGGTAATATTTATTTATGCAACTTACAATATAAATGGAGGAAATGTAGGAAATGGAGAAAGGATTTGCTTATCTGGAACAGATCTTTCTTCCAGGAGGTGGAGAAGCAGAGAGAACATTATTCTCAGAGACCAACACTTTAAGCTATTCCTGGCCACACCTTAAGGCTACAGCCTTGATGGTCATAGGTGAATCCTAAACCAGAGGTCACGCCCTTAGGTTGGGGAGATGCTGAATCCCACTACAGATGGTGTTAGACAAATACTCCGTGGCAGCAGTACTGAGTGAGTCAAAGCCTGTCCCTTAAAGGTTGGCGGTTGGTGCTCCTCTCATTTTCTTCTTCCCCCTAGTTGCCATGGCTTACTTCCAACCAGCCACATGTCTGTCACCTTGCCTGCTCCATACAGACTCTTGAGTTTGTGATTCCTACATTTAAAAACTGTTTCTGTTATTGATTTGGGGTTCCTAGCATGAATGGGGGTATTGGGTAATTTTTCTTCATTCATTCATCACCATTCATTGAATGCTGACTACAATGCAGTCACACAAAGGTGTGACGTGAAGGTGTTCACATATGGGAGAGATGATGTTTATGAGGCTGCCATGTAAGTAAGCAGAGTGTGGTACAGTCCGGCTCTGTGAGTCACTTCATATGACCTAAGAGCAAGTATGCAGCCTGTGGCTTGGCCACTGACCCCACCTGGGCTGTTACAACTGTTCATATTCCATCTCTCCTACAAAGCTTCCCCTCACTCCTTCCTCTCTCGCCACACCACCAGACCATCCAAATTCATGTGTTTATTTATGTGGAAGAACAAACATTCCATTTTTAATTTTAATTTTTGTGTTTTAAAAATGTGTGTGGATGTTTTTGCATGTATGTCTATACCTGGAATCCACCGAGGCCAGAAGAGAACATTAGATCCCCTGGAATTGGAGCTGCAGGCTGCTGTGGGGGGAGCTGGGAATCAAACCCTGGTCCTCTGAAAGAGTAGCCGGTGCTCTTGACCGCTGAGCCATCTCTCCAACCCCAAAGGTTTATTTTTTAAAGCTGGAGATCACGTAGCCTCTAAGTAATACTTGCTTTGTGTTTCTCCACACAGCTCTGAACATGTTGCAGGCTCTAGTCTACATGCTGCATGTAGAAGAGGCTGCAGGGGAGGTGAGAGAAGAGTAATTAGGAGGACCTCCAGCCCCTCCTTAGTAGGTCCTCTCCACAGGGAGCCTGATGGGATGCCTGCATGTCCCCCGAGGACCCAGTATCCCTACCAGAGAGTTGATAGCCTGTGAGGAAGGCACCACACACGCCTGTCTGGCCGCAGGCATCCCAGACGGTGTCATGCGAGGCATCACTGGCGGTCTTCCCTTTCAGCCTGACAGAGCATCCCTTGGGGAGTCAGGGGAAGGCTCACTGAAGGCATCTTGGAGCTGGGAAAGGAAGGTGTCATTTTGATGGCCACCCCCTCAGCGTCCTGCCACGCTCCATTGAGAGCCCTGGGCACCTAGCTCTGCCCTACTTTTAGCTCTGACGCAGTGGTACTGATTGCTAAAAGCTACTCAGTTGCAAATAACACCACCATGCCTTGTAACACGGCCTCCTCCAAAAGTGCTGTAGATGC